>CM066995.1:69871161-71121161 GCA_033977485.1 Hydrangea macrophylla
TAATTTGCCCATTTTATTTTATTTTATTTTATTTTTATGTGGGTTTGATTTTCTTTCATTTTCCCTCATTTTCTCGGAATTTATTTTCATTTATTCCTCACTTTTTCCTTGAGTTTCTTGCATTTTCTCATCTGGGTTTTGTAACTTTACTCTTCTCTAATCTGTATATTCCTTTGATTTCATTGTTTTTCTTTCTGGGTTTCTTCTATTTCTCTTCTGGGCATTTTGTTGTCCTGAAGAAACCTGTAATCTGTTTTAATTTATTATCATCCTCTGAAATTTTTGGTTCGAGTTCGTATTGGTACATATACATTTATATATAAATATGTAAGTAGATTTTCTTACATGTTTTTCTTTTTACCTGGATACTTTTGGTCTCAGAATTAGGGTGTAGGTCTATGCTGTTCCAATCCTAGGGGCAATCATGAAGGGCCATGACACAAAGGTATGTAACATAATGTGTGTGTACACACACACACACATATTCACATATGTATTACATTATATATGTGCTTTGCTTTCAATCTTAGTAGTTGTGTTGTTTGCCTACTTTCCCATGTGAAGTTGTATAATTTAGAAAGTTTTAGTCTTTAGAAACCTATATTCAACAATTAGTTCAAGTTTCCTCCTCTGTTGTTGCAGCTGGTATGTTTTTTTTTTCCATAGTTTGAACTGTTTTGGGCAATGTCTATGGAATGCTATATGTTGATGCACCCAATTTGCACTAAAAGTGCTTTAGTTAGGTTAGCAACTTCCTCACAAGATCAACATAAATTTATTGGCAAACGTAGGTGGTTTTTTGTTTTTTTGACCATTTTATGAGAATAGCTAATCATTGTTGTTTTGGAGTTCAGCCTGTTGAATAGTGACATTCAATTCATTGTTCCTACTAATAGTCTCTCCATATGGATATGTAACTTCGTATTCAACCTAAAAGCCCAACATGTATATCCAGCTAGAGCCAACTCCATGTGGGACATTTTTTCTAATACATTCCTCATGTTGCAGCCTCTGTCACGTGTGTATCTTTGGGTCTTATCATCGTGCAACCCTTTTTTTGGGTCTATCATCGTGGGGTGTGGGCTAATTCTCTCTCTCTCTCTCTCTCTCTTTTAAGGGTCGGAAGTGGGCCTGGTGGCTCTGATACCGTGTAGAAACTTTGTATCCAACCTTAAAGCTTAAGCTGATAGGTGGAGGGGCCCAACATGTATATCTAACCAGAGCCAACCCCATATTTATTCCATGTGGACATTTTCTCTAATAGTATGCGTATGTATATATGTAACTTGTAAAGACATTGTAGGTTTTAGTTTGTTGGGGTGTCCACAATGCCGCTCCCTGCGACCACTCTAAAAATAGGTCCCATCGGCTGCGATGTTGAATGCCATAAAAGGGGCTAAAGTTTACCTCAGCACTAGTTGTTTTTAGGTGGAGTGACGGCTTTCGGTTTGACATAGTTTAAAACCTTGAATGTTGGGCAATTGAGTTTTATGCTTGATTGTATGATGTAGCGCGAAAGTTAAAATAAAAAATTCTTGGACCTCTCCAATGACTATAATGTTCCAGTTTCTATTACCTAGAGGCTAGATATACTCCAAGAGTCATGCTGAAAAGTAAGAGCTGTTTTAAAAACCCTAATCTTCAGCCACATGTGATTTGTGGAAGAGAATGGGATAATCTAGGGGCAAGATGCGAAAGATTTTGTGAAAAGAAACCATGGTTTTCCTCAAAGGGCTTCTTTCTTTGAAGTTTTATACTTCTCTTCCTATCTATTATTTGTTTCTTGTGCACTCTTGTTTTAGCTCTCACTAGGTCCGTCATTTTCTGGGATAAAGTATGTTAGAATCTTCACATTTTCTTCAACCAATGCAAAATTTATTGGAGCCTCATTGATTTATCTCACAGCTAACTCAACCAAAGTAAAGCTTGGGAAAAGATAGGAGAAAATGAGTGATAGCCTTGTTCTCTTATTTTGGGTTTGTTGTTTTCATCATAGCACCCAAACTGCTGTTATCAGAATTAAATTGACCACAAATGGGACTTTTCATTGTGCCTTATTCCAAATGTGAATTACCAAAGTTCATTACCCTTACCTTTTCAGGCATAAGTTTTGGAAGGATCTTTTTGGTTTTTGGATTTAGCAAAGGGAAAGGAAAACTACTTCCCCAATGCTTTCCCTACTGTTTTCCCTACAATTTTCCTCCATGTGTAAATAAACCAAACCAAACCAAACCAAACCAAGCCTTGTGTCCCAATCAATTGGGGTCGGCTGTAGTTTTTTTCGTGTAAATAAAATTAGGAATTAAAAAAATTTCCAAATTGAATAAAAACTCAAGAAAAGAGGAAGGGAAGTGACTATTAAACTTTTCATTTTATTTTCATCATTCACCCCCCCTCCCCTTTCCTTGTTATGCTCACTGTTTTCCTTAATAACCAAACAAACAAAAGTGTTTTCTTAATATTTTCTTTTCTTTACATCGCTGAAACCATGAAACAAACAAAGCCTAAGAGGATCAAAATCAACTACAAAGACATTCCATACACACACTCACACACAAACACGTCTCTCTCCCTCTCTCTCTCTCTCTCTATATATATATATATATCAGGACCTACATTTTTTTCTTTTTGGGTGGCAGATGCCAAGAATGGAGGATATTCTAAACCTTCCGGTGCAGGATCCTCCTTGTGCAGAGTTTTCTGCAGCTCATCTGAACTGGGTAAAAGTGGGAGGCGGTCGTCAAGGTGGTGATGATATTGCTTTAATCCCTTTTGCCAGAGTGGATGATTTTGTGAAAGGTGAGTCTGCAAATGCAGAATGCCCTGCTAGATTCCGAGTTGAGTCAAGAAGAAAGAGACCTGAAGGGAGTATCAGTAAACCAAGGGTTGATAGCTATCTTGAATACACTCTGTATGTTGATTTCCCTTGAAATTCGTAATTTTCATATTGCATCAGGGATTGTTAAATTGACACCTTCTTAGAGTGCGTTTTGGTTTACCTTATTTGGGACCAATGATCAGTTATTTGGGATTGGTGACACATTCGAAACCCTTTGGCAGAAACGTTTTCACGCCTTTTCAAAATCAAATCCACTTTAGTCTTTAAACTAGCTTAAATCAGAAGCAATAATTTGCTACTTTTTTTTTCAAAAATCTATAAAAGGACAAATATCTTAACCTTGCTCATGCTAATGTAAGAATATCTTATTCTTAGTTAGGAAATGATAAAGCTTTCGTGTTGTTTCTAACTTCTGAGAGTCTATTCGTTATTGGTTCGTTTGTGCGCCACATGAATTTGAATGTGATGCAGTAATTTGTAGTACTTTATATTATAATAATTGTACTTAGCTTGTAATATTTCATTAAGTTGTTATTTTGGTTTAGTATCAAGCATGTGACACTAGCAAGGGTTAAATAGGCTATAAATAGTAGACTAGGGTTAGGGTAAATTAGTTTTTGGGATATTTTATATTTGATATTGCTTGTAAAGCAAGTTGAGCTTTAATCTCTTTAATGGAGGTTATCTTCCCAAAACCCTAGTTCTCTTTATTTCTCTAAATTCTTCTTGTTATTGCAAATCTATTTGCATCATTTGGTATCAGAGCATTGAGTTGAACCTGAGAATTTTTGAATTTGAGCGCAAACGTAGCCAAACAAAGCCTTCAAAGATCTCTGACCAAGCTGACACGAGGACTTGTCGACTCAACCAAACAGTGCCATGAAATCTTTTTGCAAGTGAGCTATGGCTTGCGGAATTGACCACTGAACACAAATCGACCGGAGAATTTGCTGAATTTCTTCGAGCCCAACGAGGAGTCGTGACTGGGATTGTGGCTTGCGAACTAGTGGGATCAATTTGTTTGGACCCTGCGACCATCAAATCTAGAACTTCGACCATCAAACCAAACCTGACCACACAAAGCCTCAATAGTCCACTTCGAACCAACGATTCGAACATGCGACTGCATCTAGCCAAGCCAAGTGAGGGCAACGCACAGTGGACTTCGTAATCAAGCTCGCGATCACCTTGCGACTCGATTGACCTCGCGGTTTGTTTGTGAAGCCTTGTCACTATTTGCTTGGGTTTGTTTGTAGATGGGTTAACTTCTGGTGGTTGTCCGGGGTGTGCAGTGGTTTGAAATTGGTACAACAACAATTTGGGTGGTTGGATTGAATTTTCAGCAAGGTATACTCTTAAGTTTGAAGTTGTTTTGGCTCGTCGTCATTTGGTGGGTTGTGAATTGATTTGTTGTTGGTTGGTGATTTGTGATTATACTCTATTTGGTTGTGGTTTGCTTTTGTTTAGATTATTGTTGGCTTGTGGGTTAGAATTCGACTTTAATTTCCATAACTTTGATATCAATTTGTGTGAGTTGTTATGGCTTATAGAGGAAGAGAAAGAACGGGTAGAGGGCGAGGAAATACCATGTGTTTTGCGGATGGAGTTGAATTTGATTTAGCATCCCATGGGGCCTAAGGGTACGCAATATGAATTGTATGAATTAAGAAGGCACGTTGCTACCTTAACACTTAAGGTAAGCATTGGCAACCTTCTTATGCCACAATTCCAATTCCGAAATTCTACGGTGATGAATCGGGATTTGTTGATTGGGTAGATAAAGTTGAAGCTATATTCTATTTCTATGATACCGTTGAAGAAACAAAAGTAAAGTTGGTCGAAAAATGTTTAAAGGGAAGGGTTGCGAAGTGGTGGAGACAAATCAAAATTACTAGAAAGAGAGAAGGGAAGACGAAAATCCAGGATTGGATTAAAATGAAAACGAAGTTGGAGGGCAAATTCATACCTATGGATTACCTTCCAATAATATATGAGGAGTGGAAACACAACTCTTATAAGTTGTACTTTGATGATAAGTCAAACCTTGATGAACACTTGAACGAGAAACCAAAGTTTGATAAGTACTTGGATGAGGAACTGCTAGTTGATGATGGGCAAAAAAGTGGGTTTGAGGCAAAGTTGGAAAGCCTAAACCAAGAAGATAGGGTGGCAACCATGATGTTTTCCAAAGTTAATATCAAGAAAAAAGCTACTGCCGAAATGCGAATGAGGAAGTTGGTATTTAAACTTGAGGACAAGTTTTCTTTAGAGGGAGAGTCTGATGCAGTAATTTGTAGTACTTTATATTATAATAATTGTACTTAGCTTGTAATATTTCATTAAGTTGTTATTTTGGTTTAGACACTAGCAAGGGTTAAATAGGCTATAAATAGTAGGCTAGGGTTAGGGTAAATTAGTTTTTGGGATATTTTATATTTGATATTGCTTGTAAAGAAAGTTGAGCTTTAAGCTCTTTAATGGAGGTTATCTTCCCAAAACCCTAGTTCTCTTTATTTCTCTAAATTCCTCTTGTTATTGCAAATCTATTTGCATCAAAATGGGACCATTCCACAATTTTTGGAAGAATTTTTAACATGAAAGTTGTTCTTGTCAAATAAGTTCACAACTTCAATTAGAAAATGGATCATTTTATCATGTTTCTTCATTTGTGGGTTCCTAGATTTTAAAAATAGTTTTTATCATATAACTACCGATTTTTCAAATAATCTCATTTAAGATGATGGATTTCTATATTGTGCTACATTACAAATTATGAATGAGGCCCATATAAGTTTGTGGGACACGCAAACATGCCATAAAGAATGCTTTTTGGCAACATCTTGTTATAATCATTCTCTCCGTGGGTTGTTAACAATTTTAAGGCTTTATTTGATTCATGATGTATTGAGGGAAAGGAAACAAAACAGAGGAAAACACTTCTCTTTCTTCAGTTAATAAGGAAAACAACGAGGAAAAGAGGGAGAAAAGATAATAGGATTAAAATGAAATTAAAAATTTTGAAGCTTGCAAGTTCACTTCCCTTCCTATTTCCATAAATTCCTAATGTATTTTGAGGATTTTTAGTTTTTGTTGTTGTTTAATCGTGGAGAAAAGGAGAAAAATACTAGGGAAAACACCAATGAAATAGTTTTCCTTCTCGCTTTCTTTGATGTTCTTTTCTTTCTCTAAATCCACAAACCAAACAGAGCCTGAAGGTTCTTTCAGATATGACTTCATTTCCGTGCTTTGCTGAAGAAAATTTAACTTATTCATATCTATAGCGAAACACCATTCAGGAAAGAATCACCTAAATCACATTTTTTTCTTCTAATTATTAATTTCTTGAGTCTTTGTTAGATACTGGTGCTCTTATGGTCCTGAGGACTACCGGGATAGCGAGTCCGGAATTGGGGACGGCTCAAACATCAAACCCGCATCGGGAAAGGGAAGCAGGCCCGGGAGACGTCACATGATGAGAGGGTGCCTTTGTCATTTCACAGTTAAGCGCTTGTACATACGCCCCCTTCTTGCTCTGATCATATACAATCAGCGAAACCATGCGGATAAGTCTGGGGCTCCTTGTCACGGAATTCTTGATCGGGACGCTTTGGGAACAAGAGCCATGTATGCTCCTCGAATATCGGAGGAGTTACGCCAGAAAGTGATGTCTATGCTTTACGTTGGAATATCTTTGGACAATGTAGTCCAACATCACTCGGAGGAGGTTCAGAGGCATGGTGGACCCCACAATCGGGATGATTTCCTTACTCGGAACGATGTTCGTAACATGGAAAGGCTTATTCGTAACTCGCCTCATGAGTTACATGTTAATGATGAATGTAGTGTAAAGATGTGGGTACAACGCCACCAGAAGCATGTTTTCTTCTTCCAAGAGAAGTCTGGTTCAGAACCGTTTATTTTGGGGATACAGACAGATTGGCAGCTGCAGCAGATGCTACACTATGGGCATAATGGTTCTATAGCTTCTCATTCCGCATTTGGCTTGAAGAAACTTAAGGTTTTTCCTTTGTATATTTATACATATATATTACCTATCAATATAAGTATACGTATAGATGTGGGAATCTCTAACCTACTACATACATAAAAGTACGCATTCTCAAATGCACAAAAAAGTCTTTTTGCCATCTCATTAAAATGAAGACATTGAAGTAAAATATTAAAAGAACCTAAGGCAATTTACTTTAAATGCTCTCATGGTAGAATTACTTAACAATTCTCATTTTAATGAGGTTGCAAGGATTTTTATTGTCCATTTAAAATTGAACATAATGCTATCTTAGTACCTTGATGAAGTGGGATAGGAAGTCCATTTACATGTGTGAGTACATGTTTATACTTCATACTTCCACACGTTGCTCGTCTTTTATTAATATGGGTTTCAAGGGGAAAATCAGGTTTTGGCGGAAGATAGAAGTGAAATATTTGACTATCAGAAAATTCTTGAATCTAGAAGTAAAGAAAGACAGTGGCTACAGTTTGGACTTACATTAAAAGCTCTCTAGAACAAGTGGGAGCAAAAACAATTGTCCTTTCTTTCTCTTTTTTACAGACACAAGGACACACAAGAGCACACTTATTGTGTATTGATAAGATCATGACTAGCATTTTATGTTGTTGGGGTGGGGACCATTTTTGAAGAATTTGTGAATACTTGAATTTTTTTTTTTGGTAAGTAGTACAAAATTTGAATACGCTTGATTAAAACAAAATTCGTACAATTGTTGCCTATCTGTAGCACTGCTTCAATATTTCATGCATATCCATTATTTATAAATTTTAACAGCTTGTAGTTCTGACTTCTGATTTTCTGTTTACCTTTTCCATTGAACAGTATCCTCTGTGTTCATTACTTGTTTTTGACTCATCCCACAACGCAATTCCGGTTGCTTGGGTAATCACTTCGTGCTCTAGTGATCAATATATAAACAAATGGATCCTTCCCCTAGCTGAGAGGATCCGAACCAAGGATCCCAGATGGAGGCCTAACGCCTTTTTAGTCGATGACCCTTCTTTTGAGACATCTATTATCAGGTGGGTAATTCAATTTTTGTAAGGGCTGTTTGGGAAGGCAAAGAACTAGTTATGTAGATTCACGAATCAGCTAGTTCTATAAAATTCAAGTGTTTAGTGAATGTCCGTTTCTTGCACAAAAGTCTCTGCCCATTTTAATCTCTCTTAGAACTGGTTCTTTGAAAAACCAACATAATCTTGATTCTCATAAAAATTGAGATTGGGAGTGAACCTGATATTATTTTTAAGCGTTCGCGAAAACACCCTTATGTTTTGTCTTTTACTCATTGTTGCTTTGTAAGGAGTAAAAAAAATGCTAATATGGTTTTTGTCGCTTTCAGAGAGGCTTTCCAATGCCGGGTTCTAATATGCCTTTGGCATGTTCGCCGTGCTTGGGTGAAAAGCCTTCTAAAGAAATGCTGCAACTTTGATGTGCAACACGAGATGTTTAAGCACATGGGTCGGATTTTGTATTGCACTAGAAGTGGGCCAAACACGGTTGAAGCAATTGAAGAGTTTATGCAAATATTTGTCGATCAATGTGCCTTTATGGACTACTTCAGAAATCGATGGTTGCCGAGGATTGGTATATTTCCTTTCTTTATGACTAATTGTTCTCTAATAAACTATATTTGCTATTGTTAGGCTTTGTTTGTTCATGGATTTAGGAAGGGAAAAATAAAAGAATACACTAAAAGCTTTGTTTGGGGTATGGATTCGGGGAAGGAAAGAAAAAGCAAAAACACAAATATTGTTATTTAAGCATGGAAGAAAACATCAGAAGAACATGAAGAAAATAGTTTTCCTTCTTGTTTTATCTTTCTTTTCCTTCTCTAAATTCGCAAGGCTAAGGCTTTGTTTGGTTTGCAAATTCATTGAAGAAAAAGAAAAGGGCTTGAAAACAAGAAGGAATATGAGTTCCCATTTGTTTTCCTTCATGCTTCAATAACATTCAACGTTAAAAAATTTCAAAATATAACTTGAGAAAGTTCCTTTGTGTATTCCTCCATGATTCAATAACATTCACAGTTAAAAATATAATAGGAACCCAAGAATAAAGGAGGGAATTTAAGCATAAAATTCAAAAATTTTCATTTTTTTTTTCTCTCTATATATTCTTTTCATTCATATCTTCCTCACTTTTTTCCTTATTAACCAAACAAAGGAAACATTTTTCCTTGTATTTTCCTTTCTTTTCCCTCATTAAATCCATGAACCAAACAAAGCCCAAGGAAAACCCTTTTCTTTGTTTGGTTCATAGGGAAAACATTGACGAAAAGAGAAAGAAAAGAAAATAGGTGTGAAAAGTAAACAAGAAACTGTAAAAATTTGGGATCATTTCCCTTCATCTTTTCTTGAGATTCTCTTATATTTCGGTTCTTTCTAGTTTCTAATGTTATATAAGCAATAGAGGAAAGCAATACCAAAAAATCTAGGGAAACAGTTTTCCTTCCCCAATTTCCTTCTCTAATCTGCAAACCAAACAGAGCGTCAATGTTGGAGGAACTTATTCACCCTTACAAAGTGAAGTTTCACTGTATCTGTTTGTTTTTCTTACTCTGTTCATATGTCAAATCTCTAATATCATTTTTAAAGTCTTGCATTACCTGTTTTTAATTGTTATGAAATGACATAACCCTTAACTGCTTTTATAGTTGTTATAAAATAACATTATATACGCGTGCGCATACAGACACACACGTGTGAGTATTTATATGTATGTAGATACTAGATATAGACTTATATTTTCAAGATATCATATCTTACCTTGTTATTCCTCCTCGCAGAGCTATGGGCAAATAGCATAAGGACTCTCCCCGTGGCAAGTCAAGATACTTACGCTGCAATTGAATCATATCACCTTCGGCTGAAATCCAAATTCTTCAACGAGCAACATGTCGGTTCCTGGAAAAGAATTGACTGGTTAATCCACATATTGACAACCGAATTTCACTCCTTATATTGGCTCGATCACTACATAGTAGAAACCGGATACTTTGAAAATCTGAGGGATATATCCTCCCCATCCAACTCGTGGTACCACGCTATGCACATTCCAGATGTTGACGTATTATTGGACGAGGAAAATCTCCAGCTGGCAAAAGTCGTTTCTCAAACGGACAGAAGTGTGTTATTCACGATTTGGAACCCGGGTTCGGAGTTCTCACTTTGTGATTGCCCGTGGTCAAGGCTCGGGAATCTATGCAAGCATGTGGTTAAGGTGGCGATGTTTTGTAAGAGTCGGAAAGTGGCTAGACCATTATTAGCAGCTCAAATTTATAGGCAGACTTTGCTTAATCTTCTTCAGAACTCCCCCGATGACCCTTTGGTTCTTGAACACGCCATTTTACACACAACACGGCTGCAACAGGATATTAAAGGCTTGGAAGATTTGGCTAATAGTGGGCTGCTTCAGCCTTTACCTCCCGAGACAAACTCTCAAATGGGAGATAATGTCGGTTTAACAAGATTCCATTGATTGGGCCATTAATGATGAGACCAGTGTTTGGTTTGGGCTAAAGGTGTTTCTGCTGCTTATAGTTTCAAACTTCTGTGGTGGCCCTGAAGTCATGTTGTTTATTTTCTTATTAGTTATCATGAGACTTTTCATTGAGGTAATTCTTCTTCCCTTCTCTACTTTTTTTTACATGTTTTTTTTTTTTGAGCAAAAGAGATATTTGAAAGAGTAATGCTGTGCTTCCCAAATCCCCATCCCAATTGATGTGGCAGTGGGGGCATACTGGCAATAATGATAGCCCACTTCAACATCATCCAATCAAAACACAGTGGGACCACTGCCACATCATTGGGATGGGAATTTGGGATTAGGATTTGGGAAGCATAGCATTACTCTATTTGAAATACTAAATAAGGCTCATTCGCCTTTGGATTGGCTGTGGCTTTTTCATTTGGATCAGAATCATAAGCACAAGCCCTAATCACACGGGCACCATGGAAATTAAGAAAAAAAATCATAAACTCAAATTTGCTTCATGTATCATGTTTGGGTTGGAGCACCTCTAAACCTATTTCTGCAAAATGTGCTTTTGGAACTTAAAAGTGCTAATATGTGGTTTGGGTTCGTTAGAGCCCAAATGTGTGTTTGAGAAGTGATTCCAAATGCCTAGCAATAAATCCTCACGTGGCCCAATGGTAAAATGGACGAGTAGTAAACTCGAAAGGTTCAGCACTCATGGCCGTCGCGTGGACTTGAATGGTTCGTGAGGTGAGTGGGCACATCTCGTGTTTATCCTTGACCTTAGGCTTTGTGATAAAATGACACAACCACCCGGGAAATAAGGTGATTAGTAGAGATAAGCGAGAAAGAAGTAATTGAAAGTCAAAATAGATTAATAAATAGAAGTTACAAGAACATAAAATTAAAAGTTTAAAGTTTGGAGTACATATAGAAAATAAATTGAAACTTACAAATTGATGACCACGGATTGAATCTTCTTTTGAAGATTGAAATGGAAAATAAAATACAATTGGAGGATTTGAGAATTGAAAACTAAATTAAAATTTTGTAGTAGTGCTCTTCTTTCGTGGTCCGTGATACTAAAAATGGCATGGCCATATATAGTCGTCTAGGAAGCATGGGAGCCTTGGATGCTTGAGTTTCTTGGGATTCTTCATTGAGCTGATGTTTTGTTCTTGTCTTGAAAGTAGCCAATTGAACTGAAATAAAAAGGCTTTGAAGTGAAAGAAAGGCAAAGTAGAAGAGGGCATCATTTGGTCACGAGGAAACAGTAAACTTTGGATGTCTTGTGAACCTGGGGCCCATATAGCAGGAGTAACTATTGTACTTTTGACTTTGATGGAAAGAAACACTATAAGTATTGAGTACTTTTGGGAGAATGGGAAAGCCAAAAGACACGGGGGTCATCTTTGCAACAGGAGCAAATGTCTCCTGATAATCAATTCCATAGGTCTGTGTGAAGCCCTTAGCAACAAGCCGAGCTTTATACCTTTCAATGGAGCCATCAACCCTATGCTTCACAGTGTATACCCACTTGTACCCCACAGTTCTTTTGCCCTCAGGCAACCTTGTCAATTCCCAAGTGCCATTCTTACGAAGAGCTTTCATCTCTTCGATCATAGCATGCTTCCAGTTGCGATCCGCAAGAGCATCCTGGACATTATTAGGGACAAACACAGAAGCAATTTTCGAAAGAAAAGCTTTATAAGAGGGAGACAAGTGAGAATATGACACAAAATTCGAGATAGGATGTTGGGTACAAGCCCTAAAACCCTTACGTACAGCAATAGGGACATCAAGATTAGAATCAGACTCCATAGGAACAGGTGTATCAGACTTACTAGGAATATCAATATCAGAATTAGAGTTACCTTGGTCCTCAACACTTGAAGGTGATGTCAGTGGCAAAGTAGGAACGAGCTCTTTATTTTTGGACTTACTCCATGTGCCTCTAGAATAAACCATCAACTCCTTTTCTTTTAATGGAGTACAAGCATCTTCTTTCTCCATATCCTTCCCACCCTCAGTTTTTCCTTTTTCCTTTATGTTCTCAGTGGTAATATCCATAACTACTCTCCCTGGAGACAAAGGGACAGACAAAGGAGACAAAGGCGGCACCTCTTCCTCATACATCTGCTCCCCCTGAAGAGGTGACTTAGAAGGAAGCGAGGACTGAAAGTACGACTGAGATTCATGCAATGTAACATCCATGGAGACATACCATTTCCTCGAAGGAGGGTGGTAGCACTTGTAGCCTTTCTGGGTTGGAGAATAACCCAAAAAAACACACTTAATTGCACGGGGATCTAACTTCCCCCGAGTAGGGGAATGATTGTGAACAAAGCACACGCAACCAAAAACACGAGGAGTTATAGGGAACAAAGGAGAAGTGTCTGACAGGACTTCAACAGGTGCACGTTTGCTCAAGACTCGAGTTGGAAGGCGATTAATAAGATATGCTGCTGTTAAAACAGCATCACCCCAATAGGACTTAGGAGCATTAACAGAAAACAGTAATGATCTACCAATATCTAGCAGATGACGATTCTTGCACTCCGCCACCCCATTTTGTTGGGGTGTATCGGTGCACGAAGTCTGATGAATGATCCCATGGGAGCAAAAATACACAGCAAGACCCGAATCAATGTACTCACCCCCCTAATCAGATCGTATAATTTTTAAGTCAGTCCCAAACTGAGTGCACACCATTTTATGGAATGCTTTGAAAATTGAGAAAACCTCCCTTTTTCTGTCATCATATAAACCCAAGTGGTACGAGAATAGTCATCAATAAATGTAACAAACCATCTATGACCTTTCAAAGAATTAATACGAGAAGGACCCCAAACATCAGAATGTACTAAAGCAAACGGAACTAAACTTTTATTAAAACTAGGAGCAAAAGAAGCTCTGTGATGTTTACCCAGTTCACAAGTATCACAAAGGAAATCAAAAACATCTTTATTCAAGACTAAAGAAGGAAACAAATGCTTTAGTAAATAAACAGAAGGATGTCCTAAACGTCGATGCCAAAGATGTATGTCTTCAGCTTTATTCTCAGAAACCACTGTATGATGTGCTAACGGCCCTCCAATATCCAAGAGATAAAGTCCACTCTCCTCTCTACCACTGCCAATCATCCTCCCCGTGGTAAGGTCCTGAAAGACACAATGAGATGGAAAAAAAGTTACACTGCAGTGTAAGTCTTGAGTGATACGACTAATGGATAACAAATTATGGGAAAAATTGGGAATATGAAGTACAGATGACAAAGGCAAGGATGGAGTGGCATGAATGGTACCCTTCCCGGAAATAGAGGAAAAAGTACCATCAGCAACACTAACCTTGTCTTTACCTGAACAAAGCTTGTACACGGAGAAAATATCAGAACATCTAGACATGTGATCAGATGCACCGGAATCAATAATCCAGGGAGAAGAAGAATGAGACAAGTGTGCCCTTGCGCATGTGACTAAGTTACCTGAATGTGCAAATGAAGAGGAGGCACCTGTAGATGTAGTAGAAGCAGATGTACGGCGAGCCATCAAGGAACGAAGAGCCTCCTCTACCTCCGAGGCAGTAAATAGCGCTGAATCAGAAATGGATGGGGCCTGCTCAATAGGAGTCGGTGCTGTAGGATCTAATGATGTAGTATGATGAGCACGATAATTACCTCTCGGCGAATGTCCCCCACGACCCCCACGACCCCCAGGCTGTCCAGGTGGGCGGCCGTGCAATTTCCAGCATGTCTCCCTGGTATGATAAGGCCGATTACAATAATCACAGAACTGCTTGGCTTTCTCAGACGACCCAGACTCATTAGAAGAAGTACGACCTCGGGATTGTTTGTTCCCATCTCTCTGGGGAATCGAAATGAGAGCAGATCTCTCGGTAGAAGTAGGTGGAAGCATAGCAGAACGTCGACTCTTCTCGTTCTGTATGTATGCAAAGGTCTTCTGAAGAGAAGGCAAATGATCCATCCCAAGAACACGGCTGCGAACAGGATCATACTCAGCATTAAGTCCCTCCAAAAACTTAAAAATCCTCTCTTCAGCAACCAGTTTACTGTAGGCAACGGAATCGGTTGGACAAACAGGCTTATAGTCCAAGAGGTGATCAAGTCGTTTCCAACTAGTGGTCAAAGATGCGAAAAACCGAAGAACACTCATCTCTCCCTGTTCCGAGCGACCAATCGTTCGCCTCAACTCAAATATCTGTGTTGAATTGCCCTTTCGGGAGTAGGTGTTGGCCATGGTCTCCCAAATGTCTTGGGCAGTCGCCATGTCCAAAAAACTCTCAGCAATCTCAGGAATCATAGAATGGCAAAGCCATGTCATGACAGTGGAGTTTTCCATCTCCCACTTGTCATATGTAGCGTCCTTAGTGCTAGGTGCTTTGATTCGTCCGTTGATATACCCCATCTTCCCTCTACCCTTAAGAGACATGGTTACAGACCCCAAACCAAGCCAAGTAGTTCTGACCATTGAAGAGGGAAGTAGTAAGATTAACATTCGGGCTCTCAGAAGGAGCAACAACAAAAGTTTTGCTCCTGGGCTGCTGTGTATTCAAAGTGGATTTATCTCCATCCGACATCTTGAATCGACACGCAACAAATACCCGCGACAATCGAAGAACAACGAAGAAGAACTTGTATCAACGGAAAGGCTGCACACAATCGTAACCTAAAACACCATACAGGATGGCAGAAAATCAGTCATCACAGATCAAGGGTCCATAAAAGGACCAAAAAACAGAAGATAAATAAAACCCCAATCAACAGTGGCTGTCAGAAGTAATGGTGATGAAGGATGAAGGCTGAAACAAGGTGAGAATTTGGCTTAGGTGAATCAGTGAGGGCTAGCGAAGCATAGAGGGGCTGCGGCTTGGTGTGGGGCTGTTGCTGGTGAAGCCGAAGCCCTAGGGGGCTGCGCCTAGGAGCAGCAAAGCCCTAGAGGGTTGCGACTTGGGTTGTAAAGCCCTAGGAGGCTGCGACTTGGATGGGGAAAGCCTTGGGGGGCTGCGGCTTGGCTGAGGAAAGCCCTGGGGGGCTGCGGCTGAATGGGAAGAGCCCTTGTGGACTGCGGCTAGGTATTAGGTGGTGGTTTGTGGTGGGGGATGGTGATCCCTCTTAGGGAGGCTCTGATACCATGAAGATTTAGATTAGGGCAAGCTTAGGAGACAAAAATGATGTCTCCTATTGTTTATTATATGATGAGCAATAATAAAATATTACAATAGTACCTCTATGACTAATACATAAGAGTAGGGAGAATAAAGTAAAAAACTAAATTAATAATACAAGTAAACTAACAAGAATCATCTTACAAAATACCCAACTCACACCTTTCACACTATTACATCCATTTCTCCTATCACCAATATTGGAGCCCTTGAGCGTTTTCAAAAGAAATCCTCCAAACCGGTTACTATGCAAGATTTACAAAAGGAAGTCAAAATCATCAAACAAGAAATGAAGGACCTCAAAAGAGATAGTCCTGAAACCAGAATTTTGGCAGATGGTGAAATCAAAGGTCTCAAAAATTTTGTGTTACAACCCTCTACTCCTGGGGATAACATATCCCCCAATACTAACAATGCATCCATTGATAACATCACTCGTATTAACTTCCAAAAATGGCATGTCAATCTGAAAATAATTATTAACAAAGAATATGAGATCAATGCAATTGCTCTTATTGATTCAGGAACTGATCTCAATTGCATGTATGAAGGCTTAGTTCCTTCCAAGTACTTTGAAAAACTAGAGAAAAATGACAGAGAGCTAATGGCTCTCAGTTACTGATCCAATATAAGCTCACCAATGCTCATATCTATAACCAAGGTGTTTTTATAAACTCCTTTCATTTTGGTCAAAGATCTCAATACTCCCATTATTTTAGGCACTCCTTTTCTTACTCTTTTGTACCCTATTACCACAATTGACCACCATGGTATTACAACCTCCATTCTGGACCAAGAGATCCTCTTCGAATTTGCTAATTTAGTCAACCTCAAAGATATTAATACTGTTGAAGAATTCCATATTTTCCCAAATTAACAAAATAGATAGAAAAACTAAGCATTTAGACTTTCTTAATAACGAAATCATATACCAACAAATAGAGGAACAATTAAAAGATAAAAGGCTCCAAGATAAGATTTCTAAATTTCAAATTAAGTTAGAAAAAGAAGTCTGCTTTGGCCTTCCCAATGCCTTAACATATTGTGGAATTACCTTATATTCAAATTTTAGTGAAAAACGCATACTGACATACCTACTAAAGCAAGGCCGATTCAAATGAACAAAGACTTATTAGAGGTTTGCAAAAATAATTCAAGAATTACTAACAAAAATCTGATCCGGAAAAGTCGTTCTTCTTGGAGCTGTGCTGCTTTTTATGTTAAAAAAAATGCAGAGCTAGAAAGAGGAGTCCCTCGTCTTGTAATCAATTACAAGCCCTTGAATGAAGTCTTACAATGGATACACTATCCTTTACCAAACAAAAAGATTTAATTCAAAGAATTGTTGGTGCAAAAATATTTTCTAAATTTGATTTAAAATCTAGATTTTGGCAAGTCCAAATTACTAAGAGATAAATACAAAACCACTTTTACTATTCCTTTTGGGCATTTTGAATGGAAAGTCATGCCATTTGGTCTAAAAAATGCACCATTTGAATTTCAAAATATTTTGAATGAAATATTTACCCCCTATTCACAATTTTCTATTCTATATTGATGATGTTCTCATCTTCTCAACTTCCATCGAGGCCGATTGGAAGCATCTTAATATCTTCTTGGCTACCATCAAACACAATGCCCTTGTTATTTCCTCTTAAAAAATATCACTATTCATGTCCAAGATTAGAGTCTTAGGACATAATATGTACCAAGGTACTATCATCCCTATAGAACGGTCTATCCAATTTGTTGATAAATTCCCTGATGAAATCAAGGACAAAACCCAACTTCAAAGAGTTCTAGGAAGCTTGAATTACCTTTCTAAATTTCTAAGTAATCTTAGCACCCTTTGTGCCCCTCTTCGCCAAAGACTCAAGAAAAACCCTGCCTCTTGGTCTAACGAGCACACTAAAGCGTAAAACTCATCAAACTCATAGCTAAAAGCCTACCCTGCCTAAGCATTGCAGATCCAAGTGCTTTTAAGATTGTTGAAACTGATTTAGGATATGGTGGCATCCTCAAACAAAGACTTGATAATAATGAGCAATTGGTTAGATATACTTCAGGAACATGGAGCCATGCCCAAAGCAAATATTCTACTATCAAAAAAGAAATGTTATCTATTGTTCTTTGTATTTCAAAGTGATTTATTAAATCGAGAATTTTTAGTACGAGTTGATTGCCAGTATGCCAAGAGTGTCTTACAACAAGATGTTCAAAATATTGCTTCAAAACAAAATTTTGCCAGATGGCATGCCATTTTATTTGTTTTTTATTTCCAAATTGAATATATCAAAGGAAAGAACAATTTTGTCCCAGACTTTCTTACTAGAGAATTTCTACAGGACGAATAGCAATTACATATTGGGCCTGGCACTATGCCACCCCCAAAGGAGAAACAGCAAGGTCCAGTTCTTCATAATTCTACTACGGCTTATGCCAAATCCCCTACTCAACAACCTCTTTCTTTCTAGAATATCCCTGCCCTATCCAATACTTAAAACCACCCTAGCTAGTATGACCTGTGCCAAGAAAAGGATGAGGCTCAACCAACTCCAGGCCAGCTTCTGGTCCATCCAAGCCAAGTCCATCCAAACCAATTTAGCCCTCTCAACCCCACTCAATATGACCCATCATATAAACCCAACCATCAATTCCCTATGCAAACAAACCCAAACTTTTATAGAAACTGCTGCTTCTAATCCAGAAAAACCCAATGCAATTATTATTCCCCTCAATTCCAATGCTTCCATGATAAACTACAGATCCACAAGTTCTACAGCTATAGTCGGAAAAACCACACAAATATCTCGATATCTTTTAAAAATAATATTTTGGCTCACATATGTGATCTTGAACCGGACCTTTCCCACTCTGATCCAATCATAACATATAGGATGTAATTTGCAAAAGATTTTCTTTTCCCAACTACTGATTGTAGAAAAACACAATTATTTTATGAATTTATCCTTGTTGATACAAGATCTATCAAAATCCGCCCTTTTTTTGTTAAATCGGATCCTTCGTTTATTACTTATACTTCTTGTACTGTATTACAAATCCTTACTCCAACCCAATGGGGCACCAACATAAATGCTCCTAGAAGATTTTCTCAAAATTTTGAACCTCCAACTTACAATTACTGGGACTACCAGCGAGCTTGGTATAGAGCTTTTTATTTTCAAAACACTAACTATGAACATTCATGGTGGTTTCTTTTTAAAAAGGATTTTAACCTTAATGTTCCCCGTTGGTTCATCACCTGGTGGAAAAAGTTTGGTCCCATTCCAGAAATACTTCTCCTGTTCATGAAGGTCTCCAAGTTTTTTACTCCAAATTTATTGCTTCAGCTAACCAAGCTATTTTCCCTAAACTATTTTTATTTTATGCAAATTTCAGTCTTTCATGGATTGTCAGTTGGCATTTCAATATTACCGATTCAACACCTTCCAAACCAATCTCATCTTTGCAACGGCTATTCAAAGTCAAGGGGTGGGAACAGTTCAATTGCAATCATGTTACAAAGGAAGCAGTTAACAAATGATTTTTACAACATCTTGCAATTACCTCCTCGGGATTAGGAGAAGCTAGCCAATTCTTGCTGACAAAAAGCCAGAATCAATCCATGTTAGCCTCTGCCTCCTCTCAACAAGAATATAGGGACTACCTATTGCAAGTCCTTGCTCACATTGATCCAGATACCTATGCCAAGGCAAACTACGCTAAAGACGATAAAAGCATCTCAAACTCCAATGAGATAGAATAAAGTGATTGCAATAAGGCCATTGGAACAACAAAGCAATAATTCCATAGCCCCTATAGTCAAAAGTGCAAGACTCCAAATGGCCATGACCCTCGTGTCTTTTGGCTTTCCCATTCTCCCAAAAGTACTCTATACTTATAGTGTTTCTTTCCATCAAAGTCAAAAGTTCAATGGTTACTCCTGCAATATGGGCCCCCAGGTTCACAAGACATCCAAAGTTTACTATTTCCTCGTGACCAATTGATACCCTCTTCTACTTTACCTTTCTTTCACTTCAAAGCCTCTTTATTTCAGTTCAATTGGCTTCTTTCAAGACAAGAACAAAACATCATCTCAATGCAGAATCCCAAGAAACTCAAAGCTCCAAGCATCTACGGCTCCTCCCATGCTTCCTAGACGGCTATATACGGCCATGCCATTTTCAGTGTCAAGGACCACGAAAAAAGAGCACGACCACAAATTTTTAATTTAGTTTTCAATTCTCAAATCCTCCAATTGTATTTTATTTTCCATTTCAATCTTCAAAAGAAGATTCACTCTGTGGTTATTATTATTTTTTTTTGCTAGAAAATCCTTGGTCATCAATTTGTAAGTTTCAATTTATTTTCTTTATGTACTTCAACCTTTAAACTTTTAATTTTATGTACTTCCATCTGTAATTTCTATTTATTAATCTAGTTTGACTTTCAATTACTTCTTTCTCGCTTATCTCTACTTATCACCTTATTTCCTGGGTTGTTATATATATATATATATGGATCATGGATTTAGTAAGAGAAAAGAAAATAAAGTGTAAATGAGATGGGAATATAATTGTATATTCAACACATTGAAAATAATAATACAAGGAGCCTATTTATAGGCTTTACACAATCCTATACTACTAACGTTTAAGCGATGTGGGACAGCTACATTACACTAATACATATTTACCCTTTAACACTCCCCCTCAAGCTGGAGCATACATATCATATGCACCCAGCTTGTTACAAATATATTTCACACGTGTCCCACCCAATGCTTTAGTAAACAAATCTGCTAACTGGTCTGCAGATTTAACATGAATTTGTATTAATCACTTTTTGTAGGAGTTTATCACGAACAAAGTGACAATCAACTTCAATATGTTTTGTCCTCTCATGAAACACAGGATTGGAAGCAATATGAACTGCTGCCTGGTTATCACAAAATAAGTTCATAGGCTCGGACTGAGTGAACCCAAGTTCCTCCAACAAATGTTTCATCCATACTAACTCACAAGTAGTATGTGCCATAGCTCTATATTCTGACTCAGCACTAGATCTAGCAACAACAGTTTGCTTCTTGCTTTTCCAGGACACAAGATTTCCTCCAACAAGAACGCAGTACCCTGTAGTAGACCTCCTATCACTAGGAGATCCGGCCCAATCTGCATCTGTGTAGCTCTCAACTCGGATGTGACCATGATCCTTATATAACAAACCACGGCCTGGGGCCCCTTTGAGGTACCTCAAGACTCGTATCACCGCATCCCAATGTGTAGTTCGAGGAGAGTCCATAAACTGACTAATTACACTAACTGCAAAGGCAACATCAACATCAGGTCTTGTGACAGTTAGGTAATTAAGCTTCCCAACTATGCGTCTGTACTGTCCTGGATTATCAAGTAGCTCCCCTTGATCTGGTAATAATTTGGAATTGGGATCTATAGGAGTATCCAAAGGTTTTGATCCTAACATTCCTGTCTCAGTCAGCAAATCAAGAACATATTTCCTCTGAGATAAGCAAATCCCTTCACTAGACTTGGCCACCTCAATGCCTAAGAAATACCTAAGCTGTCCCAAATCTTTGGTCTGAAACTTGACTTGTAAGAAGGATTTTAACTCCTGAATGCCCTTAGAATCATTACCAGTAATGACGATATCATCAACATAGACAATTAACAGAATTTTCTCCGCTACAGTGTGTCTATAGAAAACAGAATGGTCAACACCACATCTCTAAAGACCAAACTCAGCAATCACATCACTGAACCTGCCAAACCAAGCACGAGGGGACTGCTTCAAACCATAGAGAGACTTTTTTAATTTGCAAACCAAGCTAGACTCCCCTTGAGCAACAAACCCAGGTGGTTGCTCCATATAGACCTCCTCAAGAAGAGTACCATTCAGAAACGCGTTCTTAACATCCAACTGATGAAGGGGCCAGTGATATGTAGTAGCAAGGGAGATAAAAAGACGAACTGATGCAATCTTGGCCACTGGTGAAAAAGTTTCTGAATAGTCAAGTCCATAGACTTGAGTATAGCCTTTGGCAACAAGGCGGGCCTTCAACCTATCCAATGTGCCGTCAGGGTGAACCTTAACTGCATATACCCAACGGCAACCAACCACAGATTTTCCTGGTGGAGAGGGACCAAGTCCCAAGTATCAGTCTCCTGAAGAGCACACATCTCATCTTGCATAGCTTGGTTCCAACCGGAATGTGCAAGTGCTTCTGCAACAGTGTTAGGAATAGAAATGGAAGACACAGAAGCAACAAAGGAAGAAAAAGTGGGAGACAAACTATCATAGGAGACATAGTTAGAAATAGGATGCGAAGTGGTACAAGAACGCTTACCCTTCCTAAGAGCAATGGGAAGATCTAAATCTGCCTGTTCTGGAGGAGAAGACGGCGGATCTGAGGACACAGAAGGCGGAGGCTGAGCAGAGGAGTCCGGGATACAGTTTGGAGCTTGACGACGAGTATAAACCTGCAAATCAGGACGAGACAAGTGAGTGGAAGCATCGAAGACTGGAATAGGAATAGGCAGCATAAAATCCGGATCAGTGGCCGAATGAGACTCAGAATAAAAAGGTGTGGACTCAAAAAACGTAACATCGGCAGAGATAAAGTACCGATGAAGGGAGGGACTATAACAACGATACCCTTTCTGAGTCCTAGAATAACCTAAGAAAACACACCTAATTGCCCGTGGATCTAATTTATCAGTACCAGGAGTCAACTGGTGGACAAAACAAACACACCCAAAAACACGTGGATCCACCGAGAAAATCGACTCAGTAGGAAATAGAGTAGAGTGTGGTGTGTGGCCATTAAGAACTGAAGAAGGCATACGGTTAATCAAGTGACAAGCCGTTAGGACAGCGTCCCCCCAAAAAATCTTTGGAACAGGCATTTCAAACAGTAAAGTGCGTGTAACTTCTAATAAATGTCTGTTTTTCCGTTCTGCAACACCATTTTGTTGCGGTGTATGCACACAGGAAGACTGATGAATCATTCCATGGTGGGTCATATAAGAACTAAAGGGGTCAGAGAAATATTCTTGTGCATTATCACTGCGAAGAACACGAACAGATACACCAAATTGAGTTTTAATTTCAGCACAAAATGCACAAAAAATAGAAAATAACTCAGAACGATTTTTCATTAAATAAAGCCAAGTTACTCTTGAATAATCATCCACAAAGGTAACAAAATACCGATACCCCTTTTGAGAGGTTATACGGTGAGGAACCCCATACATCAGAATGTACTAACTGAAAAGGACTAGATGCTCTTTTATTGACTCGGGGAGCAAATTGAACACAGTGATGCTTCCCCAACTGACACGACTCACACTCTAAAGACTGCAAAAAACTTAAACTAGGAACTAAGAGCTTCAAATTAGCCAAAGAAGGATGACCAAGGCTGCAATGGATCTGATGAGGTGAAACAGTAGCAGGACAAGCAATTGGTGCAGGAGCAGGGACAGGATCACCATCAAAGTAATAGAGGCCATTGGACTCATGCCCGACGCCAATCGTCTTCCGAGTCGTCAAATCCTGAATAAGAACAGATTCAGGAGAAAAAGAGACACAACAGTTAAGATCCTTAGTCAACTGACCAACAGACATTAAATTAAATGACGAACGAGGTATATAAAAAACAGAAGACAAGGATAAAGATGAAGAGGGTTGAGCCGTCCCGATTCCTTTAACAGGAGTCGAGGACCCATGCGCCAAAGTGACTGGGGGAAGAGATGATGACAGCTGGATCGATGTAAAAAGACTAGATATACCTGTCAAATGCTTACTAGCTCCAGAATCAATTACCCATGGGGAAGAACCTGAAGCAATGCAAGCAGTATGTGTACCTCCATGCTGAGCTAAGGAAGCAGATGAGGTGGATGCCTGGTGTGCTGCCTGATACTGAAGCAACTGAGAGTATTCCTCGCGAGGAACAGAAACGGTATCCATAGAAGCAGTAGCAGGAGAGGACCCAGAATCAGAGATGGCGGCATTCGCAACCTGGGGGGGACGACCATGGAGCTGCCAGCATTTGTCTCTACTATGCCCATCCCGAAAACATTAAGTGCACTGAAGAGTTTGGCCTCTACCACGGCCAGGACGACCACCTCGAAATCCCCCCCCCGCGTCTTCCACGATTAGGGCCACCACCCCTACCAGGAGCTGGTGGAGTGTGAGTAATAAGAGCGGAGCGATCAACAAGTGCAGGTGAGGGAGGAGGGTCCCGAGGGGTGCTCCGTAGAACACGTTGATATGTCTCAGCAAAAGTAGGAAGAGTATCACTCCCAAGGATTTGAGACCGAATAGCCTCATAGTCAGTGTCACGACCCATCCCACTACGCGTGGAAATAGGACACGTGGCACGCCACCAAGGCTCATCCAAACATCAATATAATAGTACGCAGCGGAAAGATTCTTAAAAACAACCCTGGTATTTAAAACTTAGGAAACATTCCCCTCTGAGTTGTAGAATCCATTGAAAATTTGAGTTATAGAAAGTTTCGGCCATTGGAAACACATTCAAAAGAAAATAGTTTTGAAAACAGAGGCTCAGTCGACTGCTTCGACTGCTCAGTCGACTGCCCAGTCGACTGCACTAGGGTCCAGTCGACTGATCTGGGGACCCAGTTGACTGCTTTTCAATTAATGGAAGCAGTAGCCAAAATCAACAGTGTTCAGTCGACTGTCCAAGGGGTCAGTCGACTGCTTCTCTTATAATATACTTTCAGTGTCTCAACCTTACGAGATCCAGTCGACTGACCCTGGGTCCAGTCGACTGCTCCCCTGCTGGGCAGCCTGTGTTGAAAGTTAACAAGTCCTGCTACTCAAAACCAACCCCAATCACAACCATAACTGATTTCTAACATATTAAAAAAAACAATTACCGGTGTTCAACCACAAGATTTCCATACGGTGAAACTAATCCATGTTTCTATTACAACATACTACAATATTCAAATCTTTATACAAGTTTTAGGATTAAAAACAAAATATTTACAAAGGTGATTCCCCGGCGTTCATCGGCCTCACTCCACACACTTCTTCTTGTCTTTCTTCTTACCTGCAATGGAGTACATCTCCACTGCTCAGCTATATGCTGAGCGTACAATTCTAAATGTATGCTTATATGACAATTCATGGTTTAAGCATCTAAAACACATAGAAATAGTCTCTAGGGTGAGTGGTACGCATTCATCCGGTCGATGCCGTAGGAGGCCCACCTCTCCCACGCATCTCGTACACTGGTTGGGCCTTCCTCCATACCAGGTACCGTGTACTGGTTGGGCCCACCTCCAATCCAGACACAACCACAATTCCAATTCTATTTCAATCACAATCACAATCCTCAAGGTTCGAGGAGCTTACCCCGGATGAATTTGCACCAAACTCCCCTTTGACCCAAGTAGACACATAACATGCTCACATAAACAGTTATACGTGCTTTTATCATAATTTCACGTGCATAATTAACGGGCCTAACTAATACATGAATTTCGCCCGGATCCAAGAATATCAAAAGTGATGTCCAAAACATGAAAATCCATATATTTCATAGATCTAGAATTCATGCCTCGTGCGAATCTCTTCAAACTTTGAAGGATCGTCTAGGGGACTAAATAATCGCCGGATTTCAAATTATACGCGATTCTTACGAGTTTTACCTGATTTTTCCCAAAAGTCTAGAATTAAGATTTTTACAAAAATTGGCCAAACACGGCCTAAGTAGTATCAAAACGTAGGTTTTACCTCCACGAGTTCAAATCTGAAATCTGGAGAAAATCTGACAGACGAACGGTCGTCAATCGACGTTGCAAAGCCCGTTGGCTCAATCTCCCTTCTCTCTCCTCTCTCTAGATATTTTTGAAAGGATTTGGATGAGAATGAATCTCACCCACCACTATTTATAGAAAAACTTTTCGGGAATTACGTTTACCTCCCCACGAGTTCCTCAAACTTCTAATTAGCTCTCGAAACTTCGCACACGTCCATTTTATAACTTTACGAGTGAAAACTATAAGTTTCAAAAGTTTTCGACTAGGTTTCGTTTGGGTCCAAAATAACGTCCGAAAACCATATTCTGTGGAATCTCTACACAACCTACCTTTTTAATTTACGTGTCACTCACATTCTCACCACAGTTCTCAAAATGATATAAAACAATATCGGAAATATAAGAAATTATACTACATAGGTATAATTCACTATTCATAAAATACCAGAAAAGTTAAATAACATTTAAATCACATAAATGCCATTTAACCGTGCCAATGCAAAATGGACTATCATATTCCCGTGTCCTTACTGACACCTTACCATTGACCCACAGTCAACCTCATCTCAATCCAATTATCAAATAACATTGATATACTCACAACTTTCCAATTATGTATGATAAAACTATGAAATTTTGGAACGGGTGTGACAACTCTCCCCTCCAAAAAGGAAGTTTGTCCCCAAACTTATACCCAAGGATCAAAATTTCCTTCTGTTTCCATCGAAACGACCGAAACGTTTCCGTTTCCTAGGTCATGGAAACGAAACAGCCATGGAATCTCGAAATTCCATGGATTCCATCGAAACGACTTTGTTTCTTTTGTTTCCATCGAAATGTAATTGTTTCCATCGAAACAAACCTATGATTCTGCATCGTTTCATTTGCTTCCAACGAAACATACTTGTTTCCATCGAGATAATCATGTGGTTGTGTACTTGTCATATGAACAACCATTTTATTTTAGAGATGACTTATTAGCTTACTATGTACTTATATGTATCTTTTGCATTCTGTGAAGTGTTTTGTGGATTCTATGAAGTATTTGACAATAGATTGGTGACTTAATCCTCATGTATTTTCAATTTGAACTACACATTTTTAATGTAGCACTACATATATAGACCTCTCAAATGTTCAATTAATCAATTATTAGTTTTATACACGCATATAGTTAAGTTTGAAGTTATGTTTCCCCATGTTTCTCAATGTTTCCAATTTTTTCCACTGTTTCCACATGTTTCCGAAAAGTTTCCGAAACGTTTCCGTTTCTGGGTAGATCGAAACAATAGACCGAAACGAAATTTTGATCCTTGCTTATACCATCTTCTCAAGTCATCAAGACTTCACACAAGTACTTCAAACATTTGTCTCATACATAAACCAATCATGTTACTAAGAAGTCACAGTCTCACGAGGAAAATAAATCCTCAGGCTCTTAAGGAAAATAAATCCTCAGAGCCTCCGTCTCAATCTGATAGGAGATTCAAACAGAATCCTAGCAATACTCCGAAGCATCTCGATAGATAAGAATATCAATACCTGGGTGAAACTTACCCAATAGTCATACTTGACATTAACTCACCTCACGACATCACAACGCCAACTCATGTGTCATCTCATCGTACGTGTCACATTTCCTTTCCGGAATTCAAAAGTTTCATCACAATACTTAACCCAAGGAAATAATTCATCTCTCATTCACCTATCTTGCTTTTTGACTAAAAGTTGTTGACAACACGTTTTAGCTGGTGCACAATCATACATAATTCTTCATCCCGAAGTGAACCACAACGGAGTACTATCACACATATATACCTCGTCGATAAGTCAATGCTTCGATCAATTGTTTCACACCCTATAGATTCAATCTCTTACTCTGCTAATCACCAAACCGCTTATAGCACTATAACGCATTTCAAACGACTCCCAAGTTCTTATCAATTCCCAATCTAAATCCATATCATGGCAACTGCAGTTGAAATGACTATCACATAATCGGTAGTGCATTATACTAGTACTCTCTCTCTGTCTCTACTAATTCTTATCATTCCATTCCGATTTTTTTACCAACCTCGTACTATACTCCCCTCACTTGTGCCTCGTAAGGTATCAATCAAATTCTCTATTGAAAATTTCACACCATTTCACTCGTTCGAATCTACACATGTCCCAAATCACTTACAGTGAGGTCAAACACATTCGTCGTTCATCGCTCCCAAGTTTGTACTCAACTATCGTCAATTAACATAGAAGGTTACCCCTAACATTCACTTTAAAATGTTTAACGAAGTCCAATACATTTCTCATTCAGGTTTTAAAACAACTATTTTGAAATCTCACATAATACCTCATCTCTTTCTCAACACCACCACCCCAATATCCATCGTAACGAATAGCATTGTTAATCAAAATTTGACTTAGCCAATCATGCACGTACCACATAGTTTATCAAACATATCCTTTTGTTCAGAACATACCCTGTTTCTGTCACAATCCGTTGATCATTCACAATCCATCATGTTTACCTGGTGTACTCACACTCTGAGCCAATCACTTTGTCTTTCGAAGATCTCAACTGCAATGTAGTACATTCTCATATCAGTCCAGGTAGATCCACTACCGTTTATGTAGTTTACAACTCTATACGTCTCTGGTGTTTCACTTTCACCTTAGCACAAATCCATATCGATCACACTTCTTTATCTCAACTCTCACCGAGTTCCTGACAACTGTTCACACTAAGCATATATTCTTCGTATAACATCTCAAGGCACCATACCTTATTCTGACATCCAATGTTTCATAACCGTAGTCGAATCTGACTCAATTTCCAATTTAAACTCTCTAGTCCTTTATTTATGCTATCCGGGTCTCCAATCCATTATTCCTGGCTAACCTATTGCTAACAGCATTAATACAATCCCCACATACAATCTGAGGATAAGCCGGTAATTAAATCTTTCCACAAAGTACTATAGCATCACTGTGTTCAATAAATTCTATATCGAATTCCAATTCACATACCTTTCACGACAATACCCCAAGGTAAATTCTCACTCTGGTCACCAATGCTAAACGATTCCTAACTGTCATCTTTCAAGTGCTTCATACCTTGCGAATCTCATCAAGTTCTTGATTGATCAAAGCCTCAAATCATTCATTACCTCAGGTTACTCCAATACTTCAATCAAAGTCGAGCTCCCTTTGGAACAATAATCACGACCACTTCTTTAAAGTCATAACTTCCCATTAGCCAATTTTAGGTACACGACATTTCACCAACTCCGTTAGAATTTCTAAATTCAGAATCTGCTCACATAGAACTCATTCATTTGACAACCACCATTATGTCCCAAGCACAAAGCATACCATATCCTTCCATGATACCCGTCTTCCAAGGTCTACTTGATACCTAATCACAAGTATTAAAACCAATTTTTCTTACTCAACGAAAATTTTATTTTAAAACATTTTAAACACTTTAAAATTTTCTTAGGGTGAAATTCGACATTCTCAAAATCCTCCAACCTTGTTGGAATTCAAGACAACTGTGATAGCTTCCCATTGCATCCACCACCGTACTCTATCAGCCTCACATTCCCGCTATCATATCTGTTAACGTAGTCAACGTACTACCAAGTCTTCATTCCACTCAACTGTCCCCGTTCATTTACTCATTAAAGCTTCATTTCCTCGATTTATATTTTCACTTCTCTACATTGACTTACCTTAAGTCTTTCTACTTGTCTATCGTTCCCACAACCGCTCTTGTTCATTATCGTAATACCCGTTGTACTCTAGCATCTTGCTGATAGTATCTTGTGTTAAATATTCAACGATATTTTAAAAGCATTCAAAGGAAAGATTTTTCGTTTTTATTTTGAAAATACGTTAAAAATCCAGGCGTGAAGTCGCCTGTACTCCACCCCTTTGTGATAACCACCTTCACGACAAGTTCTTATCAAAGTACTCTTATCCCCATGATATCCAAATATCCACTCGATTTCTATGAGTTTCTTATCACGTTCCATAATTCACACTTATCTTTTATTCTCAGTCTCCTATTCTTACTCCCTTTATTCAATCTCTTCCGACAACCCCCGGCAAAACATCAGGGAATCTTATTACTCTGCACTTTTGTCCATTTACTCTCCATCAACCTTTCCCTAGAATTTCTCTGTCAAGATCTTCTTATCCTCATGTTATCGAATTATCAATTTGATTCCTCTGAAATTCTGTCATTTTTGATCAATTCCCTTCACCTATTATTTCTGGTCTCGTCTTTTTACTTCCTTTATTCCATTTCCTTTGGAGAACCATCTCGAAACACCAACGAAATTTCATTACTATGCATGTCCATTCATTTGTTTCTCACCAAAACCTCTACAATTTCTCCTCCGACCTATGTCGTCTTTCAACATCAGTCATCATCCTCATTGTTGCATTTCTACGGGCATAACCATCGAGTCTAGGAAACCACTCTAGAAGTCTCATCATCTCATCAGTTAACCTTCAACTATCTATAGGCTCAAACTGTTCACTCATATTCTATCATTTCCATTCATAATTCTCATCTTAGGTCAACCTTCGAATCCCAACAATTTCCTTTATACTATTTACTCAATAGCATTTGTTACAAATCCCTATACTACATCTGCATTTGTTATAGTGCTACGATTATTTAAAACCAGGTTCAGTTGAGAGATTCCTCAACAACCACAATACTGATAACCCGTAGAGATATTGCCCAATCCCCAATACATTCCACAAGATAGGTTGAGAGATTCCTCAACCGTCCAACACATACCGTAAGATAGGTTGAGAGATTCCTCAACCATCCAATACATACCATATACCACACAATAAGTTGAAAGATTCTTCAACTAACCAATACACACCGTATATACCGTAAGATACATCATAAGATAACCTCGTACGATTGTACCGTAGGTTAACATCGTAAGATAAGGTGAGAGATTCCTCACCGGTCCCATACACGAGCAATACATACTGTTGAATTATTTTTCTGTCATAAACCCCAGCTGGTCATCCCTTTTCTCTCGCATCATGACGTGCATCCCATGTCTGAAGTATACTTCTAATCCCAAAACTCAACTACAACACTCACTTTCATTCTCTAGGTGAACTATACGGAAATCTTCTCTGACGTTTACTACTCGACTTCGTTCTCGGTAAGATCTCCTAAAGGACATTCGTCACTAACATTAAGAACATCAACAGTCAATCAAAACCATTTTCTTTTCGCTTAGAAATTCCACTGTTCATCACTACCAAAATATCATCTTTTCCTCTTGCCACAACACGCTGTCTATGATAACTCATGATAACTTCACCTCATCACACAGCTCTACATCCGTATGATTCCACCGATTCACAAATGCATAAGTGCTATTCATGTATGACAATAACATAATCATGTATGTATAACAACATACCATATGCATCAAACATCTCTACAATGTATGAATGCAATCTAGAACAGGTGACAATTCACTCAACACTCCACTCGTCGTCGAACGTTCCCAAAGTTTTGTTACCTATAGCTCTGATACCAATAAATGTCACGACCCATCCCACTACGCGTGGAAATAGGACACGTGGCACGCCACCAAGGCTCATCCAAACATCAATATAATAGTACGCAGCGGAAAGATTCTTAAAAACAACCCTGGTATTTAAAACTTAGGAAACATTCCCCTCTGAGTTGTAGAATCCATTGAAAATTTGAGTTATAGAAAGTTTCGGCCATTGGAAACACATTCAAAAGAAAATAGTTTTGAAAACAGAGGCTCAGTCGACTGCTCAGTCGACTGCCCAGTCGACTGCACTAGGGTCCAGTCGACTGATCTGGGGACCCAGTCGACTGCTTTTCAATTAATGGAAGCAGTAGCCAAAATCAACAGTGTTCAGTCGACTGTCCAAGGGGTCAGTCGACTGCTTCTCTTATAATATACTTTCAGTGTCTCAACCTTACGAGATCCAGTCGACTGACCCTGGGTCCAGTCGACTGCTCCCCTGCTGGGCAGCCTGTGTTGAAAGTTAACAAGTCCTGCTACTCAAAACCAACCCCAATCACAACCATAACTGATTTCTAACATATTAAAAAAAACAATTACCGGTGTTCAACCACAAGATTTCCATACGGTGAAACTAATCCATGTTTCTATTACAACATACTACAATATTCAAATCTTTATACAAGTTTTAGGATTAAAAACAAAACATTTACAAAGGTGATTCCCCGGCGTTCATCGGCCTCACTCCACACACTTCTTCTTGTCTTTCTTCTTACCTGCAATGGAGTACATCTCCACTGCTCAGCTATATGCTGAGCGTACAATTCTAAATGTATGCTTATATGACAATTCATGGTTTAAGCATCTAAAACACATAGAAATAGTCTCTAGGGTGAGTGGTACGCATTCATCCGGTCGATACCGTAGGAGGCCCACCTCTCCCACGCATCTCGTACACTGGTTGGGCCTTCCTCCATACCAGGTACCGTGTACTGGTTGGGCCCACCTCCAATCCAGACACAACCACAATTCCAATTCTATTTCAATCACAATCACAATCCTCAAGGTTCGAGGAGCTTACCCCGGATGAATTTGCACCAAACTCCCCTTTGACCCAAGTAGACACATAACATGCTCACATAAACAGTCATACGTGCTTTTATCATAATTTCACGTGCATAATTAACGGGCCTAACTAATACATGAATTTCGCCCGGATCCAAGAATATCAAAAGTGATGTCCAAAACATGAAAATCCATATATTTCATAGATCTAGAATTCATACCTCGTGCAAATCTCTTTAAACTTTGAAGGATCGTCTAGGGGACTAAATAATCGCCGGATTTCAAATTATACGCGATTCTTACGAGTTTTACCTGATTTTTCCCAAAAGTCTAGAATTAAGATTTTTACAAAAATTGGCCAAACACGGCCTAAGTAGTATCAAAACGTAGGTCTTACCTCCACGAGTTCAAATCTGACATCTGGAGAAAATCTGACAGACGAACGGTCGTCAATCGACGTTGCAAAGCCCGTTGGCTCAATCTCCCTTCTCTCTCCTCTCTCTAGATATTTTTGAAAGGATTTGGATGAGAATGAATCTCACCCACCACTATTTATAGAAAAACTTTTCGGGAATTACGTTTACCTCCCCACGAGTTCCTCAAACTTCTAATTAGCTCTCGAAACTTCGCACACGTCCATTTTATAACTTTACGAGTGAAAACTATAAGTTTCAAAAGTTTTCGACTAGGTTTCGTTTGGGTCCAAAATAACGTCCGAAAACCATATTCTGTGGAATCTCTACACAACCTACCTTTTTAATTTACGTGTCACTCACATTCTCACCACAGTTCTCAAAATGATATAAAACAATATCGGAAATATCAGAAATTATACTACATAGGTATAATTCACTATTCATAAAATACCAGAAAAGTTAAATAACATTTAAATCACATAAATGCCATTTAACCGTGCCAATGCAAAATGGACTATCATATTCCCGTGTCCTTACTGACACCTTACCGTTGACCCACAGTCAACCTCATCTCAATCCAATTATCAAATAACATTGATATACTCACAACTTTCCAATTATGTATGATAAAACTATGAAATTTTGGAACGGGTGTGACAGTCAGGTTTGAGGCCAGCAAGAAATTTCATAACCAACATCTGTTCCCGCTGTTTCTGTTGTTCCTGAACACTGGTGGTAGGGGGCATAACAGTATTTAACTCTTCATGTAATCGTTTCATAGAAGCAAAATAATCGGTAACAGACAAGTCATTCTGCTCGAGCTTGAAGTACTGGGAGGATAAATCATACATCCGTGTTAAATTACTAGAGTAAAGAAGGTGGAGATAGTCCCAAAGTGCTTTAACAGAGCCCAGATGATTGCATAAATCGGCAACTTCCGGTTCCATGGAGTTCCATAAGAGGGTCACAAGTTGAGCATCCAAACGTTTTCCATGCCAAAATAATCTTGTCATCAGTGGTGGGAGGAGACTCAGTAAGATGGGCATCATGGCCTAAGCCAGTAAGGGACATGGTAATAGCGTTGGTCCATTGAAGAAAATTGTTACCATTCAACTTACGAGTAGTGAGTTGGGTGATAGTCTTGGATTCCATGATAAGATATGAGCCAAAGATAATCTCAAAACACCAGATCTGAACCAAAAAATTGGGCAAAACTGAAGGAAAAAGTCAAATCTGAACTGAAAAGGGCAGATCGATAACAAAGAGGATCGCCGAAGGATTGTGAGGGTCGCCGGAGTGCTGGGGATGGTGAAAAGTGGTTGGATGGTCGCTGGAGTGGTCGTAGCAGGCTCTGGGGAGGTCGCCAGAGGTTCTGGAGCTCCGGCAGGGGTCGCCGGAGGTTGGGGGACGGCGGTGAGGGTCGCCGGAGGCTGGGGGACTGGCGGTGAGGGTCGCCGGAGGTTGGGGCAGATCTGTGCTGCGGCAGTGCTCGTAGCGGCTAGGGTTTCTAGCGGCTGAGTGCTTCTCTTTTTTTTTTTTTTTTTTTTTTTTTTGAAACGAAAAAGAATGAAATGAAAAAAAAAAAAGAGGAAATAATCTCCGAAGAGAATTCACCCGAACTTCTTGATCTCGAAGGCGGAAGAGAAATGAGCAATCCCAGATTCGGGAGGCTCTGAACCATGTAAATGAGATGGGAATATAATAGTATATTCAACACATTGAAAATAATAATACAAGGAGCCTATTTATAGGCTTTACACAATCCTATACTACTAACGTTTAAGCGATGTGGGACAGCTACATTACACTAATACATATTTACCCTTTAACATAAAGCATTGGGAAAACACTTTTCTTTGTTTGGACAATAAGGAAAACAGTGAGAAAAACAGGAAGGAAAGGAGAATGTAGGGAAAAATAAGTTTTTTTAATTTATTTAAAGTTGCTTCCCTTCCTCCTTTTCCTAGTTTCTACTATATTTTGAAAAAACAAGCTTATTAATTTTGTTTAAGAGTAGAGTAAAACCCTAGGGTAATAGTTTTTCTTTTCCTACTCCAAATCCACATACCAAACAGAGCCTTAAGGTTTGTTGTAGTGCATATGGTGGGCTCGGATACATATCTGACAGCAACTTGCTCATTAGATCATTCTACATTCTGCAAAGCAATAGACAGAAAAGGATGAACAGATTGTAACAAGCACCAACCAGAGAAACGACTGCAAATTTGGCTACAGTATCGGCTAGCGTATTTTGTTTCAGGCATGACTATAGAAGCAGTCAAATGTTTTGGGTCTTTCATTCGGGCCCTCTTGGGACAAAAATAACAATCGAAAGCTCCATCGTGGGATAATACAAGCTTCCCTATCCGACCCATATTCAACTTGCAAAAGCCTATAGGAGGTACTTTTTGTTTCTTTTTCTCAATCTCTTTATATTTTTGTCAATTTGTGTATCGAAGCAAATGGTTTTGACATCTTCCTTATTGGTTGCTCCTCTTCAAAATTTTTAGGCTGTGTTTGGTTCATGGATTTAGTGAGGGATAGGAAAGATAACATTAACATTTATTTGTTTGGTTAATATGGAAAACAGTAAGGAAGGAAAAAAAATCGGGTGAAAAAACGGGTTTTTTTTTTATAAATGTTGAGTCATTTCCTTCCTCTTTTATTGAGTTCCATATTTTTGAAAAATTTTGTTCTTCAAGTATGGAGGAGAACACTAGGGAAATAGTTTTCCTTCATTTTTACTTTTCCTTCTTTTAATATGTATATTAACAATGTACATTCTGTTATTGAACACGTTTTCTGTTTTTGTTTTAAAAAATATGAAAATTGAAAACCACAATGTTACTAAACCTGCCCTAATAATTTTGAGTCCACGCGTATGAACTATTTGCAGGTTGCAAATGACTTAATGTCGATGCTAGTGGATAGCAGATCCAAGGCACTGTGGACAGCACTTGAGTGCAGGTATAATTTATGCTTTTCTTTTTCTAGAGAAAGTTAGTTGTGTTATTCTAATTTAAATTTTGTCACTTTTAGTTATTTAACTTATGGAAGAAGAGGAAAAAAAGGCTAAATAGTTATCATATTTGGCATATTAACAATGTACATTCTATTAGTGTGTCAAACAGTGTATTTTAAAATAGGGTAATTTGTTGTCCCTGAAATTGCTTGAAATTAGGATAGAAAATGTACATTCTTGTTACCTTAACATGTTAACAAGGTACAAACTACAAACGTGTTGCCCGTCAAGTAAAGTTGCGATTTCTGATTTTCAGTTTTTGTTTTCATTTTTCTGAAAACAATAACCAAAAACGTGTATGGTCTGTGCTTTTATTTTTAAGTAAAAACAAAAACTGAAAAAAGTAAGCAGAGGTTTCCAAATTTCTGAAAACCAAAACGGCTAATGCTTGCTCAAGTACTTCGTTAAAAACTGATTATCCGGTGTTTTTTTTTTGGTCCCACGTTTATAAAACTAGAAACTAAATTTTCTCAAAAGTATCCTAAAATCAAGAAAAAGAAAATGTGACAGGTAAATTAAAACAAATAATGTGACTTGTCATTTATTTTAGTTTTCACTTTTTTGACATCACAGTAATGTACCAAATACGTCTCCTGTTTTATTTTTACAAAAAAAAAGGAATTTAGAAAAATTGAAAACCGAAAAGTTGCCGTACAGCCCTATCAAATGCTAATGAATCCTAATTAGCAGGGGCATTATATGAATCTTCTTTTTCTTTTTGTTAAATACTAAAAGGGAAAGGTTTTCTGGGAGAGTTCAATAGGAAGGTAGTGGTGGAGTTATGAAAGAAGGTGGAAGGATATGTAATGCTCCGTTTGGTATGGAAATAACTTTTTTTTTTTTGCGGCACGTGTATAACTTTTTATGTAATATATATATAGAGAGAGAGAGAGAGATGAAAGAAGGGTAGAGATGTAGATGGAAATATGTTAGAGTGAGAGTTCTTTGTTATAAAGGTGAAGTAGTATGGGGTTTCCACCAACCCCAAACTAAGTCCCTATAGGTGAGACACCTCCTCCAACTTAAAAGCGGAAGCAAGTAAGAATTGCTTTTTTGAAAAAGCGAAAATTGTATTAGAATGCATTTTGTAAATAAGTTGAAAATAAAGATGGTAACGTAATTAGAATTCGCGAAAATGCATTTTGCAATTGTCCTTCATTTTTCATTTTGCACATTGTTTAAGAAATGTGTATTATATTTATTTCTTTTGTCCTTCATTTTCCCACTTTCCTATTTTACCCTTGATGTGACATTGACTTTCTTACTTATTACCATTTTCTCACTCTCTTAGGAAATGATGATTGTCTTTATTGTGAGGGTATTGTAGGAAATTACACAAAAATTGTAGTTGACTTTCAAAGTGGACAGTTAATTTGGAACATCCAAAAAAGGAAAGGTGGACACTTATTTTGGAACGGTGGGAGTATGCTATAAATAAATAAGAAAAATAAAAGATGTAATTTTTTGGGTCCATTACATAGACACTTTACTATTTTACCATTGGATGTGATAGGTGTTTGACTTTCCACCTTTTTTTTGAAACACACATAAATGCTACTTTGTCTTTACTATAAGGGTATTATAGGAATTTTATTAAATTTTGTTGTTGACTTTCAAAAGTGGACACTTATTTTGGGACATTCAAAAAAAGAAATGTGGAAACTTATTTTGAGTACACTAAAATAATTGAGTAATGTTTGGGGCACAAACACTATATTTCTCTCCTGAGTGGCACTGTGGGGTTTGGTAACCAAACCCCACAGTACCACCCAAGAGAGTGATAGAGTGTTTGTGTAGAGTGGTTTTTTTTTTACCTAGATACATACATACACCCCAGCCCAACCCAACCCCAAGCCCCTCAGCCTAACAAGGGTCACTCATTCTGGCTGACGTACACAACACAGGGCAAGAACAAAGAGTCCCCGCAAGGAGATTCGAACACACCACCTCCCCACTGGGGAAGTGGTGTCAATGCCATATGCGCTACAAGCGCTAGGCGTTTGTGTACAGTGTTTGTTAGAGTATTTGTGCCCCTAGCATTTCTGAAAATAATTTTGCAAAGCAATTTATATTCCTTGTTAGCAAGTCTTACGGAATATTAATATAGCATTCTGGATTAGCCTTAGAACATCTCTAGTGGTGTTAGTTTGGGTAGGGTAAATTAGGTTAATTTAGCATACACACTCTAGTGGTGTGTTTGGTAGGCTAAGAAAGTTAAGTATATGGTAGAGAAACTTACTTAACTTTATAATTCGGCTAAATTTCTTACCATACAGGTAAACGGCAGAAGCAAAGCCGGCTAGGCCCTTGTCGGCAGATGGATTGTCGACCATTCCCAACGGGCACAGACATAGTCGGCCCACACCATTTCTTTTTTTTTTTTTTTATAAGAAGGTAGCTGGCATTGGCATTGCCAGGCCACCACCCACCGGTGGTTGGGGTATATTATTATTTATTTATTATTATTTTAAATGTAAATTTTTTTAAAAAAATGACAAGTTGATAAAATAAATAAAAAAAATGAAAAAATGGTGAAAAAAAAAAAGAAAAGAAAAGAAAAGAAAAGAAAAAAAAAAAACCAGACTGGCCAGATGAATACTATAGTAATATCGAGCTACAACATGAATACTATACTGGTATGTGGAGACTTCTTCCATACGTCCTGATGAGTTCCCTCACCCATCTTGGTGAGGTTTTATCCGTGGTGAAAACTAAGTTTTATTTATTTATTTTAAAGTTGCTTCCCTTCCTCCTTTTCCTAGTTTCTACTATATTTTGAAAAAACAAGCTTATTAATTTTGTTTAAGAGTAGAGTAAAACACTAGGGTAATAGTTTTCCTTTTCCTACTCCAAATCCACATACCAAACAGAGCCTTAAGGTTTGCTGTAGTGCATATGGTGGGCTCGGATACATATCTGACAGCAAATTGCTCATTAGATCATTCTACATTCTGCATAGCAATAGACAGAAAAGGATGAACAGATTGTAACAAGCACCAACCAGAGGAACGACTGCAAATTTGGCTACCGTATCGGCTTAGCGTATTTTGTTTCAGGCATGACTATAGAAGCAGTCAAATGTTTTGGGCAATAATAACAATCGAAAGCTCCATCGTGGGATCATACAAGCTTCCCTATCCGACCCATATTCAACTTGCAAAAGCCTATAGGAGGTACTTTTTGTTTCTTTTTCTCAATCTCTTTATATTTTTGTCAATTTGTGTATCGAAGCAAATGGTTTTGACATCTTCCTTATTGGTTGCTCCTCTTCAAAGAATGAACCAAAAAAAATTAGCATAATTTTTAGGCTGTGTTTGGTTCATGAATTTAGTGAGGGATAGGAAAGATAACATTAATATTTATTTGTTTGGTTAATATGGAAAACAGTAAGGAAGATAGGAAGGGAAAAAAAAATAGGGTGAAAAAAACGTGTTTTTTTTAATGTTGCGAGTCATTTCCTTCCTCCTCTCAACCTGGGTCTCGTCCTTCCTCCAAAAAAAAAAAAAAAAAAAAAAAAAACAAAGATAAAAAAACCACGTATTATAACGTTTCTAGTTTTTCAGTTTCCTAAACTCTGAAAACATGAACTAGTTTTTTATTCGCTTCTTAGTTTTCATTTTTAGGCCCAATTTTGTTTTTGCGTTTTCAAAAAAGGGGAAGAAAAACGGAAATGATTGCAAACATATTTTCGTTTTCAGGAAAATTGAAAACAAACACCGAAGACTGAGAACACAACGTTACCAAACCGACCCTAAATGGTATTGTCAAAGTGTCTTTTCTTGTACGTTCTTTCTTAAAAACCTCTCTCCCTATATTAATATGTGCAAAAGCTAAGGACCCATTTGGTAACGTTGCGGTTTTCTATATTCTAAGTTCTAAAAACGGATGGTAGTTTTGTTTTTTGTTTTTTATTTTTTATTGAATGAAAACCCCTTCTTCCTTTTTTTTGGTTTTCATTATCTGGCCCAATTTTACTGTCCTTTTCGAAAAAGGAAAAGAAAATTGGAAAGGATACATGCACAAAATTCAGTTTTCGTTCAGAAAAATGAAAACGGTTATCGAACACGTTTTCTGTTTTGTTTTAAAAAATATGAAAATTGAAAACCACAATGTTACTAAACCTGACCTAATAATTTTGAGTACACGCGTATCAACTATTTGCAGGTTGCAAATGGCTTAATGTCGATGCTCGTGGATGGCAGATCCAAGGCACGATGGACAGCACTTGAGTGTAGGTATAATTTATGCTTTTCTTTTCTAGACAAAGTTAGTTGTGTTATTCTAATTTAAATTTTGTCACTAATAGTTATCATATTTGGCATATTAACAATGTACGTTCTATTAGTGTGTCAAACAGTGTATTTTAAAATAGGGTAGTTTGTTGTCCCTGAAATTGCTTGAAATTAGGATAGAAAATGTACATTCTTGTTAGCTTATTGTACATATTAACAATGTACAAACTACAAACGAGTTGCCCGTCAAGTAAAGTTGTGATTTCTGATTTTCAGTTTTTGTTTTCATTTTTCTAAAAAAAAAAACCAAAAACGTGTATGGTCTTGTGTTTTTATTTTTAAGTAAAAACAAAAACTGAAAAAGGTAAATAGTGGTTTCCAAATTTCTGAAAACCAAAACGGCTAATGCTTGTTCAAGTACTTCGTTAAAAACTGATTATCCGGTGTTTTTTTTTTTTTTTCGTCCCACGTTTATAAAACTAGAAACTAAATTTTCTCAAAAGTATCCTAAAATCAAGAAAAAGAAAACGTGACGGGTAAATAAAAACAAATAATGTGACTTGTCAATTATTTTAGTTTTCACTTTTTTTGAAATCACAGTAATGTACCAAATACGTTTCCTGTTTTATTTTTACAAAAAAGAAAGGAATTTAGAAAACTTGAAAACCGAAAAGTTACCATACTGCCCTATCAAATGCTAATGAATCCTAATTAGCAGGGGCATTAAATGAATCTTCTTTTTCTTTTTGTGAAATGGCTTAAAAACACTTTAATGTCCTTTACTTATACCCAAATTTCACTTTGGGCCCTCTACTTTCAATTGCAACACTTTGGGCCCTATAGTTTCAGTATTATTTCAATTAAGGACAACTTGTAACACCGTCAAGAAAAAAGAACGGAAAATCTCATTTTGGCGCCAAAACATGCGAGTCTTTAAGCTTTCCTCCATTTAACATAACATGTGTATATAAAGTTATATACATACGATATACATATACGACCAACAGAGAAAATAGAGAAATAGAGAGATCAAGACCCAGAAATAGGGCAAAGTCAAGTGATGGCAACATCTAACAACTTCACTCAATCGATTGGCACAGGGAAGTGCTACTGTGATTGTGGGCGAAGGGCTAAAACTTAAAAGACTCACATGTTTTGGATCCAAAATGAGTTTTTTCGTCCTTCTCTCCTGACGGTGTTACAAGTTGTCCTTAATTAAAACAATACTAAAACTATAGGACCCAAAGTGTTACAATTGGAAGTAGAAGGCCCAGAGTGAATTTAGGTATAAGTACACGGTACTAAATTGTTTTTAAGCCTTGTTAAATACAAAAGGGAAAAGTTTTCTGGGAGAGTTCAATAGGAAGGTAGTGGTGGAGTTATGAAAGAAGGTGGAAGGATATGTAATGCTCCGTTTGGTATGGAAATAACTTCTTCTTTTTTTTTCGCAGCACGTGTATAACTTTTTATCTAATATATATATAGAGAGAGAGAGAGAAGGGTAGAGATGAAGATGGAAATATGTTAGAGTGAGAGTTCTTTGTTATAAAGGTGAAGTAGTTTGGGTTAAGTCCCTGTAGGTGAGACACCTCCTCCTACTTAAAAGCGGAAGCAAGACTTGCTTTTTTGAAAAAGTGAAAATTGTATTAGAATATATTATGTAAATAAGTTGAAAATAAAGATGGTAATGTAATTAGAATTGGCGAAAATGCATTTTGCAAATGTCCTTCATTTTTCATTTTGCACATTGTTTAAGAATATGTATTATATTTATTTCTTTTGTCCTTCATTTTTCCACTTTCATATTTGACCCTTGATGTGACATTGACTTTCTTACTTATTTCCTAGGAAATGATGAATGTCTTTATTGTGAGGGTATTGTAGGAAATTTATACAAAAATTGTAGTCAACTTTCAAAGTGGACAGTTAATTTGGAACATTCAAAAAAGGACATATGGACACTTATTTTGGAACGGAGGTAGTATGCTATAAATAAATAAGAAAAATAAAAGATGTAATTTTTTGGGTCCATTACATAGACTCTTTACTATTTTACCATTGAATGTGATAGGTGTTTGACTTTCCTATTGTTTTGAAACCACATATAAATGTTACTTTGTCTTTACTATAAGGGTATTATAGGAATTTTATTCAATTTTGTTGTTGACTTTCAAAAGTGGACACTTATTTTGGGACATTCAAAAAAAGAAATGTGGAAACTTATTTTGAGTACACTAAAATAATTGAGTAATGTTTGGGGCACAAACACTATACTTCTCTCCTGAGTGCAAACCCTATAGTGCCACCCAAGAGAGTGATAAGTGTTTGTGTAAAGATTTTTTTTTACCTGGATCTGAATTGGATACGTACACACACCCCAGCCCAACCAAACCCCAAGCCCCTCAGCTAAGTCCAATAAGGATCACTCATTCTGATTGACGTACACAACACAGGGCAAGAACAAAGAATCCCCCTAAGGAGATTCGAACACACCACCTCTCCACTGGAGCAGTGGTGTCAATGCCATCTACGCTAAAAGCGCTTGGCGTTTGTGTAAATTGTTTGTGAGAGTATTTGTGCCCCTAGCATTTCTAAAAATAATTTTGCAAATCAGTTTGTATTCCTTGGTAGTAAGTCTTACGGAATATTAATATAGCATTCTGGATTAGCCTTAGAACATCTCTAGTGGTGTTAGTTTGGTAGGGTAAATTAAGTTAATTTAGCATACACGCTCCAGTGGTGTGTTTGGTAGGCTAAGAAAGTTAAATATATGGTAGAGAAATTTACTTAACTTTATAATTCGGCTAAATTTCTTACCATATAGGTAAACGGCAGAAGCAAAGTCGGCTAGGCCCTTGTCGGCTGATGGATTGTCGGCCACTCCCAACTGACAAAGACATAGTCGGCCCACACCATTTCTTATTTTATTTTATTTTTATGAGAAGTTAGCCGGCATTGAATTGTGGGGCCACCACTCGTGGACGGTTGGGGCATATTATTATTTTTTAAAATGTAAATTTTATTAAAATAATTTATTTTAAAATTGACAAATTGCTAATATATAATAAAAAAATAAAAAATAAATAAACGAAAAATAAAAGAGACTGGCCAAATGAATACTATAGTAATATCGAGCTACAACACGAATACTATAGTGGTATGTGGTCCTGATGAGTTCGCTCACCCATCTTGGTGAGGTTTTATCCGTGGTAAAAAATCTTTATACTTATGTAAGAGAATTTTGTACGCATGATAAGGAAATTTTGTACTTGTGATAAGAGATCTTTGTACACATGATAAAGAATCTTACTACATATGATATAAAAAAAAAGCTTTTGTACATATGGTAATGAACCTTTGTACCCGTGGTACAAGCATTTCTTACCATTGCATATCAAGTGGTTTAGTTGTACCATACAACCAATCCACTTGATTGTATGGAAAGATTCGCCAGTGGTGTGTATACACTACATATCCTTAGCTTGGCTCTCATTTGGGGAACCGAAGCTCCAATGTCCATAATTAAGAGCATCTCTAGTGGTATATCACCAACTAGGGTAAATTTAAAATAAGTTGCTATACGGATGAGAGAATTAACAATATTACAATACTTCTCTTAAAGGGACACAAATAGTCATCTAAATATATAAAATTATGCACAAGTTATCTAGTCTTGGATAGATGCGAAATGATAAGTTTTGTTCATTCTTTTTCTCCTTGTTTATTTATTTATTTTTTTTTTTTTTGGGATCACCAATAGCATTTTATTGCATCAGAACAAAGCAGATCTCAGGTGGAACTAATACGGGCATCAGAAAAAGAAAAAAAAAACATGAGATACAAACAGAAAAAACAAGAACAAACACAAAACAAAAAAAAAAACACAGAAAAACATCTAAAGTCGCACTGCATCTCCTATTCTCAAATATATCTCGGACTGTGGCGCTGCTAAAAGCTGGGATTGAGGAGAAACTGCTAACCAAAAACCATCGACAAGGATCACCTCAGAAACATCACGACTGCACCAAGTGCCCACCTAAGCACCAGATCTGATGAAAAAAATGTTAGATCTGGACGGAAGGACGCCGAATCTAGGCACAGCAAGAATGAAATCCAAGGATCTCGTCGAACAACCCAAGAAAACCAAGAAAAAAACTCAAACAAACCCCCACAAAAGGTGACAAAACCCCCCACAAAGGGGGACAAACTCTCCTAAAGAGAGACAGATAGAACAAAAAGGGGAGTGAAACCAGGCTCTCCCATGGTAAAAGACCATGAGAGAGCCCGGAGGCGTGGCTGAGAAAATGAAGAAAGTCGGAGAGATGAAGAAAGTTAGAGAGAATGGAGAGTTTCTCTCTCTAACTTTTTCGAAAAAGCCTTTTTCCTTGTTATTACACTAAAAAAAATATGGATTTTTTTAGAGTTCCATCTCTTTTTCACTCTTTTTTTTTCCCGAAATTTAGGCAAAAATTCTTAGAATGAACTGTCAATAGTTTACAGTCTAATTTGATTTTTAGTTTGTTCAAAAGTCACTGAAAGGAAAATTTTCACTTAATATTCATGTACGGCCTAGTGAAATTTCACTTAATAATCATGTACGGCGGTGAACATTTCCCTAATTAGAACGACAACTCAAAAAGTAAAATATCATAATGGACTTCTAATTAAATCGTCCTTTTTTTATTTTTTCCTTTTAGCAAGCTCATTTTCTATTGATTCTTATTTTTATTTTTATTTTTGAGAAAGTGAATTTCATTCATTCACAAAGGCAGATTCCTAATAGGAACCAGTACATGCTTACAGAAGTAAGAAAAGATAGAAATAACAACACAAACTTCATGCACTACACTGCAAAACTCCTTAATCTTGAATGAAATGCCAAAATTGATTGAGGCATACCTCGAAAGGGAGTTGGTTGAGGGAGGAGCTGCCAAAAAATTCACACCAAAGATCATCCAGAAGCTCACCGTGACTGCGAAAAGACTCCACCAGACGCCAGATCTGACAAAAAACTGCCAAATTTGATGGAGACAACACGAAATCTTTCAAGAGAAAACACCATATTTACATAAGGGAATAAGAAAACAAGCCGAATTTGCGAGGGGAGGAGCCAGACCAAGCCACGTGAAAGAGAGCAGGCGGAGATCGAGGTGGAGAACCCAAAACTAAAGCAAAAAAACTCTCAAAAAGAGATACCAAACTTAACACTAAGTCTTTAGGCACAAACAAATCTCACTTGAGTAATACTAGGGACACAACCATTTACACAACTTTTTCTACACAACTCAATAAATGTGTGTATCTCTCTCCTGTGTCACTGTAGAGTCCAGTGACATCATAGGAGAGAGATAGATGCATTTATTAAGTTGTGTAGAAAAAGTTGTGTGAATGATTGTGTCCCAAGTATTACGCATCTCACAAACACAATCCACAAACATCATAATATGTCTATCTCTCCTAGTGGGGTCCATTGACATTGTGAGGTCCACAGAGAAAAGAGATAGACATATTGTGATGTTAGTAGATTGTGTTTATACCCAATAACTTACCCTAACCTTAATGCCAACAATGATAGTCCTCATACTATTTGACTTTTTATTTCAAAATATTTAAAACTTGAAAACAATGCCGCTAGGCACACAACACATTTGTTGGGATTGTGCCCTCAAACTATTACTTTATGTATGAGACATTGGCATTTTATATATGGATATCAGCTTTACATTTCAGTATGTATTTTTCTTTCATAAGATGACTGTTAATCCTTAAGTATCATAGTAATTAATTCGTGTGTGTGTGTGAGATACATACAAGTGAGATACGAATTACTATTCTTTGATACTTAGAATTTGTCACAGTGGATGATGAAACTGGATATCTCATTAGATTTACACTGTAGTATGATTAACTACCATTGGATGAAGTGATGAATCTCAATCATTAGAGTATGACTCTTAGTTAATATGCTAGTGCTTATAGTGCATTGACGGACCATGAGCTTTCCTATTGACACTTAATATTGTCAACAGTCGATAGGACTCATAACTTGTATAAGGTACGTGTTCTTAATCTTGAGACGATTATGGACACAGACTATGGATGTGGTTGCTTTGATTTACCAATCAGTGAGGTCTATAAAATATCAACACCTGGGTATCTTGGGTATGTCATGTTCATAAGGTTGTGAACATATATTGTCAAGATAGAATTTACCCTCTGATAAAGAGTAAGCATTCACTTGAGAATGTCGCCAAGTTGATTACTGAGAACTGTAGTCTTGTTGATAAGAGTTATCAACATGTTTGGTAATCATGAGGGGTGAATGGGACTCAAGGAATGGAAGATGTAATCATTATTCAGGTTGACAGTAACAGTTTATCCGACTACCTGAATATGATTATGAATGCTGACGGTAGAGGGACATTAGTACATCATACAAGTCTAGTTATCGCTTCAGATATGTTCTTTTGCGTTGGAGTTCAGTTATCGTTTTATAGTGGAGTAAACGTTAACTAATCAGTTGGTTAGTTTGTTGATTAAAGAGTTTGGTCATGAGAATTAACAACTGGTCTGAGCCAACAATAAAGAGCTTAGGAAGTTCCACTCTTAGCTCCACTAGAATGCTTGGCAAGATACATGAGGATCTTAAGACAGGTTCGATTGATCGAAAGAGTTTCGATTGATTGAAGTCAAGACAAATTCGATCGATCGACAGTGCTTCAATCGATTGAAGGTTCGATCGATCGAATTCACTTCAATCGATCGAAGACTTAACGTCAGTTTGGAAATCTACAAATAGGGCAGTTGCATACAAAATTTCTTAATTGTCGTTTTATCACTCAAAGAGCTACAGAAACTGTTTTAAGGTTTCCAAACCTTCTCTATCCTCCCTATTAGAGTTTCCATCAACTCTAGCCTCTCCAGAAGTATTTGCAGAAGACATAGGAGTGAAGATCATCTAGTGGAGGCTGCTAGACCATCAAGGAATGAGAGAATCAGAATTGGGTTCAAGATCGTTAGGTATAAGCTCTTTTCCCCCTTGTTTTACGCAGCTATAGAATTGATAAGTAGTAGATCCGGGTATACCAAAAAGTTTTTGAACTTTGTTTTCCCGCTGCGCATATAAATAAGTTTTCTAAACCTATTTTTCCTTCACACATTCCATAACACATTTCACAAATGGGCTTTAAATGTGTTGTACCTTGTACTATTTGAATTTTTCACACTTTTCTATGTATCACTTACACAGCTCAAGATACATGCATATAAAGCTCTATCATAGAATGTGTTATGAAATGTATTGTGTGCCTAACATTTTTACTTGAAAAATATGAATTCACATAGTTGGTGCTGTCAAACATAGTTTCCAAATTTGTTTCACAATCTTGACTTTTCGCCGACATGTACCACTCATGTTACCGTCAGCTTCCTAGGCACCCTCTTAATCACGGGCATGTCACGTGGCACAAGCAATCTGATGTGGCGTGTATGATGTATCTATTTTCGGAGAAGTGCTAGGCACAAATTTCAAACCACACCCCAAACCACACCATATGCTTTAAATGCATGTACCCTGTGCTGTTTGAATTTTCACACTTTTCTGTGCACCACTTACACAACACAAGGTACATACATTTAAAACAAGGGTATGGTTTGGGGTGTGGTTTAGAGTGTGTGCCTAACATTATTGTTATTCTCGAATTTTCAATGTATATATTTTTGGTACATGATTATTGCGTCACTAATGACGCACATTTGAAAAATGGATTCCCACTTCGGTACACCAAAATGATTTCTATGGAAAAAATATTTTCGATCACGGAACAAATGTTCCTTACTTAGGAACAAATGTTTTTTTACCCAAAACCACTTTGGTGTATATACACCAAAACCTCCTCGGTAAAAAGAAGTGTTTTCCTGAAAAATGTCTAAGTATTGGCCAGGTTCAATTTTTGAGTTAATTACATTTTACCCTTGTGGTTAGTCCTATTTTCACTTTACCCCTATGGTTCAAAAGTGAATACTTAACCTTCTTTGGTTTTGGACTAAAGTGAAACTATTAAAATTTCTCTCAAAATCAGGGGCGGATGGATTAAAGGGCAAGAGCCCCCCCCTAAATTTTTAAAAATTACAAATGTTACCTTATGAGCAAAAATATTTTACATGCAAGCCCCCCTGAAATTCCATTTAAACCCTCCGACATTATAAAATTATCATACTTAGTCCCCTTTCTCTTAAGTTTTTGTACTAATATGTCTAAAATATGCGTAAAAAAGTCCAAAATATGTATAAATAGGTCCAAAAAAAAATTTTTCGGGGGCAGCGGCCCCAAACCCCATATATCAAGCCCCCCTAAATTGATTGTCCAGATCCACCCTTGCTCAAAATAGCCCCACATTGAGATTAAGTGTTAAAATTAGTCTCGCATTAGAGAGTTTAAATGTCAAAACTAACCTCATAAAAGCAAGTAACCCCCCAAATTAGCCCAAGAATGAATGTTAAAAATTTGTCCCACATAAATAGGTTTAATGGCAGCATTATCCCCACATAAGAGATTAACCCCAAAATTAACTTCACAAATGGGGTTTAAGTGTTAACCTTTTTTGTCAATTTTCAAAATGTCATCAGTTTTGAGGAAAATCTTAATCGTTTCACTTTAGTCCGAAATCTCAAGGAGTTAATTGTCCAATTTTGAAGCACATGGGTGTAAAGTGAAAATGAGTCTAACTATAGGCGATAAAATGTATTTAGGGAGATTTAGTGAAAAGTCCTAAAAGAAAAAACTTAATTTTTTGGTATTTGGTCCAAAACGTTTTTAATTTTAGTGAAAACTCCATCAATATTTTGATAGACAAAACTACCCATTCACTGTAGTTGTACGCGCACATTTGCAACTCAATTCCTCATACAACTTTTATCATATGCAGTCACTCACCCCGAAGATGCTTTTTTCTTTTTCTTTTTTTTTTTCGAACTTTAAAAATCCATAACTTTCAATCCAAAAATTATTTTTTTGCAAAATTTATATTTTTAGAATCTATTCGACGAGATCTATCATACAAGTACCATTGTCGCTATAATATCTGGAAAAAAAGGGTTCATGTGAAATTTCATACAACCATAAAAAAAATAAAAATAAATAAATAAATAAATAAAAAAAGGTTGTGTGAAATTTCACACAAAAAAAGTTATGTGAAATTTCACACAACTATCTATGCAAAATTTGTGAAAAGAAACTCATATGAAACTTCACATAACTAGCTATGTGAAATTTATGAAAAGAAAAAGTTAGGTGAAATTGCACATAACTTGTCAACAGAAAAAGTCATGTGAAATTTCACATAATTGGTTATGTAAAATTTGTTAAAAGTAAAAGTCGTGTGAAATTTCACCAAAAATTTCATAAATAGTTGCATGAAATTTCACGTACCTTACACAAAGAAAAATGCCCACAAATCGTTTCTCCACTCAATACTACATTCACCCAAACAAACCTTACCTATTTTGAAACCAACCACCCCTTAAAGCCCCAAAGCATGCCCTAATGAGTAATGCCCAAACACACAACCTCCCTTAATAATTGCTATGTCATTTTGGAATACATCATCCCAAATCTGTCACTCATCAACATCATTGAATAGGAAACCTTTCACCAGCTCTATCGATGGAGCTCATCGGTGTCGTCGATGGTGGTTGGTGTCGTCGATGGAAACAATGTCCGCAATCGTTGAGGCGATGGTGGTCGGTTGGATAAGATTCAGAGCAGTGTGGTATGTGAATGATCGAAGCAATGACACTGCTAATTGCGGAGTAATTGAGGAGAATCGTATAGGAGTATTGGTACAGGGTAGTTCATCGGCTGGAGACGAGAGAGGGAGCTAGAGATGCACAGAGTGATAGATCTGCATAGATGTGGCGAGTTGACGATCGTGGGTAATGCCGTCGATGTCGTTGACGATTGTTGGTGGTGGCGTTGTTGACTCTCGCCGCTGATGTCGGTGGTGGCGTCGTTGATTGCAGCCAGTTTGCTCAAAGAGAGCTTCCACGATCTGCTCAATATCTTTCTTAAGGTAGGTGTATTTTGGTCTTGTTAATGTTAATGTTGTTTGGTCGAAGGATTTATGTGATTCAGTTTCAGCACCTAAGGACTTTAGACAAAAATAAAAAGCGAGTTGGTCTTTAGACTTGAAAAATAACAAATTAGGGATTTTTGGCCAAAATTCTAATGTATCTAATCTGATACATTTCTCTTTATACCTTCCACCAAAAAGCTTCTTTTAAGATCTCTGTACATCTTCGTCTTTCCGAGATGTACAGTCAATCTAAACTTGTGTGCTTCGTCCATAACATCTTTTGTCAAACTTTCGTCATCCAATATACAGTCTACCTTTGCATCGATACTTTAGTTCCCACAATTTAATTCCGAATCAAATTTTAACACATGAAGCAATAGTACTATATGTTGGAGAATAATAAAAAAAAATAGCTAGCCTTCAAAGAATTCACTGTCAATTCTACCATTGAATAGAACCAATAGGAGATAAGGTGACTGGGAAGAGGTGCGAAACGCTCTCTTGAGACAATACGTGCCCTTCTATAGGTAATACCCGGTGCAGTAGGAAATAACATGCCGTCTCTGGGATACAACAGTCCGGCCACCCTTGTCGTAAACCTACCAAGTCGACACAACTGATAAGGCGAGAAACTTGTCCTCTAGTGCTTTCTTTACCCAAACAAGACTTATATAAAAAATATAAGAATATAATATATATTGATGTATATAGAGTTGTTGGACCAAGGAGTACTGTTAAAGTAAGAGAAAAAACACAAAAGCTAACATGCCAATTCAATAGACACGTGGTGTATACATACGTATATATATTGTCGTATATGGTGTACTAGATAATAGTAACTGCTTCAGCAAATACAAAGCTTTGTAACTGTAGGTAAAAAAAAGTAAAGCAATGCACATGTTTAAGCCCTTGGGTGTAAGTTGTGTAACTGAAACCATATGGCTTTTATTTATGTACCTACAATACGGAGCATCTATCCAATTATACGCATAACTATAAATATCGGCTAGCACATGAATTTCTATACTATACTAAAATAAATTTTTTTCTTATTAAAATAATCCAACAGTCTCCCACTTATTTTAATAAAAATTAAAACACTCATATATTGGATAAAGATTATAAAAATAAAAAAAAATAAAAAATAAAATCAAAAAATAAAATAAAATAAAAAATCATGCATAATAAGGGTGCCAATGGCTTGAACCCCCACTTACTATTCAGTAAATCTTTTGCTCCAGAGTCAGTAGTGACAATGTCTTGAACTATGACTGCTTTGGGGAAACAAGACGTTGCGTCACACACATAATTTTTCAGCACTCTATTCCAAGCTTCTAAACTAGCACGTTAATGGCCATGTGCTAGATCCCGGCTTCTTGAGCGCTGTAGAGAATTAGTCTTATTCTCATAGGAAGCGACCCTACTTCCACACTCAAATAGGTGAGTCTATCAAGAATGCTCTCATGACTCTAACATCCCACCAATAATGGCTATAGAACTCATCAAGAGTTGCAAACAACTCAACCTTATATCAGTCATGAGAGCTATGCACATACACCATAGGGATAGCCAATGAGTTAGTGCTCAAATTCAATGCATGTCTATCAAACCACTCTATGATTCATTCTTCCCTTTGAACCTAGTTCTCAGGATCTCTAGTTCCTAGGTAGGGTATCCTTATAGGTGATTTATTTTTATTTGGACTTTAGACCTATCTCCCTCGATGTAATCATACTTTTAATCTAGCTAGAACTTTTGTAAATTAATTATCTCCATAAATCAATTGTCATATCCACTTATATAAGATTTCCCAATATTGTGCTTTCTCTTTAACGGCTTTGATTTTCCATTGTAATACTTTTTACACTCTTCTGATCATTGAATTACTATTACAATGGATCAAAACAACTGGTATTGATTTCTCAAACATTCAAGTTTCATATATATAGAAAATCACAAACTAATCCACTTCTTCATTGGCTTTCAATAAGTAGCTCCACCTCCCAATGTAATCACATAACCAATGGTATACTACCAATCACCTCATAGGGTGTTCCAAAACTCATCACAATAATTTTCTAGTACAGTGGAAAACCTTTGGTTAAACAAACCAATATTTATAGTTTCATTAATTATATCTCATTACACAAGTAAACATTTTCTTTAAGTATTTCATTACAGTAGTAATGGTATTCCAATAAATGATAAGCTAATCATATTGGAATCACAAGGATACTGTCACACCCCAACCCACCTCAAGCGGATTAGGATACGTGTAACAATACTACAAGTGCCCCAAAATAATAATTAGCAAAGAAAACATGTAAATCTTTAAGAAAAACATGAATTTAACAACATAAAATGACATTATTTTGATAAAACAGCCCCAAGGGCAAAATTGTCATTAATAAAATATAGCCAAATTTTACACCAAAAGATAGATTTTTGAGTCCCGGTTCCAATGCAAAAAACGGTGCGCGAATCCGAATTTTCTAGAAAGAGTTATGTCCGTTTCCGTAAAAGCCGTCAGAAAATGTTTTCGAAATCACTGTTTTGGGGCAGAGGGGCATTCAACCGGTCGAGCGGGTCAATTCGACCGGTCCAGATACCCTTTGAACCATATTTTCCCCCATTTAACATTCTAAGAAGTCCCCAAACACACAAGTCACTTGGGGCTACTTCCCAACCAACTTAGAACTACCGAAAAGTGCACAAAAGCATCGAAACTCATCAAATCACGCAACCGTTGGAAGATTTCAATTCATTCCAACTGAATTCAAGCAAGTAACTAACTCAAGTTCTTGCCAAGAACTAGATATACATGAAAACATTTTGAGGAAGAGTTTGAAGCTTTATTAAACAAGCTTGAACCAAATAACACTAGTTTAACTTGTGCCAATTAGGAAATTTCCTGAAAAATACCTACCAACCTTTGTAATTGAAAGTGAAGTTGTTATAGGTCAATGGGACCCAAAGGTACTCTCTTGGCCTTTTAAAAGGTAAAACAAACCATGGGAACATTTAGAATTAAAGGGCTGACAGTGGGTTTTTCGACCGGTCGAGAGGGTCCCTTCGACCGGCCGAAAGCCCTTCTGCAGAACCATTTCTGCAGCAGCAACTTTCAACCTACTCACACAAGATTTTGAAACTAAAACTCACTCAAACACTTTTGAAAACTTGTAACCCTTCTTAAACATGATCCTAATACACATTGGGGTACTTTCCACCACATTTAACTCGTACTCAAGCTCAATTGAATCAAAATATGACATTTAAGCCAAATCTTGGCTTAACTTGCATGAATATAGAATTTTATTGGAAAAGAGTTCAAAAGCTTTACATACAACTTAGTTATGACCAAAACCCATTCAAAACATACACACAACTTCTTTTGAGTCAAAAGAACCCATAACATCCATCCCTTGCTTAAAACCACATAGCAATGAAGATTTTTACCCAAAACATTTCCAAGACTTTGCATATCATTTGTTTATAACCAAGACTCATCCAACACACTTGCGACACCAACCCGGACTTGCCGGAAAGACATAAAATTCATAATTGAAACTCCATATTCCTACATACTTATATTACAACATGAGGTCTAGAAAACCCAAATTAACAAGTTACATAATTAAACAAGATTATAAACATATCACACAAGTTCCAATCTCTCCCATTTCCCCCGTACACATCATTTCCTCTCCTCCTCCTGTGCCGTACCTGCGGTGGTTATTCAATAACCACAACAGAAAATAACATTTGTTTAAGCTTTCGCTTAGTGAGCAAAGCTAATCACATGTATGAGTGAATGTCATATTCAATGCACAAATCAATAATCAACATATCATTTAGTCTCCAAAAGACCAAATATCAATTCACCGTGTCGTCGCTCTTGCCTTTTTCCCTTATGTGCATATAGCACCTCTAATTCACACCATCTCACATACCCTTCCACAGCTGGGTCGTCACTCACACACCTTTACACAGTTAGCGTGGTGAGTACCCTTACACCGTTGGGTTTTTCCACGTCTCCTTATTATGGAGTAAATCCACGGTGAATCAACATAAGGCTTTCTTCAACCCACATAACACATAATCACATAATCATCTCAACATGGCAATTCACACACCATTTAACACATATTAACTTCCAATTTAAAGTAAACTAACCCAACCCACATATATCAACAAGTTAATATATATCCAACTCTCATGTCCATGCTTTAATTTACAAGAATTCAACTTACTATCATATAAATTAACACATTTAACATGATTTACATTCAGCCCAAGGATTAGAGTCACTCACCTCCGTTCGATTCCTACTCCAAATACCAAATTCGAACCCAATTTGAAGCTTCGTTAAGTTCCTACACATTTTTGGAATAACGCGGTTTATCGATTAAATCTCTAATGTTGAACTACACATTTAAAGTGAAATTAAACTACATAGAGATATTAATATTACCTTTCTTTGCCCAATTAAAACTCCAATTAATGAATAAGTTGAAGTCTTCCTACCCAATTTGGATGTTCCAAGCTAGACCCACTTGGTGGATACATGTTATTCTCTTTCTTCTTCTACCATTCTTCTAATTTCCCTTAGTAATTCAGTTGAGGTGCTGAATTGCTGAGAATTCTCAGCTCCAATTCTTTCTCTCAACCTTCCAAAAAGGATCCCCAAGTTTACCCACGAAGCCCAAAACCCCCAAATTTCCCTTTTCCTTTCCTTCTTTTCTTTCATTCTTTGTGGTTAGATGAAGAATGAGCTGAAAATGGACAGCTCCTCCTTCTTTCTCTCTACGTGTAGTTCTAAGAAGGAGAAAGGGCAGCTCATGCTTGCCTCTTGGATCCCCAACATGCTCCATATAACCCATTAGATGATATACATACAAGTTTTTGCCATTCTTTTCATTTATACCCCTAAACTTCCTAAGTGTTTATTATGAAACCCTTTTGTAATTCCATTAGCTACCCAATATTTCTAAATGGGTGTTTGTCTAAGCCTCGTATGGGTCCCACACGTGGTCCCAAATATTTGTAAAATTGCTAACGTACCTACTAATTATGCACCTTTTTGCAAAATTGCCCTTATTGGGTTAATTAGTAGATATCAAAAACTAACATATTAACAATTTGATATGAAAGCAACTAAACATATTCCAAGTAGTCATATAAAATGCATTTAAATGCAAATTAATTTATATTTCATCCGGGTCCTTCATTGGGTCCCACTTCAAACATGTCCCTTCTCACTAGGACTTTTCTATGGGCGAGTCCAAGCCTCCCCTTAATATATTCTTATACACTAATTAATATTAATTAATGCATATTACGAATTAGTTAATCCTTTTTCCCGGGTACGGGTGTTACAGATACCAACTATAATAATCTTGGATTAAGAACAAGGATAATCCAAGTATTCATCTTGGTGAATGTCCAAAGCAATCACAAAATAATCATCTTGAAAAATATTCAAGGCAAACACATGTCAAATTAATGACATCAATCTTATCATTGTACTTGTTCCAAAGGATGTCAACATTCAAGTAATTTTCATCCCAAGACAAAACAATGAGGACAAATGATCTCTATATGACCCATCAACTTATATCGAGGCAACATATATATAGCCAAGTGTCTAATAAATATGCTCTTTTATTTTTTTGTAACACGCTATTCTTGAACGTACCTTATAAAATAAGGATACTTCATTATAAAAAATATGCCAAACAACCATATATTCTTTTAAGAGGCCCCCACTAGAAAAATTCTTAACTCATTTCACCAATGAAACCAGAAGAGAATTTCATATGGGAGTGAAAACCTAAAAACCTCACCCATATATCCACTTTAATCAAAGAATTTATGTGGCTTGAAATTATTTTTGAACTATAACATATAATGCACTTAAGGAAGTACAATTTTTCACATTGATTAAAATGTGTCAATTACCTTAAAAAAATATCATGACACGTTCCAAGTAATTAATTAACACACGTATATTATCCTAATACATTCCTAGATGGTACTCATAACATAAAAACAAATGTCACAAACTCACTAATCATGGATGACCACCAATGATGTAATTACCATCTCTCTCTGTCCTTTGCTTAATGGATTTATGACAGCAAACAATTTTCAAAAAATATACCAGCAATATAAAAAAAAAAAACATCTTCACAAAAACTCTTATAGGAGGAATTAATTATCACTAAGGTTTTCCTTTTTGAACTAGCATATTCCACACTACCTTGATGAGAGCAAATCAAACTTAACACTGTTCTTAGTTTTCTACAAGAGGCATGCAACTCTTATCAACCCATTTAGCTAGTCAATAAAGTTGATAGTATTTTCAAATTTCAAGAGAAGCGATAGATCACTAATACACTACAAAATGTAGACCAACAGTAAGAAATAGGAACACATTGCCCCAAGATAAGGAAAGTATTTGTGGTAATAATACAACAATTTCATCAATTATTTCCTTATCCAAAGTGTAGTCTAATTTGCTTCTTTCATGAGAATATATAAAAACATTTGAAGCACTCCAAATTTTATGCCCCTCTATTTTCATCACATACTACTATATCTCAAAAATTAACAAAATCAGATAACATGCCTTAGTCACGTGCAAATTGAAATATGAAACTCTTATCGAACATAGTTGCATATTTCCTCAAGTCACATTATTCTCCGTAAGTATCGTCTCAAATTATTGAAGAATAATACAAAAAATAGTTAGCCTTCAAAGAATTCACCGTCAATTCCACCGTTGAATAGAACCAATAAGAGATAGGGTGACTGGGATGAGGCGTGAAATACTCTCTTGAAACGATATGCGCCCTCTACAGGTAATACCCGGTGCAGTAGAAAATAGCACGCCGTTTTCAGGATATAACAGCCCGGCCACCCTTGACGTAAACCTATCAAATCTGCACAACTGATAAGGCGAGAAGCTTGTCCTCTAGTGTCTTCTTCACCCAAAAAAGCCTTATATGGAAAATAGAAGAATTATATATTTGTTGATGTATATAGAGTTGTTGGACCAAGGAGTACTGTTAAAGTAAAAGAGAAAACACAAAAGCTAACATGCCAATTCAATAGACACATGGTGTATACATACGTAGTGCCGTCTATGGTGTCCTAGATAATAGTAACTCCTTCAGCAAATACAAAGCTTTGTAACTGTAGATAATAAAAATAAAGAAATGCACATGTTTAAACCTTTGGGTGTAACTGAAACCATAAGGCTTTTATTTATGTACCTACAATACGGAGCATGTATCCAATTATACGCATGGCTATAAATATCGGCTAGCACATGAATTGCTATACTATACTAATTAAAATAATTTACACTATATTAAAAATTAGTGAGGCTATCTGATTATCATTGTAAGTTGTTAAGTAATTCTAAATCACATATTTTGAAAATCAAATTTATGACCATGAAGGTCCCTTTTTATCGTGCTAAAATTTGTAAACATCATCAAAGTTGCCCATGTAATCAATATGTGAGGTGGTCGAGTGGCTGGTGGCGGACTATCGGGATGCCCCCGACCCTTTTGCTGTGGAATGAAGTGGCCCTCTCCCCCAACCGGTGTGGGCTCCACCACCGGTCGGTATGTTGAAACTTAATGCGGACGGGGCTGTCTTCGGAGTTGGGTGGGATGGGGGTTGGAGTTGTGGTTCGAGATGATATTGGGAGCAAGGGCGGAGGTAGGATTTTTTTTTTTTGGGAGGCTGAGGAAATTATTTGTTAGGGTCTATTTATACATATTTGATAATAAGCTATGGTGTCGAATTTTGTCTATTTATTATTTAAGAACAATATTATCTTTTGCGTGTATATTTATACATTTTGGGCAACAAGTTATGGTATCAGATTTGGTTTGGAATACTTAATTGGAGTAGGTTATAGGCTACATTTGATCTAAAATATCACATGTACTAAAAAAATTCACAAATTTTGCTATGGGCTAGACTACACTTGTACTAAAATAACACATGTACTAAGTTTTTATTTTTTTTATTTTTCCAAATTTTTTAGAGGACTATATTACATTTGGATTAAAATATCACTTGTAATACAAAAAATTCCCTCTTTTTTTTTAGGGGGGCACTATTTTCGCTTTGTCTCAACTTTGTATAGCCCCCCCGTTGATCCATTCACGGTGGAGCTTTTATGACTGTGACTTTTGTCAAGGATTTGGATTTTGGAGCACGGTTGGCCTGTTGTTGTTGTTGAGTTTGACTCCCTTACCATTATGAACGGACCCAAGGCTGAGGGACCCCACTTTACTCGCACCCTTTGGACACATTATTGATGCTTTGTGAAGATCCTGATCAGTGAACTGGAGATCAACAATATTGTGTCTTTTGTGACAAGGACTGGCAACGAAGTGGCCCATGTTTTGGCTAGATTCGCTAATAACGGGTCGGGTCCGGTGATTCTGTGCCTGAGTTTGTTCTTTCTGCTGCTGTAAAGCTTGCAAGGGATTTCGATCCCCCTTTTGATTTGGTTTAATGAAATTTTCTCCTTCTTGAGATCAAAAAAAAAAAAAAGTTGCCCATGTAAAATATATTTTTCAAATGGAGTATAATTAACTAGAATCCATACCCGTGCAAGTGAAAATGATTTTAAATTTAATGTACGTGGTTTTTTTTTTTACAAATTTTGTATATGTAAATTTGTTAAAATAGTTGTTATTTTATATATAGTAGAATTATAATATTTTAGTTAATTATTTTAATTTGTATCGTGTATGTGCGTATTTAGAGATAGATGTATATATATATATATATATATATTAAAACATATAATATATATAGGGGCTGTTAACTTATAATATGATGATTGTAAGTTAGTAGCATACAACAGCCTTTTAGCGACGAAAAAAGGTTTTTAGCGACGAAATTTGTCGCTAAAGGTTCCAACTTTTAGCGACGATAAATTTCGTCACTAAAACCTTGTTTTTCGTCGCTAAAAGTCTCCTATGCTGTAAGTTAACAAATCCCATATATATAAATTAAAAATTAAAAATCGACCAAAATTGACTGACCGAAAAATTGATTAATCCATTTTTTTAAAGTATGTTCAAGCCAAAATCAATCGAATGTTTCGAAAATCGACCGACCGACCGCCACTATTGATTAAAAAAAGGTTAAATACAAAACATACCCCTGGAGTTTGGTCCCTATGTCATTTTAGTCCCTATAGTTTCAATTGTGTCAATTTAGTATCTGAATTTTTAAATAGAAGCAATCTGATTCAAATGTATTTCTGTGAGAAAAGTTAATAAAATTTACTCACATATTACGCACTGGCACACTTTTTAAGGGCAAAAATAGAACACCACTAATCTCTCAACTCGTTTATCAACATAATTGTGCATAACAAGGGGTAAAATTCTGTCAAATTTTCTTATAGAATGGGACATTTGGATTAAACTGTTTCTATTTAAAAACTCAAGGATCAAATTCACGCTATTAAAACTATAGAGATTAAAATGACACAAGGACCAAATTCAAGGGTCTATTTTGTAATTAAACCAAAAAAAAAATACGATACAAACCGACCGCTTATAAGAGCATTCACAATGGGACACAATATACAACAAACTTAAGGATTGTTTGTTAGGACGCTTGCAATGGGTTGGTGTGTACAATAGTATACAACAACAGAACTTACTAGAACTAAAGCTTAGTTGTATTTGCTAATGTACGAGGGCTATGACACAGAATGTGCTGTGAAAGAGTACACAGCACACACAAAGCTGCACCACTCCCAAATGACACACACTGTATCGTGTGACACACAATTTATCTCCCAAACGGCACATAGTATGCCATGCAGCTTCCTGTGTGCGTTTAGCTTTCTTTTTTCTTTTTTCTTTTTTTTTTTTTTTTTTTTTTTTTTGTTTCTTATGGTGCAAACACTTACAGACTTTTGTGTGTGCCGTGTGAGTTTTGTGCGGCATTGTGTGTGTCGTGTGACTCTATGCGACATTATGTGTGTTGTTTGGACAACTTACCCATTAGTAGTGTATTAGATCTGTACACTAAACTTACAAAATACTCTCCTTAAATTTACTATATGCATTATGGATGTTGTAACCCTAACAGATACGGACAGTACTTGGGTGCTTTTCACTCAATTCTTTTTGTGTTGTTTCCTTTCACAGAAGTGGGACCTAATACTTTAAAATAATTTTTTAAAAATTGTCCTGAGTCCCACTTCTGTGAGAGGGAACAGCACAAAAAGCACTAACAGCCTGTTTGGTTCATGGATTCTTTGGGTGGATTTTGATTCCACCCGAAGATTACTAGTAATCTGAAAATATATCTTTGTTTGGTTCATGAAATATTTAATGATTGTGAGTCTCACTGGATTTAGAATCCACCCAAAGGTGGAAAATAGGATGATTTCTAAATCCTAACTTGGAGGTGGTATTTCTAAGGATTACTGGAGTTTTGGTTTACTATTTTCATAATACCTAAACTAGCCTTTATTAGACTATTAAACAAACAAATAATGTGATCAGAAAAAATTTATGTTTATAATTATAATTATTATTTTCTAAAATGGAGAGATTGGTAGATGAGATTGTTTATGATGATTTCTTATGCTTGAAACATTATATTTGATGTTAATTTAATGACTGAATTCAAATTTTGGTTGATAAATGTTAATAATTGAAAAGTTCTATATGATATTACAATAACTACATATTTGACATATTGTGATTTGTACGTTAGATCTATACATGTTTTATGCTTAAAAATATAATATATCTTTTGTTATTATTCAAATATATTTTAACTACATATAATAGTTTAGACTCATGTTCATGTCTTAATTACTCTATTTATCTCTGTAATACCCTGTATTTTGGTATATTAATAAGACCTGGTATTTCATTTCTATACTCGTATAAACTTTCTCTTCCTTTTGGTGAATATTTGATACCAATCGATTGATAAGTTTCTCAATCGATTGACACTTTTCAGATACCAATCGATTGACATGTTCCCAATCGATTGACATTCTACCGACTAAAAGTGATTACGTGTCAACATTTCCAATCGATTGCCATTCATCCCAATCGATTGACATTGTTTCCAATCGATTGACTACAAATATCTGTTACCAATCGATTGACTGGTGTCTCAATCGATTGACATAACCTGAGAAATGTTTACTTCTTTCCTTCAGCTTTAAACGCGTGGCAATCCCATATCCCTATATATACTTGTTCATTCATGGCCTTGGGGCTGTTTTTCAGACCATTGAGAGAGGGAGAGACATACTCTTGAGATATATACATACATATATCTATATCTACACATATATACACACTCTACACACACACACTGCCTTGGAAGCAGAAAGAAAAGAAAGGAGAAGCAGAAGGAAGAAGAAAGAAAAGAAAGGAGGAGACAGAGAGGGAAGACAGAGACAGAGAAGAGGAGAAAGAGAGAGAGCTTGAAGATTTTAAGTTGGAACACACCCAAACGCACCCTAGGTGAGTTTCTAACTCACTTGGTCCCTTTATGTGATGTTTATGCTAGTTATTATGATGTTTAGATGGGTTACATGCTTGTAATTTACGTTGTTATATGCTGTTTTTACAATCTGCTGGAGAAGACGTAGTACCAATCGATTGACATAATCTCAATCGATTGACATCAGTTGTATCCCAATCGATTGAATAAAATTTCAATCGATTGACACTTTTCAGATACCAATCGATTGACATAATCTCAATCGATTGACATCAGTTGTATCCCAATCGATTGAATAGAATTTCAATCGATTGACATGACCTCAATCGATTGACATGATTTTGATACCAATCGATTGAACTTAGTTCCAATCGATTGACATGATCAGAACATGGTTTCCTTTGCCTATTTATTATATAAGAGGTTTAGTTGTTCGATTCCTGATTCCGAATTTCATGATGCGACTATGGGGTAGACGGGAGTAATGTGACACCAAAGATTAATGGATAATGAATAAAAAGAATATGAAGACATGGGTGACGTGTTGATTCTGATATGAGTTTGATATCCGATTTCTTTTAATCCGAGTAGTCAGGCCACATTGGGAGTTTGTCATGTGTCGATGTAGAATGGAACGTAAGTAGGTTTGGTAAGTTCTGGGAATGGTACGTGGATGGACGATTGGTCATGATATGCTCTTAAAAGCGGTGAACCGGACCATGGTTCTTAAAAGCGGTGAGCTGGACCAAGAAGTCTTAAGATAGACTGGATGATTTGTGATATGCTCTTAAAAGCGGTGAACCGGACCATGGTTCTTAAAAGCGGTGAGCTGGGATCATTAATAGATGACGTTAAGTCGTGGCAATAGATTGATATGCCTTGTTCGAAACGTTATATCCCTGAAATGCGGTGAACAGGACCATTGTTCTTAAAAGCTGGGGACAGACTGACGTGGAGTCCATGACATGCGGTGAGCAGGACCATTGCTCTTAAAAGTGATGGACAGAATAAGGGTGTATCCCTAGAGTTAAACGATTGAGTCTGTTCATGGAAATCAGAATCTGTTGAGTTCGGTATTTGAGTAACAAGACGATAAGGGTCGGTTTACAAGAAGGAATAGAGGAACAAGATAATGTTATCTTTATAATAAGATGTTAACTCGTATTTTCATAAGCTCGTGTTTACTTCAGATAATTGGTACTTCGTTAGTTTATGCTCACTCAGCTCTCAGTAAGCTGACGGCCTTTTATTGCCTGGACTTTCCCCGTCCAGAACATCCTGCCCCTTATTTTGCAGGTAATGACCAGTACACTGATGAGTGTTATCCAGAGGAAGGCCCCACCGATGACGGTTACGCCAGGAAGAATTATCCTTATGCCAGTTGAAGACTGAAGATGTTATAATTAGATTTCTTTTCGGTTGTTCTGTTAAACCTTTTGTAAGCGGGTACTTGGGCATTTGTTGTCTTCAGACCTGTTGTGATCCTGTGGACCACTCTGATATTTTGTAATAGTTAGCACTGTGTGTTATTCTCAGTTGTTTACTGTTGTCTTTTTGGACTAGTACTGCGTGGTGTGGATTATTAGTGACTTTCACCTGTCATTCCTTATGGACCCATAAAGGAAATTTATTTTTCTCTATTTATGCTGCTCCGGGGCGTGACAGGGTTTTTGGTATCAGAGCCCAGTTTTCGATACTCTAGGTTGTGATACTCTTGTTCACTAAGTATTTCCACACCATCTGGTCCTAGTGTTGTTAAGATTCTTTGAGATGAGATATGAGTATAAGATAAGTTCGTCTTCCTGACGATAGATAGTTTCCTTTGCAGGATAGCATGGATCCGGAGTTTCACCAGTTTGTGACTGACGCTTATGGAGGACATATTATCCATGGAGATATCGTGGAGCCAGTTGACCCAGAGTTTTATCGTGAGCGTGTGTGCCAGATAGCTAGTCGACATTTGGAGGAGGACATGTGGAGAGCGCTTTATGTGACCGGGAGTACTCACCCGACACAGATGCGCATGGATGCTTACCATACTGCGAGAGTCGGTAGAGACATTTGCCAGGAGATGTTAAGATTAGTTTTGAGTAAGCCAGAGATGGATGAGATTGAGTTGAGAGCTATTGTAGCCGGTCCACCAGAGCCCGTAGTTGCACCAGCAGCAGCAGCAGCTCCACCATCACCAGTACCAGTCCCAGAGTCAGAGCCTGAGCCGATTGAGGATGAGGAGGATCTAGAGCCTGAGGATGAGCATCCCGATGAGGATATGGATGGAGATGGAGAGGAGGAGCCGATAGATGACGAGGACCCAGTGGAGGATGAGCATGCAGACGATGCAGATGATGATGAACCTGAGGATGACCCCGAGGAGCCAGAGTTCGAGCCAGAGGATCCAGTACCAGACCCAGAGGCTATTGAGGCAGACATTGTAGTAGATAAGGATGCGCCCGACGAGGAGGTAGTTGTGCCAAAGGTACCCGTTGTGCTTCAGATACCAGCCGGACCGATTATGCATATGGCAGCTATGGCCGATATGCCAGTAGGATGGATAGCTCAGATGGTAGCACAGCCAGCAGATTTTGTTATGGGAGAGGTGGCTATAGCAGGAGCTCTTGACATAGCCGACGGATTCGCCGCAGTAGTAGTCGATGTCGCTAACCAGGCGATAGTAGATGTGATGGAAGATGATGATGCAGAGATGATAGAGGATTGGGATATAGGGGTAGTAGTCGGAGATCTTGTCGCACCAGTTGAGGATGATCCACTCGAGGAGATGGATATTGACCCAGAGGACGAGGCACCACCAGCAGGATCAGATACTGACGACTTTTGAGTCAGGATCGGCAGGGTGTAGATTTTGTTAGTATATATTAGGACATGTTGTCCACTAGATTTTTGGGAGCTTGAGAGATAGCTATTGACCATAGCTTTGTATAGTATTAGCTGACTTTAGTTGTTGTAACTCTTGTCCCATATGGTACACAGTTTGACTAGTGTGTACTATACGGTACATCTTTTGATATATATATACGAGCAGTACTTCTGTTATTGCTTGATTGTTGCGTTGTGCTGTGTTATTTAGTAGAATTGTTAGTTTTGCTGTTTCTTGTTCTATCTCGGGTTCGTTTCTACGAGAAGACTTTCAGCTGATCAATATGTCTCTTGTAGGCGATACTCGTTATCATCATGGTAGGACCCTTGAGAAATCACCAAGCGCGTAATGGAGCACCTATTCCAGAGGGAATGGACCCAACCGGAATTTTCGAAGCGTTTATGCAGAGGATGGAGCATGTGGGGGATACATATAATCACTCCACCCACCAAAGACCTCTTGCACCCCCGCCACCAAGACAGACTGGAGATAAGTTGTTAGCAAATTTTCGAGGGTTACGTCCCGAAAAGTTCGATGGACTAACAGAACCATGGAAAGCAGAACAATGGATAAGAGAGATGGAGTTAATATTTGAAGCATTGGAATGCAGCGAACAAGAGAAACGTCGCCTTGCTACGTTTCAGCTCACTTATGCCGCCGCAGATTGGTGGGAAGCTGAACAAGCCACTATTGGGATCAACGCTGCTAGAGCTATGTCATGGGAGACATTCAAAGGCAGATTTTTGGAGAAGTATTTTCCAGAAGATGAGAGAGATCAATAAGAAAGGAACTTTCTCAATTTGATCCTAGGAGGATGAAATGTACGGGAATACACAACACAGTTCGAGCGTCTATCCAGATTCGCTCAGCATATGATAGACACGCCGCAGAAGAAGGTGAAGAGATTTCACCAAGGACTGAACCCCCACCTCAGACATATGATGGTTGGTCATCTGAACCAGTCGTATGAGGAAATTGTTAGATTTGCTACAGGATTAGAAAAGGATGTTAATCCAGTACAGCAATCACAGACAAATCGACCACAGTCGTCACGAGTGTTTCAACGGAGGAATTTCCATAATCGACCACCGAGAAATACCCAAGGATGGAGAACTCAGGAAAATTTTCAAGGAAACAAGAGAATCTGGGAAGGAACCAGGAAACCGCAGCAGAGTTATAATCGACCTCAACAATATCGCCAGCAGGGGTCACAGCCACAGGCATTACTAACAGCCCCACCCAGCAATAGTGGAGGATGTTTTAACTGTGGAAAGCCCGGACATATTGCAAGGAACTGCACCGTCTACAGACCTAATCGCAGGCCAGATATCGTCTGTCGCAACTGCAACAAACCAGGACACTTGAGCAAGGATTGTCGTGCGCCACAAGGAGGATACTACGGAGCACCAGTACAAGGAATTCAAGGACCTCCTGATCAGACGAGAATGAATGCTATCATTCCAGGAGAAGCAGGCTTTAATGCTGATGAGCAGCAACATTTGGAAGGTACACTTGTACTCTTTCATAGTCCAGTTAAAGCTTTATTTGATACTGGAGCCGCACGTTCTTTTATTGCTGTTAAGATTGTGCGTCAGTTGGGTTTAGAACCCCAGACACTTGAGTCAACACTGAATGCTGTGTCACCATTGGGAGTGACAGTTAAGTTGAGTAAAGTGTGTAAAGATTGCCCTTTGACTTTGGGAGATAGGAATCTGCCAACAGACTTAGTCATTTTGTCGATGTCAGAATTCGATGTTATCCTAGGGATGGATTGGTTAACTAAGTACAGTGCCAATTTGGATTGCCCTACTAGGACGATTGTATTTCTAATACAAGGGAAGCCGACGATCAGATTTCAGTGTCAACCGACGAGCGACCTGTTTCTTACGAGTGGTTTGGCTACGATCATTAGTACGAGTACGGAGCTTACGATGGATCAAATTCCTATTGTACGAGACTTTCAGGATGTATTTCAGGATATTAAAGGACTTCCACCGAAAAGAGAAATAGACTTCTGCGTGGAATTAGTACCTGGGACATTGCCTATTTCTAAGACTCCATATAGGATGGCACCAACCGAGATGTTAGAACTGAAGAAGCAAGTTCAAGAGCTTGAAGATCTAGGATTTGTTCGTCCGAGTACGTCGCCTTGGGGAGCACCAGTTCTGTTTGTAAAGAAGAAGGACGGAACACTTCGACTCTGTATAGACTACAGGGAGTTGAACAAGGTTACGATTAAGAATAAATATCCACTACCTCGGATAGATGATCTATTCGACCAGTTACAAGGATCTAGGATCTTTTCCAAGATCGATCTGCGTTCTGGATATCACCAGCTGTTAGTTCGACCAGAGGATGTATCGAAGACTGCATTCAGGACAAGATACGGGCATTACGAGTTTCTAGTTATGCCTTTTGGATTGACAAATGCGCCAGCAGTATTTATGGACTTGATGAATAGAGTATTCAGACTATATCTGGATAAATTCATTATAGTGTTCATTGATGATATACTAATCTACTCAAAGACAGAAGAGGATCACAAGGAGCATTTACAAGTTGCCTTGCAGACACTTCGAGATAGCAAGTTGTATGCAAAGTTTAGCAAGTGTGAGTTTTGGCTACAGGAAGTCAAATTCTTGGGACATGTTATATCTCAGGAAGGTATTTCGGTAGACTCATCTAAGATTGATGCAGTCTTAAGCTGGAACAGACCGACGAATGTGACCGAAGTCAGAAGTTTTCTGGGTTTAGCAGGATATTACAGAAGATTCGTAGAAGGGTTCTCCAAGTTAGCAGGACCATTGACGAATTTAACAAGGAAGGAGACGAAGTATGAATGGACAGGCAAGCATGAGGGTGCATTTCAGGAGTTAAAAGAAAGATTGACTTCTGCACCAGTACTCGCATTACCTAAGAGTGGAGAAAAGTATGTGATCTACAGTGATGCATCGTACCAAGGACTTGGATGTGTGCTTATGCAAGATGGAAATGTTATCGCATATGGATCAAGACAATTGAAGGTACATGAGAAGAATTATCCTACGCATGATCTGGAATTAGCAGCAATAGTGTTTGCATTGAAAATTTGGAGACACTATCTCTACGGAGAAAAGTTTGACTTGTTTTCCGATCATAAGAGTCTGAAGTTTTTGTTTTCTCAAAAGGAGTTGAATATGCGACAACGAAGGTGGATGGAATTACTCAAAGACTATGACTTTTCTTTGCAATACCATCCTGGTAAAGCAAATGTCGTAGCCGACGCTTTAAGCCGTAAACCTCGACTAGTGATCGCTGCATTACTAATTAGAGAATGGAGAGCATTAGAAGAAATCGCTGAATTTGATCTTCAGCCAGTGGGACCAATGAAAGGACAACATTTTGGATGTCTTATGGTACAACCAACTTTGATCAGCCGTATCAAAGAGGCTCAACAGACAGAAAAGGATTTGAAGTTATGGTTCGCCAAGATGTCAGCCAAGGAACCAGAAGTCTGGAGTATTAGTACCGACGGAGCTTTACGATGTAAAGGTAGACTCTGTGTACCTAATGAAGAAAATCTCCGAAAAGACATATTGGATGAAGCTCATAAGTCACGGATGACGATTCATCCTGGAAGTACGAAGATGTACAAGGACTTGAAGAGAAATTTCTGGTGGGAAGGAATGAAGAGAGATGTAGCAGAGTATGTAGCTCAGTGTCTTACTTGTAAACAAGTAAAGGCAGAACATCAAAGACCACCTGGACTGCTACAGCCGTTACCTATTCCTCAATGGAAATGGGAACACATAACCATGGATTTCGTGGTAGGATTGCCGAAGTCGCAGAAGAATCACGATGCTATATGGGTAATCGTGGATCGACTTACTAAGACGGCACATTTTATTGCCTATAGCATGACGTACTCAGTAGAACGTTTGAGCCGAATGTATCTACAACACGTTGTACGATTACATGGAGTGCCTGTATCTATTGTGTCAGACCGAGATTCGCACTTTACTGCAGAATTTTGGAAGAGTCTCCAGACAGCGATGGGAGCGACATTGAACTTGAGTTCAGCTTTTCATCCGCAGACCGATGGACAGACTGAAAGAATTAATCAAGTGATGGAAGATATGTTACGAGCTTGTGTCATTGATTTTGAGAGTACTTGGGAGATACACTTACCTCTGATTGAGTTCGCCTATAATAATAGTTATCATTCGAGCATAGATATGGCGCCATTCGAAGCTTTGTACGGAAGACCTTGCCGATCGCCGTTATGTTGGACCGAAGTCGGAGATAGTCAACTTCTTGGGCCAGAGATGATACGAGAAACCAGTGAGAAGATTCGAGTCGTACGTGAGAAGATGAAGACAGCCCAGACCAGATACAAGAGTTATGCTGACAAGCGACGCAAAGACTTGGAGTTTGCCATTGGAGATCACGTATTACTCAAGGTTTCACCTGTTCGAGGAATCGTTAGATTTGGTCAGAAAAGGGGCAAGTTATCACCACGTTTCATTGGACCATTCGAGATTCTGGAGCGTGTTGGGAAGGTTGCTTATCGCCTTGCGTTGCCACCAAAGATGTCAGGAGTGCACAACGTTTTTCACATCAGTATGCTGAGGAAGTATGTTCACAACCCAGCGCATGAGATCAACTTTGAGGATATCGAAGTCAACAGCGACGTTACGTTCAATGAAGGACCTGTTCGTATTCTAGATCGAGGAATCAAGAAACTCAGGAACAAGGAGATTCCGTTAGTCAAGATTCAGTGGAAACATCATGATGAAGGAGAAGCTTCGTGGGAACTAGAGTCAGAGATGCGCGAGAAGTTTTCATTTTTGTTTTAGACCTTGTTGCTTTTGATTTCGAGGACGAAATCTTTTGTTGAGTGGTGGATGATGTAATACCCTGTATTTTGGTATATTAATAAGACCTGGTATTTCATTTCTATACTCGTATAAACTTTCTCTTCCTTTTGGTGAATTTTTGATACCAATCGATGTTGGGTTTGTGCCCTCAAACCATTACTTTCTGTATGAGACATTGACATTTTAATATATGGATATCAGCTTTACATTTTATTGTGTATGTTCTTTTCATGAGATGATTGTTAATCCTTAAGTATTATAGTAAGTAATTCGTGTGTGTATGAGATGCACACAAGTGAGATACGAATTACTATTCTTTAATACTTAGAATGTGTCACAGTGGATGATGAGACTGGATACCTCATCAAGTCTACACTGTAGCATAATTAACTACCATTGGATGGAGTGATTAATCTCAATCACTAGAGTGTAGCTCTTAGTTGATATGCTAGTGCTTATAGTGCATTGACGGACCTGAGTTTCCTATTGACGCTTAAGACTGTCAAACAGTCAATAGGAACTCATAACTTGTATAAGGTACGTGTTCTCAATCTTGAGACGATTATGAACACAGACTGTGGATATGACTGCTTTGATTTACCAATCAGTGAGGTCTATAAAAGATCAACACCTGGGTATCTTGGGTATGTCATATTCATAGGGTTGTGAACATATATTGTCAAGATAGAATCTACCCTCTGTTTCAGAGTAAGCATTCCCTTGAGAATGTCACCAAGTCGATTACTGAGTACTGCAGTCTTGTTGATAAGAGTTATCAACATGTTTGGTAATCATGAAGGGTGAATGGGACTCAAGGAATACAAGAAGTAATCATGATTCAGGTTGACAGTAACAGTTATCCGATTACCTGAATATGATTACGAATGCTGACGGTAGAGGGACATTAGTACAACATACAAGTCTAGTTATCGCTTCGGATATGTTCTTTTGCGTTGGAGTTCAGTTATCATTTTATAGTGGAGTAAACTTTAACTGACCAGTTAGTTAGTTTGCTGATCAAAGAGTTTGGTCATGGTGATTAACAAACTGGTCTGAGCCAACAATAAAGAGCCTAGGAGGTCCCACTCTTAGCTCCGCAAGGATGCTTGGAAAGATGCTTGAGGATGATGTCCAGAGAGGTTCGATCGATCGAAGATGTCTCGATCGATTGAAGTCTGCATGTTCGATCGATCGAAGATGGTTCGATCGATCGAATGTTCGATCGATCGAAGGCACTTCGATCGCTCGAAGTCTAGGTCGGTTCTGGGAATCTATAAATAGGGCAGCTGCGTTCTGGAAAAGGTTGTTCGTCGTTTTGAACGTCAGAAGCTGCAGAAACTGTTTTGGAGTCCCAAAACCTTCTCTATCCTCTCCATTAGGGTTCCCACCAACCCTAGTCTTTCTGGCAGGCATCCGCAGGAGTCATAAGGGTGAAGATCATCTAGTGGAGGCTGCTGGAAGTTGAAGATCAGAATTGGGTTCAAGACACTAAGGTATAACTCGTGTCCCCTCTTGTGCGCATCTGTAGAATTGACGAGTAGTAGATCCGGGCATGCCAATAAAGTTTCATAACTTGATTTTTCCGCTGCGTGTTTAAACTTTCCATTTAAACCTGTTTTTCCAACAATTGGTATCAGAGCCACGCTCGTTTGGATCTATAGATGCGTTTTTTGGAACACTATTTTGATTTGCATGTTGATTTTAGAACTGTTTTCGAAACTGCATCGTCACAGATCTGTTTCTGCAGTGTTATCACAGCAGTATACAAATCTGTGATTGCATTGGATGCAAGATGGGTTCGATCGATCGAAGTAGTCTCGATCGATCGAACGCTCTTTACTCGAGCGATCGAACAGGTTTCGATCGATCGAAACCTTCTGTTGTTCGAGCGATCGAATAGAGTTCGATCGATCGACACAGACTCTTTGTCAGGTTTTCTGTTTCACAGTTTTAAAAGTATTTTGAAATTAAAAGTTTAATTTTAACGTATTCTGCAAAATTTTTAATCATTCTGTGAAATAGAATGTTCAAGCGATTGAACAGTGTTCAATCGATCGAAGGTTCGAGCGATCGAACGGTCTTCGATCGATCGAACTATGACAGAGAAGTTAGATGCTGTTTTGAGTTCTAATTCAGTATGTAAAGAGTTTATATACTGTGTGAATCAATTAAGGGTTCCAATAGTTATATTTTGTTATATATATGCGTGGATGTGTGTTCAACTAACCTTTTGCAGCAAAAGATTAGTCGCTATCTCCCATGGCGCCAAGAGCATTTAATTTTGTGTTTGAATGTTTTTAGATTGGTGTGTTATTTTAAGTTTGGTTTGGTTTTAAGGCATATGTAAAGGGCGCTGCGACTTCAATCCTACGAAAAGGAAAGTCGCACCGGTTTCCCTAGCCTTTTATTTTGTTGTTGCTATTTCTATTTCTAGATAAATTGTAAGCTTCAAAAGAGGCATAGGTTCAATGTAATAGAATTAGAATATCCATGAAGATGGAGCAAGGAGCCGTTGTCCATGAAGATGGAGCTGGAGGCGATCAAACCAAAAGCAGGTTCTATGGAGATAGAGCCATGGGAGATAGAGGCATCGTTTGGATGTCTTTTATTTCATTTTAGTTTTTTGTTTTATGTGCTTTGTTTGTGATTGGCGTACAATACATTGTTGCATGCACGCAAAACAAGTTTTCTAAAATAAAATTCAAAAACCGTTTTCAACACATTAGTAAACATTAGATGTTTATGGGAAGTGTGTAGAAACAGATTTTCTCAAAAAGCAAAATCCTTTTTTACTAAATCTAGTGGGAGAGGGTCTTATTAATTACACCCACGATCTTCCATTAACGGTTCACTGTAAGATGAGTGATGCATTCTGTGTCACCTCGCCAGGGGTGATCATTCCATACGGAGGATGCATTACTCATTGGTTACTAGATGTGAACTTCTTTTGATAAGGATCAATCAGACGTGTTAGAGGGTGACCACCATACGGAGGCACTACTTGAGACGGTTGTGATTGGATCCTAGTTAATGGTACACACTAGCTAAGCTATGGATAAGGGATCCCACACGGGGCATTATTCAGAAACTTAGAGATCAAATAGGTTCGGAAGTCATAACTTGTTTTGCAAGAGTTGCATAGCGGATAAGTTATGATAAATTGAAAGATCGAACATTGACCACCACACGGAGGCTTTATTCTTTCGTTTCGATATTCCGGCGACTTAGTTTTAAAATAAGAGTTTTAAAAGGATTCTTTTATTTCAAACTGTCAAATTCTGATATCCACATTTATTTTGTTTTGATTTTTTCAGTAAATCATAATGTCTGGATCTGCATTTAGTCCACTTGCCACCATACTCACTCAAAACAAGTTAACTGGAAACAACTACACTGAATGGAAACGTAATCTTGACATCGTGTTAACTGCGGAGGATCACATATATGTCCTCACCACCCCATGCCCCGAAGAACCCGCTGCAAATGCTTCGGCTGCTGCTAGACGCGAGTTCGATAAATGGAAAAAGTCGAATGGGATGGCTCGTTGTTACATATTGGCTTCTATGGCTAATGTGTTACAACACCAATACCAGTCGAACAATTCCGCCAGTGACATTATCGAATCCCTGAAAAAGATGTTTGGGGAGCATGGCAGGCCTGCCAGACAGGTAGCTATGCAGAAGATAATGAGTGCTAAGATGTCGGAAGGGACTCCAGTCAAAGAACATGTTTTGAAAATGATTGGTTATTTAAACGAGCTGGAGACCCTAGGTGCCAACATCGATGCACAGACCCAAGTTGATATGATCCTCAATACGCTGTCGCCATCATTCGCTCAATTTAAACTGAATTATAATATGAATAAAATGGATTTTTCAATGAGCGAATTGATGAGCTCTTTATTGGCAGCGGAAGGGGTGATCAAACCTGGGGGCAGCGTTTTAAACGTTGAGAAAAGCGCTTCCTCTTCCCGATCTATGCCGAAAGGAAAGAAAGGGAAGAAGAAGGCTAGCACTGGTGGTTCAAGTGTTGGACCAGTCCCTAAGATTGCAAAATCTAAGGGAAAAGGTAAGGGCAAAGGGAAGGTGGGTGGCCAAGGCAAAGGAAAGTGTTTCCAATGCGGTGAGAAGGGCCACTGGAAGAGGAACTGTCCAGAATTCTTAGCTACAAGAGTTCAAGGTATGATTGAATCACATGTGATTGAAGTAAGTTTTATAACGGATACTTCAAACACTTGGTGCATTGATTCTGGTGCGACTAACCATATCTGTAATTCATTGCAGGGGTTCAGATCAACCAGGAAGTGCAGTGATGGGGAAATTGTACTTACTCTAGGTTCTAGCGCAACCGTTTCTGCGGTTGCTATAGGAGTCGTAGTTTTAGAATTTCTAGACAATAAAGTTTTGATTTTATCAGATGTACTTTACGTCCCTTCAATGAGACGTAATTTAATTTCAGTTTCTAATTTATCGAATAATGGTTATTCTTTTAATTTTGGAACTGAAGTTGTGATTAAAAGAAATAGTTCTTTTATATGTTCTGGTGTTAAATCAAATGGTTTGTATGTGATTACTCCCAATATTTCTAAAGATTCTTGTATGGAACTTAATAACTCAGTGGTAACTGTACCATCTAAAAGAAAGAGATCTTCCACTAATCCAACAAAGCTTTGGCATATGAGGCTTGGTCATATCAATCTAAATAGGATTGGCAGACTAGTCAAAGAAGGGGTCTTAGGCGATTTGGTTCTCGAACCAATAGAAGTCTGCGAGTCTTGTTTAGAGGGTAAGATGACCAAAAGGTCCTTCCCTGCAAAGGGCAATAGAACCAATGCATTGTTGGAATTAGTTCATACTGATGTGTGTGGACCAATAAATATTAGAGCAAGGGGTGGTTATGAGTATTTCATAACATTTACTGATGACCACTCTAGGTATGGATATGTGTACCTAATGCAGCACAAGTCTGAAGCCTTTGAAAAGTTCAAAGAGTTTAGGGCTGAAGTGGAGAAGCAATTGGGCACACATATCAAGGCCATTCGATCTGATCGAGGTGGCGAGTACCTCTCTAATGAATTTATTGATCACCTCGTACAGAATGGGATTCTGTCACAGTTGACTGCACCTGGCACGCCTCAGCAAAATGGTGTAGCGGAGAGAAGGAATCGGACTCTTTTAGACATGACTAGGTCAATGATGAGTTATTCTGAGTTACCTTTATTTCTTTGGGGTTATGCTTTGGAAACCGCTGCTTACATACTAAATCTAGTACCAAGCAAATCTGTTCCCAGGACACCACGAGAGATGTGGATTGGGCGCAAGCCTTCTTTGCAACATCTCCGGATATGGGGATGTCCGGCACATGTGCTAAAAGGAAAGATGAGCAAGTTGGATTCTAGATCGGAAGTATGTTACTTCGTGGGGTATCCAAAGGGTACTTATGGATGGTATTTTTATGATCCAAGAGAACAGAAGGTGTTCGTCAGTACGAATGCTATTTTCTTGGAGGATGATTATATCATGAACCATAAACCTAAGGGAAGGATAGATCTTAGAGAGATAGAAGGAGAGCCCTCAGTCCAACCCGTAGTTAATAACGATGTAAATCAGGAAAACACCACTTCTTCACCTATTTCCGCACCAGTACCTCGTCGTAGTGGGAGGATTATCAGCCAGCCTGATAGATACATGTTCTTAGGAGAAGTTTTTGAAGCTGTCTCCATAGAATCTGAATCTGATCCTACCACATACGAAGAGGCAATGGCTGATGTTGATTCAGCTCATTGGGTTAAAGCTATGAAGGCTGAATTGGAATCTATGGATTCTAATCAGGTCTGGGATCTTGTAGAACTTCCAGCCAATATTAAACCCATTGGCTGTAAGTGGGTCTACAAGAGGAAAAGAGGATCTGATGGAAAGGTTGAGACCTTTAAGGCAAGGCTTGTTGCGAAAGGTTATACTCAGAGGGAGGGCATTGACTATGAGGAAACCTTCTCGCCGGTGGCCATGCTCAAGTCCATCAGAATACTCTTATCCGTTGCTGCATGCCTAGATTTTGAGATCTGGCAGATGGACGTCAAGACTGCATTCTTGAATGGCAATCTTGAGGAGGACATCTATATGCAACAACCAGAAGGGTTCATAGCTGGTCGGAAAGATAACTTGGTATGCAAGTTGCAAAAGTCCATTTATGGGCTTAAGCAGGCGTCCAGAAGTTGGAACATACGATTTGACCAAGCGGTCAAATCGTTTGGTTTCATACAGAATCTGGATGAACCTTGTGTATACAAGAAGAGTGAAGGGAAAGTGGTGGCTTTTCTTGTGCTTTACGTTGACGACATTCTACTCATTGGAAATGATGTAGCGGCATTGTCAACGGTCAAGGTTTGGCTAGCTAGTACTTTCGATATGAAGGATCTAGGAGAGGCGAGCTATATTCTTGGGATAAAGCTCTTTCGGGATCGCAAGCGAAAGATAATGGGATTATCTCAAGCTGGTTATATCGATAAGGTGCTAACTAGGTTTTCAATGGATAATTCGAAGAAAGGTTTGTTACCTTTCAGGCATGGTTTAGCGTTCTCCAAGGACCAGTGTCCAAAGACACAGGAGGAGAGGAATCGCATGACAGGAGTTCCCTATGCTTCTGCAGTGGGAAGTCTCATGTATGCGATGTTATGCACTAGACCAGATATCTGCTTTGCTGTTGGCATGGTTAGCAGATATCAGTCGAATCCGGGTCCAGAGCACTGGACAGCCGTTAAGCACATTCTTAAGTACTTGAGAAGAACTAAAGATTACATGCTTATGTACGGTGGTAGTGAGTTAATTCCAGTGGGATACACTGACTCGGACTTTATGTCAGATAAAGATTCGAGGAAGTCGACGTCCGATCATCTCTTTACCATGGGAGGTGGTGCTGTCAGTTGGAGGAGCATTAAGCAGAAATGCATTGCAGACTCAACTACAGAAGCTGAGTATGTGGCTGCTTGTGAAGCCGCAAAGGAAGCTGTTTGGCTCAAGAAGTTCCTTATGGAACTCGAGGTGGTACCAGCGTCGCTGTCGCCTATTACGCTTTATTGTGATAATAGTGGGGCAGTGGCTCAGTCCAAGGAGCCAAGGAACCACGGAAAGGGAAAGCACGTAGAGCGGAAATATCATCTTATCCGAGATATTGTTCAACGTGGAGATGTGACTGTCACCAAGATTGCCACAGCTGACAATCTTGCTGATCCGTTTACAAAGGCCTTGCCACAGAAGGTCTTTGATCGTCATCTAGATAGTCTAGGTCTTAGATGTAGTTCTGAATGGTTATGAGTGCAAGTGGGAGTTTGTTGGGTTTGTGCCCTCAAACCATTACTTTCTGTATGAGACATTGACATTTTAATATATGGATATCAGCTTTACATTTTATTGTGTATGTTCTTTTCATGAGATGATTGTTAATCCTTAAGTATTATAGTAAGTAATTCGTGTGTGTATGAGATGCACACAAGTGAGATACGAATTACTATTCTTTAATACTTAGAATGTGTCACAGTGGATGATGAGACTGGATACCTCATCAAGTCTACACTGTAGCATAATTAACTACCATTGGATGGAGTGATTAATCTCAATCACTAGAGTGTAGCTCTTAGTTGATATGCTAGTGCTTATAGTGCATTGACGGACCTGAGTTTCCTATTGACGCTTAAGACTGTCAAACAGTCAATAGGAACTCATAACTTGTATAAGGTACGTGTTCTCAATCTTGAGACGATTATGAACACAGACTGTGGATATGACTGCTTTGATTTACCAATCAGTGAGGTCTATAAAAGATCAACACCTGGGTATCTTGGGTATGTCATATTCATAGGGTTGTGAACATATATTGTCAAGATAGAATCTACCCTCTGTTTCAGAGTAAGCATTCCCTTGAGAATGTCACCAAGTCGATTACTGAGTACTGCAGTCTTGTTGATAAGAGTTATCAACATGTTTGGTAATCATGAAGGGTGAATGGGACTCAAGGAATACAAGAAGTAATCATGATTCAGGTTGACAGTAACAGTTATCCGATTACCTGAATATGATTACGAATGCTGACGGTAGAGGGACATTAGTACAACATACAAGTCTAGTTATCGCTTCGGATATGTTCTTTTGCGTTGGAGTTCAGTTATCGTTTTATAGTGGAGTAAACTTTAACTGACCAGTTAGTTAGTTTGCTGATCAAAGAGTTTGGTCATGGTGATTAACAAACTGGTCTGAGCCAACAATAAAGAGCCTAGGAGGTCCCACTCTTAGCTCCGCAAGGATGCTTGGAAAGATGCTTGAGGATGATGTCCAGACAGGTTCGATCGATCGAAGATGTCTCGATCGATTGAAGTCTGCATGTTCGATCGATCGAAGATGGTTCGATCGATCGAATGTTCGATCGATCGAAGGCACTTCGATCGCTCGAAGTCTAGGTCGGTTCTGGGAATCTATAAATAGGGCAGCTGCGTTCTGGAAAAGGTTGTTCGTCGTTTTGAACGTCAGAAGCTGCAGAAACTGTTTTGGAGTCCCAAAACCTTCTCTATCCTCTCCATTAGGGTTCCCACCAACCCTAGTCTTTCTGGCAGGCATCCGCAGGAGTCATAAGGGTGAAGATCATCTAGTGGAGGCTGCTGGAAGTTGAAGATCAGAATTGGGTTCAAGACACTAAGGTATAACTCGTGTCCCCTCTTGTGCGCATCTGTAGAATTGACGAGTAGTAGATCCGGGCATGCCAATAAAGTTTCATAACTTGATTTTTCCGCTGCGCGTTTAAACTTTCCATTTAAACCTGTTTTTCCAACAATCGATTGATAAGTTTCTCAATCGATTGACACTTTTCAGATACCAATCGATTGACATGTTCCCAATCGATTGACATTCTACCTACTAAAAGTGATTACGTGTCAACATTTCCAATCGATTGCCATTCATCCCAATCGATTGACATTGTTTCCAATCGATTGACTACAAATATCTGTTACCAATCGATTGACTGGTGTCTCAATCGATTGACATAACCTGAGAAATGTTTTCTTCTTTCCTTCAGCTTTAAACGCGTGGCAATCCCATATCCCTATATATACTTGTTCATTCATGGCCTTGGGGCTGTTTTTCAGACCATTGAGAGAGGAAGAGACATACTCTTGAGATATATACATACATATATCTATATCTACACATATATACACACTCTACACACACACACTGCCTTGGAAGCAGAAAGAAAAGAAAGGAGAAGCAGAAGGAAGAAGAAAGAAAAGAAAGGAGGAGACAGAGAGGGAAGACAGAGACAGAGAAGAGGAGAAAGAGAGAGAGCTTGAAGATTTTAAGTTGGAACACACCCAAACGCACCCTAGGTGAGTTTCCAACTCACTTGGTCCCTTTTATGTGATGTTTATGCTAGTTATTATGATGTTTAGATGGGTTACATGCTTGTAGTTTACGTTGTTATATGCTGTTTTTACAATCTGCTGGAGAAGACGTAGTACCAATCGATTGACATAATCTCAATCGATTGACATCAGTTGTATCCCAATCGATTGAATAGAATTTCAATCGATTGACACTTTTCAGATACCAATCGATTGACATAATCTCAATCGATTGACATCAGTTGTATCCCAATCGATTGAATAGAATTTCAATCGATTGACACTTTTCAGTTACCAATCGATTGACATGACCTCAATCGATTGACATGATTTTGATACCAATCGATTGAACTTAGTTCCAATCGATTGACATGATCAGAACATGGTTTCCTTTGCCTATTTATTATATAAGAGGTTTAGTTGTTCGATTCCTGATTCCGAATTTCATGATGCGACTATGGGGTAGACGGGAGTAATGTGACACCAAAGATTAATGGATAATGAATAAAAAGAATATGAAGACATGGGTGACGTGTTGATTCTGATATGAGTTTGATATCCGATTTCTTTTAATCCGAGTAGTCAGGCCACATTGGGAGTTTGTCATGTGTCGATGTAGAATGGAACGTAAGTAGGTTTGGTAAGTTCCGGGAATGGTACGTGGATGGACGATTGGTCATGATATGCTCTTAAAAGCGGTGAACCGGACCATGGTTCTTAAAAGCGGTGAGCTGGACCAAGAAGTCTTAAGATAGACTGGATGATTTGTGATATGCTCTTAAAAGCGGTGAACCGGACCATGGTTCTTAAAAGCGGTGAGCTGGGATCATTAGTAGATGACGTTAAGTCGTGGCAATAGATTGATATGCCTTGTTCGAAACGTTATATCCCTGAAATGCGGTGAACAGGACCATTGTTCTTAAAAGCTGGGGACAGACTGACGTGGAGTCCATGATATGCGGTGAGCAGGACCATTGCTCTTAAAAGCGATGGACAGAATAAGGGTGTATCCCTAGAGTTAAACGATTGAGTCTGTTCATGGAAATCAGAATCTGTTGAGTTCGGTATTTGAGTAACAAGACGATAAGGGTCGGTTTACAAGAAGGAATAGAGGAACAAGATAATGTTATCTTTATAATAAGATGTTAACTCGTATTTTCATAAGCTCGTGTTTACTTCAGATAATTGGTACTTCGTTAGTTTATGCTCACTCAGCTCTCAGTAAGCTGACGGCCTTTTATTTCCTGGACTTTCCCCGTCCAGAACATCCTGCCCCTTATTTTGCAGGTAATGACCAGTACACTGATGAGTGTTATCCAGAGGAAGGCCCCACCGATGACGGTTACGCCAGGAAGAATTATCCTTATGCCAGTTGAAGACTGAAGATGTTATAATTAGATTTCTTTTCGGTTGTTCTGTTAAACCTTTTGTAAGCGGGTACTTGGGCATTTGTTGTCTTCAGACCTGTTGTGATCCTGTGGACCATACTCTGATATTTTGTAATAGTTAGCACTGTGTGTTATTCTCAGTTGTTTACTGTTGTCTTTTTGGACTAGTACTACGTGGTGTGGATTATTAGTGACTTTCACCTGTCATTCCTTATGGACCCATAAAGAAAATTTATTTTTCTCTATTTATGCTGCTCCGGGGCGTGACAATCTCATTTTTATGTGTCATTGATTTTTAGATTTATACCATTATTTTTTTTAATCACCCTCCATTTTTAGAGGGTTGACAATTTGATTTTAACTCATACATTCTTTTAGCCTTCAAAGGTAGCTTAAGTATTTAACAATAGAGTAACATTTGGGGCACTAACTGTCACGCCCCGACGTAGCATAAATAAGGAAAGCATTTAATTTCCTTTATGGACCCGTAGGTAGCGACAGTTTGAAGGATCGATTCCGTCCCAAACGTCGAACACCAAAACATAATAATCAGAGTAAAGCAATCAAGGCTTACAAAAATTTTCTAACTTATTACATCTTATGAAACGGGGTCAACTAAGGTACAGACCGCCTTGAAAATAAAATAATAACTTAGTGTCTGTTACAGTCATCCTTAAAACAAAACAGTTTAAAACTCAAACAGATAAACTTAAAACATATAATCAGTGAACAATTCTCTAATTCCAAAAGCAGCCATTCTTAATTCGCATAGTCATATGATTCCTCCTGGTTATAACCTGAAAAGCCTGAACACGAATGTCCAGGACGCATCAACGTCGTCAGCTTCAAGAAGCTGGTGAGTATTAAAAACATGACTTTGAATGTAAAACATACCAACTTACCTTTTTCCAATTCCAAATTAAATCCACAAGTTTATAATTATGATTAAGGAGCTCGTTTAGAAAACAATCACAACATTATTTAAAGAGGGTAAATTTACACAGATGGGACCGTGTATGAGAACAATGCACCACACTTATCTTGCCGACTCTTTTCTCTCGACAGCCACATCAACCCACTATCCTACTCCTGGTATCTTTGAAACACTAAGATAGCCACACTTTAGCAACGGGGCGCCAGGGAGTGTCCAGTTTGCCTCACACTTTGGTCCGGGGTACCAGGGAGTGTCCAATGCCTCACACTTTGAATACCCTAACCACCATGCAAATACCGGGGCAACCCCTCACGCAGTATCCAGACTCGAGTATCAGGGAGTGTCCGTAGGCCACACTTTAGCACTACCATGGGTGCCAGGGAATGTCCGAGTTCGGCGTCACACACTTTAACGCTTCCATGGGCGTCAGGGAGTGTCCATATTTGCCACCGTCGCATTTCAAAGATACCCTCTCCATAAAACTCAACCACAACCACAAACCATAAACTCATACTCTTTCCACACTACCATTACTCTTTTCCACACAGACCGACACCCACATGTATGTACCACTGACCCCACATGAATGATATGCACTTAGACGAAAGCAAAAATGCTGAATTAAAGGAACAACACGCGTACGGGGATTGATGAGTCATACTACAATGTTTTAATCATTCAGACTTAACCAATTAGAGTTCTGATTAACCAAATTTCCCAAACAGAACCTTATCAATACTAAAAGTTGAACCAAACAGTCCCTTAACAGAAAAACAGACAAAAACAGAAACTGCTAAACCTCGCGCGCGCGGGCCACTCGCGCGATATGTCGCTCGCGCGGGCCGCTCGCGCGATAGGCCCAAATTTCCTTTTATTGTTAAACTTTTCTGTCTGCCTGAGAAAGCCAAGGTCGCGCGCGCGGATCGCTCGCGCGATGGGATTCTCGCACGACCAGCCTAATTTTCAATATATATATATACTCTTATGTCTGCCTGGGAAAGCAAGAATCGCGCGCGCGGTCCGCTCGCGCGAAAGATCGCTCGCGCGGGCCGCTCGCGCGATTCTCGGGCGCGCGATCGTGGCGCGAGATGAAGCTGAGGCTTCTTCTTCTCCACAGAAACTGTTCTGTTTCAGAAAACAGGGTCTAGAATTGACCCATTTCGAATCTGTAAGTATGTTTATCATGTTATATATGGATCTCTTCCTTTTTCAACGAGGATTAAGAATCTAAGATTAATTTAACACCATTTGATCCATAGCTCTCCAATTTTAGGAAAAACTAAAACATGTCCAAACTTCATTTCTAATATACTTTGTGGTATGAACAAATTAGGCTTTATAACTTCAAACATGGCATGTAGGATGTATATTCTTCCATATTCATCTCTAAAAACGAATTTTGATTGAGTTTAGAAATTCATGATTTTTATGCTATGAACTACATACGTAAAATCATCAATGGAGGTTGACAAAATTAAACCAATACACAGCAAATAAGTATGAGATTACATTCTTAGTGAGTTAGAAATACTCACAGATTGACAAAGATGAAGAGATGAGAATATGTTGAGAAAGAATTAGCAATATTAGAAATTAACTCTAAGCTTGGTTATGGAGTCTTGAGCTTTCTCTCTCTATATGAAATTTCAGAAATCAACTCTCAAGCTCTCTCTTTTCTCTCTGTGTTTCTGATTATAATCAGCAGAATGAATGTTGGCTAATGTTTATAAAGAACCAAAGTTTGATGAGCTTGGAGGCCAAGTAAAGCCTTCATCATTCTACAATTTTAGTTTGGTTGGAAACAAACTAATACTCAGCACTTAATCAACGTATATACACAGATATATATCACAATTAACTCCACAGATCTTCCAAGAGTCAAGCATAGATAGTAGGGGTCAATTCAAAAGATGTTTGGGAAAATTAGCTTATGGCACTAGAATGTACATATAAGTTGTATGTTCCCAAACAAGGCACAAGGCAATCATCACTTGCCATAATTGGAAATAAAGCAAATGTCCAAATCGGTCACTTTCAAAATCTGTGGAAGTTAAACACAACATGGACAGTTTTGGACATAAACTGGTATTTTCGGGGCGCGGTGGTCACCACAAAAATACAGGAATTCCATTTTAACGTAAGAATTGATTTTCTGATTTTATAAAAATACTGTTTGAGTCAAAAGGAAATATTTCCACCGTTTTGAAATATAGATTTTGAAATCCGCACAGGTATTACTAACTTTATAACAATTGCAGTTTAACCCCAACAGTAATTTCAATTATGAGATCCATCAAGAAATAAATTTCACACATAAGAATTGAAATCAACATAGAAGCAAACAATGTATATTTAATTTTAAATATGACAATGCAATATACAGATTAATTAAATGAAAATGCAGGTTATTACACTAACAAATTCCACTAACACTTACTAACACACTCTATCTCTCTCCTAGTGGCACTGTGGGGTCCGCAGTGGCCCCCGCAGTACCACTAGGAGAGAGATAGAGTGTGTTAGTAAGTGTTAGTGGAATTTGTTAGTGCCCCTAGCATTGCCCTTAACAATATTTTCATTTCATTTTCCTTGACCCAACTAACACTGGATTCTAAATCTAGTTAGAATTTTATTGATGAACCAAACATTCTGCAGAGATTCAGATTCCTAGTAAAGTGATTACTGGTATTATAATTCCTAATAATCAGAATTCACTTAAAATAATCCGTGAACTAAACGCAACATTGACCGCACAGAGCACGTGTCATATTCTCCGACAGTAAATGAAAAGCACCCAAATATTCTCCGACAGATACATTGAATACCAATAAATTTTGTAGGAATTACGTGGCAGATTAGACCTTTGATAGCTGTATTTTACTTGTAAATGTTGATCCTTACACGTCGGATTTGCCAACTTTAACCTAAATATTCAAAAGCAGCATTGACCGCAGAGAGCACGTGTCATATTCCCACATGTAAAGTTAGATTTTCCGACACGTGTCATCACCGTACTCGTTTTTTGTCTTCTCTGTCCGACAGCTATCACATCAAGTTGACTTGTTCAATTCCTACAGATCTCTACCGTCGATCACCCCAATCAAATCAATTTCATAATTATTCAGTTATGTAATCGTATCCATAGTAACACAAGTGTTCTCTACCTCCTAACCGTCTGATTGTTCCCAGATCAGTAATCAGAAAGGAAGGCCGAAAGATCAGTAACCGTCTGATGTATACGTAGATTTTTGGTCAGGAAGCTCTAGTCCATAAGGGGGTTTGGGAGCAGTGCCCCACTCCCGAAGTAAATTTTTTTGGGTTTACTTATATATAATATGTGTAAAACGGTAAAATTGTATTATGTAAAATTAGTTTAACATACCTAATTTGTGATAAATCATGTAATTTTAGGAGACCTATATCTAAAACTTGTAGTAAAATATTTTTAGATTTTTCAAAAAGGCAGGGGATTTGTTTCTAAAACTTGTAAAATAATACTACGTACATATAAATCTAGAATTTTCAAAAGTGCATAGGGTTATGTGTCTACAACTTGTAAAATACATGTAAATCTAAAATTTTTAAAAGTCCAGCAAAAACTGTGTAAAATTTAGGAGGGTCTGTTAATAAAATCTACATACAATATAATTTCTAATTTCTAAAATTCCAATGTAGGCATGTGCCCACTCCTGAATTGTACGTGAGTCCGCCCATGAGATCTTGAGGTTTGATCAGTAGGCCTTTTTTTTTTTTTTTTTTTTTTTTTTTTTTTTGTTTATTGTATTTTTGTTTAAGCAGAACATCCTTCTGACCTGCAACTCACTTGATCTCCATCTTTTCAAGCTCCAAACATTCATTAAGGGTTTGTTTGGATTAGTTTTTGACTTTTGTGTATAGGCATAAACATAAATAGAAGCTCTAATTACAAGAATTATGAGAACTAAGAAAAATCAATAATGATAAACCTACTCCTTTAACCACACCCTCAACCACATTCAGTAGATCATGTCCCTTGAATTCAATGGGTCCTATGTGGGATTCATGTGGAACCCACCAAATTTAAGGACAATCAATGGTCATAATATACTAAATATGATTAGGAGTGTGGCTGAGGGAGTGGGTGTATCATTACTCAAGAAAATTTATCAAAACTCGAATAGGTTTTTGTGCCACGTTTGAGCTAAATAACCTATGGGTCTACTGACACACACAAAAAAAATAATAATAAAATAAAAATGAAAGATAATTTTTATGGTCTCTAAAGTGTTTCTTAATATATTTTTTGTCAAACAATCTAATTTACGTTCTCCGGGTCTCCAAGCACTTTTGGATCCGAACGTACATTTAGAATTCATTTCAAATATAGCCTTATATGCCGTTTGACGATAATTTTTGGAGTCCGTTTATAAAACTCCAAAAGTTATAATGAAGCTATTTGACAAATTTACGATTCACTTGCAGAAAATGCGTCTGAATCGTACAAAATTGTAATTAGAAAAAGCTAGCTTATTTTGGTCAAATATATATATATATATAAATTATTTGGTGATTGAAATCTCATAAATAAAAATTGTTGCTGCCAAACAGACCCTAATTCTAGCTCACATCAAGAATATGGACGGATCTAGGAATTTGGAGGGAAGGGGGGGTGTGTGTCTTAGTAGGGTGAAAGGTGTAGAATTTACGAGGGTTCGCGGGCAGTGAGGCAAAAAAAAAAAAAAATTGGGTTCTATTTATACATATTTTTTTACGGATGAAGGAATTAGAAAAGTTAATAATGATTGGTACCAAATATACAATACAATGTTACTACAAATTGAGACCAAGAAATTGAATTTTTCCTGTGAAGCATGGATACGGATACGACACGACAACATCCTATAAAATTTGCATGTCGACACTCCAAAAAAAAGTGTCCATAAAATGTCGTGTCCGATACATGTGAAACGTTACTTTCTTTGAAGTGTCGATGCTTCCTAGAATGTTTCATACTTGAAAGGGGAGCTGAAGTATAAAATAGAGAATTTTTTACTCCCTCCGTCCCATATTAAGAGTCTCTTTTGGGAATTCCAACTTATTAAGGGACAACCTTGATTTGAGTGAGATTTTTAATTTTTCAATATTGCCCTTTTTGAAATTCAAAATTATAGTGTCACATCAAAAATAAAGGGGAAAGAGTTGGATATAATAAAGGATAAATTTGAAAAGTGTGTATTAAAGTACTTACTTTTCAAAAAGAACTCTTAAAATGGGATATCAAATATTGGCATCAAAGACTCTAAATATGGAACAGACGGAATAGTTTGAGAGGAGAGTTTAAGTATAAATTTTAATTTTTTTTTTTTTAAAGTATATATAGTATTTTTCAAAAATTAATTGGGATCAAGCCCCCCCGGAGGAAACTTCTTAACTTGGAGAATAAGATAAGGACTCATTGCTAATTTCCGTATGCATATGTGTACTATAGAGTGTTTGCCTTTTGGGAGATATTTTGGCACGTTTTGGGGGGTAATTTGGTAAATATGCATGGATATGAAAACTGTCAACAACAACGAAGAACCAGTGGCCAGCTTTCCCTGTCGCCTTCAAAATATAATCAAAAACTTTCACCGTTTTTGGAACTCTCGAGAAAGTATTCAAAGCTTCAAATTCAATTCTATAAATAAACCCCTCCGCTTCCAGTTCTCTCTCTTTCTCTCTCACTCTCTCTCTCTCTCTAACGATACATATACATACAAACATATATATATATATATATATATTTCTAAGAGGGAAGAATCAATTGGCGGATCGGAGGGTTCAAAATCAAAGCTTCGTTCGGCGATCAATCGAAAGTTCGTTATTGCGTGAACTAACTTTTGTATATTTTGGATCTGATTAACATTATCGTATATTTTGGATGAAATCGCTGTTTTTACTTCCTAAAATTCTGCTGATTGTTATTTGTTAGGTTAGTAATCTGAAACAAAACTGCTAATTTTTTTTTTTAAAAAATTGTTTTTAATATAGATTTTTGTGATGGTTTGAGAGTTTGTTATATATGCGATTGATTGCTTTTGGTTCTTTGAAAATGGTTGAGGGAATAGAGAATAAAATGCTGATGATGCTTTGAGATTTGTTTTTTCAATAGATCCAATGCATTTTATCCTCTTTTCTCTTGTTGATGCGGAGAACTAAATGTGTCGGTGTTTTGTTTTTTTCCTCAATTTTTTATTCATCGAAATCTAGCAGATTAGTACTAGTAGTCTTCGTTACATTACATAACCTTTGATTCTGATAAATTGTTAGCAAATTTGCTAGGCTAGGGGATACATATGTAATATCTGTAGCAATTGAGTGACTTGATGCTAACTGATCATTTGTTTACTGGGTGTTATTGCTATGCTTTGATATTATTTTGATGGGTATGATGTAGGAGTTCTTGTTTTCGTTTTAGGATAAAAATTATTTGGTTATTTCCAAGTATACTTGCACGCTCTATGTGTTTTGTTGAGGGTACGCTATATACGATTCTGGTATTAATGTTAGGATTGATTGTGTTTTAATCCAGCTGTTGGGATTTTCTAATCATTTTACTATATTGTTTTTGCCTGCTTTTTTGTTATTCAGCCTTACCAAAAGGTTCCCTATATCGTGCATAGAAATATGTTTGTACTAGCATACTAGCATCCTATAGAGGGCAAATTGTAGTAGTAGTTATTTATTAGATCTTACTTTCTTAATCTAAGAGAATTTCTTTCTTACTTGGAAGTTAACAATGTGAATGATAAAGATTTAATACTGTTATGGATTCAATTTCCATTCAAACAGTGGATTTGGTGTGGCTGAAATTAGTTTATTTGGTTATAGTGTGTAATAGGGATAGACTTTTATAATTTGGGGCTGCTGGGTCCAAAACTATTTAGGTTATAATGGATTTTGTTAGGTGTATGATTTCTTTGGTGACGACACGGAGTCTTGAAATATTGAGCCTTTTGTATCTCAGTCACTGATCCAAGTAAAGCAATGAATTGCAGAAAAAAGTGCAGCCCACTGCACTAGGCTCCCGCCAGGACACTAATGACTTGCATATTATTGCTATTAATTTTGCTTATTCTTACATGCATAAGAAAACAGGGAAGAAGATATGTTGAAGTCAGTACAAAATAGGGGAGGGGGGGAGGAAAGAGAAGTTAGATAAAAGGTTCTTTAAACGGGATCTCTGATGCAGTATTGTCTCTTTTGGGAATTGGTTTCTAGTTGTATATCCCTGTATATATTAATTATTGTTAAAGAACCCATCATCAACCCAGCCCTAGCCGATCACTCCAGCAACCACACAGACCTCGTCAATCACCCCAACCACCATCCAGCCCACGCCGCACCATCTCAACCCCACCCAGGTCTCGCCGCACCATCCCAGCGCCACCTACCCCTCGTCGATCACCCCAGCCATCATCCAGCCCTTGCCGCAACATCTCAGCGCTTCCTAGACAAACCGCAGCCCACCAAACCCTCCATGACTTAACTGCAATCCTCTATTCATGAAATGTTTTCCATGGAAAATAATGCTTCTCGAGTCCACGATGTTTATCAGAATTTGTTTCTTCTTCAACAAAATGATTAGCCAATTAGCGAGTACTACAGTACATTCTGGGGTTTAATAGATGAGTTGACATGGTATCATCCGGTTACAAATGATGTCGAAGTTATCAAGAAATAGCGTAAGGAATTTATTTCTCTAAATTTCATGCTGGGTTACATCCTAACCTTTAGTCTGTTAAGTCACAAATTTTAGCTGGCGATGGGAGCATACCTTTGTTGAGTAATATGTATTTTCGCACTCTTCGTGTGGCTACCTAGTCTTCCTCCATTTCTAAGTCCTCGGGAAAAGATAATTCTACTCTAGTCACATATTCAGGAAATCAGGGGGCCTTTTGTGGCCGTGGCAATCTTGTCATGTGGAAGAGTAAAAAGCAAAATGTAGTGGGAAGGTCAAGTGCTGAGGTTGAGTATAGAGCTATGGCTCATACTGCCTGTTGTGAGATGTTGTGGGTGAAATCTATTCTGCAAGAGATGGGGTTCTCAAGTGATAAATCTATGAAGAGGTATTGTGATAATCAAGCTGCCATGTATATTGCCAACAATCCAGTGGTTCATCAAAGGACTAAACACATTGAAGTTGATTGTCATTTTATTAGAGATATAGATTGTGACTCATTTTGTTAGGTCAAATGGTCAGTTGGAGATATTTTCACTAAGGCTCTGAATAAGGGACCTTTCAATGATCGTTGTAACAAGTTGGGCATGATAGATATCTATGCTCCAGCTTGAGGGGGAGTGTTAAAGTATTAAGGGTATATTTGTAATATTTTGTAATCTTTAATATATATATATATATATGTATATATGTGTGTGTGTGTGTGTGTGTTTGTGTGTGTTGGCTAAACCTAGGGTGGTTAAGCCTTCACTTTATGTCAACTCTCTCTTACAATTATAATATGGCTACAGTTGGCAATGCAATTTGCAAGATTACAGATGTTGCTTTTGTTATATGGATCTTGCAATGTGCTAACTGGACTGCATGCTATTGGATTAATGCTTGTATCAAATATGTATATCTTTAACAAAGTAATACCCTATTATCCAATAGGTGTAGTTGACGGTCAAAATGAACAAGTTGGTTAAAGGTGATGATTTCGTGGTGAGCAAAATGGAGTTGGAGGAAAATAATTGGTCGATTCAATGTAGTTTGATATATTTTTTTTTGTAGTTACATTATAAATTAGGTCTCTGCTGGGGTTTATCTTAGGTGATGCTATTTCTTTTTCCCTATACAAGGAGGTCACATTAGAATTGACAGTTAGCTGTTGTAGATCTCTTCTTTCACTATGCACAATAGAGAAGAGTGGAAGTATGGTAACTTCTTTCTGACGATTCTCTAAGTGTTAGTTGAACTAAATGTTTAACCCACATAGAGGTGCCACTTGCGAGAAGATCAGGGCTAAGTATGTGTTATTAAGTTGGTGGCAAAGAATCATGAGTCGGTTCCCGTCATAACATAAATATAGAGTATTTCTATTGAATAATTGATTTGAGGAGCTAAATGGCCACAATGTGTCTCCCCTCAACCGTGTTTCTCATACATCGAGTTTCGGTTTATGGTCTTTCTTGATTCATCTCTTTCTTGGCCTAAGATCTTTTTTACTTGTCTGAGTGGAAGTAGTGATGTAGGGTCGTGGGTGGTGAGCCGCTTTAGTAGCCTAAAAGCGGGTTAAGAAAGGCAGTCTTTGGAACTTTGTTTCACGTGGTTTTTGAGGTTGGATACTGTGTAAAAAATAGTTCTGGACATGATTTGTCGTTTCTGCTTCTTACATTAGCCAGATAATCCTTGCAAATCCAAATTATTCAAACCCTGCTAAATTGGAACCCATGCTACTGGGGACAAACTCTAGTATTCTGGGTATTGATTTTGTCTTATGAACTCGGGGTCAAGTCATCGGTTGGGGAATCTTTCTTTTATTCCTGGCAAACAGCCTGAAGTTATGACTTCTGCTATTTACAACCCAACCAGTTACAAAAAAGAGGACCAAACATCAACTGAGATAGAACTTCAAGTTGAAGTGAAGACTGGAGGTTTAATGAAATTAGAAGTCCTTATTTCTGAGTAAGTTTCAGTTATTGAAGAAGACTTGGTGCAAAATCGCATTATCAAGGTAGGCTTGTCCTTGTTGGACAACCGACATTACTCACACTCACACTGTTTCCCCTCTAATTTATTGTCACCTTCTTAGACCGAAATTTGATTTTGTGATCTATTGCTTTTACAATAGGTTGGGCCGTCCCTTGGTGGTGTCCAACTTAGATGGATTTGGACCTCGTCAAGAATCAATTGATCCATGGTTATACTCACAGCTGGAGGCTTTGGAGTTCCTCAGTGCTGCATTATAGTTGTTATGTGGGATTCTTATAGATCTACTTGTTTGATGACTCCTCTTGGAGTTTTGCTGATTGGAGCTATTCAGCCTTAGTTGGATTATGTTGTTGCTGATTGCAATTGGTCTGCTGCAATATGCAAGAAAGCAAGATTGTCTTGGGGGTGTTTGTGGATGGGCGACTAGATATGCATTTGTAGGTCTTAGGATCCAAGCTAAACTTGTTACTGAATGCAGGTTGTTTAATCTCATTGCGAGCTGCTAGGTAGTTTTTTGTTTCATCAAAAAAACTCGATGGTGGAGGTTGCAGCTGATCATTCTGAGTTTCTACGGCATATAACTGGTGAAGAGAATAACATGGATGTTACTGATTCAGACGCTCAGCATGCCCATGAAGAGCATCATGCAAAAACTACTGCCACAGAACTGCTGGATAAAGGATACATGCAGTATGGGTATGGTGCTTGTCCTTGTCTGATATTTTTAATACAGGATATCGTTGCAATCTCTTTGCTGACATCACCTGCCTCCTTTGACAGGTGTCCACATTATAGACGAAGGTGCCGCATTAGAGCTCCATGTTGCGGTGAAATTTTTGATTGTCGTCACTGTCATAATGAGGCAAAGGTGAGTTCTCATTGATCTAGTGGATATACTTCTTTTGTTAATTTGTGCATTACTAAATTGTTGTAAAAGGTAGTTTATAGTCTTCGTTCACAATGTGGTTCATGAAGATTTGAGAAGCTACATATGAGTAATAACTTGGGTCAAAGCAAGATATATTTAATTATAGTGATGTGACTTCTGGATCCATTTTGCTTGGATTGATTGGAAAGTATGCACATCATCACAATTATGGGGAAAACTGATTTTATTCATGTTTTATTGCAAAAGGAAGCTAAGCATAAGTCTCCAGTTAGTAGGTGTCCTGAACTTATTCATGTTTTATTCATGTTTTATGATCTTATCCAGCATTTATTTGGCCGGAGGATCAATTCCTCTATGTGGAAACTTTATGATCTTATCCAGCATTTATTTGGCCGGAGGATCAATTCCTCTACGCGAAATCCCGTTTCTATGGCCTTTACATCGTTCTTCAATGAGAAAACCTCTCCTACAGTTTTCAACTTTGTGGAAATGTTTAGTATTCCAAGAAGTCCAAATTCCTTGCCCATCTAACCTTTTATGTAAAGAAGAAAAAAGAAGAAAAGGAAAATATAAATAAATAATTCCTTACCTATCTAATTTTTTTTTTATGTAAATAAGAAAAAAGAAGAAAAGGAAAAAAAAAAAAGAAAAAGAAAAGAAAAGGAGCCCATAAGATACTTTAAGATACTTGGAACAAGTACAGGTCGTTTTTCCATTCTTTGTTGATTTGATCAACTGTTTTGTATGACATGGTTGTTGCATAAAAAGCAGTTAAAGATGGGGATAATCAATATGATTGGTGAATGCCTAATACATAGATCTGAAACTTAAAGTATTATTGTTGAGTTTTAATCGACCTCAGTCCCTAGATTCCGCCTATTGATCTTTTTGAAGGTCAGTTGCATTGTAAACGACAGTGATCAAATTGGCTTCCGTGTTTTCCTGATATATGGTAGTTGTATTTTCAGAAATGACTTGACATATGACATAGCTGTTTTATTGATCTGCAGAACAACATCAGTGTTGATAAAAAACATAGACATGATATTCCACGCCATCGAGTCCAACAGGTAAAACCCTTGCCCATTTCCCCAATGTCTTTCCTTCCCCACTCAAACCCAACTCCCCTCTTCCCCCCTCCCCTATTTATTTCCAAGTTTCAGGATTTTTTGATCCAACTAAAATTGTACTTTGTCATTTTTGTTGTTTTCATTTCTTTTTCAGGTCATATGTTCACTTTGTGGCACTGAACAAGAGGTAGGCCATCTTTTTTTTTTTGTGGTTGCATGAGTTGAAGTTATAGTATTTTCATAATTTTTGCAATGATTCCATGGTTTAAGTAACTCGTATTTCTGACCTTGTTTTGCTTTTATTGTGTTGACTACCGTATTCAACAGGTTCGTCAAGTTTGTATCAACTGCGGTGTATGTATGGGAAGATACTTCTGTGATACATGCAAGTTTTTCGACGACGATGTGAGTGGATATCTCCTCTTCATGTGTATATTCTTCTTCTCGGCAGACCCAGTTTAACTTAATTGGAGTAGCCAACATACCATCAACCATCATCCTTACCAGTAGCTATGCATATAATTAGATGTGTATAACAAGAACCAAAATGTTGTAGTTTTACTTCGGCAGAACACCTCCTCCACACGTCTAAATATTTTATCGCGCAGTATGTGCTACGCCATTGATGTTGGTGTCTGGAACAGTGGAACTGTCCTGGGCATATACATGAACGCTGTCATGCCTACTGCGTGGTATCTAATGGTGCCTTTGGAACGGAGCCTTTTTTTTTTTTTTTGTGCAGTACATGTATAAATTTCGAGATAAATATTACTAGGGAAAAGGTAAAAGAATGGTAGAGATGGGGAAACATGGTAAGAGTGAGAATTGTGTGGTATAGAAATTGTGGAACATTCAGTCATGTTGTCATATGTAGACCACCATGTCCAACTTAAAAAGAGGAAACAAGTAAGACTTGCGTTTTTTAAAAAGAAAAAATTGTGTTAGAATGTATCTTTATAAGTTGCGTATTTATATATATATATATACACACACACAAGTATTAGAAGGTAAGTTGCGTATTTATATATATATATATACACACAAGTATTAGAAGGTGTCTTTAAATTAAATTGCATATTAAATTGGTGAGAATGCATTACCGAAGATGTCATTTTAAACACAGCGTGACGTAAGTATCAACTACTTTTACTTTCGCATTTGCAAATCTTTACTCGGTGTGTATATATACACTAGGACATTGAAGTTAATGTCTAAAAGTGAAATTGCGTGGTCATGTACACGCACATTCCATGCCCGTGCTTATGCACGTACTAATATGCATGCTAATATAGCCGTCTACTTTCGTCATTTTGCAGACATCAAAGAAACAGTATCACTGCACTGGCTGCGGCATTTGCAGGTATGATAGATTTATCTACCAGGTGGATTTGTCATTAATGGGCTGGTGCAGTTTAGTAATGCTGCGTTTGGATGGGAAATAACTTTTTTCGAAGTACATTTATCAGTATTGTTTTATTTTAGATATAGGGACGGGAAAAAAAACTAAAGATTTGTAGAGATGGAGAAAGAAATATGATGGAGTGAGTTTTATCTACTATAGAAGTTGAAGAGCGTGGGATTCGGTCATCCCCCAACTGATGTCTTCATAGTTCGTATGCAAAACATAATATTCATCTTAAAAGCGGAAGTAAGACTTGCCTTTTTTTTTAAAAAAGTAAAATTTGTAATGGAACGCATCTTAAACTAAGTTAAAACATACCCTAAGTCCTATCATGTCCCTCCTGAGATATCAGCTACAACCCCTAGAGCGAGGTGACCCCACTCTAGCCAATAATTCTAAGCTATTAAGTAACGTTTGTTTTATTCACATGCATATCCTTTGCTGCCTTTTTCTTTCTTTCTTTCTTCCTTTTTTTTTTTCCCTCCATTTTGTTAAGTAAAATATGTGGGTGTAATATCGTGTTCTTAACAAACTACATTTAATTGTGATCTCATTGCAGAATTGGTGGGAGTGAAAATTTTTTCCATTGCCACAAATGCAGTAGGCCACTTCTTCCCTTTCTCTTCTCTTCTTTATCTTGCTACACTCCACTTTGGAGCTCCCAGAACATGCTTGGAGCCTTGGACATAATTATACCGTCACTGTCCTAATAATCGGGTTATATATTGCAGGATGCTGCTATTCAACTCTTTTGAAGAATAGCCACCCATGTGTTGAAGGAGCAATGCACCATGACTGCCCTATCTGCTTTGAGGTAAAATAGGCTACACTTTATTCATTCTCTCTATTTCATAGGGAGGGTCATGGGTTGATATTTCATAGACGTTCACAAGCTTACTTCAAATGGTATTAATTTTGATCATTTGCAGTATTTATTCGAGTCAACAAATGACGTAATTGTAATGCCATGTGGGCATACCATTCACAGGAACTGCTTGAAGGAGATGCAGGAACACAGCCAGTGAGTGATAAAATGATTTTGCTTCCTCTTAATTTATTCTCTCTTACTTGCACATTACTATTTTTTTTGGGAGTTGATAATTTTAAATCACCCATTTTGGCACATTACTAGTTTTTTTGGGCATCGATAATTTTAAATCACCCATTTATTACTACAGATATGCATGTCCTCTCTGCTCCAAGTCGGTTTGCGATATGTCAAAGGTGTGGGAGAGATTTGACATAGAGATTGCAGCTACACCAATGCCAGATCTTTATCAGAACAAGAAGGTCAGTGTTTCTCTACTCTCTCTGTCATATGTGTGCGCATGGCATTACATATCGTAGATATTATAGATGAATTGCTAATTGTTATTACTTCTAAAAAGTGGAGAAATCTGGTGCTTTACAGGTTTGGATTCTTTGCAACGATTGTGGAACAAACTCGGAAGTCAAGTTTCATGTTGTGGCTCGGAAATGCCCCAATTGCAAGTCATACAACACCCGCCAGACAAGGGGCTGATGAAGGGTGATACAATCGGCTATTTCATCATCTGTGGCTATACAAGTGGCTGCTACAATCACTCAAATGGGCTGCAAGCATTGCGACTGTAGGTTGACTCTATCGACATTTTAAGCTTCCCGAGGCTCATTCAATGGAAGATTTGAAGGAGGGCACTCTGGTAATTGCATCTAGTGCTATCGGGGCTCTTGGACAGTTGCATTCTTTCATTATCTAGTTCCGTGCCTGTGTTTTATTCCCATTTTTCAACTTCACGTCTTTTAAGCTTTCCACCATTATAGCTTTTGTATAAAATGTTTTTCATCAATTCTCGAGCTCTCTAGTTTGTTTGCACATGTTTACCCTTGTAGAAGAAAACTTTCTACTAGTTAAGCAATCAAAGATGGCTTTCTTGGCCCAAGCATGTTCCTTATCTGTTGAGATGGTTTTTATTTTTTGGGTTTTGTGTTTTAGAATCCGTTTGGGTTCAAATAGTTGCCATTTAAATTGACATTTTCACTTTATTTTGGAAGGAAAAAAAATATGATTCCTTTTAAGCTAGAAAGACTTCTTTTTTTTTTTTCTTTTAAAAAAAATTAATAAAACAAAAAACAAACAAACAAATCTATCATTTTGAAGAAGAGATTATTTTAAAAGTCAATCTAAACAGGTTCTTGGTAGGAAAGTGGTCCTTCACGTACCATTGCTCTCTACCTTTAAAAAGTTATTTCCTGGAAGATTTTGACGTGAGGGGCAGCTTTGTGGTCTTTTTGAATAGAGATCAAGTAATTTTGATGTGCTTTTGTTATGTTGAATGGGGAATCTGTGGGTATCTAAGCCATTCCTTTCTAACAATGTAGCTTTCAGTTGTACCTGTTTTTTATGCTTTGTGAGAGTAATATTCATGTTGAATGCGTTTTAAATGGTTGATGAGGAAAGCAACTCCATGAATTTTGTATGTTCTGTTATGTCCTGACATGAGATTGTTTGGAGAAATTTGACTACTCTGTCAACTGAGACACCATCTGGTGATGGTAATATGACGCCATTTGGCAATAACTTTGGAGGCCATAAGTGATTATAGAATTGTGGAAGTTAAAATGGAGTTGTTTGGCAAATCAGATTCTATGATTCAATCGAAAAAACTGTGTCAATTGTAGAAATTTGCAATCAATCGAATGCTACCTTCCGAGTAGTTATATAGTTGTGCCAAAGGGGCCCTATATCTCACCGGAGAATGGTGTTGCACTACCGAGTATGTCCGGACTTGTATTTTGATTCACTTATTGTCATAAGAACAAGAGAGAAGAGGAAAAAGGGTTGGGTTGGGTTGGGTTGGGTTGGAGTGATAAAAGAGCCTGTTTGGATAACGGAAGCAACCGTTTGTGGTTCATCTGTTCTAGATAGTTTTAAGTTTGGGTAGTTGATTTTTGGGGACATTGTGACACTGGTTTGACTCGAGACTATTTCTTTATCAAACCAATGACACTGGTTGTCATACGAGTCAATTTAAGTGAGGCTGGTTTGAACCTGAAACTTCCTTGCATCATTCCCAATATGGATAGGAGTCATTTTCTGAGGCAAACTGAAGCTAATGTGGCCTAATTGATATGCATCCAAAACATCATTTTGTGAAGTAACTTAAATTAATGAACACTTGTGGGCAATATTGATATCAGCACATGGCATGGAGTGCCATAAATAGAATTGATATTTTCTTCAACACCAAGTCACTTTCATATTACCCTCAAAAAAAAAAAAAAGACACCCTTCATATTTCTGCTTGTACGCTTGTGAGGTTGCTCTTCTTTTAGGGGGATTCAAACCTACGGTCCTTAGACCCTAATACATCCTACATAATGTGTTTTGTTTAACTTATTAGGTTTTTTGCACTTGTTTTGGTCAAAAATACCCTGTTACGCCTAAAAATTGCAAATGGTCATAACTTTAGATTTTGTGAAAGTGAAGTTATGTGAAATTTCACAGAACTATTTACTAGTTACACTACGATCATTACCAGAGTTTGCACCCTCACCAAGTCACCCTCCTTCACTCCTCCTAATCCTTAGACTTCGACACTTATGTCCTCACACTTGCCCAACACACCAAAAGATCAAAAACTGTATGTGAAATTGATTTAGCACCTGTTCAGCAAAGGGTTTCTCTTTTACCAACTTTCGAATTTCACATGATTAGTTATGTGAAATTTGAAAGTTATGTATAATTTCACCTAACTTCTCATGTGAAAAAAGTTACGTGAAATTTTACGCTGAAAAAAGATGTGTGAAATTTCACATAACTACTGTATTATGGAAAACAAAAGTGGGCTAATTTAAACTTTGTTTGAGAGGATTTTTTTTGCTTTGCTCTTTGTGTGAAATTTCACACTAAAAAATATTGTGTGAAATTTTACATAACTTTTTCTGAAGAAACATTAAGACAACTCTCTCCTTCTTATACTCTATCTTTCTGGAATGAAATTTTACACTAAAATTAGTTGTGTGAAATTTTACATAACTTTTTTCTGGAAAAACACTGAGACCACTCTCTCCATCTTATACTCTTTATTTTTCTTGAATGAAATTTCACTCTAAAAATAGTTGTGAAATTTCACGACTTTTTTTTTTTCCATAAATTTCACATAGCTGTTATGTCAAGTATCACATAAAATTTTTCTTTTCACAAATCACATTGATAGTTGTGTGAATCATACAACCTTTTTTGTTTTTTGTTTTGGTTTTTTTTTTTTTTTTTAAGAATTTTATAGCGACAATGGTACTTGTTTGATAAATCTTATGGAAATATAAATTTTTCAAAAAAAAAAAAAATGATGTCTGGATTGAAAGTTACGAATATTTAAAGTTTGTAAAACAATGTAAGAAGTTTGGTATGAGTGACTGCACACTATAAATATTAAATGACCAATACACGCGTGCAACATACAAGGAGGGTCAATTTAAAAAATATATATAATAGACCTTCCACTAAAATTAAAAGTGTGTTGGAGCTTTTACCAAAAATGTATGCTATTTAGAACTTTTCATTAAATGTCCTTACAAAAAAAAAAACCCAAAAAGGCCCCCCCAAAAAATGAAAGAAAATTACTGACCTTTAATTTAAACAGATAAAAGTTCAAAACGAGACTCCAACTTATCTATTTTGCACAATTTCCAAGTCTAATAAGTAGATCTCGAAAAAATGCATGGAAAAAAAAAAGCTAAAAAATGAGAAAGTTAGAGCTATCTAAAGTTGACATTTCTTAAACAGACATATAATTATCTATTTACAAACAGATAATTATCTGTTTGCACTGAACATCCAACTAAAAATTCAACTATTTTTTCTTTCAGAATTTCATCACATATACATCTTGTTTTAAAAATCTCGATTTCACGATTCAAAAGTTATAAATTTTAAGAAAAACGAGTTTGAACATTGGAAGTTATGGAATTTTGAAATTTAAAGAATGACATGGCATAATTAACTCTCAAATGGTAGAAATGATAGAAAATTAGAATAAATAAATGAGGAAGAACTCTAATTGGTACTAGGGTCGGCCCTGAACATTTAGGGGCCCTAGGCGATCTCTTCAAGTGAGGCCCCTTTGTAACGGATCAATACGGGGGAGTTCACGGCAGTGACCCCATTTTTTTTTTTTATAATTATTTACCTATTTTTTGATGTAAGATTTTCTGTATTAAAAATATTACAGTTTTTTTTTTTGGTGATGTTTTACAATCGTTTTAAAAGTTGTGAGATTTAGTGTTGGTAAGAAAAACACTTTTTGTTATTTAATAAGGAAACTTACGAAAAATAAAAAGGAAAGAGTAAAGCTATGCTTCCCAAATTTTGTGTCTCAATGGTTCCCAAATACATGTGGCGGCAGGGCCAACCTTCAACAATGGTGGGAGAACTTCAACATCCTCCAATCAAAATCAGGTAGGCCTACGACCACATGTTTGAGAATCACTTCGGATTAGGGGTGTACGCGGTCGGTTTCGGTCGGTTTTTTTTGTGTATTTTAAACCGACCAATAGGTTCGGTTTCGGTCGGTTTTGTAATTTCAGTCGGTTTTAGCTTGTACATGTATTTTATAAACCGACCAATCGATTTTTTGGTCTGTCGGTTTCGGTCGGTTTTTCGGTTTTTTTGTTCACCCCTACTTCGGATACAAAATTTGATAAGCATAGCTTTACTCATATTTTAAATATTTTTAGTTTTCAATATTATTAATCATATGGATGAAACACAAGGAAAAATACCAGAGAATTAATTTTCTCTTTCGATTTCCTTTCTTCTTTCTCTCCCTCACTAAATCCATGAACCAAATAAAGCCTAATAGTAATAAGGATTGATTATTGATTGAAATTTGTAAAGTTTGGTATGATGGTAAAACAATTTGTGTGGGCTAAACTAAGAGATGGGATGAAAATAAGTTGGGACAAATGTTTAGGGTGTGTTGGATTACAGTTGGGCTAATATTTTATATGTAATTATTTTTTCTAAATTGTGTGGTTGGTCTTTTGGACCAACATGTTACACATATTTTTTTTTTCAAAACTAAGACCTTATAATTTTCCTTGATCAAATTGGGATGGGACCCTGATTAAACACCAAAAATTGGGGGCCCTAGGCGGCCTACGTCGCCTATGCCCAAGGCCGGCCCTGATTGGTACCAAAAAAGTAATGAAGAACCTTAGCTAAAATTGTCATAAACTTTGAAATTTTGCATATACCACCTCATTGTGACGGATTTCTAACCAACAATCCCAAATAGAGGATCTTATACTTTTTAAAAAAGCTATTTAGTTTTAGTATTACCGTCGGATTTAGAGATTTTTCAGTTCTTTCAACCCAAAAAATTAAATTACAATTTTTTTTAAAAGAGAAAAATGGTGTTTGTGAGAGAAAAAAAAAAAAAGCAAAAATTATACTAGAATGCATATATATATATATATAACAAAGCATTTTATTGAAACCAAACTTACGGTAATAATTAATTAGGAATTTAGCAGGGCCGTTCCTGACTTTTGGGGGGCCCTAAGCGAACTTCGAAAATGGAGGCCCTTGTACAATTATGCATACAAGGGTTTACAAATATGGACTTATATATAAAATAGGGTTAATTTTAATTGGGGGCCCTTAAAAATTGGGGGCCCCAAGCGAGCGCTTACTCTGCTTCCCCCCAGGACCGGCCCTGAAATTTAGGAAGAGAATAATGAACTCCGAAGTTGTCATTCCAAACAACTCGAATTCAGCTCACTCTTATCTGATCACCACAAAAACCACATTTGTGATCCTCTCATTCTTGATCATTGAAGGAGGGTTAAGTCATAAATAAGTGTTAAGATTGCATGTGATTAGTGAGTGGGCGAAAGCACTTTTTTAACCATAAGAAAAAGGGATCTATATATTCTGGTATATGTTCAAGTTGGGTTTTGTAAGAACGTCTTGGAGACTACTTGGACAAACAAGAATGGAAAATGTGAGACCATCATAATGAGGTTGCACTTGTGACAGGCTTGTACTCATCGTGGCCGTCTTAATCAAAGGGTCTCAAAATTTTTAAAAAGAAAAAAAAAAATTTACATTTTATCCCTTTGTAGTTAGACACATTTTTACTTTACCTCCTTTGTTCAAAAGTGGATACTTAACCTCCCCGTAATTTCGGGCTAAAGTGAAACTACTAATTCCTTTAAAATTAATGAAAATTCTAAAATTGGTCAAAAATATTAACTCTTAACCCCATTTGTGAGATTAATTTTGGGGTTAATCCATTTTATAGGGATAATACTATCATTTAACTCACGTATGTGGGGCTAATTTTAAACACTTATGCTTAGTTTAGCCCCCATTGTGCTTCTTCTTTTTTAAAGCACAATTTCATGTTAATTCATTTGGTAACTAGTTTATAAGCTTTGCAAAAATTGAACTTAGATTTTTTTGGAGGGAATCTTTAAAGGGAAAATTAGACTTCAATCCTTAGCTAAAGTGCCAAAAAGTATAAAGTGGCCGTGTTTTTGACAATTTGGTCCAAAGTCCCTGTCATCACTGTCAACAATTTTGCTGAACAAACCCACGCGTCCGTGGCCTAGCAGCAGCCCAAACATCACAATCACTCACACCGTGTGAGTGGCTGTATTATAGTATTTCTCATTTCAAAAATATTTCAAAACTTTAACCATCCATACCTTTTGATCTACAACTCTATTTTTTACAAATTTTATATCGTTGGAATCGTGTCGACAAGAGCTACAAAACTAGTACCATGTGATATGTTTTGAGCACCTTTTTTTTTTTTTTTTTTTTTCAATTTGAGGAAATTTCGAAAAAAAAAATAGAGTTTTGTGAAATTTCACAAAACTACTTTTGTGAAATTTCACAAAACAATTTTCACAAGAAAAGTTTTGTGAAATTTGAAGAAATTTTGAAAAGAAAAAAAAAAGTTTTTTTAAAATTTGATAATTTCACAAATTTGTGAAATTTCACAAAAAAAAGTTTTGATTTTCAGTTACACAAGGCACGTAAAATTTTGATTTTTTACTCAAAACATATCAACAGTGGTACTAGTTTTGTAGCTCTCGTCGACACGATTTCAACGGTATAAAATTTGAGAAAAATAGAGTTGTACGTCAAAAGTTATGGAGATTTAAAGTTGTAAAATATTTTTTGAATTTCAAATATCATACGATACAATACTCATACCGTATGAGTGGCTGCAAAAGCATGGTGGGCGGAAGTGGGAAAAATGTGAGAAATGTTTGGGTGCATGTCAGTTTTGTCTTTTTGTCAAAGATCAAGGACTTTTGATTAAATACAGATATTGAAGGTACTTTTTGTTAAATTTTTAGTTGACAATGGATATATCTCTAACTGTCCCATCTTTAAAAGCCTATAATGGAGCTTTTAAAAGTTCAAGGTTGCTTTTTGATTTCATGATATTTTTTTGAAGAGTAATGTGTCACTTATACAAAATTATCACACTTAATAATAAACTTCATAAACTACGTTTATGGAATTCACTGCCTAAGTGAGGTTTAGTTTTGACACTAAAACTCTCTTATCTGGGGTAAATTTCAACACTTAATCCCACGTGAGGCTATTTTGAGAGAAATCTTAGTAATTTCACATTCGTCCAAAACCACATGGATTTAAATGTCCACTTTTGAAGCACAGGGATTAAAGTGAAATTAAGCCTAACCACAAGGGTGTCCCCCCCCCCCCCCCCAAAAAAAAAAAAACACTACGTTGCTTTAGAACCCCCCAAACACCTCATATAGTAGAAGGCTCGTATTCTACAATACAAATAAGAATTATACTCACTAATTTTCCACTTATTAAATACAAATCTTTCAATATCATATAAATCTCTACAAAAGTTGAGAAAATATCTGGACTAAAAAAATTTACAATAATATTAAAAAGAAAAAGGCCTAGTTTAAAATTGTGGCTTTAGATTGAGCCCCCCCCCCCCCCCAAAAAAAAAAACAAAAAAAATGTACGGCTTTAGACCTGACCTCATGTTGTCTCGAGACGGCTATGGTAATCATACAGAAAATGGTCTACCAGGCATGTATATAAAATGTGAACAAGTAGATGAAGAAGCTCAGACAAGCTTTGAGCAGTTGCCTAGCAAGTGTGTGTGTGTCATCCTAAGTAGCACGGGTATGGACACGGGACATGGGTACAGAGTTGCGGCATAACCTAAAAATGTTGGATATGGGTACAGCTAGATACATCAAATAAAAAAATTAATTTTTAAAATAATTACATGTAACATTACATGGTAATATAATAAGAGCCATAACTTATTAACAATATTATTTTACCATTAACGATCAACATTATAAATCCATCCGTAACAAAATTGTTTTTACCATTACAAAATCAGTCACAAGAACCGTAAGCATAACGAGACTGTTATATAATTAAACATCAATAAATCATCAACATCACTACAAAAACATACCATACTCATGTCGTGTCTAAGCGTGTCCGTGCTGTACCCATTGCCAGAAAATTGATTTAAATAATTGACCACGGTTTTAGGAGTGTCGGGAACGCGTGTAAGTGTCCGGTACGGGTACGAGTGTCTAAATGGAGTACCAATATGCTTTGTAGATGTCATCAACTACAATGTTGGATGTTGTGTTCACTTCAGAAGCTACTAAGATGTAGTTTGACAGAACAGAAAGTGTTTCCAACTTCATGGGGACTTCTCAACTAATCTGGTAAGTGTTTCTGACTTCATGGGGAACTTCTCAACTAATCTGTGTGCGCCCGCACACGTGCGCAACTTCTAAATGTGTGTGTGCGCTCGTGCGTGTTTGCAGGGTGTCATTATGAATGGAAAGAAAATGTGCTTACCGGTGCGGTACACGGCTCCCTCTCACAATTTTTGAACACTCTTAGTCTTAGGACAAAAGCTGCCCCACAACACACACATGCGCATGTGCAGACACATAAGCTGAGAGCATGAACTGGGTCAATTTTGACCATACAAAACAGATCGAGTGAACCAAACAAACCCTTTGGGGGGTCTGTAGGGCTTTGTCAGATTGAATTCAAGCCATCAGAAAACAGTGAGAACATATAAAATAAAAATAAAAAATAAAAAACAAAGATTGATCAACTTTTCATATCCAATCACACAAGTGAAAATCAAAAGGACAGACAATGGTTATTTGTAAAGGTACTATATATTCAGTCCAAAAACTTCTTGTGTTCGGAGGCTTATACATCAACTCCAGCCAAAAAAGACAACAGGTGAAAAAGTTAGGGAGCCAGAAAAATCGGCTACTACCCATTTCAAAACACTAACACAATAGAAGTCTAAGATGATTATATATATCAAGGTCACAATTATTAGAGCAAAACTAGACCGGGGCGTCCGATTACCCACTAAGACCATGAAACATGAAACAAAACGAGCAAAAGGAACAACGTACACAATGATTTATCCATGGCTGCTGATAGATGCACACAAACAGCTCTTTTTATAAACAGATGATCATTCAGGGCTGTCTACCTTTTTTTGGGATGGTTTCATCGATCATGGGCATAGTGGATACGGAAATTCAATCACCGCGTCTTTTATGTAGCAATGAACATGCAGGTTTCAAAAAGTTCCTCGCAATTATTTGAAGAATTATTTCCAGTTTTCTCCATTGCCTCCTCGATCAAAATCCCCTCCGAACGGCAATTCCAACTGCAAAATGCTTTCTCGCCTCTGCAAGATTACCAAACAATCAAGATTTTTCACCAACGAAATCCTCGTATTCTAGCAGTGTAGAAAACATACATATGTATGTACGCAATACATATAGGGGCTTGCGGTCCTACTACATGAACGTTGTAGGGTAGCATTGGGTTCACGCAAAAAGACAATAAAAAGCGTGTGCCAAATCATTAAACTAATGGGGTACTACGTAATTTATAATGAGCGGTTAAAGTAATTTACTCTATTTTTTTCCTCAAATTACTACAGTACCATCGCTTTAATGAGGTGGCATTGGCTTTTTCGTCCATTTAGAATTCCATGTAGTAGTTTGGCATTTGTCTCACACGCGCGCGCGCGCACAGACAGACACATATGTATAAGAGATGTTGGTAGCAAACCTGTACATGTAAATATCTTCCCCCTCGAGTTTCTTCTTGCAAAAGTAACAAAAGCTCAAGAAACCATTCGAGGGATACGGAGGGGGTACTTTGGGAAATCCAACCTCCTCCGCCGAAGGAAATTCAATCTCCTCTTCTTCTTCCTTCTTAGCAAAATTGGTTATGGTTGGGTCATTTTTGTGACATTCTAAAATGCAGTCACCAAAAATGTGAGTTGTTTTGGGGTCAGGACCATATGTTCTTATTACACATGTGTAATCCTCAGAAAGCTCAATTTCACTTGCCAATAAAGACCCAAAAATATCACAGCCAGAAGGCCCAGAACCGATGGATTTGGGGATGGAATTCGACTTTGGAACCGAAATATTCCCAAAACTTTCCAGTGGGTTTTTTCCATTTTCAGAAAAAAAATCCCCCGAAATTGACTTGGCATTACGGTTTGGTAAACCGATTAGATTCGACCCGGACCTTCCCAAATCCAATGAACAAGACCGGAATTTCCCAAACGGCTCGGGCTCTAAAAGGGCTTCTCTGAGTCCAGACAGAACATCAGAATTTCCCTTTTGGAGATTCGATGGTTTGATTTGAGTAGATGGAAATTTTGCATAGCTTTTAGGCAAAGAGTTGGGGGGTGTATCGAAAGAATCAATACGGGTTTCCAAATTAGGGCTTCTAATCCTCATCTTTGGTCCAAAAATAATGTTCCTACTATCAGATGATCGAAGAACTTTCCCGGATTGTTCCGTATCATCATCGAGAGAATTTATAATGCTCAAGCCTACTTTTTGGCAATCTATGGTGTTCATACTACTCTTTTGAAGCCCCTCCATGGGTGATGATGATCTAGGGGACCTAAAAGGATTTCCAAGATTTGAGAAAACCCGAAAATCTAGTGGAGAAGTGGGGCTCCTAACTGAATCAGATTCTGAATTTTTGGGATTGAGCCCTATAAACAGACCAGGGACATTGAAAAATGAATTGGGTTTATGTTTCTGATATAAAATATCAGATTGGGAATTGCATTCAGAAATAGAATCAGATTTCATGTTTTGATCTTTCTGGTGTGATCTGGTTCTCTTCCTTAGCATCATTTCAAGACCTACAACCCTCTTGAGAAATCACAAAAGCCCCTTCCTTACCTGCAACAAAATTAATAGTGTTTCTCAAATACTAAACTCAAGAATGTATCCACAATAAATGTGTGTGTGTGTGTGTGTGTGTGTGGGCATCTGAAAACAAGCTGCATTGCACAAAAATTTCAAAATAAGTAATATCATCATATCCAAAAAGCAGGTCTATGAAACAATAAAAACTATAATCAGAAATACAAATGTAAAATCAGCTAAGAACAATGATTATATATATATATATATAGATAGATAGATAAACCAGATGAGAAAAATGAAAATAAAAAGAGGCTATGCTTGCATGGGTTGAAGATCACATAAAAAACTTTGAGCAAAAAAAAAAAGAAGATCACATAAAAATATATATATATATATATATATATTTACCCAGTAATTGAAAATTCAAAATCTCAAACACCAATATGAAAAAATCGGATAAAGGCCGAAAAAGAGGTCTAAAATGAAAAATGAAAGTCAAATACAAAGTAGAAATGATGAACACATGAGCAGTCTCTTCGGGGAAGAAAACAAACCTCAAATTCTGATTAAAGTTTGATTTATACCAAATTCAAAGTTTGATTTCAGAATTAGTGAATCCAAAACCCCAAATGAAAAACCCATCTTGATCATCTGCGCGCGCGCGCACACACACAAAAACATCACAGATACATGAAAATACCACAAAATCATCGAAAATTAGTAGATACCCAGAGCTGAATAGATGATCAATCAGAGGGAAATGCATTTCAGACAAAAAAAAATCTTACACAGTTCCAACTTTCAAGAAACCCAAGAAAAGAACTTGAGGAATGGTGCAATCGTAGAGAGAGAGAGAGATGATGGGAAATCCCACCTGGTTTTACCTTCTTGAAACCTCACAGAGAGATGACTAATGAGAGAAGAATACCCAAACAAATGGAGTAAAAATGTAATGTTTTGACAAGCCCCCTCCCACCCCCCCCCCCCCCCCCCCCCAAATCTCTCTCTCTCTCTCTCTCTCTCTCTCTCTCTCTCTCTCTCTCAATGCATCAAAATCAGAGAAGACAGTGAGCTTCTGAAATACTCTTCTCTCTCTGTGCCTATGGTATACAGTATACTGTATTTGTCAAAATAGTTTAGTAATTGTATAATTGCGAATGTGTTCAAAATTAACTACCAGCTTTTACGATCACTTGATGTGTCTCAATAAATTTACAAACACTACATTATAATACTAACTACACTAGCATTTGTCCGTATTATGTATGGGTATTATTAAACTAATTTTATATTATTTTTTAAAATCTATGTATATTACCCACGAAGTTTGTTAAAAATAAATAAGTAAAAAAAAATATATGAAAAAAAATATGATGGAAGAGAGGCGATTATAGTGAATGTGAGAGAAGTTACTGCAAAATTATAGGAGGTTATTAAGTGTTTTTTTTTTTTTTTTTTTTTTTTTTACTTTTTGAATTTTTATGATATTTCAAATATATATACAACTAGCTTTTCAACCCGTGCAATGCACGGGAGAAAATTTTAAGAATATATTAAAAATTGAATTGAGTGGTATTATAATTGATAAGCATAGAAAATGTATAACGGGCCTAATTAACGGTAAAATTAAAAATAAATAAAATGTATAGAATAAATTTGAGAAGCCTCAATATACATTTATCTTGGTTGTCTATTAGTTTGACGTATGGCATTTTGAGGTTTCATATTATAATAATATAATAAGATAAGATGTTTATATATTCACAAATTAAAATGTATTTATTGTACATCAATGAATGATATGACCCTTTTTTTTCCAATATATGCTATCAATTCCTCCATTAATTTTTTTGTTACAAGTTTAATTTTTATTACAGTTATTTTAGGAAATAAAAAAATTTGCAAACACTACATTATAATACTAACTACACTAGCATTTGTCCGTGCTATGTATGGGTATCATTGAGATAATTTTATATTATTTTTGAAAATCTATGTATATTACCCACGAAGTTTGTTAAAAATAAATAAGTTGAAAAAAATATGATGGAAGAGAGACGATTATAGTGAATGTGAGAGAAGTTACTGCAAAATTATAGGAGGTTAGTAAGTTTATTTATTAAATTTTTTTTGACTTTTTGAATATTATGATATTTCAAATATATATACAATCCGCTATCTATATGGGATTGCCATGTGGCATCTACATTTGTATTTATATATATATATATATATGCACTTTTTTAAATAGCACGTGCCTGTTTAATTGTTATTAAAATATTGATCTAGTGTTTATTATTATTATTATTAAATTGCATGAGGCGTTGGAAAGACTAAGTTAGGTTAGTACTTAAAACATTATTATTAATATAAGCAGGCAAGCCCATTCCTCTTTGAAATGATTTATTCCTCAACCCACTCTTGTTAATCATGACTTGAACATAATTTTCAACCTAATGTACCTGGACTCGTTTAAGGTTATTTTATAAATATGTAAAGAAAAGCAAAACTCTAATTCAACTCTAGGGGTTGTTTGGGAAGGCCAAAAATTAGTTCTTCAATATGAATTGATTCTATGTATTAAAGTTCAATAAAATTAGGATAAAACTTCACATACAACTTTCACACAACTTTTTGTACATATCCTATAAAATATGTATATCTCTCACATGTGTCATCCTGTAAAGTTGGGTAGATCCTACAATGATACAGGAAAGAGATAGACACACTTTTGTGGGTTGTGCACAAAATTAAAAATTATGTAAAAATTGTGTGTGAAGTATTACTCATAAAATTAGTCTTCAAAATAAGTCAATCGTCAAGCTAAGACGATGTTATTTTTGCAGAAAATGTAGATGAAAAATGAGAAGGCAATTTTACAAAGACGCAGCAAGCCTTAGAATTTAATTATTTTGGATTGGCTACGAGGGATCAGCAAGGAAGATTTTTCAAATATTTTGTTGATTAGCATAAGTTGCCAGTTACTTAATATACATCACATTTTTCTTTTGTTCCTTGCCATGTCAAATAATTTGCCCCCTTTTTCAAGTTGATGTGTAATTGTAAGTTTGAAATTAAATGTCATATTATGTTCTTAAAGAAAAGAAAAGAAAAGTTACTTGGGTGTGTAGACATGTTAGAGGAAATCTTTGATGCATTTGTTTCTTTTGTTTGTCCGGACTTGACTCTTTATTCTGCCTGATTGATTTTATGAAATATCTTTTTCCATTATATATAATTATATATATATAAAGAGTCGTTTAATCAATTAAAATTTTCATTATAATGATATGGAGCCTGGCAATTGACTTTTTACCAAATGACTTCCATTTATTAGTTTTGTGTGTCTGCATTGGTTTAACATTTTTGTGTTTTGGATGTATCATAATTCTCAAGTTACTATATATATATATATATATTTTTTGCGCCGTGGATATAATATGTTATAATTTGGTGTCAAATTGTTATAATTTTGAAAAAAATTACTGTGCTTCTAAAAATTATAATTTCGAAAATGATACAATATTTTACCACCTAAGTATGACGTTTTAGCACCAAATTAAACCACTAGCATGTATGGTACATCCTAAAGTACTATGTTATAGCAAACATTCCATGTTACAATTTTTGTCACCATAGTGATTTAAAATAGTACAAATTTGATGTCAAATGATTTGCTTTATTTTCTTAAATTTTTTATGTTTTATATTTTAGCGCTAGCTAGATTACAAAAGTTCCTTCTTCTAACTATTACTAGCATTATTTTTGAAGAAGGATACAATCATTCACTCGTGTAGTTTTGGACCATAGAACGGAAAATGAGTATAACTCATTTGGTGCTGAGCTAGGTCTGGTTTGTAGACCCTTTTATTTACATAGGTCGTTAGTTCGATCCCCACCCTTTTTTGAAAATAAAAAAGTTTTGGACCATGAAATAATTTTTTCATTGGATGACTCGGGTATATGTATTTTAGATATTAGGGCTCTCCTATATAGGCAAGAGTAGGGTTATAAGTAGTCAGTTTCGATCTCTTTTTTTTTCTTCGATTTTTCGTGTTTTTAACTGACCAATAGGTTCCGGCGGTCGATTTTTGATGGGTTTGGTCGATTTTTCTATCTATTTAGGCTTATACATTCATTTAATAAATCGCTAAAATCTGATTTTTTATTTAAATTTTTTTTTTTGTTCACCCCTAAGCCAAAATGGTATTTCAGACATTGCGGCTTCAGCTTGAAATACCTCCGCAATCACCGTTTTACTCGTTAAAACTCTCCTTGTTTTTTTTTTTTTTTTTTTTTAAGGGAAATGCTACTGTGATAAGCTCCTCATATGAGAAGACGTGTTTTAACCATTGGATGAGCATCTAGACTTAAGATTCTCTCCAGATTCCTGAGAATCTTAAGATTAGATGCTCATCCAACGGTTAAAACCCGTCTTCTCATGTGAGAAGCTTCTCATAATAGTATTACCCTTTTTTTAAAAATGATGATAAATCTTCCAGCCTTATCCTCCATAATTTTTAAAACTTTCACTGTTTTATAATCCTTTTAACCCAAGGTTAACTAGCAAACCTTTAGTCACAAGTTTTAAGTCCGGAAAGTGACACATAACGACATCTAACGTGGGTCAAGAAACCATTAACTGCCTAAGGGGTGCTGGTCACTTTCAAACTCAAGTTCAACATACGTCCTTGACTCTAGAGTTTGTTTAACCTAACTACAGTTAAAAACTAACTCAAGTCATCACTCGCCTCTCTACTTTCAGGGAATTCTATAGTGGGTTTAGGTGGTTTCAGGCGAAATCACTGTCCACATGTCACACATAAATTAGAGGAAAAAAAAGAAAAGGCTAACACAATTAGGCTTAGTTTGGCTCTTATTTTAGTGCTTCTCTTTTTTTAAAGCGCAATTTCATGTTAATTTATTTGATTACTAGTTATGAGCTTTGAAAAATTGAACTTTGGGCTTTTTTAGGGGGAGTTTTTAAAAGCTCTAAACTCAATGTTGCTTTTTGGTTTCATGGTGTCTTTTTGAATAGGGGTGGGCATACTTCGGGCCAACCCGAAAAACCGAACCGAACCCGAAAATTTTCAAATTTCAGTTCGGTTACTAACCGACCCGAAATTATTTCAGTTCGAAACCGAATTATATTATTTAATATGGTTCGGTTTTCGAAAGTAGGAAAAAATTCGGTTCGAAACCGAATAACCAAATTTTAAGGACTATATAAAAACTTGTTTGATGAATTAGGGGAATGTTATAAAAACTTGTTTGATGAAAAATAACAATAAAAAAACAGAATCTCAAAGTGGTGAATCACTGAATCTGCACTAATTTACTATACTTAATTTTTCCTAAAATATATATATAATTAAAAAAAAAAAAATTAAAAAAACTTCGGTTTAGTTTTAACCCGAATTTTCGAACCGAACCCGAATTTAAATTTCAAAACCGAACTATATTTTCGAAGTTTATTTCAGTTCGGATTTCGGTACCAAAATTCCCAACCCGAACCGAATTTTTCGGTTCGAAATCGAACCGACCGAATGCCCACCCCTATTTTTGAAGAGTACTGTGTCACTTGTATAAAATTATCAAACAACTTAGTAATAAATTTCATAAGCACTTTTTAAAAAGCCACGTGGAGGCCAAACTAAGCCTTAATAATATGTCAGTTGGACTTTTTTAAGCAATGTTTGGACCTTTCTCAGCTACGTTTTTACCTTAATTAACTTAGTTTGAATCTTTCTTAAGAAACTTAATATGTACCTTATAAATGTTGAGCAAAATGAGAAAAATGTTACGCGTAATTAATACTTCTAACACGTAATTAATGTTATGTCGGTTGGACTTTTCTTAGCAATGCTTGGACATTTCTTAGTTTAGTTTAGTTTGGACCTCTCTTAGCTTAGTTTGTACTTATGCCATTTGTAAATAAATGTCAAGCTTTGTTATCAAAGTATAAATAATTCTTTAATAAAGTCTAAATGTTATTTAATAAAGTCTAAATATTTGTAAGAAAGATACAAACTAATGTTCAAAACCACCTTCACCACGCGTCGTGCAAAGATGAAAGCTCAAACTCATCTAATTGCCCAAAAAATTTCTACTGGGGTGAAACCACTTCACCACACTATAGAATATCGCTCTACTTTCTTTGTTACTCATTCCGTCCCCTTTTTTTAGTCCTATATTCTATTTTGGAGTGTCTCAAAATTAGTGTCCACTTTCCTAAATTGGTATACAATTTTTATTTACTTTTCAAAACTACCATTTCTTGAAATCTACACCAAGACAAAACAAATGACTGTTATTGTAATAATTAGAGGTAATTGTGAAAAGAAAATACTTTTGCTCACCCAAAAATTGGTTCACCAATGCTCACCTAAGCATCTCATTGGCCAGTGCAGTGTGTCACACCCGTTCCAGAAAATCATGGTTTTATCATGCATCATTTGAGGTTTTGAAATTATTAATGTTATTAATAATTTGAGTTGAGTTGACGTGAGTCAACGGTGAGGTGTCTAGTGGAGACACGAGGATTGGTAACACCTGTTGCATTGGCATGATTAAATGACATTTATATGACTTAAATGTTATTTGACTTTATCTGGTATTTGTGAATAGTAATTTTACCTGTGTTTGGTAAATTGTGGTAATCTTTGATATTGTTATATATCATTTTGAGAACTGTGGTGAGAACGTGAGAGATACGCTAATTAAAAGGTAGGTTGTGTAGAGATTTCACATAATATAGTTTTCGGACGTTATTTTAGACCCAAACGAAACCTAATCGAAAACTTTTGAAATTTATAATTTTCACTTGTAAAGTTATAAAATGAACGTGTGCAAAGTTTCAGGATTTAATTAGAAGTTTGAGAAACTTGCGGGGAGGTAACGTGATTCCCCAAAAATATGCCTATATATAGAAGAAGATGAGAATTCATTCTCATCCCAAAACCCACAAATATCTAGAGAGAGGAGAGAGAAAGGAGATTTGTTTTCTTCGGGCTTTATGACGCCGTTTGACGACTTTTCGTCTGCCAGATTTTTCCCAGATTTTAGATTTGAACTCGTGGAGGTAAGACCTATGTTTTGATACTACTTAGGCCATGTTTGGAAACTTTTTGTAAAAATCTTAATTCTAGACTTTTGGGAAAAATCAGGTAAAACTTGTAGGAATCGTACCAAATTCGAAATCCAACGATTATTTATTCCCCTAGACGATGCTTCAAAGTTTGAAGAGATTCGCACGAGGTATGAATTCTAGATCTATGAAATATATGGATTTTCATGTTTTAGACATCACTTTTGATATTCTTGGATCCGGGCGAAATTCATGTATTAGTTAGGCCCGTTAATTATGCACGTGAAATTATGATAAAAGCACGTATAACTGTTTATGTGAGCATGTTATGTGTCTACCTGGGTCAAAGGGGAGTTTGGTGCAAATTCATTCGGAGTAAGCTCCTCGAACCTTGAGGATTGTGATCTTGTTGGAATTGGAATTTGTGGTTCTGTCTGGATTGGAGGTGGGCCCAACCAGTACACGGTACCTGGTATGGAGGAAGGCCCAACCAGTGTATGAGATGCGTGGGAGAGGTGGGCCTCCTACGGCATCGACCGGATGAATGCGTACCACTCACCCCAGAGACTATTTCTATGTGTTTTAGATGCTTAAACCATGAACTGTCATATAAACATACATTTAGAATTGTACGCTCAGCATATAGCTGAGCAGTGGAGATGTACTCCATTGCAGGTAAGAAGAAAGACAAGAAGAAGCGCGATGAGTGAGGCCGATGAACGCCGGGGACTTCACACTTGTATATGTTTTTGTTTTAAATCCTAAACTTGGGTAAGGATTGGTAATATGTTGTAATGGAACCATAGATTAGTTTCGCAGTATTGTAATCTTATAATTGAACGTCTGTAGTTATGTTTTAATATGTTGAAATCAGTTATGGTTGTGGTTGTTGTTGATATTGAGTAGCATGGGTTGTTAAATTTCAGCACAGGGCTGCCAGCAGGGGAGCAGTCGACTGGACCCCCTGATCAGTCGACTGGACCTCGTGGGATTGAGACACTGAAGGTATATTGTAAGAGAAGCAGTCGACTGACCCCTTGGACAGTCGACTGAACACTGTTGATTTTAGCCACTGCTTCTTAAATTAGAAAAGCAGTCGACTGGTTTCCCTATAGCAGTCGACTGGACCCCTCTTGATAATGTTAAATTTTGGTTCTGCTTGACACCGTCGACTAAGCAGTCGACTGGACCCTATTCAGTCGTCTGTACAGTCGACTGAACCTCTGCATCTTTCAAATAGATTCTTGTGAACATTTTCAATTGAACAAAATTCTTTTCAACTCAAATTTTCAATGGATTCGTCCACTCTGGGGGAAATGTTTCCTAAGTTTTAAACTACTAGGGTTGTTTTATAGAAGTTCTTTCCACTGCGTATTATAAGATGATGTTGGATGAGCCTTGGTGGCGTGCCACGTGTCCTATTTCCACGCGTAATGGGATGGGTCGTGACATTTATTGGTATCAGAGCTAGAGGTAACAAAACTTTGGGAACGTTCGACGACGAGTGGAGTGTTGAGTGAATTGTCACATGTTTTCAATTGCATTCATGCATCTTAGAGATGTTTGATGCATATGGATGTTGTTTTACATACATACTATTGTTATTGTTGTACATGCATAGTGTTTATGCATTGAGAACTACAGGACTATAATCATGAGTAACGAAGAACGAGAATTATCGCCACATACTCGCCGAATGAATGAAATGGCTGAAATGATGGGGAACATGGGAGAGATGATACGAAATATAGCGGGCAGATTACCTCCAACACCTCCATTGGAGCCAGAACCGATAGTTGTAGTACATGCGCCTGAAAATAGGGGTATGAGATCAATATCTGAACAGTTTACTCGAAAGAAACCGATGGAGTTTCATGGGACATCTGATACAACATTAGCAGAACATTGGGTCATGGACATGGAGCGAATTTTCCGATCTATTCCGATGACAGATAGAGAGAAGATTAAGAACGCAAGTGATGTACTGAAGGGTGAAGCCCAGAACTGGTGGGTAAACGTTTTAGACCAGGGAGCACCGATTACTTGGGAAGGGTTCAAGGCGGAATTCAATCACCGGTTCTTTCCGCGAGCCGCCTATGTCACACCCCGCAGTAGCAAAAATAGAGAAAATAAATTCCTTTTTGGACCCGTAGGCCATGACAGTTGAAAGTCACCACATTGTCCACAACCAAAGTCAAACCATCAGAGTAATGATTCAAACCACACATTGGAAAGTTCTAGGGTTGATATATATAATCAGAGTTCGATACTAACTATAACAAACCATAAGTATCGTAGAAGTACAAATAAAGTATTACGGCAACATATGTCGATTACAAACTTAACTATTACCACGGTCTCTAAAACATAGGCCTAAACTATCAACAGCAAGCTCCAAGTCTTCAGCTTGCGTAGTAGTCAGCACTAGCATAGCCTCCATCATCGTAGGCTCCTTCCTCGTGGTACCTATCCATGTATGCATCACCTGCATACTCATAACCCTGGCCAGCTGGACGTTGAATATCCAGCGGCATAAAACGCCGTCAGCTACGAAAGCCGATTGAATGCAAATACTAACAGAGTATCTACAGATATGTAGCATATAATGACAACATCAATAAAAAGGATCATCTCATCGTTCGTATGCATGTATGCACCAACTCAATATCTAACAACGGACATCGTCCCAAATCTCCCAATACATAACATAGACTCTTGGGTCCACATTAATCAGACACGTAGTCCCATACCTACGGTCTGTTCACTCTTGACACGCAGTCCCATATAATCTAGCCAAACGCCCCGATATACTTTGGCCAACACGCCCCCGATACATCCTGGCCAACACGCCCAATACCTTACTCTGGCCAACTCGCCCATGATGTTACACTGGCCAACTCGCCCATTTTGTTACACTGGCCAACTCGCCCATGATGTTACACTGGCCAACTCGCCCATTTTGTTACACTGGCCAACTCGCCCATTTTGTTACACTGGCCAACTCGCCCATGATGTTACACTGGCCAACTCGCCCATGATGTTACACTGGCCAACTCGCCCATTTTGTTACACTGGCCAACTCGCCCATGATGTTACACTGGCCAACTCGCCCATGATGTTACACTGGCCAACTCGCCCATTTTGTTACACTGGCCAACTCGCCCATGCCAACTCGCCCATGATGTTACACTGGCCAACTCGCCCATTTTGTTACACTGGCCAACTCGCCCATGATGTTACACTGGCCAACTCGCCCATTTTGTTACACTGGCCAACTCGCCCATTTTGTTACAGAACATTACGGCCCTATATCATACGATCTTCGTGACCGCATTTGTACGTACCAATCATAAATAGTATCGACCATTGTGGTCGACAGACCCACTACTATGCACGTCGGCCTTTCAATTTCATTATTATCTCAACATATATCAAAAGGATATAAAAATACAAGGAAAATACAGGGTTTTACACATAGCAACATTCAAACCAAAACTAGAATGAAATATTAGACATCGTGTATGATTCTAGTGAAAATAGGGCACAGGGGTATTTTGGTCATTTTCCAGTTTTGTACGTCCACAACCGAATTTTATAAAAGTTCCGTGAGATTAAATAAATAAGTATTCATGTTGGAAGTTAAGAGTTTTTGATCCTCATTAAGAATCCATCTCGATTTCAGTCGTATTTGAAAATACCAGTTTATCGTATTTATACCGTATTTTGAAAACCAGAATACCGTATTTATACTATATCATAATACTGTATTTATACCGTATTATACTATATCAGAATACCATATTTATACCGTATTATACTATATCAGAATACCATATTTATACGCACAAAAAATATAAATACGTAATATAATACGTATATACATCACATAATCATAATCATATGTTCATAACAAAGTGTAATATAAATAGCTGAGTGAGTTGGAGACTCACCTAAATTCGCAGAATAATAATGCCGAGAAAACCCGAAGAATCTTCGAATATAAAATTCCGGCTTCAAATAGCGTTCTTGGTGTTCTTGGTGTACTAGGTGTGTTCTTGGTGTTCTTGGTGTTTGTGTGTGTGTTCTTGGTGTTCTTGGTGTTTGTGTGTGTGTTCTTGGTGTTCTTGGTGTACTAGGTGTGTTCTTGGTGTTCTTGGTGTTTGTGTGTGTGTTCTTGGTGTTCTTGGTGTTTGTGTGTGTGTTCTTGGTGTTCTTGGTGTTTGTGTGTGCGTTCTTGGTGTTCTTGGTGTTTGTGTGTGTGTTCTTGGTGTTCTTGGTGTTTGTGTGTGTATTAGGATGACTTCTCAACCTTATATGTCTAAGGATAAAATGTAATGGAATGGTCCCATATATATAGGAACCAAGGAGGGACCTCACCTTGCAATTACCAAGAGTTAAAGGTTCAAAGGATAATTATTTCCTTAGGGCATGTTTGGTTGGAAAATCATAACTGGTCCAAATATACCAGATATTCACAAATCTGCTAAATTTCTGTTTCTAAAAATTCTGAAAATTTATAAACGAGTTCTATAAATACTGAATATTATAATAACAACATAAAAACACTAATCATCTAGGGAAATAAATATTTAAAAATAGCGGGTATTACATCATCCCCCACTAACTGAAGATTTCGTCCCCGAAATCCGAACTAAGCATCGTTGAACAACTCCGGGTACTTCTCACGCATCTCTGACTCTAGCTCCCATGATGCTTCTCCTTCATCGTGAAACTTCCACTGGATCTTTACCAACGGAATTTCCTTACTTCTCAGCTTCTTAATTCTCCAATCCAGAATTCGCACTGGTCCTTCATGAAATGACACATTATCGTTAACTTCAATGTCCTCAAAGTTGATCTCATGACTCGGATTGTGAGCACACTTTCTTAACATGCTAACATGAAACACGTTGTGTACTCCCGACATCTTAGGCGGTAACGCGAGTCGGTAGGCAACTTTTCCTACACGTTCAAGGATCTCAAATAGTCCAATGAAACGCGGTGCTAGCTTTCCTCTCTTCTGCCCAAATCTGACAATTCCTCGCACCGGAGATACCTTAAGTAGCACATGATCTCCAACACTGAATTCCAAACTCCTGCGACGTTTATCTGCGTAACTCTTGTGTCTACTCTGCGCCGTTCGCATCCTTTCTTTCACGATCTGTATCTTCTCGTTAGTTTCCCGAACTAATTCCGGTCCAAGCAGTTGATTGTCTCCGACCTCTGCCCAACACAAAGGCGATCGACACGGTCTTCCGTATAATGCCTCAAAGGGTGCCATTCCTATGCTCGAGTGGTGACTGTTATTGTACGCAAATTCTATCAGCGGTAGATGAGTCTCCCATGAGCCCTCAAAATCAATAACACGCGCTCGAAGCATGTCCTCCATCACTTGGTTAACTCGTTCAGTCTGCCCATCAGTCTGTGGATGAAAGGCAGTGCTCAAGCTTAACGAAGTCCCCAAAGCTGTCTGTAGACTTTTCCAGAATTCTGCCGTAAATCGTGAGTCGCGGTCTGATACGATTGAGACTGGTACACCGTGCAGTCGCACAACTTGTTGTATGTACATCCGACTCAAACGTTCGATTGGATACGACATACTATAAGCTATGAAATGCGCCGATTTGGTAAGTCGATCCACAACTACCCAAATAGCATCGTGGTTTTGCTGAGACCTTGGCAAACCTACCACGAAATCCATAGTTATATGTTCCCACTTCCATCCGGGAACTGGTAATGGTTGTAGAAGTCCTGGAGGCTTCTGATGTTCCGCCTTCACTTGCTTGCACGTGAGACATTGAGACACGTGTTCCGCAACTTCTCGTTTCATTCCTTCCCACCAGAAGTTTCTCTTCAAATCTTTGTACATTTTTGTACCTCCTGGGTGGATAGTCATTCGCGACTTGTGCGCTTCGTCCATTATGTCTTTTCTAAGATTGTCTTCATCTGGCACACAAAGTCTGCCTCTGCATCTGAGTGCTCCATCCGAACCAATACTCCAATTCTCTGGTTCCTTCACTGCATTGCTCGCAAACCACTCTTGAAGTCCTTCATTCTTCCTCTGTGCTTCAAGGATACGACTGATGAGTGTCGGTTGTACTACCAAACATCCAAAGTGTCGTCCTTCACCTGAATCTGAGGCTTGAATACCGAATTCAGCCAAAGTTCCCAACGCTTGCCATTCTTTGATCATAAGAGAAGCTACTATCATCCTCCTGGGTTTCCGACTTAAAGCATCGGCTACTACGTTTGCTTTCCCAGGGTGATACTGCAACGTGAAATCATAGTCTTTCAATAATTCCATCCAACGTCGTTGTCTCATGTTCAACTCCTTTTGAGAGAATAAGTATCTCAGACTCTTATGATCCGAAAACAGATCAAACTTCTCACCGTAGAGATAATGCCTCCAAATCTTGAGTGCAAAAACAATCGCGGCTAGCTCGAGGTCATGCGTCGGGTAATTCAACTCATGAGGCTTCAATTGTCGCGATCCATATGCGATTTCCTTCCCATATTGCATCAAAACACATCCGAGTCCTTGGTGTGATGCGTCGCTATAAATGGTGAACTGCTCCCCGCTCTTAGGTATCGCAAGCACTGGCGCTGTAGTCAATCTCTCCTTCAATTCTTGGAATGCTCGTTCATGCTTGTTACCCCATTCAAACTTCAAATCCTTCTTCGTTAGTCCGGTAAGAGGAGTTGCGATCTTGGAGAATCCTTCCACAAATCTCCGGTAGTATCCAGCTAGACCAAGAAAACTTCTAACTTCCGTGGCAGTCGTTGGTATATTCCAATCCAGAATTGCGTCTGTCTTTGACGAGTCTACTGCTATTCCATCTTGTGAGACAACATGTCCTAAGAACTTGACTTCCTTCAGCCAAAACTCGCACTTACTGAACTTCGCATACAGTTGGTTATCTCGGAGGGTCTGTAGCGCAATCCTTACATGTCCCTCATGTTCCTCCTCGGTCTTGGAGTAGATCAGAATATCGTCTATGAACACGATAATGAACTGGTCCAAGTAGGGCCTAAATACTCTATTCATTAGGTCCATGAATACCGCTGGGGAGTTGGTTAATCCAAAAGACATAACCAAGAATTCATAATGCCCGTACCTCGTCCTGAAAGCAGTCTTTGAAATATCCTCAGGTCGAACCAACAATTGGTGATATCCAGATCGTAGGTCGATCTTCGAGAAAGTCGTCGCTCCTTGCAACTGATCAAACAGATCATCGATTCTAGGGAGTGGGTACTTATTCTTAATCGTGACCTTGTTGAGCTCCCTATAGTCGATACAAAGTCGCTGAGTTCCGTCTTTCTTCTTAACAAATAACACCGGCGCTCCCCAAGGTGAGGTGCTGGGTCGAACGAACTTGAGATCTTCTAGCTCCTGAACTTGCTTCTTCAGTTCTTGCATCTCCGTTGGTGCCATCCGATAAGGAGCCTTCGATTTCGGTGAAGTGCCAGGCACTAACTCGATACAGAAATCAATCTCCCGCTTAGGTGGCAGTCCAAGAATACTCTGAAACACATCCTCAAAGTCTCGGACTACAGGAATCAGTGCAACAGTGAGTTCCGAACTCGAGCTCTCGATAGCTGCTAGACGGCTAGTGAGAAAAGCATCGCTAGAGGGGTTGCACTGAAAATCAAAACACTGAAATCCTGGTACCAAAAAGGTAATCATCCTATTGGCACAGTCCATCTTGGCACGATACTTCGTGAGCCAAACAAATCCTAAGATGATGTCAAATTCCCTCATTGACAAAACGATTAGATCTGCGGGAAGAATTCTATCCTCGAGGGTTAAAGTACAGTCCTTGCACACTTTCCCTAATCTTACGGTTACTCCCAAAGGTGATACCGCATTAAGGGCTACAACAAGCGCCTGGGGTACTAAACCCAAAAATAATCATAGAAAGTAATCCGCACTAAACATAATAGTAGCTATAACTAGCATCACATTAATAGCACGGAGAATTCCATAGGGACGATCTCCAAAACACAAACATAGAGTCAACCCTTATCTCAAGGAATCTTAGGTTCAACTCAAGAAATGTTGGACAATTGGTGAACACGACTACAAAACCTAGGCTCTGATACCAAAAATCCTGTCACGCCCCGCAGTAGCAAAAATAGAGAAAATAAATTCCTTTTTGGACCCGTAGGCCATGACAGTTGAAAGTCACCACATTGTCCACAACCAAAGTCAAACCATCAGAGTAATGATTCAAACCACACATTGGAAAGTTCTAGGGTTGATATATATAATCAGAGTTCGATACTAACTATAACAAACCATAAGTATCGTAGAAGTACAAATAAAGTATTACGGCAACATATGTCGATTACAAACTTAACTATTACCACGGTCTCTAAAACATAGGCCTAAACTATCAACAGCAAGCTCCAAGTCTTCAGCTTGCGTAGTAGTCAGCACTAGCATAGCCTCCATCATCGTAGGCTCCTTCCTCGTGGTACCTATCCATGTATGCATCACCTGCATACTCATAACCCTGGCCAGCTGGACGTTGAATATCCAACGGCATAAAACGCCGTCAGCTACGAAAGCCGATTGAATGCAAATACTAACAGAGTATCTACAGATATGTAGCATATAATGACAACATCAATAAAAAGGATCATCTCATCGTTCATATGCATGTATGCACCAACTCAATATCTAACAACGGACATCGTCCCAAATCTCCCAATACATAACATAGACTCTTGGGTCCACATTAATCAGACACGTAGTCCCATACCTACGGTCTGTTCACTCTTGACACGCAGTCCCATATAATCTAGCCAAACGCCCCGATATACTTTGGCCAACACGCCCCCGATACATCCTGGCCAACACGCCCAATACCTTACTCTGGCCAACTCGCCCATGATGTTACACTGGCCAACTCGCCCATTTTGTTACACTGGCCAACTCGCCCATGATGTTACACTGGCCAACTCGCCCATTTTGTTACACTGGCCAATTCGCCCATTTTGTTACACTGGCCAACTCGCCCATGATGTTACACTGGCCAACTCGCCCATGATGTTACACTGGCCAACTCGCCCATTTTGTTACACTGGCCAACTCGCCCATGATGTTACACTGGCCAACTCGCCCATTTTGTTACACTGGCCAACTCGCCCATGATGTTACACTGGCCAACTCGCCCATGATGTTACACTGGCCAACTCGCCCATTTTGTTACACTGGCCAACTTGCCCATGATGTTACACTGGCCAACTCGCCCATGATGTTACACTGGCCAACTCGCCCATTTTGTTACACTGGCCAACTCGCCCATGATGTTACACTGGCCAACTCGCCCATTTTGTTACACTGGCCAACTCGCCCATTTTGTTACAGAACATTACGGCCCTATATCATACGATCTTCGTGACCGCATTTGTACGTACCAATCATAAATAGTATCGACCATTGTGGTCGACAGACCCACTACTATGCACGTCGGCCTTTCAATTTCATTATTATCTCAACATATATCAAAAGGATATAAAAATACAAGGAAAATACAGGGTTTTACACATAGCAACATTCAAACCAAAACTAGAATGAAATATTAGACATCGTGTTGATTCTAGTGAAAATAGGGCACATGGGTATTTTGGTCATTTTCCAGTTTTGTACGTCCACAACCGAATTTTATAAAAGTTCCGTGAGATTAAATAAATAAGTATTCATGTTGGAAGTTAAGAGTTTTTGATCCTCATTAAGAATCCATCTCGATTTCAGTCGTATTTGAAAATACCAGTTTATCGTATTTATACCGTATTTTGAAAACCAGAATACCGTATTTATACTATATCATAATACTGTATTTATACTATATTATACTATATCAGAATACCATATTTATACCGTATTATACTATATCAGAATACCATATTTATACGCACAAAAAATATAAATACGTAATATAATACGTATATACATCACATAATCATAATCATATGTTCATAACAAAGTGTAATATAAATAGCTGAGTGAGTTGGAGACTCACCTAAATTCGCAGAATAATAATGCCGAGAAAACCCGAAGAATCTTCGAATATAAAATTTCGGCTTCAAATAGCGTTCTTGGTGTTCTTGGTGTACTAGGTGTGTTCTTGGTGTTCTTGGTGTTTGTGTGTGTGTTCTTGGTGTTCTTGGTGTTTGTGTGTGTGTTCTTGGTGTTCTTGGTGTACTAGGTGTGTTCTTGGTGTTCTTGGTGTTTGTGTGTGTGTTCTTGGTGTTCTTGGTGTTTGTGTGTGTGTTCTTGGTGTTCTTGGTGTTTGTGTGTGCGTTCTTGGTGTTCTTGGTGTTTGTGTGTGTGTTCTTGGTGTTCTTGGTGTTTGTGTGTGTATTAGGATGACTTCTCAACCTTATATGTCTAAGGATAAAATGTAATGGAATGGTCCCATATATATAGGAACCAAGGAGGGACCTCACCTTGCAATTACCAAGAGTTAAAGGTTCAAAGGATAATTATTTCCTTAGGGCATGTTTGGTTGGAAAATCATAACTGGTCCAAATATACCAGATATTCACAAATCTGCTAAATTTCTGTTTCTAAAAATTCTGAAAATTTATAAACGAGTTCTATAAATACTGAATATTATAATAACAACATAAAAACACTAATCATCTAGGGAAATAAATATTTAAAAATAGCGGGTATTACAGCCTACAATGCAAAGAAGAGAGAATTTGATAACTTGAAGCAGGGAGATATGACTGTAACCGAATATACTTCCAAGTATAATGCGTTGTTGAGATTTGGTAAAGGTTCAGTGCCAGGAGAGGAAGATAGGGCAAGGAAATTTGAAGAAGGCTTAAAGGAAAATATCCGTTTGAGGGTAGAGACCTACGAACATTCGACTGTTGCAGCAGTACAGCAAACGGCGCTTGTAGCCGAAAGTGGAATAGAGAGATCGAGACAAAATCACCAAGAAAAGCGAAGTCATGAGGGTGGTGACCGAAGTCAGGGTGGATCTTTTAAGAGGCCGTTTTCACGAGGCTCTAGTTCTGATTTTAATAATTCCAAGAGGATACCCAGTAACATACCGTTGTGTTCACTTTGCAACCGACCACACACCGGTCGATGTTTTTTGACCAACTTTCAGAACAGATCTACAGGGGGAAACAGTGTGAGTTCTGCGACCTACCCGCAACTCAAGTGTTTTGACTGTGGTACTTTGGGACACCGAGCGAAGGATTGCCCAAAGAAGCGTTCTCAACAAGGGGCAAGTTCTATGGCTTCTAGTGGTTCGAAGCCTAAGCAGTTTAGTGACGGAGGATAAAGGACAGAGCAACGTCAGGGAAGATCATTCCAGATGAACCCTGGAGACGTGGCTGCTACTGATACAGTGGTCTCAGGTATGGTGCTTGTATGTTCGCATTTAGCACGCATACTCGTTGATTCGGGATCTACGCATTCGTTTGTATCTTATAACTTTGTTGATCGTTTGAATGTTAAGTCCGCGCCACTAGGATATGATTTATCCATTACCGTGCCGCTTAGTAAACCGGTAGTGACATCTACGATATATAAAGATTGTGAGATCAAACTAGGTGAGAAGTTGATGACCGTAAATCTTATCCCGATTGCGGTGAATCATTTTGATGTGATATTGGGGATGGATTGGTTAGCCCTTAACCAAGCTACGATAGATTGTGAACGGAAAGAAGTTAATTTTCGATCACCGATACATGGGAATTTTTGTTTTCAAGGGAGTGGGGTTACACCGCCGCCGTACTTGATTTCAGCAATCCGAGCGGGGAAGTTGTTAAAAAAGGGATGTCAGGGATTCCTATGTTCAGTGACTGATGTCTCAGCGACCGAATTAAAAGTAGAAGACATTCCCATAGTACGAGAATATTCAGATGTATTTCCCGATGATCTACCAGATGTTCTTATGGAGAGAGAAGTGGAATTCACTATTGAGGTTATACCAGACTCAAGGCCGGTATCCAAAGCACCGTATAGAATGGCACCAGTAGAATTGAAGGAACTGAAAGTTCAATTGCAAGAGTTACTTGACAAGGGTTTCATTCGACCAAGTGTATCACCGTGGGGAGCTCCAGTATTGTTTGTGAAGAAGAAAGATGGCTCCATGCGTATGTGTGTTGATTACCGGGAACTGAGCAAATTGACAATCAAGAACAAGTATCCACTACCCCGAATTGATGACTTATTTGATCAACTTCGTGGGGCACAAGTATTCTCCAAGATAGACCTAAGATCGGGTTATCATCAGTTGAAAGTGAAGGCCGAAGATGTTGAGAAAATGGCTTTCAGAACGCGTTATGGACACTACGAGTTCTTAGTTATGCCATTTGGGGTTACCAATGCACCAGCTGCGTTCATGGACCTTATGAATCGAGTATTCAAAGATTATTTGGACGACTTTGTGATTGTATTCATTGACGATATCCTTATCTATTCACCTAGTGAGATAGAACACGAGAACCACTTGAGGTTGATACTTCAGAGATTACGAGAGAAGCAGTTATTTGGGAAATTCAAGAAATGTGAATTTTGGTTACCTAGCATTACTTTTCTTGGTCACGTGATTGACAAGAATGGAGTATCAGTTGATCCTCACAAAGTAGAAGCTGTATCAAATTGGCAAAGACCGACTTTCGTATCTGAAATTCGAAGTTTCTTGGGATTAGCGGGATACTACCGCCATTTTATCGAACATTTCTCAAAGATTTCACTGCCAATGACAAGGTTAATGAGGAAGGGAGTTACATTTGAATGGAGTCAGGAATGCGAGGACAGTTTTCAAGAATTGAAGTCACGGTTGACGAGAGCACCTATTTTGACAATACCATCCGGAACCGAGGGGTTTGTGATCTATAGTGATGCTTCACACAAAGGGTTGGGATGCGTGTTGATGCAAGGGGGTAAAGTGATTGCTTATGCATCTAGACAGTTGAAGACACATGAGATTAATTATCCGACTCATGATCTGGAATTAGCTGCAGTAATTCATGCCTTGAAGATTTGGAGACATTATTTGTACGGAGAAAAGTGTGAGATATTCACGGACCACAAGAGTTTGAAATATATTTTCACCCAACGGGATTTGAACATGAGACAACGAAGATGGTTAGAATTGATGAAGGATTACGATCTTTCGATTGAGTACCATCCGGGAAAGGCGAATGTAGTAGCCGATGCATTAAGCCGGAAGACGCCGAGGAATTTAGCCGACGAGCTAACGCAACAAAAAGAGTTGGTAAAAGAAATGGAACGCTTAGAATTGGATGTGATTCCAGGGACCAACGATGGCGATTGTAGCACACCCAGATATTATTGATGAGATCAAGAAGGAACAATTTAACGATGTCTATTTATGCAAAATGAGAGATGAGATATCTTTGGGAAAGCGACCTGGTTTTGTATTAGAACAAGGAACGTTGAAACTGGGAGATCGATTATGTGTACCAAATGTGAAAGACTTGAAAGAGAGAATTTTAGAAGAAGCTCATAGTACGAGATATTCAGTGCACGCGGGAAGTAATAAGATGTACAAAAATCTGAGGGAAAACTTTTGGTGGAAAGGTATGAAGCGTGAAGTTGCCAAGTTTGTATCCAAATGTTCGGCATGTCAACAGGTCAAGGCAGAGAGACAAGTACCCGCGGGGTTACTACAACCATTGCCAGTGTCGGAATGGAAATGGGATGAGATTACGATGGATTTTGTTTCAGGATTTCCACGATCAATCAATAAGAATGATAAGATTTGGGTTATAGTTGATCGATTAACAAAGTCAGCTCATTTTCTACCGATCAAGACAACTAAACCGTCCAAGTTAGCGGAATTGTATGTGAAAGAGATTGTAAGGCTACATGGAGTTCTAGATGTGATTATATCCGATCGCGATAGTAGTTTTACGTCAAGATTTTGGGGAAGTCTGCAAAAGGCTATGGGTACGAAATTGAGTTTCAGTACTGCATTTCATCCTCAGACCGATGGGCAGTCAGAACGCATGATTCAGACACTAGAGGATATGTTGAGACTTTGTGTATTAGATTTTGGGAACGATTGGGAACACCACTTGCCGTTAATTGAATTTGCTTATAATAATGGATTCCAGTCAAGTATCGGGATGGCACCGTATGAAGCTTTGTATGGACGTAAATGTCGATCACCAGTTTGTTGGACCGAGGTTGGAGAAAGGAAGTTGTTAGGACCTGAGTTAATACAGGTGACTACTGAAAAGGTGAAGTTGATTCAAGAGCGACTCAAGGTAGCTCAGAGCCGATATAAGAGTTATGCAGACTCTGAACGACGACCGATGAATTTTGAAGTGGGAGATTTTGTATACTTGCGGGTATCGCCTTCGAAGGGCATTGTACGATTTGGGAAGAGGGGAAAGCTCAATCCGAGATTCATAGGACCTTTTGAGATCCTAGAGAAGGTCGGTCCAGTAGCTTATCGTTTGGCCTTGTCATCCGAGTTGGAACATGTGCACAATGTGTTTCACGTGTCTATGTTGAGACGTTGTATGACTGACACGAGTAAGATCGTTGTACCTGAACCGTTGCAAATTCAGGGGGACTTGACTTATGTGGAACAACCAGTGGAGATTCTAGATCGCAAAGAACAAGTTTTGAGAACCAAGACTATTCCAATGGTGAAAGTGCTATGGCGTAGTCATACGTTGGAAGAGGCTACATGGGAAAGTGAGGAAGACATGCGGAATGAGTATCCGTACTTGTTCGACACTTGAGGTAAAGTTTGGGGACAAACTTCCTTTTTGGAGGGGAGAGTTGTCACACCCGTTCCAGAAAATCATGGTTTTATCATGCATCATTTGAGGTTTTGAAATTATTAATGTTATTAATAATTTGAGTTGAGTTGACGTGAGTCAACGGTGAGGTGTCTAGTGGAGACACGAGGATTGGTAACACCTGTTGCATTGGCATGATTAAATGACATTTATATGACTTAAATGTTATTTGACTTTATCTGGTATTTGTGAATAGTAATTTTACCTGTGTTTGGTAAATTGTGGTAATCTTTGATATTGTTATATATCATTTTGAGAACTGTGGTGAGAACGTGAGAGATACGCTAATTAAAAGGTAGGTTGTGTAGAGATTTCGCAGAATATAGTTTTCGGACGTTATTTTAGACCCAAACGAAACCTAATCGAAAACTTTTGAAATTTATAATTTTCACTTGTAAAGTTATAAAATGAACGTGTGCGAAGTTTCAGGATTTAATTAGAAGTTTGAGAAACTTGCGGGGAGGTAACGTGATTCCCCGAAAATATGCCTATATATAGAAGAAGATGAGAATTCATTCTCATCCCAAAACCCACAAATATCTAGAGAGAGGAGAGAGAAAGGAGATTTGTTTTCTTCGGGCTTTGTGACGCCATTTGACGACTTTTCGTCTGCCAGATTTTCCCCAGATTTCAGATTTGAACTCGTGGAGGTAAGACCTATGTTTTGATACTACTTAGGACATGTTTGGCAACTTTTTGTAAAAATCTTAATTCTAGACTTTTGGGAAAAATCAGGTAAAACTTGTAGGAATCGTACCAAATTCGAAATCCAACAATTATTTATTCCCCTAGACGATCCTTCAAAGTTTGAAGAGATTCGCACGAGGTATGAATTCTAGATCTATGAAATATATGGATTTTCATGTTTTAGACATCACTTTTGATATTCTTGAATTCGGGCGAAATTCATGTATTAGTTAGGCCCGTTAATTATGCACGTGAAATTATGATAAAAGCACGTATAACTGTTTATGTGAGCATGTTATGTGTCTACCTGGGTCAAAGGGGAGTTTGGTGCAAATTCATTCGGAGTAAGCTCCTCGAACCTTGAGGATTGTGATCTTGTTGGAATTGGAATTTGTGGTTGTGTCTGGATTGGAGGTGGGCCCAACCAGTACACGGTACCTGGTATGGAGGAAGGCCCAACCAGTGTACGAGATGCGTGGGAGAGGTGGGCCTCCTACGGCATCGACCGGATGAATGCGTACCACTCACCCCAAAGACTATTTCTATGTGTTTTAGATGCTTAAACCATGAACTGTCATATAAACATACATTTAGAATTGTACGCTCAGCATATAGCTGAGCAGTGGAGATGTACTCCATTGCAGGTAAGAAGAAAGACAAGAAGAAGCGCGATGAGTGAGGCCGATGAACGCCGGGGACTTCACACTTGTATATGTTTTTGTTTTAAATCCTACACTTGGGTAAGGATTGGTAATATGTTGTAATGGAACCATAGATTAGTTTCGCAGTATTGTAATCTTGTAATTGAACGTCTGTAGTTATGTTTTAATATGTTGAAATCAGTTGTGGTTGTGGTTGTTGTTGATATTGAGTAGCATGGGTTGTTAAATTTCAGCACAGGGCTGCCAGCAGGGGAGCAGTCGACTGGACCCCCTGATCAGTCGACTGGACCTCGTGGGATTGAGACACTGAAGGTATATTGTAAGAGAAGTAGTCGACTGACTGACCCCTTGGACAGTCGACTGAACACTGTTGATTTTAGCCACTGCTTCTTAAATTAGAAAAGCAGTCGACTGGTTTCCCTATAGCAGTCGACTGGACCCCTCTTGATAATGTTAAATTTTGGTTCTGCTTGACACCGTCGACTGAGCAGTCGACTGGACCCTATTCAGTCGTCTGTACAGTCGACTGAACCTCTGCATCTTTCAAATAGATTCTTGTGAACATTTTCAATTGAACAAAATTCTTTTCAACTCAAATTTTCAATGGATTCGTCCACTCTGGGGGAAATGTTTCCTAAGTTTTAAACTACTAGGGTTGTTTTATAGAAGTTCTTTCCACTGCGTATTATAAGATGATGTTGGATGAGCCTTGGTGGCGTGCCACGTGTCCTATTTCCACGCGTAGTGGTATGGGTCGTGACACAGTGGGACTCAGGATTAAACATCAAAAAATGCTCTCTTGTGAAAAGTAGGTGTAGATTCTTTTTGTCCCCTTAAAAAGTTGAATTCCTAAATGTGGACTCAAAAAAGGAACGGAGGGAGTATTGCTATTATTTTTTGAGTAAGTCTTTTGTGAGAAGCTTCTCATATGAGAAGGCAAGTTTTAACCTTAGATGAGCATCTAGCAATAAATGCTTCTCTAAATTCCTGAGAATCTTATGGCTAGATGCCTATCTAACGATTAAAATCCGCCTTCTCATATAAGAGTTGCTTACTATAGCATTGCCCTTATTTTTTTTATTACAATATCCTAAGAAGCACCGACACGGACACGCGATACGGATACAACACGACTCGAATACGTCGATATTCTATTTCTCAAAAAACCATGATACGATACGTCGGGGACACGAATGTTTAAAAAAAAAAATTTAATATATATATTTATATATATATATATATATTTTACCATATTTAATCAAAACTAGAATAAAACACATAAATCCCAAGATTCACAACCGCATTATGACATTATCAATAACAATAACAACAAAGCCAACTAATATAATTCAAAAACATCTTCATTAATAGGCTAATAGCATTCATCAACAAAGTTTTGAAGGTAAAAATTGATGGACAAAAAAATGATAATTAGAATCTTTGGTAAATTTGCTAAAAAAACCTAGTAGACAACAACTATCAACCTATCAAACCACTGTTGGTAGTCGCAGTCACTGTGAGAGTCGACCAACTTGGAGTCGCCGGAAGGGTTGTCGGAAGGGACGCGACTGTCGGAGGTGGCTTGAGAGTCGCCGGTGGCTGTGAGAGTCGCCAATCTCTCTCTCTCTCTCTCTCTCTCTCTCTCTCTCTCTCTCTCTCTTGCAGTGTAAAACTGATCGACAAAATGAGCATGACTCTTTAGTTTAAATGTTTTTTTTCTTTTTCAGACCATCAAGTTTCTTTTATTATTGTTTACAACCCCCGAAATTTCAAATTTTTTTTTAAAAATAACTGCTGCGTGTCCTGCACGTATCGAGGACGTATTGGGTATAAAAATAACATTAAAATATACGGATTCGAAACATAGAGTATCCGATACTTATCCCGAGCATATCAAGTCATATCGATATCCAATACTCGAATCTATACTGGTACGAAACTCAAATGAAGTATCGGTGCTTCATAAACAATCTTCCTCTACTTTCTCGTCCTTCACTTGTACTCCCTCCGTCCCTTTTTTTGAGTCCTGTATTCCATTTTGGGATGTCCCAAAATTAGTGTCCACTTTCTTAAATTGGTATACAATCTTTACTTAGGGTGTGTTTGATAACCCCATTAAGTGCTGAAAATGAAAAGATTCAGCACTTATTCTTTTTCAGTGCGTTTGATAACATACCACTTAATTGAAAAAGTAGCTCCAAAACCACTGAAAACTTTAAGTGAAAAATTTCTACTGAAAATAATCACTGAATGCATTCTACTTCAATGGTTGAAACACCATTTTAAGGAATAAAACTTCAAGTACTTAAAATTTTCAGTATTTAAAATTCAGCACTTAATTTTCAGCACTTAATTTTCAGTTTTATCAAACGCACCCTTAGTTTCTAAAACTACTCTTTCTTGAAATCTACACCAAGACAAAATTTAAAAAATTATTGTAATGATTAAGAACATTTGTGAAAAGTAGATGTTGATTCTTTATGTTCTCTTACTAAGTTGAGTTCCTAAAGGTGGACTAAAAAAAGGGACGGAGGGAGTATGTATTTTTTTTTGTTTTTTTGTTTTTTTGTTTTTTGGTTTTTCGGGCTACTCAACTTTCATGAGGACTTTGAGCGGCAGAGTTGGCCATCGACACGTGTCGCACATCTGCACACAATCCAACGGTTGTGGTCCAAAGATTGAAGATTCCCCTTGCAGGTGAACCAACCGGTCATCAAAGCGGTTCACTAAAAACGTGCTCTCCGTACAGTCGCAGACAAAGACAAATTATAAGGCTCCTACTGTTTGACTTGTGGACCACCACACGTGTGACACCAATTGTCGTATTTGGAGTGGATTAACTTCATTATAAAATTATAGAAAACTAGCCATAAATCCCTCTCTACCAAAGATTTTTTAATTAGGCCCAACTTAAAAAAAATGTTTGTAATAGGTCCAAAAATAGTAAAATCCCCAAATTGAGGTAATTAATTTTACCTTTTTACCCACAAGTGTTATATACAGAATTATATACATATATATATACATGCATTCGATTATTTATGGTAATACAACTAGGATATTATTGTGATTTTTGGTTATAGACATCCCTTTAATTGAGGATTTATTTTTGGAACAAATAATTAGCATGTGCATGTGTATATATATATGCATATTAAAGATAGTTGGTTATATAGTCAAAAATTGAATCATTTAATTTGTGATTTAAATCCCCTTTTTATATACAGATATATATACATGCATTCGATTATTTATGGTAATACAACTAGGATATTATTGTGATTTTTGGTTATAGACATCCCTTTAATTGAGGATTTATTTTTGGAACAAATAATTAGCATGTGCATGTATATATATATATATATACATATTAAAGATAGTTGGTTATATAGTCAAAAATTGAATCATTTAATTTGTGATTTAAATCCCCTTTTGTTAGGTAACTGATTTTAGGTAACTGATTTAAATCCAGCTAATTTTTGTCAATTTTACATTGCATTTATCAGTGTGCAATTTTCACTGGATTTTCAAAATCTTGTTCACAAGTATGGCATAAAAGGACCAAAACATATCCTGTAGGCATCACTTAATCATTGTTCATTTTTACACTACATTACAGTGTACAATTTTACACTATATTTTACCACTGTACGAAATTTCTCACTATTGATGAAAAAATTCAGTGTTAAATTAAATTTCTACTGTATAGAATTTGTCACTATCTCATAACAAGCAAAGAAATACAAGAATTTTCTAACTGGTGTAATATTTCACATCATTTCTCAATATCTCATAACAAGAAATTTGTCACTAGTGTAAAATTTCACATCATTGAATAATTAACCAAATTTTGGAACAAAAAATCACACAAAATCAAGTTGGAAGGACATTGGAAAATGAGTTGTATTGTAGATAAACGGCGCGTAGGAGAGACAGAGAGAACAAATCTTACATAGAAAATTAGTGAACAAATATGTAAATCAACAAAATTTTACACTGGCAATCAACACATTTTTTACACTGAAATTCAGTAAAAGCACAAAAAAATCATGATCGAAACAAAGCCATCATCATTAATTACCCAACAAGAATCAATTTTTACACTGAAAATCAGCGAATAAGTGTAAACTCAACACATTTCTACACTAAAAATTAGCACATTTTTTACACTGAAAATAAGTAAACAAATTGGTGAAAATAAAAAGTTTTAACACTACACATCACCGAAGCAAAAAAAAAAAACCAAAATTGAAGCTAAAACCCATAAAGATTTTGAATCAAAAACTAAAACTGAACCAAGCCGGAATCTTAAGTCCAATGTCCACTTCGCTCATATAGAGAAACCCTCCATCCCTTCTCATCAAGATATAGTCGTGGCTCAGAGCAAGGATGAAGCCACTGGCTGAGCCACTGAGGCGTGGCCAAAGATGGCGACGATTATCGACATCAGAAGAGAGATTAGATCGACGACGGGAGATTGAAACCTGGAAGACATGAGGAGGAGTCGATCGGAGACATCGACGGAGTTATTGGCCCAAGCGAGATCGTAGCCGTTGGAGGAGAACTTGTTGTGTGCGGTGGTGATGAGGGCGAAGGAACTGGAGGATTCAGATCGGAGGTGGTGGTGGAGGGCGGTGTCTCTATCTCCTCTCTCTCTCTCTCTCTCTCTCTCTCTCTCTCTGTGACTAGATTTTGGGTATATATATATATTTATAGATATTACATTGGATATGATTTTGAATTTAAAAAGTCATTTTTTTTAGCAATGATTGTGCATATCTAGATAGAGAATGGTAGTGTGGTCCAAAATTAAATTTGTGGACCTATCACCAAAATGTTTTTAGGAGTAGACCTACTATAATAAAGTTACACTAAAATGGATTTAATACTAGTTAACCCTATAAATTAAGGGAATTTTAGTAAAAATAAATAAAGGAATATTAGGTGGTAGACCCTTTTAAATTATGTGTTTTAATAAAAAATCTACGTTTTTTTTGTAGTTTTATAAAAAGTCACTCGCTACTTTTCGTATTTGGTGAAAAGCCCCTCCGCTCACAGATTATGTTATATTATTTGTGAACTTTAAATCATCATAACTCACTCGTTTTTTGGCCTTTTTGGGTGATTTTTTTTTATATCATGTATTTTTGCGAGATCTACGCATTAGACTTGAAAGTTGTACAAAAAAAGGTAGTTTTGAACTTCATTTTTTATTTTTATCTTTCAGATATATAATATTATCTGTTTACACTAACAGATAACAATATTTGTCAACTTTAAACCACCATAACTTTATCAATTCTTGGGCTTTTTGAGTGATTTTTTTTATTTCATGCATTTCTTTGAGATCTACACATTGGACTTGAAAATTGTACAAAAAAAAGTTATTTGGAACTTCGTTTTTTCATTTTTATCTTTCAAAACACAAACAGATAATATTATCTGTTTACACAAACAGTTAATATTATTTGTCAACTTTAAACCACCATAACTTTATTAATTCTTGGGCTTTTTGAGTGATTTTATTTTTATTTTTTATTTCATGCATTTCTTTAAGATCTACGCATTGGACTTGAAAGTTGTACAAAAAAAAGTAATTTGGAACTTTGTTTTTTTTATTTTTATCTTTCAGAACACAAACAGATAATATTATCTGTTTACACAAACAGTTAATATTATTTGTCAACTTTAAACCACCATAACTTTATCAATTCTTGGGCTTTTTGGGTGATTTTTTTTTATTTTATTTCATACATTTCTTTAAGATCTTCGCATTAGACTTGAAAGTTGTACAAAATAAAGTAATTTGGAACTTTGTTTTTTCATTTTTATCTTTCAGAATACAAATAGATAACATATTATTTGTCAACTTTAAACCACCATAACTTTATCAATTCTTGGGCTTTTTGGGTGATATTTTTTTTTTGACTTCATGCATTTCTTTGAGATCTACGCATCGGACTTGAAAGTTGTACAAAAAAAAGTAATTTGGAACTTCGTTTTTTCATTTTTATCTTTCAGAACACAAACAGATAATATTATCTGTTTACACAAACAGTTAATATTATTTGTCAACATTAAACCACCATAACTTTATCAATTCTTGGGCTTTTTGGATGATTTTTTTTTTAATTTCATGTATTTCTTTGAGATCTACGCATCGGACTTGAAAGTTGTACAAAAAAAAGTAATTTGGAACTTCGTTTTTTCATTTTTATCTTTCAGAACACAAACAGATAATATTATCTGTTTACACAAACAGTTAATATTAGTTGTCAACTTTAAACCACCATAACTTTATCAATTCTTGGGCTTTCTAGGTGATATTTTTTTTTTTCATGTATTTCTTTGAGATCTACGCATCGGACTTGAAAGTTGTACAAAAAAAAGTAATTTGGAACTTCGTTTTTTCATTTTAATCTTTCAGAACACAAACAGATAATATTATCTGTTTACACAAACAATTAATATTATTTGTCAACTTTAAACCACCATAACTTTATCAATTCTTGGGCTTTTTGGGTGTTTTTTTTTATTTCATGTATTTCTTTGAGATCTACGCATCGGACTTGAAAGTTGTACCAAAAAAAAGTAATTTGGAACTTCGTTTTTCATTTTTATTTTTCAGACATATAATATTATCTGTTTACACTAACAGATAATATTATTTGTCAACTTTAAACCACCATAACTTTATCAATTCTTGGGCTTTTGGGGTAAAAATTTTTATTTTTATATTTTTATTTCATGTATTTCTTTGAGATCTACGCAATAGGTGTGGAAATTTTACGAAAAAAAAAAATTAAGTTGAAGCTTAATTTTGAGGTTTTACCTATCTTACAGATAATATTATCTGTTATCTGTGAGTCTAACAGATAATATTATCCGTCAACTTTAAACTACCATAACTTTATCAATTCTTGGGTTTTTTGGGTGATTTTTTTTTTTTTTGATTTCATGTATTTTTTTAAGATCTCTGCATCTATGGTGCCAATTGTACAAAAGAAATATATTTTTATTATATGTATGCGAAAAAATGCAATTTTTCATATTCGTTTGATGTTTAGTTTTTTTTTGTCCCAGTATTTCATGGTCAACATTGAACTCGTTTGATAGATTTCATTTTCCTGATTTCAAAACATCAATTTTTACGAAAAATGGACTTGTATAACAAAAGTTATAGCAATTTTGAGTGTAAAAAGGGTCTAATGCGATAAAGAAAAGTAGCATGTGTTCTAGTTTTGAAGAGTTTTATTTGAGGGGGCTATGGCCGAAGGTCCCAAAAATAAATCATCTAGAGTAGACTTTTTTTTTTGCACTTATCACGTCAAACTCTCTCTCTCTCTCTCTCTCTCTCTCTCTCTCTCTCTTATAGTAAAAAGTCCATAAATTATAGTAAAAGTTACTCAAAATTTATATATATGTAAAATTTTAGGAAAAGTTATATGAATTTCACATAACTTTTAAAACATAGGAATTTGACTGATTAAGTTTCATTAGTCGTGGAGTTTTGACCAAAATAGAAAACGAGTTGTCTTTTACACTTAATTTATCTAAAATGAAGGACTTTTTACTAAATTGTTGTTAAGGTAATTAAATATTTAAATATTGTTTGCCCTTCTTAATTGAATAATGCTATCTTTCTCAAATTTGATTTCAAATATTTTATCAGTTTTATTATATATTGTGACAGTGATCGATGACATTACATTTCACTGTATGTGGTACTATTGACAAAGTATTTGAGTATCAAATTTGAAATTCAAATTTAAGAAGCATAGTATAACTCTTCTTAGTTTACTTCTTATCCATGGTCTTATAAACGCACCGCTATTCCCTCCATCACCTTAATTTTAATGAGCTTTTTGAAATACAAACTATTTTAATTAATTTTTTTATTGTTGTGAAGTTTTTGTAAGATTTCAATATTATTGTTATTTTTAGTTCGCTTTTTACATCAAATGAAAAATGGGGAAATTTCATATAGCAAATGATAAATTTGAAATGTGTATAATTGGAGTACATTTACTATTTAAAGAGGACTCTTAAAATGGACATTAAAAAATATGACAAAAAGGTCTTAAATTGAGGCAACGTGAATTAGATTAATTTAGGACAGTACTTCCATATAGTGTATTAGCTTCTGTTGATGTTTTTCCTCTCAAAGAAGTGGGTGTAGTATTTAAAAACTATTTTTTTTAAATTGTGGGACCTATTTTTGTGAGAGAAGCGCTAACGGGACCAATGCATTTTATGGAAGTGATGCCCATTAATTTATGCGTTTGGCATGGACGAGCGGATTGGGGGTTTTGTTTTTTTCTTTGACAACATATCCCATAAGGAATCAGTACAAACATACAGAAGTAAGAAGAATAGATGAACAATTAACTAACACAAACTTTTTTAACCATACTGCAAACATCCTCAATTCCCGATAAAACTATTTGAGACGTAGCTCGAGACTGAGATGGCTTAGCTAGGGGAGAAGCTGCCAAGATGATTCACCAAAGAGACTGTTAGGGATATATACTAAAAGCCATGCTTTATGTAGTTGATTTATTATTCATTTAATAAAATCAGTTAATCCATTTTTTATGAGAATCTGTGTGGGCAATGTTTGTATTATATTATTTATTTAATATTATGCATGTGTGTCTCTTATTCTATATAGTAGGTGATTTGGTGAGTAGAGTTCGGCTTACACACGGAAGATCAGGCCATCAGATATTATAGAATGTAAGATTTTGGTTTACAGTCTTAGATGGGATTGGACACACCATTGGTAGGACTGCAGCATGGTGTTGTAGTAGGTTTGTCTTGACTGCGGGAAACGGTATAGTTTCAACTCACCATGCTGGTACATTTTGTGTATTAAACAGGACCGACTTGGGGTAATTATCTTTATACTGACTTATAAGATAATTAATACCTCATGGCTATTATGAGTGCTTATGCTCTAAATCCTAATTTAATTTATAGACACGTACATTTGATATTTATACTTTGATCCCTAAAAGGGTGAGATCCTTAGATGGGTCAATATCTCATTGGATTGGGTGGCAATATTAATTATGTGGTGGATATTAATTAATGATGAAATCCATGCATGTCTCAATTTTGGGATTGATGATATCCCCTTGAGAAAGCTTATAAGTTTTGATTATGTCAAACCCTGCAGATGGATTTTGTATCCGACATATCAGATAAGTTAAGCAGAGGATCTTAAGGAATTTTAAGAAATTAATTAAATATGATTGTCAGTAATTATATTTAATTAATGGATATCTGTAATCTTAACATGGGGAGATAATAAGGATTTAATAACATGGAGTTCGAAATATATTTTTGAGATAAGGGTAGGAGTGCAATTATAATTCTTTAGTGGTATGAATTATAATTTATGGAAATAGGAATCTGATTCAGTTCGAATTAGGGTTTCCTAATTCCATAAGGAAGCCTATTCCTTATTTACTTCTTATGGTCCCTATCGTAGCCTATATATATGCTGCATTGGCTCTTCTCTCAGGTTGCATGATTTCATATTCTAAGCTTCCCTTGACCTCCTAGCTTTCTTCTAGAAGGGTTTCCACCAAACCCCAGTCTCTGTGAGCATTCAAGAGACATAGGAGTGTAGATCGCTAGCGTCAGAAAACGTTCACTAAAAGAGCTTCGGACTGCTCGATACTGATCGAAAGTTGCTGAATTTTTTACACAACGTTCCTGACGTCGAGACGGAGCTGCTGTTAAAAATTCAAGTAAATCGGAGATCGTTTGATCCTCCTGACGAACACATCTTTGTCGGATCAATGTGATCAGGATTGAATCGTCACAACAATCAAAGAGAGTGTTATAACTGGGAATAGAAAATAGAACGTAAAGATGGAAGAGCAGAAAACTAAAAGGATTTCGAAAGAGCCCACACTCAGTTCGATATTCTGGCAGCAAAGGAATACGGTAGAAGATCGTGAGCTGTTATAGAGCCCGTGTTCTCGATTCGTCTACTACAGCAATCCAATTTTGCAGTTCAAGGTAACCCTAGTTCCGCCCTTGTAGGGTTATTATAGATTTCATGAAATTTTTTGCAGTACCAACTTATACCCACTGTCAACGGATTCTAGGAACGCAGTTTCCTAACAGTGGTATCAGAGCAACGTTGATTCTGCGTATGGGTTGGACGCAACCATGTTGTCCAATAAAACAGATCTTATGCGTGTTTTGATGGATGGATAGAACGTAGAGCTGTGCTAACCCTTGTTTTGCAGCGTTCTTATTCCACTATTATGGTCACTGATTTTGTGTGATTGGATCCCACGATGATTTTATCCGTGGTTAATTTTGGTGTTTTAATATAGCATGTGAACTCCTTTATGGAGGCATAGGATTTGTGTGTATTGGATCCCACGCTTGATTGATGTGTGGTTAATTTACTGCAAAGAAATAGCATGTGAACTCCTTTATGGAGGCATAGGATTTGTGTGTATTGGATCCCACGCTTGATTGATGTGTGGTTAATTTACTGCAAAGAAATAGCATGTGAACTCCTTTATGGAGGCATAGGGTTTGTGTAATATATCTCAAGTAAATCCGTGAAGACAGTTCGTGAAGATAGTTTACAAGCAGTTTCAGAAAGCAATCTAGAGGCAATTTCTGGAGGCTATTTCAGAAAACAGTTCTGGAAGGCAGTTGCGTAGTTGCGACATAGAGCTAATCGGGTTCCATGAAGATTTCTTCACAACAGTTGCAGCTTGACCATAATAGTGGGATTCCTATTTTATTGTGGTTTCCTTATTTATGTGTGATTGAATGATTATTATTGTTTTATGATTAATGAATAGGACAACATGGATAATTGTTCCTAGACCTATTTCAGATGTCTAGCTGCATGTTTAATTTATATTAATTTAAAATGATGGACAACTACATGTGTATTTAGAAATAAAACTAATTCCATAATTTGAAAACATAAGTACTTATTTTCTAAAATCATGAGAATAGAATAATTTTATTGTCTACACATGTGGGTTTCACAAGTAAGGATGAATTAATCCTTGTCAAGTATTCCATTATTTTTTATTAATTAAATTAAAAGTTTTTCTAAAAAAATTATAACCCTCAAATTTTTTTAAAAATTCTAAGTGGGAGAGGGAATTTATCAAGTATAAATCCCATGATCTCCATCATTGGTTTGTAGATGATATGATTAATTTTATGTGATGGCTCTAGTGTCATCCTCCCCATCGGATGTAGTTGATCATGGAATCATCAGTACAAACTTCTTTAAAAGAATATTTTGGGTGATTTTTGGTGTGGGTCACCTCTCCATCAGAGGTGTTCCTCACAGAACTCTTGACCTAGAATTAAGTAATGGTATACACTTAGCTATAAATAATAATATCCTATCCATCTGAGTCACTGTTATTATTTATAGGACCAAAGCAAGTCAGCAGTTTAATTTTATTAGGCAAAGTACATTGCCTGAATAGTAAAATTAAAAGGCAATTGTTTATCTGAACAAATGATGGATAGTATATGGCTTCCCATCGAGTCATACTATTCGCGGTGTATCAGGTTGCTGGCAGATTCCTTTCAAATATGGTAGAGGGAACCAATATTTTCAACTCGAATCCATAGTAAATTTTGCCCAAACGTAATTATTTATGTTATGTGATTCTCAGGCTTTCAAATGGGTACTTTCAATCCACTTGCTGTTATACTTAAAGAAAACAAACTTACTGGACCAAACTATATAGACTGGAAAAGGAATTTGGATATTGTGTTAACTGCTGAAGAGTACAAGTTTGTACTTACTCAAGAATGTCCTGAGCAACCTGGTGAAGGGGCAACTACTGAGGAAACCCAGGCTCACAAGAAATGGGTCAAGGCTGATGAGATGGCGCGGTGTTACATTTTGGCATCCATGTCAAATGTTCTGCAACATCAGCATCAGTCAATGACCAGTGCCTATGACATGATGGAGAGCCTCCGAGAGATGTTCGAGGATCAAAGTCGTGCTGCTAGGCAGGTTGCTATGAAAGACTTGATGAACACAACCATGGCTGAGGGGACGCCTGTAAGGGATCATGTTCTTAAGATGATATCTCTTCTTAATGAACTAGAGATCCTTGGAGCTGAAATTGACGGGGAAACCCAGGTCGATATCGTACTCCAGTCACTGCCAGAGTCTTTTAAGCAATTCCGCCTCAATTACAACATGAATAAATTTAAATATACCTTGGCGGAGCTGCTTAAAGAACTTCAGGCAGCTGAGGGTCTCAACAGAAAGTCAGGAAGTGCTCTTGTATTTGAGAAAGGTTCTACTTCAAAGCCGAAAGGCAAGAAGAAAATGAAAAAGGCTCAAAAGAAGGCCGCGGGTCCTCCGCCAATCCAAAGGCCACGAGGACAACCGGGAAAGCCTAAAGGCAAATGTTTTGTTTGCAAACAGCCAGGACACTGGAAGAAGCAATGTCCAGTTTATCTCGCCAGACAGAACAATCAAGGTAAATCTCATTTACTAGTTGTTGAATCGTGTTTAGCGGTCCGATCTACCGGTACCTGGTGTGTAGATACGGGAGCCACTGATCATGTATGCAATTCTTTGCAGGGGTTCCAGGGAACCAGGCAGCTCAGTGATGAAGAGATTTATCTATATATGGGAAATGCTACGAGAGTAGCAGTAGTTGCAGTAGGAGATCTACATCTTAGTTTTGGTAGAGATAGGAATTTAATATTAAGAAATTGCTTTTATGTACCTTCTATTAGAAGGAATTTAGTTTCAGTTTCTAGTTTAGTAAAGAATGGATATTCAGTCCATTTTAATAAAGTAGTAGTTATTAAAGAAAATAAACGTTTTATTTGTTCTGGTCAATTGGTGGATGATCTTTATATTATAAATCCTATCTCTCCTATACTGCAACTTAATGAATTGAATAACACAAATAGTTTGCCATTTAAGAGAAAAGAACCTTCGAGGATGAACCAAACGCATCTTTGGCACTTACGCCTTGGTCATATTATTTTGAAACGGATTCAAAGGCTGGTTCAAAATGGGCCATTAGGCTCATTGGAAGTGGAGGCACTTCCAATTTGTGAATCCTGCTTGGAAGGTAAAATTACCAAGAGGCCATTCTCGGCCAAGGGCTATAGAGCAAAAGAGCCGTTGGAACTGGTTCACTCTGATTTGTGTGGTCCTATGACTGTCCAAGCAAGAGGGGGATTTGAGTACTTTGTCACTTTCATCGATGATTACTCAAGGTATGGGTACATTTATTTGATGCGGCGTAAGTCTGAATGCTTTGAGAAATTCAAAGACTTCAAGGCTGAAACGGAGAAGCGTCTAGGTAAATGTATCAAGACACTACGATCTGATCGTGGTGGAGAGTACCTCTTGGGAGAGTTTAGGGAATACTTATTGGAGCAAGGGATTACATCCCAATTGTCTGCACCCCGTATGCCTCAGCAGAACGGTGTGGCAGAAAGAAGGAACAGGACTCTTATGGACATGGTAAGATCTATGATGAGTTATTCGGATTTACCAATTTCCTTTTGGGGACACGCGTTAGAGACAGCCGCATACATTCTAAACTTGGTACCTTCTAAGTCAGTACCTACTACTCCCACGGAATTGTGGACTGGACGAAAGCCTAGTCTGCGGCATGTTCGGATCTGGGGTAGTCCAGCACATGTGCTAAAGGGAACGCAGAAAAGTTGGAATCAAGAACAGAAGTATGTTTCTTTGTTGGGTATCCAAGAGGAACTAAAGGTGGTCTGTTTTATAGTCCTAAGGATCAGAAGGTTATTGTTAGCACCAATGCCATATTCTTAGAAGAGGACTATGTTATGGACCACAAGCCCAGAAGCCGTATTGTTCTAGAGGAAATGAGAGGAAAGACACCGAGACATACTTCTTCGATACCAACGGTACGAGAAGAAACACCACAAGAAAGAGTTATCGATATTCAATTACCACGTCGTAGTGGGAGGATTATCGAAACTCGTGTAGATCCCGAACCAACCATTAACACGCAGGTTCCTGAACCAGTACAATGTGTAGATAATGGTGTATTAGGTTCAGAATCTTCACAATGAAATATCAGTGATGCACAGACACGGGTTGTGCCTCGTCGTAGTGGGAGGGTTATTATTCGACCTGACTGGTATATGTTCTTGGGAGAGTCTTATGATCGGGTCCCTGATGAACAAGGTACCAACCCCTGTAACTACAATGAAGCACTCCAAGATAAAGATGCAGATCTTTGGCAAAAGGCTATGAAGTCTGAAATGGAGTCTATGTACTCCAATCAAGTCTGGGATCTTGTATAACCACCCAATGAAATAAAACCCATTGGATGTAAGTGGATCTATAAGAAGAAGAGAGGAACAGATGGTAAGGTGGAAACTTTTAAAGCAAGGCTTGTTGCGAAAGGGTTCACTCAAAAAGAAGGAATCGATTATGAGGAAACTTTTTCGCCGGTGGCAATGCTGAAGTCTATCTGGATTCTCTTATCCATTGCTGCACATTTCGATTATAAAATTTGGCAAATGGATGTCAAGACAGCATTTCTAAATGGAAATCTTGACGAGTGCATCTATATGATGCAACCAGACGGGTTCATTGCGAAGGGCCAAGAACACATGTTGTGGAAGCTTAAGAAGTCCATTTATGGACTTAAGCAGGCATCTAGGTCTTGGAATATCCGCTTTGATCAAGCAATCAAGTCTTTTGGTTTTGATCAATGTGCGGATGAATCTTGTGTGTACAAGAAACATGATGGAAGAGTGGTGGTGTTCTTAGTACTATATGTGGATGATATCTTGCTAATCGGAAACGATGTGGGGGTATTATCTTCTGTAAGGGTATGGTTATCCAGTCAATTCGATATGAAGGACTTGGGAGAAGCCGGTCATATCCTAGGGTTCAAGCTTATGCGAGATCGCAAGAATATGATGTTGGGCTTGTCACAAGGCACTTATATTGACAATATTCTTGCAAGGTTTAGCATGCAAGATTCCAAGAAGGGATTCCTTCCCTTCAGACACGGAATTACTCTATCTAAGGATCAGTGTCCTAAGACACCTGATGAGATAGAGAAGATGAAGGCAGTTCCTTATGCCTCGGCAGTAGGAAGCCTAATGTATGCTATGCTGTTGGCATGGTTAGTAGATATCAGTCTAATCCAGGGCAAGAACATTGGACTGCGGTGAAAAATATTCTTAAGTACCTGAAAAGGACTCGAGACTATATGTTAGTTTACCAAGCAAACAGTCTTGTACCCATTGGGTACACAGATTCTGATTTCATGTCAGATAAGGATTCCAGAAAGTCTACCTCAGGATATGTGTTTACCCTAGGAGGTAGAGCCATTAGTTGGAGTGAGGTGTGTCACTTCATGGCTTTGAGTCTAAGTGGGAGATTGTTAGGTATATATACTAAAAGCCATGCTTTATGTAGTTGATTTATTATTCATTTAATAAAATCAGTTAATCCATTTTTTATGAGAATCTGTGTGGGCAATGTTTGTATTATATTATTTATTTAATATTATGCATGTGTGTCTCTCATTCTATATAGTAGGTGATTTGGTGTGTAGAGTTCGGCTTACACACGGAAGATCAGGCCATCAGATATTATAGAATGTAAGATTTTGGTTTACAGTCTTAGATGGGATTGGACACACCATCGGTAGGACTGCAGCATGGTGTTGTAGTAGGTTTGTCTTGACTGCGGGAAACGGTATAGTTTCAACTCACCATGCTGGTACATTTTGTGTATTAAACAGGACCGACTTGGGGTAATTATCTTTATACTGACTTATAAGATAATTAATACCTCATGGCTATTATGAGTGCTTATGCTCTAAATCCTAATTTAATTTATAGACACGTACATTTGATATTTATACTTTGATCCCTAAAAGGGTGAGATCCTTAAATGGGTCAATATATCATTGGATTGGGTGACAATATTAATTGTGTGGTGGATATTAATTAATGATGAAATCCATGTCTCAATTTTGGGATTGATGATATCCCCTTGAGAAAGCTTATAAGTTTTGATTATGTCAAACCCTGCAGGTGGATTTTGTATCCGACATATCAGATAAGTTAGAGGATCTCAAGGAATTTTAAGAAATTAATTAAATATGATTGTCAGTAATTATATTTAATTAATGGATATCTGTAATCTTAACATGTGGAGATAATAAGCATTTAATAACATGGAGCTCGAAATATATTTTTGAGATAAGGGTAGGAGTGCAATTATAATTCTTTAGTGGTATGAATTATAATTTATGGAAATAGGAATCTGATTCAGTTCGAATTAGGGTTTCCTAATTCCATAAGGAAGCCTATTCCTTATTGACTTCTTATGGTCCCTATCGTAGCCTATATATATGCTGCATTGGCTCTTCTCTCAGGTTGCATGATTTCATATTCTAAGCTTCCCTTGACCTCCTAGCTTTCTTCTAGAAGGGTTTCCACCAAACCCCAGTCTCTGTGAGCATTCAAGAGACATAGGAGTGTAGATCGCTAGCGTCAGAAAACGCTCACTAAAAGAGCTTCGGACTGCTCGATACTGATCGAAAGTTGCTGAATTTTTTACACAACGTTCCTGACGTCGAGACGGAGCTGCTGTTAAAAATTCAAGTAAATTGGAGATCGTTTGATCCTCCTGACGAACACATCTTTGTCGGATCAATGTGATCAGGATTGAATCGTCACAGCAATCAAAGAGAGTGTTATAACTGGGAATAGAAAATAGAACGTAAAGAGGGAAGAGCAGAAAACTAAAAGGATTTCGAAAGAGCCCACACTCAGTTTGATATTCTGGCAGCAAAGGAATACGGTAGAAGATCGTGAGCTGTTATCGAGCCCGTGTTCTCGATTCGTCTACTACAGCAATCCAATTTTGCAGTTTAAGGTAACCCTAGTTCCGCCCTTGTAGGGTTATTATAGATTTCATGAATTTTTTTGCAGTACCAACTTATACCCACTGTCAACGGATTCTAGGAACGCAGTTTCCTAACAGAGACCACCTAAAAACTCATCGTGACTATGACAAAACCCCACAAAAATACCGGATCTGATGAAACGGCACCGGATCCGCATATGTAAATCACCAAATCAAAAAGAAAAATACTACATCTGCGAAGACGAGGAAACAGATCTAAACGTAGAATGAGGAGAGAAATGAGATCTAGAGTAGAACAAAAAAAACCATCAAAGAGAGGGACAAAACCCTCTTAAGAGGGAGACCGGCCGCCCTCCAAAAGAGGGACAATCGAAAAAGCAAAAAATGCCAAGGGCTCTTTCCCATGCAGGGAAGGGAGAGCCTCTGGAAGAGATGTTGACAAATAGGGTTTTTAGAGAGAGGCAAGAGCTTTTTCTCATCTTTGTATAGTTGAATGCAAGAAATATGGTCTATGATTTGAACCGAAGGGGATTGGGGATTTGGGTAATATTAGAATCCCTTCTATCAGAAAATCATCGATTTTTAGTTCTTAGGTGTTTGTATAAGCTGCTTTTTGGTTATTGATGGATTTCGTGCTTGACATAAAAATAACAAAGACTTAGTTCTTAATCAAACCAAGACATTATTGCAACATGTTTGAAAATGCCTAAATTGAAACTCGCTCAGATCAAATCTCACTTTTATGTAATCAGTGTTGTTTTTGTTTTATAAAGAACCATTTTGTGAGGGTTTTTTTTTAAAGTCATTCAAGACTCCTATCTCAATATAAAATCGCTACAACTATTGAAAATAAGTTATTATATTACCCAACTAATCTTCTTCTTCTTCTTTATTTTTTAATTGGAAAGTAGGAAATTTATATCAACTCAAAATATCGTCTCGAGAGAAACAAGAGACTAAATACAATCACGAAAATTATCAAAGAAAATAACATGAGAACGATGAACTTTAGCAAACCGAGCAAGCTCATGAGCAATCTTATTCCCATCACAGCGGGCGTACCCAACTAATCTTCTAGTCTTACAAAGATTAAAAAAAGTTGAGATGGTATGAACCTAGTCTTGTTTAAAAGTTTTTTAAATAATCCACAAGGACTTGTTGAAAATACATAAATTATGATGTGGTTATGTATCAATCTCTATTTCTATCTCGTTTTTACGAGGATCAATGTTATGTTTTTTTTTTCATCTGTGAGTGATGGGTCCACCAGTTAGCTCCCACCACTCCGAAATGTCAAGAGACATACCCCGAACATCGAACCTCTTGGTTATCATGTGGCCACACTAGGGGTGTGTTTCGGCCGGAACGGATCGGAAACACTTCTTTCGGAAAAAATTCCAAAATTTTCGGAAGCCAAAAATGCATTCCAAATTCCGTTTCGAAATTTCGGAAATTCCAAAATTATTTCCGATTCCGAAATTTTGGAATTTTTGGAATTTCATCAGATTCGGAATTTTTCGGAATATTCGGAATTTTTGGAATATTCGGAATATTCGGAACTCAAGCTTAATGAGATTTCACTTGAGACTTGTAGGCCTTTTAAAGAAGCACATTACATCCCATTTTTTGTGTTTTTTTGATGTGGGATGAACACATTTTTGAAATATTTCAGAATATTTTCGGAAAATACAATTTCGGAAAATTTTTGGACTTTTCGGAATTCTAAAAACAATTCCAATTCTGATTCGATTTTTTTCGGAATTTTCAGAATTCGGAATTCGGAATGCATATTTAGTTGCCAAAATTGGAATTTTTCGGATCGGAATTGGTCAGAATTTGAATTTTCGTTCCAAATGACACCCCTAGGCCACACCTTGTGAGGATCAATGTTATATTGATTTGACAAATAAATACTCCATCCGTCCCTTTTTTTGAGTCTTGTATTCCATTTTGGGATGTCCCAAAATTAGTGTCCTCTTTCCTAAATTGGTATGCAATTTTTACTTACTTTCTAAAATTACCCTTTCTTGAAATCTACACCAAGACAAAACTTAAAAAGTTATTGTAATGATTAGGGCAGTTGTGGAAAGTATGTGTAGATTCTTTTTGTCTCCTTAATAAGTTGAGTTCCTAAAGATAGACTCAAAAAAAAGAGGACGGAGGAAGTAGTTTTTAGACTTGATTAAAGTCTTGTGCAAGACGTGAATATATATATATATATATAGAGAGAGAGAGAGAGAGTCTGGTTCCAGTGTGTACTGGGTGAACGCACTGGGTTTTAAAACCAAAAAGACCGTGGATTAATGAAGCGGTGGGGCGGGGCGTGGGTCAGTGGGGTGCCCTGCAGTTTTTGTAGGCTTAAAAGCCCAATACGCACTGGAGCTTAACTCTCTCTCTCTCTCTCTCTCTCTCTCTCTCTCTCTCTCTCTATGTATATATATATATATATATATATCAAAGATTTTCTAAAGAGGGCTTTTGTTTTGACCGTCGGATTGTGTTTAAAAACTGTGAAATGACAAAACTACCCTTAATGAAACGATCTGACGGCTAAAACAGAGGCCCTCTCTTTAATAAAGAGAGGGCACCCTCTTTAGAGCCTGACTGTATATATATATATATATATATGTATACACATTGATACTTACTTGGATCCTAAGTGGATCAACAATGCTAAGGTGATAAACACTTTTTACAAACACACTATATCTTTCTCTTGGGTGGTACTATGGGATCCACTAAAATTATCTAAGCCATATAGTGTCACCCAGAAGAGAGATAGTGCGTTTATTAGTATTTGTCACCCAAAATATTACTCTAACTGGATACACATACCCCCCCCCCCCCCCCCCACACACACACACACACACACACACACACACCCGCGCGCGCGCGTGCGTGCGGGTGCATCCTAGTCCTAATCCAAAGCTCCACACTGGCTCACAACAAATGTCACTCATTCTGATTGCGGAACAACTGGGGAACAAGCAACTAGAATCCCCTATGAGGATTTGTACCATCTCCCTCTCCACTGAGAAGAAAAATGCTATGCCAATTGAATTATAATCCACTGGACAAATATTTATATATTTGAATACATAAAACTGTTTTATTCATAAACCACATAACCAAGGTATTTACCTTCCCAAATAGACCCTAAATTTTCACAATACTGCAATTAAAGATCACTATGAATAACGCAGAGAAAAAATCCATGTGGGGACTGCATTGTAACAGAGCTTTTATAACCTTCCCAAGTGCATCCCTCCTTTTTTGGGTCCATTTGATACACTGAACTGAATGAACCCATCAAATAAATGTGGGTTTAATGAGTTCGATTTACTGTACGAGAGTAGCACTCAGATAGTAACGTAATTAATTCCATTAAGTGATCCATTAATATTTTATTTTATTTTATACTTACTGGATTGTGACCGGACACACACATCTTTAACCCAACTCAACTCACTCCCAAAATTCTACAATAGCCCACAATAAAACTTAATAAGAGACACTCATTCTGATTGAAGAACAAATAGGGGCAAGCAAAGACTCTTCCTAAGGGTCAAACTCTCAATTTCTCCACTGGAGAGAAAGATATCACACCATTTGAGTAAAGCTCGCTTGGTTGATCCATTAAATTATTGAATATCTAATTTCCTTCTTCCTACTTTTTTTTTTTTTCCCTTCCAGTGGTGAGGGAAGGAGGGATATGAATGTTTTTCAATCACAATGTGGAAAGCAATGGGAAAGAAGAAAAAAAAAAAGTTGGTTCAGGAATGTATCCATTTGTGAATAAATAGGCTAAATGAATATTATTTAGGTTACTAATACTTATAAACCCCTACATGTGATACCACTTCTATAATGACAAATTGACAATAGATAAAAATACCAGAATTACCAGTCCAATTTCCAAACATACCCTTAACTAAATAATAATCCTTTGGCTTTAAATATCCATCAAGTTTGAGGCAAGAACAAAGGTCAATATAAAGCAACTAAACTTGGACGGTCATTGTTATAAAAAAAACTTGGACGGTCCAAATCTATAATCATTTCAAAATAGATCAGTTTGATTATTCACTTTTATGAGCTATAATATTTAATCGATATAATCTTTTATTATTATTATTATTATTATTATTATTATTATCAAAGGAGAACCAATTTCATTCAATAATCAGATTCCACAAGGGAACAAGTACAATCTGATTACAAAGTGGATAAACAAACAGCAGCAGCAACAAACAAAAAGAAAAAACACACCAACAAAACAAACAAAAGACAGAACACAACATATATCACCACTTGTAAAGCCATACTACAACCTCCAAACCCTGATGAGACCAACAGTAGTGCAGCTCAAAACCGAGTCGGCTAAGGAGAAAGCTGTCAAAGACCTGCACCAAAGATCGTCCCAAACCGCTACGAAGAGACCTGCCAAAAACTTCAGATGTGCAAAGAGGAGGCCGGATCTAACCACTGAGAGAGCAGATGTAGTAGATCTAAGGTGAAAACACACACCAAACAAAAAAAAAAGGAAAAAAAGGTGAAAACAAACCGCATATTAACTACGAAGATACCCGCCAAAAACTTCAGATGTGCAAAGACGAGGTCGGATCTAGCCACTGAGAGAGCAGATCTAGTAGATCTAAGTGAAAACATACACAAAAAAAAAAAAAAAACACACACACACACACAAAATCCCACAAAAAAGGAGAGAAAATCCTCACAATAGGAGGAACAAACCCCACAAAAGGGGGACAAACCTCTCATAAAGAGAGTAAAAGAAGAAAAAAATGAAACAAAAGGCTCTCCCATGGTGGGAGAGCCCCCAGGGAGCGGCGCTGCGACAGGGTAGGTTAGAGAGATGTTGAAGAGAAAAGTTAGAGGGGTTTAATATAATAGGAATTACAAATTCCAATATAAAAAACTAAAATTACTGTGAAACAATATAAGCCTAACATTTAGTCCAAACCAGTTTCATTCATTGAATTCGATCATAAATTGATAAGAGAAAAAGAAGAAAGAATGATTAATTGCACTTTGCACTTTGAAATTTCAAATTTAGCACTTTGATTCCCATAGTTTCACAAATGTGACAAATAAATCCAAATATTTTGTCACAAAAAAAGAAAATTTTGTTGCAAAAAATACTGAAGCGATTAAAGTGCAACTCATCCCAAATTTTAGAGACTAAAGTGCCAAATTTGAAAGTTTAGAGTGCAAAGTGTAAAATTATCCAAACTTTAGGGGCGCAAAGTACAATTGAAAGAAATTTCATTGTAAACAAACATAATTTACAATTTATTCACGTCAAAGGGTTGTTTCAAAAAAATAAAATATGCTAACAATAGGCTCTTTCTGCACTTTTTGTTGTTTTCTAAGACTTGTTTTTTTTTTTTGCTGGAACTCTAAGACTTGTTTTACGTGTTAATAAACCAAAATTTTTTAGACCGTCGTGAAGTCATATGTTGTAAGCCAAAGCTCCCAAAGAAAAGGGAAAAAATCTATTAGAGAGAGAGAGAGAAAAGAAAAGGAAAAAAGAATATAAAAAGGGGACAGTTAGAGATATATTCATTATCAATTAAAAATTTAATAAAAAGTACCTTCAATATTTACATTTAATCGAAAGTCTATGATCTTTGTCAAAATGACAAAACTGACATGCACTTAAACATTTCCCACATTTTCCCCACTCTCTCCCAATTTTCACGCGCCATGCTTTTGCAGCCACTCAAACGGTATGAGCACTGTACCGTATGATATTCTAAATTCAAAAAATATTTTGCAACTTTAAATCTCCATAACTTTTGACATACAACTCCATTTTTCTCAAATTTTATACCATTGAAATCATGTCGACGAGAGCTACAAAACTAGTATTATTGTTGATATATTTTGAGCAAAAAAAATCAAAATCTTACATGCCTTGTGTAACTGTGTGAAAATAGTTTTGTGAAATTTTATAAAATTAGTTTTGTGAAATTTCACAAAACTCTAATTTTTTTCAAAATTTCTTTAAATTAGAAAATATATATATATATATATATATTTGCTCAAAACATATCAACAATGGTACTAGTTTTGTAACTCTCGTCGACACGATTCCAACGGTATAAAATTTATAAAAAAAATAGAATTGTAGATCAAAAGTTATGGAAGGTTAAAGTTTTGAAATATTTTTTAAAATGAGAAATACTATAGTACAGCCACTCACACGGTGTGGGTGGCTGTGATGTTTGGGCTGCTGCTAGGCCACGCGCACGTGAGCTTGTTCTACAAAATTGCTGACAATGATGACAGGGACTTTGGAACAAATTGCCAAAAACACGGCCACTTTATACTTTTTGACACTTTAGCTAAGGATTGAAATCTAATTTTCTCTATAAAAAATGGGACGCGTGGCCACAAGTCCCTATAATGGTCAATAATAAGGGGATCAGTGCAGGTGTTTTTTTTTTTTTTTTTTGTGTCAAAGGTCCTTCAATTTTTCTTTGGACCAAAATAGCTCTCAAATGCTATTTATGTGAGTCTTCCCCAACAAATCAACACATTTCTAAACACACAGTTTTTCTTAATTTATTCAATCTTCAAAATGTCATAACTTTCAAAATACTAATCAGTTTTTGAAAAATTTTATATATCTATGATCTATAAAATAATATGCATATTGCACATAAAATTCTTTAAAAAAAATCAAAATTTTACAGCTCAAAAATAGATGTCAAAATAATTTTTTTTATTTAATATTTTTTTTTTGGGTAAAATCGACATGTAGATCTCGAAAAATTAACCCAAATTTATTATTAAAAAAAAAACCCATCCAAAACAGCTACAGGATTGCAAAGTTATGGCCATTTTAAAACATGTTACTGTCTTTAAGTGCTGCACAAGTAATGTTAATATCCTTAAATGCTGCCCAAGTAATGCTACTGTCATTGTCCAAGTAAAAACAATTAACATATCATCAAATACAAAATATTTTTTAAAAGATAATAACATGTCATTATCGCAAAAAATCGCCAAAATTAGGGTCATTTAGCATGTCACTGCATTTAAATACTTGTCCTCATGAGAAAAAATATTAACATATCATCAAAAATTAGTAAAATGATATTGCACAAAGAGATAGTAGAATATCATTGATAGTAACATTTCTTCAAAATTGACCAATTAATCGCGAAATTATGGCCATTTTTCTAATGTCACTGCCTTTACAATACTATCCAAGTAAATACAGTAATATATCATCAAAGGCAAAATATTTATTCCAAAGATTACTACTACATGTAACTGTTTACAACAATAACATGCAAAGACAGTGACATTATTCTACAAATAGTGTGACATTGTCTAAAATTATATTATTATTATTTTTTCATTTTTCTTCATAATCACTATGGATCTTGTTTGATAGATCTTTCTTTCTAGATTACAAATATATAAATTTTATTCAAAATAGAGTTGTGGTTTGAAAGTTATGGCATTTTAAAGTTTAAAAAACATAAACAAAAACTGTATTGAAACGCATGCTGAGATGGCAAAATAGCATGATATACGCATGTGAAATGAGGATAAATTTATCAATTGCCTTAAAAATCTGTTTAAATTTGGACTTAATGCTAAACAATTTAAAAATTCATGTCCTTATCACTTTAAAACTAAATATCGTGAACTTATCACTTCTCCCTAGTGAGAAATTTTAATTAATTCTCACATATATATCTATATATATATATATATATATCTCGATGAGGGCAAAATTGTGGGAGACACGTAAACAGATAATTACCACTTTGTCTTCTATTTTATGCATTTTCTTTTTCTTTTATTTTTATTTTTGGATAGCAAACACAAAAATTTCATTCATCTCAATAATGACAAGTTCTGAAAGGGACAAATACAAATAGAAAAACGAATAAAATACATGATTAAGCACAACAATCTTTTGATTAAGTGTTTTCTAAATATGCGTATTTACATATTGAAGTGCGCACACACCCACTGATTTATAGAGTTATAAGTACTCGTAATCAATTGAGAATTTGATTAATCTTCTTATGCAAATGCAAATCCATCAAGTGTCGGTTTGATATTCAATTATTTTAAATTATTTAAAGAGTCGAGTTCTTTTAGCAACTACGGAGTAACATATTTACAGCCTTTTAAATATAAAAAGCTGAAGAAAAAAAAGAAGAAAAAGAAAAAGAAGGTACACATTTTAATTTATTGAAATTTAGTAAAAAGTTCTCCATTTTAGATTAATTAAGTTTAAAGGACAATCCGTATTTTGGCTTGGTCAAAACTTCATCACTAATGAAAACTTAATTGGATTAAGTCCTTGCATTTTAAAAGTTATGTCAAATTCAAATAACTTTTTTATAAAAAATTTCACATAACTAGGTTTTTTTTTTTTTTTTTTTACAAAACACGTGAACTTTTTACTAAAATAAAAACGGGGTGGACATATATAATACTAAAAAAATTTATTTTAGAGGACTTTTGACTAAAATTTTCAAAAAAATTAATCTATGTCCTCCCTTTCTTGCAACGAACTTCATTCTGACCAATGATTTAGTCTAGTTGGTAAAAAGACGCTCAATGTCACGCTCATTACTGAGGTTCGAATCACCTTCACACCCGGCCTTATGACCCGATATTATGTCCTCGTACGAGACTACTACACCAGCCAAAAAAAAAAAAGAAAAAAGAAAAGAAGAGAGAACTTCATTCTTATGTTTCCTTTTGACAATTGCTTTTGGAAATCCCAAACGATTACAGAATTCTAAAAGCTAAAATGGGCACTGTTTGGCAAACAACTTTGGCCATCCAATCACAGGAAAAATATGAGTTAATCGAGAAAAGTTAAGCGGACAAAAGTTATCTCGGATAGCTATTGATTAGAAGCAGACTTCTACTATTGTATTTGAAAAACAGAAATCGTGACCCTATGTAAGACCAAATTTCACATAACCACAAAAACAGCATTGGAAATAAAAAAAAAAAAAAAAAAAATCATGGATGTTGGGACTTTGTTGTAGCCAAACATAATGTCCCCTCGGAAATATTCCTCCAATATTGCTAGAGATAAAAAAATGACAGTGACATTATCTTAGGTAGTGCCTAATTATTTTAAATGTTTTTTGTGACCATTATTATATTAGGCATGTCACATCACAAGTAACCAAAAATTCCAATGGTTTAGAAATTTAAGAAAAAATAGCATATTTTTAATTTGTGTAAATTATACTACGAAGTATCGTGGCGTTATTAATTAGTATCATTATTAAATCATTTGACGACCTCCCCCGAAGGATACGGTGGTTAGATATTCGTTGTTTGATCATCTTACCAATTTTTTTTATTTTTTATTTTATTATATATAAATAATTTTATTTGCAAGAGTGAAGCTTTTGGTTGAATCTAGGGGTGTTTTTAATAAAATAATAATGTCCATAATAAATTATGTGTCAGATCAGATGTTGACATTTCTTTATTTTCCTTTACTTCCCACCTGAGCACAAAAATAGAGGGGAAAATATATATATAAATATATATATTAACTGGTCATATGTGGTCTACAACTATATTTAGAATAAGTTTGGAAAAATTAAAATTCAGTCAATAATATGTTAATAAATTAAAAGTCAGTCAACTACTTTATTGAAATTGAAGGGAAATCTGTTTCAACTCTACAAATTAAAACCTCATCAACTTTTTAGCAAAATCTAAATATTATCAATATATTGACTGAAATGTGATTAATCAAGTTTCTGAAATGTCCAAACTGCCCTTACTTTACTCTCTCTTATACACAACCCTATTTGTCTGCACCAAACTGATTTGTGGGAGGCTCCGAGCAGCTGAGTCAAGGCGGATGTTTGAGATTGACTCGAGGATTGATCTTGAACAGGTACCACATGTCATCAGTTGTACATAGTTTTCCCGAGTTAAGAGTGGCTTGTCTATATAGTTCGCTATCTATGGATCTGTGTTTTATGTTATGGTGAGGCTTGTTTGAGCTGATTCTGTATGATGATAGTTCTTATTGATCAGTAATTCTTACATGAAATGGAGTTTGGTATCGATAATTGCCTAGAAATTTGTAGCATGTAGTTAATATGAATAGAGGGGAAATTAAATAGTTACACAGGAGAACAAAAGTACTGAATGTATAGGACTTTCAACACCTTTTAAGCGCTATTCGGGGAATGCCCAGAACCTGTTTTGTATATCAATTGTTCAATAGATTGCCCTCATTGCGTTTAGCTAGCCAAAAAAAAAAAAAAAGATTTCCCGTTCTAAAATCACTCTAAAAACAGGTTCTTTGTTAAATCATGATGCTGGTTCTCACAGAAATCATATAGAGAATGGCAATGAGACTGGTCCTCTTCCACATATTCCCAAACAGGTCCTAGGAAACAAATCACCAGCTCGCTGCTCGATCCCCCCACCCGATTAAAATTTCATTTGTGGAAAAGAAAAATTGCCGTGAAATGTTTTAGCACGTAGTTAAATTGTATAAAGGAGAGTAAATTGCAAAAAAGAGGAAAGAAGTACTGAATTTATTGGACTTGTACTACCGTAGTATACGAACAAATAAATCACCTGTTCAGTTATTTTCTGGTGATTGCTTTATCACTGCTAATAACAATGCTTACACCACATTGGGCTAAGTACAAAATTTTAAGTTTAATCAAACTTTTTTAAGCAATACTTTGGCAAAAGGTACTAACTTGCCATACAAATGAAGACATCACCGACCTGAACGACATGGATCTAATGCTTCCTCATTGCTCACTTGCCATACAAATGAAGACTCTGAATGTTGTGAATGATTTCCCCTAATTTCATCTATATTTTAGAAATGTTTAAATTTAATGTTATTTAAACATGAAGTAAAACACAAGGGAAAGCACATGAAACTAGTTTTCCTTGTTGGTTATCTTTCCCTGAACCAAACAGAGCCTTTGTGTCGTCAAAGTTGTTATCACTTATCCCTGTGTTATAGTTTGTGAACGTTATGAATGATTTCCCTTCCTTTATCCATTAGGTTGTCATATCGATGTCGCTGCCCCCGATCATTCATGTTATGCACTATGTTGTACCTATGAGTAATCATTAGAGACGGTCACGATTCTTATCGCTTAGTATTTCAGTTTTGGGAAATCAGTTCTCGCGTCTGGTGATGCATTCACATCTCTTTCTTGTCCTGTCATTACCTCCAACTTCAAAATCTGAAGGGTCATTAATGGTCTAGTTAAAAAGATATGGTAGTAATATTCCTTGTTCATAATTTTCTTTTTAATTTTATTTGTTGTAGGTGAATTTGCATGAGAATGTTGTAGCCTTTGTAAATGTAGACTTCCATGGGATCAAATAACCTCATTTTGTCTTAGCATTTGAAGTTAGAAATCTCTTCTTCAGATTAGGGCCATTGGTGAGAAACTTGCGGGGACCAATTTTAGGTCTTCAAACTCCCATTTTCTCAAGGGCTGCTATTTCCACAGCTAAAAGTGTTACACGAATTTGAATGGAATAATTCACGGTCGAAGGCATTTTTGGTGTAGAAAACCATCATAATTAATGAGATCATTTGGAAAAGGAAAATGCTTAGTACACCGGTTGTGTGCACTTAAACTATCTATTTACTGATGTTTTGTGGCAATTTTGAAATTAATTTGAACTTTTTTTTTAGCAATTGATGAATAATTTTAGAAATTTACATCAAATTGTGTATTACTTAGGTGTACCTAGCATTACTCTTTAGAAACAGGGATTATTATGGTTTAAGGGAAAAACTTGACTCCTAATTACTCATGGAAGCTGGAATGCTTTCTTTATTCTTTATTCAATTCATTCCCTTTTGAACTCTAAAAATTTAAACCTCATCAACTGTTTACCAAAATCTAAATATTGTCAAATAGTAGACTGAAATGTCATTAATGAGAGATTTAAAAATTACAAAGTGCCCTTACTTTACTCTTTTGTATTAACACCCTACCAAAAGGGACTGAATTGAATAAAGAATAAAGAAAGCATTCCAGCTTCCAAGAGAGGTGGAAAGAGGAGAGAGAAGAAGTTTATAGAAGGAATAAAGAAGTAGTTGGAGGTTGGAGAGATTAAGAAAAAATAGAAGCAAAGTGTGGTAAGTTGCTCCCTATGTTTAGACAGTTGCTCCTTAGGCTTGGTAAGTTGCTCCCCAGGTTTGATCAGTTGCTCCCACGTTTTCCTTTAGTTTTTTTAAAATAAAAAATTGAAGCAGAGTGTGGTAAGTTGCTCCCTAGCTTTAGACAGTTGCTTCTTATGCTTAGTAAGTTGCTCCCCAGGTTTGATCAGTTGCTCCCCATATTTTCCTTTAGTTTTTTTTAAAAAAATAGAAGCACAGTCTGGTAAGTTGCTCCCTACGTTTAGACAGTTGCTCCTTAGGCTTGGTAAGTTGCTCCCCAGGTTTGATCAGTTGCTCCCCACATTTTCCTTTAGCTTTAAAAAAAAAATAATTTAAGCATAGTGTTTTGGTAAGTTGCTCCCTACCTTTAGACAGTTGCTCCTTATGCTTAGTAAGTTGCTCCCGTGGTTTGATCAGTTGCTCCCCACATTTTCCTTTAGTTTAAAAAAATACAAATTGAAGCAAAGTATGGTAAGTTGCTCCCTAAGTTTTCAAAGTTGCTCCCCACGTTTTCCTTTAGTTTAAAAAAAATTTGTAGCAGAGTATGGTTAGTTGCTCCCCAGTGCTCTCATCCTTCTCTCACGCTTATGTGCCTGATAAACATTCAAAGGATGGGATTGATTGTCGGTATGGATTTAATGGATGAGATGAGCTTGGTTTCAAAATACTCCCCTTCACCACCCCCCCCCCCCCCCCCCCCCCCCTCCCTCCCTCCCTCCCTCCCTCCCTCCCTCCCTCTCTCTCTCTCTCTCTCCCTCACTCTCTCTCTCTCGGTGGTGACCTATCCCCCTCACACACTGTGAACACTTTTTTTGAATTTCAAAAACAAGATTGGGATCCCTCCCTCTCTATAACCCTCTCTCACCACCACCACAGTCAGAACCTCCGTCGCCACAGATCACCATAGACCACTAGCTTCAGCTACGGCCACCACAATCCGTTCCACTAAATCTCCCACCAACTCCCTCCCCCTCTACGTTACCCTCTCGCTAATCCAAGGTTAGCCAAAATTTCTGAAACCCTAACTATTCGGTGTCTGTCCACGCAGATCTGAGTTAATGGTTTGGGTAAACTTTCAATGGATCCTACATTTTATGGTTTGGGTAAACTTTTTACATCTCTCTCTATCTCATTGATTGTTATCTTTTTTGTCAAAGATAATGATGCATGTCCTAATTGATTAAACCAGTGATTGAGTAGCTCTCTAATTGCAGGTAAAAAGGTTACTAATCTTGCAAAAGATTTCCTTCATTTACTTAGTTCAAATGTTGTGTCTAATCTATGGGTTCATCTAGAATCTTATATGATTTTCTTTTCTTTCATTTTGTACAGCCCTTTTAAGTGTCTACAACAATTTTTTTCGTCCTTCTTAATCCTTAGTTTGGTTGGACCTAATCTATTGCTTGGTGTTTCATATGGGTGTGTGTATGAAATTTTTTGCTTCTGAAAATTTATTCAAACAAACCCATATATGTGTGTATGAAATTTTTTGTTTCTGAAAATTTATTGAAACAAACCCATATAGATTTTTTCCTTCATTTATCTATTTTCCTTTAGTTTAAAAAACGCTTCTTTCAATATCGTCCATGGACAATAATTTCATTCTTTGCCTCCCCGAACATGATCAAGGACTATATCTCTTTGTTGATTTAGCAGATCGAGTACCCAGTCCACAACAAATCACTTTCGGATGTTTTCAATGTGTTCCTAAAAAACCATAACAACACAAACTTAATTAGGAAAAATAATATAGCTGCAAACAAAAAAATACACATGCCGATATATTGTACTTGTCGTACTCCTGTTGTGGAACTACTTGTAGCACAATAGGAAACTTGAGGACGTTGTTCTTATAACCGCTTTCTGATAAAATCTTGACATCTCGCTAACATCAACAAATTGGATAGTATTAAATTGCATACAAAAACCATTTCTAACAGAAACTATTCATGGATTTTGGACTTGCAACGCGTCTCACAAAAACCATGCTTTCCTCATCAATACATTCCAATCTAGAGTCTAGCAATTCAACCCTCTTGCCCCGAAGATTGATAACAATAGAATACCAATGGCGCTGTCGCATGACTGGGACAACAAAATTTTAACTTGCCATAAAACCAAACCTGAAGGTTTGGACCTAGTTAATAATTTTTCAATTGGTATGTGTGTACAATAAAGTTAGAAAGTTTCTCCCAAGGTTGAGAGTATTAGCTGACAACGTTATGATGACTTGCATCCAACGTATTACATATTGCACCAATCTGGACAATATTTGGACCCTATATGTTCATTAATATACGACAAATACAATTTCTTAATTGAATAATCTACACTATAGTTATCTATTCTGCTCTTTAATCTATAATTTTTTTAAAAAAAATTTCTCTTGCACCTTCTTTTGGAGCAGTTGCTCTCAACATTGTGGTGACTTGCTCTTTGTATTGTGGTGACTTGCTCGTAACAATGAATAAGTTGCGACAAGATATGGGGTACTATGTGAAACCTTACATACAAACCAAGCATTGGAGCATCATTTTGATTTCTAAAAGTTGATCCAAAGACACAAATGATCAAAACTGAGGCTTAAATTCAGATAAAGATAACTTCTGAAAGAAGATGACGAAGATGGCACTCGAGAGTGAGAGCATTGGATCAAATGCGAGTATCCCAGTTTCAAGTGTATATTCTTCAAATTTCCATAATCTTTCAACCACAATCTATCCCCCCAACAAAATAAACAACAACGATTCTCTGTCAAAAGAGAGGGCATTGGGCCAGAGACCGTCCCAAAAAGAGGCCAAAGAAATTACTCTCCACTTAACTATCTAAATACTTTTTACACCTTCAATTTATAAATACGCAATAAATACATTATGTTGGCAATTTATCGCGTGTTCCCCACCGCTAGTATATATTTATATAACATATATGTACCAAGATGTTTACCTATTTATTTAATTATAACCATTTGGATTTACTTTCTAAAGTAAAAGAATGCTTGGAGACTAGTAAGACTGAGCTTTATAGTTCAATAGACAATCCCAAGCACTTTGTGAAAACGAGTGGGTACAAATGTCGCCTACAAAATACAAATTAGAGGGAAATTTCGATCAAAAAGATGAAATTAGAGCCATTATGAACAACTAACTAAAGCATGATCAACACAAACTTTGCCTCCACGTGAATTGGTAAAAAGCCTAAGGGTGGCTTTAATTTATAGTTTAATTAGATGTAGATACCTAATGTTCCCTGGATTAGAGGTCCTACAACTACATAAAGGTTCATCTATTGGATATGCATGTTTTTTTGCACTCAATGTCCCAACCCCAAGAAAATGAAACAAAACAATATTTGTTGCACTTGCTGATACCGCCTGTCCATACTCATGAAGAGCCACGCATTGAGCAACTCTCAATAGTTTCTTCTTCAAACTCCATTTTATCAATTGTACCACTACGCCTCGTTGTGGGATGTTCGGCCATAATAGATTTAGAATTGCAAGGAGCCGATTCTTTATATCAACTTGTTTTGCATAGTTCATTTTTATGATCTTATGTGTACTAGTTGTTATATAAGTCTTATGTGTACATGCATATGTTTTGGAAGTATTATCATAGCTCTTTACACAAATTCTATAATGCAATCATTTGTTCTCATTTGTTGCACAAATACACTATAAAAATTAAAATAAAGGTTTACAACTAGTAAACAATTTTTCACGTGGTATATTGTTCTCAATATCGTGATGAATTGCTCCGAAACTTATGACGACTTACACCCAACGCTTCACAAATTGCACCAAAATTGGACACTATTTGGACCCTATGTGTTCAATGACATACGATATATTACAGTTTCTTAAGAAAATTCTACACTACTATTCCCTGTTCTGCTCCTTAATCTATAGCTCTTTTGAAATGCACACCAGTCTTTCTATAATACATAAATCTGTTATGCATCCAATGCAACTTAGAAATTACCGATGTTTGGGACAAGTGTAGGGTGGTTATAAGCGCAAATATTTTAGGTGGTGTGATGGATTCACGGTGATGTCTCTCTCTGGTCGTCCTTTTCTGCTTCTGTTCATAGAAATTTTGTGGTCCCTTTTGGAATGGTAGGGTTGTGTATAAAAGAGAGACTGAGGGCAGTTACGACTTTTCATTGACTTGATTAATGACATATTAGTCAATTTCTTGGCAATATTTAGATTTAGGTAAAAAGTTGATGAGGTTTTAATTTGTGGACTTGTAACTGATTTCCCTACAATTTCAATAAAGTATATGACTGACCCCATACCCGACCCCACCTGCATCTAGCTACCCGACCCCGCCCAAAATGTTAGATATTGACTTATGAGAACTGAAATGTTGTCAAATGATTTTCACTAAGACATGTACTCCATTTTGAATTCCTTCTGAATGCATGGTCTTCATATGACCACGTGTTATCATTAGGATTCAAGGAAGTCCCCAAACTTCTATTGTCAGTGTCATTACTAGTAGTTACAAAACGTGAGGAGCAACTTACAACACTCTGCTTCAAAAACTTTTTTTTAAACTAAAGGAAAACGTGGGGAGGAACTTAGAAAACTTAGGGAGCAACTTACCATACTTTGCTTCAATTTTTATTTTTTAAAACTAAAGGAAAATATGGGGAGCAACTGCTCAAACCTGGGGAGCAACTTACTAAGCATATGGAGCAACTGTATAAAGGTAGGGAGCAACTTACCACACTCTGCTTCAAATTTTTTTTTTTAAGCTAAAGGAAAATGTGGGGAGCAACTGCTCAAACCTGGGGAGCAACTTACGAAGCCTAATGAGCAACTGTCTAAACGTAGGGAGCAACTTACCACACGTTGCTTCTATTTTTTTTTAAAAAAAACTAAAGGAAAATATGGGGAGCAACTTAATAAGCATAAGGAGCAACTGTCTAAAGGTAGGGAGCAACTTACCACACACTGTGGTTTCAAATTTTTTATTTTAAAACTAAAGGCAAACGTGGGGAGCAACTGATCAAACCTGGGGAGCAACTTACCAAGCCTAAGGAGCAACCGTCTAAACGTACGGAGCAACTTACCACACTTTGCTTCTATTTTTTTCTTAAAACTAAAGGAATATGTTGGGAGCAATTGATGAAACGTGGAGAGCAACTTACTAAGCCTAAGGAGCAACTGTCTAGGAAAAGTGTACATAAAGTGTCGTGTCCGTGGGTCGGAGATGATACAACACGCGAACATTAACTTCTTAGAAGTGTTGGTACTTCCTAGTTTCTAACCAAGAAAAATAGAGCGACAAAGAAATGCTTTAGATAAGTTTCATACAGTAGCTTAAACATTCTATTCCACCACATTAACCATGAAATGGGTTCAGACTCCATAGTCAACTTTTGGGCAAACTTTCGTAGGGGTCATGCATTCATTAGAAATCCCTCCCTCCCTCCCTCCCTCCCTCTCTAGTCTTCTGTTATAGATGCCCAAGTCTCAACAAATGGATTGGTTGTAATATTTTCTAGTATGAATTGTTCTACAATATAAAACTGGCTACTGAATCTGCAAAACTAAGATATGCACACTGCACAGGCGAAGAAAGAAAATAAAAACCATGACAAAGTTCATATTTCATACCATTAAGAACAGCAATGGACAGAAAGATGTAACTGGAAGTTCAAATAAATTTCATTCTATATATTTCAACAATATAATTCTAACGTAAGAAATAAGGTAGGAAAATGACTCGTAAACATTCAAAAATTTCAATGTATTGCTCACTATATTTCCTTTTCATTCATATTTTTCTTAGTAACCAAACAAGAGAAAAGATTTTCCTTCATATTTTCCTTTCATTTCCCCCACTGAAATCCATGAACCAAATAGCGCCTTAAGAACTTCCTCTTTGAATCACCAATCACGAATTCCCAATTATAAAAGATCAACACACCCAGAAGATGAGTAGTAAGGTAAAAAGGTACAACCAATCAATCCGAGTGTACAAGGTACCATGAAATTTTCTTTGAAATCCAGATTAGCAGCAAAAAAATTTGTACTTTCATAGAAAGTATCAATTTTCATATGAAGACATGAAATTCTATAATCTAATACCCAAAATTGTCTGCTGCAAATCATCAATAAAAATTACTACCAAGAAGAGGAACAACAAAAATTAGATATTTACCACACAACGCCATCCAGACAATAAATAGGTCCGAATATTTAGCAACAGAGAGAGAGAGAATCGCAATACCCAACTGAGTAAAAATTGAAGACTGAAATGTGTGTGTACAAAGAAAGGACATTGAAGAATGACTAACCTATCCGGCGGTCATGGAGCTTCCAAATGTCGATGAAGATGTCGACTGTAGAAGACGATTGTAATCAGAAGAGATGACGATGATTGATGGGACAGACGGCAATGGAAGGTGAGGCGTATTTGTCTGCGACGATGGAAGGAGAAGATGGTGCGGCTTCACGGTGACGGTGACGGCGACGACGACGCCTCCTCGTCCATTTTTTTCTCCACAGCTTCCAAGATGTGTATGGTCCCTTTTGGTTGGGTAGGGTTTGGTATAAAGAAGAGGCTGAGGGCAGTTAGGACTTTTCATTGACTTGATTAATGACATATTAGTCAATTTCTTGGCAATATTTAGATTTAGGTAAAAAGTTGATGTGGTTTTAATTTGTGGACTTGTAACTGATTTCTCTACAATTTCAATAAAGTAGATGACTGACTTTTAATTTTTTACCAAATTGTTGACTGAATTTTAATTATCCCAATAAGTTTTTGAGTATAAATAAATCTCATAAATACAATTCGTAAATATTGTAAATTTATAATGTGTCTATTTCTCTCCTATGTGAATCACACAGTATCTGTAGACTCTACAATATCAGTAAATTCCACCAAAAAAGAGATAGATACATTGTAGTGTTTATGAATTGTTTTTGTGAGATTTGTTTGTGCCCAAAGACTTACTCTTATATTTACTGCAAGAAAAATTGTGAATGTGGGCAAAAGATCATATTGATTGATCAATTGGTGGGGTTAATCAGTTAATAACAATGTTAGGTGTACACCTTCAACAACACCCAAATCACAACACATGATTTAAACGTATGTACTTTGTACTGTGTGGATTTTTCATACATAACCCACACCTTTTTGAGAAACACAAAGTACATACATTTAAAACATGATTGTGATTTAGAGTGTGATTGAAGGTGTATGCCTAACATTATTGATTAGTTAAACATAGGATTAGTTTGATGCCAAAAGTCGTGATATGGTAAACTTTGAGCCAATATAACTAAAATGCCTAAAGTCATCAAATCAAACATGCTTAGTCTATGTAAGGATGTAGAACATTAGGCCTCGTATGGTAACGTTGTGATTTTTGGTTTTTGGTTTTTGTTTTTATTTCAGTTTTTGTTTCTATTTTTTGTGAAATGAAAACAAAAACTGAAAACCAAAAGCCACAACATTACAGTGCGAGCCCTTAGTTACTGTCTTTTTGATACCCAATTCTTTAAAAATTTTGAAATAAAAAAAAATTGAAAAAGATTTTCAATGTATTTTTTGTGGTGCAAGGAGGTTGATGGGATGACTTTAGAGAGCTAGCAGGTTGGTCTACGATCATGGAGTTCGGATACATGTATGATGTATGCATTTGGTTTCAAGCGAATGGTGCATTCTGATATGAGTAAAATTTGGGACACAATTAAATATATTATTTTTGGGACACAACCCAATTAATGTGTCTATCTCTCTCCTGTGATGTCACTGGACCCCACAATGACACAGGAGAGAGATAGACACATAAATTAGGTTGTGTCCCAAAAGTTGTGTGTTTGGTTGTGTCCCAAGTATTACTCTTCTGATATACTCTTTTGCCAACTAGGGTCGGCTGGAGTTTTAAGTGAATTTTTAAATGGACCTAAAAAAATGAGTCTTTATACTAAATTTTATAAAAATTATAAAGAAAATAGACCTAAAAATGATAAGTTTCATAGAAAAAAAGGGTCTAAAAATGACAAATTTCATAGAAATAAAAAAAAAATTAAAGAAAATAAGTCTAAAAATTATGCTTAAAAATGGGCCCAATGCGACAACTTGAGTGCATGTGTCCAGGCCAGCCCTGTTGCAAACCAAGAGATTAGTTAAAAGGCATCAAATTAAATTTTGTTTTGGAAAAATTGAAAAATCTCTAATTGTTACGATAATACCAATACCAAACGTTGAAACAACTTTCTAAAAAAATTTTACAGAAAAATGTCTAATATCAAAAGTTTCCAAATAAATCCTAAGCGGGCTCCTAAGCACTGCCAAACAACAGGTAAATAACCCAAGCCCTATGTTGGTGAGATGAAGCCAAGCCAATATAAGGTTACTTAAGAAGAAAAAAAAATGGTCTCCTATATATATTTTAGTTAGGAATGTGATTATGTGAGTTGGGCTTAAACCATTAGTTTATACATCAATAAGGGGAGGCATGTTTCGATGTTATTGTAAGGTTGCTCTATTTGATACGGAGGAAACACATTCAAAACACGGATGCAGTGGAAAAAGTATAGGGAAATGGAAAGTAGGGAGTAATGTTAGGCACTCTTTGAAATTTACAATGAATTTAATATCTTATGCTTTAAATACATATACCTTCTGTGTGAATTTTTCACACTTTTCTGTGTACCACTTACACAGCATAGGGTACATGCACTTAAAGCTAGATGTGAATTTTTCACACTTTTCTGTGCACCATTTACACAACATAGAGTACATGCACTTAAAGCTAGATGTCAATTCAGTGTGGATTTCAAAATGTGCCTAGCATTACTCTTGTTTGAGAGTTTAGGAGGATTTGAGAATAAAAGAATAAGTGTTTTGTTAGAAAGTTTGCCCATTAACTTTGTTTTAACTGAATCAACTAAAGTGAAAATAGGTTTATCCCATAGTTTGACAATCCAACTATTGAAAGCCTCAACTAGATTGTTTGTAATATGGTCACACTTAACCCTGTTGTCATACGTGTGTATCTAGCCCAATGATTCGAAGGATGTTTCTAGAGCCATGTGTGTGTGTGTGCTTCTTTTGGAATTACCTCAAGCTCCCTCATGCCCTCTTCGAATTTGATTTCTGTGTAAGCTCTAGCTGTAATCCAAAATTGTTTCCCCAACTTTAATCATGGATACTTCACCTTCATGTTGTTGAATATGTGTCTGCAACACCTTCTGTGAGTTACCCAAGGCATTACCTCGTGCATTGCAGCCTTAATGTCCTGAGTCAAATAAGATATAAACACATAAGTACAAGTAAAGTGCTGACCATAAGTACAAGTTAAGATTAAAATAAGTTGAATTATTACCTTTTGTCCATCCGACATAATAGTCATGTAAGGCTTTGATTGACAAAAATCTCCAACAAATAAGACAAGAATCTACCTCAACAATGGCCACTGGGAACAATCCATTATTTCCATCAAGAGCATTGGTAGCGAATAAAATCCCCTTACAAGGACCCTTCAAGTGGCATCCATCAACACCTATAAAGGGTCTACACCCTTTCTCTGAAACCTTTTTGAATTGAAACCAAGCTAATGAACATCCTCTTGAAATTGGGAAGTTCTAGGTTGGTTAAAACCCTCTCAAGTTGTATCTTTACCAAACTTCCACGATTTGTCTTCCTAAGTTCATGTGCATACTTAGGTAACTTACCATATGCCTTGCCATGGTTTCCCTCAATTACATCTAAGGCCTTTCTCTTTCCTCTATAAAGTTGCATCCTACCTACTTCAACTCCATACGTCTCAACTAGGAAAGTATTGATACTAGCAACAGTTACATCAGGGTTGGATCTCAATTTCTCTACTAGCTTTTCACCAATCCACACAGAGTTTGCTTCAGGGTTTTTGGTTGACCTTATAATGTATGTGTGGATACCGGGCTTCCACCGCTTCGTTATGTTTTGAAATTCGTTTGATTTTTGAATCAAGGAAAGAGAAAATGGTCTGTTGAAAACAGATACAGAGTCGCCACTTGGTCTTTAAGGAACCAAGAAACCTAATTTTGACTCACCCAAATGGATAAAGGGCACCGGCCCTTCATAACCACAGAACTTGGCTCGGGGTTTTGGTACAAGAGAGGAAGGAGCCTTTGTCGCGACTAAAACACCCTCAACTCGCCCCGTCTCTCGACGGGCCTCAATTAGCATCCAAATAATCATCTTATACTATGTTCGGTTCGACAAGTAATACTATGATAGTATACTACATTACATAAGAAACTTGAAATGGAAGATCTAAAGATAAGATATCATTCATAAGATCTAAGCCAAATATCATACAATGTAAAGTGAAAGATCACACAAATAAACCTAGAAAAAATCGTCTAATCATATATCAAATAATCAAGACTTCCTAATCTAAAGGGGGACATGAATTGTTCTTGAAACAAATAAGAAAGAAATGAAAATATGCTTAACAAGCTAGTATGATGCATGTTATTCTTTGAGAAAAGAAGATCTCTCAATCCCCGGGACGGATGAGAAAGGATGATTAGATCAAAGGGAAAGCATGAACGTGTGATCATGATCATTCCTTATAATCTTTCTAGATTAAGAGTTACAAAAACCCCAAATCTTGCATGAATGCAATGTATGTATCTAAAAATGTGCAAAGGTTGTAGTGTGTTTTGGGTACATGGATTCCTAGAGTGACTTAGAAGTCTAAAATGTGTATGGATGAATGAATGAAATTAACATGGGATGTGTACAAATGTAGTATGAACTACTTCCTAAGATATGAACTAATTTGGAATGCATATGAGCATCAAATCAAAGAATGAAAGTTGAAATGTTCTTGCTGTGAATAGTGGACAGAACAGTAGCATGATCTTTTGGAATTTGAAAAGAGGGGTTAGGAATGTTTTCAATGCATGATTTTTTATGGAGATGTTCCTTATTGTGTCTAGAACACAACCCAAAAGGCCAATCTTGAATAGCTATCACAGATTGAGAGAAATGATATAAACAATAGAGGTCACTCAGAAACAGAGTTCGTACTGTCGACTGAAATGTTAGAAAATCTTAGAAAATGAAAAAGAATGATCTAGAGGCCCATTTTATACAGAAAGTTCCCTAAGACATTGAATTTTAAGGAAAAAATAATTTAGGACCACCCCTTTTGGAAAAGTTTTCTGGAAAAGAGGTCGTAAGTTGACCTAGCTGCTGTGACAGCAAAAATAGAATGTTTGGAAGGAATGTTGGGACCCAAATGGACCATTTCCAAGTACTTCCAAGTCAAACCAAAAATCATGGGTGTTCTCCAATGAGTTAGGAAGACTTTCTAAGTGGCCTTGTATCCATATGTTGAGTATTGAGTTCTAGAAAAATCTTTGAACTCAACTCACTCACTGTTTTGGCTCATTGTTTTGAAGATTTTGGAGAAAACAAGGTTTTGTTTCTTGAAATCAAAATGAGAGGGATTAAGAGGGGTTTTGAAATAGATGTTTTGAAAGCATATTTTCAATACTCAATAAGGATTGTAGCCACTCAAAATGTCAACATCAAACTCATCATCAAGAACCTCCAAGATTGTTGGAGAGATTTATTTTATTTTGAACATAACTTCAATACATTTCAAGAACAACTTGGAAGTATTGAGGTTATGATCATCATCTATCAAACATGTTTTTGAGGTCAAGAGCTACTATCCATAAGGATTCACTCACCTCAAACTTCATGTCATCATTTAGATGATGATGAACTAGTAAGTAAATAAAGAAAATAAAAAAGAGAAATGAGGTAAGAAGAGATAAACAATGAATAAACAAGCAAGTAGATAATGATCAATAGATGATATTCATGAAGTATTGAACTTGTAGCTTGGTGTTTCACTCATAGATTTTGATATTTGGACATAGAAGTAGCTTCCTAACTCAAGAATGCTCAAGAATGGTGATTGGGGGTGATTTGGATGTGAAGTATATAGAAGAATAGTGGAGGAAAATAAGATTGGAACTCACTTTCTATAGAAAATCAATGGGAGAAGCTCCCTTTCTCTCTTCTAAACTTATCTCTATCTCTCTTCCTTTCTACAACTTTTCTTAGCTTTGCACTTGGCCCCCTCTAAAATGAAGAGCAATGGGGGGTTTATATAGGCCAATTTGGGGTGGTTTTGGGATTTTAGAAGTGTTCCCATTGGTCCCAAACATCTGTGAACATAAAACTACGTCGTTTTGGCTTTCAATTAATCAAATTGGACCCCCAAAAAAATTACAAAAATGGACTCTGCGAGGGTTGAGTGCCGCGGCGGCACTGGCCCAGTGCCGCGGTGGCACTGCTCCTCCCTTCGTCCAGATAATGCTGTTTAGCCCCCCTGAAGTTCCGGTATTCGCGAAAAGGCCCTATTTCGTCCGAAATTCACAGAAAATGCGTACGAACTCCAAATTGAGGTTGTGATATACCGTTGGAAAGGTAATGGAGTCTACTTTATATAAAAAATAGTTCGGAGATAGGTCACCTTGAAAAGTTTTACGGTATTCGCGATAAAAGCCGATTTGATCGCCTTTTCCGGCTTTGGAAATTCATAATAAATTTGTTTTAAATCCAGAAATTATGTGCGATATACCGTTGGAAAGGTATTGACCTCTAGTATCCATGAAAAATATTTGAAAATTATTTCGGCGCCCCGATTCTAAAGTCAAATCTTGGTTAAACTGGTCAAACCCGGGATTCCCGGGAAGTTCTGGGAACCTCCGGGAGTTCCCGGGAGCTGATGTTTTCGCTCGATTTTCTTTTAGAACTTGTGTTAACACTTTTTCATGATTTCGGTGAATTCGGACGATTTTGGTCAAACTTGGTCAAACTTGGTCAAACTCTGGTCAAACCTGGTCAAACCTTGGTCAAACCGGTCAACGGGGACTTTCGGGGAACTTCCGGGACTTCCGGGGGTCTCTGGGAGCTGACGATTTCTTCCGGTTTTACTTAAAAACTCATTTTATCATTTTTCTTACGACATAGCATGTTTTCAGAACTTCGGGACCAAATTCGGGAGTTTCTGGGCTTTCAGGGGCATTTTGGTCATTCTGAGCATTCTGAGAGATAGAGCTGACTTCCAAGAGTCCTTTTGAGTCTTTTACGATCATTGTGAACCACCAAGCTATGGGCCTCCTAAATCTGATAGCCGACAAAATGGGGTGTCTACAGTATGGTTCTGCCTGCATGGTTTTAATCTTATATATAACCCCATCAGTCAATAGTGATGCGTGAATTCTCTAAGAACAACCTTGACTTCCACAATGTGTTGTTACCATACTCTTCTCGTTCTTGTCTTTCACATGCTTGAACCCTTGTTGGATTGCAAATTCTTTCAAAACAGTCTAAAAGTGTGTAGCATTGACAAACAACAACCCCTGCTCTAGCATAATTTATTGGCCATCCCTCATTTCAAATGATCTCCCTCTCATGTACCTATCTAAATTTGATGTCCCAACACCTCCTTCATCACTTGAATAATGACCACCACTATCATCAGAACCATAACTTGACATTTCAGCATCATCACTATCACTCTCATTCATTCTACCCTCTAAATTCCCATCCATGCCTTCAAAGCTATTGCATTCACTCTCTTCCTCACTTTGAAAGACCCATTCATCATCGGAACTGCTAAGATTTGCAACTGAGTCATTAGAATTATCAGATTTTGATTCGTCATAATCATATAGATCAGGACCAATTGGTTTCCCAATTCCAATGGTCTTCTTCCTAACTTGCCTCTTCACTATTGCTTTCACTCTCCTACCTTGTAATACCCTGTATTTTTGTAATGTATTATGTGATGAAGACCCTGTATGCTTCTTTTAATACTTGTTTGAGCCTGGCCTTACCCTTGGTATAATTTGGATACCAATCGATTGAACTGTTTTCCAATCGATTGCCTTATTTTGGATACCAATCGATTGATACTTTATCCAATCGATTGCTTTTGTCAATCGATTGACACTTATGCCAATCGATTGGAGGCAGCTGGGCAGATTCTTTTGCTCTGGCTGGGGAGAGGCCACGTGAACACCTTCCCTCTATATATACCAGCCCATTTTGGGCGTAATTCTGGTTGCTGAAATCAGAGAGAGTGAGAGGGAGAGTCTTGTGTGTGTATTTTATATATATACACTCATATATATATATACACACATATACATATAATTGCACACACACACACACACACACATACACAGAGATTGAAGAGGAAGAAGAAGAAGACCAGAAAGAAGAAGAAAAGAAGAAAAGAAGGAGAAGAGAGAAGACAGAGCAGAGGAGAGGGAGAGGAACCACCATTGAAGCTCCAAGCTTCATTACACACAACCAAACACCCCCTAATCCTAAGGTGAGTTTTAAACTCACTTGGTAGCCTTACATTGATGTTAGGACTTGTTTTTGATAAAGAAGAGATGCAGAAACCATGTATTCCCGTTAATTGTTGCTGGACAGTCTTCTCTGTGAAGAAGACGAAGTATCAATCGATTGGTACTCTTACCAATCGATTGACATCTTTCAGGTCCCAATCGATTGACATTTTGTGCAATCGATTGGCATGGATTGTGATCCAATCGATTGAACTTTTTATCAATCGATTGACACTACTTCTATACCAATCGATTGAATCTTTTTCCAATCGATTGATGCCACTTTTATACCAATCGATTGATCGATTGAACCTCTATACCAATCGATTGGAAGCTTCAGAATACTGTTTTTCTTATAATAACTGTTTAGTTGTTTATTTACTGTTCAGTATTTCCCAGCATGCTTTATTATTGTAATACAGACATGATAACGAGTTAATGCAACGTAGGATCATAGTAACGACAAGATTAACGGATAATGTTTATAATGTTAGATAACGGAATAGTCATGAATCCTTTGGAGTTAACGTTCATTTCATTCAGAGTAGTCGGGCCACATTGGGATTGTCATGTATCGGTGATAGAGTTGAACTTAAGTAGGTTTGCTAAGATTCGGGAAATTTGCGTGGGCGGGCTTTGGTCGATCATATGTTCTTAAAAGCGGTAGACAGACGAAGGTGTCTATGACTTGCAGTGAACCGGACCAATTGCCCTAAGATAGCCAGATGATCTAATCATATGTTCTTAAAAGCGGTAGACAGACGAAGGTGTCTATGACATGCGGTGGACCGTGATCACTGGTAGACGTCGCTAAGTCGTGGCATAGAATGATGTACTGTTGTTTAAAGCGTTATATCCCTGACATGCGGTGGACTGTGCATATGTTCTTAAAAGCGGGGGATGGACTAACGTGGTATCCATGACATGCGGTGAACTGTGCATATGTTCTTAAAAGCGGTGGATGAGCAATGGTGTGTTATAGAGTTGAACTACTGTCGAGTCTGTTCCCCTATCAGGACGCGTTATCGATCTTAAAATGAATAGGACGTCAGTAATCGGATCATCGGTTTGATTAAAGGAGTTACCCTTGCTGAATTCTAATTTGGTTACTATTTATAACTTGTGATAATATCAATAGTCGATACCCTGTTAGTATTTAACTCACTCGGCTTTCATTAAGCTGACGGCGTTTATGCCGCTGGACATTTCTACGTTCCAGCGCACCCTGGTTATGACTATACAGGTGAAGGGCCTGCAGGAGAGGACTACTATGCTGGTGACGGAGTTCCTGTGGAGGATTTCCCCGACGGAGGTCAGACCGAAGAAGACTACTACGCCGAGGACTACCTCTACGCCAACTGAAGACTAGACTAGAATTGTAGCTAATTGTCTTTACCGTTTTAGAACCCCTTTTTGTAGTCAGGCATATGTTGCCTTGACATTTGTACTTCCGCTATCTTATATTTGATTCGAGACTCTGACGTGTAATAGTTAGTAACTTCTGTTGACTTTATGTTACGTTGTGATCAGAACCTAGACTTCATTCTTGTTACACTATTACTCTTGTTGCTTAGTACTGCGTGGTGTGGACAATTATGTGACCTCACCCGTCGCTGCCTTTGGACCCAAAAAGGAAATTTATTTTTCTCTATTTTTGCCGTTCCGGGGCGTGACATACCTCTCCTAGCTCCAAAACCCCTGCCTTATCCAACACCCCCATTCCTAGCACCAACACCCCTGCCTACTCCAACAGCCCTGCCTACTCCAACAGCACCACTCCCAGCACCAACACCCTTGCATATTCCAACAACACCACTCCCATCATCAACACCCCTACCCACCTCAACACCTTCTCCACTACCCCTGCCCATTCTAACTCCACTAGTCCCAGCAAATTCAACCGTCTCTAAAAACACACAAATCTTCCTATATCCCTTATTGACTTTCAACATTTTTACCACATCACTTTCATTTTCTATGCTCTTTTTAGTTGATGAACGAGGTACAAAATGGTGTAAACTGTTAGGAAACCGCGTTCCCAAAATCCGTTGTGTCACGCCCCGACGTAGCATAAATAAGGAAAGTGTTTAATTTCCTTTATGGACCCGTAGGTCGCGACAGTTTGAAGGATCGATTCCGTCCCAAACGTCGAACAACAAAACATAATAATCAGAGCAGAGCAATCAAGGCTTATAAAATTTTTCTAACTTATTACATATTACAGCACGGGGTCATCTAAAGGCACAGACCGCCTAAAAAAATAAAACAAAAACTTAGTGTCTATTACAATCATCCTTATAAAACAAACAGTTTAAAACTTAAAACATATAACTTAAAGCATATAATCAATAAACAGTTTTCTCCTTCCAAAGGCAGCCATTCTCAGTTAGCGTAGTCATAAGATTCCTCCTGATTGTAACCTGAAAAGCCTGAACACGAATGTCCAGGACGCATCAACGTCGTCAGCTTCAAGAAGCTGGTGAGTATTAAAAACATAACTTTAAATGTAAAACATACTCATTTACCTTTTTCCATTTTCAATTTGTAGAATCAATAATTTGACATAGAGAGAATTTAATTTATAAACCAACGAGGAATATATTGAAAGTCATTCATTCATAAAGCATATGATCGTGTATGAGACAATGCACCACACTCATCTTGCCGACTCTTTTCTCTCGACAGACACAACAACCTACTATCTTATTCCTGGTATCTTTGAAACACTAAGATAGCCACATTTTAGCAACGGGGCTCCAGGGAGTGTCCAGTTTGCCTCACACTTTGATCCGCGGTACCAGGGAGTGTCCAATGCCTCACACTTTGAATACCCTAACCGCCATGAAAATACCGGGGCAACCCCTCACGCAGTATCCAGACTCGAGTATCAGGGAGTGTCCGTAGGCCACACTTTAACACTAACATGGGTGCCAGGGAATGTCCAAGTTCGGCGTCACACACTTTAACTCTTCCATGGGCATCAGGGAGTGTCCAAATTTGCCACCGTCGCATTTCAAAGATACCCTCACCGCAATCTCAACCACAACCACAACCGCAATCTCAACCACAACCACAACCGCAATCTCAATCTCAATCTCATACTCTTTCCACGCTACCATTACTCTTTTTCACACTGACTGACACCCACATGCATGTACCACTGACTCCATATGAATGACATGGACTTAAACATACAGTAAATCGCTGAATTAAAGGAATAACGCACACTCGGGGATTAATAACTTGTAATTCATTACCTTAATCATTTCAAACATAACTAATAGCATTCTGTATTAATAAAATTTCCAAACAGAACCTTAACAGTACTAAAAAAATTGAACCAAACAGTCCCTAAATACAAAACAAACAAAAACCAGAATCTGCCAGAGGTCGCGCTCGCGCGGGCCGCTCGCGCGATATGCCTAATTTTCATTTTATATATAAACTTTTCTGTCTGCCTGAAAAAGTCAAGGTCGCGCGCGCGGATCGCTCGCGCGAAAGGTCCCTCGCGCGACCTGCCTAAATTTCATTATATATATATAAACTCTTCCGTCTGTCTGGGGAAACGAGGATCGAGCGCGCAGATCGCTCGCGCGAGGGGTCGCTCGCGCGATCTTCGCGCGCGCTATCGTGGCGCGAGTTTTTACTGAGGCTTCATCTTCTTCGCAGGAACTATTCTGTTTTAGATTTTAGGGTCTAATTTGACCCATTTCAAATCTGGAAGCAATTAGGGCATGTAATATATGAAATTCTTTGTTTTTCAACAAGGATTAAGAATATGTAATCAATTTAACATGATTCAAACTATAGCTCTCCAATTTTATGAAAAACTAAAACTTGTCAAAACTTATTTTCTTATATACTTCCTCATGTGATCAAATTAAGCCCCAATACTTTAAACATGGCATGTAGGATGTATAATCTTTCATATTTCATTCTAAAAATGGATTTTGGTTGAGTTTGGAAAATTGTGATTTTGAAGCTCAAACTTCCATGGACCAATTTAGCAATGGAGGATTATTAATACATACACAAACTCAGTAACTAAGCATGAATTTACATTCTAGAGTGAGTTTAGAATACTCACTGTGATATAGATTGAAGAAATTGTTGAGAAAGATATAAGAATTAGCAACCAAATAAAAGCTTAGGCTATGGAGGATTGAGCTCTTCTCTTTCTAGTTCTGAACTATGAACTCTCTGCTCTCTCTTTGAAACTCTCAGTTGCAAGGATACAAAATGTGAGTGTGTGCAGGAGTGAATGTGAGTTATATAGATGAACAATTTTGGGAACTTGGCCACCAAGAAAAACCTTCTATACACTACAATTAGGAGGATTAACTCCAATCCTAAACACACACGACTCATATAAATGGATTAATACACAGATAATGCATACGTATGTATACATTCTCAAGTGCTGAAGGGGCATTATAGGTTAGTAGGGGGCAACTAAGGTTGTTTGGGAATTTGGCTTATGGCCTAAGGAATACACACACACTACTAGCATTGCCAAACAAGGCCTAAGGCAATCATTAGTTGCCATAAATGGAAAGTAATGTATAGTCACTTCCAACTTTACGTCCAAATCAAAAACTGTGCCAGTTTAACGCAGCGCAGACAGTTTTGAACAAAAACTGGTATTTTCGGGGCGCAGTGGTCACCAAAAAAAATACAGAAAATTCATTTTAACATAGGAAGTGATTTTCCGGTTTCATAAAAATACTGATTGAGTTAAAAGAAAATGCTCCCACCGTTTTGAAATACAGTTTTAAAAATCCAACACAGGTATTGCTAAATTTTATAAAATTGCAGTTTGACCCCAAAAGAATTTTAATAGCCATTAAAACAAGAATTAAAGTTTAATACATGGGAATAGAAATTAAATAAGACTAGGATACAGATTAATTATGAAAATGTCAAATTAAAATAAAATGAAAATGCAGGTTGTTACACGTTGACAGTGTGTATAAGTTGGTACTGCAAAAATTTCATGAAATCTATAACTTTCTGTTGAGACCCTCAGCTACCTGGAGTTCTTTAAGCAGCTCCGCCAAAGTATATTTAAATTTATTCATGTTGTAATTGAGGCGGAATTGCTTAAAAGACTCTGGCAGTGACTGGAGTACGATATCGATATGGGTTTCCCCATCGATTGTAGCTCCAAGGATCTCTAGTTCATTAAGAAGAGATATCATCTTAAGAACATGATCCCTTATAGACGTCCCCTCAGCCATGGTTGTGTTCATCAAGTCTTTCATGGCAACCTGCCTAGCAGCACGACTTTGATCCCCGAACATCTCTCGGAGGCTCTCCATCATGTCATAGGCACTGGCCATTGACTGATGCTGATGTTGCAGCACATTTGACATGGATGACAAAATGTAACACCGCGCCATCTCATCAGCCTTGACCCATTTCTTGTGAGCCTGGGTTTCCTCAGCGGTTGACCCCTCACCAGGTTGCTCAGGGCATTCTTGAGTAAGCACAAACTTGTACTCTTCAGCAGTTAACACAATATCCAAATTCCTTTTCCAGTCTATATAGTTTGGTCCAGTAAGTTTATTTTCTTTAAGTATAACAGCAAGTGGAGTGAAAGTACCCATTTAAAAGCCTGAGAATCACATAACATAAATAATTACGTTTGGGCAAAAATTACTATGGATTCGAGTTGAAAATATTGGTTCCCTCTACCATATTTGAAAGGAATCCGCCAGCAACCTGATACACCGCGAATAGTATGACTCGATGGGAAGCCATATACTATCCATCACTTGTTCAGATAGACAATTGCCTTTTAATTTTACTATCCAGGCAATATAATTTGCCTAATAAAATTAAACTGCTGACTTGCTTTGGTCCAATAAATAATAATAGTGACTCAGATGGAGAGGATATTATTATTTATAGCTAAGTGTATACCATCACTTAATTCTAGGTCAAGAGTTCCACGAGGAACACCTCTGATGGAGAGGTGACACACACCAACAATCACCCAAAACATTCTTTTAAAGAAGTTTTACTGATAATTCCATGATCAACTACATCCGATAGGGAGGATGACTGTCACGACCCATCCCACTACGCGTGAAAATAGGACACGTGGCACGCCACCAAGGCTCATCCAAACATCAATATAACTATACGCAGCGAAAAGAACTTTAAAACAACCCTGGGTATTTAAAACTTAGGGAACATTACTCTCTGAGTTTATAAAATCCATTGAAATCAGAGTTATAAAAAGTTTTGTTCAATCAAAAGTGCTCACAAGAATCCATTTCAAAATACAGAGGTTCAGTCGACTGCCCAGTCGACTGTACTAGGGTCCAGTCGACTGTGCCTGGCAGAAACTAAAACCCTAAATCCTCAACAGAGGTCCAGTCGACTGCCCAGTCGACTGGGTCAAGCAGAACCCAAAATACAGCATATAACACAGGGGTCCAGTCGACTGATATGGGACTCAGTCGACTGGTATGGGACTCAGTCGACTGCTTTTCCATTAATAGAAGCAGTATTCAAAAACTACAGTGGTTCAGTCGACTGATCAGGGATCCAGTCGACTGCTTCTCTTACTATTCACTTTCAGAGTCTCAAACACACGAGATCCAGTCGACTGACCCTGGGTCCAGTCGACTGCTCCCCTGCTGGTAGCCATGTATGAAAATACTAATAACTCATGCTTCTTAATCCCAACCCCAATACAACCACAACTGATTCCAACATATTAATATGCAATTACAGATGTTAAATTACAAGATTCCATATTGTGAAGCTAATCCATGTTTCTATTACAACATACTACAATATTCAAATCCTTACAAAAGTTTAGGATTTAAACAAAAACATATACAAGTGTGATTTCCCCGGCGTTCATCGGCCTCACTCATCGCGCTTCTTCTTGTCTTTCTTCTTACCTGCAATGGAGTACATCTCCACTGTTCAGCTATATGCTGAGCGTACAAGTCTAACATATGCAATATATGACAAAACATGCTTTAATCTCATAAATCATATCAATAGTCTCTAGGGAGGAAAATACGCATTCATCCGGTAACGGCAAGTCCAAGCCTTAAACCGCGATGTCAATGGCAAGTCCAAGCCTACAACCATTACATCCCACAAGTGCCATGGCAAGTCCAAGCCTACAACCATGCACAGTAGCCGTCGCTACTAAAATTCTCAAACATCGAGAAGTTTACTCCGGCATGAATTTGTATAAGACTCCCCTTTGACCCACATAGACAACTCAACGTGCTCGCGTAAATTTAGACATGCATTTCACAAATTAGCGCGTGCATAATTAACGGGCCTACAATCAACACATGGATTTCGCCCGGATCTCAATTTCGTCGTCGAAATATAAAACATATATTCCTCTATATTTCACAAGTTAGGACTTCATACCTCGTGCGATTTCCCCCAAACTTTGAAGGATCGACTAGGGGGCTAAATAATCGTCGGATTTCGATTTGAGGAAATTCCTACAAGTTTATACCTGTTTTTCCCAAAAGTCTAGAATTAAGATTTTTACAAAAATTGGCCAAACATGACCTAAGTGGTATCAAAACGTAGATCTTACCTCCACGAGTTCAAATCTGAAATCTGGAGAAAATCTGACGGACGAACAGTCGTCGATCGGCGTCGCAAAGCCCGTTGGCTCCAAATCTCCCTTCTCTCTCCTCTCTCTAGATTTTTGTGAGTGTTTGGATGAGATTGAAATCTCATCCCAATCTATATATAGGCAAACTTTCGGGGAATTACGTTTACCTCCCCGCAAGTTTCTCAAAACTTCTCATTAACCCATGAAACTTTGCACAAGTCCATTTTATAACTTTACGAGTGAATATTATAAATTCCAAAAGTTTTCGACTAAGTCTCGTTTGGGTCCAAAAACAACGTCCGAAAACTCTAATCTGTGGAATCTCTACACAACCTACCTTTTTAATTAACGTATCTCTCACGTTCTCACCACAGTTCTCAAAATGATATAATCAATATCAAAGATATCAGAAATTATACTACACTGGTATAATTCAGTATTCATAAAATACCAGATATATCAAATAACATTTAAGTCATATAAATGTCATTTAATCGTGCCATGCAATATGAACTGCCATGTTCCCGTGTCCTCACTGACACCTTACCAATGACTCACAGTCAACCTCTTCTCAATTCAATTATCAAATAACATTGATAATCCATAAAGATCTGAATATGCATATTAAAACCATGAAATTTTTGGAACGGGTGTGACAACTCTCCCCTCCAAAAAGGAAGTTTGTCCCCAAACTTTACCTCATGCGTCGAATAAGTACGGATACTCATTCCTCATGTCTTCCTCACTTTCCCATGTAGCCTCTTCCGTCGTATGGCTACGCCATAGCACTTTTACCATTGGAATGGTTTTAGTTCTCAAGACTTGTTCCTTTCGATCTAGAATCTCTACTGGTTGTTCCACATAAGTCAAGTCCCCTTGAATCTGTAGCGGTTCAGGCACAATAATCTTACTCATATCAGTCATACACTGTCTCAACATCGATACGTGAAATACGTTATGCACATGTTCCAACTCTAATGACAAGGCCAATCGATAAGCCACCGGCCCTACTCTCTTTAGAATTTCAAAAGGTCCTATAAATCTTGGATTGAGCTTTCCCCTCCTTCCAAATCGTACAATGCCTTTTGAAGGCGATACTCGCAAGTATACAAAATCTCTAACTTCAAAATTCATCGGTCGTCGTTTAGAGTCTGCATAACTCTTATATCGGCTCTGAGCTACCTTTAGTCGCTCTTGAATCAATTTCACCTTCTCAGTAGTCACCTATATTAACTCAGGTCCTAACAACTTCCTTTCTCCAACCTCGGTCCAACAAACTGGTGATCGACACTTACGGCCATACAGAGCTTCATATGGTGCCATACCAATACTTGACTGAAACCCATTGTTATAAGCAAATTCAATAAACGGCAAGTGGTGCTCCCAATCATTCCCAAAATCTAATACACATAATCTCAACATATCTTCCAAGGTCTGAATCATACGCTCTGACTGTCCGTCGGTCTGAGGATGAAATGCAGTACTGAAACTCAATTTCGTACCCATAGCGTTTTGCAAACTTCCCCAAAACCTTGACGTAAAACTACTATCACGATCTGATACAATCACCGCTGGTACTCCATGTAATCTTACAATCTCTTTCACATACAATTCCGCTAATTTGGACGGCTTAGTCGTCTTGATCGGTAGGAAATGAGCTGACTTGGTTAGTCGGTCAACTATAACCCAAATCTTATCATTCTTATTGCATGATCGTGGAAATCCAGAAACAAAGTCCATCGTGATCTCGTCCCACTTCTATTCTGACACAGGTAAAGGTTGTAATAATCCCGCGGGTACTTGTCTCTCAGCTTTAACCTGTTGACATGCCGAACATTCAGATACAAACTTAGCGACTTCACGCTTCATACCCTTCCACCAGAAGTTTTCTCTCAAGTTTTGGTACATCTTATTACTTCCCGGGTGCACTGAATATTTCGTATTATGAGCTTCTTCTAAGAGTCGTTCCTTTATGTCTTTCACATTCGGTACACATAACCGATTCCCAAACCTCAAAATCCCTTGTTCCAATACCAAACCAGATCGCTTTCCCAAAGGTATCTCGTCTCTCATTTTACACAAGTAAACATCGTGAAACTGTTCCCTCTTGATTTCATCAATAAAATCTGAGTGTACCATGATCGCCATCATTAAACCACCATTAGTCTCTGGAATCACATCCAAGTCTAAATGTTCCATTTCTTTTACCAATTCTTTTTGTTGTGTTAGCTCGTCGGCTAAATTCCTCGACGTCTTCCGGCTTAAGGCATCGGCTACTACATTTGCCTTTCCTGGATGGTACTCAATCGAAAGATCGTAATCCTTTATCAATTCCAACCATCTTCGCTGTCTCATATTCAAGTCCAGTTTGGTGAAAATATATTTCAAACTCTTGTGGTCCGTGAATATCTCACACTTTTCCCCGTACAAGTAATGTCTCCAAATCTTCAAAGCATGAATTACTGCAGCTTATTCCAGATCATGAGTCGGATAATTAATCTCATGTGTCTTCAACTGTCTAGAAGCATAAGCAATCACTTTACCACCTTGCATCAACACGCATCCCAACCCTTGATGCGACGCATCACTATAGATCACAAATCCCTCGGTTTCGGATGGTATTGTCAAAATAGGTGCTCTCGTCAATCGTGACTTCAACTCCTGAAAACTGTCTTCACATTCCTGACTTCATTAAAAAATAACACTCTTTCTCATTAACTTGGTCATTGGCAAAGAAATCTTTGAGAAATGTTCAATAAAACGGCGGTAGTATCCCGCTAATCCCAAGAAACTTCGAATTTCGGATACGAAAGTCGGCCTTTGCCAATTAGATACAGCTTCTACTTTCTGAGGATCAACTGATATTCCATTCTTGTCAATCACATGACCAAGAAAAGTAATACTAGACAACCAAAATTCACATTTCTTGAATTTACCAAATAATTGTTTCTCTCGTAATCTCTGAAGTATCAATCTCAAATGATTCTCGTGTTCTATCTCACTCGGTGAATAGATAAGGATATCGTCAATGAATACAATCACAAAGTAGTCCAAATAATCTTTGAATACTCGATTCATAAGGTCCATGAACGCGGCTGGTGCATTGGTAACTCCAAATGGCATAACTAAGAACTCATAGTGTCCATAACGCGTTCTAAAAGCTGTTTTCTCAACATCTTCGGCCTTCACTTTCAACTGATGATAACCCGATCTCAGGTCTATCTTGGAGAACACTTGTGCCCCACGAAGTTGATCAAATAAGTCGTCAATTCTGGGTAACGGGTACTTGTTCTTAATCGTCAACTTGTTCAGTTCCCGATAATCCACACACATACGCATTGAGCCATCTTTCTTCTTCACAAACAATACTGGAGCTCCCCACAGCGATACACTTGGTCGAATAAAACCTTTATCAAGTAACTCTTGTAGTTGAACTTTCAATTCCTTCAGTTCTAGTGGTGCCATTCTATACGGTGCCTTGGATACCGGTCTTGAGTCTGGCTTTACCTCAATGGTGAATTCAATTTCTCTCTCAATAAGAACATCTAGTAGATCATCAGGAAAGACATCTGAATATTCTCGCACTATCGGAATGTCTTCTACTTTGAATTCGGTCGCTGAGACATCGGTTACTGAACATAGGAATCCGTGACATCCCTTTTTCAATAATCTTTCCGCCCGGATAGCTGAAATCAAATACGATGGCGGTGTAACCCCACTCCCTTGGAAACAAAAGTTCCCATGTACCGGTGATCGAAAATTAACTTCTTTCTGTTCACAATCTATCGTAGATTGGTTAAGGGCTAACCAATCCATTCCCAGTATCACATCAAAATGATTCACCCCAATCGGTATAAGGTCTACAGTCATCAACTTCTCGCCTAATTTGATTTCACAGTTCTTATATATAGTAGACGTCACTATCGATTTACTAAGTGGCACATAAATAGACAATTCATATCCTAACGGTGCCGATCTAACAGTCAAATGTTCAACAAAGGCATGCGATACAAATGAATGCGTAGTTCCCGAGTCGACAAGTATGCGTGCTAAGTGTGAACATACAAGCACCATACCTGAGACCACTGTCTCGGAAGCAGTCATATCTCATGGGTTCATCTGATATGCCCTTCCTTGACGTTGCTCCAACCTTTGTCCCCCGACATTAATCTGCTTAGGCTTCGAACCACTAGAAGCCATAGAATTAACTCCTTGCTGAGAATACTTCCTCGGGCAATCCTTGGCTTGGTGTCCAAATACTCTACAATCATAGCACTTGCCTCTCATCTCGGGTGTAGAATTAGCACTACCCCCCCCCCCCCCCTTGATTTCTGCTCTGGGGTTTGGTCATGAAACACCGGCCTGAGTGTGGTCGGTTGCAAAGCGAATACAACGGTATGCCACTTGGCGTCCTCCTAAAATCACTGGAACTAGAACCAGAGCCTCTTTAAAATGGCCTCTTGAAAGATCCGCCTTGGTTCCTATCTCCACTCTCATTGCTTCGTTTTCCGTGCTGATTCTGCCTCGACCTTTCCATCCCACTCTCGGCCACTAGCGCCGTTTGTTGTACTGCTGCCACAGTCGAATGCTCGTAGGTTTCCACCCTTAAACGAATATTTTCCCTTAAACCTTCTTCGAATTTCCTTGCTCTATCTTCCTCCTCTGGTACTGAACCCTTGCCAAACCTCAACAACGCATTGTACTTGGAAGTATATTTGGTTATAGTCATATCTCCCTGCTTCAAGTTATCAAATTCTCGCTTCTTTGCATTGTAGGCGGCTCGCGGAAAGAACCGGCGATTGAATTCCGCCTTGAACCCTTCCCAAGTAATCGGTGCCCCTTGATCTAGTACATTTACCCACCAGTTCTGGGCTTCACCCTTCAGTACATCACTTACATTTTCCATCTTCTCCCTATCGGTCATCGGGATAGATCGGAAGATTCGTTCCATGTCCATTATCCAATGTTCTGCGAGCGTTGGATCGGGTGTCCCATGAAATTCCATTGGTTTCTTTCGAGTAAACTGTTCAGATATTGATCTCATACCCCTACTTTCGGGTGCATTTACTACTGTTATTGGTTCCACTTCGATGTGAGGTGTGGGAGGCAGTCGCTCCGCTATATTCCGTATCATTTTTCCCATATTCCCCATCATCTCTGCCATTTCATTCATTCGTCGTGTATGGGGTGATAACTCTCGGTCATCCATGATTACAATCCTGTAGTTCTCAATGCATAAACACTATGCATGTACAATAATAACAATGTCATGTATGTAAAACAACATACATATGCATCAAACATCTCTAATATGTGTGGATGCAGTTTAAAACATGTGACAATTCACTCAACACTCCACTCGTCGTCGAACGTTCCCAAAGTTTTGTTACCTATTGCTCTGATACCAATAAATGTCACGACCCATCCCACTACGCGTGAAAATAGGACACGTGGCACGCCACCAAGGCTCATCCAAACATCAATATAACTATACGCAGCGGAAAGAACTTTAAAACAACCCTGGGTATTTAAAACTTAGGGAACATTACTCTCTGAGTTTATAAAATCCATTGAAATCATAGTTATAAAAAGTTTTGTTCAATCAAAAGTGTTCACAAGAATCCATTTCAAAATACAGAGGTTCAGTCGACTGCCCAGTCGACTGTACTAGGGTCCAGTCGACTGTGCCTGGCAGAAACTAAAACCCTAAATCCTCAACAGAGGTCCAGTCGACTGCCCAGTCGACTGGGTCAAGCAGAACCCAAAATACAGCATATAACACAGGGGTCCAGTCGACTGATATGGGACTCAGTCGACTGCTTTTCCATTAATAGAAGCAGTATTCAAAAACTACAGTGGTTCAGTTGACTGATCAGGGATCCAGTCGACTGCTTCTCTTACTATTCACTTTCAGAGTCTCAAACACACAAGATCCAGTCGACTGACCCTGGGTCCAGTCGACTGCTCCCCTGCTGGTAGCCATGTATGAAAATACTAACAACTCATGCTTCTTAATCCCAACCCCAATACAACCACAACTGATTCCAACATATTAATATGCAATTACAGATGTTAAATTACAAGATTCCATACTGTGAAGCTAATCCATGTTTCTATTACAACATACTACAATATTCAAATCCTTACACAAGTTTAGGATTTAAACAAAAACATATACAAGTGTGATTTCCCCGGCGTTCATCGGCCTCACTCATCGCGCTTCTTCTTGTCTTTCTTCTTACCTGCAATGGAGTACATCTCCACTGTTCAGCTATATGCTGAGCGTACAAGTCTAACATATGCAATATATGACAAAACATGCTTTAATCTCATAAATCATATCAATAGTCTCTAGGGAGGAAAATACGCATTCATCCGGTAGCGGCAAGTCCAGGCCTTAAACCGCGATGTCAATGGCAAGTCCAAGCCTACAACCATTACATCCCACAAGTGCCATGGCAAGTCCAAGCCTACAACAATTCACAGTAGCCGTCGCTACTAAAATTCTCAAACATCGAGAAGTTTACTCCGGCATGAATTTGTATAAGACTCCCCTTTGACCCACATAGACAACTCAACGTGCTCGCGTAAATTTAGACATGCATTTCACAAATTAGCGCGTGCATAATTAACGGGCCTACAATTAACACATGGATTTCGCCCGGATCTCAATTTCGTCGTCGAAATATAAAACATGTATTCCTCGATATTTCACAAGTTAGGACTTCATACCTCGTGCGATTTCCCCCAAACTTTGAAGGATCGACTAGGGGGCTAAATAATCGTCGGATTTCGAATTTGAGGAAATTCCTACAAGTTTATACCTGTTTTTCCCAAAAGTCTAGAATTAAGATTTTTATAAAAATTGGCCAAACATGACCTAAGTGGTATCAAAACGTAGATCTTACCTCCACGAGTTCAAATCTGAAATCTGGAGAAAATCTGACGGACGAACGGTCGTCGATCGACGTCGCAAAGCCCGTTGGCTCCAAATCTCCCTTCTCTCTCCTCTCTCTAGATATTTGTGAGTGTTTGGATGAGATTGAAATCTCATCCCAATCTATATATAGGTAAACTTTCGGGGAATTACGTTTACCATCCCGCAAGTTTCTCAAAACTTCTCATTAACCCATGAAACTTTGCACAAGTCCATTTTATAACTTTACGAGTAAATATTATAAATTCCAAAAGTTTTCGACTAAGTCTCGTTTGGGTCCAAAAACAACGTCCGAAAACTCTAATCTGTGGAATCTCTACACAACCTACCTTTTTAATTAACGTATCTCTCACGTTCTCACCACAGTTCTCAAAATGATATAATCAATATCAAAGATATCAGAAATTATACTACACTGGTATAATTCAGTATTCATAAAATACCAGATATATCAAATAACATTTAAGTCATATAAATGTCATTTAATCGTGCCATGCAATATGAACTGCCATGTTCCCGTGTCCTCACTGACACCTTACCAATGACTCACAGTCAACCTCTTCTCAATTCAATTATCAAATAACATTGATAATCCACAAAGATCTGAATATGCATATTAAAACCATGAAATTTTTGGAACGGGTGTGACAATGACACTAGAGCCATCACACAAAATTAATCATATCATCTATAAACCAGTGATGGAGACCATGAGATTTATACTTGATAAATTCCCTCTCCCACTTAGAATTCTAAAAAAAATTTGAGGGTTATAATTTTTTAGAAAAATTTTTAATTTAATTAATAAAAAATAATGGAATACTTGACAAGGATTAATTCATCCTTACTAGTGAAACCCACATGTGTAGATAATAAAATTATTCTATTATCATGATTTTAGAAAATAAGTACTTATGTTTTTAAATTATGGAATTAGTTTTATTTCTAAATACACATGTAGTTGTCCTTCATTTTAAATTAATATAAATTAAACATACAGCTAGACATCTGAAATAGGTCTAGGAATAATTATCCATGTTGTCCTATTCATTAAACATGAAACAATAATAATCATTCAATCACACATAAATAAGGAAACCACAATAAAATAGGAATCCCACTATTATGGTCGAGCTGTAACTCTTGTGAAGAAATCTTCATTGAACCCGATTAGCTCTATGTCGCCACTACACAACGGAGGTCGAGCTGCCCGGTCAGCTAGCGGGGGTCGAGGGGGCAGCACCCCCCGCGGGGTTTCCGGGGCAGCGCTCCGGAAGCTAAATTCGATTTACCATCAGCAACTGCCTTCTAGAACAATTTTATGAAACAGTCTTCTGTAACTGCCTTCTGAAACTACTTCTAGATTGCTGTCGAAAACTGCTTGTAAAACTGCTCTCACGAACCATCTTCACAGATTTACTTGAGATATATTACATAAACCCTATGCCTTCGTGAAGGAGTTCACATGCTATATATTTGCAGTAAATTAACCACGCATCAATCAAGCGTGGGATCCAATACATACAAATCCTATGCCTCCATAAAGGAGTTCACATGCTATATCAAAACAGCAATATTAACCACGAATAAACCTATCGTGGGATCCAATCACATAAAACCAGTGTCCATAATAGTGGAATAAGAACGTTGCAAAATAAGGGTTAGCACAGATCTACGTTCTATCCATCCATCAATGCACGCATAAGATCTGTTTTATTGGACAACATGGTTGCGTCCAACCTATACGCAGAATCAACGTTGCTCTGATACCACTGTTAGGAAACTACGTTCCCAGAATCCGTTGACAGTGTGTATAAGATGGTACTGCAAAAATTTCATGAAATCTATAATAACCCTACAAGGGCGGAACTAGGGTTACCTTGAACTGTAAAAACGGATTGTTGTAGTAGACGAATCGAGAACACGAGCTCGATGACAGCTCACGATCTTCTACCATATTCCTCCGCTGCCTGAATATCGAACTGAGTGTGGGCTCTTTCGAAATCCTTTCTGTTTTCTGCTCTCCCTCTTTTTCACTTTCTTTTCTATTCCGAGTTATAATTCTCTATATAGAAAAACGCTAGCTGATGAGAGAGCCAAAGCAGCATATATATAGGCTACGATAGGGACTATAAGAAGTCAATAAGGAATAGGCTTCCTTATGGAATTAGGAAACCCTAATTCAAACTGAATCAGATTCCTATTTCCATAAATTATAATTCATACCACTAAAGAATTATAATTGCACTCCTACCCTTATCTCAAAAATATATTTCGAGCTCCATGTTATTAAATGCTTATTATCTCCCCATGTTAAGATTACAGATATCCATTAATTAAATATAATTACTGACAATCATATTTAATTAATTTCTTAAAATTCCTTGAGATCCTCTGCTTAACTTATCTGATATGTCGGATACAAAATCCACCTGCAGGGTTTGACATAATCAAAACTTATAAGCTTTCTCAAGGGGATATCATCAATCCCAAAATTGAGACATGGATTCCATCATTAATTAATATCCACCACACAATTAATATTGCCACCCAATCCAATGAGATATTGACCCATTTAAGGATCTCACCCTTTTGGGGATCAAAGTGTAAATATCAAATGTACGTGTCTACAAATTAACTTAGGATTTAGAGCATAAGCACTTATAATAGCCATGAGGTATTAATTATCTTATAAGTCAGTATAAAGATAATTACCCCAAGTCAGTCCCGTTTAATACACAAAGTGTACCAGCATAGTGAGTTAAAACTATGCCGTTTTTCGTAGTCAAGACAAACCTACTACAACACCATGCTACAGTCCTACCGATGGTGTGTCCAATCCCATCTAAGACTGTAAACCAAAATCTTACATTCTATAATATCTGATGGCCTGATCTTCTGTATGTAAGCCGAACTCTACACACCAAACCACCTACTATATAGAATGAGAGACACACATGCATAATATTAAATAAATAATATAATACAAACATTGCCCACACAGATTCTCATAAAAAATGGATTAACTGATTTTATTAAATGAATAATAAATCAACTACATAAAGCATGACTTTTAGTATATATCCCTAACATAAACTCATTGACACTCCTAATGTTGTAGGAACATCTCTAAAGGAGACTTCACATGCATTAGCAAGTAGTTCAAGATGACCATACCTATTAGGGTTTATATCTGAGATGGTATACACAGAACCACAATAATGAACCAGCAAATCATGCCTTCCATCACCCATTATCTGTGATAATTAAAAGAGAAATTAGAAAGTTTAAAGTTACTAAGTTACAATTTTTTGAAGCTTCAACAAACCCTAAACTATAATGGAAAGAAAAGGTTTACCATAGTGCTTCGACAATAGTCTAGACAAACAAAATGCTCGATTGTTCAGGGTTTGTGTGAATCGATAATCAAGATGTATACTTCATGTGTAGAGAATCGATTTAGAATATGTTTTCATTGGCTCCATCGAAGCTTCTGCTATTTTAGGGTTGTTTAATTCAAATGATGCAATTGCATGTCTTATTGATGCAAAAATAAAAGGGGTAATCCAGTAATTTCAATAGGTTGACATTATTAAAAGTTCGATGGTGGGGTTATATTGGTCATTTGCCAATTTCTGTTAGCTCCGTTTCACTTTGGTAGTCAACAATGACTGACAAGGGAGGTAAGTGTGATATTCTAAATCTGAGGGGTGGCGAGTATGATCGTGTCAAATCTCAGGGGAGGTAAATGATATTTACCCATAGTGTGGAGATACATGGAATTGTAGGATTTAAGAGGGAAAGTGGTAAAAAATGAACAATCCAAAGAATGAAAATTAGGACAAAATTGAAATTGAAAATCAACTTAAGCCTATTTTATGTAGAGGTATATAGATATATAAGCCCTTATATATAGAACTATAAAAAGGCCCATCAGTTTTTTTGAACCCAATTAACATTCCATAAAGAAATGCAAACAAAGCCCAATCAAGACTAAAACCCAAAAGCTCATCAAACCAATACATCACTTCAATAATGAAAATAAAAAAATTTAGAAGAGTGTTTTTATTTATAGAGTTTAAACTCCCTTTCTCTCTCTTTAGTCTCTAGACTCTCTACTTCGCAACAACAGATGACAAGACATATATATATATATATATATTTTTCAATTCAGGATTTGGTTTTAAATTATCTATTGTTCAAATAAGTATTTAGTTATGCTGCAGACCAATACATCACTTTAATAATGAAAACAAAAAAAATTAGAAGAGTGTTTTTATTTATAGAGTTTAAACTCCCTTTCTATCTCTTTAGTCTCTAGACTCTCTACGCAGTAGCAGCTTCGCAACAGCGGACGACAGGATATATATATATATATATTTTCAATTTAGGGTTTGGTTTTAAATTATCTATTGTTCAAAGAAGTATTTAGTTATGCTGCAAATTGTTAAAACATTTTGTAGATGTGACATAAAACCGATTATACACACAAGCAAACTATAACATATAAATATACTTGCAATATGTGTAAAAAGACCAAAATATTTTTTTAAATTCTTCGGAGGCATTGCCATCAAACCCCCGATTAGGGCCCCCAAATTGTCAGGACCGGTCCTGCTGTTCGGGTTGCTTAAAACATGATTAGGTTCAAACCCAATACTCCCCCTTATTTAGTTTAAGTGGAAATCAATATTTTGGTGGATTGATAAAAAGCCAATTCTGGGTATTTTAAATCATTCACGGTTTCCTGCTAACCAAAAAGCAAGTATAGTTCCACTAAAATATTTTTAGAAGCACACTTAATTATTTAGAATCTGTTATTTTCTGAACAAGAAAATAAATTCTTGTATTACCAAAACAACCTCTAAAATTAGAATCAATGATGAAGGAATTATAATAATCTATTTTTCCTTCCTCTCCATTTTTTCGGTTGGAGGTTCTAAATACACTCACACATCTTCTCTCTACACTCACATTATACAATGAGAAGTACTACATGCAACATCTCTTATCGTATATCGGTATATGTGTGTTTTGAGAGATAATTTGCTGAATGTATGTAATCATTCCCTTTCCTCACACCAAGGAGGGAAATAAAGTGAGTTAGGAAGGGAGTCATCTTCCCTCCAATTCATAATCACTTCCCTTACATTCGGTGAGTGAACGTGTCCCTTACATTCTCTTGATCCGTTTCATTTTGGCTCCATTTCTGGAGGGCTCAAACGTGATTTGAATCGCAATCGGGTGTTTAACATAATGGCGATTGCAACCATAGTCACACAAATCAAATGAGTGGTATAAAGCAGCCAATAGTATTTTTTTTTTTTGCCAAACGGGGCAATTGCAATTCAAAACCACATTTGAAGAGCTACACTGAACCATTGTATGGAACAATGTACCAAGTTTAAATATGTAATGCAATCATAGAGTTCCCAAACTATATGGTAATCAGGATTGGAAACCCAATCGTACAATTTGATCTCCAATCATAGTTCCAACATGGTGACTAGCCCCAGTCAGTTGCGTTAATTTGTATGACACATTTGATAACAATTGTTTGAAGTCTACAAGAGATTACAGACCATAAACTATTTGTGAGATCCCTTCTGTCACGCCCGGGAGTAGCCAAAAATAGGGAAAATTTAAAATTTCCTTTCTAGACCCATAGGGAATGACGAGTTACATAAAATTGAGCTGCCTGTGCAAACATTCTAACATAGATATATCAGAGTAAGAAATTTCATAAGGTCTAATGGTATTCATGGGGGAACTTTAAATGTTTGCTACTTAGGCTATTACAGAAGTTCCAAATGAAAACCATAAAAGATACGTTTGGGCGATCGACGCCACTTAAGTAATTAATTAACAAAAGATAATTATTTAAAACATAAAAGAAGTCTTAATATGGAAGTAAGCTAGAGACTCCTTCCTAGCTGGTATACCCATGCCCTTCGTTATCATACTCTTCTTGAAAGTCTTCCTCAGTATGATCTTCCTGATGGTTCCCCTTTTGAGGATAGTGATATGCATCTTCATAGTCACCTTGATAATTCTCATCATCATAACCTAGACGTAACATGTCCAGGGCACAGGGTCTTGCCATTAGCTTTTGAAGCTAAGTGAGTTCGTCTTAACCGATCACTCCTAATACAATTAATGATATACAAGTACAACGAATATCTTGAAATCAACATTAAATGAGCATATGACGTGGTAGCATGATGACACAATGCAATATCGATATATTCGACTTTACTCAAACACTAGTGCTGACTCATGTGACTTGTTACATTACCAGTATAACACTGTTGGCTTAGAGTAGAATGATTACGTTGCTATCGTCGCCTAGCAGGGCCCTATAGCAGTTTTGGTTTTTAAAAGAGTGTAATCATTGGACTCTTAGGTCCTCGTGACCTTGCCGGGAGAATAGAACAGTTACAGCGCTATCGTCGCCTAGCAAGGCCCTAAAGCATTAGAAAGGTAACTATTGTATTCAAGTTCAGATAGATACTTTGCTATCGTCGCCTAACAGGGCCCTATGGCGTATCAACCATCAACTCATACATAATTTCAATGATTTCAATAGAACTTTGGCTATCATCGCCTAACAGGGCCCTATAGCATTTATTGTTGTTCCCATTGATTGACTGTCCCATTCAGACCACTGCGGTCCACTCAACATGTATAATAATATGACTGGGTTAGTTTCCTTGACCAACCATGCAGACGTCAACATTGACATCATGACTCGACTATGTTTATATGAATGTTCATATGATGGTATAAACGTAAAATACAATAAGCAGGAATAACAACGATTATTAACTAAGCATGGAGTATAGTTAACTAAATATGTGTTCATCATATAAGTAGAGATCTCAACATTCACATATTTAATACTTAACAGTTATGTCCACATAGGATGCACTGGGTATTTACATAACACACATAGAATAATTCTATAATATACCAAGTGAGTTAGGGCGACTCACCTCGATGCGTGCGTAAGAACAAGCGTAAATGCGGTTCCTACAAAGTATACAAATTTATAGAACGTTGATTAATATGTGCACTAATATCAAGGGCATAATGGTAATTGTGCCGGTGGATTCCTAAACCTCAACATGATGATCTAGACATCATTCTGAGTCTAACGCCATTGACTAAACTCAAATCGGAGTCCGTCGCATAAAAGGTTGGGTTTTCTATACCAGTGTAGGCCCTAGAGATAAGCTGTATTTTTTACCGTGTCGAAAGGTCACCAAACTTTAAGGGGATGTTCTAAACATTATTCTAAGACTCTAAGAACTGACCGCGTATTTTTCTGAGCTACGGTTTATTTCCTATGAATTATTGAAGTTCTAATTGTCTAATAATAGACTACGAGGTCCCACATTTATATAATATAATCTAGGACTATATTTGGCCTTTATAAATATTTTTATTGAATACTAGGCCTTAAAATAGGCTAGTAGTATTTTTCTCGTAATTTTCGGAGACCATTTAGTATTTAAATAATTTAATTACATCCAAACGGGTCCTTTTTATAATTAACTAATAATTATATGGAACACTAAAGCTTGGGTTTTATAAATACTAATTTATAAAATAGAGGCATTAGGCCTTGGAAAAATTTGATATAATTTTCCCCTACTTAAAAGTGGTCATTAGATATTTATTACCCAATTATTTTAATTTAAAACTATCACTTATTATTTATTTAAACTAATAAATAATAAGTATACTATATAAGAATAATACATAATTTCATAATATAGAAATATTATTTTATTTAAAATACTATTTCGGAATATATAAAATTTACTTATAGTTTTTTAAAACTAATATTAAGGGATTAAAACTATTTAAAGCCATATACAACCATTTATCAAAATAGCCCAACATTTATTGTTTTTTTTTTTAAATAGTAGATAATCATAATTATTTACCTAAAATAATAATTTCAGAATACATAAATATTAAATTATAACATTCTGGATTTTATAATAACATTAAAACTAATTTTACATAATTAAAACGATTAATAAACATACAACATTTATTAATTTAAACAAAACAATAATAACAAAATAATAATATTCCCAGACCTACGGGTCAACTCGAATCCATACCCAACACAACAGATCATCCATATACACACTGAGACCGATCCAACTTAAAAGATCCGAACCGGATCCATTTTACTTAATATAATCCAAACCCATGTCCGTTTATACAAACAACTAATCCCATACCCAAACCCATGACTCGATCCAACTTAAATTAAAACGGGTAAACGATATAACCCGTTCACTTATCTTCTCTGGTGAGACAAGCTGCCGCCGGCGACGCCCGATTTGGCCGGAAAACTTCCAACGGCCATATCTCACTCACCTCTCCATGTAAATCGCTCTTTCCAACGCCCAAAGACTCGGTTTGGGGCCCTCTATCACATACTAGGAGCGGGGACAGTGGTTCATTCGTTTTGGTTTCCAACGAACCCATTATTCTTTTCGGTTTTTAAGAGAATAATGCCTTGCATGGCCTTCCAAATGGGTCTTAAACCAAAAGTTGTTCCTATGGGGCCTATCTGGGACCATAAGGGTCTGTTTGGTACCATTTTTGTAAGCTTTGGTCAAGTTTGAATTTTCAAGCTTTCATGGTGAAGCTTTAATGGCCACCGGATAAATTCAGAGCTCCAGGCTTTGTTTGGTTTAAGCATGGGGAGGGGTCTGTGTGTGAGTGCATGTATAGAAATTAAAATGAGGGGGAGGGGGAAAGTGTTACCAAGTCTCGGGTCTCTCTCTCTTTCTCTCTCGTCTCCGGCGAGTCCCCTCTCTCTATCTTCCCAGTCTTTCTTCTCCTTCTGCTTCTTCGTGTGTGTGTGTGTGTTTTGTGTGTAGAGGGAGGGTAAGGCAGAGGGACAGTGAGTGTGTTATATCACTCTCAACTCTCGGTGGTACTCCCTCTCAAACTCTAGAGCCTATTTATGTACACAGTCACATATACATACACGCATATATAATCATCTACTCCAAATCTGCTGAGGAATTGATTAAGGTAATTGTGCCTGGGGGAAAGGAGCCGACGTGTGGGCTTTGCTCAGTCTGCTTGTTTCTCTCTCTACTCTCAATGGTCCAATTATGTACACAAAACTATCCATACTTACATGCCTAAGCATGTGCGCGCACATACACACACACACACACACACACACATCTCCACGTAGTTATATGGAGATTGTAAAATCTGTGGGACTAAATGGTTTTAGATGGGTTCTTGGGAGGTGTTTGGATGGTGGGTTTAAGTTAATTGGGTAAATATACTAATGTGCAAGATAGTCCAGGTAATTACAGATTTTACGGGTCCGCGTGAAATGTCAGTCGATTCGAAATTTACACTCTAAATTAATGATAAAATAATACGTATTATTCATGTAGACACTAGAAATAACGAATTAAAAATACGGGGCCCATTTATTAATAACCGAAATTTACGGGTATTACACCTTCCCACATCGAATAAATATAAAAAGTTAGTCTAGTATTTGTAACGCCCCAAGAGGTCCACTAGCCCAACAACTTGACAGGCTTGCCACATTAGCCTTAAAATGCTTTGTACCACCCCAAGAGGTTCACTAGCCCAACAACTTGAAGGGCTTGCCATATTAGCCTTTAAAATGCTTAAGCCCAAGTTGTTAGTAGTAGCCCTCTTGGTTCTACATATACCAGACTAACTTTTTATATTTATCCGATTTGGGAAGGGATCTCACAATCTCCCCCACTCAAAGACGCGGCGTCCTCGTCGCGTTGGCCCAGTTCTCCCCCTGGCTGGTCGATATGGAAGTAGATCATTAGTGACCGCAGAACAGCACATTAACGTGCACAAGGTATACTACCTCAGGGCATCTACCCCTCTCTGGAGCCTCTACTCCTCTGCTACACCACCCACGGTGCCCTTACGGGACCAGGGTTGGCTCTGATACCATTTGTAACGCCCTAAGTGGTCCACTAGCCCAACAACTTGACAGGCTTGCCACATTAGCCCTTAAAATGCTTAAGCCCAAGTTGTTAGTAGTAGCCCTCTTGGTTCTACATATACCATACTAACTTTTTATATTTATCCGATGTGGGAAGGGATCTCACACTATTGAAAGAGTTTGGAAACCTAATTATGCAACTCAATCTCCAAAGGAAAATGTGATTCATTGTAGACACCCCATTTTATTGGCTAACAGATTTAGGAAGCTACAAGCATGTCAAACCTCAATGATTAGAAAGATCGGATTTTCAGAGATTGCCTTTAACTATCGAGAAACTCAAGAATTGGCAAACATGACCAAAATGCCCCTGAAATCTCAAAGCTCTCTGAATTGGCCCAGAAGCTCAGAAATCATTCGATATTGTTCAAAATAAATAGAAAAGTAGTTTAAAAGAGAAACATTTGAAATCATCAATTCCCAGAGGCTCCCGGAAGTTCCCGTTTGACCAGTTTGATCGGAATTTTTCGAAATCGCCTGAAAGCTTCGAAATATTTTTAAATAATGTGAAAAGGCTTAAAATATGTTTTAAAAGAAAATCAGACAGAAATGTCAGTCTCCAGAGGCACCCAGAACTTCATGGAATTTCTTGGAAATGCACTTTTTGATTGATTTGATCGCAAGTTTGACCAAAAGTCAAAGTGACCTTTGTGACGTCAAAATATTTTTATCAAATACTAGAGGTCAATAGCTTTCTAACAGTATATCAAACATAATTTCTAGACTTAAACGAATTTGTTATGAATTTCCGAAGACGAAAAAGGAGATCAAATCGGCTTTTATCGTGAATACCGCAAAACTTTCCAAAGTGACCCAACTTCAAATTTTTTTTTTTTTTTTTTTTTTTTTTATGGAAAGTATACCTTAATACATTTTCAACGGTAGATCACAAGCTCAATTTGAAGTTCGTATGAATTTTCTGTGAATTTTGGAAGAAATATGGTTGTTTTGCAAATTTTGAAAGTTTTGGGGGCCTAAACACAAAATCTGGTCAATCGGGGGGTCTGCGGCAGCACTCTGAGTGATTTTTTATTATTATTTTTTATTTCTATGTAAATTTTGGTTAATTTTTGGGTTCTAATTCAAAATTTCAACAAACAAAACGACACAGCTTTGATTTCCAGCATATTTTGGACCAATAGTGACTTTTCAAAACCTAAAATACCTCCACAAATTGGCCTATAAATGAGACCCATTTGCTTCCATATGGGGAGAACTTGGAAGCTCTAAGAAGAGAGAGAGAGAGAGAGAGAGAGAGAGAGAGAGTTAGGAAGAAATAGGGAGAGGAATAGTAGTTTTCTTTTTCAAAATCCAATCAAAATGTGAGTTTCAACTAGTTTTCTTAAAACTAAACTTGTACTTTCAAGCTTTCAATCCATTTCTTTACATCCTTTGAGCTTCCAATGAGTTAGAGAGTGATGTACTCACCACATTAACATATATGAGATGTTGAATGCTTGTGGTTCCACCATTGAAAAATCACTGAATGTATACTTGTTCTTCTTTCGTAACCCCATTTCTATTTTCATTTGTCTTAATCATACTTGCATTTCTTCTTCTCAACCCCATTTCTATTTTGATTTCTTTTTATTCTAGCATAATCTTTTCTCAAACCCACCCCCCTATTTCTATTTTGGTTTCTTTGTCATTTGTATCATCTCTCCCTCAACCCCATTCTGTTTTGATTTCTTTTCATTCAATCTAGCATAATCTCTTCTGAAACCCCCTTATTTCTATTTTGGTTTCTTTGTCATTTGCATCATCTCTCCCTCAACCTCATTTCTTCTTTTGATTTATTCCTTTTCTTGAGGTTTCAAGTGATAAAAGGATGCTCTAGATGGTTACTTCATCTCCTCAAATGTTTCAGTTCAAAATCAAGTGAGTTTTCTAAAAGGAAAAGTTCAATTTTTTATTATTATTATTATTTTTTTATTTTTTTGTAGATTTTCTCAAAACAGTGAACAATCTGAGTTCAAATATTTATCTTGAATTAAATACTTGAGGTTTGATGATGAAACCACTTGGAAAACCTTCTTAATACATCTTAGTTCACCCTTATTTTGTTTCATCAATTTTAGAAATGTAGAAACATGTTTTCTGGATTTTAGAATTTCATGTTAACAATCTGCCTTTTCATTCACAGATTGTAGTCTGACTTCTTACATTTATTTCGGATGCTTTTCATCATATAACATGACCTTTTCTATTTTTTTTATTCGAACTTCAATGTGACATGAAACTTTATGTTTCTTTTGAGCATTATGAGAGTTGGTTTGCTATTTATAAAAAAATCATACAAAATTAGTCAACAATACAACCTTTGTTTCTAAGTTATGTGTATATTTTGATTTGTTCATTTAATCTAGAATAGATATTGTAGTTTGTATTTTTGAATCTATGATTTTTCTCACATTAGCTCAAGCTTTTTAAGTGTTTATGGTGGATTTTACAAAATTAGTTCACTGTTGTGGACATTATTCACAGATTGTTGATTTTGACTCTTATTTCTTGATATGATACTTCCATCCATCCTTATCTGTCATACATACAAAGAACTTTATTTTTCCATATTTATTAACATCCTATGCTCTCATATGTACCATGTGCATCATCTGTCATCTCATGTGTCATATTCTCATGGATTCTTGAGTTTGATTTCTCTATAAAAAAAAACCTTCATTTTGTCAATGCTTTGAGGAGTTCTTGAAGCAAGTTGGAAGATGACATCCTAAGTGGTTATAATCTCCATTTGAGTGCTAAATATATACTCTCAAAACCCCCATTTCAAAACCCCTCTTAAACCCCTCATCTTGATTTTAAGAAATAACATATTTGTTTTCTCAAAATCTTCAAAACAGTGAGTTGTTTAACTTAAAAATGATATTTTGAGTTCAATTCTAAATGGATGATTGCAATACCACTTGGAAAGTCTTCTTAAGTCATTGGGGGATGTCCACAATTTTTGGATGAATTTTAAAATACTTGGAAGGGTTCCATTTTGACCCAAACATTCATTCCAAACATTCTATTTTTCTGTCATAGCAGCTTTAGTTGACTTTCAACTTATTTTCCAGAAAACTTTCCCAAAAAGAGTGGTCCCAACTCATTTTTCCCTTGAACTTCAGTGTCTTAGGAACTTTTTGTATAATATGGGCCTCCAAATGTTTTTTTTCTAAGGCATTTCTACATTCTAGTCGACAATACGGATTCTGTTTCTGAGTAACCTCTATTGTTTATATGATTTCTCTCAATGTACAATTTCAATCTTGATTTTTCTTTTTGATATGTGTTCTAGACACAATAGGGATGATCTCCATAAAATTTCATGAATTAAAAACATTCCTAACCCCACTTTTCCATTTTTAGAAAATCAGTTCACTGCTCTGTCCACCATCCACAGCAAGCATGTTTTACTTTCATTCTTTGATTGAATGTTCACATGCATTCCCAATTAACTCATATCTTAGGAAGTAGTTCATACTATATTTGTACATATATTATAATGATATTTTTCATGAATTCATGCATATTCCATAGTCTCAAATCACTTTAGAAAATCCATGAACTTGTAACACACTGCTACTGTGCACATTCTAGGAACATACATTACATCCATGCAAGATTTGGGATTTTTGTGTCCCTTAATCCAAGAAGATTATAAGGAACGAAGTTGATCACATGTTCATGTTTTCCCTCGATCGAATCTTCCTTTCTCATCTGTCCCGGGGATTGAGAGGTCCCATTTTCTCAAGAATCAACATGCATCCATTCTAGCTTGCTAAGCATATTTTGTTTTTCTTTGATTATTTGTTTCAAGAACAATTCATGTCCCCCCTTTAGAGTGGGAAAACTTGATTACTTGATATTTAATTAGGCGATTTTTCCTAGGCTTGTTATGTGTGATCTTTCACTTTGTATTGTGTGATATTTGGCTTAGATCTTATGAATGATATCTTATCTTTTGATCTTCCATTTTCAAGATTCTTGTGAGATGTAATATTCTTATCATAGTATTAATTGTCGAACCAAACATAGTATAAGATGATTATTCGGATGCTAATTGAGGTTCGTCGAAAGACGGGGTGAGTTGAGGGTGTTTTAGTCTTTGCGAAGGCTCCTTCCTCTCTCGTACTAAAACCCCAAGCCAAGTTCTTTGGTTATAAAGGGTTGGTGTCATTTATCCATTTAAATGAGTCAAATTGGATTTCTTGATTCCCCAAAGACCAAGTGGCGACTCTGTATCTATTTTCATGGACCTTTTCAAATCAATTTCAAAACCCAAAACCCTCTCCGAAACGAAGGGAGAGGACCCCCTCGAGGCCGCATGTCCACATTCATCAATTCGCAAAAAAATGGAATTAACCAGTTGATTTTGATAAGAAGCAATTTTTTGTTCGTTTGCTAAACGGACCCTATATTATTCTATATATTTTTGTGTAGATGTATATATAGGCATAAAAACACTTTAGTACTCTACACTTGTACCGAGATTTCATTTTTGGTCCCCGTACTTCTAATTGTAACATACACTTTTGTTTCAATCAAGGAAGATTACAAACACTGTTAGCCCATATGGACGGAAAACCACATGTGGGGGCCACGTGAGCCCTTTTAGACACCAGTGCACGTTAGTTCATTCCACTTTCCCCCTTTTAACCTAACAAACCATGGATTTAGGGTTTGTAAGGGATAAATTAGGCAAAATTAGGATGAAAATTTTGTTTCCGTATATCATTGAGGACAAATTAAAGGTTTGGAAGATTTGGTAGGAAAACATACCTTCACATTCATGTCTTGTTATGAAGTTACAGATGTTTCAAGAGAAAGTAAGAAAGGACTATGTAGTTGGATGAAGAAGTATCGTGATGTTCTTTGTCTAAGGATTCAAGACAAGTTGGAGAAGATTAAGCTAGAAAGCAGGACGTGTGTTCCAACTTGGGCTGGATTTGGAGAGTTTGAGGTAGTCTGTTACCCTGATAAATATACAATTAATTTAGAGCACCGCACTTGTACTTGCAGAAGTGGAAAATTAGTGGTTTGCCATGTAATCATGCAGTAACATGAGTTTTTTTTTTTTACAATAAATAGAACATTGAGGAATATGTTGATGATTGTTACAAGATTGAAACCTATCTAAAGGCATATGAGCCAATGATCCACACAGTTAATGGACCCAAATTATGGCCGAAAACCAATCTTGATCCAATTAAGCCACCATATTTCAGAAGATCACCTAGAGGACCTAAGAAGCTGAGAAGAAAAGACAATGATGAACCTTCTAATCCTAATAGACTTAAGAGAAAAACACACTTCCTTAAGATGTAAAAAGTGTAATGAATGGGGGTAGGACATGCAAAAGGGTTGATGTCAAAAGGACTAGACCAACTACCAGTCCAAGTGGGCATGAAAGGGCTAGACCAACTGATGGTCCAAGTGGTGTTCAAAGGGCAGGTCCAAGGGTGAGCACACATTTACTGGTGGTACTTCTAGGTTTGGAAGATCTGCTCCATCTAGTGCTACTCCAAGAGCTACATAACCACATGTCAAAGACACATCTACTGTGGGAGCTACTCAAAAGAGGGTCAAGCAAGCAGTAAATATTCTTCCCCCACATTTCCAATTATGTGTTCTAGCATTAATAACTTGCATATTGTGAATATTTATGACTTGCTTTATTGTAAAAAATTCAAGTTAGAAGTAAGGTGAAGAGAACTTATGGAGCTACTGGAACTTCTTCTCCTAGTGGAAGCCAGCGTCCTTCTAGCCAACATTCTATGGTCAGCAACCAACCTTCAGCAACCAGCAAACCTTTGGTGTGGAGAGGAATAAGGTGTTACACAACTTATGGGAGGGGAAATGTCAGGGGAGGGGGAATCTCTAGAGAGGGATAATTATAATCATCTTAGCCAGTTTTTTTTATTTTTATTTTTATTTTTGGATTTTGCTAATAGAATAGTGTCATATTTTGGGTATGTAAGTATGAACAATATTGTGGGGATTTTTTGGGTATGTAATTATGAAAACAATGTACTGTAATTTAATATGCATTTATGCTTCAAATACAATGGTTTGCCATGTTGGGGTGTGGTTTTCGTATGCATTGGTGGATTGCTACTGCCATATTGTGAATATTTCAAACACCAAGGCAAATATAAATTCAGTTGCAAACCCATCAAGATCTACCGAATCACTTTTATTTCAAACACACGAAGGCAAATATAGTTGACTACCAAATTTGGATACATATTACTACATTGGTGGATTGCTACTGCAAATGCAATTGCAGCAAGAAGCCCAAGAACAAACACACCCACCAAAATGCATCCATATTTACCCTCATAGTAGGATAATTTTTTCTCCATTTTCCTCAACTCTTTTTTTTTCTCTATTTGTAATTCGTTGTATTAGCACATCAATCTCCACAACATTTTCTTCTTCTTTGCTAATAGCCTTCCTCAACTCCTCTCACTTTTCTGCAACTTTTCCTTCAACTTGTTGATGACATCTTTGGCACTATCACAAATTGATTCATTGTACCATGAAAAAAATCGCAAGTTAAAATGGTTTTCAAAGTAAAACTTTAATTGAGGGAGATCTATAATATAGAAAAATTTAAATAAAAGAAATTAAAAAGCTCAGATCTGCCCAATGTAATGGACATCCAAAGAACCTCCTGGTCCTCCTCCCAAGGTATCTTTCAGTCCAAGGTGTCTTCACTATGGCCGATCGACCACATTCACAACAGTTCCTCCTCCTTTAGCCTATCGATTGAGTGGAGTTGTGGCTAGATGTTGCCATCTCATGAGTCTCTGTTTCTTTAATGTCGATATATGTGTATATAATATATATATACATATCAATAGGGTGAAACCTATCGATTGAGGTGCATATATACCTCACGATTGAGTGGAGTTGTGGCTAGATGTTGCCATTACACGAGTCTCTGTTTCTCTAATGTCGATATATGTGTACATAATATATATACATATCAACAGTTAGGTGAAGCCTGATTTTGTCCCCTACCAAATCGTCCTCAATGATATATCGCAACAAAATTTTAGCCTAATTTCGCCACTTTTCTTGTGAGTTGGGAGTTACAAACCCTAGTTCTATGGTTTGTTAGGTTAAAAAGGGGAAAGTGGAATGAGCTCACGTGCATTGGCGCCTAAAAGGGCTCACGTGACCCCATGTGGGGTTTTCCGTCTATTTGGGCTGACGATGTTTGTAATCGTCCTTAATTGAAACAAAAATGAAACTAAAGCGCCCTAAATGTTACAATCAGAAGTACATGACCAAAATAAATTCTCGGTACATATTACATAAGTATAGGGTACTAAAGTGTATTTGAGCATTTTATTTTGGATTGAAATATTTGTGCATGTAAAGATATTTGCGATACTACAAAACCGCGCCTAATATAAAATCAGAACGAGCGCGCTCCCAATTCTGTCTCTACACCTTCAAAAGCTGGTGCGATGTCGTCTTCACCATCTCCGTCCGATGGTCAAATTCTTCCACGTTCAGAAGTTGAATCTCAGCTCTCGTCTGTCGTCTATGGTTTTCTCTCTCTCTCTCTCTCTCTCTCTCTCTCTCTCTCTCATTATCATAGATAGATACTGTGTATTTTTCTACTTTTTCCAGTTCTGATTTGATCGATGCTTGTTTTGAACGATTTAGAAAACTTAAACTGTGATCTACTTATATTGATTGTTACCTTCTGCAAATTGTACGCAACAAATGTTTTTTTTTTTGTTTTTTTGTTGAGATAATTCATTTTTCTACTAATCGATATTGTGTGTGTGTGTGTGTGTGTGTGTGTGTGTGTGTAGATTATGCGACTCTTCGGAATTGTATAATGTAACTTTTAGCATAATGTTCTAGACGATTTTTTTCTGTGTCGTTTACCGATTTCGTTTGCATATCATCAATTTGTCAGAGATTTGCTTTTGTAGTTCTGAAACTACTTTGCCGATTTCTGTTGTGATTACGATTATGTTGTCTAATTCTGATTTAGTGTGTGCATTGAAGAAATCTTGTTAATTGGGCAGGAAATTAGAATTTTAACTCACTCATGTTCTAATTATATTTCGGTTAATCGCTTCACCTCTAATGGTCTTCAATGTAGTTTTACTTAATTTTATGCCTTCCATTGAGTTTTGATCATTTTCACTAGTGATTTAAGATATTATGCTGGTGGATTCCATGGTTTAGCATATTCTATCACACCATCTATATAAATATAAATAAGATAAAATGGCTCTTGCTTTTGAGGCTGTATTCTGTAGTTCAGTATTGAGTTTTTAAGCAGTTGTTGCCCCCTTCAAGGTATTGAAATTTATTCTGACATTATTTTACCATATGAGTATGAATTTGAAGCAACAGGGGATTATTCAACTGCTATTTAACTGCATTCTCCCAGAGGAGAAAATATTTACTACAAATGGTTACTTTAATTACGTGTTATCCTATTTTAATTTAAAAAAAAAAGCATTTGTATTAGCATGGTGACATAGATGACGTAGTATCACTGTTGCATCATATATTTTCTCCTCCTGGAGACCGTAGCAATTTTTATTGTAGCATTGTTTTTAAAGATTGTCTTTATAGTAGGAGAAAATTATAGATGCCAATAATGTACTCAGCTGTGGTAGTCTAGCTTTCTGAAGCTTTCGGTCTTACTATGTTGATTCTAGTTGTTATGAGGCAGAGGTATTAGTAGGAGTCTTACTTAAATGTGAAGTATCTGGTTGATATTCCCAAGTTCAAACTTACCTTAATTATCAACCATGAGTATTTCCATAGAGAATAAATTTGTATTTATCATGTTCACCAATGCTTGCTAGTTGCTACATTAAAAAGTGGCCATTACTTCTAAAATAATTATAATTTGTTATACTCAATCGTAGTTTTCGGCATTATTTGTAACTGTGAATTTTTTTGTTTGTGGTGTGAAAATCTCTTATGATGAAGTCAAATCTTGAAGATTCTCAGTTCATATTGGAATCGATCAACTAACTAAAATTTTAATAGCGCTTTGTGCTATTCATATCTTCTAGTCTCAAAGTGATGTTGACAAATTTTCATACTACTAACAATTTTTGAAATTTTTAACTAAACTTTTATTTCCAATGACTAATCTTGTATTAGTCAATTACAGCTGGAAATATGCGAGTACCCATGTTATCTGGAATCGCTTCCAACTTATTTGTCCTCCCTTTTCCCGTGAAAAAGAGGACACAGCTGATCACGAGGTTTTACCCATAGCGATTAATTTTCAGAAGTCTAGTTTTTGTGCCCTTGGAAAAAAAAAAGGTTGCTGATAATCATGACTTCAAATTGTGATTTTCTCATGCTTGCGATGATAGAACGGGATAAGAGTTTGTGCTTATTTTCTTTACAGTTGGTATCTATAAGTTGTTAGTTTGGTAGCCATATATATGTTATGACCTAAAATAGCATTCTGGACAGAGACACAAGAAATAGGTGGGAAGTTAAGGCCGCTTTTTTCTCATTTCGTTTGTAATAGTATGGTAAATAACATAGTTATCCAGTTGTTCTGCCTTTCTTTCTGTCTTATCTGGATGAGTTATTTATCCGTTGATAATCATGTTTTTGTACTAACCTTACATCATCTATGGTGATGCGATATGCTTAGCCTGCTTGATAGATTCGTCAAAAATACTTGTTTGTAATACTTTATGATGTATGCTGGAGAGTGGACATATTCTTGCAACTGTTATAGATATGGATTTCTGATCTGCATATGTGAGAATCTCTGTTTCATGCATTTCATTGTAAAAAGCTTGTTTTCTTGTTTTATGAGTGCAGATCTCTCACAACAAGTGCAAGAGGCAATGGGGAACATGCTTAAAATGATAAAGTGAGTATATGAGCTGCATTAAGTTTTCCCTTGGTCACTAATGAACTATTGATTGGAGAAAATGGATAAGTTTGTCACTGAGAATGCTGGTCATTGCCGTAAACAAGTTTCTATGGTTCATGTATTTAAAACTTCTTAGCTGCCTTCACGCATGCAGTGCTTACATAACGAGCTTATTGTTCTTCCAAAATTTGTAGCTTTTTCTCCTTCATTTTCTTCTCTGTGGGGGACCGGGGTGTTATGACTCATTGACTATCTTATCTAATGTCAAAGAAATTTTACATAACACAAGTTACAAAAAAGAAGACCACTGGCCTTATTTTTCTACCTGTTTTTTTTTTAGTGTGGATATCTGCACGCATACACTCACATATACACAGATATAAAGATATGCACATGTATTCTCTTTACTAGGATTACTTCTACTATTTCAGAGCATATTTGAATTTCTTTTTTTTTTTTTTTTTTCAATTTGTTACCGACTTTCCCTTTATCTCTCTCTCTCTCTCTCACACACACACACACACACACGGTTTACTTTGTGATTGTACCATTGGTTAAATGGTGGAGTATAGTTCAAATCGACAATCTGTTATAATACTGCGGCTATGCTGCTTTTTCTATCTTTTATGTTTACTGCTGACCTCTTCCTTGACGGAAATCTCCTCAGCGAAGTTGATCAAAACTCAACTGAAATAATGGAAGAGATAGAGAAGTGCAAAGACTCTGCTTTTCAGAGGAAGAAAACTCTACAGGAAGAGAAGGATCGTTTTCAGAAAGCTGCCTACACTGTTCTGGACTTGCTAAACAACGGGGAGATCAGATAAGAGCCGTAAGCTCTATCATTTTGTTTGCTTGCTTTTCTGCTTCACCGTGACATTGGATTGTTGTTTGAAGTTCTTAGATATGTTACTCTATCATGATGATGTGTACTTACATTCCTTTTCAAAAATAAAAAGGTCTCCTTCCAGTTTACAATGCATCTCATAAACTTGTAGATCAATGCAATTGCTTGGCAGACATTTCTTCAAATTCCATCATTGTTCTTAACAGATAAATAAGTGATCATTATCTCTTAATGCACCCAAATCTTCCACTTGAGAGCCATCTTCCATGAAAATTGTACTTCCTCTTTTCCCAAACTTCTTTTCTGCATCCAAAAAATGTAGCAGCACAAAAATTTATACTGGTGAGTCTTCTCCCACTGGTTTCCACACAATGGTATACACATAATGCATGATATGATGGTATTTTAAATAAATAGTTTAAAGTTTAGTGCCTCATAACTCATAAGTCATAAAACTTCCAAGGGATGGGGTATAATTTTCTTTTGTAATGTCGACAAAAGAAATAGGGGTTGAAGACTTCCATTTTTTTTATGGGATTGTGTTGGAATTAAGGATGGAATTAAGGATGATATGTTGGGATTTTGCTTTTGTCTATTATTGGGTCATGTTGACCGTAGTAATTAGTCTCCTTAATTTAGTCTCCTTAATTTAGGTTATTTCCTTTGTAGGATTTGTTTTCCTTAATTGCTTAATCTTGTAACCTATAAATTCTCTTTGTGTGAATAATGAAATTATCTCTTCTCTGAAACTCTATTTGGTATCAGAGCCATCCACCATCTCCCTCCCTGCGCCTGCCCTAGTCACCCACCACCACCATCCACAACCGCAGCCATCTAGGTTTGCGCCACCCTAGCTGCAGCCCAGCCTTCTTCTGTTGCAGCCTGTCAGGCTGCCTGTCAGCCCCCGTGGGCCCCTGATGTATTAGGCAATCTTCGTGTTCTGTAATCGTCCCGTCGGGTAACCAACCGTCCGGTTACCCCCGTCTAAGTCTGTCAATCAGCCGGTAATTCCTCTTGTCACGGTTCTGTATCCTTTTTCAGCCACCATGAATGAATCTGGGAAAACTGTCGCTACTGGAGTTCCGACTCCTGTTCGTCTTGATCTTGCTCATGTTACCCCTACTCAACGGGTAACTAGTGTTGTTTTGAATGGAAAGAATTTTCATGCTTGGTCCAATTCCCTCCGTCTGTATCTTGGTGGCAAACGGAAGATTAGTTGGTTAATTGGAAAAGAAACTCAACTGGCTGAAACTGATGCTAAGTATGAAGAATGGTTTGCTGATAATTGTGTTATTCTGGGCTGGATGTTCAACTCTATGGAGGAAAAGATCTATCACATGTTTATGTATCATACGACGGTTCATGGACTTTGGACTGCTTTAAAGAAAATGTATGCTCATGCTCACTCTGATTCCCGTATTTTTGAGCTCTATCAGGATATTGCTCATTCCTCTCAGGCTACTTTGGGTTATTCAGTCTCCGAATATTTTAGCTATCTTCAGACTCGGTGGGAGGAATTAGCTCAGTATGAGCCTATTAGTGACTTTCCGAATGATGGTGATGTTGAAATTAAGCGTCTTGACCGTCGACACACTTATCAATTTTTGATGGGTCTAAAACCAGAATTCGAGGCCCTGCGGACTCAGATCCTTAATACTGTCCCAATACCCTCTTTATTTGAGGCCTTTGCTACTGTTGAAGGTGATGAGCGTCGTCGTCGTATTTTATCACCACAGACTGTTCCCTCCTCTACAGCCTCTGATCAGATGGCCTTGGCTACTCGCTCGGGCCCACGTCCTTCTTTTGGTGCTACAGGCACTCGTCCTCCTGTGGGTCCTTCCTCGGGTGCTCGTCCTTCTGGTTCTCGTCCATATTGTCAGCACTGTCGAGTGCCCGGTCACAATATTGATAGGTGTTTTGATCTTCATCCTGAGTTGAAGCAGCAATTTAATAAGGCTCGTGCTCTTGGTCGTGGGAGAGGTGTTCCTCGTATCGGAGCTGTTGTTGAAATGACCCCGCCATCACCAGACTACAGTGAGTTACAGTCTCAAATCAGCCAGTTACAGTCACATCTGGGTATCAATTCTTCACCTGCCTCAGCCTCCAGTTCCACAGCTGTTATTGCCACAGGTACTCCTACTGCTCTTCATAGTAAGTCTACCCATCCCACTTGGATTCTGGACTCCGGCGCTAGTAATCATATGACTGGTGAGCCTTCTTCCTTTATTTCCCCATTTACACCTATTGACCAATCAGTTCGTATAGCTGATGGATCATCTGTGTCTGTTCGCAGTCAGGGTGATACTGTGTTATCTCCGGACATCACTCTTTCATCTGTTTACTATATTCCTAATTTTGCTTATAATCTCCTGTCAGTAAATCGGTTAGCTAAGGATCTGAATTGTGCAGTTGTGTTCTTACCCAGTTGTTGCTACTTGCAGGACCTGACTTCGAAGAAGATTTTTGGCAGGGGGTATGAGCGTGATGGTCTCTACTACTTTGGTGATCCTCCATCAACCACAGTGTCCTGTTCCAGCCTGCAAGCTACTGTTTCTCCTACTATTTCCCCTTTTTCCAATAATCCTGTGTTACCAGACTCTCATTCTTATGTTTTTTCTCTTAAAACTTTGGATTTGTGGCATGCCCGTTTAGTACATGTAAATTTTCAGTACTTGTGTTGGTTATTTCCACCATTAAATAAAGCTTGCAAAGATCATAATTTTAATTGTGTGGTTTGTGAATTGTCAAAGCATACACGCACATCTTACATACCTCGCATGCATCGTGCCCCTAGTGCTTTTGATCTTATTCATTCGGATATCTGGGGCCCTTCTCCTACCACATCTTTGTCTCACCACAAATATTACGTCACTTTTATCGATGACTACACCCGTTGTACGTGGGTTTATCTTTTAAAGAAAAAATCTGAAGTGTTTTCTCACTTTCGGAACTTTTTACAAATGATTAAAACTCAATTTAATACTGTTGTGCGTAATATTCGGTCTGACAATGGTAGGGAGTATCTTACTGATGAGTTTAGGGCTGCCCTTAATAAGGATGGGATACTTCAACAACTTACATGTCCTTATACCCCTGAACAGAATGGTGTCGCGGAGCGAAAAAATCGTCAGATCATGTCTGTTGTTCGTTGTCTGTTATGTGGGATGGGTGTCCCTAAATATTTCTGGGACATGGCTGTTCTCACTGCCACATACCTGATTAATCGTACTCCGAGTCGAGTCCTTCTTGGACACGCACCTCTTCATGTGCTTAAGCCGGGTAGTACTCTTTTTTCTATTGTCCCTCGGGTTTTTGGTTGTACTTGCTTCGTTCAAAATAAGAGTCCTACCCGTACCAAGCTTGATGATAAGGCTGTTCGCTGTGTCTTTCTAGGGTACTCCGCTATGTCTAAAGGGTATAGGTGCTATGATCCTCTTACTCGTCATTTCTATCACACGCTGGATGTGACTTTTCTTGAGACTGTTCCGTTTTATTCGGGATCTTCCACTCAGGCTTCTGTGGATTCTATTGGGGAGGACATTTCCATCCAACCTCGTCCGGTTCCCATCTTTGATTCTTTTCCTCCTGTTGTGTCTGGTGTTCCATTGCAGGTTTACTCTCGGCGACAGCATGCTCCTGCTCCCCTGCCAGCATCTTCTCCGGACTCAGGTATCTCCTCCTCACCTTTAGTTTCGGATATTTCTCCTGTTATTGCACCCCCTCCCCCCCCTCTCGATTCTTCCTTACTTATTCAGCTAACTTTGAGTGATGAGTATAAAGTGTATTACCCAACCATATGAAGAACTCTTGAGCCGTTCTGACAATTTCGAGGTCTTACTTTTTTTGGTTTGTTTTAATTATTCATTGTGATTATACCTCTTGTGCAACACGAACACTAGTGTATCGGATTCGGAATCGGATTCTGACTTTTATCTTCTTAGTTTCTTTTCTTTTCCGATTAATCACCTGCTAATTTCAGAAGTTCTTCTATTGAGTCTGGAAGATGGATAAGTTTTCCCATTCTATCTCCTTCCATTGTTTTGTCATCTGGACGATGCCCATAGATTATCGCCCTCATTGGAAGTTTGTCTGACGAAGGAGAAGAAGTTGGTCGTCCTGCAGGAAAAAAAGCAAGAATTTCATTATGAAGTTTACGATGAAGGGTTATATAATCTGTAGCTCCTAATAGAAACAAAGTCTGTATCCGTGTAAATTTGACAAATTGTATTGACCTATGTGAAATTCTGCGCATGAGTTAACTTAAGTTAAAAGAGATACTAAGACTAAGTTAAGACAATCTTATGAAGCAGTATATCTACTGGCGTTGTAATGCGCTGAATCGTGGGATGATTGGGCAAGACCTTGCGTCAGCACTTATTGTCTAGTGAAAAACACGAGTGTAAATGCACCAGAGTTGACTTTGTACATATGCCTATTATAATTTTTCACTATGCCTGTTTTCACAGAAACAAAAGAGGAAAAAAGAAAAGAGAAAGAAGGAATGAGTAAATAAGTTCGTTCTTAAATGTAAGGGCCAAGGGGGGTAGCCATAATTATGGTCTCCAGTTTTGGGCCCCAACCTTTAATTGTGGATGCCAATTCAGACTTAACTTTAAGTTATACTTCAGCTTACCCACCTTCTACGTATGCTTCAGTACCATTGTTTGATGCTTCAGTACCATTGTTTGATGCTTCATGATTTTGTGGTTCTTCACCTGATGCTAAATGCTGCAAAAAGAAATAAAAAATAAAACATATTAACTTATCAACAATTATTTGCTTGAACACCAAATTTGAAAGGATGGCCTTTATTTTCACCATGCCAAATGTGTATAGATTACTAAATGAGTTGAAAATTTTCTTGCTTAGGATGTTGCTACATGACCTTGGTTGTATATATTCACTTTGTCTCTTAGATTAGATGCTTACGCATGACTTTGTTCTTTATTAATCATGGTTTTCCAATTATGGAGTAATCTGAGAACTATTCGTTGAACTTTTGCTGTTTAAATTTTTAGTGGTACGTGAGTTTTTTAATGATACAAAACGCTTGACACCCCGCAACAATTATAGTTTTTCATCTATCTCATCTATAACATAGCAAGCTATACTTGCTCGTAATTTCTCGGGTTTGACTATTTATATATGTTATATATGTATTTTGGGGTTTGAGTATGTTTTAAAGATATATTCTTACTCTCTCTGTCTCCTCTGTGTTATTTAAAATCTCAAAGAAGTATATTTGTGAGATGTTTTCTTGTAGTTTGCACAATCTCAACTGAACAAAAATCACTGCATGTTCTATAATGAGAATTTGTTTGGTACATCCTGAATGTTCTAATATTTGAACAAATATGATGTAGATGGAGGAGCAAAACAAGAGCTTCAAAGATAGACTTTTAAAATTTTTGACTGAATTTTAACCAGGAATCAACAGAACTTGATTTGTTTGCAGTCTTAATATGCTACTTTATAGGTTTAGGCTAGGGTATATTTTGGCTAGGTCTTCAGGGATAACGGCATCGATGAGAGTTTTTTTGTGTGTGGCAGAGTTGGCTGCCATGGTGAAGGTGTGCGTGCTTGCTTTCTTATCGTAGGGCATATTTACTGGTCTTGTGGATATAAATACTAGTCCAAATCTTAGTTGGATTCACCCCCAAGTTTATGTGGCTTCTAGACGGAGTAATTGCGTGCACTGATTTACTGACGTGATATGTAGTGGTGAATGAGGATATCTCGTGAGCCACCTTTTTGTGAATGTGATGCACATTCTCTTGGGTGTCATAGGCTAGGGTTTTCTCTCCTAATCTTTCCTTGTTAACCTTTCACATTTCTTGAGGTTGGCTTGCATCAGTTTTCCCCTTTGTTACTCATCCTTTTGTGTTCTTTTTCAACATCTCAAAGGAACTGCAAACATCTATGTGATTAGAAGTTTGTGTTTCAATTCTGCCCAAATTTCTGTCCTGCAAACTGCAAAGTCTCTATAAAGTTGATATTGCAAACGTTGTTAATCTACAGCAAGATAGAGTCCTATTCTGATTTCTGATTAACTGGTTAATATATTAAAAAGTCGCTTTTGTTCAAGATGATAACTTACCTCTTCATTCACTTCACCCAGCAATTCTGTTAGAAATGGTATCTCATCTTGCATTTCCCTTTTTAAGCCCTTCAAATACTGAGTGCAGAAGAGTCAGTTAAAATTATGTCTGCATGCAAGAATGAATTAAGAATATTGAGGAAAAAATGACCAATCAATTTGAGTTTCCTGTTACATGTGAGTGAAATAAAATTAAATCAGAAAATCAGGTGGATTAGCTTGTTTTAATTAAATGGTGATCCTGGTCCTCTTACAAAACTGCATGGGGGTTTTGGTTCGTCAAGTAGCATTAATACTAAGTGTATGAGTAAATGCAAACTGATAACAACCAGGAAGATGATAGGGTAAAGGACATGGGAATCGAAAAATGTGCAAAGAGTTAAACCTGAATAAAGTTGGAGATAATTATCTTTCCATCTTCGCTACTTTGCTGTACCATTTGCTTGAAATGATGATGACTAATCCGGATGACCTGAGAAAGTCTCTTACTTCTCACTGTAAAAGGTTGTGGGATATTGAAAATTACTCCAATATCTCCCGCCATCTCTTTTGATCCTAATATTGACACAAACTGGAAATTGATATGAAATTAGTGAAGATATATTAGAAAATTCTCTTAGTTCTTGGCTAGGAAGCATGGCTGCGGCAGTTCGACACCCAGTGCGGGTGCGGCTGCCTTTCCGAAGAGTCCGTGCTTCCTAGGTTCTTGGACTTGAAAGTTGGGTTTTGCTTTATAATCATTCTTTTAGTTTATAATATGATTTGAAAAGTTTCGAAACTTATCTACAGTGGGTGAATAGCTTAATATACATAGTTTTCAACCCTCAAGTTTTATATTGAGCACTAGCAGCATGGATATACGTTTCTTTCTAGCTAGCATATTATATGGTAGATTCTTTTTTAATTGTTTCAAGTACTTTGTTATAAAAGTACTGGTACACATTTCTCTGTCGTACACATAGATATTACTCTACTCCACTTTGGTGTTGATCACTATGGATATTTAAGTTTGTAAGTTCCTTGCATAAATATTTCTGATCAGTCTGTTAAATCTGCTTGTTTCATCAACTAATGCAGGATTGCTGCTTAATCTGGGTAGTCAGCTATTTCTTTGAAAGGTATGAAATTCCAGAGCAGTTTCCACTTGCATTCCTGTATTATATGAGCAATACATAGAGGCTGTGAAATGCCTTTTACATATAATCTTTGTAGGATTCAAAATGAATCACCTTAGATCATCTGATGATCTCTTTAGTTGAGTGGATCTTTTGTTATGAAATTTGACGTGTTAGAAATCTTGCATTGGTCATTGGCTATTCAGTGACTGAAAGCTTAATATGATGGCATTGGTGTTCAGTAGCTTTATTATGATGACTAGATGAATTCATTAGTAAAGCTTAATATGATTGCTTTTATGTTCTAGACTTTAATGTGATAACTAGATTTAGTCATTAGGATGCTAACGTGCTCAATGGAATTGCGCCTACAATTTTGGTTCTGGCTCTCCTTGTTTCTTTGTTACAGTTTACTTTATAATGTTATTAACTGCTCATGTCTGAACCAACTGTGTTTGACTAAGTACTCTACTGTGTTGTATACACTGATCAGTTTGTTGCGCTCTGAAGTTCACTAAACAATTTTCCTAGTCTGCTTTGTGCAATCTTAATCATCCACCATAATTTGAAGTACTGTTGTACTTCACAATATACAGAAACTATTTATACATAACATTCAGGTGAAGGAAAAGAAAAATTACTAACCTGCTCCATTCCATTTTTGTATGTCAGCACGTCCTGCAATTAAACAATCAGACTTTGAGTCTAGGGGAGTTAAAAAAAATGGGTATGTGAGAAATAGTGAAATCATACCACTGCTCCTGATACTAGGATGTAGAAATCTGTTGGTATCTCATTCTGTAAAATAATATCAACCTTAGGTGGAAAGTATTCTGCTTTCATATCTGAAACCTGCAAGGACAAAAGCTACAAGTTACCACAGAGATAAAGATTTTTTTTTTTTTTAAAAGTATTTCCTATTTGTCGCTCTAATTTTATTTTTCCGTGATGGTACTGGCAATATTTCACAGATATGTGCTTGCATTTTTTTTTTATTTTATAATTATCTATCTCCTAAAATCCTAGGCATTTAGACCTGTTGAGTTTCTGAAATTTTATTGTAATTATAATTGTTGATAAGATTTTCCCAAGTAGATAGCTTCATTTTCCTTAGGATAAGAACCACCAGTAAAAGCATGGCAGTGATCAATTTGTGACTTGGAGGGAAGAATTTTTTTTACCATCTGGGCAATAAGGTCTTCAGAGACTCCTTTGAAAAGGTAGGAATTTTCTACAGTAGTACGGAATAAATGCTGAGCAATGCTAGATCTTATTGCCTTGGGGAGGTCCTCGAGCACTTCTTCTTGCTGTAATTCCGCTGTCTTGAACTTGAGTTGCATGTGTGCAAGCATTTGTTCCTTTAAGCCTTCTGGAAGTCTGTTCTTGCTTGCATATCGCAAAATTTCGTGTATGGCGTCTCTCTGCATTGTCACCATAGAATATTACGGAGTAATATATATATATATATATATAGAGAGAGAGAGAGAGAGAGAGAGAGAGAGAGGGAGGGTTGGGGTGTGGAGAACCGGAGAACTATGTCGTTCTCTAACAAGATGAGATTTTAGAGAGATCATGATTCGCTATCAACATTCCTGTATCTGACGTAATGAGTTACATAGATCACCAGTTAGCATATATTTTTTATTGACTAAGTTAGTAAAATTAGTACTTTCCCTGGATATCCTTGGGCTTTGTTTGGTTCTTGGATTTAGTGAGGGAAAAGAAAGGAAAATATAGAGGAAAACATTTTCCTTTGTTTGGTTAATAGGGAAAATATGAAAGAAAAAAGAATAAGTTGAGAAATAAATTAAACATTTTGAATGTTGTGAGTCATTTCCCATCCTTTATTCATATATTACAATTGTATTTTAGAAAATTTTAGTTTTTAATGTTTATTAAGCATGAAGGGAAACACAAGGGAAAACACAAGGGGACTAGCTTTCCTTTCCTTTTTCTTTTCCCTCTTAAAATCCATGAACCAAACAGAGGAGTAGTTAGGTTCTTCAACCAATTGGAACGTTAGAAGTACTTTGCAGAACCAACCTTGAATTGTAAACAATATAATGATCTATGTCAAAGATTTACTTGACAGGCTTAGAGATGTTGATCTCTTCCAATCGAAGAAAGTTGAATTGTTGGAACATTGAAATGTTATTTGATAAAAAATGTAGAACTTTTCGATATTTAAAGCCTTGAGCGGACTGAGTTTAGCATTTCGTCAAATGGAAGTAGTGATCGGACTCAATGGAAAACATTGCAGAGCTAGATGTAGGAGAGCAGTGGGATGGATATTATTTCAGTAGGTTCAACTGCTGCCTTCCTTGTTAGTGATTAGCCAAGTAATTAAATTTAAGGCCTCTGTGTCAAAAGCAATATGAGATTCATTTGCGTGTATTAAAAGAAAAGGGAAGGGACATGATTACCATGGCAAAGGTTCGAATAGCACTATGGACAACTAGATTGGTCATGTTTCCGATCAAATAGGCAGTGAGGCCAATGTTGAATAGCATGTAGAAAATATTGAAAACCTTTTCTCCTGTATTCTGTGCGTGCAAGTCTCCATAGCCAACCGTTGTGAGGGTGACAATCGACCAATATATGCAATAGGTGTAACCCAGCCAAATGCTTCTATCTTCGAAATCAGAGACCTCAGCTCCAATCCATGTATCTTGTGCTACTTTGTGGTGGATGGCTAGCCAGTAATAGAAGCACCCAGCCGAGTGCACTGCAAATAGTGTCACCTATAGTAATTTAGACACAGAATTATTAGAATGAATGTTTATCCTAAGAACAATCTTTGACTACAAGAGATCTGTGTATATATGTATGATACTTACACATATAAGTTTGCAGTATCTTGTCCAAAAGTAGCTGAAACGCGTGTCTTTCTCTAGTCTAGATGAAAGAAAAATATAGTTCGGTTAGAAATTCACCCTGAATCTCTTGTTAAAAAAAAAAAATCATGTCTAAGCATGTTTATGTGCTTGCTGCTTGTGTCAGAGTAGAATATTGCCTGGGATGGGGGTGTAAGGGGAGTGATCATTTTGATATGTGAAAGGGGATGTGTTGATCGCAGTTATCGACGTGTATTAAGTTTGTTTGATGTTTAGTTGCGATATTATTATAACCTATATTGATAGATGAGCGAATTCGTATCATTTGGGATTCGGTGGTATCTTAGTGATGGTGGTGGTGTTTTTTATTTTAATTTTTATTTTTTATAACGAAAATAACAAAGAATCCCAAGGATGACATGTTCCTTGCATGGGTAAACCTCACTGGCCCGGAAACATTTTCACATGTGTGGACTTGCACTTCCGAGATGGACTTGTCACTCGAACTAGTGACTGTTTGGGGTAGTGCACCTAGAGATTTTCTCAATCAAGCTACACATCGGATTGGTTTCCAAGTTACATTGGACTGTAGCTTTTTTTTTTTCTTTGGAAAAAGGTAAATAAATCCAAATAAAGAGCTGTGCATGTACAAAAGTATAAGGGGCATACCCTAGGATATACAATAAGCGCAAGCAGGACTAGTGGCAAAGGAAACCACTATACAAAACAAAAGAATGACTAAAAGTCCAATGACTAAGAATAACATCAGGTCGGGTATAGTGCTTCCAACTAATTCTAATCTGGGCATTAGCTTAATAAACTAAGGTCTTCAAAATGTGCTCTTTAGGATTAAATGTTCGGCATAGACTCCATATATGTATTTATCAGCAATATATATATATATATACAGTCAAGCTCTAAAAGCGCTCTTTTTATTAAAGGGAGGGTTTCTGTTTTGACCGTCAGATCGTGTTTAAAAACTGTAAAATGACAATACTGTCCTTAATGAAAACAAGATCCGACGGTCTAAACAGAGGTCCTCTCTTTAATAAAGAGAGGGCGTCATCTTTAGAGAATTTTCGTATATATATATATATATATTTTTTTTTTGGTGGGGGGCTAAATTTTGGCTTTGATGGTCAAATATGTGAAACCTTTTGGAGCTTATTGGTCAAGTCTTATTGGAGCAGTATATGATTTGCAGTTAGTTGAGTGATCAGAACAGGGTTGCCGGAATACAGACCAGCCTCGAGGACAAGCCGCACTTGCAAGGGCTTTGGACCCCAAAGTTCAGCCTCCCCTTTCCCCATTAGGTGTAATTATTATATATAAATACAAGTGATGGTAAAAAAAAAAAAGGCCAATTTGTTTTACTTGTTAATTCTAGTGATTTTCTTGTGCAAATAAATTCTTGTGGGTACTGGTCAAATAAATTTTTTTTTTGTGCCACTTTATAGAGGACCCCATCGTTAAATTGAGTTTACGATCCGTAATGCTAATACCTTAAAAATCTCCTAGATAATAGAAAAATCTACTCTTATTCCTATTTTGATTGAGTTTTGGAGTTAAGATTTTCAGCTATTAATTATTCATGCCTTTAGTAACTGAACCAAATTTGACATGTACAGGAATTCAGTTTTAACTTTTAAGACAAGAGTCATTGTGGCACTGTCAGTATAAGATGTGGAATGTGGATGATCGCTTATATACACTATATATATATATATATATATATTTGTGTGTGTGTGTGTCACCTCTAGTCTATAATATTGTAGGTGTGGTATTTATCTTTGTAATACATATATAAAAAATGCTACACCCACAAAGAATTCCACAATCAACAATCCTGATCCTTGATTGCAGTGAACTCCATGTGGGTCTTACATGGGTCCCACACGGGACCTACTGAAATCAAGGGTTGTGTTATGTTGGTTGTGGAATTCATTGTGGGTGTAGCTTTACTCTACAAATAAAACTAGTGAACATTTGTATGAGGACTAGTCAGGTGTTCAGGAGGCGTTCATCTCTTCTAGTTAGTAATAAAAAAGAACTTATTATGGCACTTGCTTGTAAAGTTTGGTGTGGTTAAGCGGATGTAAAACTTGTAAGTAGAATGTTGAAGCTTTGGTTTGTGGATTCATTGAACAGGTGGGGGAGAAGAGGAACGAGAAACACGAAGGAAAATTAACTCTCCTTATATTTTCCTCCATGCTAAAACGTTAAAAGTGAATTTTCAAAATACAATTGACACTTAATAAATAAGAAAAGAAAGTGACTGGCAAAATTTGAGGTTTTTAATTTATTTTCACTATATTTTATTTTTAATCTTATTATTCTCTACCGTATACTTTATTAACAAAATAAAGGCTCTCCGTCCTTTACCCTCACTAAATTTATGAATCAACAAGAACCTAAATGTACCTTGTGAAGAGTTCACTAACACGCCTTAGTCGCCAAAGTCGGAGCAAGTTGAGAAAGCCAAAGGCATCACCACTGTGCCAACTTCCCGTGAAGATCCGGTATATGGCCTGGAATGGCAGAGTTGATGCTATGTCCATGGGGAGCCATAGCCTCTTGACATACCTATGAATAAAAGAAAAGAAAAACCCAATTAAGACTGCAACTCGGGTGGGCTAACCCAATTACTAGAAGTTTTAGAGCAAACTTGGGCAATATTTTAAAATTTTCGGCATGAAACACTTCTGGCTGTGAGTTTAGGTAGAGGTATCAAGCAACAGTCCAAGTGTGAGATTCCAGCAAAAGAAAAAGTCTCAGTCTAAGATCCCCCGTATGTTATAAACAGGAGTGTAATCTGGAATTTTGGTCAAGGAGGGGCTAGGTTATATGGGAGTTCGGGGGCAGCGCCCCGCGAGGTGATTTTTTTGGTATGCAAAGAGGCGTAGTTAGGAAGTTTGGTCAGGGAGGGGCCTAGGCTATACGGGAGTTCGGGGGTTTTGAGGTCTATTATTACATAATTGACGATTTTTTTAGGATCTATTTGTATATAATTGCAGTTTTTTTTTTGGGATATGCTTATAATATGGTGACACGTAAATATTGTATAGTGTCTTTCAAAATTCTAGGTAGGCTATTTCTAAAGGGTAAATTATTACCAAATCCTTAATTAAAGCTAAAAAGAGTTCAAATGAGCCGTTTTTATTTAGAATTAGTCAAAAGTCCCTCTCACAATTTTGGTTGATCAAGACCACGAGCCTGGCCAAGCATAGCCTCAAACATTCTAGCCACTCACACCGTGTGAGTGGCTGTACAATAGCATTCCTCAATTCAAAAAATATTTCTAAACTTTAACCCTCCATAACTTTTGATCTACAACTCCATTTTTTACAAATTTATACCGCTGGAATCGTGTCGACGAGAGCTACAAAACTAGTACCATTGTTGATATATTTTGAGCATTTTTTTTTTAATTTGATTTTTTTTTTTTTAAAAAAAATAGAGTTTTGTGAAATTTCACAAATTTTTTTTTGTGAAATTTGAAGAAGTTTTGAAAAAAAAAAACAAAGTTTATGAAATTTGACAATTTTACAAAATAACTTTGTCAAAATTGTTGAAAATAATTTTGTGAAATTTTCACACAGCATGTAAAATTTTGGTTTTTTTTTTTTGCTCAAAGCATATCAACAATGGTACTAGTTTTGTAGTTCTCGCCGGCACGATTCCAACGGTATAAAATTTGAGAAAAATGGAGTTGTATTTTGAAAGTTATAAATGTTTAAAGTTGTAAAATATTTTTTGAATTTAGAATATCATACGGTACAGTACTCATACCGTATGAGTGGCTGCAAAAGCAGGAGCGTGTGAAAAGTTGGGCGGGAGTGGAGAAAATGTGAGAAATGTTTGTGTGCATGTCAGTTTTGTCCTTTTGTCAAAAATAAGAGACTTTTGATTAAATGCAGATATTGAAGGTACTTTTTATTAAATTTTTAGTTGACAAGGGATATATCTCTAACTGTCCCATTTCTAAAACGCATAAAATTCTCACACTAAAAGTGTAATTTTCAAAATTTGAGGTGCATTTCCTTCTGAGTTGTATATACATGTATATCAATATATATGTAGTTGATGACACTAAATTGGGCCTTAAAAATACTAAAAAAATTTAGAATAAAATTTTAATTCTCAACATTTCCGTGGGGACTTAACACGTTAAATTTGGAAGGCATATTAATTTTAGATTAGGCTGGATTTGGGTAGTTTTAATCGAGCAGATTGTCAGTGTTAAAACCCAGGCTGAATCTGGAAGACCTAAATCCAAGCCCGACCCGATTGTGTTGTACCCCTAATTGAATTGCAAGTGCAAGAAAAAAAGTTCAAGAGATGATTTGTTTCATGGGTGTTTTTGTCTGTGCTTTGTAGGCATCAATTTTTTATTTTTAATATTTTTTTGGTGATTCTTCCTTTCTTCCTTTCTTTTGTTTTTTTTTTTTTGGCAAAATAATGCTTGCTTGTATTTTTTTTTTTGTGTGTGTGTGGTAATTTTGGCATTAGAACTGACATATCAGCTTAATATATAGCTTATATTAGGGGTGTTACAAAAATTGATTAGATTGAACCAACGGACCGATCGATTCGGTCAGTTTTTTTTAAAAAAAAAAAAAAAAGCACTATACTTAAAAGGGTTAATTGTATATACACCCCCTATGCTTAGCATATTTTTCACTTTGCCTCTTGTACTTCAAATCTTTTTACTAAAACCCTCTATACTTTGGATTAAAGTGAATTGGTTAGCAATTCCGTTAAAATTAATGGAAGAGAAGCTTGTTTAATGGAGTATTTGCCACTTTGACATCATGGTAAGCACATTTTTCAATTTGCCCTCTTGTAGTTCCAAACAGGTCACTAATACCACATGTGAACCGTTTGATATATCCTTTTTCTTATACAATAAAATGAGAAAAAATTGCGATTGATATAAGTTGTCCAAAGTAGCTTTTGGCCCATCACTATTTCATTAAATAATTTCTCTTAAGTTTTGGAATTCATAATTAATGATAAACTTCAAAAATTGTTGCTTATGGAATTCATTAAATAATTGGTATAAGTTGTCCAAAGTAGCTTTTTGCACATTACTATTTCATTAAATAATTTTTTTTAACTTTTGGAATTCATAATTATTGATAAACTCCAAAAGTTGTTGCCATACATGGCTTATGCCCGCTAATTTTAACGGAATTGCTTCACTTTAGTCTAAGTATAGGGGGTATTAGTGACACGATTTGAAGTACACGGGGCAACGTAAAAAATGGGCTAAGTACAGGGGTGTATTTGTAATTAACCTAAACTAAACACTGACTGAATTGAGGAAAACTAACAAAAATCGAGGACATTTGGTTGGTTTTAAAATTTTGAAAAACCGAGGAGAACCGACCGATTGACACCCCTAGCTTATGACTACGTAGACAATTCATGGAGGGATGTTCATAAACTTTTAAGTTGTGCAGTTTTCAAATAGTTATGCAGATTACGAGGAAGGTACCTATTGTAATTTTCCCTTTTAAAAATAAGAAATTCAATGGTTTTAAAAATTTTAGCTCAAAATTAGTTTTCGAATAATGTAACTTTTGGAATCACTTTCGAGATTGGAATTTGGAAAGTATATATAGCTTTATTACTTTGAAAAAAAAAAAAATATGTAGAGAAAGATGACATTTTACAAGATCGAATTGATACGAATGCATATTGGAAATGTCATTTCAAATTTGGTTAAAAAATGATGTGTACCTTGCTGCAATTTTCTTGTGGTCATCTACAAGAAGATATGTGGATTTATCCAAATAAGCCACAAAGAAAGTGACAACAATATCAACGGCAAAGAATGCATCAACGGTCAAATCAACGGGCAAGAGAGATCCTGTTCCAACCTTCTTAAATGCTAGCTCAAATGGAGATGACCATGCTGAGTATACCACTAGTATTACCAGAAAGGTTTGCCACCACCTGCATTTTTACATTTACCAATCACTCTCAACTTATCTATATATATATATATATATAGATATATATATATATATGTATATGTGTGTATACAGGGGCGGAACGGTGTGTTAGGTAATGGCATCCCTCACATGTGGTAGATTGTTTATACTAATATGCTTGTATGTGTACTATATTTCATATTTTGTTGTCTGTTGGCACCCCCAAACAAAAAAATCTACTACTCCTCATATTTGGTTGTTTCTAGCACTCCCAAAAAAAAAAAAAAAAAAAAAAGCTGCTTCCTTAGTCAGCTTAAATCATTTTCATTGCTTTTTTCCAACTCTAAACTTCAATCACATGTGTTTGAGAATTATTTGGCATACAAGATTCGGGTAGAATAACATTTTCTGTACAATTAGACCACTCATTATGATAAACTCAAATAACCCCCCTCCCCAACAACTTTCAAACAGTACAAAATAACATCACATGGTAAATTTGTAGTCTTATTGATAAGAAAAAAAAGTATGCTCATGTATAAATAGAACCAAAAAAATCGTCTCGGGGGCGCTGCCCCCAAACCCCCGTGTGTCATTGTTAGATAACATATGTAGTAACTCGGCACCCCCAAAGGCAAATTCCTAGTTCCGCCCTTATGTGTATACAAGTGTACAACCTAGGAGTTAAGGCCAAACAGAAAAGTAATCACAAATAAAAGGCTTAATTCCAAAACATACCTCTTGAGGTTTGGTCTCTGTCTCATTTTAGTCCATGTAGTTTCAATTGTGTTAATTTAGTCCTGGAAGTTTTTAAATAGAAGTAATATGGTTTAAATGTCCAATTTTGTGAGAAAAATTGGCATAAATAATTTACTCACTGCTATGCACAATCACACTGATAAGTGTATGGCGTATGAGTAAATTCTGTTAATTTTTCCTCACAGAATTGTACATTTGGACAACTTTGCTTCTATTTAAAGACTTCGAAGACCAAATTGACATAATTAAACTATAAAGACTAAAATGAGACATGTACCAAATTTCAAGGATATATTTTGTAATTAAGCCCAAAAAATAAAATAAAAAAACACTTCTTTCATTGGAAATGTTGAAAACAAGATCAGATTCAAATCGATCGAGTCTCATTATTATCCGATTGTTTATGAAATTCACTATATATTGGTATGACAAAGAAAACGATTTTTTGGGCATTTTTAAGCTAGACTTTTATGCAAGTAAAAGGCAACTACAAGCACACATAATTATATAAAATTGTCAGCCTATGAAGCACGGATACAAATACATTGGCACGGACACAACGAGACGACCTAATCCTAAAAATTTGCACGTCGACACTCTAGGAAAAGTGTCCGTAAAGTGTCGTGTCCGTGTGTGGGACACGATATGACACCCAACACGCTACCTTCTTAGAAATGTCGGCGCTTCTTAGCTGTCAGCCCAACCTCTAATGTAGAGTTCAATTTTAAGAGCTTTGGGGAAAAGTAATTCCATGTGACTGTGATACTGTGTAATTGTTGTCACATTCACTATAACTTCTTCATTATTGTAAAATTTAATCCACAAATTAAACAAATCACAGCGAAAGTGAGATAATAATTTATCTGGTTCAGGGTTTTGGTCAAATTTTTCTGTCCTACTACCATTCCAATCCTACTTAAAAGGAAAATCTATAATTTGATATGATTGTGTGCGGATAGCACTGGGAAGTGCACTCTTAATTGTCCACCAGGACCACCACTCCACCTAATGTCCAATTTCATATATACCAAACACGCACACTTATGTGTATACATATATATATATATCTATATATCAACACTGCTATGTGCACGGAAAATTGCACATAAAATGTAGCACCGAAATGATCTAAGGTCATTGATTTCGGCGGACCCTATGCGTGTAGGCGTAGAGCCTGCCGAAATCAATGACCTTGATCATTTCGGTGCATCTTTTATGGGTAATTTTTGATGCACATATGTTACTGTATATATATATATATATATGACTTTTTCTAAACATAATCATTTCTAACTCTAGTGGACATTACTATTAAGCTAACAACCGAAATAGTAATGGAGAATTGTAGAGAGTCAACTCAAATTACAAATACAATGGTCTCTCCAAGTTAAAATTCATGGGAAAGAATAATAAATTAGTAGATTAACAACACTAATTTTCTCTTACATTCATTGATTGAATAATAAAATCTCTATATACATATCATATTCATATATATATATATATATATGATAGAACATAGAGAGAAAACCACGTTTCTCTCTCTTTTTTTTTTTAAACGTCATATATTTACTGTTCTACAAACACACATATTAAGCTCTTTATATCCTTTACAAGTAAATAAATATTCCTATTTATCTAATTAGTTAAAAGAAGATGTTTGTCATATACATGCATATGTTTTACCTGGTGGCATATGAATATTTTTACACGTGTACTTTCTCGCTTCTAATAGAATTTTACAGGAAAAATTCTCATTGGCTTTTGTGGTGAAAGGGGTTGTAAATTTCTTTCTTAAATGACCCTTTAAGAATGGACTTTTTTTTAGTAAACACCCCTTAAAAACATATTTTAACTTAAGGTGATGTAATTATTAGTGATCCACCATGGTGTGAAGTTATATAGTTCCTTGAAAAATTATTAGACGTTAGAATTTATGTTATTAAAGGTTAATTACTATCATGTTAAGGTAAATTACATTTTCCTCCCATCAATTTCATCTTCATTTTTAGTATGTATATTTTTTCCCTCCAAAATTACTCTTTTGACTAATACAAATGAAGAATTTAGTACCCTCAATATTATCACATTTATCTATCAATAGCGATAGAGATAAATTTTGAACACCTAAACTATTTTTTTTTTCATGCTAGCTTTTCACGTGACATCATGTTACAGTTGTTTGTCAACATTATTGAATGAATGTGATCGATGGTCCCTATATGTACAAGAAAAATTAATAAAATGGACCAAATGGTCCCTAACCTACTAACTGAAACATATTTTACCCTTACTATTACTATATTGAATTAATTAAATTTTACGCTCTATGGTTAAGACTTTTTTTTCACTTGAGTAATTTTTGAGACACAACTTTCACACAAACTTCTTAAAAGATGTGTCTATCTCTCTCTTGCGATATCACTGGACCCCACAGTGACACATGAGAGAGATAGACAAATCTGTTAGGAGGTTGTGTGAAAGTTATATGAAAGTTGTGTCCCAAGAATTACCCTTTTCACTTTACCCATTTTTGGTTCAAAAGTGAACACTTAACGCATTTGTAGATTTGGACTAAAGTGAAACTACTAAAATCTCTCAAAAATAGCCCCCCATTGGGATTAAGTGTTAAAATTAGCCACACATAGGAGAGTTTAATTATGTGTTAGAATTAACTCCACATAGGCCGTTAGCCTGTTAACCCCAAAATTAACTCCCCAAAGAGGTTTAAGTGTTAAAAATTAGCCTTACATAAGTGGATTAAATAATAGCATTACCATCACATAAGGGATTCATGACCCCATGATTAACCTCACAAATGGGATTAAATGTTCATATTTTTGGCAAATTAGAATTTTGATCAGTTTTGAGGGAAATTTTAACAGTTTCACTTTAGTCTGAAACCACAAAGAGGCCGAAGAGAGTAAAGTGAAAACAAACCTAACCACAAAGTAGAAATGTGTTTAACCCTACTATCTAATACAAGAGAAAAAAGAGTGCACGGGGCTTCCATAGCTGCAATACTTTGTTAGGAGCGAATTTTTTTTAGGGTCTATTTATATATATATATATATATATATATTTGATAATAAGATATGGGGTCAAATTATATTTATTTAAGAACAATATTATCTTTTGACTTAATATTTACATATTTTGGTGTCTATTTATCAATAAAGAATTATGTCAAACTGAGTATGGAACACTTAATTAGGGTGCGCTAGACTACATTTACGATAAAATATCACATGTATTACAAAAAATATCAAATTTTGGGGTGTCCTAGACTGTAATATTTGGGTTAAAATATCACTTGTAGTTTTTTTTTTTTTTTTTTTTTTTTTTTTTTTTCTTTTCTCATTTAGAGGAGGCTAAACCACAATTGAGCTAGCAAGATTTACACTCTTAACTACAGGTATGCATATATACATATATATATATATGACGAGGATCGAGTGCGGATCTTAAGGAGCGGACCACCTTTAGCGACAAAAATTATCGTCATTTTTGTCGCTAAAAATCATTGTTTTAGCGACGAAATTTTTTGCCGCTAAAGCGACATTATATATATATATATAGAGAGAGAGAGAGTCAGACTCCAATGCGCACTGGGTGAACGCATTGAGTTTTTTAAGTTTAAAAAAACAGCAGAGTGCCCCACTGACCCTTGCCCCATCCCGCCGTCCTTTTGACGCGCGATTTTTTCAGACTTAAAAATTCAGTAAGTTCACCCAATAACGCTTATCCTTGGAGATAGAGATCAGAGAGGGAGGTGGGAGAGAGAAACTGACCTGTATCTACGATCATATGGAGCGATTACATAATTTTGAAGCTGAAGAGAAGCATCACCCACCACTGTTCCGAAAGCCGGCAAGAGGCTGCTTGAAACAGTTGCCAAGTTATTCATCATTTCACTACTCGAACGCCTTTGGAGCAACAAAGGTACCGGTGACCTTGTCTCCGATGAGGCTATCCTTGACGTCCTTGTTCCTGTTGACATTATTGTGTCCCTCCCGCCCGCCCGCCCGCCCAGATCGATTTGTAGTACTTGCACGAGAGAGAGAGAGAGAGAGAGAGAGAGAGACTTAATACATATATAGTAGTTTATATATATAATTTGTTGGAGTGATTAAAAAAATATGGGGAGGTATGTAGAGGTCACACACATATGTACACACATACATAAGGGTAAGGCCTAGCTTCTTGTCCTACTAGAGTAGTACTATTACATACATAGTAGGATTGCATACCCTATAGTCTATAGGTAACAAGATGGTCTATAAAGGAACCAACCTCAAGCTAAGGCTTCTCACGTACCAAGTTTAGAGTTTTTATGTGGGTTGGAATCCTAGTACAAGTTGCCTCCTTAACCTAAATAGTGTGTGGTGTGTTGTGTTGTGAGATTGATGTACGTTTCAAGAGTTTACTTTTTTGTTATATTTTGAGTAAATGATAATAAGTATTGATCTCGAATTCGTGGAGTACTGGTTGATGATATATATGTTGAGATTATAATTTTGTCTTCGTTACTGGAATAAAATAAGGGCTTAAATACATTTTATCCTTTCGTGGTTAGGTTTATTTTCACTTTCCTCTTTTTGGTTTAAAAGTGGACAGTAGTTTTGGACTAAAATGAAACTACTAAGATTGCTCTCAAAATAGCTCCATATGATGATTAAGTGTTAAAATTAACCCCACATAGGAGAGTTTAAGGGGTCATCAAAATTAACCCCGCATAGATGGGTTACCCAAAAATTAGTCCCTCAAGGGATTAAGTGTTAAAAGTTAGCCCCACATAACTGGGCTAACATTATGTCTAGATAGAGGATTATCCCAAAATTAAACTCCACAAAGGGAGTTAAGTGTTTTTGGTCATTTTTAGAATTTTCATTAGTTTTGAGGAAAATCTTAACAGTTTCACTTTAGTCCGAAACCATAGAGAATGTTAAGTGTCCACTTTTGAACCACAAAGAGAAGTAAGTTACAAGTAAATAAAATGTATTTAACCCTTAAAAAAAAAAAAATATTAGGATAACATTACGTGCAGAATTGACAAGAAAAGTTGAAACTGTTCTGTATAAATATCATATCAAGTGGAGAGAGAGAAAACAAAGTTGAAACTGTTCTGTATAAAGAAATCAAATGTTCCAATTTTCTTCAGAAAAAGTCAGAAATCTGTCTATTACAAAATCACATCCCTATTTGATCATTAGACCTCCGTGATTAGAATTGCGTCTTTGAATAGGTCTAGATTGAATTTCAAGTTGCATTTATTTATTAGTAAATAGTTTAATTTTTTTTTAAACAAAATTAATTAGTATATAGTTTATATGTCAACTATATATATATATATATATAAAATATAGATGCTACTGTTAGACAGTTAGCCTTTATTTAATTCCTTGATTTTAATGGAGAAATCTTAAGAATTAGCTATAATGTTCGCTATTTCAACTATCATTCATACATTCTTAACTGCTACGCAGAATAAGATATATGCAGATACAATTATCTCTCTCTCTCTGGACTATTGTGAGTAGAATGCGAATCTTAATTAATTAATTAATAAACACAAGTTGGTCATGAACTTGAAAATTTTGACTCAATTAACTTCAAGTAGATGTTGTTGTCTCATGCATGATGCTTGATGGACATGCATCATGGTGATCATGGGCATCTTCATTTATATGGTCATACCAAAAGTACTTTAGAACCGACTTAGTTAATATTAGCTCTAACACCACAACCCCCCCCCCCCCCCCCCCCCCCCCCCCCCCCCCTCCCCTCCCTTTTTTTTTTTTGAGTGAAAAGTTCATATGTTATAAGAGTTATATGAAATTCACTTAACTTTTGTACACATGGGGACTTGATTTTAAATAGAGTTTCGACTAAAAAAAAAAGATTGTCCTTCAAACTTAATTAATGTACAATGAGTGACTGATTCGTGTCCAATATTGCATTCTTAGCTTCATAATTTTACCCCTATTGGACACAAATTATCACTTATATTGGGAGATTTAATGGAGAAATTGTACTTTTGTTGTTCTTCTTGATGTTCTCTCTTTACTAATAATACCCCTTTTTCTTATAGGTAATTGAGGCATTGTTGGAGGCCTTGTTTGTGAGGAATAAAGGAAGAAGTCAAAAGTTACCCGAGCGGATCGATCCGCCCCTTTCACTTGGATCGATCCGCGCGTTTTATAGAACTCTCTGCCCATAAATCCGAATGCGGATCGATCCGGATTTTCAACGCGGATCGATCCGCGTGTTTCGCTGAAGATTCTAACGGCGAATTAAAGAAGCGGATCGATCCGGCTTTTTGCCTTGGATCGATCCGCGGCTGTTGAAGACTGCTCTCTTTTATTTACAAGTTTGCCATTGTGTGGGTTTTGTATAAATAGATAGAGATAGAGATTTTTAGGGTTATCTTATATCATATATCTTGTATTGTTTTCTCCCAACATTCTTCTTCTTCTTCTCTCATTTTTGGGAACCCACTTGGGTTCCCTCCTATTTCTTCTTCATTTGTATAACTTGAAGATTTCATTGAAGTTTTAATGGCTAGGTATATTTTCTATCTCTTCTCTTTTGATGATATTGCTATGTTTTTCATTATTAGTTAGATTTACTTAGGTTGTGGATCATGAACTCTTGGATTTAGTGTTGTAGCATTTTTAGGGTTCATTTGTGTAGGATTCAAAACTAAGGGATTCATCTAATTTGTATTGCAACTATGATTGTTAAAACTTAGACTTTGAATCATACTATCACACCCCAACCCGCCTCGTGCGGATTAGGACACGTGTAACAAGGCTACAAGCTCCCAATTACATTACTTTGTAAAGAAATATACGAATTATAGAGAAACACATGTATTTAACCACATTAAAGAACTCTGTTGTTACAAAATAGGCTCCAAAGGCAAAATGGTCATTAATAAAGTATGTAAAAATTTTATACCAAAAGTTAGATTTTTGAGTCCCGGTTCCAACGCAACAAACGGCGCGTGAATCCGAGTTTTATAGAAAAAGTTATGCATGTTTCCGTAAAAATGGACGTCCAGGGAAAAATACAAAGCGGATCGATCCCTTCATAAAGGGCGGATCGATCCATTTATATTAGTCTCCCGCAGAATGTCCCCTTGAAAGGGCGGATCGATCCCTTCACAAATCGCGGATCGATCCCCTTCACAATTCTGCTGCTAAATTTTGTTTGCTGTCAAAACAAGTTTTAGCTTACCAAAACTCAATCAAATCACATGGAAACATTATGAAACTTTGGGAAATCAATTCCAACACATTTCTAAACATGTTTAAACTCAAATTAAGCATGGATCATAAAATCATATTCACAATTTGGTCAAATCCACTAAGAACTCATTTCATTTGAAATACAATGATCTTTTCAACTTTGAAGCTCAATTCTCATTCAAAATTCATGAAACTTGTTGGGAATTAACTCAAGGTCATAACTAACATTGTGAACACTAAGGAAACATGTTTAAGACACTAGCGACACATCCGGACTTGCCGAAATGGTCAAATTCATTACTTGCACCACACTTGAGCAAAACAAGAGATATTACACATTAGTTTCCAAATTCACTTTCACTTTCCAAAATACAAGTTTTAGGATTCAAACTCTTTTTCTACAACCCAAATATGAACATTAACATAAAAGAAACTATAATTTACATCATTTTACAAGTTCAAAAGAAGTTCACAAGCATGAGGCTCAAATCTCCCCCATCTCTCCCATCTCTCCCGTCTCTCCTCATCTCTCCCGTCCACAAGTCAAGACTTCAAGCCTCAAGTCGAGAACCTCAAGCCACTAGTTACATTATAACATAAGTTTAAAACGTATCTACAAGTTCGCCCAAGACATGAGTTAACTATACATCTCCAAACCATAAGTTGCATTAGGAAACTTAAATATCTAGATTTATAAACATATCAACACACATCTCATAACCTCCATGCCCAACTTGTCGTTCTGATCATTTTCCTTCCTCCTCCCGTGCCGTACCTGCGGTGGTTATTCAATAACCACAACAGAAAATAGCATTTGTTTAAGCTTTCGCTTAGTGAGTAAACTAATCACATGTATGAATATAATGTCATATTCAATGCACAAATCAACAATTAACATATCATTTAGTCTCCAAAGACCAAATATCAATTCACCGTGTCGTCGCTCTTGCCTTTTGCCCTTATGTGCATATATCACCTCTAATTCACACAATCTCACACACCCTTCCACAGCTGGGTCGCAACTCACACACCTTTACACAGTTAGTGTGGTGAGTACCCTTACACCGTTGGATTTTTCCACTTCTCCTTATTATGGAGTAAATCCACGGTGAATTAACATAAGGCTTTCTTCAACCCACATAAGCACATAATCACATCATCATCTCAGCATGGTAATTCACACACCATTTAACACATATTAACTTCCAATTTTAAGTAAACTAGCCAAACCCACATAAATCAACATGTTCATATATACCCAATTCTCATGTCCATGCTCTAATTTACAAGAATTCAACAAACTAACATGTAAATTAACACATTTAACATGATTTACATTCAGCCCATGGATTAGAGTCACTCACCTCACAACTTGCTCCAATTAAAAGCCTAGAACCCCAAATTCCTTGCAAATTTTAGCTCTAATTAACTCCAATGATATTCCTACATACAAATATCATGTATATATATCGTCACCTCAAAGAGGGTCGCGGAAAAACGTTAACGAAACTGAAAATGAAAGGTATAGAGACGATCCTCTCACCTCCACGAGTCCGAATACGATCTCGGTTCGCGAAACGGTGTACCGACGGCGACGAAACGGCGAAGAGACGGCGTAGACGGCGGAGTTTCCGTCAATGGCCGAATTTTCTTCTTCTCCTGCAACTCTCTTCTTGTTTTGATACAAGAAGATGGTGAGTCATAGCTAGAGGTGTCATCCTCTTAGGCATTATGCCAACTTTGGTTGATTTTCATTTACCTCCCCAATATTTTCTTAAGCTTTATTATGAAGTCCCCTAACCAATTGTATTAACTACCCAATTATCTAATGAGTGTTTGTCTAAGTTCCGTATGGGTCCCAACATGGGTCCCGCATATTTTGTGAAATTGCTATCGCACCTACAAATTTTAAATCCGTTTCATTTATACCCTTTAACACTAAATGCTACACATATATCAACATGTAATATGAAAGTGTGTAAACAAATATTCATGTAATCACATAAAATGCATTTAATCATGTAACATGCAAATTACCAATTTACCCTTTGCTGAGTTCCATTTCCAAACCTGTCCTTCCTCACTGGGACTTTTCCATGGGCGAGTCCAAGCCTCCCCTTAATCCATTTTATACACTAATTATATCAATTAATGCATGTTAAGTTAATAATTAACCCTTTCTCCGGGTACGGGTGTTACATTTCTCCCCCTCTAAAAAGAAGTTTGGTCCCCAAACTTTGCTCTACTCAAGTGTCAACCACTCATAGATGTTCTCCCCAAACTCCAATTTTTTTTCACCTTCTAATTATCTTCTCAACTTAATGATGATCTAGTAACGATACCTGTCGCCTCTTTATCTGTGGTGGTTGTCCCTGCGGTTGTGAGTTGAAAATATCTAGCTCCTCTTTGTTCTCTTCCCGCCGGCTGTTGCGTAGATCCTTGAGTTGTTTCACCTGTTGCAAAAGAACCCGAACCTCCGTGTCGTTTATTAGGACATTCCCGCGCTCGATGACCCGGTTGATCACATATATAACAATTACCCTTAATTACCATACTCCGATTTGGACAGTTCCTCGCGATATGTCCGAGTTCTTGACAAGCATTACAAGTTATCGTTTGATAGCATTTTCCCCAATGTTGTTTATTACACGTGGAACACCACGGTCTCTCCTCACTTGAACCACTACTTACCGATTGATTTCCAGAGTTTTGTCTTTTGAAACTTTCATGTTCACTATACTGGCTTGGCCCCAACCTCTTGTTTTGTTGGCTCGGTGGTGGTAGCAGGCTTGGATTGAACCCAAGGTCTCTTTCCGCAATGGAAGCAATGTCTAGTGCCCCGGCGTAAGTCTGAGGTCGAAATACTGTTACTCGCCCCCGGATATCACTTTTAAGTCCTGCCACAAACTTTCTCGCTTTCACCTTTTCATTTGTTATCATGTCTCCAGCAAACCTTCCCAAACTTGTATATTGTGCCGAGTACTCTCTAACCGACATCCCACCTTGTGTTAACTCCATGAACTCTTGAGCTTTTTGGTCCTTGAAGGACTCCGGGAAGTATTGCTCGTTGAATACCTCTAGGAACTGTTCCCAAGTGGTTGGTTGACCTGGGCCCAGCTTGGTACGCCACCAATACTGCGCCTCATCCTTCAACGTGTCAGCTGCAAATAAAACTTGTTGCTCTTCTGTACATGGTAGCACTCTAAAAATCTTCTCCATGTCCGAAATCCAAAAGTTTGCCCTCATCGGATCGGCTTCCCCACGGAATATTGTTGGCTTTTGCTTGTGAAATTTTGAAATAGTTACAACTTCCTCCCTCGGGTTTGGATTTGGTTGTACCGGCCTTTCCTCAACTACACGTGTTTCTGCCACTCGGACTAATCCTTCAATTGCCCTTTCAACTCTTTCCATACGGTTTGAGTTCTCACCTCCAGACATTTTGCTTGACACCCACACATATTATACACTCACGTTACTTTAAATAACTCCATGGCATGCTAATCAACATTAAAAACATGCTAAGTAAACGTGAATGCATGATCATGTAACTACGTGTCGTTGTGTGCACACTACACATCGTACGTCTCTCATCCCCAAAGGCTCTAGCCTAATGCTCTGATACCAAAAATTGTCACATCCCAACCCGCCTCGTGCGGATTAGGACACGTGTAACAAGGCTACAAGCTCCCAATTACATTACTTTGTAAAGAAATATACGAATTATAGAGAAACACATGTATTTAACCACATTAAAGAACTCTGTTGTTACAAAATAGGCTCCAAGGGCAAAATGGTCATTAATAAATTATGTAAAAATTTTATACCAAAAGTTAGATTTTTGAGTCCCGGTTCCAACGCAACAAACGGCGCGTGAATCCGAGTTTTATAGAAAAAGTTATGCATGTTTCCGTAAAAATGGACGTCCAGGGAAAAATACAAAGCGGATCGATCCCTTCATAAAGGGCGGATCGATCCATTTATATTAGTCTCCCGCAGAATGTCCCCTTGAAAGGGCGGATCGATCCCTTCACAAATCGCGGATCGATCCCCTTCACAATTCTGCTGCTAAATTTTGTTTGCTGTCAAAACAAGTTTTAGCTTACCAAAACTCAATCAAATCACATGGAAACATTATGAAACTTTGGGAAATCAATTCCAACACATTTCTAAACATGTTTAAACTCAAATTAAGCATGGATCATAAAATCATATTCACAATTTGGTCAAATCCACTAAGAACTCATTTCATTTGAAATACAATGATCTTTTCAACTTTGAAGCTCAATTCTCATTCAAAATTCATGAAACTTGTTGGGAATTAACTCAAGGTCATAACTAACATTGTGAACACTAAGGAAACATGTTTAAGACACTAGCGACACATCCGGACTTGCCGAAATGGTCAAATTCATTACTTGCACCACACTTGAGCAAAACAAGAGATATTACACATTAGTTTCCAAATTCACTTTCACTTTCCAAAATACAAGTTTTAGGATTCAAACTCTTTTTCTACAACCCAAATATGAACATTAACATAAAAGAAACCATAATTTACATCATTTTACAAGTTCAAAAGAAGTTCACAAGCATGAGGCTCAAATCTCCCCCATCTCTCCCATCTCTCCCGTCTCTCCTCATCTCTCCCGTCCACAAGTCAAGACTTCAAGCCTCAAGTCGAGAACCTCAAGCCACTAGTTACATTATAACATAAGTTTAAAACGTATCTACAAGTTCGCCCAAGACATGAGTTAACTATACATCTCCAAACCATAAGTTGCATTAGGAAACTTAAATATCTAGATTTATAAACATATCAACACACATCTCATAACCCCCATGCCCAACTTGTCGTTCTGATCATTTTCCTTCCTCCTCCCGTGCCGTACTTGCGGTGGTTATTCAATAACCACAACAGAAAATAGCATTTGTTTAAGCTTTCGCTTAGTGAGTAAACTAATCACATGTATGAATATAATGTCATATTCAATGCACAAATCAACAATTAACATATCATTTAGTCTCCAAAGACCAAATATCAATTCACCGTGTCGTCGCTCTTGCCTTTTGCCCTTATGTGCATATATCACCTCTAATTCACACAATCTCACACACCCTTCCACAGCTGGGTCGCAACTCACACACCTTTACACAGTTAGTGTGGTGAGTACCCTTACACCGTTGGATTTTTCCACTTCTCCTTATTATGGAGTAAATCCACGGTGAATTAACATAAGGCTTTCTTCAACCCACATAAGCACATAATCACATCATCATCTCAGCATGGTAATTCACACACCATTTAACACATATTAACTTCCAATTTTAAGTAAACTAGCCAAACCCACATAAATCAACATGTTCATATATACCCAATTCTCATGTCCATGCTCTAATTTACAAGAATTCAACAAACTAACATGTAAATTAACACATTTAACATGATTTACATTCAGCCCATGGATTAGAGTCACTCACCTCACAACTTGCTCCAATTAAAAGCCTAGAACCCCAAATTCCTTGCAAATTTTAGCTCTAATTAACTCCAATGATATTCCTACATACAAATATCATGTATATATATCGTCACCTCAAAGAGGGTCGCGGAAAAACGTTAACGAAACTGAAAATGAAAGGTATAGAGACGATCCTCTCACCTCCACGAGTCCGAATACGATCTCGGTTCGCGAAACGGTGTACCGACGGCGACGAAACGGCGAAGAGACGGCGTAGACGGCGGAGTTTCCGTCAATGGCCGAATTTTCTTCTTCTCCTGCAACTCTCTTCTTGTTTTGATACAAGAAGATGGTGAGTCATAGCTAGAGGTGTCATCCTCTTAGGCATTATGCCAACTTTGGTTGATTTTCATTTACCTCCCCAATATTTTCTTAAGCTTTATTATGAAGTCCCCTAACCAATTGTATTAACTACCCAATTATCTAATGAGTGTTTGTCTAAGTTCCGTATGGGTCCCAACATGGGTCCCGCATATTTTGTGAAATTGCTATCGCACCTACAAATTTTAAATCCGTTTCATTTATACCCTTTAACACTAAATGCTACACATATATCAACATGTAATATGAAAGTGTGTAAACAAATATTCATGTAATCACATAAAATGCATTTAATCATGTAACATGCAAATTACCAATTTACCCTTTGCTGAGTTCCATTTCCAAACCTGTCCTTCCTCACTGGGACTTTTCCATGGGCGAGTCCAAGCCTCCCCTTAATCCATTTTATACACTAATTATATCAATTAATGCATGTTCAGTTAATAATTAACCCTTTCTCCGGGTACGGGTGTTACACATACCCTATGTATTTCATATGGAATATTATGTAACCTTGTGTTTTGCACTCCATGTGTTTTATAAATGTTGTGTGTGAGATTTAGAACTTGGAGTCTTCATCATAGATGTCAAGCATCTTTGATTGTTCAAACTCTTGGGTTTTAAATACTACCTTTTGAAGGCTTCATAGGTGGTTTGTCCACCAAGTAGATTAGTTAGTATAGGGGGGACAAATCATTCGGATTAGAAGACATTGAGGCTTCATCTTGTATGTCATGCATACTTGATAGTCAAACGTTAGCTTCAAATCCGTTTCTATGGAAATCTTAAAGCTCATTTCATCTAACACATAGGTGCATTCCAAGTGTTTGATAATATGCCACAATGAGATGTTACCTTAGAGTGTGCTTGAAACTTTAGTCCATTTCATCTTGTTGTGACCCAAGATGGGGGGAATGATCCTGTTTGCACCCAAAAACCGTCAATGGGTTTTGAGTCCGATGTATGTTAGAGGAGAGGCCGGTGAATGACTAACCGGGCTCAAGTATAGACATAAGACCAATGATTGGGTTAAGGCCGGTTGGTGTGACAAGTAGAGCCCGATGGGATATGGGATTGTGGTAAGGTTCATCGGGCTTTTGGAAAACATAACTTATCATGTTGAAAGCCCGATGGTGGAAAGCAGCAGCAGGATAGCCAATCGGACAATGCGTAATGAAGATGAGAGGTAAAGTCAGAATCTAAGTCCGATTGGCTATGGGCGGTTGAAGGAAAGATGATCGGGCATGGAAGCTGATTGAGCCCGGTTTATCTAGGAGGAGCAATGATGAGGCCGATTGATGAAAGGAAGGCGGTGCTGTTCACAGCTGGCAGGATGACATCACCTTCAAGAGTTTTAGAAACATGAGTCCGTTTAGGAAAGGGATTGTTTGTTGCCAGCTGGATTGATGCGTCTGATCCCTAAATTAAAGGGATTGAGGCAATCAAGTTCTTGATAAGGAAGGAATCATTGATATAAAAGGATTTCTTCAATTAACCAATCAATTAACAGCTTGGGGCGTAAGATAAGGAATCATAGTCCAAATAGAAATCAACCTTGGCCGCTATAAATATTGAGGCAGGCCCTCCAAGCAAAGGACTCCACGTCTCTTTCGAAAACAGCATACACAACAGCATTCAGCACTCAGCACATTCGAAGCATTCAGAGCACTTTCTTCAAGTCTTTGTTTTTTATCAGCTTTAGTAGCAATTAGGTCTGTCCTTTTGTTATTATTTTTCTTTCTTTTGTTCTTTTGAATATCCAACCTTTTCTGGTGTGTTCTTAAGATTTGTTTTAATCTTTCCAAGCATTTAATAAAAATCCGTTTTTATTAAACCGTTTGTGATTTTGTTTACCTGTTAGACTTTGACATTTTTTAGCTTGTGCGCTTCAGTACTGCTAAAGGACTTTTAGTGAGGGTACTTTCCTACTCACTACACATAATCACCCTTGTTTAGAAGTTAGATTCACCAAGCCTTGAGTATCACTCACTCAAGCAATATAGGAAATTAGTTTGCACATACACACACCGAACCACTGTTGATTCTGGCACGCCCGAGCAAATTACAAGCAAACATTTTTGGCACGCCCGGTGGGACAAACAGTGTCAAATTATGCCACCAAAGAGAGATAAGACGACGAAGAACGGCCAGGACGATCAGCCCACAGATCCACATGTGGAGGAGAGCACAGGCCATTCTCCCCAGGATGGCAGCGTCATTCTCGAGGCAATATCAGAGGCCGTGAGAGCCAACGTAGAGCCCATGTGGCAGGAGTACAACGCCCTTATAGGCTCTATGGGCAATCTTAAGTCGGTCATGGACCAAACGGCCGATGTTCACAAGAGTCAGGCTGATTTGGTCCAAGAAACCAGGACCACCCATATAAAGTTAGACCGCCTGACAGAAGCAATCGGAAGGCTGGTTGAAACCTATAAGGCCGGAAGCAACAAAGAACAGGTCAACGGATCAGGCTCTGGCACTTTGCTTGAGTCTGAAAAGCCGAAGGACCCGCCGTATGTCTGTCCAAACCTAAGAGAGGGTAATGGCTCAGGCAGACAGTCGGAGTCACAGACTGGTATGGCAAGCGGTTCAGCAGTTACCGATCCCAACGGATCGGCGACTCCAGGTTTTGGTAGGTCAACAGGCCACACTGACAGTTCAGTCGGCCACTCACTGCCCCTAGGCCACGGCCATGGGGGCAAAGGAACAACGGTGGGTTTTGGACCCATCAGGCCCATAACCAACAGCACGGACCACCACCGTTGGTAACCCCGATAAGGAATGTTCAGCCCGTAGCCCAACCCATAAATAGGGAAGAACTGGTAGCGGCCATACACGAGGAGTATGGCCCGTTTATGCGAAGACTAGAAAGGCCGACGTACAGACGGCCGTACCCCCCTGAAATTGACCAAGTCATATTTCCTCAGGGGTACAAAGTACCAAATTTTACTCTGTTTTCAGGAGTGAGTGAACAATCCTCAGTTGAGCACATCGGCCGTTTTATTGTTCAATGCGGCCATGTGGGTCACAGTGACCCATTAAAGTTAAGACTATTCCCAAATTCGCTAACAGGCATGGCGTTTTTGTGGTATGTTAACCTCCCAGCCAATTCTGTGTTAACTTGGCAAGGGATGGAAGAATTATTTCATGGCCAGTTCTATAGGACTGAGCCCGAGACGTCATTGGAAGATTTGTCAAGAATGATGCAACTAGTAGGGGAGACCGTGGAAACCCACATAGCCCATTTCGGAAAGGCAAAATATCGGTGTAAGACAGTTTTGCCTGAGAAAGAGTATGCAAAGATGGCCATGGGGGGCATGTCTTTCGAACTTCGCAAGAGGTTTGAGGGAACTGACTTCCGTGACCCATTCGAGCTTGCCACACGGGCCGATCGCTACGAGCGCATTCTTTTGGATGAGCAGGAGAAGAAGAACTCCTCCAAGGGAACATATTATAAAGACCCCAATTACGAGGTCCATTTGGCAGAATGTGACCTCAAAATAGAAAGCGATATGGCCGAGTTGATTTGCAAATGGCCTGTCGTATGTAACGCCTTGAATAAGCCAGTAAACAACAACGCCGCTGCAAAGAAAATGGCGTTCGAGGCTGAGAAAAACTACACTTTTGATATCACTATGGCGGATCAAATATTCGATGCCTTGTTTGCCGATAAAGTGATCAAGCTAAGTGAAGGTCATCGGATCCCTAAGGCCGATGACATAAAAAATAAAGAATACTGTAAATGGCATAATTCTTGGAAGCATTCTACTAACAATTGTGTTATTTTTCGTAATTTCATACAGGAGAACGTAGAGAAGGGAGTCTTCAAATTCTCGGACAAAGCTATGGGGATCGATTCAAATCCTTTTCCTCAGATTACGGGCACTAACATGGTGATGCCCGATTTAACCAAGCTTTCTAGGCTGAGACTGAAGATAGACTTGTCTGATGGAGAGGTTCCAAAACAAAGGGAGGGTAAGCAAATTGCTGTTTCGGCTACTGATGGGCCGAAGGTGACAATTCATGACCTCCAAAAGAGCTATCAAGAACGCAAGGCAAAAGCCCAAAAGGCCGAGGAAGAAACGGCCAAATCCAATACGGACAATTTGATAGCGGATCTATGGAGACAGTTGGAAATCATTAAACAAGGCTTATGCCCGAGGTGTAAAGCTGACGTCAGAAAGGAAGTCTCGAGCCCGAGCAAGAGGCTGAGAAGCTATGAACACCGGGAATCAAGCCCGAGACGGTCTGTACATGAGAGATTGTCAATACCATGCCAAGGTCAGTCCAAGCCCGAGTGGCGGGCAAAACATCAGTTGGTGCAGCGAGTCGGCCAAGGCGAATATGGCCGACTGGGGGCAAAAAGTTCCCAGACGGTCCCGGGGCCTCAGATGCAAGCAACAACCCCTGGCAGGAGCCCAAGGATGGTGCTACCACCTCGGGTGCAAGATCAAAAGTGGCACAGAGCTGAACACTCTAAATTTCCAGCACGGCCACAATATAGTAAGTCTCAGAAACGGAGGTATCAGAGGATGAGACAGGCCGAGCGAGAGCGTCAGGCTGGAAACCATCCTGCTCCCACAGAGCTGAAGGTGTCCGATAACCAAGGGCTCACCTCGAGGGTGATGCGCGTTGTCACTGAGCATCCAAAGGAAAAGGTCCGACAGAAAAGACCACAGGAAGAAGGTGGGGTCACCTTGGATAAGATGATTGAGTCCGATGATGATGTGTCGGACTCAAGTTTTTCGCCAATACAATTCGGGACAATCCCATTATGTTTGTCATCCAACATGGTATTCACCCTACCTATGTCCTTCATGGCCAAGCCGGACCAGCCATCAGCCATGGAAGGGGATGTAGAAGAAGGCCCAGCTAAGGACTCGGCCATGATGGAAGAAATCTGTTGGAATGGAAGTGAGACCGTGAAGCGTAGAGTGGTGGAAGCCACGAGTAAAAATGTAGACGCCACTGACAATCAGACCGATCGGCCTAAGATCACCATCTTGAGGCCGAAAGGACAGCAGACTGAGGATGGAATGAAGGCTGGGCCAGTTAAAGTGGTGTTTGAAAAGCCAACACACCAGATGTCCCAGCACCTAAAGCCTTTGTATGTGAAAGGGCATATCGAAGGCGTCCCAATAAATAGGATTCTCGTGGACGGGGGGTCCACCATTAATATCATGCCCCAAATTATGTTGAGGATCCTGCAGAAGTCTGAGTCGGAGCTAATTCCGACCGAGATGAATGTTCAGAGCTTCACAGGGGGCACCTTCGAGAACCAAGGGTATCCTACCACTTGAACTGACCATTGGAAGTAAAACAGTCATGACTGCTTTTTTCATTGTGGAAACTTCGGCGGCCTACAATGCATTATTAGGCCGAGACTAGATACATCCCAATTATTGTATCCCCTCCACACTCCATCAGTTGTTGATTTTCTGGAGGGGTGATGTGGTAGAAGTAGTAGGGGCAGACACCAAGCCATTTGTAGCCCGGGTGCAGACGGCCGATATAGTTTTGTATGAAGATGACATCGGACCAGTTAAGTTGCTAGGGTGCAACAAAATGGGAAGACCAAATTCAGCGACCTTCCTTAAAGGAAGTTCGTCGGACATCAAAGCATATTTCCATAATCTCAGTCGGACAGAAGAGTCAAGGCCGATTGAGATCGTTGAACACGAAGAGGTCCATGGGGACTCTGATAATTGAAGAAAGGAGGTTGCACGCCTTGAGGGCCAGAATGGCCAGATGGTGTGCATTCTTGGCCGATAGAAGGTTGGAAATCGGCCCTTGCGACGGAATGATCAACTTGGCTGATTGTATTTACGAAGAGGAAGTGCCGAGAGAAGAAGAGATTCAGATACACGAGTTGGAAACGGCCACGGCGAAGTTGGATGATCTCAAGGCCGATGTCCAAGACCCTCTCTTGGAAATCAACCTAGGCAGGGAAGGAGAGCACAAACCTACTTATGTAAGTCAGATGCTGGATCCTCAGTATCAGGCCGAGCTAATTGCACTCCTTCACAAGTACAAAGATTGTTTTGCCAGGGAATATGACGAGATGCCTGGTTTATCTAGGGAACTGGTTGAACACCGATTACCAATTAAATCGGGGTTTAGGCCGTTCAAACAGCTACCTCGGCGCATGTCACCAGAGGTGACATTGAAGGTGAAAGAAGAAATCGAGAGACTACTGAACGCCGGCTTCATTCGGACAGCCCGATATGTCGAATGGGTTTCGGATGTAGTGCCAGTAGTAAAGAAGAATGGGAAGCTAAGGGTTTGCATTGACTTCAGGAATTTAAACCTAGCTACCCCGAAAGATGAGTATCCCATGCCTATGGCCGATCAGTTAATCGACTCGGCCGCTAAACACAAAATTCTGTCATTTATGGACGGGCATTCGGGATATAACCAGATCTACATCGCCGAATAGGATGTCCCGAAGACTGCTTTTCGGTGCCCGGGGGCAATTGGAACCTTTGAGTGGGTTGTCATGCCTTTCGGGCTGAAGAACGCTGGAGCCACCTATCAACGAGCAATGAATTCAATCTTCCATAACATGATCGGACAGTTCATGGAAGTTTACATAGATGATGTGGTGGTAAAATCAGGAGGTGACGCCGATCATTTGAGGGATTTGGGAAAGGCATTTGAAAGAATGCGGGCTCACGGACTAAAGATGAACCCTCTCAAATGTGCGTTCGGCGTTACAGCAGGGAACTTTTTAGGGTTTTTAGTACATCAAAGGGGGATAGAGATTGATAAAAATACGGCTCGGGCTATCCAGGCAGCAAAGCCACCTGCTAACAAGAAAGAGCTTCAGAGATTGCTGGGGCAGATCAATTTCTTAAGAAGATTCATATCAAACTGTGCAGGGAAGACCCAAGTATGGATCCCACTATTGAAGATCAAGACCGATGAAGACTTCAAATGGGAAGACAACCATCAACAAGCCTTTGAAGGAATCAAGCAATATCTGTCAACACCTCCAGTGTTAATGCCACCTAAAAAGGGTAGGTATTTAAAGTTGTATATATCGGCCTCTGACTGCTCTATAGGTAGTATGCTGGCTCAAGATAATGAGCAAGGCAACGAGCAGGCCGTTTATTACTTAAGTAGAATTTTGACTCCAATCGAGCAGCGTTATGCGCCGATTGAAAAGTTATGCTTGGCCTTGTATTTTTCTTCACAAAAGTTAAGAACATATATGCTTCCTGTTTCAACTTACATAATATGTCAAACTGATGTGATAAAATATATGTTGTCAAGACCAATTATGCGAGGCCGAATTGGGAAATGGACCTTGGCCTTGATGGAATTTGCCATCCAATACCGATCGCAGTAATCGGTAAAAGGCCAGGCCATAGCCAATTTCTTGGCCGATCACCCAGATCCTACTGATTTGGGGGAATTGCCTTCAACACCCAAAGTACTGAGCACGTCCTTGGTCCCATGGACGTTGATCTTTGATGGTTCCAAAAACGCAGAGGGTGCTGGGGCAGGAGTGGTGATTTTGTCACCCAAGTACAAGAAGACAAAAATGTCTTTTCGGCTCAATTTCAAATGCACTAACAATCAGGCCGAGTACGAAGCACTTATAATCGGACTTGAAATACTCCTTGAAATAGGGGCATCATCCGTGCACATAAAGGGAGACTTAGGATTGGTGATCGGACAACTAGCCGGGGAGTTTCAGATTAGAAGTTGGGAGCTATGCCCGTTCCATGCAGTTGCTACTCAACTCATGGAGTCATTTGACGACATTAGTGTGAGCTATATTCCAAGAACAACGAATACTGAGGCCGATAAGTTGGCAAAAACAGGATCAGCCTCACATTCTCAGAAGAGTGCAGAAGACCAACTAGTCACTGTTCATGTCCGATCACTCCCGTCCGTGGCAAAAAGAGGTTGGTACACTACTACCAATTCGGTCGTGATGGAGGATGACGATTGGAGAATTCCCATCATTGAGTACCTGAATCACCCAAATGTGAGGGTAGACCGAAAAGTTAGATTGTTTGCTGTCCGATTCGTGGTACTTGATGGAAAATTATTTAAGAAACCGATCGGAGACGACGTTGTCTTGAGATGTCTAGGGAAGAAGCAGGTTATGGCCGAGGTGCACGAAGGGATATGTGGAGCACATCAGGCCGGCACCAAGATGAAATGGTTACTACGGGGGTATAATTATTATTGGCCTGGTATGTTGAAAGATTGTATCAGTTATGCCAAGGGTTGTCAACCTTGTCAGAAGCATGGTCCGATCCAGCATGTGCCGGCTAAACAATTGCATCCCATAATCAAACCGTGGTCGTTTAGGGGATGGGCGATGGATTTAATTGGAAAGGTCCTTCCGCCATCATCAGGCTAGCATTGTTTCATAATAGTGGCAACGGACTACTTCACCAAGTGGGTCGAGGCCATACCTTGTAGAACGGCGACACAAGCCACCGTCATAAAATTCATTGAAGAACATATTATCCATAGGTTCGGCCTTCCAGAAACAATTACGGCCGATCAAGGATCTGTGTTTACGGGGACGGAGACATCGGCCTTTGCCGAAAGTAGGGGAATAAAAATTCTTAATTCTACGCCCTATTATGCACAGGCTAATGGTCAGGCCGAGTCTACTAACAAGATCCTTAAGGGGATCATTGAAAAGATGATAGTGGAGAATCCTAGGGAATGGGACAAACTCTTGTCTGAAGCACTATGGGCCTATCGGACGTCTAAAAGATCAAGTACCGGGGTTACACCGTTCATGCTGACCTACGGGCATGACGCGATGTTACCTATGGAAGTGACAGTCCGGTCGGCTAGAAGAGCTTTACAGAATCAGCTTGAGCCCGTTGAGTATACGGAGGCTATGATAGCTGAGTTAGAAGGGCTTGATGAAATGAGGCTAACGGCCTTGGATTCATTAAAAGTGCAAAAGCAGCGGGCCGCCCGAGCTTATAACAAGAGGGTGAAGGAGAAGTCTTTTTGCACTGAAGATTTGGTATGGAAGGCCGTGTTACCAATTGGGGACAAGGATAATCGATATGGTAAATGGTCGGTCAATTGGGAAGGCCCGTTTGTCGTCCACCAAGTCAGAAGAGGTGGTGCTTATAGGCTGCGTGATTTAGATGGAACTGTTCATGTCCGGTTAATCAATGGTCAGTATTTAAAGTCTTATTATCCAACGTTATGGGAGACCATTGATCTGGATTATAAACCTAATCCAGGGTTGGAGTATGATCAGTTGATAAATTATGAGCCTGAGCCCGATTGATGTAGGTAAACAGTGTTTTTGTATTGATAGGCTGAGCACAGCTTACTTACAAAATGATAAAGAAAAGAAAATTCTTTACAAAGAGGAGTCGGCCTCTAGGCCGACCCAAAATTCCTAAGCTTAGCCTTCAAGTCCTCCCAGGTTTTGACGGCTCCAGACCGGTCCTTCTTGGCCTTTTCTAGCTTTTAGGCCCAAGCCCGGGATATGGGAACGCTGGCTTGCAGTTGATCGCTGCACTTCTGGGCATCACCGCCTAATAAAGAAAGGACCTCATCAATTTTCCCAAGGGCGGCGCTGTTAGTAATGACATCGGCCTCACATTGGGCAAGCTGAGCCTTTAGTACAGCAATACGGTTTCGCAGCCAGGAGTCCCTTGCTAGAACCTGAGCCCGAGAGGCCTTCCCTGCTTCAAATTTGGCTTTGGCCCCTTCCAAGAAATCTAATGCCTTCTGCCGGGAGCCCAAGTGAAGTTCCGCATCAGCTTGAATTTTCAAGGCCGATCTATCCATAAGACGGGCACTGGGGAGTCTCTCTTTTATCTCCAGGAGTAATGATAGCTGCCCATCTGAGAGAGAGGGATCGGCCATAAGAGTGTTCAAGGTTGTGTCAATATCAGCAGCAGTAGGAAGATTGGAAAATTCCTGGTTAATCAGTCCGAGGAGTAGATCCTTGGCTTGTTGTAGCAGGGAAGGAGAAATCGCTTCGGGCTCCAAGGGGCCAAGGTCAAAAGCCCTCAGGTCCAGGCCCGAGAAGAAGTCGTTGAAGGGAATTATTGGCACTGGACCTGAGGGATCGGCCTGTTCAAGAGGATGCAGTCAGGCAGGGTTTTTAGAGAAATTATACGAATTAACATAAAGCAACACTGCAATACCTGGGTCTGAGGACTAAGGGAGGCCGAGATCGCTTCGCGAATATCGGCCTCACTTGCTTGAGAAGGTGTTGGTTGTGAAGACGAAGGGTGGCCGGTTTCCATCTCTGGGCTCGTTGGAGCCACCGTTGTCTGCAGGACTTCAGTTCCTGGGACTGAGCCCGAATTATCAGCACCGGCTTCTGTGGCAGATGCTTCAGGAGGACTGACCTCGTCCACTACTGATCCTGCTATTGTGTGAATAGGACCCATGGCCGCGGTGGTCTCCCCTTGCCCGGTTTCAATTTCAATTGGGACGGTTGGGTCTACCTCGCCCCCAGCAGCTTCGACGGTAACTCCAGCATCGGCCAAGTCCTCAGTACTGGACGAAAGGACGAATTGCTCCGGAACTTGGATGAAGGCAGCAAGGTCCTCGTCTCCGCTTGAAGGAGTTAGAGGAGGCACAATGTGAAGTGGCATCACCCGTACGGCCACTCGCTCTAGATAAGCCGTTGCAGAGGCCGGTGATGTAGGGGGAGTTGGAGGAAGAGTTTGAGCAAGATTTGGAAGTGGATCTTCTCTTGAGTCTTCGTCAGCAAGCTGCAAAGATAGAACAAAATGATTAATACTGTTTGAAAGGAATTCGGGCTCAATCACTAAACGAGGGGAAAAGAGCAAACCTGAACAGAGGTCGTTGTTTTTTGTTTCTTTTGAGAAGGACCCTTGCCCGGAGCTGGTTTGCGAGCCGGTCTCTTGGCAATTTGCTTACGCCGGATTGGAGCTGCTGTTGGTATAGATACATCGGCCTCGATGGCTGATGAAGCAGTAAAAGGCACCAGGGCCTCAGCAGCGGTGCTTGGAAATATGTTTCGAGCCCGTTCACCCCACCACTGGGTGAATTCCTCTGAAACTATTGGCCGGGCAGAGAAGGGTGTAAAGTTGAACGCGGCTTTGAGTCGGTCTGACCTCTCTGTTATCTTTTTCACCTGCCCATCATTAACAATGAGGCAACGTTCAACCCAGTCAACATTGACGGTAATGCCAGGGGGAACGGGCACGAGTTGTGTAAGCCCGAATTGGCGGGCATATAGAGGAGCAAAGTAGTATTCGGCCCCGTATTTATTGTTGGCTGATGGGATGCTCGGGCTAAAAATAATATCTCTAGCCACTAAGTAGCTAGAGAAGATTTCGTTGTAAGTAGACTGGGTGCCCGAACCCCAGTTGGAAGGATTATTAGAGAGCTGAAGGAATGAGGAAAATTGAAGAGAAAAGAATGGGGTATAAAGGTTGACAGCCCGAGGGGAGCAACCTTGGTAAAAGAAAGTGAAACACTCTTCGAAAGAGTGTGAAGAAGGAGCTACGTTCATAAACTGAACGGCGGAGATAGGCACATCGGCCAATTGGCTGATGGTGGGTTGGAATTCGGGAAAGTAGGAATGAAGCCACAATTGGAGCACCCACATTGGGCTTCCACCAGCTCCGAAGCCCGAGTGAAAAAAATCTGTGATGCCTCTAACCAAGTGTGCCCAAACCAGCGTAGCCATGGCTAAAGGTTTCCCCGATGCTAGAGCCAAGGCTAAGGTTGTATATTCTTTGGTAATGGCTTGGGAGGCCGAACAGAAGAGATATTTGTTGAGCCAGTAGATTAGGAAGGCAGTATGTTCTGCATCGGACACCTTCGTATCGTCTGCCCCGATGCAGGCAGCAAGGAAACCTCCAAAGGCTGTGATCGGCCTATGAGAAACGGCCCCATCCCTGACAATTTCCTGTTGTGGATAGGCAAAGCTGGCTGTCCCAACGTCAAGCCCGGGAATGATTTCTGGGCCGTGGGGATGAAGGCCGAGCAGGTAGCTGATGTCTTTGACAGTGGGAGACATTGGTCCGCAACGGAAAAGAAAGCCATTGCAAGACGAGGACCAGAATAGTAAAGCAGACAGAAGAAGAGGTCGGTCCATCTCGATTCGAGACCGGCTGAGCATGATTGCATCGTAGATGCCTGTTTGTTTCTAGACACCGGCCTTGGAGGCTGAAACCCTGGTAACCCATTTGTCCCAGTCAGCGGCAGGGGTCGGCCATCCTCGAATTGGCTGGTTGGCAGTCTGGACCTTGTGCCAGTGAGCAGGGACTTGTAGAAATTCTTCGTTTCCTACGGGAGAGAAGAAAGGAAGAAAAGCTGCCGGAGGGTGGCCAAGAAACGCCGCGCCTAAGCCTGGGGCAGCGGGAGAACCATCGGAAGAGCTGTAGGGGGTAAGGTACTCTGTGGATATGTCAGCGACGTGAGCTTTGGCCAGAGCCCTAACTTCTCTGCATCGATTTTGTGGTGGTGGAGAGTCTACGAAGGATTTCTTGCTTTTTGTGGTAACCGGAGCAGTCTTAGGAGCCATCTGTGGAAATAAATAGGTCGCCGAAAAGGATGGAGGTTCTAGAGAGAGAAGCTCTGTGTTCTGCTTGAAGTGTAGAAAGAGTGAGAATGCCAATAGGTTGTAGGGAGTTTCGAAAGTTGGGCGATATTTAAATATCACGACGCCATTGTAATAACCTGCATTTTCATTTCATTTTCATATTTAAATTGTAATTTCATTGTTATAATTATTTCATGCTAAATTGTCTGCTTTTATTTCAATTTGTGTGTGTAGAATTTATTTCTTATGATGTTTCATATTCAAAATTCTTTTGGGGTCAAATTGGAATTTTACAAAAGTTAGTAATACCTGTGTGGATTTCAAAATCTGTATTTCAACACGGTGAAAGTAACTTCTTTTGACTCAATCAGTATTTTTATAAAACCAGTAAAACAATTCTTTAGTTAAAATGAATTTTCTGTATTTTTGTGGTGACCACCGCGCCCCGAAAATACCAGTTTGTGTCCAAAACTGTCCGCGCTGTGCTAAATTTCCCCAGATATTGGAAGTGACCGATTTGGACACTTACTTTATTTCCATTTATGGCAACTAATGATTGCCTTGCACTTGTTTGGGAATGTCTAGCTTATGTGTGTTATTTTTGTGCCAAAAGCTAGATTCCCAAACAACTCTAGCTTGAACCCCTATGAACCTAATTGACCCCTACTCTAATTCACAGCAATCCTATACGTATCTATATCTGTGATATTGTGGTCTTTAGCTTAATGAAGAGCTAAACTCATTTGTAGAGTGTTTGAGGCTTTACTTGGCCACCAAGATCAACAATTGGGTTTTCTATATAACCTTAATACACACACTTCAATCTGAATTCTTTTGAGTTAACCAAACACACAGAGAGAAAAGAGAAAACAGAGAGTTCTACAGATTTTATTTTAGAGAGAGAGGAGCTCAATCACCATAACTTGCAAAGCTTTGATTTGGATTTCTTATTTGCTTATTCTTTCTCAACAAACCCTTTATTCTTGAACTCAGTGAGTATTCTAAACTCACTCTAGAATGTAATTCATGCTTAGTTATCATTTGTATGTGTGAATTTGTTAATCACCATTGTTGATTTTAACCATGGGAGCTTGAGCTTCAAAATCACTATTTTCAAAACTTAACCAAAACGAATTCTTAGAGATGATTTAGGAAGATTATAGTTCCTAGTAGCTACTGTCAAAGTTTTAGAACTCTATTCGTTCATATGAAAAAGTATATAAAGAAATTAAGTTTTGACAACTTTTGGTTTTTCATAAAATTCAAGAGCTACGGGTTAATTCATGTAAAATTGATTTCAAATTCATAATCCTTGTTCAAAAACGAAGAAATCCATATATAATAAGGTATGGTTGCTTTCAGTTTGCAAAATGGGTCATTTTGACCCCTTAAAACTGAAACAGAGGAAGTCTGGGGAAGAAGACGAAGCCTCAGTGAAAGGTCGCGCCACGATCGCGCGCGCGAGGATCGCGCGAGCGGCCCGCGCGAGCGACCCTCGCTCGAGCGGCTCGCGCGCGCGATTCTCCTGTACCTTGGCCGTTGGAAGAGTTTTTGTAAAGGAAAAATGAAAATCGGCCAAATCGCGCGAGCGGACCGCGCGAGCGAATTATCGCGCGAGCGATCCGCGCGCGCGAGGTTGGCTTCCCCAGGCAGATGGAAAAGTTTATAAAAGAAAAAGGAAATCGGCCAGATCGCGCGAGCGGCCCGCGCGAGCGACCTTTCGCGCGAGCGGCCCGCGCGCGCGATTTCCGACAGTTTGTGGTTTTTGTTGTTTTGTGCTAAGGGACTGTTTGGATGAAATTCATATACTGTTAAGGTTCTGTTTGGGTAGTTTATTTAAAACAGAACCCCAATTATTCATGTTTGAACGAGTTGGACGTTGTGTTTTGACTTATCAATTCCCGTACTTGCGTTGTGCCTTTAATTCAGTAAAGTGCTTTATGTTTTAGAGTTTCATGACATTCATGTGGGTCAGTGGTACATGCATGTGGGTGACAGTCAGTGTGGAAAGAGTAATGGTTAGTGTGGAAAAGAGTATGAGTTGTGGTTGTGGTTGTGATTGTGATTGTGATTGAGATTGCGGTGGTGTTTGTAGTTGAAAAAGAGGCGTGGGTATCTTTGAAATGCGACGGTGGCAAACTGGACACTCACTGGCACCCATGGTAGTGCTAAAGTGTGGCCTACGGACACTCCCTGATAACTCAAGTCTAGATACTGCGAGAGGGGTTGCCCCGGTATTTGCATGGCGGTTAGGGTATTCAAAGTGTGAGGCATTGGACACTCCCTGGCGCCCCGTCGCTAAAGTGTGGCTATCTTAGTGTTTCAAAGATACCAGGAGTAGGATAGTGGGTTGTTGTGGATGTCGAGAGAAAAGAGTCGGCGAGATGAGTGTGGTGCATTGTCTCATTTCACGAGTATCTGTATTTATGAACGAACAACTTTTATTATATTCCTTGTTGTTTTATAAAATAAATCCTTTCAGTATTTAATAATGGAAAAAGGTAAATGGGTATGATTTACATTCAAAGTCATGTTTTTAATACTCACCAGCTTCTTGAAGCTGACGACGTTGATGCGTCCTGGACATTCGTGTTCAGGCTTTTCAGGTTTTAACCAGGAAGAAACGTATGACTACGCTAATTGAGGTGGCTGCTGTTGGAATAAAGAAACTGTTTATTTTATGCATTAAGTTTATTTGTTGGAGATTTAAACTGTTTTGTTTTAAGGATGACTGTAACAGACACTAAGCTATTATTTTATTTTCAAGGCGGTTTGTGCCTTAGTGACCCCGGTTTATAAGATGTAATAAGATAGAAAATTTTTGTAAGCCTTGATTGCTTTACTCTGATTATTATGTTTTATTGTTTAACGTTTGGGACGGAATCGATCCTTCAAACTGTCGCGACCTACGGGTCCATAAAGGAAATAAAACGCTTTCCTTATTTATGCTGCGTCGGGGCGTGACAGGATTTAGTGGTATCAGAGCCAGGTTATTATTTATCTCAAGATAGTTTAGCCAGGTTAGGGTTTACCAGTATAGACCCGATTCCACATTCCATTAAGTGTTACACACCCAATGATACGACAGGGAGGATAGACTCAGAACCCAAACGCCTAAGATTATTCTGTTCTGACTTAAGTAGTACCTTTTTCAGGTATGGATCCAGCTCAGCCCCTGTTTGTACCTGATCCTTTTGGAGGACATTGGGTCACGGTAGGAGCTATAGTGCCGGCCTCGGCGACCCTTTATTTCACTGCTGTGGGGCAGCGTGCAGCTGCTACTGTCGAGCTAGACCTTTGGCATCAGATTCATATATTAGGACTGGTCGACCTATCTCGTGCTCGCCTCGAGATTCTTTACTTCATAGAGATTCAGCGCCTTGTACTCGTTGAGATGGTTCGCTTGGTTAACAGCGATACCTTCTATTTTCCTTTGGAGGCTCAGATTGTGCAGGCCCACCTTGCACAGTTGGAGGTACCTCCACCAGTCGTCCCTGCTATTGAGGATGATGATGACGTTGACGTTGTGCTCGCTTCCATTTTCGAGGAGGATGGCTTAGGATGGGACGACTTTGCGGTCGACCTTGAGGAGGCGCTTGCACTTGAGCCAGCCTTGCCTGAGGCAGATGTCCCTGGACCTGCTTCACTGATGACCTCTCACAGCTGTAACTTTGGGGCAGGCCCCTCCCATGTTCAGCGACTGCATCAGGCCGACTCGCTTGACCTGTTGATGGCTACTTACGGCGATGACTGATTATTTAGATATCGCTTTGTATATATTGACTGTTTTAACTATTAGCTCTATCTCTTTTTGCAAACTGTAATTACATGCATTAAAGCGTAGGGCAATGACCCCATTTTTGTAGCATTGACTCTTGCATGCGTCCTAACCCATGCAGATAGGGTAGGCATTGATCTGACCATACATGATTTTTGTATCTACTTGGCAGAAGTTATATATATAAGATATACTCTTTTGAATGTTGTTATTTAAATTACTTCATATCACTGTCGCATGCATGTTTCTCATTCTACTACCACTATCATGCATAGAATGGCTGGAGGAGTCAGGAGAAACAGGAACCTGATCGAGGGAGCACCCGAAGCTGCTGATCCTACCGGGATGTTTGAAGCGTTTATCAGACGGTTAGAAAGGATCGGTAATACAAACGACAATCGGAGAGACCGTCAAACGGGAGACAAGTTGCTAGAAAGATTCCGTGCTCTAAGGCCCGAACAATTTGCGGGTACCGCGGAACCCTGGAAGGCGGAACAGTGGTTAAGACAGATGGACCGGATGTTTGAAGCTGTCCAATGTAACGAGATAGACAAGAGGAGATTGGCTACGTTCCAGTTGACCGATGCTGCCGCAGATTGGTGGGATTCGGTTATAGCCACTATCGGGAATGCGGCTGCTACCGGAATGACGTGGATGGCATTCAAGGGAAGATTTTTGGAGAAGTATTTCCCGGCTACGGAGAGGCACAGAAGAGAGAAGGAATTTATGGAGTTGACTCAGGGGACCAAGTCGGTGCAGGAGTACACCACACAGTTTGAAAGACTGTCTCGATTCGCTCCACACCTGGTTGATACTGAGGAAAAGAAGATCCGCAAGTATAATCAAGGCCTGACACCGCAGATTCGCCGCTTGACTCTCGGCCACTTGGATAAAACGTTTGAAGGACTTGTTGGTTTGGCGACCGATCTGGAAGAGGATGCTCGAGTAAGCCGAAAACAATTTGAATTCCGACCGCCTCAAAGGGGTAATTTTGGGAATAGACCACCAATGAACCGTACCCAAGGGCAGAAGAGGAATTTCGACGGAAGCAGGAAGACCCAGGCTATTACCTATCCGACTCAACCTCGAGTAGGAGAAGGAAGTAGTAGTGGAAAGTGCTTCAACTGTGGTAACCCTGGACATGTGGCTCGTGATTGCAAGGCACCAAGGCGTGCTACTCAGCAAGGGATAGTCTGCTTCAACTGTGGTGAACCATGCCACATCAGCAGGTTCTGTACCGCTCCTAAGCAGGTGACTTATGGTCAACAGGGACAGACTCGCGTGAATGATGTTATCCCAGATACCGCTGGATATGATGGAACTGCGTACGAAGAAGGGAATTATGAAGAAGCTCAACCTGATCAGCAAGCAGTAGAAGGTACATTAACTCTGTTTAACTCCCATGTTAAAGTGTTATTTGATACGGGTGCTGCTCTTTCGTTCATATCTGTTAATACAATTCGGAGATTGGGTATTTTACCTCATCGCTTAGAGAAAGCTTTGAAGGCTACTTCCCCATTAGGAGCTGCAGTCAGATTAGGACACGTGTGCAAGGATTGTCCTCTACGGATAGGAGACCGTGAGATTCCATCTAGATTGATTGTCCTCTCAATGAAGGAGTTTGACATAATCCTAGGAATGGATTGGCTCACTCAGAATCAAGCAACATTGGATTGTGCGAGGAAAAGAATCACCTTCTCCGACAATGAGAATCAGTCATTTGATTTTCAATGTAACCCTTCGGGAGATATGTTCCTCACGAGATATTTAGCCAACATCGAAGTCGTCAGTACAGAAGCGACAGTGTCGTCTATACCTGTAGTCAAGGACTTCGAAGGAGTATTTCAAGACGTTTCTGGTTTGCCGCCCGAGAGAAGTATAGAGTTCTGCATTGAGCTTATACCGGGTACCGTACCAATCACCAAGGTTCCCTACAGAATGGCCCCCACCGAACTGCTGGAATTGAAGGAACAAGTTCAAGAGCTCGAGAACCTAGGTTTTGTACGTCCAAGTACATCTCCTTGGGGAGCACCGGTGTTATTCGTGAAGAAGAAGGACGGTACGCTCAGATTGTGTATCGACTACAGAGAATTGAACCGCGTGACTATCAAGAACAAGTATCCTTTGCCTCGGATTGACGATTTGTTTGATCAACTTCAAGGAGCTACGACATTTTCCAAGATCGACCTAAGGTCGGGATATCATCAGTTGAGGGTACGAAAGGAAGACATACCTAAGACTGCTTTCAGAACCCGATATGGTCATTATGAGTTTCTGGTAATGCCATTTGGAATGACGAACGCCCCGGCAGTATTCATGGATTTGATGAACAGAGTGTTCAAACCTTATTTGGATCAGTTTGTCATCGTCTTTATAGATGATATTTTGATCTATTCTAAGTCAGGAGAAGAACACGAGCAACATCTAAGGATTGCGATGCAGACGCTTAAGGACCACCACTTGTATGCCAAGTTCAGTAAGTGTGAGTTTTGGTTACAAGAAGTGAAATTTTTGGGACACAAGGTGTCATCTCAAGGAATTTCTGTGGATTCGTCCAAGACCGATGCTGTATCAAACTGGGTTAGGCCGAGCAACCCTACAGAAGTTCGGAGTTTTCTTGGACTCGCAGGCTATTACAGGAGATTCGTTGAGGGATTCTCAAAGATAGCAGCGCCTTTAACTGGGCTGACGAAGAAGAATTTGAAGTTCGAATGGACAGAGAAGCATGAGCGAGCCTTTCTAGAGTTGAAGGAGAGACTCACTACCGCACCGGTACTGGCAATACCCAAGCCCGATGAGAAGTTCACTATCTTTAGTGACGCATCATACCAAGGGTTAGGGTGTGTACTTATGCAAGATGGCAGGGTGATCGCCTATGGATCCAGACAGCTGAAGCCGAATGAGTTGAACTATCCCATTCATGATTTGGAATTGGCGGCAGTAGTTTTCGCACTCAAGATTTGGAGACACTATCTCTACGGTGAGAAGTTTGATTTATTCTCCGATCACAAGAGCCTAAAGTACTTGTTCACACAGAAAGAGTTGAACATGAGGCAGCGCAGATGGATGGAGCTGATTAAAGATTATGACTTCACGTTAGAATACCACCCGGGTAAAGCTAATGTGGTTGCTGATGCCCTGAGTCGACAGACTCGTGAGACGATCGCCTCCTTAATGGTTAGAGAATGGCGAGCATTGGAGACGTTGGCGGAATTCGATGTACAGAGCGCTGAGGAAACAGAAGGACAACTTTTTGGATGTCTTATCCTACAGCCTGTTCTTATCGACCGCATTATTGGAGCTCAGAAAGAAGATGAAAAGTTTCAGACATGGTTTGTTAAGATGTCAGAAAAAGACCCGACAGAATGGAAGGTAGGAAGTGACGGAGGGTATCGATGCAGAGACAGATTATGTGTACCAGATCGTGGGGATTTGAGAAACGATATTCTGGCAGAAGCACATAAGTCAAGATATACAGTTCACCCGGGAGGGACCAAGATGTACAAAGATTTGAAGAGAAATTTTTGGTGGGAAGGTATGAAGAAAGATGTGGCCGAATTTGTATCCAAGTGTTTGACGTGTCAGCAAGTCAAAGCTGAACATCAGAGACCGTCAGGATTGTTGCAACCACTACTTATTCCTGGTTGGAAGTGGGAGCACATTTCGATGGATTTTGTAGTAGGATTACCCCGGTCGCAGCAGAATCATGACGCTATTTGGGTAATCGTGGATCGATTGACGAAGTCAGCTCATTTCATTGCTTATGGTATGACGTACCCGGTAGAGAAGATGAGCCGGATGTACATACAACAAGTTGTGCGACTTCACGGTGCACCGGTGTCGATTGTGTCAGACCGTGACGCACGTTTTACCTCTGGATTTTGGGAAAGTCTGCAAGAAGCTATGGGAACTTCGCTCAAGATGAGCACTGCTTTTCACCCTCAGACAGATGGGCAGACTGAACGTGTTAATCAGATCATGGAAGATATGCTCAGGGCTTGTGTGATCGATTTCGAAGAATCTTGGGAGACACACTTGCCATTGGTAGAATTCGCCTATAACAACAGTTATCACACGAGTATCGGTATGGCTCCGTTCGAAGCACTGTACGGACGACCATGTCGTTCCCCTTTGTGTTGGGCTGAAGTTGGGGATACAGAGTTGCTGGGACCAGATTTGGTAAGAGAAACTAATGAGAAGATTACTTTGGTCAAGGAGAGGATGAGAACCGCTCAGAGCCGGTATAAGAGCTATGCTGATCGACGGCGCAAGGATTTGGAGTTTAGTGTTGGAGATCACGTACTACTTAAGGTTTCACCAACCCGAGGAGTGATACGTTTTGGTCTCAAGAGAGGAAAGTTAGCTCCGCGTTTTATCGGACCGTTCGAGATTTTGGAACGTGTCGGGAAAGTAGCTTATCGACTGGCGCTACCACCGAAGATGTCTGGGGTTCACAACGTGTTTCACGTGAGTATGTTGAGGAAATACATACGAGACCCCTCACATGTGGTTAGTTATGACGACATTGAGACAAGTCATAACGTTTCTTACAAGGAAAGGCCCGTGAAAATTTTGGATCAGAGTATCAAGAGGCTGAGGAACAAAGAAATTCCATTGGTGAAGGTTCAGTGGAATCACCATGACGAGAATGAAGCCTCGTGGGAAGTTGAAGCTGATATGAGGAAGAAGTACCCGGAGTTATTTCAGGACTAGTCAGTCTTGATTTCGGGGGCGAAATCCTGTTTAAGGGAGGAAGGGTGTAATAACCTGCATTTTCATTTCATTTTCATATTTAAATTGTAATTTTATTGTTATAATTATTTCATGCTAAATTGTCTGCTTTTATTTCAATTTGTGTGTGTAGAATTTATTTCTTATGATGTTTCATATTCAAAATTCTTTTGGGGTCAAATTGGAATTTTACAAAAGTTAGTAATACCTGTGTGGATTTCAAAATCTGTATTTCAACACGGTGAAAGTAACTTCTTTTGACTCAATCAGTATTTTTATAAAACCAGTAAAACAATTCTTTAGTTAAAATGAATTTTCTGTATTTTTGTGGTGACCACCGCGCCCCGAAAATACCAGTTTGTGTCCAAAACTGTCCGCGCTGTGCTAAATTTCCCCAGATATTGGAAGTGACCGATTTGGACACTTACTTTATTTCCATTTATGGCAACTAATGATTGCCTTGCACTTGTTTGGGAATGTCTAGCTTATGTGTGTTATTTTTGTGCCAAAAGCTAGATTCCCAAACAACTCTAGCTTGAACCCCTATGAACCTAATTGACCCCTACTCTAATTCACAGCAATCCTATACGTATCTATATCTGTGATATTGTGGTCTTTAGCTTAATGAAGAGCTAAACTCATTTGTAGAGTGTTTGAGGCTTTACTTGGCCACCAAGATCAACAATTGGGTTTTCTATATAACCTTAATACACACACTTCAATCTGAATTCTTTTGAGTTAACCAAACACACAGAGAGAAAAGAGAAAGCAGAGAGTTCTACAGATTTTATTTTAGAGAGAGAGGAGCTCAATCACCATAACTTGCAAAGCTTTGATTTGGATTTCTTATTTGCTTATTCTTTCTCAACAAACCCTTCATTCTTGAACTCAGTGAGTATTCTAAACTCACTCTAGAATGTAATTCATGCTTAGTTATCATTTGTATGTGTGAATTTGTTAATCACCATTGTTGATTTTAACCATGGGAGCTTGAGCTTCAAAATCACTATTTTCAAAACTTAACCAAAACGAATTCTTAGAGATGATTTAGGAAGATTATAGTTCCTAGTAGCTACTGTCAAAGTTTTAGAACTCTATTCGTTCATATGAAAAAGTATATAAAGAAATTAAGTTTTGACAACTTTTGGTTTTTCATAAAATTCAAGAGCTACGGGTTAATTCATGTAAAATTGATTTCAAATTCATAATCCTTGTTCAAAAACGAAGAAATCCATATATAATAAGGTATGGTTGCTTTCAGTTTGCAAAATGGGTCATTTTGACCCCTTAAAACTGAAACAGAGGAAGTCTGGGGAAGAAGACGAAGCCTCAGTGAAAGGTCGCGCCACGATCGCGCGCGCGAGGATCGCGCGAGCGGCCCGCGTGAGCGACCCTCGCTCGAGCGGCTCGCGCGCGCGATTCTCCTGTACCTTGGCCGTTGGAAGAGTTTTTGTAAAGGAAAAATGAAAATCGGCCAAATCGCGCGAGCGGACCGCGCGAGCGAATTATCGCGCGAGCGATCCGCGCGCGCGAGGTTGGCTTCCCCAGGCAGATGGAAAAGTTTATAAAAGAAAAAGGAAATCGGCCAGATCGCGCGAGCGGCCCGCGCGAGCGACCTTTCGCGCGAGCGGCCCGCGCGCGCGATTTCTGGCAGTTTGTGGTTTTTGTTGTTTTGTGCTAAGGGACTGTTTGGATGAAATTCATATACTGTTAAGGTTCTGTTTGGGTAGTTTATTTAAAACAGAACCCCAATTATTCATGTTTGAACGAGTTGGACGTTGTGTTTTGACTTATCAATTCCCGTACTTGCGTTGTGCCTTTAATTCAGTAAAGTGCTTTATGTTTTAGAGTTTCATGACATTCATGTGGGTCAGTGGTACATGCATGTGGGTGACAGTCAGTGTGGAAAGAGTAATGGTTAGTGTGGAAAAGAGTATGAGTTGTGGTTGTGGTTGTGATTGTGATTGTGATTGAGATTGCGGTGGTGTTTGTAGTTGAAAAAGAGGCGTGGGTATCTTTGAAATGCGACGGTGGCAAACTGGACACTCACTGGCACCCATGGTAGTGCTAAAGTGTGGCCTACGGACACTCCCTGATAACTCAAGTCTGGATACTGCGAGAGGGGTTGCCCCGGTATTTGCATGGCGGTTAGGGTATTCAAAGTGTGAGGCATTGGACACTCCCTGGCGCCCCGTCGCTAAAGTGTGGCTATCTTAGTGTTTCAAAGATACCAGGAGTAGGATAGTGGGTTGTTGTGGATGTCGAGAGAAAAGAGTCGGCGAGATGAGTGTGGTGCATTGTCTCATTTCACGAGTATCTGTATTTATGAACGAACAACTTTTATTATATTCCTTGTTGTTTTATAAAATAAATCCTTTCAGTATTTAATAATGGAAAAAGGTAAATGGGTATGATTTACATTCAAAGTCATGTTTTTAATACTCACCAGCTTCTTGAAGCTGACGACGTTGATGCGTCCTGGACATTCGTGTTCAGGCTTTTCAGGTTTTAACCAGGAAGAAACGTATGACTACGCTAATTGAGGTGGCTGCTGTTGGAATAAAGAAACTGTTTATTTTATGCATTAAGTTTATTTGTTGGAGATTTAAACTGTTTTGTTTTAAGGATGACTGTAACAGACACTAAGCTATTATTTTATTTTCAAGGCGGTTTGTGCCTTAGTGACCCCGGTTTATAAGATGTAATAAGATAGAAAATTTTTGTAAGCCTTGATTGCTTTACTCTGATTATTATGTTTTATTGTTTAACGTTTGGGACGGAATTGATCCTTCAAACTGTCGCGACCTACGGGTCCATAAAGGAAATTAAACGCTTTCCTTATTTATGCTACGTCGGGGCGTGACAGCCATCATGGCGCATTAAATGTGGAGTGACTGGTCGGATTCTCCATAATCTGACAAGTTGCTGCGTGCTTGACGCGTGGCCAGTTTAAAATTCAAAACGTCACATCAATCAAGGCGGGATGTTTGATATAACCTTTTGGGGGGCAATTGTTTGCACCCAAAAACCGTCAATGGATTTTGAGTCCGATGTATGTTAGAGGAGAGGCCGGTGAATGACTAACCGGGCTCAAGTATAGACATAAGACCAATGATTGGGTTAAGGCCGGTTGGTGTGACAAGTAGAGCCCGATGGGATATGGGATTGTGGTAAGGTTCATCGGGCTATTGGAAAACATAACTTATCATGTTGAAAGCCCGATGGTGGAAAGCAGCAGCAGGATAGCCAATCGGACAATGCGTAATGAAGATGAGAGGTAAAGTCAGAATCTGAGTCCGATTGGCTATGGGCGGTTGAAGGAAAGATGATCGGGCATGGAAGCTGATTGAGCCCGGTTTATCTAGGAGGAGCAATGATGAGGCCGATTGATGAAAGGAAGGCGGTGCTGTTCACAGCTGGCAGGATGACATCACCTTCAAGAGTTTTAGAAACATGAGTCCGTTTAGGAAAGGGATTGTTTGTTGCCAGCTGGATTGATGCGTCTGATCCCTAAATTAAAGGGATTGAGGCAATCAAGTTCTTGATAAGGAAGGAATCATTGATATAAAAGGATTTCTTCAATTAACCAATCAATTAACAGCTTGGGGCGTAAGATAAGGAATCATAGTCCAAATAGAAATCAACCTTGGCCGCTATAAATATTGAGGCAGGCCCTCCAAGCAAAGGACTCCACGTCTCTTTCGAAAACAGCATACACAACAGCATTCAGCACTCAGCACATTCGAAGCATTCAGAGCACTTTCTTCAAGTCTTTGTTTTTTCTCAGCTTTAGTAGCAATTAGGTCTGTCCTTCTGTTATTATTTTTCTTTCTTTTGTTCTTTTGAATATCCAACCTTTTCTGGTGTGTTCTTAAGATTTGTTTTAATCTTTCCAAGCATTTAATAAAAATCTGTTTTTATTAAACCGTTTGTGATTTTGTTTACCTGTTAGACTTTGACATTTTTTAGCTTGTGCGCTTCAGTACTGCTAAAGGACTTTTAGTGAGGGTACTTTCCTACTCACTACACACAATCACCCTTGTTTAGAAGTTAGATTCACCAAGCCTTGAGTATCACTCACTCAAGCAATATAGGAAATTAGTTTGCACATACACACACCGAACCACTGTTGGTTCTGGCACGCCCGAGAAAATTACAAGCAAACAGATCCCAACCTATTACTTTTTAGATTAGTATTTATTTACCTTTTATCCTCAAAAAAAAAAAAAAACCAAACAAAAAGCCGCAAGACGCAATGTCATTTTTATTCTCTTTCATCATCTTTTCTTATTGCTTTCTTTTGAGCATTATAATTAGTTACTAAACTTCCCAAACGTTGTTCTTGTATCAATCCCTGTGGACTAGACACCCTACTTCCAACATACTACATTTTTAATAGGGTTAAATAAGAACTTGATTTTGACGTAATCAAAATGGCGCCGTTGCCGGGGATTGGCGACAACGTTAAGTTGTTTAGTTTATAATTATATGCACTTTTGCATTTGATCTTTTTATTTTGTCTTTGTTTTGAAGGATTAGCTACTCTTGAAGAGCTAAACCTCCATCTAGGATGTTGATGACACATTGGTCTTGCATGGGGAAGGTACTAGTATCTCCTTTGGTTGTTGTTCTTTAAAATTTTGGCATATGTAATTGATTTTCGTGATTTCTTACATAGTTGTGCGTAATAGAAGTGGTGTATTGTTGCACATGAGTCATTCTAAGAGAAGTTGACTTGTCTACCATGTAACTTAGTTAATGTAGGGTGGAGGTGTCATTCTAATCAAATGTGTTGCATAGTGTAGTAATTTACCACTTACTTGTTATTGTGATAGTTATGCTTTGTGTTAAGATGCTTGACTCATATCCAAGAAAATGTGATGTGCTCCACCATGTAGTTTAGTTAACGTAGTTTAGTTAATGTAATTTAGTTGTAGGGTGGGCAAATCATATTAATCAAAGTAGAGTCATAGTATAGTAATGCAAAGTTTGATTTCTTTTAAAGGAATATTATTTCTCTTTTGCATGTTGGGCTAGTGGTAGAATCAACATTCTAACCTTCAAATTCATCCGCATCATCTCCTTATCATTTCATTTTCTTTTCTTTTGGGTTTTGGTTTTTCTTTTTATTTTCTTCTTTTATTTGCTTGATGTGCTCGGTAGTGATTCATGTGCAGGAACATTTTTTTTGTGCTTATCGGGGATCGCTCCTTTTGTTGGTGATATCACTCTATCCCTACTCATTTTTGTCCTTGTTTCAAACCATGTGCATTAGGGACAATGCAATGTTCTAGTTGGGGGGTGTGGGATATTCACCCATCATATTGATGTTCCATTTTCTTCTTGCCATTAATTCTCTAAGCATGTTTTGGTTGTTAATAAAAGAAAAGATGATTAAAAAAAAATAAAAATAAAAATAAAAAATAAAAAATTAAATTTAAATTTTTATTAATTAAAAAAAAAAAAATAGTTTTCAATGATTTTAGTATAGTTGCTTCGTTCTAATGCCGAGCGATGACGCTTGTCTTGAGTTTTCATTCGATATTGGTATGCGTCACTTGTTGAATCCCATTAGTTCTATAACTATCTTGATTATAGTAAATTTCATGAAGTTCAAATCTTGGATTATCGAGCACGTTGTATGACTACTTGTATTAAGATAATGTTTAATGCAATTGTTATCCGAAAATCGTTTAAAACGATTGTGGAGACTTTACCCTTGTGAGCTTTAGATCATTTTCTCCATTGTTGAGTGTTACATACTTCAATTCTCTCTTTGTGAAAAACATACATAAGTCGTAGATAATCTCATCTTCTTGCTTTGATTGTTCATTAGAAGAATCTTTTTGTGTGGGATGCAAAACTCTTACTTGCCTGTCATTGTAGTGGAGAAGTAAGAATCACATTGACCGAGAAAATGATTTTAGGTCCTTTCTTTTACCATTTCTAACCTCAATCACACATACCCTTCCTTCACTTAACCATACGCTTTCCATATCCATGTTTGAATTATATTTGTGGGATGTCTTTGCATGAGATCGTGTTTGTAAGGTTGCAAAAGAGATTAAACCATGTTGTTGTGAGAGTACAAAGAAAAAGAAAAAGAAAATTATAAAAAAAAAAAGAGAAAAAAGAAAAAGAAAAAGAAAAAGAGCTTCATAGTCAATTGTACTTCTCTTTTTGAGCTTCAAAGAAATATTTGTGGATGATTCATCTCTTGTGGTCATCTGTATCCATGCATTCCAATAAATCTCAAGTTTATACTCAAACATCTCGCTTCATTTCCCCTTGTCCTTCACCTCATATCACTTTCCACGTTACAACCCCCTCAAGGTCCTAAGTGATTATCAAGTTTTGTGATTCGGAGTTTGAGACTGTCATGACAAGTAGTTAGAGTTATTTCACATCCTCTAGTGAATAGTATCTTTCATGAGATTAATTGTTACTCATTTTTCACGCTTACGTTTTTCATCATTGGCATGTGCGTGGCTTTGATATCCATTTTCATTACTCTATTTACCCGCATGCCCCGAGAGTATTACCCATTTCGAGTGATTCATTTTTAGAGTGTAATACCGGTGAGAATTGAGTTGAAGCACGTTTTGAACGAAATTCGGATTATGAAAGCATTGCCTTCTTCTTGATAGTTTGTAGTTATGCACTTCACACCACACACGCATCCAAGATTGAACTTAATGAAATTTATCTAATAATCTTGATAGTTTGTGAATTTTTGGGATTTGCGTGTCATGTGTCAAAATCTTTTGAAAATTCGTGGGACTATGTTGAGTGTCGACGTTAGATAGTGGGCAACTATCGTGAGGAAACAAAATGTTTGTGGGTATCATTCCAAGAACCCTCCGGAGACAAAACTCCGCCTCTACGGGTAACCTAGAGGTTTAACGGCTTGTTGCATTCGCTAAATGCAATCGTGTTCCCCACGAAAACGGTTTATCTTTCATTTTAAATAAATTGTTGTGCAAGGTTATTCTTAAATCTCTTGGTATTTAGTTTTGTTGCTAAGAGACTAGCAACATGCTAGTTGGGGGGTGTGATTCGTGTCCAATATTGCATTCTTAGCTTCATAATTTTACCCCTATTGGACACAAATTATCACTTATATTGGGAGATTTAATGGATAAATTGTACTTTTGTTGTTCTTCTTGATGTTCTATCTTTACTAATAATACCCCTTTTTCTTATAGGTAATTGAGGCATTGTTGGAGGCCTTGTTTGTGAGGAATAAAGGAAGAAGTCAAAAGCTACCCGAGCGGATCGATCCGCGCGTTTTATAGCACTCTCTGCCCAGAAATCCGAATGCGGATCGATCCGGATTTTCAACGCGGATCGATCCGCGTGTTTCGCTGAAGATTCTAACGGCGAATTAAAGAAGCGGATCGATCCGGCTTTTTGCCTTGGATTGATCCGCGGCTGCTGAAGACTGCTCTCTTTTATTTACAAGTTTGCCATTGTGTGGGTTTTGTATAAATAGATAGAGATAGAGATTTTTAGGGTTATCTTATATCATATATCTTGTATTGTTTTCTCCCAACATTCTTCTTCTTCTTCTCTCATTTTTGGGAACCCACTTGGGTTCCCTCCTATTTCTTCTTCATTTGTATAACTTGAAGATTTCATTGAAGTTTTAATGGCTATGTATATTTTCTATCTCTTCTCTTTTGATGATATTGCTATGTTTTTCATTATTAGTTAGATTTACTTAGGTTGTGGATCATGAACTCTTGGATTTAGTGTTGTAGCATTTTTAGGGTTCATTTGTGTAGGATTCAAAACTAAGGGATTCATCTAATTTGTATTGCAACTATGATTGTTAAAACTTAGACTTTGAATCATACCCTATGTATTTCATATGGAATATTATGTAACCTTGTGTTTTGCACTCCATGTGTTTGATAAATGTTGTGTGTGGGATTTAGAACTTGGAGTCTTCATCATAGATGTCAAGCATCTTTGATTGTTCAAACTCTTGGGTTTTAAATACTACCTTTTGAAGGCTTCATAGGTGGCTTGTCCACCAAGTAGATTAGTTAGTATAGGGGGGGCAAATCATTCGGATTAGAAGCCATTGAGGTTTCATCTTGTATGTCATCCATCCTTGATAGTCAAACGTTAGCTTCAAATCCGTTTCTATGGAAATCTTAAAGCTCATTTCATCTAACACATAGGTGCATTCCAAGTGTTTGATAATATGCCACAATGAGATGTTACCTTAGAGTGTGCTTGAAACTTTAGTCCATTTCATCTTGTTGTGACCCAAGATGGGGGGAATGATCCCAACCTATTACTTTTTAGATTAGTATTTATTTACCTTTTATCCTAAAAAAAAAAAAAAAAAAACCAAACAAAAAGCCGCAAGACGCAATGTCATTTTTATTCTCTTTCATCATCTTTTCTTATTTATTTCTTTTGAGCATTATAATTAGTTACTAAACTTCCCAAACGTTGTTCTTGTATCAATCCCTGTGGACTCGACACCCTACTTCCAACATACTACGTTTTTAATAGGGTTAAATAAGAACTTGATTTTGACGTAATCAGTGACTTTTTACCAAATTTCTATAATAATTATTAAATGTGACTACAACATGGATGTATGGTATATATAAACCTGCAATCTAGTCTTTATTATTTGTTTGCACTTAAAAACCGCCAAAGGTTGTTAAGCTTGATTGGTACGGAGATAGGTTTAGAAATGATCGGGCATAGACAGACGTTACCAAGGGGTTGGAAAGGGCGACCCAATTATCTCAACAAGTTGGAGCCCGACATGCAGTTTAGAGCGTATTTACCAACCGTGCATCAGTTATGGGAATGATGGAGTAATGGTGTACATTAGAGTCCGATGAGTAGCCAGGAGAGGAAATATGCCCATCGGACATCATAGCTGAGGTAAGCGGTGAAGGCTGGTAGCTTGAGCCTGATCCGCCATAAGCACTTGGTATAATCTCATCGGGCATGAAAGCCGGAGAGTATAATAAGAGGAACTTGCGGGAGCCCGATGAAGCTAAGAATAACGGTGGTAAGGCCGATGGGTGTATCGTGAGGGCGGTTCAACTTTTAGCTGTCATTGGTGACGTCATCTTAGATTGGGGGAATCCGAGTCCGTTTGGGAAAGTAATCTGATCTCGTCCAGCTGGATATGGGAGGTTAATCCCTAAAATAATGGGATTGGTTCCATCAAGATAAAGATAAGGCAAGCTAATGAGTACTTTCCTTATCAGAATTCATCCATGATCACTATAAATATAGAGGCAGGCCAACCGTGCAGGGGACTTCGCGCCATCTGGAAAAACAGCACACATTACATAAAAAAAAAAACATTCAAAGCATTCAAACCTTTATGTTCTTTCTGCATTCATAGCAAATAGGTCTACCCTCGTTTGTTATTTTCTTTACTGTTTTCATTCTTACGAACAGTCGGAGCCTGTTCTGATTTTGTTCTTCGCTTATATGTTATATTTTTCAAACACTTAATAAAATTTGTATTTTATTAATCGTTTGCGATTTGTTTACTTGGTAAACTCTACACTATTTAGCTTGCGCGCTTCAGTACTGCCAAGGGATTTTTGGTGAGAGTACTTTCCTACTCATCACACACAATCACCCCGTTAGAAGTCAGATTTAAAGCCTTGTGTATCACTTACACAAGCAATATAGGAAATTAGTTTGCACCTACATCGAGCCCGTGTGGCTCTGGCACGCCCGCACAAACTACTAGCAAACATTATTATTATTTTTTTTGGCTTCAGGCAAAGCGCCCACAGGCGCCACCCACACACAAATCATGAGTCGGGGGGGGGGGGGCAAGATCATTTCAAAGGAGAGTTGGAGTCATCGTCCCATAGACTGCCCAAAGAGGAATAAACCTCTCAAGGGGGGGGGGGGGGGGGGGTGCAAGATCGTTTCAAAGGAGAGTTGGAGTCATCGTCCCAGACTGCCCAAAGAGGAATAAACCTCTCACACCCAGGGTAGGCCCTGGGAGTAGGTGAGGTAGGCGGCCGCCTAGGGCTCCCAAATTTTGTTTATGTATATATATATATTTTTTCTTTTACGGAGGGCCTTGAAAAATATTAATCATATGTAATATGTTGGTGTGATTTTATTCGAACCTGCATAGGTATTGAGAAAAATATTTATATAATGTATTATAAGCAATCCAACACATTTTTGTTTCCTCGAATCACAAGGGAAGTGGTAAGGGTCGAACACTCGACCTATGCAATTGGTGGCCTAAAATTAGACCTTACTTGGTGCCACACGAGCTTTTCTCACTTTGCGTAGCCAACACTTTGTTCCTCACTTTTCGATTTAGCTCAACGGTACCAAAATTATGTCATATCAATTCAAACTTTAAAATTAACTGTAAGCGGTTGACCCTTGATATTGAAGAAAAGTGTAACAATATGAACCCATGCGGAATCACAAAGGGGTTGGTGGAGAAGGTGATCACAATACACTACATGCAATAAATATTACAAGCTCTAAACCTTTGAACTCTCAAAATAGCCAAAAAAAAATTCACAATAAATAGAAAAATCCTATCTGCAAATATGTATAAATAGACGAAAAAAAATTTCACATCGGGGCAACTCCTATGGGGTTTATGAGCCAACCTTGGTCAGGGGCCCCGTCTTTAAATGCTCGCCTAGGGCCCCCAAATTGTTAGAGGCTGCCCTACCCACACCACTCCCGAGGGAGTTGAATCCTCCTCCTTCCACTCAAGAGAGAGATTGATGTCACTAGACCACAAGGGTCTCAGCTACTTGCAATCTAGTTGTTACTTCATCGAAAAAACACTTAATTATACAGTTCTGATTACGACATTGTGCATATAGTATAATTTTGCAACCTGTTTGTTAATTAGTTCATCAAAATAACAATTATAAAAAAACTATTGTATAATTTTGCAATCTCATGGTTAGTTCATTGAAACACTTCTTATACACATGTGACTACAGGCGGGGCTACATAGAAGTGAGGAGGGTTTCAATTGTATTCACTAAAATTTTGAAAATAAAAAAAATTACATGTATTGTTATATGATTTATAGTTTCTGTTTCTAGGATAATCTCACTGAAATACATGAGAAATAAATAGCAGGGTGTCAATTCTTTAATTTGACTTTGCCGGAAGTTATTTTATGAGTAAAAATGATTTTTTTAATGGTATTAATTATTTGGGGAAAATACATTTTACTCCCTGTGGTTACACTCATTTTCTCATAACCCCCTGTGGTTCATTTTGTAACACTTCACCCCCCTGTACTACGGACTGAAGTGAGACTGTTAACTTTTCTAACGGTAGTCCCACTTCAGTCATTAGTACAGGGGGGTTAAGTGTTACAAAAATGAACTACATGGGGGTTATGAGAACATGGGTGTAACCATAGGGGGGGTAAAATGTATTTTTCCCTAAAGAATATGTATAGGGGCTTGGGGGTATTAATGTCATTTCATTTTTTTCCGTTAGAAAAGTTAACAGTCTCACTTTAGTCCGTAGTACAGGGGGTTAAGTGTTACAAAATGAACCACATGGGGTTATGAGAAAATTGGTATAACCACAGGGGGTAAAAAGTATTTTCCCCTAATTATTTTATTGATTGACACCAATGAAAAATAATTCCTGATTAGACTACTGACTATATAATTTTGCAATATGATTGTTAGTCCATACAAACGAGGCTTATACACATGATGATGAACAAATCGGATCACATAATTGTACTGATGTAGGGGTGTAAGTAAATGGACCGGACGGACCGAACAGATTAGTTTGGATTCGATTTGATCGATTTTCAAAAATTTTATACAGTATAAAAATTGAATCGAACTGTTTTTACTCCTATACTGATTGCACCAGCACATGCGATAAAGTGATATGTGTTTGTATATATATACTAGTGAGGGTGCACGTGCAAGGCACGTGTCCGTCGGATAGTTGTATTCCTAGATATATTGTGTATTAATCTTGACATTAGAGGTCTTTGGAGAGGTATAATTAATCATTCCGTTCTAAAATAAGTGCCAACGTTTCATTTTTTTTTTGGATATTTTTAAAATAAGTGTCACGTTTCCTTTTTTTTATTTTTTTTTATTTTTTATATATATTTCAAAATAAGGTCCACTTGTAAAAATCAACATAAGATGTTAAAACAATTAAATATGAAATTGTAAATGTAACTATTTAATCTAAAACTCTTCTTACGGAAGAAGTTGAAAATTCTGACTATCTTATAAATGAGTGGTAAAGGTACCTAATAAAGCGCCACTAAAAATATATGACACAAGTAAGGTATTTCCTCTAAAAAAGGGCATGAATGTGTTTGTAGGCCTTAATTGATATTCAAATACAATCTATAAATCCTGAATTTGAGGGAAGAAGTTGACCAAAATGTAAATATTAGTGACCAATTAATAATAGCTACTAAAATAGCCACTTAAATTGACAATTTAAATATACCAGAGCTTAAATTTGAGAGAAGAAGTTGACCAAAATGTGAAATTAGTGACCAATGCCTAAATAGCCACTAAAAAAGCAACTTTTTAAAACATGTTTAAAGTGAATAATAAATATCCCAAAACTTGCTAACCTAAATGCAATTACCATATGACAATATATGAATCCTAAATTTGGGAGAAGAAGTTGAGCAAATTGTAAATATTAGTGACCAATTCCTAAATAACCACTAAAATAGCCACTTTTTTGACTTTTTATGAAGTGAATAATAAATATCCCAAAAATTATTGACCCAAATGTAATTAGACACAAATTGTTGATTGAAACCTCATTTGAAAGAAGAAGTTGACCAAATTGTAAATATTAGTGACCAATTCCTAAATAGCCACCAAAATAGCCACTTTTGTTGACTTTTTTTTAAGTCAATAATAAATATCCCAAAAATTGTTGATCCAAATGTAATTAGACACAAGATTGTTGATTAAAACCTCATTATTATATTAAATAAAATTTCAAGAGCTGACTTGAATGTAATTATTTGTACAAAATGACATATTTACCCTCAAACAAATCAATATATCGTTACGATGTATAGATAGTTATATGAGTAATTAGGGTGTAGTGAAGGACAAAAGAGGAAGTTCATATTTTTTTGACGTGCTTGTTTCTTCGTTCTTATAGTATAGTAGAGATATATATATATATATATATCTGCAATATTTATAACCAAAACTACATTTCCACTTGCCTATAATTGAATACCGATCTGAATTATTGCAACTACACCCCCTAAAATAGTTTATTGTTAACGTTATTATCAAAGGCAAATATTCAAATAATATTGCAGGTGGCTCACGCGTCTCTCTGTACGTGTGTGTATATATATAGTAGATTGCACTCTGCTCCCCTGAGGTTAATCTAATAACCCGCTTCATATAATTGAAAATTACACTAATTTCTTTTAAGATAGGGGTTGAATAAAGGTCACCTTCCCTCCATTAGTTAACTGGTAGTTGACCTTTTTTTTTTTTAAACTAAAAAATAAAAAGCCTAACTTAATTACCACAACAAAAAAAAAAAAAAAACCAAATCATTACAAAAGAAATCCAAAAGATATTTTTGGCCTCCCCCTCCCAAGCCCAATACAACTTACAAGGGAAAAATCACACTTCATTCATTGAACTTTTGTCTGAACACTTTTACTTTTATACAGTGGCAGATCCACTGTAAAAGAATTTTCTTAACAATCTGGCATAGATTTGAATATACATATATATATATAGAGAGAGAGTTAGGCTCCAGTGCGGATTGGGTAAGCGCAGTGGACATTTAAGCCTAAAAAAACCGCGGGTCAGCGGGGTGACAAGATGGGGCGCGGGTCAGCGGGACAATCCGCGGTTTTTTTCAGCTGAAAAGCCCAGTACGTTCACTCAGTGCGCTTACCTACTATATATATATATAAATATATATATTTTTGTTGGTAGAAGGCATAGATTTGATTTACATACCGACTATATGTAACTTTAACAATACTCCATAATTTAATATAAGGAAGAAATATGAGAAGTTGACTTTCCGTTTTTGGCCGGTGACCAGTTGACTTTGTTTACATTAAAACTGTTAAAAAATTCTTCCTTTCTATTCTTGAGATACGGATGATCTCAATATAATGCATACATGTTAGACGTATTCATGTATAGAAAGGGATAATAATGTATTATTAATGTGGATAAGATCGGAACAAGTTTGACTTTCTTGGTTGCAGACTAAAGAAAATTATCCTTTTAAGGCAAATTATGATATTTGTAAGATCGTTGACATATGAGAGAAATTTTCTCATAAATTTGATTTAGTGTTTTATTTCAATAATTATATTTAAATGGATCGATTGTAGGTTTGATTGAACAATGAGTGAGCAAAAACACTATCGTTAACGTATATCAATATTAATATATATAAGGTCGGAATATGCAAGGGGGCGTATCTAAGATGTTAGGTTGGAGAAGGCCGAAAATATAGACAGTGGTGGGCCTACGGAGGTTCTAGGGCAACGCCACTAAATTTTTTTTTGGGGGTCTATTTATGTAGTACATTATTTGAAATTTTGGGTCTATTAATAAAATTTTGTACATATTTACTTAGGTTTAGTAAAAATATTGTACTGCATATGTGGTTAAATAAAAATTATGGGTCTATTTGCACATATTTAAAGAGTGGGTTAGACTAAGGAGAGGGCTGTGGCCTACATAGTTGTCTAAATTTATTGAGCTGAATCTATAGACTGGGCTAAAACACTATATAAATTTTTTTTTTTCCTGAAAATTTGCACCTGCCTAACCGCACATACGTCCTTGAGAATATGTTAACCTAAAATCCAAATCAATAGCCTATACAGCTAGACATTAAAAAAAAAATATATTTAAGAGCATCTCCAATGCACCTGCTAAGAGCATAACTAATGATAGTTCAAACGAGGGTGCTATTGTCAAATTATAGCATCATCCTCCAAAAACACCACTCCAATGGAGTGTCAAAGGCGGTTTGACAATGCTATAAAAATTTGGAGCGATGTTTGGTGATCGAAATGCATCCCCTTTTGCCTGGTGATCCCAGTTGACCACAATCCACAAATCCATTAATGGGAGGATAGGAACGTATCCTGCTAGTTGTAGCACGTTAGCGCTTTACTAATAACATAGAAAGTCAAGGGGACTCTATCCAAATCTAAAGAATCCGCCAAAGCAAATCAAGGAGGAGGGTTGCCAAGCTTGTAAAGATGTATAATCTATCGTTGATTGCTATTCTTGAACCTCTTCACCATGCTAACAGGATTCAGAAATTCTCCAACCATTCTTTTGGTTTAGTCATAAGATCCCTAATTTAGTGGTAAGTGGATATGGTTCAAAATACTACTGAGACACATGTTAATAACATGAATAAAATATGGGATTCGGGTGTCCTATCTACCTTAGATTACGCCCATGACCAATGGTATTCTTCTCCGATCTGGGATGAAGACGAGCGCTTTGACCTATCCCTCTTCTCTGGATATCGGGACCCTTGCTATAATTTGGCATTCTCAAATTATAGTATCACTTTTTGCACACCATTGAGTAGTGTTTCTGGATACCATTCTATAATTTGGTATTTCTTGTACCATTAGAGCACATGTGCTAAAATATATGATTTGACCACTGTACCAATGCCAAAATATAGATTTGGCATGTCAAAAATAGCACTTACTATTGGAGATGCTCTCATTCTTCTGCCAAATTATAGCATGACCTCAAAAAATCCTTCGCCAATAGTGTGCCAAAAGTTCCTACCAAATTATAGCAATGCCAAAGCTCATGTGACAGGAACCTTTGACACACCATTAGAGATGTGTTTTAGAGCATTATGCTTGCATTTCGTTTGGCATATACCACTTCACATGCTAAAATATACTAACAATTAACAATGTAGGAAATGCCAAAAATATAAATTTGGCATGTAAAAATAGCATTTAGCATTAAATACACTTTTTTGGCTAATATTTACAAGAAAATTTTGAAAACACCTACCTTACTCTTTACTTTATGAAACTTTTTTTTCCCCACAAAATCATAAGGACAAAACGTCAAAACCACTCTCTACACCCACCTGACAAACCACCACCCATATAAACAAACCCTAACTCACTACCCTTCTTTTCTCTCCTGGACTAGGAAAATACACCCAATTTAAGAGGGTTTTTTTTTCTTCATCAATTGAGGGAGCATAAACCCATATTTTTTGTCGTTTTTTTTCCGAAACAAATCTCGTCGAAGTTGCACTTTTTCGAGCATGGTTAACGATGTTCGGCCGTGAGTGACCGAACATCCGCCTCCACTAACTTTTCAAGAGATGTTTGGACCTGGTTGGCCGATCGAAAACCTTTAAATGGTTGGGGTGACATTCATCTTGTATGACAAATGGATGATGACTAAAATAGGAAACTTTCACAAAGATGAAAACATTAAGAGACTATAAATGATACAACTGTGTTCAAGAGAACTAGTTAAAAAAAAAATAAAGATTTCAATGGTCAAGTGCAAGAAGTCACCAATCAAATTACACTCAACCACCTATCAAAAATAATAATAATAAAAAAAAACTCTCAACCAGATCACCAAACTAGGTGAGCAATCATAATCAAAAGCCAAAATTTAATCCCAAAAAAAAAAAAAAAAATGCCTCTCTCTCTCTCTCTCTCTCTCTCTCTCTCTCTCTCTCTCCTTCCATCCCGCGGCAGTAGTGCCGAGTGCGCATATACATCACACAAGATATACAAATATTTACATATTTGTTTTCTTCCTCCCTTGTCCTAATACTGGGAATTACACAAGGGGGGGAACAATGAATTTACATGTAGTAGTAGCTGAAGTTAGCTTTTGCTGTACGTGTGACATGGTATCTCATCAAAAAATGGATCCCATGTCATACTTACAAATTTCATTGTGTCTCATGATGTATTTTTGTTGCACTCATCTCTCCCCAGGACTGGGCAACGGTTATACACAAATCAAGTAAACTCTGTTCAAAATCACCTGCAAAAATGCCAGATCAGACTTTCCAATACCACAATTGAAGAGATGAAATAAAAACAAGAGACTCATAAAACCAAATTACTTTCGATTTTCTAGCGCTCTGTTTGGTTCATGGATTTAGTCGGGGAAAAGAAACGAAAAGACAACATAGAGGAAAACATTTGCCTTTGTTAGGTAAATAAGGAAAACAGCGAAGAAAATTGGAATGAAAAGAAATGAAGTTAAAGAAATAAATTAAACATTTTGAATTCTACGAGTCATTCCCCCTCCTTTTTCTTACTTTACAACTATGTTTTGAAACTTTTCATTTTTTAACAATGTTAAAGCATGTAGAAAACATAAGAAAACTAGTTCTCCTGGTTTTCCCTTCCCTTCTTCTTTTCTTCTCCTTCAATGAATCCGCAAACCAAACAAAGCGTAAGTGTACCAATATTTGAAAAAACATTTGGTTTGAGTAACGAGTACATTGAGTAGTATCTGCGGATCAAACATTTTCGTTGAGAAATAGTAGACCAAATTCCACAGCTCGCAAACTTGCTAAGAATAACAAAGTTGCCACAATAATCACGCGTGTTGGGCAAAATGCACACTCAAACTGTCTTAATCCGCTCGTCAGCAACGAATTACTTTACATGTACTGAGCCAACCATTGCTTGCACATATCAAGCACAGGGAGTGCATTCGCATGTAATGCCTGCAGAGAAAAAACAAGTGAGCATCTCCTTCCGAGATCAAATCAGTTTGGATGCAAGTAAAGTTCGATAGACTGATAATTAACAAAAAAAAAAAAAATTGGAGTTGGTTTGATTTAACCCAAAGGGAATCTAAATGACAACCTTGTGAATCAAAATCACATTCAAAACTTGGTAAAATAATGTTTCAAAGTTGAGAAATGTGGGTAATGGCTTATGATCATATCCTTAATTTCCAGATCATTGCCCAAAAACATTGAGTTAAGAATTATTTCAGAAATGCTAATGGAAGTAGAACCTGATGTGCAACATATTGAACGTCAGCCACACTTCCACTACGAGAGGCAATTTGAAAGGCACTCTTAAGACGACCACAGACCACACAGGCCAACACCTTCCTGCAAAGATGAATATGCCCAAAAGGCATTCCATTATTACATGCTATTTATTTTAGCCAGTAAAAAATCCTAAATGAAAGTGCACAACAGGTTGTTATGTTGACATATAAGCTGGCTATAAATTAACAAGCACGGGCCAAGAAAGAGAGAACTTTTACAATAAAAAACATAAAGCTATCATTGAGTTGACAATTTAATTATTTATTTTGCTGCAGATATATCTAAGGAAAATAAATAAATTAGTTGGTTCTCCAAGTGCCTGCATAACATTGAGTTGGTACCCAAGTTTTGGTTATAGTTTAGAACATAAAAGAACATATATATGATCAGATTTTTGTTTTCAAGTAACTGAGTATGCATGCTATTAGTGTTGGAACGGACAAGTATGATGTTTTGGTAACATTGTTATGTCAGCACATTTACTTTGCATGTGTTAAATTACCAACTACTCCATAAGCTTAAGCTGCTAGAGAATGGCCCAACAATGTATATCAAGTTTCAACACCCTCCCTCACGTGCAACCCCGACTTGCACGTGGAGAGCAAACAAACCAAACTCCATCATAGTGAAAACAAATAACAAGGTGCAAATATGCACAACAAAGTGGGGATAGAGAGTCGAACCCAGGACGTCCCACAAACAAGGCTCTGATACAATGTTAAGTTACCAACTACACCAAAAGCTTAAGTTGTTATAGAGAATGGCCCCAACAATGTACATCAAGCTTCAACACCCTTACTCCAAAAGCTTAAGCTGTTGAGCTTGTCCCACATCGGGGAGTTACAATCTAGCTACTCAATAAATAAGTTCAAGGGGCTACTCCACCCATTGCCAATTGGTTTTGGATTGGATGTTCCAATTTAACATGGTATCAGAGTAGGTTATTGTTGGGTCCAATTTGTCCACGTGTGCTTCACATCACCCTATCTCAGTAATCCACCTATTTGGCTCTGAGTCATGCCACACGTGCGGGGGCGTGTTGAGATTGTCCCACATCGGGGACTTATAACCTAGCTACTCAATATATAAGTTCAAGGGGCTACTCCACACATTGCCAATGGTTTTGGGTTGGATGGTCTAATTTAACAGCATGCAACACTGTATGTGGCCTTCACTTTCGACCCCAACTCTATGAGCTGTTGAACAAAGGTAGTGGGAGTACTCCTTCAGAATGCACTATCATTGAGAACCAAGCTTATGTTGGTTTGATAAAGAATCAGTTTTGAGAGAGAGAGAGAGAGAGAGAGAGAGAGAGAGAGAGAGAGAGAGAGATATTAGACTTGGAATGAACACTTGTGCAAAAGACATAGGCGATTGCCAAACACTTGAATTTATAGAACCAGTCCACTTATAGGTTCATTGTTTTCTCAAATAGCCACTAAGTTTTTGTCACATGTAGGAGAGAGAGAGTGGTTGACATACCTAGAGGGCACAAAACAGTAGGGTGCAAGTGGGGGCTTGCAGTCAAACAAAAGGCAGACGGATCCATTGAACGGTACAAAGCTCAGTTGGTTTGCAAAAGGTTTTACATAAACCTATGGGGAAACATTTGCTCTAGTTGCTAAGACGAATACTGTGAGAATTCTTTTATCCCTTGTTGCAAACTTAAATTGGCATCTTCATCAATTTGATGTTAGGAATGCGTTTATGTGGAGACTTGGCAGACGAAGTGTATATATATATACATTCCTCCAGGTTTTGAAGACTCCAAAACCAAAGGGAAAGTTTGTTGACTTAAAAAGTCCCTATATGGGGTTAAATAGTCTCCAAGAGCATGGTTTGAAAGGTTTTGCTCAAGCTATGTTGAAATATGGCTTTAAGCAAAGTCTGGGTGATTATACACTATTCATTAGGCATTCTTTACATGGGAAAGTCATTGTTCTCATTGTGTATGTGGATGATATTGTCTGGACAGGAGATGATGTGGAAGATATGCAGGAATTGAAGAAATACCTGGCCAAAGAATTTGAGATAAAAGACTTCGGAAATCTCAAGTATTTTCTGGGAATCGATCCCAAAAATCAAGAGAAAACCACTTTTATGTGTCCATTCGGTACCTTTGCATATCGACGAATGCCATTCGGCTTATGCAATGCACCTACTACTTTTCAGCAGTGTATGCTAAGCATTTTTAGTGATATGGTGGATAAAATTATGGAAGTATTCATGGGCCCCTTTATTGTCTATATAGTTGCACCAGAAAGAAAGGGGTGAACTTGAAGAAGAAGAAGAAGAGGTAGTTGAGGGGCCGAGGGAAAATGAGTTGAGGGTTTATTCTAGGGGGACATGGAGTAAAAGAAAAGTCATAGAGACTCCAGAAGGTAGCACTGCTCCTATTTCTCCTCTGCCACTACCATTCTCTCTAAGTGATGAAGATTGAGGTAATCCCTCCGATACACCCTCTCTCGACTTAGATGATTTAGATGTTCCTATTGCCGTTAGAAAGGGTGTTAGATCCTGTACTCAACATCCTATATCTAATTTTGTGTCTTATTCTCATCTATCTCCTTCCTATAAAGCCTTTCTTTCCAAAATTTCCTATGTTAGTGTTCCTAACCATGTACAGGAAGCTCTTGCTGATCCCAAGTAGAAATATGCCATGATTGAAGAGATGACAGCTCTTCGAAAGACTGGCACTTGTGAGTTGACCACGTTACCTAAACGAAAGAGGACTGTCGGGTGCAAGTGGGTGTATACAGTGAACCATCGAGCCGATGGTTCTATAGAGAGGTACAAAGCTTGGTTGGTGGCAGGAAACCTTTGCCCCAGTCGCTAAAATGAATTCAATCAGAGTTCTTTCCCTCGCTGCAAAACGGGATTGGCCACGTCCCCAGTTTGATGTGAAGAATGCTTTCTTACATGGTAATTTAGAAGAGGAGGTTTACATGGATATCCCTCTCGGACTCGAAGACTCCAAGACAGATGGGAAGGTTTGTAGGCTTAAAAAAACTTTGTATGGTCTCAAACAATCTCTTAGAGCTTGGTTTGAGAGATTCACACTGGCCATGCTTCGGTTTGGGTACAGACAGAGTCATGCAGATCACACATTGTTCATCATACACTCATCATAGGGTAAGACTACTGTCCTTATTGTCTATGTTGATGATATTGTGTTGACAGGGGATGACTTGGAGGAAATGGAAAGGTTGATGAAGTAGTTAGCTTTTGAGTTTGAGATTAAGGACTTGGGGGCCTTGAAGTTCTTTCTTGGGATCGAACTTGCTTGGTCCAAACATGGGATTTTTATTTCCCAAAGGAAGTATGTCATTGACTTGTTGAAGGAAACATGGATGCTTGGCAACAAAGCTTGTGATACTCCTATGGAGCAAAATCAGAAACTTGGTGACGATAGTAGTGGGGAATTAGTGGACAGGGGGAGTTATCAGAGACTCGTAGGTAAACTTATTTATCTGTCTCATACTCGTCCAGATATTGCTTTGGCGGTAAGTGTTGTCAGTCAGTTTATGCATTCTCCACGAGAGTCACATCAAGAGGCTATTTTTCGAATTCTTCGGTATTTAAAGTCTGCTCCTAGAAAAGGCTTGCACTTTGCGAGACATGACCACCTAAGGGTGGAAGCATACACTGATGCAGATTGGGCTGGTTCTATTATAGACAGGAGGTCCATTTCAAGGTACTGCACGTTCGTAGGAGGTAATCTTGTTACCTGGAGGAGCAAGAAGTAGAATGTAGTGGCCAGGTCTAGTGCAGAAGCTGAATTTAGGGCTATGGCCCAAGGTAATTGTGAGCTATTGTGGATCAAGTCTTTGCTGAAGGACTTGAAGATTGATCTGACAGATTCTATGAAGCTATATTGTGACAACAAAGCGACCATCAGTATAGCTCATAACCCTGTGCAACATGATAGAACAAAGCATGTAGAGATTGATCGACACTTCATCAAAGAAAATATTAGTAGTGGTACTATTTGTGTTCCCTTTGTGAAGATTTGTGATCAAGTTGCTAATGTTCTTACTAAAACTGTTGGGAGTTGTCCGTTTCATACTATCCTGGACAAGCTGGGAATGAGAGATATATTTGTACCAGCTTGAGGGGGAGTGTTAGAGTTAGGTTCTAACAAAGGTCAGAAACCTAAGCTTTTCACTATATTCTCATATTTTGTCACGTTCTTGGTATGGATCCTTTGCCTTCTCTTCAGGAGGCCTTTGCTTAATAAGGAAAGTCGTCGTTTTACTATGCTTCCACCTGCATCGTCAGAGAGATTTGTTTTAGTTTCGACTCCACAGAGGGATGGGAACGGTCGCGACACTACTGAGTGAGTTCGGTTCGTCTTACAAATCCAAGCAGTTTTGTGACAACTGTAATACCAAATATCACACGCGGGAGACATGCTATAAACTTCACGGTTATCCACAAGGAGGTCGAGGGGGTCGTTCTGGTCAATATAGGGGTCGTGGAGGACAAGGAAGTAGCTTTGGGGGCTGTGGGGGTAATTCTCGAGCTCACCATACAACGGTTGTTGATTCCGTGATTGATGATACACCTCCACCTTCATCCACTGCATTATCTTCCCCAGATTTGGAGACTCTGCCACTTGATGTCTCGAATAGTCGAATGGATACACCTACTACTGCCTCATCATCTTTTGCTTATTCAGGTAACTTAGCCACTTCTGTGAGTGTATTCCATTCTCAATCTAGTTCCCCTTGGATTATTGATTCCGGGACATCAGACCATATGATCGGTTCCTCTCTTGTTTTTCTGCTTATGAACCATATTCAGGTCAGGATAAAGTCAAGATTGTCAACGAAACCGTCTCTGCGGTTTCAGGCAAAGGTTTAGTCTGCGTCTCTCCCTCATTGTCTTTATCTTCTGTTTTGCACATTCCTAGTTTTTCCAACAACCTCTTATCTATCAGTCGTATTACCCGTGATCACAATTGTAGCGTCACCTTTTTTCCTTCTCATTGTGTGTTTCAGGAATTATCATGAGGAGGACGATTGGTAGAGAGGAGAATGGTCTTTATCTTCTGGAACCGCAGGAACAATCTCATGGGGCACATCATACTACTCTAGCTGGCTCTACATCTAGTGATATCATGCTTTGGCATAAACGTCTAGGACATCCTGCCATTGGTTTACTTTAGTTTTTATTTCTCTCCTTATTATCCATCTTTCGGTGTGAAGATTGTGAAATTGGAAAGCACCACTGTACTTCTTTTTATGCCAATAATAATAAAAGTGTTGTTCATTTTTCTCTTATTCATTCTGATGTTTGGGGTGCTTCCCAAGTTGTTGCACTTAAGGGTCATAGGTGGTTTGTCACTTTCATTGATGATTTTTCTCGTGCTTCTTGGGTTTACATGATGAAAGAAAAGAGTGAAGTTCATTCAATCTTTAAAAAAATTCATAAACTAGTTTGTACTCAGTTTGAAGCACGTGTCAAAATTATTCGTTCAGGTAATTGGAAGGGGGCGGGGGGGGGGGGGGGGGGGGGGGGGTTGAGTATTTTAAATCTGGTCTTTGACCTTAAGGGCTATTTTTGGATCATGGCATAATTCATCAGCCATCTTCCACCAACACTCCACAACAAAATGGAGTTACTGAACGCAAGAACATGCACCTCTTAAACACTGCTAGGTCTATGTTATTTTCTGCTCAGCCCCAAAGCCTTTTTGGGGAGAAGCAGTCTTAACTGCTGCCTATCTCATCAATCGGTTACCCACTCAAGTCCTCAACAAACAATCTTCGGTTGAAGTACTCTTTAGTCCTTCTGCTTTGTTTTCTATCTCTCCTAAAGTCTTTGGATGTGTTTGTTTCGTTCATAACTATGCTCCAACATGCGGAAACCTTGATCCTCGTGCTATAAAATGTGTCTTTGTTGGTTACTCCCTTGCACAGAAAGGCTACAAATGTTACCACCCTCCTACCAGGAAGTAGTATGTCTCCATGGATGTCATATTTTTTTAGGAATAGTCTTATTTCACTTCTCAGACACTTCTTCAGGGGGGAGAGTAGACATATTGATGGTAGCGAGGCTTCTACTTCTAGTGGTGTGCATGTTTCAGTTCCAAATGTGCATATGTATAATCCGTTTGAGATATTGGGGACTATTGAAAATGAGGATGAAGTAGCAGAAATACAACTTGGAAGATAAGAGGGGAGTGGGAAATTCAAATGTGGAAACTCGAGAAAGAAGAGGAAACCCAAAAAAAGAGGATATAGTATATCAAAGAAGCACTTGGAGAATGAAAGATAAGACCATCTCTCCAGATCCGCCTCATCAATCTCCTTCTCCTGATGAGAACCTTGGTAACTCTGATTCTACTCCTGATATTGATGGTTTGGATATTCCAATTGTTACGCGGAAGGGTGTTAGGTCATGTACTCAACAACCCATATCTAAATTTGTCTCATATAGTTGCCTCTATCCTTCCCATAAAGCTTTTGTGTCCAATCTTGCTTCTATGTCTATACCTAACTATGTACAGGATACGCTCACTGATCCCAAATGGAAGCATGCTATGATTGAGGAGATGAAAGCCCTTCACAAGAATAGCACCTGGGAATTAGTCGACATACCTAGAGGGCACAAGACAGTGCATTGCAAGTGGGTGTTTGCAGTCAAACAAAAGGCAGACGGATCCATTGAACGGTACAAAGCTCGGTTGCTTGCAAAAGGTTTTACACAAACCTATGGGGTAGATTATGAGGAAACATTTGCTCCAGTTACTAAGATGAATACTGTGAGAATTCTTTTATCCCGTACTGCAAACTTAAATTGGCCTCTTCATCAATTTGATGTTAAAAATGCGTTTCTACATGGAGACTTGGCAGAAGAAGTATATATATATATATATATATATTCCTCCAGGTTTTGAAGACTCCAAAACCAAAGGGAAAGTTTGTAGACTTAAAAAGTCCCTATATTGACTTAAACAGTCTCCAAGAGCATGGTTTGAAAGGTTTACTCAAGCTATGTTGAAATATGGCTTTAAGCAAAGTCAGGGTGATCATACACTATTCATTAGGCATTCTTCACATAGGAAAGTCATTGTTCTCATTGTGTATGTGGATGATATTGTCTTGACAGGAGATGATGTGGAAGATATGCAAGAATTGAAGAAATACCTGACCAAAGAATTTGAGATAAAAGACTTGGGAAATCTCAAGTAATTCCTAGGAATTGAGGTAGCTAGAAGCAAACAAGGAATCTTCATTTCCCAAAGAAAATATGTCCTTGATCTTCTGCAAGAAATAGGTATGAAAGGGATTAAGGTATGTGATACTTCTGTGGAACCCAACCAGAAATTAGGTGATGATATAGATGGGACAATGGTTGATAAGGGAAGATATTAGAGGTTGGTTGGCAAGTTAATCTATCTTTCCCACACTCGTCCTGACATCGCCTCTGCTATTAGTGTAGTCGGCCCATTTACGCATGCTCCTCGTGAATCTCACAATGGTGATGTTCTTCGAATTCTCATATATTTAAAATTAACCCCTGGAATGGGTTTATTCTTTGGTCTGCATAATCATCTTCAGGTGGAAAGCTATATAGATGCAGACTGGGCAGGTTCACCTACTGACAGAAGATCTACCTCAGGGTACTGTACCTTTGTTGGACGGAACCTTGTTACGTGGCGTAGCAAGAAACAGTCTGTTGTATCTAGATCTAGTGTTGAGGCAGAATTCCAGGTTATGTCTCCGAGAATTTGCGAGTTATTATGGATAAAAATTATTTTAAGGGACCTTAATCTTGAGCCTTCCGATCCCATGAGGTTGTACTGTGACAATAAGGCTGCTATCACTATTGCTCACAACCTAGTGCAACATGACTAAACAAAGCATGTGGAGATTGACAGACATTTCATCAAAGAAAAACTAAGTAATGGAGTAATCTGTACTCCATTTGTGAAATCTAGTGAGCAGTTGGTAGATGCTTTCACGAAAGGTCTTGGAAGTATACCTCATCATTATTTTTTTGGCAAGTTGGACATGAGAGATATCTTTGCACCAGCTTGAGGGGGAGTGTTGAAATATGTTGGAATTAATTATCTAATATGAGCTGTATATTAGGTGGCTATGAGCTGTTAGAATTTTTTTCTTCTTCTTATTGCCTAAGGGCATCAGTGTAATTTCTATCTTCTTAGCGATTAATATAAATAGGGTTGAGACTGTGTCTCAATCTAAGCTTGAAATCATAAACTTTAACAGTCAAACATGCCCAGATGTGTCAAAAAGTAGAGTGCAGTTTTGCTCACCCCAAAATTGCTTACCCTTTGCTCACCCTCGTCTTCCATTGGCTAATGCAGTGGGGCCCAGTACTTTACACCATTAATAAATTCTCATTTAATACTGGGCCCCACTGCATTGGCCAATGGGAGATGAGGGTGAGCAATTTTGGGGTGAGCAAAAATGTATTCCAAAAACTAACAAGATACTCCTAGTTCACTTTAAATTTCTAGAATCAGACATGCAGGAATTTCAAACAATGGCTGATTTAAAAAGTTGTAAGAAAAAACAGGGTCAGAGTTTGAATGTATTAAACGAGACACAGGCAAGGAGTTTATCTGAGAAGTATCAAAACAATTAAGGGTCAAAAATCTCAACAGAACTCGACTCTACTCAACTAATCATTGTCCCCAAATATTTGGAGTCGGCTACATGAATCCCTTTTCTCCATTCCACCGTGTTGAAGACGATGACCCTACTTTAAGGGTCAAAAATCTGAATACATAAAACATTTTGGATTTTTATTCGTCATTATGGGGGGTAAAACACAGAGGTCGAAGCCTTGATCATTTGAATGACAAACCGACAAAAACCAGCACAAATCGAACAAATGGTCCACATTTTTCCAAAATATAAAAACACAAAAAATACAGGAGTTATGTCTAACGAAAGCAGACTTTAGCATGTCATATGGAATATGAACAAAATTCAGGGCTTAATTACCAATTACCAACAGGATAAAAAATCCTTAATCCCCACTCATGTCAAATTCCTGAATGGACAAAAAGTATGGAATGAGAACATTACTTGTGGCTGCTAGTTAGCATGTCTATAAGGCGGTCCGGCCGTTCTTTGTGTTTGTTAGCATACACATTTATTGCAGCCCCCAACACCTACAAAAGCACCTACATTTTTAGAGAATGTCCCAAAACCATGCTTAAGAGAGATACTATGCACATAGTAGAACTTACAGCATGAGTGAAGGCAATTGTAGAGTGTAATATAAGACGAATAGCCTCAGATTGGAACTTTAACAAAATTCAACAAAACTTTTGAATAAAAGAATAACCTTTTTGGTTGTCCCATTAAGCTTAAAAAACAGAAAATTAGAAAAATTAAATCAAAGAGTTCGAGTTTCAATGTTTATTCCCTAACATTTAGATAGTTGTCAAGTCACCAGTTCCTCCAAAACCTTAAGCAATTAGTCAATGGACCCCCACAACGTATATCAAGCTTTAACACCCTCCCTCACAGGAGACCCTGTCTTGCACGTGAAGAGGTAACAATCGAAGCTTCATCATAATGGACACATACAACAAACTGGAATATGGCACGTCCTAAAATCTGAAGCATTACACCTCCATTTGATAGAATCCCAGGACATTACACTTTCAAATCATGTTGTTTCTCGTTATTGGTTTATAAGTAATTCTCACAATTTTGCTAGTGTTGTTTTCAATCACACTTACCTGGTCCCAATCATTATCATCAGTTGTGCCTTTAATGTTTCTGAAAAATTCTGTCAACTGGCCTCCCCTTTTCCTCTCAGCAAGTGATGCAGCAACACCAGCATATATATCAACAGCTGGAAAATGCGTCAGAAGCTCGGAAAATAAATTTCAGAAAAATCTTAGCTCCAGTACATGTGTGAGATAGCTAAAAGATTAAACAAACAAGTCATAATACAGTGGCTACCAGGAAGAGTGAACATGGAGATCACTTGGAAAGCCAAGTCAAAATTCTTTTCAGCAAGAGTCTCTGCAATCTCACACCTTCTCCTGAAACGCATCAAACAAATATCACCATTGCAATTCTTAACCATAAATATGACACAAAGGTGAAACAGTAACACTCTCTGTGGCTAGCTAAACATACTGTTAGAGCCCATTTGCAATAGCTTTTCAGGACCAACAATCACTTTAAGCGATTGTGTTTATAAATCTGTGACCATTTGGATTAGCTTTTCCCCAGTTTTTTCTTCTTTATATTTTATATTTTTATTTTATATTTTTATTTTTAATATAAGTCTATTTCCTTTTTAATTTAAAGCTAAACAATAGCTCTTTTGAAAAGCTCCAATTTGTAGCTTTTAAAAAATCGCTTTAAAAGCTATTGACAGTATACAATTGTCTAGCACTATTCAAGGGATTGGTTCATAAGGAATTGATTGCAGGAGAAATTTAGTAAATATTTTAGATTTCTTGATTATATCTTTCCCTTATTTAGTCTGTATTGTGTTTTATAAATTGACACCTCCTTGAGAGAAGAATATACACAGAAATTCTCCATCTCTTTAACTCACAAGGCAAATCTGTGGTGATCTATGGTCTTTTTGGCAATTGGCTGGCCGAATATTTGGTGCTTATGTGGATTTTTTTCTCTTCGTCTGTTGTGACCAGTCCACCTGGAGATATTGGTTTGCTGATTTCTCTAACATAAATAAAAGCACGAGTTTGCCTTGGGATGCGTGCAATTCCAATTGATTTTGCTTATTTCGTAATTTTCAGATTTGGTCTGCACTTTTTAGTAATTTTAAATGGTGAATTGCGGCCAGGCATTTGCCTAATATCCAGATTTGTTTGCAGTTTTTGGTAATTTCAAATGTTAAATTGCTGCCAGAAATGTACTATGCATACAAAAATTACATATAAGGCAACAGAAGTTTTAAAATTATGGAGAAGTAATTATTTTGTTTTCATTTTTTGGTTTCTTCCAGACTATCAGACACGTGTTTGCGACAAATTCAATAATGGAGCAACTTCAATATCTTTCAATCAAAATCAAGTCGCCCACTGCCACATGCGTTTGTATTTCAAAATGGTTCCCTTTCTACGGAGGGTTTTATATACTCCATCTGTCCCAATTTTGTTTGTTTGCTTGCTTTTTTTTTTTTTTTTTTTTTTTGAGGAAATCTATTATCCATTTCAAGTTAAGAGTCATTGATTCAATTTTTTGAAGTCCCATTTTAAGAGTCCCATTGAAAAGTCAAAGTATTTTAACTACACATTTTCCACATTTAAGAGTCCATTTGAAAAGTTAAAGTATTTTAACTACACATTTTCCAAGTTTACTTTTATTATATAAAACCCTCCCACTTTTTTTTTTTGATGTGACATTAAAATTTTGAAATTAAAAAAAGTAATAATTGAAAGTTGAAAAAGTTTTCACAACAATTAAAAAAAAAAAATTTGTCCCTCAAAAGTTATAATTTCTAAAAGATACTCTAAATATGCGGAACAAGGGGGAGTAATAAAAGCAAACCTGGAAACTGTGGATTAAAATACGTTGAATTTTTAAATAAGACTCTTAAAAGGGCATATCAATAAATAGAATACGGATTCCTAATTTGAGATGAAGGGATTTGATTTCTTCTAGATTACGAGAGAGACTCGAGGAGCTTAAAGAGAAGGTTGGAGAACTAAGGCATTATTGAAAATTTTAAATTATGCTATCAGCGCAATAAAAAATATGATTTAATTTTAATAGTTACTATTCATTTATTATAAAATACTTTATATATATTTTCAAACGAAGTCTCTTGATAATATATGGTTATGTCACCTGGCATCTACGTTATCCAGACTCAGGTACGGGTGTCGGGTACAGACTCGGGTACGGTGTCGGGTTTGTCCAGTTTTCAAAGATTTTACACTATTTTGAAGGGTTGGAAAGAGAAGTACCCTTATCCAGGTGTTGTGTCGGGCACGGGTACGCCATGCATTATGAAGGGTCCGGGTAACATAGCCTTGCATGCCATTTTTTGAAAATATTATATACAATGATATTATTCCAAAGTAACTCATGTCAACTAATGAACAAGAACGATAGTACACGATTTCAGAAAATTCATTTAACGAATATAGTGATCAGGGTAAGCAAGTGGCTTAAATTAGACCATAGAACATGGAAAAATAAAAATATAATATCGCATCATCTCAATTAAAAATATAGTTTAGTTTTAGTAATTATCTCATTTCGTAATATTCGATCTCTGTACAAAATATTTTCAATAAATAAGATGCCACGTAGCAAAAAACATATGTTCCATGAGACTTGCTATGAAAGTATATGTTGGTGCAGCAATTATTAAAAATTAGAACCTAATTTTATTTAATCAAGTTAATGACAATATTTTGTTTCACCGTTTCAAATTCTGTTTCAGTTGTGTAATGCTGTAATTAATTATACATTTTATCTCTCTCATTTTCATTTTCTTTGGCTTGTAGAATTTGGCAATAATTATATTTTGATACATTTCGTTTACCTCTTTGGTTGTGTATTAATAATGTCATGCTTCCCAAATTTAAATCTATCAAATTTGTTGAACAAATACTTTAACAGTTGTATCATATACTATAGTAGCAGTCGATAGTACCATATACCATGTGGTACGATTAATAGACATTATTATAAGTGCTCAATTGCACAAGTGTTGGGAAGCAGATCTGGTTGCCTATTTGGAAACTCTGAGCATTATTTTTGTTATAAATGTGAAATACTTTGTAGAATAATTAAGACACCTAATACTATGAAATTCTATCCTAAAATTCCACAATCATTGCTTACACTCATTTTAGCAACATAGTGTTAAGGTGTCACAAACACGCCACGCCCTTTGCATGCACAAAAAGTAAATCGCCATATATTACAAAATTACCAGTTGAACCAAATTCCTGCTTTAACTTCTTCTCCTTAAATTTGGTTTAGATTACTTTATGTGATTCCATATCTGGATCCCAAATGCTTAATATTATCACATTTTACGACAGTGAAGATCAGAATTTTCATTCGAAGTTGTATTAGAAGGTACAACTATTAAAGGATTTGAAAATCAAATTGGCAAAACCGTAACATTATTGCCACTTTATTCCATTTTATCATGTATAGTGAAGAATTTTCAAAACTTAACTGGCACGTGCAAGTCCACCTAGTATGAGTAACTGCTACAGTTTGTCTTGGGTTATTTGTGTGCTTGAAATTTGTGCATTCCTTTGATTGTGTTTTCTCTCATGGCTTCACTGGATAAAACCAAGGGGTCATCTACAGATGATCAAATTAGGGTTATTTCCCCTGTATAATTGAATGGCATCATTTACCATTCGGCATGCGAATAAAGAAACAAAGAAAGTATCTTACAGCTGATCCACCTGCTGCAAATGCAAAAAATTTGGAGGACTGGTGGAGTGAATTTTTTTTAGTGATGACTTGGTTGTGGCAAAGCATGGAACCACATGCATTATCACATGTTCAACTTCTGGATAAAGCCAAGAACAGGGGCGGATACACTAAATGGTAAAGGGGGTTGCAAGCCCACCCTAGATTATAAAACATATTCACATGCACCCCTACAAAAAAGAAAAACTTTTTTACACCTAAGCCACCTCCACCCAAATATTGAGAAAACTCCCTATTTTATTAGTAATTGAGTTTTGTACCATTGGTGCCAATAAGAAGTAACTTTTTTTATGAGCCATTTGGTAAAAACAATGTGCCATTGGATAGTAATTTTTTGGTTGCCATTTGTTCATAAGAATTTTCATCGGGTAGTCGTTGGGCCTAAAGTGTTGTAACTTTGATGTAAGTATCAAATAGTTGGTTGTATGGGAGACGATTTCTTGAGTTTTTGTGCTAATTTTTATAGCATTAACTTATATTAACTACATGAAAATGTGCATTAATAGATCCCTTGCTCTCTTCAAATTCCCGCATTTACCCATGGCTAAGAAGATATGGACATCCCTTGAAGAGATAGAGTTGTATTCACAGGAGCGTAATTGATCCCGAGTATATGAGGTTTTTTTTAAAAAAATATTATTATTATTATTTTATTTTTATTTCAAGTTTTAAGCGCATTTTCAACGCTAAACAAGGTGATAAGCCTATTGCAAAACATTATGGTGCTTTGGAAGATTTATGTGAAGAACTTATGCTATTTCAGCCATTGAGTACCGATTGGAAGTTTCAGGTTGCATTATTTTTGTCTAGTCTTAATTCAGAGTATAGTGTATACAAGGATCAAATTTTGGCTAGCGAGAAGCTTCCTTCGGCTACAAATGCCTATTCCCGTCTCCAACGAGCCTCTCTCACTCGTGATTCTTCTTCCTCCTCGAAGGAGTCATCTTCCCTCGTCTCTACTGATGGTAGTCGTGGTGGATTTCGTGGCGGTTGTGGAGGTGGTCGTTTTGGAGGCCATCGTACCAACCTGAGTGGTAGCCGTGGTTCTAGCTGTGGTGGTTGACATGTTCGAACTGGCCATGGTAACCGCTTAGAGTGGACGTGTAGCTATTGTGGTGGTAACATACACACTGAGGATTTTTTTTGGGATTATCAAACTTCTGATGACCCCTTTGCCAATTCATTGCCACAAACATCCATACATGGTCCCATTACATCTGTAACACACAAGTGCTTCAGAAATGGTGCTTCACGCGCACTTAGTGCATATGGAGTGCGAGTGCAGCTGGAGTACGCCTTGGTGCGCGTGCACTGCTTGTGGACTCCATGTGAGTTTTTGGCTGTGCACGAGTGTGGCCAGGCATGCGGTGAGTGCAGCGACAACTTTTTTTCTTTTTGGCGGGGTTTCTAATATTATTTTTGTTGAATTGGAGAATCCAATCCAAAACCTTGGCAATGGGTGGAGTAGTCCCTTGAACTTATATATTGAGTAGCTAGGTTATAAGTTCCCGATGTGGGACAATTTCAACAAGCCCCACACGTGTGGCATGACTGAGAGCCAAACACGTGGATTACTGAGATAGAGTGACGTGGACCACACGTGGACAAATTGGGCACAACCTAGGTAGCACCAGTGCAGGTGCGGGGATTCGGGTACGGGGATCCGGGCGCTAGGGATTCGCCAATTTTCCAAAAAGTAAGGGTGCGGGTGCGGTAGGAGTACTTGGTTAAAATATTAAAAATATACTTTCAGATATTACTATATACAAATTATTTTATAACTATTAGTGCATTAGTGTATACGCTAGATAATTGCTATTATTATTTTCTATTATTTATCTTTTAAACCTCCAAAGTTTTCAAAATTGTATGAAGAACTTGTATTCTTTTTCAAAAGAAAGCCACAAAAGGCCCCAGCCACATTCCAAAAGAACTCAAAGAATCCACGAAGCACCCAGTAGTGCTGCGGCCTTTCCGAAGAGTCCGTGTTTCATAGGGCGCAACAATAACATGCTCTGATACCATGTTAAATTGGAGCATCCAACCCATAACTAATTGGCAATGGGTGGAGTAGCCCCTTGAACTTATGTATTGGAGTAGCTAGGTTATAAGTGCTCGATGTGGGACAATCTCAACAATTTTTACAACTTCTGGTGTTCATAATACAAATATAATATAAAAAGAAAAGAGAAGTAAATATAGGGTTTTAGATATAACCTCACATTCACAAAGGCTTGTTGGGGTTCAGAGCACGAACTGGGCAACCGGAGAACAATCAGTGGCCCAGAGAGAGAGAGAGAGAGAGAGAGAGAGAGAGCAATAGGGCTTTAATGCATCATACGGATAAACAAAGAAAAGATTACAATCATAAATCAAATTCCAAAAAGCCCGTGATCCACAAGATACGGCTTTGACTAAATATTCCAACAATATTTATGCCTACTTCCAAGACATGTTTGTGTAGAGATCAATTCTTGATGTACATTAGGCTATTATATGGAATTACATGTGATGTTATGCTTCTTACTTTATTAAAATATTGTGGTTCTATGATTTTTATATTGAATCTGTTTCTACATTTATTCTAAAATTCACTCTTTGTTTCCTTTCTTCCTATCTTTTCTTTTCTAGAATTTTCCTTCAGAAGCGTTGGTTTTCTTTTTATGTCCAACAATTGAGGCTAGCAAAATAGGCATTTTGTTATGATTTACGTCTTTTTATGCCAAAAAAAAATTGTACTAATGGTGTTTTATTTTTTTATTCTATTATATATTTTAATGTACATATAACATACAAAATTGCGTGTTAGTGTAATAACCTGGAATTTCTATATTTCTTTTATGCTGCAGTATGTGAGCACGAGTCATGCTAGCGTATGATAAATTGATAGGGGAAAGAGACTTCATTAAAAAGATGGAGCGGTCCCATGACAGGAGCATAAGAATGAAAGGGTCTAAGAGGAGACACGAGGGGAATTCCATTACGAGAATGGAAGGTACGAGGGTAGAAGAAGAGAGAAAGGATGAGATGAAAACGTTTCTATAATTGGTAGGATAACTAGTAACTCACAAGAATGTGAGGTGTTAATTGATAATAAGCAAGAAGTACATAACATGGGGGTAAGCTAGTATCCTGATACGGGTGAATTCATTGAATTGAGTTAACATTGGTGAAAAAGGGTATAAATGATAAGGGTGTATATGTAAACATTTCTACAACTAGTAGGTCAAATAGTAATTCACGAAATGTAAGGAGCTACATTGGAATAATTGAAAGTGGAGTAGGTTGAACGCTAATTCAAGCGAGTGAGAGGTGCTAGAATGCAATATCGGAAAGTATAGTAGGTGTATATGTAATTTAGGAAAGTTCAATTCTAGAACTTGGTGGAATCTCCTAAGTAGGGAGATTAATTAACTTAATTGAGGTTAATTAGCTAATTGGGATTAATTAGCTTAATCAAGAAGCTTGCTTGTGCCAAGCAAGGAGGTGTTAAGTGTCATGACTTGAGAGATTAAATCTCCAATTGACATGTGGTGATGATGTAGTATTTAGTGCCTTAGTAGTGGCACTTTTGTTATTAGTTACTTTTTGATGGTTATTTTGTGTTGGTCACAACCATGTGTGGTTAGTGTAACCTAGTTAGTAGTATATGTATCTCTTTTTCTCAGCTTTGTAGCAGTTTTGACATTACTTGGAGAGAAATTAATACAATTTAGAGCATTATTTGGCTCTTCTTTGATTTCAACCCCCAAAACCCTAATCTTTTACACTTTAATTCTTCCATATCTCTTTGATTTATGCTTGCATGGCATCATTTGGTATCAGAGCATGAGAATCAGTCTGTGCTACAAGAGATTTGACTGAAATTCAACCATTTCGAACGAAATCAAGCCAAACAGTCAACGAAATCAAGCCTAATAGTCCCTGTGATTGTCGACAACATCAACCAGCACTTCAAAAGTGCCGTGCGACTGTTCGAACCATATGAAATCCTTCTCGAGCCCTTTTTCAAACCACACCAAGGCTTGCGACTGGTTTGAACCCAGTATATGGAGTTTGACTGAGCTTCTGACCGAACTTCTGATCTTGATTGCGAGTGTCCTTCTGGTCTTGGGCTTCGCATTTGAGCTGCGAAGCTGTTTGCGGATTCGATTTCCATTCGGGTAAGTCAATTTACTTCTCGACTAGGGTTTTTGATTTCAATTTTGGGTTTCATTGTGGCTAAGAACATTCCAATTGGGTGAGGTTTGGTATTGTGGCTATTGTTGGTTGGTGATTTGAGTATAGACACCAATTGGTTGTGGTTTGCTATTGTTTGGATTATTATTGGGTTGTGATTTTGGGGTTCTACTTTACTTCCACAATTTTGATATCAATTTGATTGTGCGTTGCTATGGTTCAAAGAGGGGGAGGTAGAAGGGGTCGAGGACGAGGAAACGGTATGAACTTTGGGGATGGGGCTAAATTGCCGCATCCTATGGGACCGAATGGTGCCCAAGAAGAAATTCCCATTCGTAGGGATGAAGTTGATGAATTACAGAGGCAAGTTGCCGCTCTAACAGAGATGGTACAACGACTACAATCCCGTAGTGTGCGGGATGATGAGTCCGTTGACACTCAATCCCACTTTGAGAATCCTTTCAGAGTCCCTTAAAGGCGTCGGGATGTGGGCGAGCGACATGAAAGCAAGTGGGAACACAACATCAAGGTGGAACTCCCGGAATTTCATGGAAGCTTGAATCTGGATGAGTTTGTTGATTGGTTGAATGCTCTTGAGAGGGTGTTTGATTATTATGAAGTCTCCGATGAGAAGAAAGTGAAGCTTGTGTCTATTCGTTTGAAGGGGCGAGCCTCGGCTTGGTGGGAACAATTGCAAACAAGTACACAACGGAGGGGAAAAGGAAAAATTAAAGAGTGGGAAAAAAAATGAAAAAGAAGCTCACGGGTAGGGGTGGCAGTCGGGTCCGGTTGGGTCATAATCGGGTTGGGTCATTATCGTGTCGGGACATTAACGTGTCGGGGTCATAATCGTGCCATTCTTAACGTGTCCTAATCATGTCGGGTTATAATCGGGTCGGGTCAACACGGGTCACCCGTTTAATCCGTCTAACCCATGTAGGTGTCATCAGTCCAGTTCTGCTCGGTTCGAATTTTTTATTTTCGGTTTTTTCGTGTTTTGAAACCAACCGAAGTGGCCGGTTCGATCGATTTTTTCGACTTTATGTCGATTTTCCAATTTGGGCTGTCGGATTGGTTTTTTAATTGCAGGTAATTTTAAGAAAACCGTTCGGTTATCTCGGTTCGATTATTCAAAAAAAGCTTACAGCCTTACTAAATACACAAACAAGTCTTCCCATTAAATGTATCAATTATTAACACGTATTACATATCATCTTAAAACCAAAATACTACAGATATAACAATATCCAACTGTTATAAACTAGGGTAAATTACACAAACCTCCCCTGAGGTTTGTCTTAATTACACAGACCTCCCCTGAGGTTTGTAATTAGGTAACAAAACGCCCCCTCCCCTAACGGTCTGTTAGTTTTTTTTACATTAGCCCCCCCCCCCCCTCCTGAAAATTACAATTAGCCCCCCCTAATATTATAAAGTTATCATACTAAGCCCCCTTTCTCTTATATTTTTGTGCTAATTATAAAATCCCTCCTCCCTCCTATGTTTTTGGGTTAATTTTTTTAGCATTAATTTATATCATCTACACAAAATACATATAAATAGGTCAAAAAAAAAAAAATTTTCCCCGAACAAACCTTTGTAAAGTCCCCCCTGTTTTAATTTTCTAGATCCGCCCCTGCCCCTATGCTTCAAAAGTGGACACTTAAGCCCCTGTGATTGTGGACTAAAATGGAACTGTTATGATTTCACTCAAAACTAACGAAAATTCTAAAATTAGTTAAAAATATAAACACTTGACCCCTTTTGTGATGTTAATTTTGGGGTTAACGTTCTTTAAGGGATCAATGATGTCCTTTAACCCACCTATGTGAGGCTAATTTTTAACACTAAACCTCTTTTTTGCCACTAATGTTGACTAAACTAATGGACCGTTAGGGGCAGGGGGGAATCTCATAGGGGCAGGGGTGGATCTAGAAAATTAATACAGAGGGGGCTTGACAGAGGTTTGTTCGGGGAATTTTTTTTTTTGGATCTATTTATATGTATTTTGTGTATATTTTGTGTAGATGATATAAATTAATGCCAAAAAATTTAACCCAAAAACATAGGAGGGAGGAGGGATTTTATAATTAGCACAAAAATATAAGAGAAAGGGGGCTTAGTATGACAATTTTATAATATTAGGGGGACTAATTGTAATTTTCAGGAGGGGCTAATGTAAAAAAAAAACTAACAGACCGTTAGGGGAAGGGGCGTTTTGTTACCTAATCACAAACCCCGAGGGAGGTCCGTGTAATTTTCGAAACCTTAGGGGAGGTCTGTGTAATTAAGGCAAACCTCAGGGGAGGTTTGTGTAATTTACCCTATAAACTATTATAAACTTATTAGTTATTAATTATTATTATTTTTATTACATTATTTATTAATTATTGTATATAGATTCACTTGTTTGGTAAGTTGGTGCTTACTCTTTTTTATTTTATTTCATTTTTTGTTTTTTATTTTTACTTTGGGAGCAAGAAAAAAAAACAATTTTAGTATATATTTTTTTAAAATTAGTTTTTTTTTTTTAAATTCTTATTTATATTATTTGTATTTTATATTTCTAGATTATTAAAAAAAAAAATAGAACTAAAAGAAATGCCTCAACTGCACATAAATACTTAATCGGGTCAAACGGATTAGACGAGTTGACCCGCTTAAACCAGTTTATTAATCGGGTCAAACAGGTCGACTCGTTTATGACCCATGCCCTTATACGGGTCACCCAAACCCGTTTATTTTCGTGTCGGGTCGGGTTGGGTTGCCGTGTCGGGTCGAAAATTGCCACCCCTACTCACGGGACAATTCTTTCCTTTCAACTACATGCAAACTCTCTACAAGAATTTGCACAATCTTCGGCAAGTTGGAAGCGTGGAGGAATATACCGATGCATTCTATCAACTTGTTGCTAGAGTTGATTTGAATGAGAGTGAGGAGCAAATGGTGGCACGGTACATTAGCGGTTTGAAATCCTCTATTCAAGACCCCCTTTCTGTACTTCCATTGGTGACAGTTTCGGAAGGTTTTAACTGCGCTATATTGGTTGACAAGCAACAAGTTCGGACCAACTCACGGTACGGGCAACCTTATCAAAGCTTTGGTAAGGTCGGTGTGTCATCAAATGTTGGAAGAAACAACACTTATAAAGATAGGCAACAAGCAAGAGTGGATAAGGGAGTCGTACCTTCACCGAATCTACAAAATTCCAATCGTGTGAGTGCGGGAAAGCAAACCCAAGGAGTCGGGTTTAAATGCTACAAGTGTTGGGAACCTGGTCATAAGTCCGCGGAGTGTCGGAAGACGACGGGAATGAAGGAAAAACAGGTTTAAATTAGTTTTAAACGCGCAGCAGAAAGATTAAGTTTCAAAAATTATTGGTATGCCCGGATCTACTACCCGTTAATTCCATAGATGTGTACAAACAAGAGGGAGAAGAAATATACCTCAGGTCTTGAACGTAATTCTGAAATCTTCTACCTTGCTGATACAGCAGCCTCCACTAGGTTATCTTCACCTTTATGACTCCTGCGGATGCTTCCCGGAGAGACTAGAGATGGTAGGATCTCTAACAAGGAGGATAAGAAGGTTTGGGAAGCCCTAAACAGGTTCTGCAACTTTCGTATAGGAAAAGCGACGATCATTAAACCCTGTACGCAGCTGCCCTATTTATAGATTTCCTAAACCGACTTTAACTTTCGATCGATCGAAGTGGCTTCGATCGATCGAACGATCGAACTACTTTCGATCGCTCGAACCTGCCTAGACTTCAATCGATCGAAACCTGTTCGATCGATCGAACTTGTCATGACAAGATCCTCTTGTGCCTTTCCAAGCATCCTAGCGGAGCTAAGAGTGGGACCTCCTAGGCTCTTTATTGTTGGCTCAGACCAGTTGTTAATTCCCATGACCAAACTCTTTGATCAGCAAACTAACTAACTGGTCAGTTAATGTTTACTCCACTATAAAACGATAACTGAACTCTAACACAAAAGAACATATCCGAAGCGATAAGTAGACTTGTATAGTGTACTAATGTCCCTCTACCTATAGCATTCGTAATCATATTCAGGTAGTCGGATAACTGTTACTGTCAACCTGAATCATGAATACTTCTTGTATTCCTTGAGTCCCATTCACCTCTCATGATTACCAAACATGTTGATAACTACTTATCAACAAGACTGCAGTTCTCAGTAATCAACTTGGTGACATTCTCAAGGGAATGCTTACTCTGAATCAGAGGGTAGATTCTATCTTGACAATATATGTTCACAACCCTATGAACATGACAAATCCAAGATACCCAAGTGTTGATCTTCTATAGACCTCACTGATTGGTAAGTCAAAGCAGCCATGTCCACAGTCTGTGTTTATAATCATCTCAAGATTGAGAACACGTACCTCATACAAGTTATGAGTTCCTATCGACTGTTGACAGCCTTAAGCGTCAATAGGAAAACTCAGGTCCGTCAATGCACTATAAGCACTAGCATATTAACTAAAGAGATAAACTCCAGTGATTGAGATTCATCACTCCATCCAATGGTAGTTAAACATGCTACAGTGTAAACCTGATGAGATACCCAGTCTCATCATCCACTGTGACAAGTTCTAAGTATCAAAGAATAGTAATTCGTATCTCGCTTGTATGTTTCTCAAACACACACGAAAAACTGACTATGATACTTCTGGATTAAACAATCATCTCATGAAAGAAACATACACAATGAAATGTAAAGCTGATATCCATATATTAAAATGTCAATGTCTCATACATAAAGTAATGGTTTGAGGGCACAAACCCAACAGGGAAACCAACCCAAGACGCTTCTAGTGGAGAAAAAGGACAACATGCAGGAAAATGAGGAAATCCCAATCTATGATGAAGCTCCAAACGAAGGAATTAGAGGCGCTTTTGGAAGAAGAGGGACTATCTCTTATGTTGAAGAAGACTCTTCTTGCACCCAAGAGTGAAACCGAAGATGATTGGTTGAGGACCAATATCTTTTATACCACTTGTACTATTGGTGGTCGCATATGCAACATGATTATTGATGGGGGAAGTTGCGAGAATATGATCTCCCAAGAAGTGGTGGATAAGCTAAATTTGAAAACCGATGATCATTCGCATCCTTATAACCTCTCTTGGTTCAAGAAAGGGAATGAAGTCAAGGTGACGAAGAGGTGCTTGGTCTCATTTTCCATCCGCAAGAAATATTTTTGATGAGGTGATGTGTGATGTGGTGCCTATGGATGCTTGTCACATATTGCTTGGGCGACCTAGGCAATATGACCGACAAACGTTACATGATGGAAAAAGGAATACATACACGGTTTGTAAGGAGAAACAACAATATACACTGTGGCCCATGAAGGAGAAGGTGCGTTCTAAGCCTACAACAACTTGTTTGCAAGTCCAAAGGGTTTATGAAGGAAAGTCATGAGAGTGGTTGCATATATGTCTTAATTCTACAAGAAGGAAGTACTGATTTTGAAGTTCCAAAGGCCGTGGAAGGGTTGTTGGAGAGTTACGTTGATGTTTTCCCTCAAGAACTACCTCCCGAACTACCTCCTATGCGTGACATACAACATTGCATTGATCTAGCACCCGGTTATTCTCTTCCCAACAAAGCTGCGTAAGGAGAAGGAAGAGTTACAAAGACAAGTTGGCGAACTTCTGGATCGGGGCTACATTTGGGCTAGCCTTAGTCTTAGTGCCGTTCCTGCTCTTTTGACTCCGAAGAAGGATGGGTCTTGGAGGATGTGCGTGGATAGTAGGGCAATCAACAAGATCACTATCAAGTATAGGTTTCCGATTCCTAGATTGGACGATATGTTGGATTGTTTGGCGGGAGCTAAGGTGTTTTCCAATATTGAACTGAGGAGTGGCTATCATTAAATACAGATCCGCCCGGGGGATGAGTGGAAGACCGCATTTAAAACTCACAATGGTCTCTTTGAATGGCTCGTCATGCCATTTGGATTGACTAATGCGCCTAGTACTTTCATGAGGGTTATGACTCAAAACCTTAGAATCGCTTTTGGGAGTATGTGTTGTGTACTTTGATGATATATTGGTGTATAGTCGAAGCTTGGAAGAACATGTGGTTCATCTTCAAAGTGTTTTTGATCTTTTGCGAAAGGAAAAGTTTATGGGAACTTGAAGAAATGTAGTTTTGCTACGGATAGAGTGGTATTTTTGGGTTATGTAGTGTCTTCTCTTGGGGTCACGTTGATGAAGAAAAGATCAAGGCGATAGGAGACTGAACTACACCTTCTAGTATGCAAGAAGTGAGGAGTTTTCATGGTCTTGCTACCTTTTATCGGCGGTTTATTCGAAATTTCAGCACTATAATAGCCCTTCTCACGGATTGTCTTAAAAAGAAGTCTTTTGAATGGAATTTGGAGGCCGACGGAAGTTTCCAACACTTGAAGAAGGTATTGACCGAAGTGCCTATCCTTGCCATGCCTAATTTTGATAAAATGTTTGAGCTCGATTGTGATGCCTCAGGAGTGGGGATTGGTGGAGTCCTTAGTCAAGAAGGAAAGCCAATTGCCTTCTTTAGTGAGAAGTTAAATGACGTGAAACTCAAATATTCCACTTATGACTTGGAATTCTATGCTATTGTGCAATCTATCAAGCATTGGAGTTACTATTTGGCCTACAAGGAATTCATTCTCAACACCGATCATGAAGCGCTCAAGTACATAAATAGTCAACATCATCTTAACAAGCGGTATGCTAAGTGGGTAAGTTACTTGTAACAATTTGATTTCTCTTTAAAGCATAAGTCCGGAGTTCTTAATAAGGTGACCGATGGGTTGAGTCGACGAGCCAATCTTTTGGTAGAAACGAGGTCTATGGTGATTGGGTTTGATGAGTTCAAGAACCACTACCATGGAGACTTATTTTGCAAATGTCTTGCATTGTTTACAAAATGGGCAGCAAGCTGCCTATCCTCAATTCATGCTTAAGGATGGGTTTCTTTTTAAGGGTTTGAGGGTGTGTGTGCCCCAATGTTCCTTAAGGGAACACATCTTGGTCGAACAACATAATTTGGGTCATTTTGGCAAGGATAAGACCCTGGAATTGCTCCAACGAGAATACGTTTGGTCGGGAATGCTCAAGGATGTTTCAATATATGTTCAAAGGTGTCACGTGTGTCAGAAAGGAAAGGGGACATCAACTAATGCAGGTTTGTATTTACCTCTACCTATACCGGATAAGCATTGGGTGTGTATTAGCATGGATTTTGTGCTTGGTTTTCCCCCTACACAACGGAAGAGTGATTCTATCATGGTGGTAGTAGATCGTTTTTCTAAGATGGCACACTTCATTCCTTGTCGGAAGACCATGGATGCTTCGAATATTGCTAATCTCTTCTTTAAGGAAGTTTACAAGTTACATGGGATACCTAGCTCTATTGTGTCCGATAGAGATGCAAAATTCCTTGCTCACTTTTAGCGAACTTTGTGGAGAAAGTTGGGAATGGAATTAAATTTTAGCACTTCCTTTCATCCACAAACCGATGGGCAAACCGAGGTGGTGAATAGAAGTCTTGGCAATCTTTTGTGGTGCTTGGTGGGTGAAAATCCTAAAAATTGGGAGGGCATGCTTCCATTGGCTGAATTTGGTTATAATTCCTCTCTTAACCAAAGCATTAATACCTCTCCTTTTGAAGCAGTTTACGGTTCTACACCTTCAAGTGTCCTCGATTTGGCTCTGTTCAAAGAGAGAAAATAGAGAGAATAAAGGCTTAACCTAACAGCTTAGCCAACACATGTATATATATTATTAAAGAGACAATTACAAGCATACCCTTATACTTTAACACTCCCCCTCAAGCTGGAGCATATATATCTATCATGCCCAGCTTGTTACAAATATCATAGAAAGGTCCCTTATTCAGAGCCTTAGTGAAAATATCTCCTAACTGATTTTTTGTCCTAACAAAACACGTAATAATCTGTTTCCTCAAGACCATATCTCTAATGAAATGACAATCGACTTCAATGTGTTTGGTTCTCTTATGAAACACTGGATTACTGGCAATGTACGTGGCAGCTTGATTATCACAATACATCTTCATAGGTTGATCACTTGAGAACCCCATCTCTTGCAGAATAGATTTCACCCACAACATCTCACAGGCAGTATGAGCCATAGCTCTATACTCAACTTCAACACTCGATCTTGCCACTACATTTTGCTTTTTACTTTTCCACGTAACGAGATTACCACCAACAAATACACAGAACCCTGACACTGAACGTCTATCTAGATGATCTCCTGCCCAACTAGCATCTGAGAACCCCTCTATCTCCAAGTCATCTGAAGGTTTCAACACTAAACCTTTTCCAGGAGCACCTTTCAAATATCTCAAAATACGACACACTGCCTCCCAATGTGATAATTTGGGATTCTGCATAAACTGACCAACAACGCCTACAGAGAAGATGATATCAGGTCGAGTCATAGTCAGATAAATGAACTTACCCACAAGCTTCTATATCGCCCAACATCACTGAAGTTTTCTCCATCATCTTTACTTAACTTTATATTCGAGTCCATCGGAGTGTCAACAGGTTTTGAACCCATCAATCCTGTTTCCTCTAGAAGATCAAGCACATACTTCCTCTGAGACAAACAAATTCCTTCCTTAGATCTAGCAACTTCAATGCCTAAGAAATAACGCAGTAATCCCAAGTCTTTCATATGAAAATGCTTACTCAGATGAGTCTTCAACAACTGTATACCTTCATTATCATTGCCAGTTATCACTATATCATCCACGTAAACTGCTAGGATAATGGTGCCTTTCTCACATTGTCTCACAAACACCGAGTGATCAGAACTCGTCCTCTTTAACCCATATAAGCTAGCTACTTGACTAAACTTGTCAAACCAGGCCCTTGGAGATTGTTTAAGTCCATAGATAGCTTTCTTTAATCGACACACCTTATGTGACTCCCCCTGAGCAACATACCAAGGAGGTTGCTCCATGTAAACCTCTTCCTGAAGGTCACCATGAAGAAAAGCATTCTTGATATCGAGTTGGTAAAAAGGCCAACTCTGATTAACAGCAACAGACAATAGCAGGCGAACCGAACTAAGACGAGCAACAGGAGAGAAGGTTTCAAAGTAATCAACACCGAAGGTTTGGGTATACCCTTTCGCAACTAACCGAGCTTTCAGCCGTTCAACAGTACCATCAGGATGATACTTAACCACATACACCCAACGACAACCCACAACTTGCTTCCCAGAAGGAAGATCAGCTAACTTCCATGTACCATTGTTGGACAATGCTAACATCTCTTCGTCCATAGCACTCTTCCATCCTGGTGAAGTTAATGTCTGAATATGAGACTTAGGGACAGAAACAAAGGATAAAGCACAGACAAAGGAGCAAAGTGTAGGAGACAAACGAGAAAAAGAAACAACTTGATCAATAGGGTGCTGAGTACAAGAACGAGTACCTTTACGAAGCGCAATAGGCAGATCAACAGACTGGGGGACCTCACCTGAAGTTGATGATGTAGGAGGTGGAGCAGAAGAAGTCTCAGTTCTTGGTGGCTTTTCACGGCGACGGTACACCTGTAATGGCAAAGACCCAGAAACAGTAGAACCAGAACTAGGAGGAATAGGCAGAGGAACAGATGAAACCGTAGTAAGAACATCAACATCTAATGAGATTCCAGACGACGAGAAAAAAGATGTACCTTCAAAAAAGGTAACATTAGCACTAACTATATAACGACAATTCTGAGGATTCCAACACTTATATCCTTTTTGAGTACGGGAATACCCCACAAAGACACACTTTATAGCACGAGGATCTAATTTATCCTGACCTGGAGTAAGAACATGAGTAAACGCAACACAACCAAACACCCGAGGAGGTAAAGCAAATAAGGTCTTATCAGGATATAAGATAGAATGAGGAATGCCCCCATGAAGAACAGAACTGGGCATACGATTTATAAGATAACAAGCAGTAAGAACAGCATCCCCCCAAAATTGCTTAGGGACTTTCATTTGAAGCATAAGAGTTCTAGCTACCTCTAGAAGATGTCTATTCTTATGTTCAGCAACTCCATTCTGTTGAGGAGTATAGCCACGGGAAGATTGATGTATAATCCCATGAGAATCACAATATGATTGAAGTGGTCCTTTAACATATTCTAAAGCATTATCAGACTGTAAAGTACGAATGGCACAACCAAATTGAGTCACAATCTCATTATGAAATAAATGAAAAACCGAAGAAATTTCAGAACTCTCTTTCATTAAAAATATCCAGGACATCCTTGAACAATCATCCACAAAAGAAACAAAATAAGAAAAAACCTAATAGACTCTTATGTCTAGATGGACCCCAAACGTCGGAATGAACCAACTCAAAAGGAGTGGACCGACGATTATTTAGACGTAAAGGAAAAGATACTCTATGGTGCTTGCCTAACTGACAAGCCTCACATTCTAATGTAGACACAGACTTAAAAGATGGAACAACCCGCTTCAAGGACTGCAACGATGGATGACCCAGACGATAATGCCATTGATGCGGTGAGACAGCTGCTTGTAAAGCCACCGGTTTATTAGTTAAGGGATGTTGTTCAAGATAGTAAAAACCATTCCGCTCACGACCTCCACCAATCATCTTCTTCGAGCTGAGATCCTGAAAGACACAACAATCAGGGTAAAAGGTTACAGAACAATTAAGCGATTTAGTAAGTTGACTGACGGACAAAAGATTAAAAGGAAAAGCAGGAATATAACTAACAGAAGACAAAGTAAGAGAAGAGGTCGGAGAGACAGAGCCAGTCCCAACAATGGGACAAGACCGACCGTCAGGAAGAACAACTGAGGACTTAGCAGGGGAACGAGTTAACTTTGAAAAATTATTGGACTTACCAGTTATATGGGCAGAAGCTCCTGAGTCGATAACCCACGGGGAAGGAGCAGAAGAAGAGAAACATGCAATATTACCTGAATGAGCAAAGCCAGCGGAATCTAACACGGAAAGCTGTTGTTGTTGCTGGACTAAGGCATTATACTCCTCCCGAGACAGAGTAATAGACTCACTAGAAGATGCAACGGCCTGCGGAATAGGAGTACTGACTTCCTGGTGAGGTGCAGATGGATTATCAGAAGTGAACAAAGCTGGATTAGACGGATTCTCCCAGGGCTTACCATGAAGATCATAACATCGATCAACGGTGTGATTGTCACCCCCACAATGGGTACAATAAAGAGAGCCAGTTCTCCCACGTCCTCTACCAAAACCACGACCACGACCAGGAGGACCCCCGCGGCCTCGATTATTATTAAAACCTGACTAGTAAGTACTAAAACCACGACCTCGATTATTAGTATAAAAGTTGCCTCGACCACGAGAGGCCCCCTGATTGCCAGAATATGTGACAAGAGCAGAATTATCCTTTTCAGAGGATTCAGAAACGGAGTAAGCCTCAGTAGTCACACGAAGAATGCGAGAATACACATTACTCAATGAAGGTATGTTACATCGCCCGCCAAAATTTGTGACTTAACAGATGAAGGTTTGGGTGTAACCCAGCAAGGAATTAGAGACATAAAATTCCTCACGTTGTTTCTTCATAACCTCAATATCATTTGTAACCGGATGGTACTGTCCTGAATGTACTGTAATACTCACTGATCGACTTCTCATTCTGTTGAAGAAGGAATAAATTCTGATAAACGTCATAGACTCGAGAAGCATTGTTGTCCATGGAAAACATCTCGTGGATAGACTCCCAAATATACTTGGCCGAAGACAAAAACATAACACTGGATGAAATAGACGGTTCCATACTATTCCACAACCAAGACATAACAGTATAATTGTCAGAAACCCAATCATCATACTCCTTAGCATCCTTCAAGGGAGGACCAGACATAATATATTTTAACTTCTTACGAGCACCTAGAGCAACCTTCATAGCTTGAGCCCACAAGAAGTAGTTGGACCCATTCAATTTTGTAGTGATAATTTGCGAACTTATAATATCATGAACAGGCTTTGTGGAACCGGAATCAGCCATATTGATACCAACTGACGAATGGGAGTCTTATACCAACACACGAACACACTCGTAGAAGAACATTAACAAGAACTCATACAAGAAATTAACCCAAGAGGTCCATGAAGCACCGAGACAGTACAACGAGAGAATCACCAATCAAAACCGCACTTAAAAGGTAGAGCAAGGTAAATCTATGCCTACACGGGATGATGAGGGTCGGGAAATAGAGAGAAAGCAGTCCAGATAAGCTGCGATGGCCAGGGTGATGGTGGGTAGGGCTGCGATGGCCAGGGTGATGCTGGGGATTGCGGCGATGGCTAGGGTGGTGGTGGGTAGGGCTGCGATGGCTAGCGTGGTGGTGGGGGTTGCGGCGCAGGGCTGGGGTGGTGTTGGGGTTGCGGCGCAGGGCTGGGGTGGTGCTAGGGTTGCGGCGCAGGGCTGGGTTGGTGTTGGGAGTGGCGGCGCAGGTCTGGGTGATTGTGGGAGTGGCGGCGCAGGTCTGGGTGGTGTTGGGTGGTGCTGCGATATGTCAGGGAGGGCTAGGATAGGCTGCGGTTAGGGTTTGTTGGTGGATCTCCATGGAGGCTCTGATACCATGTTCAAAGAGAGAAAATAGAGAGAATAAAGGCTTAACCTAACAGGTTAGCCAACACATGTATATATATTATTAAAGAGACAATTACAAGCATACCCTTATACTTTAACAGGCTCATTTACCGCTTTCCAAGAAAGCAAACTCCAAGGCTATGGATATGGCTGAATTTATGAAGCACGTTCATGCTCAAGTGAGGTCCAAAATTGAAGAATCTAATGCCAAGTATAAAGCTAAGGCCGAAGTGCACCGGAGAGAGCTTCTTTTTGAAGAGGGTGATTTTGTTTGGGTAGTTTTATCCAAGGAGCGGCAACCCCAAGGGTCATATTCAAAGTTGAATGATAAGAAAGTGGGTCCATGCAAGATTTTGAGAAAGGTTAATGACAATGCTTACAAGGTGCAACTCCCTCAACATTTCAATATTTCCAATGTCTTCAATGTGAAGCATATAGTTCCTTATCACGCGATGGGTGGTGGCCCAACTTGAGGACAAATCTTTTTTTTAGGGGGGAGTATGATGTAGTATTTAGTGCCTTAGTAGTGGCACTTTTGTTATTAGTTGCTTTTTGATGGTTATTTGTGTTGGTTACAACCATGTGTGGTTAGTGTACCCTAGTTAGTAGTGTATATATATATATATATATATATCTTTTTCTTAGTTTTGTAGCAGTTTTGACATTACTTGGAGAGAAATTAATGCAATTAGAGCATTGTTTGGCTCTTCTTTGGTTTCAACCCCAAAAAACCGAATCTTCTACACTTTAATTCTTCCATCCCTCTTTGATTTATGCTTGCATGGCATCAGGTGATGACTAGCCTAATGGAAGAATACAAAATAGATAGTACATCTTTGAGGTGCTTGTGTAGAGGCAAGGAAGAAGGTGAAAGAAAAGAGAGAATAAGGGAGAAAATATAAAGAAAGGAAAATAAAGAAAAGGGAAATTATGAGAAAGGAATTGGAGTTGGAATTTGATCCCCAAGGGTAAGTAGACTTGTAGTCTATGGTTTAATTCCATTTTGATTAAGGAACATGACATGCTCATATTGTTTACATGTTGAATGATTAATGTAGGGGGATTAAAGGGGTGATGTAGAAATGAGCTAGTAATCATGTAATTGAATCTACTAGCAAGGTGAGTAATTCTAATCCTTGAATTGATGATCAAGATGCTATATATATTGATGAGCCATGAGATTTGTAAGTGATCATGTTATCTTGTTATGATTTCATGAAGTGATGTTATAAGCATGACTTGTGGAGTTATATGTTTAATTATGCTCTCTATTGAGTATAATAAGGATATGGATAGGTATTGTTATTGAGGTGTGCATGGAAAAGGGTATGAATGTTTTGATACGCAAATGGATTCCGTAATAAAAGGAAGGAAAGGGAAAGTAAGAAAATTCCTACGGGGAATTGTGAGAATGGTACTGGAAGAGAGAAAAGAATGAGAAAGTATGAAATGAGGTGTAAACTATATGGTATTAAGTATTGTTGGAAAAGAATGTGCTTAATTGATGTGCTTATAATCATTATTGTGCTTAAATGCCATGTAATGTTAATGTTCATTGATTATGTTATTCACTGAGCTTTATAGCTCATTGGTTATTTATATAACCATTTCAGGTATTTGGGAAGCAGGGTGAGGTGAGGTAAGGTGGTGAATTGAAGAACGTGTTAGTGTTTATTTTCATATAATTAGATGGTATTGTAATAATATGGCAGAAGAGAATGTAATGTAATAGGTAATAAACTACGACTCCTATAATGAGGATAATGGTGCGGTAGGGATAGAAGTGGTACTTTAGAGGTGAAGCCACATTTGGCAAGACCTCAAGGGTACTACTATGTGGAGTTATAGATAATGATGGGTTGTGCGTGTGTTTGATAATGAATGGTGACTCATGGGAAAGAGGTTAAAAACGGGAAAAACAAGAGGGAATGCTCATACTTGCATGACATGTTAAGCTTGTTTGGAAGTAGATTGTGTGAGAGTGATTGTATGTCTTACATTTACGAGATATGATGATAACTATGGTTGCATGGAAATACGTTTAGATATCATGTCGTACGATTCAAATGAGATGTCATGTTAAACGTGAGCATTTGGACAATGTTATACTATGAAAATGGAACATGTAATCGTCGCTTCGTAAGATTGAAATAGGAGATCAAGATAAACGTAAGCATTGAATAAAATGTGCATGATAAAAGAGATAAAAGATGAGTTATGACGGAAGACCAAGTTGTAAATGTTAGAGGAAGATCTCTCTTTATTCATCTATGAGAGTGTTGGAAACTACATGTGTGTTGTTAAGTGTTTGGAGATGTTTTAACACGAAATTGGAATGTTAGAAACAAGCGTGGAGCTTGCCCGAGCGAGGAAAGCATCGTCGAATTTTAAAAATGGAAAATGTTGTTTAGCTTGTGTTTAAAAGTTTCTACAGATTATTACAAGGAAAGAGCCTTTATGGGTTTTAAAAAAAGGGATTTTATAACTCAACTTGAGAAAACAAGATGCTTGCTTGGTTTTGGTCCATTTTAATTTGCAAAGAGTCAACTAGTGACTCTTTAGTTGATTAGTAAGGTGGGGAATAGAGCCTTGGTGGCAGTCACGTGTCCTAAAGCTACTCTTTGTGGGTTTGGGGCGTGACAGTTAGTGTCGCGTCGTATTTGTGTCCCCTGTCCGTACTACTTAGTTTGTGGGTCCGGGCTCTACTTCATGACATAGGTGTTGGTGTGTTGTAGAATCCTTAAAATCCGTAGTACTTTATTTATGTAAATTCCTAACTTCTAAGTGTGACCCTGAATGTTAATTTTGTGTTTTAATATTTGTGTCGCTTAATTTATTACTATAAGTTATATCATATAGTTCATTGTCGCTTGAATTCATAAAGTATAGATTTTATTAAATAGTTCGGAAGTGCTTAAATTATAATTAGAAGTTATAAAATATATTTTCGTGGTTGCCTAAATTTAGACCCCCGTATATTAAAATATCGTATTTTTAATATTAGTTGTTATTAATATTATAACTATAGACCTTATCATATAATTCGTGGCCGCTTATATTATTACTATAGGATGTACCTTATATTCGATGTCGCATTAATTTTTATAAACTATAGGGTATAAGATATATTTTCGTTGTAGCCTAAAATTTACATTATATAAATTCAACCCGTATATTTATATATTGTATTGTAATATTTAATGGTCGCTTAAATATATGACTATAGACTATATCTTAATATTTATTGTTGCCTAACTTATAACTGTAGATTACGTACTATAATATCCGAACCCGATGTCGTGTTAGTGTCACGACTATAATTAGAATATATAGTATCAACATTTTAATTTTAAATCTCGAACGTCAATTAATACTCGAACTGCGATTCTTAGACCCAGACTGAATTACGCGTGGACTTGTAAAATCTGGTAATTCTCGGACTGAGTGACACGTGGTTCGAGACGTAGACACAATCCCACATTTTGAGGACCATAAGTACTACGTAGCCTAACTTGGGTACAGCCTAGCTACCTACACCTAATACCCTTGGTCACTCACTTTTCCCCCCAAATCTTTTCCCCCAGATTCCCTCATTGTCTCATTAACCCATGCACGCCCCCCCTCTTGGACCACAGGATACAACCACACACACACGTTACATATGTATATAGCATACACCACACACATACATCAATGCCACCCCACGCCCCCAAACTATCAACCCCCACCCGTCACTCTCACTGCCACCCAATCACCCTCGTCAACATCAACACGCCACTGCCACACACCACCGCCAAACACAAGAGCGCACACACACGGTTTGTATATCTATTGTATTTATGTATGTATTGTGTGTATTTCATATTAGAAGTTTAATATGCAGTGTGAGTATATTATATAAATATGTAGTGTGCATGTGTATTATTTGTATATGTAGAGATAGAGAGGGACCCGAGAGAGTGAGAGATAGAAAGAAAGAGCAAGCAATAGAGAGTTAGAGAGTTAGAGAGAAACCCAAAAGAAAGAAAACCCACAACTCACCCCACCATCTGCCCTCTGCCCATATACACAGACACACACACTCAGACCATACACAACACAGAGAAGAATGAGAGAGAGAGCACAAGAGGAGGAGAGAGAGACGCCAAGCTAGAGAGAGAGACCGGAGCTGAGCCGAGACCGGACCAAACCGAGACGAGAAGGTAATGCTCTCACGCCCCCTCTGTAATTTCTATACACTCACAGACGCACACACACCACCACACGCAGCCCCGAACAGACCGAGACCCCCCGCCATGGCCAGACCACCATTGAAGCTCGTACGAGCTTGGGTTTTTCGCCTGTCACCAAATCACCTAAGACTTATACCAAACTGACCCTAACGACCCCCTTAAGGTCCCCGATGAACCGCTCGAAGCTTAGGTCTCGTTTGGTACACTAACGACCCGATTATTCTTTTTAGGACGAACTGGTTTTTGCCCCCGTACGGACAAAGCGTTAAGAGTTAGGCTTCAAGACCTATACCATTAGATCGGGCTCGTCGAGGCACCCAATTTCGACTTAAAGTTTGCGTATTTTCGTTAAGAAATGAGGGAGTTATGGGCATTTGAAGTTTGTGTGTAAATATGTATATATATACGAATTTTTGTATATATATTATACGTATATGAATCACGATTTGGAGAAGATGATGGGCTTGGGCCTGGGCATCGTTTGGCTATTTAGCTTTTGGGCCGTGCTTACATGTGTTAGTTTTGTGGTTAGCCAAACAGGGCCTTAGACATTTGATACTAATTGTTTTAATCATTAATCTAGTTTTATTTAATGTTGATATTAATTAATTATTATCATTATTCAACATTTTATTTCTGAAATGATATTATTCATAAATATTATATATTCTGAAAGTATAAATTATAATATATATATTATTTATTTAGTTGTACATAAATAAATAAGTGTTAAATAAATTACAATAAATAGATATATGGCATTGGCTAATGTTTAAAAATAAGTTTTAAAAGATTATAAATTAGCCTTTAGCATAAAATATTATATTTTAATATTCTGAAATTATAATATATTATTTATATATTATACTTATTATTTATTTAGTTTAAATAAATAATCAAAATTAGTTTTAAAGGGGTAATAATTAGGCATTAAATACCTAATGGCCATTATAAATTCCAAAAAATTATACTACTATTCCCAAGGCCAAATGTTATTGTTTTGTAAACTATTTTATAAAACCAAGTTCTAGTATTTATTTAGTAAATACGGAACCGTTTATCCCTTGTTTTAATTATTTTAAATATTAAATGAGTTCCAGAAATTGTGAGAAAAATACCACTACCTTATTTTGATGTATAGTAATTTAATAAAAATGTTTCGAAGGACCGCTTGTTTTCCTAAATTATATTTTATAATTATGGGACTCCGAAGACTGTAAATATATATATAGGACTTCAATAATTTGTAATAAATAAAGCGTAATTCAGAAAATTACGCGGTCAGTTCCCAAAGTCCTAGAATAATGTCTAGAAATATTCCCTTGAATTTGGAGACCTTTTGACACGGTAAAAAAATATAGCTTACCTGTAGGGCTTACACTGATATAGAAAATCCAGCATTTTATATGACGGACTCCGATTTGAGTCTAGTCAATGTCGTTGGACTTAGAATGACACGTAGATCACTACCTTGAGGTTTATATCCTCATTTGGTAAAATTACCATTATGCCCTTATCATTTACACACGCTTCATCACCGTTATTCTATTATACGTTGTAGGACTGTGACTTATCCGCTGTTCGGAGAGTCCTAAGCTTGACAAGACATTCAGTTGAGTGTTTCTAACCTCACTCTCAATATACATAATGACTACTAGAGTATTTGTATGTATGTACCGTACTTATGATGGTTATTCGATGTGCCTTGCTGTTTACGTTATATATATGGAATTGATTGCTATGAGACAAGCATGTTAGATATTACCTTGATATATTTATAAGAAGTAAAAGAAAAGAACTATATGTGATAGTTGTGATGAATAATCAATTATGGAACATTAATTTGAACGTTTTATACATCAATGTTGATTATATGAGCACGTTGTTATTATTGCCTTGATGACCATATCTAAATGTGCAAATAAGAATAAAGAGCATGTCAACGTTTCATTTATATATTTCACCGAATGTAGTTATGTTATCAAGAATCATGTAATTGAAGAATCACATCACGGTGCCAGTACATGCAGTTAGAGTCGGTGTCAGTGACTCCGGTCAAGTGAGGTCGTGAGTTAAAATGTTTGGGAATCTTGGAAATTGGGAGTTAATACGATTGAGATTCTTGTGTCGTGAGTCATGAGTCGTTACGCTGTGGTCCAGCCTGTGGAAACCATTCAAGATGATAAAGAGACGTGATAACGGGATAGTATGATTGAGATACTGGATATTGTGATTTTAATAGTAAGTAAACAGTTAGAGCTGCTATTGTGCCAGTCGTCCGTGTACTTGCCGGAGATGGTACATGCGTTTGGGTTTAACGTCATACTGCTTAGCAGTTAGCACTCTAATGTACTAGTCGTCCGAGTGGATTGCCGGAGATAGTACACACGTATGGGTTGCCGTCGTACTGTATATCATGCGCTAGTCAGTTACTAATGTACCGTCCTCTGCGGTGGGATTGTCGTGATAGTACACATGGCGTGTGGGTTGCCGCCATGCTTGCCGTTTCGCAGTTAGTATTCTGACGTGCAACTCGTTGGGTGGTGATTCACCAGCGAGGGTATAGACGATCGAGCCAATTCCACCATCGTGCTATTTGGATTTTGAGGCCGTAAGGCGATGATGTTACCATGAGGCCGTAAGGCGACGATGTTACTATTAGGCCGTAAGGCGACGATGTTAAGTATGAAATGAGTATCATAGTGCGCAGTAAAAGCGTGGTTTGTATTGTGAAAGTGAGTTCAGAGTAAGTTGTCATTATGGGTTTTATAACCCGACGTTATTGAGTTGCATTGGTCGTGGGATTTCATATCCCGGAGTTTGGGTTTGGGTTCATTGAGTACGCATTTACATGCACGAGCATAATGGAAATGAGAAATTGATTAGTACGAATATATTGTTATGATTTCGAGAATTAGACAAGCATGTTTATGTTAATCCCGTTATTTGGTTAATGGTAGATGTTTAGTAATTACATCATATGTTAATTGATACATTTGCTATGTCCGTGTGAGCGACGTCAATCGATAATGGACTAACCGCATCCTAAGATGCAAAATAATAACGTGAGATGAGTAGTTAGTGTATGTATATGGGTAGTGAATATGGTTATGAACGCCCACTCAGCCTTGTTGCAAAACTGACGGCATATTACGTCTGGACAATCCAATGTCCAGATTTCCTTGCAGGTTGGTCAGAGAACCATTCAGTCTTGAGAGTGAGATGTTAAGGAACACTGGAAGGGTAGAGCTAGACTGAAGATCAAAGATGGTCGCCAGCATTGGGTATTCAAAATAGTCTGTTGTATTAGTACCGGGATCTATGATTTGTAATCATTTAAATTATTCAGATTAAAGTTTAAGTTATGAATAGCTTTCTCCCCTTTTACTTTTATGATGTTTATAGTGTTAGAGGACAGGACGACTTTCAATCAAATCATTCCCTATGGGTCCAAAAAGGAAATTTTAAAATATCCCTATTTTTGGCTACTCCGGGGTGTGACATGTGTCGTCTCCTAGGTCAATGTTTTGTGATAACCAAGCAACTATCTTCATTGCTAGTAATCTTGTGTTCCACGAACGAACTAAACACATCGAAGTTGATTGTCATTTCATTCGGGATCTTCTCATGCAAAAGCAAATTACTACTCCTTATGTTCAGTCTGAAGATCAACTGGCCGATAGGCCCGATATTTTTACCAAGTCTTTGGCCCGATCCACCTTCAAAAGTCTTTGTTCCAAGATGGGCATATTTGACCTCTATGCTCTAGCTTGAGGGGTAGCGTGTGAGTTCTTATTTTGTTTAGTAAGGGCAATATTGTAATCCTACAAATATTGATTTGGTTATATAAATGACTATAGTGTGTAGGAAAACCCAACACACAATTATTGTTCCTCCTACCTTCTCTTCTCTTTTCCTCACTCCGTCTCTTTCAAACCCCAATTATTAAACTTCAAATCTTTTTTTTTTTTTTTTCGGAAAATGTTAAACTTCAAAGACCAATCAATATCAATACTATTTATAAAATTGAGTAATACGACTCAACCAGATCATGAAGCAAATATTTAAGGTCGGCAACAAATATCAAGTTTATTCCTTCTACCATGTCAAAAGACCATTCTCACTAAAATCGTAAAGCTACTATCTATAAATTTAGCATTACATTTTTATCTATATAGTTGCTACTTCTACCATTACAACAGTGATATTGTCGTCTAGGAAGCACAGACACTTCTAAGAAGGTAATGTGTTGTGTGGCGTAGTGTCCGACGCATGGACACGACACTTCACTGATGTAATTTTAGGATTTGTAGTGGACGTGTCCGTGTCGTGTTGTGTCTGCGTCGGTATGCCCGTGTCCGTGCTTCATAGGTCGTCATTCCCATTGTTTCAATTATGCTTGCACCATTACATGCTTTTAACTGCTACTTATCTTTACTATTTAGTCATGCCATTATACAGCATGTCTTATTGTATGAGTACTTTTTGGACGATTCTAGTCCCCTCTGAGCTGTTCTGTGGGGGTACTCCACTCTCCTCGATTATTCCATGAATCCATAGGCCCTACTATTTGTTTACATTCATAAGAGATACCTCCTATTAGGGGTGTTCAAAAAACGCGGGAAACCGAACCGAACCGGTTTGGTCGGTGTTTTTGTCTGCCAAGTGGGAAAATTGGATTTTCGGCCGACACACAGTTCATCCTCGTAGTGGACCGAACCCGACCAAAACTTCCAACCATATAAACACCCGACCGAAACCGAAGCAATCGAAGAACAAAACCGAAACCGAAGTTGTTTTGGTCAGTTTCGGTCCTTGCCTTAAGCAAACAGACACCATCAGTTTGGTCTCAAACCCCTGCTGAACCCAGATTGAAACCGACCGAGTACAACCCTACCTCCTATACAACAAAATAACATCAGATTTTTGACACATTCTCTCTCTCATTACTGTGACAACTCGTCATAGCGCAATTGCAAACGTCGGCTTTGTACCTTGATTCCATAACTTGCCGCTCACTATCCAAATATTTTATATGGTTAGCGATTCCAAGCCACTTCTTTCTCTCAAACTGAAAATTCTTCTCCCCCTTTCTCTTACAACATACACACATGTAGCATGTATATCCGCACCCCACAATAACATCATCACACCCAAAACTCTCTCGGTCACCATTGGTTTTCAAGTTCCCCTCTCCCTGTTTTTTACATCATAGATTGTAAGTGTATGGTGTATACCCTACATACATGTCTATGGAAATGCAGATTTGTGTAGGTTGAGTAAAAATGGGGGCAGGAACGGGCAAAGGCAAGATAGGATGATGCAAACAGGGCAGTGTCTCATTCTTTCTACTTGTGATGATGCAAATTTGGCTGTCAAAGTACCTTAAGTATAACAAATAAAAGCAAAAATAAATAAATAAATAAAAGCCAAAGAAAACAAGAATGGTGCAAACCTGAAAGTTTCAGTGTCAATTGGATTACCAAAAAGAGAGTGCTTCCACTGTGGTCCATCTGCATCATTAAAGGATCTTACAACCTCCACCTACAATAACAAGTAGGAAGCACGCGAAATCAAAATAAAGAAACCCACATTGCAAAGGAAGCAGTTAAAATCAGCTGCATTCTAGCCTACCAACAAAATAGACAAATAGGAAGCCACTTAATAGACTGGAAACACCTCCATTTCAAAAGAAACTTGTGCAAATCAAACGGGCCAAAAGAATATTTCTGATTTGTATCCCTGAAAAAGATAGTGACATTATCTGGTTGCGAGAGTGCTAAATCACCAATTGCTCAAAACTCCATACAACTAACATAGTGCAAATAATACACAAGAACGGGCAGCAGAGACTTGAACCCAAGACTTTGGCTTCCACAAAAAGGTGCTGATACCATGTTAAGTCACCAATGGCTCCAAAATATTAAGCTTTTAAAGAATGGGCCCAATCTTTTACATCAAGCTTCAATAGAGAATACTGTCATTAGCAGTAAACAGTGAATAGTACTACAACAACGTGATCCAAATATGGGACTATGGCTCCCCCACCACTCTAATTATGATTCATACTGAGGTAGGATGAGATTTGTTTACCTCGTGCTTGCAAAGTACAAGCACTTTTCTAAGTTCGACTAGTACATTGCTTACCCCAAATCAATATTCTAAAGAACAAAAGAACAAGGAAAGACATGTGCCTTAAGACGAGAGGTAAATGGTTCCAATTTAAGTAATGATATGGCTCCCGAATTGGGATATCCCAAATACGATGAAAGTGGTGTAGAAGCTTGCTATACAACATTAGGCCTATACCCTAATAGCATAAGCGTTTAGTAATTGGTAACTTAACATGTATCAGAGCCTTGTTTGTGGGAGGTATTGGGTTTGACTCTCCATCCCCCATTAATGTGCATGTTGCACTTTGTAGTTTTTCTTCATTATGATGGAGCTTCGTTTGTTTAGTTTGTTGTCTCTCCACATGCAAGTCGAGGTTCCATGTGAGGGAGGGCGTTGCAGCTTGATGTACATTGTTGGGCCATTCTGTAATAGCTTAAGCTTTTACAGTAATTGGTAACTTAACAAGTGGTACCACATGCAGTGGCATGTGGTACCACGACCAATTCCACAACAGGCGGTATAACTCTAAAAGCATTTGGGAACCAACTTTGGGATTTAAATTTCGGAATTATAGCATTACTCTTTCAATTTTAAGCAATGAAGTGTTCACAAAAACATCTTGAAAAATTATTCAAGTTGAAAGAAAAAGAGAAAAATGGCAAGTAAAAATACAATTGCAAGGACTGCATAATTTATTTAGTGATCAAAAACTTTAATGAAAGATTGGGCTAAACACAAATTTTGGGCATAAGTACCAAGGTTAGATGAGGGACCACCACTAGGTAATCGTCCTTTTTTCAATTGAAAGCCTTCACGCATAAATCCAAAGATTATGCGGCTCTGTGATACCACACTTTTTATGCCTCGACTTAGGAGCTCAATAGAGTAAGCTTAATAATTTTTCAAAACATTTTCTATTACGAATTGTCTTGCCCAACGGTAGCCAAGGGCATCTTCCAGTTCGATGCGGCTGGATTTAAGTAGGAACTTCAGGCTTCCTTAGGAAAGCTTAGATAGTTATGACAAACATGTCATAGTGAAAATCTGCAATCTACCACTTAACTAGAAGATTAAGTTTATCGAGACTTACTTAAAACCAATGTTTTGAAACCTGGACCGTTCATCGAACTGGAAAATTGACCGGGTCACGGGTTAGTGGTTCAACTGTTGGGTGAATCGGAATAAAACTGTGTTGTCATAATTGTTGAGTCATTTTCTTTATTTCTCCCATTGCTTAGGGGCCTATTTGTAATTCTCATTATTTTCTCTTTGTGGATTGTTGAATATAATAACAGAGAGAGTCAATTGATCTTTCTAAGGCTGTAAAATATTTCGCTCTCTGATTCAACTTGGTATCAGAGCCCCCTAATTAGGGTTTGCTACGCAACGACCACCACGCGCCACCAACAACCACCACTACACCACAAACCCTTCGCTGACCCTGGAATCACTACCCTAGCCCTCGCCGCAACACCTAGACCCTCCCAGCCACTCGCTGCCCCACACAGAACCTCCCTTCCCTTCGGCGCAACCCTCCTGGCTATCTAGGGCTACGCCGACTTCTCTTTTTTCACCCAATCTGTTTTCTTGCCCTTAAAAAGGTTGGGTATTCCTTCAGAACCAATCTGGCCTGATTCCTACTTCGCCTCTCATCTATTTTTTGGTTTGTTTCATTCCTGATTATTCAGCACTGAAGATCTGCTGATTTGATCGACTATTTTTTTTTTTTTTTTTGAAGTTTAGGTCCGTGTCGGACCATGATCTGTTCATAGACTGAACAAGTGACGACTAGGTTTACCTTTGATTGCCGTGTGTGATCTGTTAGACCAAGAGCCATCGTCAACATGTTGAAAGAGGATTTGACAAAATCTCCAGCCAATCCAAGTGTTGTGAGGTCTCTGTTAGGTGGTGAGAAGCATTCTATCATCACAGAGAACCCAGGTTCAAATTGTTAGTTAAATGAGTTTAGTTGTATTTCATTATTATATAAGGGCTTTAATGTAATATTTATTTCTCTTTATTATTGAATAATATATATGGGGTGCGACTAATTGCCAACCCTATGTTTTGGCATTATTCTATTGTTAACATGGTATTAGAGCCAGGTTTGTGGGAGGTCTTGGGTTTGACTCTCTATCCCCGCTTTATTGTGCATATTTGCACTTTGTTATTTGTCTCTACTATGATGGAGTTTGGTTTGTTTATTCTCCACGAGCAAGTCGGGATTGCACATGCACCACCACCTAACCCTACCCTACGCCGACCACCACCATCATCATCCCAGCCACCTGCGACCTCCCATGGCCATCCACTGCTAAGCCGACACCACCACCACCACAATCCACCCCTGTCGCAACCCCCTAGCCCCCCCACTACCCCTGTGCACCCTCCTATGCCCCTATAAACTAGCCTCAAGTCATCTCCTTCCTTGATTTGCATTCCTTCTCTGCAGCCTTGTTCTTCCTCCACTTTTAATATTTTGATTGAAGTTTTTTACTTTCTTTGGGTCCTTTCATGGCCCATTGCTGAATGATTAGACAGTTGGCATCCTATATGGTGATCTTTTTTTAGTTGTGTGCTCATAGTTCCTTGGTCCCGGTTCCACTTCCTCATACAGTCTTCGTTGCGAGTATCGTTTTTGTGTTGATTCATGAAGGCGGATCTAGATAAATCCAACGTGAATACACAGTTACTTAAGGATGAACGTGTGATTGTTGCATCCACCGATAGCTCGAACGTCAAACTTGCTACCACTCTTTTCAATGGACAGAACTACGTAGCATGGTCCGGATCTGTGATTATGTCCCTAAAAGGAAGAGGGAAGATGGGGTATATTAATGGGAAAATTAAAGCACCTAACACAGAGGATGCCTCCTATGACAAGTGGGAGATGGAAAATTCCACTGTCATGACTTGGCTTTGCCACTCTATGATTCCGGAAATTGCCGAGGGCTTCTTGGACATGGCGACTGCCCAAGATATTTGGGAGAACACGGTCCAAACTTATTCCCGCAAGGATAATTCAGCACAGATATTTGAATTACGGAGGTCGATTGGCAGATCTGAGCAGGGAGAGAAGAGCGTTCTCCAATACTTCACCTCTCTATCCACCAGTTGGAAATGCTTGGACCATCTGTTGGACTTCAAGCCAGTTTGTCCTGTTGATTCAGTGGCCTATCATAAACTTGTTGCTGAGGAAAGAATTTTTAAGTTCTTAGAAGGACTTCACCCTGATTTGGATCCAGTTCGCAGTCGGGTTTTAGGAATGGAGCCGCTTCCCTCTCTTCAAGAGGCTTTTGCCTATGTCCAGAACGAGGAAAGTAGATGTTCTGCTATGCTTCCACCTGTTTCTATGGACCGATCTGCTCTCACCTCAGTTCCTCAGAAGGATGGAAACCGTGGTCGTGACACCTCTACTGAGTCTGGTACTTCCGATAAATCTAAGCAGTTTTGTGACTATTGTAATACCAAATTTCACACCCGGGAGACATGCTATAAGCTTCATGGTTATCCCCAAGGAGGCGTGGGGGTCGTTCTGGCTCGTCTAGGGGTCGTGGAGGATGGTTTAATGGCCGAAATACCCATGCTCATCATACTTCGACGGTTGATCTTACAGCTCCAGCCTCGATTGATCTGTCTCTACCTGCTGCTTCACTGCCTATGTTTACTGCCTCTGAGGTGGAGGAGGCTCTCCGGAACCTGATGACCCGTCGTACTTCTGCTGCCTCTACTTCTACTTCTGCATCTACAGGTGCCTCCTCTTCATTTGCACAGACAGGTAACTTAGTCACTTCTGCCCGAGCATGTTTATCACATTTGTCTTTCCCTTGGATTATTGACTCAAGAGCCTCGGACCACATGTCTAGCTCTTCCGATTTGTTTTCTATATATACTCCTCATTCAGGTCAAGACAAAGTTCGCATTGCAGATGGCACCTTTTCTTCTGTTACAGGGAAGGGTGTCATTCATGCCACTCCCACATTGCCTCTGTCATCGGTTCCACATGTTCCTAGTTTTACTTCTAATTTGTTATCTATTAGTCGTATAACGCATGATTTGAACTGTAGTGTAACTTTTTTCCCTTCTCACTGTGTTTTTCAGGAGCTTACCACAAGGAGGACGATTGGCAGTGGTAGAGTGGAGAATGGCCTTTACATTTTGGATGGAGGAAACAAAGAAGCTCATCATATTACTAGTTCTGAGAATAAGTCGGATGACATTTGGCTATTACATAAGAGATTAGGACATCCTTCCTTCTATTTACTTAAACATATGTTTCCTTCTTTAGTTAATAAACCTGTTTCTGAGTTTTATTGTGAATCTTGTGAACTTGAGAAACATCCTCGAACACTTTTGCTCCGACTTTTAATAAAAGTTTAGTTCCTTTTTCTTTAATTCATTCTGATGTACGGGGTCCTTCCCGTATCAATTCTTTAAAAGGTCATCGTTGGTTTGTGAGTTTTATTGATGATTATTCACGCACTACATGGCTTTATCTTATGAAGGAGAAGCGAGTAGTGTTTTCTATCTTTAAATCCTTCTATCATATGGTTTTAACTTAGTTTGGTACTGGTATAAAAATTTTACGTTCTGATCAAGGAGGTGAATATATTGATTCAGGTCTAGGTGAATTCTTTACATCCAAGGGTATTTTACATCAAACTTCTTGCATCGATACTCCACAACAGAATGGAGTAGCGGAACGCAAGAATCGTCATTTACTTAATGTTGCTCGCTCCTTGATGTTCACAGCCAATGCCCCTAAGCCATATTGGGGTGAGGCTGTCTTAACAGCAGCTTATCTGATTAATAGACTTCCTACCCAGGTCCTCAATAAAAAAGCACCCACCGATCTTCTGATCCATCCTTCTTCCAATTTTTCTATTTCTCCTAGGGTCTTTGGTTGTGTATGTTTTGTCCATAATAACTCTCCTACTAAGGGTAAACTAGATCCTAGAGCCATTAAATGTATTTTTCTGGGTACTCTCCTACTCAAAAAGGGTACAAGTGTTATAATCCAGATACTAGGAAGTGGTATGTGTCTATGGATGTCACTTTCCATGAATCTATCCCTTTCTTCACATCTTCCAGAGTACCTCTTCAGGGGGAGAAGGAACATGAAGAGACTCTGGGACATATCTTTCTAGTCTTACCCGAAATTTCTAGTGAGGAGAAGGTCAATGAGGAACCCATACTAGGAGTGGAAGAAGAGGAAGAGGAACCAATAACCCTCAGACAGAATGAGGTTAATGAAGGTGCAGAAGAACATGTTACTCCGAAGGGAAAAAAGTTGTTAGTGTACTCTAAAGGCACATGGAGTAAGAACAAGGGTAAGGAGGTAGAGGCCATTACTTCTATTCCTCCACTGCCATCTTCTCCAACTGGTGACGTCCCTGATATATCTCCAGGTAACACTGATAATTCATTTTCTATAGAGTCTGATGATCTCGATGTTCCTATTGCCGTTAGAAAGGGTGTTAGATCTTGTACTCAACACCCTATATCTAACTTTGTGTCTTATTCTCACTTGTCTCCTACTTATCATTCATTCCTTTCAAATATTGCCTCCGTTTCTGTCCCTAATCATGTCCAGGATGCTCTTGGAGATCCCAAATGGAAACATGCCATGGATGAAGAAATGAACGCTCTTCATAAAAGTGGAACGTGGGAGTTGACTAAGTTACCTATGGGCAAGAGAACAGTGGGGTGCAAGTGGGTGTATGCAGTAAAGCATAGAGTTGATGGTTCCATTGAAAGGTTTAAAGTGTCACACCCGTCCCGGAAAATGCATTCATTTTAAAATGCATATTTGAATTGTGAGAATTATTAATGTTGATTAATAATTGAGGAATTGGTTGACTATGGTCAACGAAGGGTGTCAAGTGAGAACACGGGGATTCGATATCCATTGAGGCATTCGTAAGAATTAAATGACATTTATGTGATTAAATGTTATTTGAAATATTTGGTATTTTATGAATAGTAAATTACCTGTGTAGTATAATTTGTGGTAGTTTTAATCTGGTCTTAGATCATTTTTGAATACTGTGGTGAGAACGTGAGTGTCGTGTTGTATAAAAGGTAGGTTGTCTAGAGATTCCATGTAATTTAGTTTTCTACGTAATTACGGACCCAAACGGAACTTAGACGAAAACTTTCATAATTTATATCTTTCACTCGTGAAGTCATAAAATGGACGTGTACGACGTTTCAAGGGATAATTAGAAGTTTAGAGAACTCGCGGGGAGTTAAACACGATTTCCAAAAGTTGTGCCTATATATAGAAAACCATGAAATATTTTCATTAGTTATAATACTCTAACCTAAATCAAAAGGAGGCCAAAAGGTGGATTTATTGCTTCAAGCTTCAAGACACAAATCGACGAACTTCCGATCGTCAACTTTTCTCCAAATTTTGTATTCGGACTCCTCGAGGTATTAGCTACGTTTTGATGTCTATTAGGCCACGTTTGGCAAATTATTTCCGAAAAGCTAATTTTAAGAATTTGGGGAAAACGTGTACAATTGTAGGAATCGCTTGTAATCGGATATTCGGCATTTAATAGGTGTCCTAGTACTTTCCCTGAAGTATTAGAGATATAGCACGAGGTATGAATTCTTGACTTATGTTATATAGTCAATTTTGGATGCTTTAAATATCGAACATGATTGGTGATCCGGGCAAAATTCATGTGGTAGTTAGGCCCGTTAATTTACTCGCGAATACGTATGAAGGCATGTTTGTATGGTTATGTGAGTATGCTAAATGTCTATATGGGTCAAAGGGGAGGTTATACAAATTCATGCCGGGGTAAGCTTCTCGATGTTTGAGAATTTAGTAGCGACGACTACTGTGCATGGTTTGGGAGAAGGCCCAGCCAGGGAACTGGATGAGTAGTTTGGGAGAAGGCCCAGCTACGGCATCAATTTCATTACCGGGTGAACGCGTATCTCTCTCCCTAGCGACTATTTGTTGTTGTGATGATATTAAGGCATGAATTGTCATACATGCATTTCTCATAGAATTGTACACTCAGCATATAGCTGAGCAGTGGAGACTTCCTCCATTGCAGGTGACAGGAAGAAAGGGAAAAAGAAGCGAGAAGAGTGAGGCTAACGGGAATGCCGGGGATCACTTTAGTATATGTTTTTGTTTTCCATTCCAAATGTTGTAAAGTGAAATTTTGAGAAGTTAGAACTATTAACTTCAACATGGAAGGTTAGGAATGGTTTAGTAATGTTGTAATATGTCTTAAACCACTTTGGTTATGGTTGTAACAAAGCCGAGTTTGTGGATTCTCGTTTTGGGAATACCTAACTTGTCATTTTGGATTTTGAATGTAGGTTATTAGTACTTTTATGATTTGATCCCAATAAGCCCTTAACTTATTCCGTTAATGTTTTCAAAGCTTAGACATGCTGTCTAAGATGTTTATATACCTTTGGTCAAATTTCTGAATGATTGGAAATTTGCATGTTGAAGTTTTGTCGTGTTTGCGACGTTTTAAAAAAAAAAAAATGAAAAAATAGGAAAAGTGGACTGCTTGTGAATAGTGCTTTTACAAAGGAAGTACCTTTTTCGGAAAATATTGAAATATTCTATTTAGCTTTTAGGGTGCCTTTGGGGTCCCTAATAAAACTTTTATGGTTAATTTGAAATATAATTAACTTTTCCAATTGATACAGATTTTACGGACTCGTAGTTCAAATTTCTTTTTTTTTTTTTCTCCCAAAATGAACTTTGCTTTAAAGAGTTTGTTTAAGCTTCTTTTCCGCTGCTAGAGTTATAGAACGAATTGGATGAGCCTCGGTGGCGTGCCACGTGTCCTATTTCCGCCCGTAGCGGGATGGGTCGTGACATAAAGTTTGTCTTGTTGCCAAGGGTTTCACTCAAACATATGGAGTGGATTATCAGGAGACCTTTGCTCCAGTTGCGAAGATGAAATCTATCAGAGTCCTTTTATCCCTTGCAGCCAACTGTGATTGGCCTCTTCATCAATTTGATGTGAAGAATGCGTTCTTACATGGTAACTTGGAGGAAGAAGTGTACATGGATATTCCCTCGGGATATGCAAACTCAGAGACAGAAGGTTAAGTATGTAGGCTCAAGAAGTCATTGTATGGCCTACAGCAGTCACCAAGAGCCTGGTTTGAGAGATTTACACATGCTATGTGTAGATATGGGTTCAAACAAAGTCAAGCAGATCATACGTTATTTATCAAACACTCCTTGCTTGGGAAGACTTTTGCACTGATTGTTTATGTGGATGACATTATCCTTACAGGTGATGACGTGGAGGAAATGCAACGATTAAAAGAGTACATGGCAAAAGAATTTGAAATAAAAGATCTGGGAGAGCTAAAGTATTTTCTGGGAATTGAAGTTGCCAGGTCTAAGCATGGTATATTCATTTCTCAGAGAAAGTATGTGCTGGATCTCTTGAGTGAAACTGGGATGCTTGGAAGTAGAGCATGTAATACACCTGTTGAACCAAATCAGAAATTGAGTGATGAAAAAGGTGGGAAGATGGTAGACAGGGGGAGATATCAGCGACTGGTAGGGAAACTTATCTATCTTTCTCATACCCGTCCTAATATTTCATTTGCTGTAGGTGTAGTTAGTCAATTTATGCACGCACCTTATGAGAGACACTTAGATGCAGTTAACAGGATATTGAGATACCTTAAGTCAACACCTGGAAAGGGTTTATTTTTTGGTAGGCTTGACCATTTCAGAATAGAAGCATACACTGATGCGGATTGGGCTGGTTCTGTGACAGACAGAAGGTCTACTTCAGGGTACTGTACTTTCGTGGTAGGTAACCTTGTTACGTGGAGAAGCAAGAAGTAAAGTGTTGTGGCTCGGTCTAGTGCAGAGGCCAAATTTAGAGCAATGGCTCAAGGTGTGTGTGAACTCGTGTGGTTAAAGTTGCTATTGAAAGACTTGAAGGTGGAAACTAGTGATTCAATGAAGTTGTACTGTGATAGTAAATCAGCTATTAGTATTGCACACAATCCGGTCCAGCATGACAGAACGGAACATATTGAGATCGACAGGCACTTCATTAAAGAGAATCTTGATAATGGAACAATTTGCAATCCTTTTGTGAAGAGTAGTAATCAACTTGCCGATGTTCTTACTAAAGGAGTTGGAGTTAAACCTTTTTATGATATGCTTAGCAAGCTGGGATTGAGAGATATCTTCTCACCAGCTTGAGGGGGAGTGTTAGTTAAATGAGTTTAGTTGTATTTCATTATTATATAAGGGCTTTAATGTAATATTTATTTCTCTTTATTATTGAATAATATATATGGGGTGTGACCAAGGAACAAAATTTCGTTTCGCTCTATTGTTTCGGTCTACCCAGAAACGGAAACGTTTCGGAAACATGTGGAAACAGTGGAAAAAATTGGAAACATTGAGAAACATGGGGAAACATAACTTCAAATTTAACTATATGCGTGTATAAAGCTAATAATTGATTAATTGAACATTTGAGAGGTCTATATATGTAGAGCTGCATTAAAAATGTGTAGTTCAAATTGAAAATACATGAGGATTAAGTCGCCAATCTACTGTCAAACACTTCATAGAATCCACAAAACACTTCATAAAATGCAAAAGATACATATAAGTACATAGTAAGCTAATAAGCCATCTCTAAAATAAAATGGTTGTGCATATGACAAGTACACAACCACATGATTATCTCGATGGAAACAAGTATGTTTCGTTATAAGCAAATGAAACGATGCGGAATCATAGGTTTGTTTCGATGGAAACAATTATGTTTTGATGGAAACAAAAGAAACAAAGTCGTTTCGATGGAATCCATGGAATTTTGAGATTCCATGTCTGTTTCGTTTCCATGACCTAGGAAACGGAAACATTTCGGCCGTTTCGATGGAAACAGAAGGAAATTTTGATCCTTGGGTGTGACTAATTGTCAACCCTATGTTTTGGCATTATTCTATTGTTAACACAAATATCACCACTGTTCTTTTTAATGGTGAAAATTATCTCTCTTGGTCCCAGTCTGCCACTTTTTGGCTCCGCGGTAGAGCAAAGTTTGGCTATGTTGATGGCACGCTCAAGGCACCTAGTCGTGAGGATCCTACTTATGCCAAGTGGGAGACAGCCAATTATCTTGTTATGAGTTGGCTCGTTCACTCGATGGAGCCTCCGATTGCCGAATTTTTGTTGGAGATGGAGGCTGCACAGGATATCTGGGATACCCTTACCCAGACTTATCCCCGGAAAGGGAATGTGGCTCAGGTTTATGAACTTCGCAAGAGTATTGAGGCGGAAGTTCAAGGTGAGCGTACTATTCTCCAGTATTATACCTCTCTATCCACGATGTGGAAATGCCTAGATCATTTGAAGAATTATCGCCCAGTCTACCGCACGGATGCAACTGAGAGTGAGAGAATTTTCAAATACTTGGCTGGCCTTAATACAGAGTTTGATCAGGTGAGAAGTCGGGTCCTCGGGATGGAGCCTTTACCCTCTCTCCGGGAAGCATTTGCTTATGTTCAGAATGAAGAAAGTCATCATTCGGCTATGCTTGCCCCTACTTCTAATGACAGGTCTGCTTTAGCCTCTTCCAACCAAAAATGGACTAAGGGTCCTTATCCTCTCAAGAATCAGCCTCCAACAGATGAGATAACAGAAGACAAGAATAAGCATTTTTGTGATTACTGCAATAGACCTTATCATACTCAACAGACTTGCCGGAAACTTCATGATCGTCCTCCTTTCACTAAAGGAAGGGGGGGTGGATGGGGTGGAGGTCGAAATGATGGACGGGGGAATGGACCTCATGCTAACTTATCCAGCGGTCCCGATGTGAATTACTCAGAGCAATCAGTATCTCCTTCACCTGTTGGCAGCAGCATAAGTAGTACTGCTATGGAGACATTGAGGCGTATTATGGCACAACTTGATGCTCCCATAAGCTCTTCTACCTCTTTTGCTCATGCAGGTAATGTTGTTAACTTTCCTAGTGCTTTACATGCTCATTCTCACCAGCCATGGATTATAGACTCAGGGGCTTCCGATCACATGACTGGTTTGTCCACTGTCTTTTCTACTTATGATCCCTGTTCTGGTAAAGATAAAGTTAGAACAGCTGATGGTAATTTTTCTTCCATTTCTGGTAAAGGTGTTGTTTATGCTTCTGATTCACTGGCCTTGTCTTCGGTCCTTCATGTCCCAAATTTTTCAACTAACTTCTTTCAATTAGTCGACTTACACGTGATCTTAATTGTTGTGTAACTTTTTTTCCATCTCACTGTGTTATTCAGGACCTCTCCACAAAGAAGATGATTGGCAGATGTAGGGAAGCGAATGGACACTATTTTCTGACGCCCAATGTAGCTGGAAGTGGAAGTGTGACCCAAAGTGCCCATCATTCATCGAGGGAGACTCTTCCCGAGGCGTGGCTGTGGCACCAAAGACTAGGACACCCATCTTTTTTCCTTGTTAGTTAGTTGTTTCCTTCATTAATAAACAGTAAGAATATTTCTAGTGTTTTTTGTGAGGCTTGTGAACTTGGCAAGCATCAATGTGCCACTTTTAATCTGAGTTTGACTAAAAGTACTTCTCCTTTCCAGCTTATTCATACTGATGTGTGGGGTCCCTCTCATATCTCTTCCTGGAAAGGTTTTATGTGGTTTGTGACTTTTATCGATGATTTTTCTTGTACTACTTGGGTGTATCTGATGAAAAACAAGAATGAAGTGTTTAATTTTTTAAGATATTTCAAAACATGATTTGCACTCAATTTAGCACCGTTGTCAAAATTGTCCGTTCTAACAAAGAAGGAGAGTATATTTATGGTGGCCTTCAAGATTATTTTCTGAACATGGGATGATCCACCAAACTTCCTGTACTAATACTCCCCAACAGAATGGCGTTGCTGAGCGCAAGAATCGCCATTTACTAGAAGCTGCTAGGTCCATGATGTTTTCAATGCAGGTTCCAAAGTCCTATTGGGGGGAGGCTGTTTCAACGGCTGCCTATCTTATCAATAGGTTACCCACTCTTGTCCTCGATAAGAAATCTCCTATTCAAGTACTTCTTCAACTATCCTCTTTGTTTGGTATTTCTCCGAAAGTCTTTGGATGTGCCTGTTTCGTACACAACCACTATCCGTTCCGAAAAAAATTAGACCCTCGTGCTATTACGTGTGTTTTTCTTGGTTATTCCCCCACTCAAAAGGGATATAAGTGCTATCATCCTCCTTCTTGTACGTGGTATGTCTCTATGGATGTTACATTCCATGACACACTCTCCTATTTTCAGTCTCCACAGTCACCTCTTCAGGGGGAGAGAGAGAGTGAGGAAGAGATGCCTAATGCTATTATATGCATTGAAGGACAAGGAGTTGAAAACAATGAAGGAGTTGAAAATGAGAGAGGGGCGGGGGAACCCAAGAAGAGTGAGGAAGAGAAGAGTGGCGGAGAAAGAGAGCAAGCTACGGAGAAGGGGAAACAGAAAGAGTTACTGACATACTCAAAGAACAAGGAGAGAAAACGGTTTGGGGCATCTGAGATGGAGGCTATTTCTTTCCCTTCACAACAGCCAATTAATTCTAGTGATGATGATGGTCTAGGTATTTCTAATTCCCAAATTTTTATTCCTGATTCTAGTGATGATTTAGACATTCCTATTGCTCATTGGAAGGGCATTAGGGCATGTACTAAACATCCACTCTCTAACTTTGTTTCAGACTCTTGTTTGTCTCCATCCTATAGAGCTTTTGTGTCCAAACTTTCCTCTGTTTCTGTCCCTAATCATGTCCAGGAAACTCTTTATGATCCTAAGTGGAAGTCCGCTATGGTTGAGGAGATGAAAGCACTTTCAAAAAATGGCACTTGGGAATTAACAGAATTATCTCAAGGGAAGAAGACAGTAGGGTGCAAGTGGGTGTTCACTGTGAAACAAAAAGCCGATGGAACTGTGGAGAGATACAAAGCAAGGTTAGTGGCCAAGGGATTCACCCAAACTTATGGGGTTGATTATCAGGACACCTTTGCTCCAGTGGCCAAGATGAACTCGATTAGAATCCTAATTGTCTCTCGCAGCAAACTTGGAGTGGACTCTACATCAGTGCGATGTAAAAAATGCTTTCCTACATGGTGACTTAGAAGAGGAGGTGTACATGGATGTTCCTCCAGGCTTTGAGGACACCAAGATAAAAGGGAAGGTATGTCGTCTCAAAAAGTCTTTATATGGGCTCAAGCAATCACCTAGAGCATGGTTTGATAGATTTTCACAAGCCATGATCAGGTATGAATTCAAACAGAGCCAGGGGGATCATACACTTTTCATAAAACACTCTTCAGGAGGTAAGTTGACTGCTTTAATAGTATATGTGGATGACATAGTCCTCACAGGGAATGACTTAGAGGAAATGGGACAGTTGAAAGTTCATCTGGCTAAGGAATTCAAAATCAAGGACTTGGGGTGCTTAAAGTACTTCTTGGGAATCGAAGTTGCACGGTCTCAATAGGGGATATTTATTTCACAGCGAAAGTATGTATTAGATCTACTGAAGTAGACAGGAATGCTTGGGTGTAAGGCAGCTGATACTCCAATGGATCCTAATTTGAAACTGAGTGATGATCCAAGTGGGGAATTAATTGACAAGGGGAGAGATCAAAGACTCTTAGGTAGACTGATTTATCTTTCTCACACCAGACCAGACAGTGCCTTTGCTGCGAGTGTTGTTAGCCAATTTATGCACTCTCCGAGACAAACTCACCTTGATGCCGTTTTTCGAATTGTGAGGTACCTCAAATCAGCTCCAGGAAAAGGGTTGTTCTTTGCTAAGCATGGTCATACCGGAGTAGAAGCCTATACTGATGCAGATTGGGCTGGGTCAGCATCTGATAGGAGATCGACTACCGGATATTGTTCCTTTGTTGGTGGTAACCTTGTTACTTGGAGAAGCAAAAAGCAGTTAGTAGTAGCTCGGTCGAGTGTAGAGGCCGTGTTTCGAGCCATGGCACAAGGTGTGTGTGAGCTACTGTGGATTCAAATTATTTTAGTTGATCTCGGATTTGGGCCTAAGGATTCGATGAGGTTGTACTGTGACAACAAGTCAGCTATCAGTATAGCTCACAGTCTTGTTCAACATGATAGGACCAAGCATGTTGAAATCGATCAACACTTCATTAAGGAGAAGTTGAATAGTGGAATTAACTAAACTCCATTTGTGAAGACAGGGGATCAGTTGGCTTATGTTCTTACTAAGAGTCTTACTAGTAGGCCTTTTTATTTTATACTTAGCAAGCTGGGTATGAGACATATTTTTGCACTAGCTTGAGGGGGAGTGTTGAGAGTTTTTTTCCTTTATTTCTCCCATTGCTTGGGGGCCTATTTGTAATTCTCATTATTCTCTCTTTGTGGATGTTTTAATATAATAACAGAGAGAGTCAATTGATCTCTCTAAGCCTATAAAATATTTCTCTGTGATTCAACAATAATTATGTAAAAATTATATTAATTTATAAATATTAACAATAATGTAAAACTATAAAACATGAAGAAAAAAAATCGGACCAAAAAAATTGGAATTTTATTTTCACATTCATAATAGTAGCTTTGCTACTATTGTAATAGTTCATAATTTCACACAAAATCCGTGTACATTATTTATAACAAATATATACAAGTGCATAAACTAGTATAATAATAATAGCTCTTTTGTAGTGGAAGAATGGAAAAGAACCAACAAGTATAATACCTATTTCACACATTAGATCCTTATAGAACATGAATGAAGCTTTTTTTCTTTTTGGTGAGAATAACGAGGTAGTCAAATCGGCAAGGAAAAGACCTAGGTTTGTTGATAGAGCGAACCTCCAAGCAGATCAAGGGCAGTGCACGGCGATCCAAGGGACAGCGAGACGAGGCGATGAGATGACAACGCGACGGTGACGGCATCAACAATGCACTGGCGTCGCCTGCACTGGCTATGCAAGACAAGAACAAATCGAGGCTCGCATTGATTTCAAAGGAAGATGAAGGCAGAAAATCAAATATGGAAAATCAAATATGGAAGATCAAATCAGATCTCAAAGTGGCTAGCGACTGAATCGAAGTAAAAAAAAAAAGTAGATATGGGTTTGATCACAAGGGAGGTTGAAGATGAAGTATACGAACCGACCGGTTTAGCAAACCGCAAGAGGTTCTCTGAAGGTTCAGTTAAACCGTCCAGTTATGACTGTTCTCTCAAACCAAAGCGATTTTGTGTTCAAAGCGGTTTTCTGGTCTAAACCGAACCATTTTTCAAACCGGTTGAATCGGGGTCCGTTCGGTCCAGTTTTGAAAACATTGCTTAAAACTATTAACAGTGTTAATATCATCCACATGTACCCCTCACATGAAGTCATACTCACCGACTATGTTACATGGACTCTTCTTAGTAGGTTGAAGTACCACCCGACAGTCGGACAAGGGTATGGGTTATGTTTCCAACACTTCTGGCCGGGACACTCACCAAGAAGCATGTTAGTAATTTGTATAATAGTATATTTAAATCTTGAATTTATACTCTCAAAAGTCTTATTGTTTCATTAACACACTATTTTCTCTTAGAAACAGGGAAAAAAATAGAGTTATTGTCGTGTCCCCGTATCCTTAGATTCATGAATTTGGGAAGTCTGGCGTGCTTAGACGCATACCCGTACTCGAGTCCATGTAACATAGCTCGCCTAAATGAGTGGCCAAGAACATGCACGTATGTCTTTTTGTTGGAGAAGGGTCTTGGGCTGACAAGCCTGAGAACATGGTTTAAAATCCAAGAGCAGCTAGTTTGTGCAAAATAACTTCTAACGCTGGGGCACCACTTGGTAAGCATCCTTTATAGGTGTTGGTTCTTTCACACGTGGAGAAACTTCACCAGTTTGATTGTTAAGTCAACAATTGCTCCAAAAGATTAAGCTGTTAGAGAATGGGCCCAACAATGTACATTAAGCTCTAACACCCCTCCTCAAGTGTGACCCGTCTCACACATGGAGAGACAATTACTAAAGTCCATCATAATGGAGAGAAACAACAAAATGCAACATGCAAACCAGAACGGCAATGGAGATTTTAACCTAAGACCTCCCACAAACACGGTTCTGATTCCATGTTTTTAATCACCAATCAAGACATACAAAACTACATATGGAATAGTCAACCACCTTGGGACAGTTAAGTGGGACTTAATAGAAGTTACCTATGAGTTAGTAGCATCTCATGTCTATCACTAGATTTGGTTCGACCATTCAAATTGTAATAAAAATATGTACTTAACATGTATTAAAATGTCATCAGCATCAGATCACAAAAAGCATGCTATAAACACAATGACTCAAGTCGGGTAGTTCTGACCACAACCTTAGAGGGAACGAGGGATCAAGTGAATAAATTGAAGATATTCTAAGTTGAAACCAGGGAATTGCTACATAGAGAATCACAAAATATAAGTGTCAGAACTCGGAAAATTAATAGGTTCATCAAGACATGTGGCAGTCATTCAAATATGTTGGAATTAGGAGATAATATCGCAGTCTCTCTATATTGAATATTCTATTTATGGGTCATGTTGACCAACTTTATTTTTGGTTTAATTGCTTTTCCTTTTATACTTTCACAACTTGGTGTATATATTGATTGAGATGTAAATAACAAATTAAGTTTTCCCAAATCCTTCTTGGTATCAGAGCCAAATAACCCTAACATCACCCACCACCACTGCCGCACCACCCACCACCACTTGCTGCAACACCCACTACCCACCTACGCCCTCAGCGCAACCAGGCGCAGCCCCCAGCCCAGTCGCCGACCACTCTCAGCAGCCCAAACCAACAGCTTGGGCCTGTAGCTTCTCCGGCTGCTCCTTCTCCCCTTCACGGGCATCCTTGTGATGATTTAAGAGCCTTTCGTGCTCATTCGTCGTCTTGTCGGGTAACCACTGTTGGAGTTGTTTGGTTATTAGTAGCTATTAGCAGCTGGATATATTTATTTTATTGTTTAGGGACTATCTTGTAATTTGTCATTATTGTGTATTCTCATCTAATAAAATAACCTAGAGGAACTGTTGTTCTCTCTATGCTTGGAAAAATATTCTTCAACATGGTATCAGAGCCACCCTAAGTAGGGTTTTCACCAATCCACCAACACCACCACCTGCGCTTCCACTAACACCACCACCACACCGCCGCCACTATTCTGGACCATCCCACCAGCGTCGAACCCTAAAAGGGCTTCCCAGCCCTGCGCCGAAGGACACACAACCCCAGCCGCAGCTTCCCTGGCCTACCTAACCAAAACCGCAGCCCCTCCAGCCCTCCAGCCTTGCGCCACAGATCTCTAGCCCAGCCGAGAGCCACTCTAGCCCATCTGTCTTGATTCGCACACCACCCAACCCTCTTTCCTTCCCTTCGGCAGCCCACCTGGTTGGGTAATTTCCTCACAGCTCTTCTGGATTGATCAGCAATAGTATTTTTCCTATTTCCTTCTTGTTTTCTCAACCCTAAAAGAACTGGGTAGTCTAAGATAATTGGTCTGATCACAAGCTTCATCTCTCCGACACCTTAGGTCCGTGTACGGACCCATGATTTGTCCATAAATTGGACGATTGCACCAGTACGGTGCCTGTGACGACTAGGTTTGCCCTATTTGCCGTATAAACTGATTCTGTGATTACTCTTTTTCATCCATAATGTCGAAAGAAGGGGTGATGGGTGACAAATCCGGTGTTGTGAGTTCTCCTATAAGTCATGAGAAGCATTCCCTCATTACTGAGAACCCTGGGTCAAAAATTACCACAGAATTGTTCAACGGAGAGAACTATCTTACTTGGTCTCAATCCGCTACCTTTTGGCTGCGCAGTAGATCAAAGTTTGGTTATGTTGATGGCACTCTGAAGGCACCTAGTCGTGAGGAACCCACCTATGCGAAGTGGGAAGTGGATAATTATCTTGTCATGAGTTGGCTTGTGCATTCAATGGAGCCCAATATTGCTGCTTTTTTTTTTTCTGGAGATGGAAACAACACTTGACATATGGGATACATTAGCACAGACTTATGCTAGGAAAGGGAATATAGCTGAAGTTTATGAGCTCCGTCGGCGTATTGAGGCGGATGAACAAGGTGAGCGTTCTATCCTTCAGTATTACACCTCTTTGAATACTATGTGGAAGCGTCTTGATAACTTGAAGAATTATCGTCCTGTTTGCTCTACGGATGCCACTAGTTTCAAGGAATATATTGAGAGCGAAAGAATTTTTAAGTTTCTAGCTGGCCTCAATTCCGAATTCGATCAGGTGAGGAGTCGAATTCTTGGGATGGAGCCATTACCATCACTTCGAGAGGCATTTGCCTATGTTCAGAACGAAGAGAGTCGTCGTTCTGCTATGCTCTCTCCCAAAACCACTGATCGATCCGCTTTGGTATCTTATAATCAGAAAGGGGGCAAGGCTCCCAACTTTAATTCACGGAAGGATCAGACGATTTCTGAGGGTTCTGAGACTAAGGATAAGTGGTGTGATTACTGTAATAAGCCCGGACATATTCGTGCTACTTGTTGGAAGCTTCATGGGCGTCCATCTTTCCCAAGAGGAAGAGGTGGAAGTCGCACTGGGGGCCGTGGCAACGGCCCCAGAGCCCATTTATCCACGGGTCCTCCTGAAGCTCATCAGTCTGAGGAGATTCCCCCTACTCCACCTGCTGCTGGTAGTATTAGTAGTACTGATTTGGAGACCCTGAGGCGCATTATGACAGTTGGACACCTCTACGAGTTCTACTTCTTTTGCCCAAGCAGGTAGTGTTGCTAATTTTACATGTGCTTTAAATGCTTGTTCTGCACAACCATGGATCATTGACTCTGGGGCCTCTGATCATATGACCGGTCTGTCCACTATTTTTTCTACTTACAACCCTTGTTCCGGTAAAGACAAGGTTAAAACCGCCGATGGTAGTCTTTCTTCCATCTCTGGTAAAGGTGTTATTCACGCTTCTGAGTCTCTGGCTTTATCTTCGGTTCTTCTACAACTAACCTTCTTTCGATTAGTCGTATTACTAATGACCTTAATTGATGTGTTACCTTTTTTCCCTCTCACTGTGTATTTCAGGATCTCTCCACCAAGAAGGTGATTGGCAATGGTAGGGAGAAGAATGGACTTTACTTTCTGCTGCCTAGTGAAGTTGATACTGGAGGTGAAAATTTGACTCAGAGGGCTCATCATTCCTTGAGAGAGACACTCCCTAGAGAGGCTTGGCTATGGCACCAGAGACTAGGACATCCTTCGTTCTCTCTCCTTCGTCATTTATTTCCGTCATTAATAAACAGTTATAATGTTAATAATGCTATGTGTGAAGCATGTGAACTTGGCAAACATCATCGTGCCACTTTTAATTTGAGTTTGAATAAAAGCACTATTCCTTTTCAGATTGTTCATACTAATGTTTGGGGTCCATCTCACATTTCTTCTTTGCATGGGTATAAGTGGTTTGTTACATTTATTGATGATTTTTCTCGTACTACTTGGGTGTATCTAATGCGAGAGAAGTGTGATGTGTTTTCTATTTTCAAAAACTTCCACAGTATGATTTGCACTCAATTTAGTACTGTTATCAAAGTTGTCCCTTCTGACAAAGGGGGGGAATATATTTATGGTGGGCTCGAGACCTTTTTCCTTCAACATGGAATAATACATCAAACCTCCTGCACTAACACTCCCCAACAAAATGGAGTGGCTGAGAGAAAAAATAGCCATTTATTAGAATGTGCTCGGTCCTTGATGTTCTCAATGCAGGTTCCCAAGTCTTATTGGGGGGAAGCAGTTCTAACTGCTGCCTACCTCATTAACCGATTGCCCACCCGTGTCCTTAATAAAAAGTCCCCGGTTGAAGTTCTTCTAAACCCATCTTCTGTGTTTACTATTCCTCCTAAAGTATTTGGTTGCGTCTGTTTTGTTCACAACCATTCCCCTTCCAGGAAAAAACTTGACCCTCGTTCTCTTAAGTGTGTCTTTGTTGGTTACTCACCGACACAAAAGGGGTACAAGTGTTATCATCCTCCTTCTCGTCGGTGGTACGTCTCCATGGATGTCACATTCCATGAGGCTCAGTCCTACTTTCAGTCTCCACAGTCACCTCTTCAGGGGGAGAAAATGAGTGTGGAAGAGATGTCTGGTCCTATTGTTCCTATTGAGGGAGTAGTGGAGTTAGGAGACAATAGTGAGGGAGGAGAGAAAGGAGAAGTAGAACATGAAGAGGAAATTGTGGGGGAAGGAGAAAAAGGGGAGAATGTTGTAGAGAGGGGAGATATTGTAACAAAAGGGAAAGAGTTACTTACCTATTCAAAAGACAAGGAAAGAAGAAGATTTGGGGCAGAAGAAATGGAAGTCGTTCCAATCCCTCCACTCCAGCCAATCTCTTCTAGTGTTGATGATCCAGGTATCTCTCCATCCCTTTCTCCTTCATCTGGTAATGATTTAGACATACCTATTGCTCATCGTAAAGGCACTAGGACATGTACTAAACATCCTCTTTCTAATTTTGTTTCATACTCTCGTTTGTCACCATCTCATAAAGCCTTTGTCTCTAGTTTGTCTTCTGTGTGTACTCCTAATCATGTCCAGGAAGCCTTGTCTGACCCTAAGTGGAAGTCTGCCATGGTTGAGGAGATGAAAGCACTCTAAAAAAATGGCACATGGGAATTAACAGAATTACCTCAAGGGAAGAAGACAGTAGGGTGCAAGTGGGTGTTCACTGTGAAATACAAGGCTGATGGGACGATTGAAAGGTATAAAGCCCGTTTGGTAGCTAAGGGTTTTACTCAGACCTATGGAGTAGATTATCAGGAAACATTTGCTCCCGTAGCAAAAATGAATTCTGTTAGAATTTTGTTATCTCTTGCTACAAATTTGGAGTGGCCGCTACATCAATTTGACGTAAAGAATGCTTTTCTCCATGGTGATTTAGAGGAGGAAGTGTACATGGATGTCCCTCCAGGTTTTGAGGATACCAAAACAAAAGGGAAAGGTTGTCGTCTTCGGAAATCACTGTATGGGCTCAAGCAGTCACCAAGAGCGTGGTTTGATCGGTTTTCTCAGGCTATGCTCAGGTATGGGTTCAAACAAAGCCAAGGTGATCATACTCTCTTCATTAAACATTCTGCAAGTGGTAAATTGACAGCATTAATAGTCTATGTTGATGATATTGTTCTCACTGGAGATGATTTGGAAGAGATGGGAAAGTTAAAAAATTACCTGGCTAAGGAATTTGAAATCAAGGACTTGGGAAGCTTAAAATATTTCTTGGGAATTGAAGTGGCCAGATCCAAAGATGGGATTTTTTTATCCCAGGGACTTGGGAAGCTTAAAATATTTCTTGGGAATTGAAGTGGCCAGATCCAAAGATGGGATTTTTTTATCCCAGAGACAGTATGTGCTGGATTTGCTAAAGGAAACAGGAATGCTTGGTAGTAAGGCAGCGGATACTCCAATGGACCCTAATCTGAAGCTTAGTGATGACCCAGGAGGAGAACCAGTAGAGAAGGGAAGATATCAGAGAATGGTGGGTAAACTGATTTATCTCTCACACACCAGACCCGACATTGCTTTTGCAGTGAGCGTGGTAAGTCAGTATATGCATTCTCCTAGACAGGTTCATCTTGATGTTGTTTTCCGAATTGTGCGGTACCTTAAGTCAGTGCCTGGGAAAGGTTTATTCTTTGCTAAGCATGGTCCCACTCAAGTGGAAGCTTATACAGATGCGGATTGGGCCGGATCTGTTACAGATAGAAGGTCGACAACCGGGTATTGTTCCTTTGTTGGAGGGAACCTGGTAACTTGGAGAAGCAAAAAGCAGCCCGTAGTGGCTAGATCAGCGCCGAAGCAGAGTTTAGAGCCATGGCTCAGGGGGTGTGTGAATTGCTATGGATACAAATTATTCTGTCTGATCTTGGTTTTAATCCTGAAGACTCAATGAAGCTATACTGTGATAACAAAGCAGCCATTGACATTGCCCATAATCCTGTTCAGCACAAGGATCAAAATTTCGTTTCGGTGTAGTGTTTCGGTGTTCCCGAAAACAGAAACTTTTCGGAAACGTTTCGGAAACATGTGGAAACACTGGAAAAAATTGGAAACACTAAGAAACTTGTGAAAACATAACTTCAAACTACACTGTTTGCTCATATATAGCTTAAAATTGATTAATTGAACCTTTGAGAGGTCTATATATGTAGTTATATCAATAATATATAGTTCAAATTGAAAATCCATGATAATTTAGGCGTCAATCTACTGTCAAGCAGTTCATAGAATACAGAAAATGCTATTCATAGAAAAGAAAAGTTGCATATAAGCACATAAGGAGCTAATAAGACATCTCTAAAATACAAATGATTGTTCATCTAACAAATTCACATCCAACCGGCTGTAGAGTGTCGAGCAGGCGCATAAACTGGTCCAGGCTCTGTGGGTGTAGCATTACTCAAGTATTAATTGCAATTAGTACACTTGTAGGACTAATTAGTAAATTTAGTATAACTAATTTTATATTTATAAGAATATTAGTTATATAACTTATATAAGTTGTAACTATTATAATTTATATAACTAATACAGTATAAGTTATATATGCAATTATATCAATAATTTATAGTTCGAATTGAAAATACATGATAATTTAGGCGTCAATAATTTACAAATTGTAATTTTTTTTAACAGATTTATAAACTGTACTTACAAATTTTAAGACTAATTAATAAATAAAGTATGACTAATTTTTTACATTTTTATAAGGATGTAACTTATAATAACAATATAAGTATATATTATATACTTTATAACACTAATATTTTAAACTTTTAATATTTAAGCTTTTAACATGATACTATGAATTTCCTCAAAAAAAATAAAATAAAAATGATACTATGATATTTTAAGCTCCAAGTGATATACTGATATGTTATATAATATAATCTAATATTTTAATCCTTGGTTATATTATAATCTAAAGCATAAAAACAAAATATTTAAGATTTTAAAATATGGCATAAATATCTTGTGTTTATTTAGTTGGACTGAATCAACGATTCAACACTGCTGAGAGAGAGAGAGAGAGAGAGAGAGAGAGAGAGAGAGAGAGAGAGAGAGACACAGATACGTGAGAGTTCGAGAGTCGCGACTCAAGCTAAACCCACATGGGAAACCCTAGATTAGATCATCATCATCATCGCAAGAAGAAGAAGAAGAAGAAGAAGAAGAAGAAGAAGAAGAAGAGCCTAGCGGGAAAACCCTAGATAGTAAGAAGAAGAAGAAGATGAATCAGTTGAATCACCTCTACCAAGTAAGTTTTTTATACACAGATTCCCAACTTTCTCTTCTTTAATCATTTCCCCCAAAATTCTCTTCTTGAATCATCACCTATTTTGACAGCTTTGTCGAATCACGTGAATGTTTCGGTGGAAACAAAAGTGTTTCGTACGAAACACATGGAAACAGTTGAATCTTGTCGATACTTTGGAATTTCGAGATTCCTGCCCTGTTTCGTTTCGTACCCCAGCGAAACCGAAAAGTTTCGGACGTTTCGGTCGAAACAACACGAAATTTTAATCCTTGGTTCAGCATGACCGGACTAAGCACGTGGAAATTGATCGTCATTTTATCAAGGAAAAATTGAATAGTGGGAAGATTTGTACTCCATATGTGAAGTCTGGAGACCAGTTAGCTGACGTCCTTACCAAGAGCCTTGCGAGTAGGGCATTTCACTTCATTCTTAGCAAGCTGGGTATGAGAGATATTTTCGCACCAGCTTGAGGGGGAGTGTTGGAGTTATTTGGTTATTAGTAGCTATTAGTAGCTGGATATATTTATTTTATTGTTTAGGGACTATCTTGTAATTTGTCATTATTGTGTATTCTCATCTAATAAAATAACCTAGAGGAACAGTTGTTCTCTCTATGCTTGGAAAAATATTCTTCAACAACCACGTCTCCGGTTACCCCCGTCTAAGTCTGCCGCTGTCAACCTGCTGTCCAACCCTCTCATCTCACCTTGTTTTTTGAAGTTATCCTCCCAACGCTGCCATGGGTGATCCTGTTAAGTCCAATGCTACAACCACTGTTCCTCCTATTGCTCGTCTGGATCTCTCTCATCCAACTCCCGCTCAACGAATTACTAGTGTCCTCTTAAACGGAAAATTTTTTCATGGATGTTCCAATTTCCTTCGTCTGTACCGTGGCGGCAAACGGAAGATTGGTTGGTTACTTGGCAAGTTTCCTCAACCGGAGGAAACTGATGCTAAGTATGATGAATGGTTCTCCGATAATTGTATTATTTTGGGGTGGAAGTTTAATTCGATGGAGGAGTTGATATATCACATGTTTATGTATCACACCACTGTTCATGGGTTTTGGACGACATTGACGAAGATGTATGCTCATGCTCACTCCAATTCACGAATCTTTGAACTTTACCAGGACATCTCTCATGCCTCTCAGTCTTCTCTGGGACATTCTGTATCCAAGTTCTTTAGCTATTTGCAGACCCGGTGGGAGGAATTAGCTCAATATGAGCCCATCAGTGATTTTCCTAATGATGGTGACGTTGAAGTCAAACGTCTCGATCGTCGGCATACATATCAATTTTTGATGGGCCTAAAACCAAAGTTTGAGGCCCTACGTACCCAGATTCTAAACATTGTTCCTATGCCCTCTTTTTTTTAGGCTTTTGCTACTGTTGAGAGAGATGAGTGTCGTCGTCGTCTTTTGTCACCGTCATCTGTGACTGTCCCTTCAACTTCCGATCAGATGGCTTTTGCTTCCACTCAAGTCAGTGCCCTCCTTCAGGCTCCCGTCACACTATTGGTGCTTCCTCTGGTCCTCGTCCTACTGGCAATCGTCCATATTGCCAGCACTGTCGTGTGCCCGACCACACTATTGATCGGTGTTTTGATCTCCACCCTGAATTGAAGCAGCAATATAATAAAGCTCGGGCTTCTGGGCGTGGGAGGGGTGCCCCTCGTACCGACGCCATCGTTGGAATGACTCCGCCTCCATTAGATTATGCAGAGCTTCAACCTCAAATCGCCCAGCTTCAGTCACATTTGGGCCTTGCTACCTCATCCTCCGCCTCTGGATCTACAACTGTTATTGCTGCAGGCCCCCCTATAGGTACTCCTACTGCTCTCCATAGTAAGTCAGCTAATGCCACATGGATTCTGGATACTGGTGCTAATAATCACATGACAGGTGAGTCTTCTATGTTTGTCTCTCCTTTTACATCTATTGATGAGTCAGTCCGTATTGCCGATGGTTCCTTTGTTTTTGTTCATAGTCAGGGTAATGTTTATTTGTCCTCTGAGGCTCTGAAATTACTCTCTCATCGGTCTATTATATCCCTAACTTCACCTACAATCTTTTGTCTATTAATCCTCTTGCCAAAGACCATATTTGTGCTGTATGTGTTCTTACCCAGTTATTGCTACTTACAGACTCGACTTCAAAGAAGATTTTTGGCAGGGGGTATGAGCATGATGGCCTCTACTACTTCGGCGCTCCTGTGTCTTCCAGTCTGCAAGCTACCGTTTTAACTAGTTCTAATAAGTTTGTTTTACCGGATTCTCATAAATGTGTGTTTAATCTTAAAACTCTAGAATTGTGGCATGCTCGCCTCGGACATGCAAATTTCCAGTATTTGTGTTGGTTGTTTCCTAATTTGAATAAAACTTGCAAAGATTTTAATTTTAAATGTGTGGTTTGTGAATTGTCTAAACATACTCGTACCTCATATATTCCTCGCATGCATAGAGCACCTAGTGCATTTGATCTTATTCATTATGATATATGGGGCACTTCACCTGCTACGGCGTTATCTCAGCATCGCTATTATGTTACTTTCATTGATGATCACGCTCGTTGCACTTGGGTTTATCTTATGAAGAAAAAATCTGAGGTTTTTTCTCACTTTAAAAATTTTCTTCAAATGGTTAAAACTCAATATAATACTGTTGTATGTAATATACGATATGATAATGGTCGCGAGTACATCACTGATGATTTTAGGGCTACCCTTAACAAAGATGGGATACTTCAACAACTTACCTGTCTCTATACTCCTGAACAGAATGGTGTGGCGGAGCGTAAGAAGCCCCACATCATGGCAGTTGTTCGTTGTCTCTTGTGTGGTATGAATGTCCCTATATATTTTTGGCACATGGCTGTCCTTACTGCCACATCTTATTAATCGCACTCCCAGCCGTGTTCTGCCCGGTAAGGCTCCCCTCTAGGTCCTCAAGCTTCCAGCACTCTTTTCTCTATTTTACCTCGTGTTTTTGGGTGCACTTGTTTTGTTCAAAATAGGAGTCCTACCCGAACAAAACTTGATAATAAATCAGTTCGCTGTGTGTTTTTGAGGTACTTATCTATATCTAAGGGATATCAGTGCTATGATTCAGTTACTCGCCATTTATCATTCTTTGGATGTTACATTTGTGGAAATTGTTCCATTCTTTCCAGGTTCTTCTCCTTTAGACACTGCACCAGTGGAGCCTGTTGTGGTAGATGACTTTATTCTGCCTCGCCCTGTTCCTATTCTTGACTCCACCGATGATTCCTTACCTCTTGTTATCACAGGTGATCCTTTGCAGGTTTACTCTCGCCGTCTACGCCCCTCTGCCCTCTTGCCATCATCTTCTCCGGGTTTAGGTAACTCTCCTCCTTTATCTCCTGTTGTTCCTACTCCTATTGATCCTCTCCGTTATCCTACTCGTGTTCGTCGCCCATCCCCCCCCGTTTTCTTCTATCTAACAGTACTCTAATCATCCCATTTCTAAGTATATTTCTTATCAAGGCTTATCTGCTTCTACCACTCTTTTCTCAGTCAAGTTGATTCGGTCTCCATTCCTCATTCATGAAGTCCTCCAGAATCCTAAGTGGGTTGCTGCCATGGAAGTAAAATGAGTGCCCTTCAGGGTAATCAGACATGGGAGCTTGTTGATCTTCCTGCTGGTGAGCGCACTGTTGGTTGTAAATAGGTCTTTAGTCTAAAGTATTTGGCAGATGGGTCCCTTGATCGGTATAAGGCTCGATTGGTTGCTAAGGGGTTTACACAGGTGCCTGGTAAGGATTTTGGTGCCAATTTTGCTCTAGTGGTAAAATTAACTACGGTTCGACTCCTGGTCTCGTTAGCTACCTCTTATTCTTGGCCTCTACACCAACTAGATGTTAAGAACGATTTTCTTAACGGTGATCTGTCTGAGACGATTTATATGGATCCTCCACCGGGTTTTCGGCCTCAAGGGGAGTGTTCTGGGAAAGTCTGTCGCCTACGCAAATCTCTTTACGGGCTTAAGCAATCTCCCTGTGCATGGTTTAGTCATTTTAGTGATGTGGTCCTCGGTATGGGATTTACTCGATGTCAATCTGATCACACGTGTTTTATTCATCGTTAGCCTCCAGGGAAATTGTTGAAATTAGGAAGATTTTATTTCCTAGTTTAATATTCTATTTATGGGCCATGTTGACCACATTAATTTGATTTTATTCTCTCATTTATTCTCTGTTATTTCTCTTTCCTTTTCTTACAATCATAGCTTGTATATATAGGGATACATGTTTGGTGAATATATCATCCCTTTCCCTACCTTCTTTTTGGTATCAGAGCCACATAAATCTGCAACCCATTCCTCTCCACCACCAGCCCACCTCCGTCGGCTCCTCCCTGCCCTACCAGACCCTCACCGAAGCTTTCCCACATCAGCCCCAGACCCCCGCCATCTACTAACCTGCGTCGTAGCCTATGTTACATAGACTCTTCTAAATAGGAGAAGTACCCGTGTCGACACGACTCTTTGCGGACATTGGTATGACACTTGGGTAGGATCCTTCTAGTGTAGTTTAGTGTAATTTTCACACAAGAAAGGCAAAGTACCCGTGTCGGATATGGAATCCATACCCGTGTCCTCCGGACACTTTGAAGAGTCCGTGTAACATAGGCCGTAGCCCTTAGGGGTCTTTTTACCCAGCGGCGCAGCACCAGGGCGCTCGGCCCTTTCCGGCAGCTTCTTGGCTGCCCCTCCTGCCCTCATTGGGCCTCTTCGAGATGTGCTAGAGCCCCTTTGTGCTCCTCTTTTTCTGTCCGAGTGACCGAGTGTCCGGTTACCCCTCTTTCTCTTCTCCGACGTTTCTGGTTGTGACCCGTCCTTCCAATTTATTTTTCCGACAGTAATTCTTCTCGGATTTCTTACTCCATTTTTTGGACAGCATCATGGTTGATACTGGAAAGGACCCCATCCCTACTGCACCTCTGGCTCCTACAGCTTCACGTCCCAATCTTTTTCTCACCCATCACACACCGGCTCACCGTGTCACGAGCGTGTTGTTGAATGGGGCAAACGTCCATGCATGGTCCCGTTCTCTCTGCCTTTATCTTGGTGGTAAGCGCAAGACTGGATGGATTCTCGGGAAGGAGCCTAAACCTACTGAGTCCGATCCCAAATTTGCTGATTGGGAAATGGACAACTGCATTATTTTGGAATGGATGTTCAATTCCATGGAAGCACGGGCCTATCACATGTTCATGTATCAGGATACCGTTTATGGTTTATGGTCTGCATTAAACAAGACTTATGCTCACGCTCATAATGATTCTCGGATCTTTGAACTTTACCGGGACATTTCTCATGCCACGGGCTAGCTTGGGACTTTCCGTGGCTGAATTTTTTGGGTATCTCCAAACCCGCTGGGAAGAGTTGGCTCAATATGAACCTCTCAGTGATTTTCCGAATGATGGCAGTGTTGAGTCCAAGCGCCTTGATCGTCGTCGGACTAACCTGTTTCTGATGGGTTTACGCCCTGAGTTTGAGGCTCTTCGCACTCAGATTCTTAACCTCTCCTTTGCCTGCACTCTTTGAGGCATTTGCTACTGTGGATGGCGATGAGCGGAGGCGACGTATTCTTGTACCACTTTCTCCACCTGAGGTTCTTCCTTCTGTTCTGGATCATACGGCTTTTGCTGCTCTTTCAGGCTCTCGCCCAACAGGTAACGTCCATACTGTCAGCATTGTCGCAAGCCAGGCCATACCATTGATCGCTGCTTTGTTCTCCATCCTGAGCTGAGGCAGCAGTTTTCTCGGAACAAGTCTGGAGGTCGTGGCAGAGGTACGCCTCGTACTGGTGCCATTGCTGAGTCCCACATTGTTCAACTGCAGTCTCATTTGGGATTAGCACCTTCTTCGTCTGCCGGCCCTACAGCTGCTATTGCTACAGGTAATCCTATCGCCCTTCATGGTAAGTCTGGCCCCTCTACTTGGATTCTGGAGCCAATAATCATACGACGGGTGAGCTATCTAGTTTTACATCTCCTGTTACTTTTATTGATCAATCTGTTTGCATTGCCGATGGGTTTACTATTCCTATTCATAGTCAAGGCAATGCCCATTTGTCCTCTGATATACCTCTTTCCTCTGTCCATTATGTCCCTAATTTTGCTTATAATCTCGTGTCTGTTAGTCGTCTTGCAAAGGATTTTAACTGTGCTATTGTTTTCTTACCTGACCGTTGTTATTTGCAGGACCGGACTTCGAGGAAGATTTTTGGCAATGGGCATGAGCGTGATGGCCTCCTCCGTTATTTTCTTGTACTGAGGTTGCTAGGTCTTGACAAGGTATCTCGTTATCTCAGAGAGTATTCTCTTGATCTTCTTCAGGACACGGGTATGCTTGGGTGTAGGCCTGCCTCTTCTCTGATGGACCTAAACCTTAAACTGACTGCAGAAATGGTAGACTTGTTACCAGATCCTTCAGTATACCAACGTCTTATGTGTCGTCTCATCTATTTAACAAACACAAGACTGAACCTTACTTTTGCTGTTAGTATTGTGAGCCAATTTATGCATTCACAGCGCATGTCTCATTTAGATGCTGTCTACCATAAGACCTGTCCTGGTCTTGGGCTGTTCTTTACAGTAGGAGCACAGTCTGGTCTCTCTTGCTTCACAGACGCGGATTATGCAGGCTCTAGGAGTGACCGGCGTTCGACCTCTGGCTTCTGTACTTTTCGTGGTAATCACCTTATCTCCTGGAAGAGTAAGAAGCAAGCTGTTGTTTCACGCTCATCTGTTGAAGTTGAGTACCGTGCTATGGCTCAGGGCACATGTGAGATTCTATGGCTTCGGTCTCTATTGAGTGAGTTGGGTTTTCCAGTAGCAGAATCATCTAGCTTGTTCTGTGACAATAAATCTGCCATCCTGTTATCTTCAGACTCTGTCCTTCATGAGAGAACTAAGCATGTGGAGGTTGACATCCACTTCATTCGAAAGAAAGTTGGTGTTATTACTTCAAGCTTTGTTTCCTCATCCAATCAAACCGCCGATATATTTACTGAGTCTGTTGGTCCAACATTTCTTCAGTCTTATATTGGCAAGCTGGGTCTCATTAATGTCTTCGCTCCAGCTTGAGGGGGAGTGTTGGAATTAGGAGATAATATCGCACTCTCTCTATATTGAATGTTCTATTTATGGGTCATGTTGACCAACTTTATTTTTGGTTTAATTGCTTTTCCTTTTATACTTTCACAACTTGGTGTATATATTGATTGAGATGTAAATAACAAATTAAGTTTTCCCAAATCCTTTTAAATAAGATATATGTTTTTAGTGAATTATGATTGTATACTATGCAGCACAGAGAATTCAATGTGGGTGTCACGTTTGAGTGGGACACTAAAAAGCGTCAAACATACGAAAAACCGAGTTAATTTTTTTCTTTTTTTGACACACGCCTTAAACGCTATGAATACACTCGGACAAGGTATTGAACATGGCAAGGAATCTACTTAAAAATGTTTTTAGAATTTTGAGGTAAAAATCTTATTAGTATAAATGGTAGATGAGAAATAGGTCTAGTTGAAAATTTAGGTAGGGCCGGATCTAGAAAATCAATACGGGGGGGGGGTGTGAGGCACTTGATAGAAGTTTGTACAAGGGCTGCCCCTGAAAAAAAAAAAAAAAAAAAAATTGGACCTATTTATACATATTTTGTGTTGATGATATAAACTAATACATATTCCGCATCATTTCATTTGCTTCCAACGAAACATACTTGTGTCCATCGAGATAATCATGTGGTTGTACTTGTCATATGAACAACCATTTTATTTTAGAGATGGCTTTTTAGCTTACTATGTACTTATATGTATTTTTTGTATTCTATGAAGTGTTTGACAGTAGATTGGCGACTTAATCCTCTTGTATTTTCAATTTGAACTACATATTTTAATGCAGCTCTACATATATAGACCTCTCAAATGTTCAATTAATCAATTATTAGCTTTATACACGCATATAGTTAAGTTTGAAGTTATGTTTCCCCATGTTTCTCAATGTTTCCAATTTTTTCCACTGTTTCCGAAATGTTTCCGAAACGTTTCCGTTTCTGGGTAGACCGAAACAATAGACCGAAACGAAATTTTGATCCTTGCCCAAAACATAAGAGGGAGGAGGGCTTTTATAATTAGCACAAAACATAAGAGAAAGGGGGCTAAGTATGACAATTTTAAAATGTCAGGGGGGCTAATTGTAATTTTAAGGAGGGCTAATTGTAAAAAAAAAAATTAGTGCAAGTGTATAATTTTTCAAAACCGGAGGGGGGGTGGGGGGCGCGGGGGCTTAAACCCCCCCTTGTCCTTCTTTCTGTCCGCCCCTAGAAATGGGAGTGGAGTCAACATGGGTTTATTGTACAAATAATTGAGAAAATACAATTTTTTTTTTTGTTTTTAATTCCCTGTGTTCGAATTCTACACTTTAATGATTTCCTATATCACTGTGTCCATGTCTATGCCACATAGGCCATATATATGAGTTAAAGTTTGATATACATGTTGGGAAAATGTTGCATTTAAAATGGTACTAGGCTCCGAAGGTGTTAGATTCAAATCTCCCTCTACACTTCTATGTGCATGTTTGCACCTTTGATATGTCTCCATTACAATGGAGTGGAGGTTTGCAAAACTTTGATATACATTCTTGGCTATTCGCTAACAAATTACACTATATGAGCAAGTGCTCACATGATAGTAATTCGTATGACAACCATCATGTAAAACTTTTTCAGTACATTTTATTTTTATTAGCTCTTTTAAGTTGTAGAATATAAGAATTCTGGACACCTGATGACAGTGATATATTGAAACACTTTACAAGAGGGGAGACTTCTAAACTATCGGAACTTAAAGCACTCCCAAAGTGCTTTCATATCAGAACAAAGAAATGTCATTGTGTTATATTCTTACTAAAATTCAATAAATGTTATCACCTGGATTGCAACCCCCGCTGAGAACTTCACAAGTCCTTCTTCGGTAAGCTTTTGTGGTGCAGTTCTCCCTCGAATTCCTTTGGTAACAAGCTTTGTAGAATCTCCAGCTTTGGATCTTGCTGACAATCCTTCATCAAAATGCATCTACACCCAAATGGACGACAATTAAGATGTGGAAAATAAACTAATCCAGGACATTAGCAACTGAGGTTGATACAAAAATTTATGATCCTATTATTTTATTAAAGATGGTTTCTTTACTGTGTTTTTCCTGAACAAAACAATAATATCATTGCACCTAGAGTGATCTTTAGAAGCATGATAATTGTTGGGTAAAACTATTTCCATTTCAATATTTCTGGTAATTTATGTCAAGGTACTGAATTGTGTCAAGCCTAGAGTCATTCACAACACATTCTTACTGTAAATACTAACTTTTATAAATCTTTGTACTGCTGTTGACACGAAGGAGAGATTTTAAGTGCGTCATATTATTTGATTACTTTCAAGCATACTGTCCCCGCGGAAACATATGAACTTTGGTTTTCCTCGCATAGTTCATCGCGGTTCACATGATACACAAGCGTTAAGGCTACTTTTGGGGAAACAAAAGGAAAACTCTCTCATCATTCCTTGGGTGCAAGCTTGGGAACATAATCTTTACAGCATCCAAAACCTGTTGGAGAAGCGTGTGGTTCTTGAGGGGTAAGGAACATGGGGTTCTTGATGGGATCCAAAAACCAGAACATGGCTTAAGCAATTTTGTAACACCGGCCCATTTCCCTATACTTATTTATGTTGTTAATCTTGTATTTTCACAACCGATATACGAGTATGGAGGCTTATGACTTCAATATATTGAATTCTTTATTTATAATTTGAATGAATTGGTTGCTCGAACCATTGAACCCTTAGAAAGCTTGGGAAGTTTTATAACCCTAGCGCTCGAACTTAACTAAGTAGAACTCGAGCGCTCGCGCCAACTAGAGCACTCGAGCTCCAAAAGTGTCACATGAGAGCCATGTGCCAAGGCCAATGTCTTGTCAAAACAATGACATGGTAAAGCTTAGGGAAGACAACTCGTCTAACCCCTTTTATATTAACAATGGGAAGGAAAAAGAAAAAAAAATTACATAATGACCCACTCACTAAGACTAAATAACAAAAAACATTAAATAACTCTAACACTCCTCAAGCTGATATGAAAATGTCTCTCATGCCCAGCTTGTCTAGGATAGTGCAAAACGGTCGCCTCCCAAAAGCTTTGGTAAGAACATCCACAACTTGATCGCAAGTCTTTACGAAGGGAACACAAATAGTACCACTACTAATCTTCTCTTTGATGAAGTGTCGATCAATCTCCACGTGCTTTGTTCTATCATGTTGAACACTTTATTGTCACAAAATATCTTCATAGAATATGTCTTATCAACATTCAGGTCGTTCAGTAATGACCTAATCTGCAGTAGTTCACAAATACCTTGGGCCATAGCCCTGAATTCAATTTCTGCACTCGACCTGACCACTACATTCTGCTTCTTACTTCTCCAGGTAACAAGGCTACCTCCTACAAACGTGCAATACCCTAAAGTGGACCTCCTATCAGTAATAGAACCAACCCAATTTGCATCAGTGTATGCTTCCACCCTTAGGTGGTCATGTTTTGCAAAAAACAAACCTTTCCTTAAATATCGAAGGATCCCAAAAATAGCTTCTTGATGCAACTCTGGCGGAGAATGCATAAATAGACCAACGACACTAACGGCAAAGGCAATATCCGGACGAGTATGAGATAGGTAAATAAGCTTACCAACAAGTCTCTGATAACTCCCCCTGTCCACTAACTCCCTCCCCAAGTTTTTTATTATGCTCCATAGGTGTATCACACGCTTTACTGCCTAGCATTCCTTGTCTCTTTCAACAAGTCTAGGACATACTTCCTCTAGCAAATAAAGATCGCATGTTTGGATTGAGGAAGTTCGATCCCAAGAAAGAACTTCAAGGCCTCAAGTCTTTTATCTCAAATTTAGTGACCAATTGCTTCTTCAACCTTTCCATTTCCTCCAGGTCATCTCCTGTAAGAACAATATCATCAGCATACACAATAAGAGCAGAAGTCTTACCCTGTGAAGAATGTTTGATGAACAATGTGTGATCTGCATGACTTTGTCTAAACCCAAACCGAAGTATGGCCTGTGTGAATCTCTTGAACCAGGTCCTTGGAGATTGTTTGAGACCATTCAGTAATTTTTTAAGCCTACACTCCTTCCCATCTGCCTTGGAGTTCTCGAAACCTGGAGGGATGTGTTGAGATTGTTTGTCCCACATCGGGGAGTCATAACCTAGCTACTCAATACATAAGTTCAAGGGGCTACTCCACTCATAGCCAATTGGTTTTGAGCTGGATGCTCCAATTCGGGTATCAGAGCAGGTTATTGTTGGGCCAATTTGTCCACATGTACTCCACGTCACCCTATCTCAGTAATCCACATGTCTGTCTCTCAGTCATGCCACACGTGTGGGGGCGTGTTGAGATTGTTTGTCCCACATCGGGGAGTTATAACCTAGCTACTCAATATATAAGTTCAAGGGACTACTCCACTCATAGCCAATAGGTTTTGAGTTGGATGCTCCAATTCAACAGGATGTCCATGCACAACTCTTCTTCTAAGTCACCATGCAGGAAAGCATTCTTCACATCTACCGCCTGGGACCATTTCAAGAATTTTGCCCATTGAAAGGAACAGTAATAATTTTGAGATTGGGATCCAAGGGTGTAACCATGGTCTAAACAGTGGTTGAACTTGAAGCCGTTGGTTTCTCAGGTCTGTCATAGTTCCAGATTACGAATGGAAACCCCCACAACAAACTGAAGGAAGACGAGGGAGATGGGTACAAAAAAATCAACAAACTTTATTCAAGGGTCCATCATTAAGGGACCAACAAGAAGCCGAACAAGTATTCTTCAATAAAACAGCACACTTGGAATGGTGTTGGATGTAATCAGGCCCTGTAGGGCTCGAGGGTTGGGTAAGGTGGGATCAGGGTTAGGTTTAGGCCAGAGTGGTGCGGCGCAGGACCTGGGTGGGTTTGGTAGGGATCAGTGTAGCAAAGGATGGGGCTTTGGATGTGCGGCGTAGCCTAGAAGGGGGCTGGGTGTGTGGCGAAGGCTAGGGTGGCTGGTGGTGGTGCGGTGTAGGCTATGGTGGTGGTGGCACATGTAGTATTTGTGGTGGTTTGGGGTTACGGTTTGGTGTTTGGCTCTGATACCATGTCAAAACAATGATATGGTAAAGCTAAAGGAAGAACTTGTCTAACCCCTTTTATATTAACAATAGGAAGGGAAAAGAAAAAAAATTACATAATGACCCACTCACTAAGGGGGTGTTTTATAACCCAACAGGAAGGGAAAAAAATTTCAGCACTTATTTTATTTCAGTGCGTTTGATAATGCACCACTTAATTGAAAAAAATAACAACAAAATCATTGAAAATGTAAAGTGAAATTTTTTTACTAAAAATAATCATTGAATGCAGTCTATTCCAGTACTTGAAACACTATTTTCAGTATTGCAAGCTCAATCGATTAAAATTTTCAATACTTAAAATTCAGCATTTATTTTTCAGTACTTAATTTTCAGTTTTATCAAACATCATGACGAAATAACAATAAACATAAAATAACTCTTAACATGTCTCACATTTATTACATTTAGAAACTGCGAAATTCCAGAGAGAGCTGAGGTAGAGATAGAGAGTTCTTGTGAGTGTTCACTCACTTCACACACATGCATGCTTGCATGTTTATGCAAATCACACACACACACACACATTCTCCTTCAAAGATCAAGAAGAAGAAGAAGATAGTAGAGGTGGAAAGAAGATCATCACCATCAAAGCTTGTTTTGGAGCTTATTTGAAGATCATCACACACACACACACACACATCATCTATCATCATCTAGGATCATCCAACAACTTGTGAGTACCCCTACTCAATAATTAGTTTTATGAAGTTTTTGAAGTGATCAAACAACATGCAAGTAGCATTCAAACACCCAACCGAAAATCTATTTGCAGAAGAATCGTAGAACCCAAGCACTCGGGGCTCGTGTGAGCGCTCGCATAGGTTCAACAAGCCAACCCCGGGCGATTCCATTGTCTGAGAGCTTGAGCTCAATGATTACATAAGCCAGAGCACTCTCAGATCATGAGCGCTCGAGTTGAACAGAGGTTAACTCTATGTGCTATGACTAGGGGTGTAAATCGGTCGGTCGGTCAGTTTTTTTCCCCTTTTTTTGGTGTTTAAAAACAGACCAATAGGGGTGTAAATCGGTCAGTCGATTTTTTAGGAGTTCGGTCGGTTTTGCGATCGGTTTTAGCTTGTACATACATTTAGGAAACCGACCAATCAGTTTTCGGTTTGGTCGGGTTGCGTTTTTTCTTACACCACTAGCTGTGACTGCGGATCTAAGTGCAAGCATGTTATATTGGTTGTACTTTATCAAGTTAAAGTTGTACCAAGCCCTTTGATAATGCTCAAGTGTTTGCATGCGAGTTTTGTACTTTATTATGTTGTACCTTGTGCTGATTAAGGTGTACCTAGTGATAAAAACTGATTTTGAAATAAAAGAACAAAGGATTCTAAAATTTCTAAAGGCGAGCGCTCGAGGTTTCTGGAGCAAGCGAGCCGAGAGCGCTCGCACTCACTGTTTTTAAAAGATTCATGTTTTCATAAGTAAAGTCCGGTTTTGGAATATGTGACTTTCTTAGTCGTTTTCATAGATTCTGCATATAGTAAATTGATGCATGAGAATATTGTACTTCGAGAATACTTGCACTTCGTCGACGTATACCTTGAACGTTAGTTCTGTTCGTTCTTAGAGACAATCGTAGTAAGCACGGTGGAAGTAACAAGTGTAATCAGTCATGTCGTTTGCGTGTCGATCTGGCGAAATCAGTTTTAGTATGTAGTTAAGAGTTTGGTGTACTCGTTGTGGATGCTACTATGGCCAATGGGGCAATGATGGCAAGAGTTGACCTCATCGGTACTGTCGTGATCAGTTGTGTAGATGGTTAATCGGCCAATGGGGCGACGATGTCAATTTACGGCCATTTGGGTGACGATGACAAATTAACCAAGGTTGTGTCATGTCGTTGTGTAGATGGTCAATCGGCCAGTTGGGCGACGATGACAAATTAACAAAGGCTGAAACGAATAAGATGGGGTTACATGGTCATTTGGGTAACGATGTCATTTTTGGCCATTTGGACGACGATGGCAAAAGGTAACCTACCAGACGTAAGGCAACGATATTCCAGGCCAACGGCGTTCAATCCAGATTGTGTTTGGATGTGTCAAGTTGGTAAAGATTGGACCAAAAGTCCAAAGTGATGTCGAGATCAGTAATGAGAAGTCTGTCATGTCACTAGTTGAAAGAGTATGTCATAAGTGTCAAACGGTATAAATTGAGATTCAAAACTTATATATTCATAATCTACACGGAAATACAAAGAGAATGGTATATCACAACCCCCGTTTGGTTGAAGTTTGTAAAACTCGAAAATGGCTCAGTAAGTAACTAACGAGAGGTTAAAGACGACGGTCCGGAGCACTCGAGTAGAGCGGGAGCGCGAGCACTTGAGACTCAAGCGCTCGAGTCTGACGGTCATATATTCCTAATTAATGGTTCAATGAATAAGCGACGACTTGAATAATCGATTAACTGTACTTTAAGGTACTAAACCACGACGACATTTAAATATGCTTTGATATACATTGTGTGCGCTTGTTTACTATACTTACTCTGCTTTCATAAGCTAACGGTGTTTGTGCCCTGGACATCCAAAACGTCTAGGCTTCTCAGGTTCTGAATATGCAGGGCAGTACGATTATGCCAGCTAGAAAGAACAAGTTCAACAGAGAAGATCATTTTACCTGCTTTTAATTTATAAGTCTATAATGGTATAATATAACTAGACACAATGTTTTTAAATTTGAATAAGGCGGCTTGTGCCTTGAAATATTGATAACGTTGTAATAACTTTAAAGTCGGATTATATTAATTGCAATGACTATCATTATCTTCCACGTTGCTTTATAACTCTGTTTATTATTGTTTTAAGCAAGGTACAGGCAAGGATCAAAATTTCCTTCTGTTTCCATCGAAACGGTCGAAACGTTTCCGTTTCCTAAATCATGGAAACGAAACAGCCATGGAATTTCAAAATTTTATGGATTCCATCGAAACGACTTTGTTTCTTTTGTTTCCACCGAAACATAATTGTTTCCATCGAAACAAACCTATGATTCCGCATTGTTACATTTGCTTCCAACGAAATATACTTGTTTCCATCGAGATAATCATGTGGTTGTGTACTTGTCATATGAACAACCATTTTATTTTGAGATGGCTTATTAGCTTACTATGTACTTATATGTATCTTTTGCATTCTATGAAGTGTTTTGTGGATTCTATGAAGTGTTTGACAGTATATTGGCGACTTAATCCTCATGTATTTTCAATTTGAACTACACATTTTTAATGCAGCTCTACATATATAGACCTCTCAAATGTTCAATTAATCAATTATTAGCTTTATACACACATATAGTTAAGTTTGAATTTAAGTTTTCCCATGTTTCTCAATGTTTCCAATTTTTTCCACTGTTTCCACATGTTTCCGAAACGTTTTCGTTTCTGGGTAGACCGAAACAATAGACTGAAACGAAATTTTGATCCTTGGGTACAGGACAATGGATCCCTGACCTGTCATGATCTACGGGTCCAAAAAGGAAATGAAAAATTTTCCCTATTTTTGCTACGTCGGGGCGTGACACAAACTAATCGAAAGGCATGGTCGTGACTTGATAGTGATGCCAAATGGAAGTCGTGAGCTCAGTAGGTTTGGGTATGTAAAGATAAGAAGTGATGGGAATATCTTGTATTCAACATAATAAAAAAAAAGAGTACAAGCTTTTAAATAGGCTAAGCCTAACCTATACATTTTACCCACTAACCGATGTGGGACAACCACATAACTACACTTTTACATATTTACCCTTTAACACTCCCCCTCAAGCTGGAGCATACATATCATATGCACCCAGCTTGTTACAAATATATTTCACACGTGTCCCACCCAATGCTTTAGTAAACAAATTTGCTAACTGGTCTGCAGATTTAACATGAACTGTATTAATCACTTTCTGTAGGAGCTTTTCACGAACAAAATGACAATCAACTTCAATATGTTTCGTCCTCTCATGAAACACAGGATTAGAAGCAATATGAACCGCTGCCTGGTTATCACAAAATAGGTTCATAGGCTCAGACTGAGTGAACCCAAGTTCCTCCAACAAATGCTTCATCCATACTAACTCACAAGTAGTATGCGACATAGCTCTATATTCTGACTCAGCACTAGATCTAGCAACAACGGTTTGTTTCTTGCTTTTCCACGATACAAGATTTCTTCCAACAAGTACACAGTACCCTGTAGTAGACCTCTTATCACTAGGAGATCTGGCCCAGTCTGCATCCATGTAGCTCTCAATTCGAATGTGACCATGATCCTTATACAACAAACCACGGCCCGGAGCCCCCTTGAGGTACCTCAAGACTCGAATCACTGAATCTCAATGTGTAGTTCGAGGAGAGTCCATAAACTGACTAATTACACTAACTGCGAAGGCAACATCAGTTCTTGTGACTGTTAGGTAATTAAGTTTCCCAACTAATCGTCTGTACTGTCCTGGATCATCAAGTAGCTCCCCCTGATCTGGCACTAATTTGGAATTGGGATCCATAGGAGTATCCAAAGGTTTTGATCCCAACATTCCTGTCTCTGTCAGCAAATCAAGAACATATTTCCTCTGAGATAAACATATCCCTTCACTAGACCTGGCCATCTCAATGCCTAAGAAATACCTAAGCTGTCCCAAGTCTTTGGTCTGAAACTTGATTTGTAAGAAAGATTTCAACTCATGAATGCCCTTAGAGTCATCACCAGTAATGACGTAATCATCAACATAAACAATTAATAGAATCTTCCCCGCTACAGTGTGTCTATAGAAAACAGAATGGTCAACACCACATCTCTGAAGCCCAAATTCAGCAATTACTTCACTGAGACTGCCAAACCAAGCACGAGGAGACTGCCAAACCTAGACTCCCCCTGAGCAACAAATCCAGGTGGTTGCTCCATGTAAACCTCCTCGAGAAGGGTACCGTTTAGAAACGCATTCTTAACATCCAGCTGATGAAGGGGCCAGTGATAAGTAGTGGCCACTGAGATGAAAAGGCAAACAGAAGCAATCTTGGCCACGGGAGAAAAAGTCTCGGAATAATCAAGTCCATAAACTTGAGTGTAGCCTTTGGCAACAAGGCGTGCCTTCAAACGATCCAGAGTGCCATCAGGATGAACCTTAACTGCATATACCCAACGGCAACCAACCACAGATTTCCCTGGCAGGAGAGGGACCAAGTCCCAAGTACCAGTTTCCTTAAGGGCACACATCTCATCCTGCATAGCTTGGTTCCAACCAGAATGGGCAAGTGCCTCTGCAATATTCTTAGGAATAGATATGGTAGACACGGAAGCAACAAATGAAGAAAAGCTAGGAGACAAATGATCATAAGATATAAAGTTAGAAATAGGATGAGAAGTAGTACACGAACGCTTACCCTTCCTGAGAGCAATGGGAAGGTCTAAATCAGTCACACCCGTCCCGGGAAATCTATTTATTTTAAAATACAGAATTGATTTATTGTGAATTATTAATGTTGATTAATAATTGTGGATGTGGTTGACGTGGGTCCACGGTGAGTGTCAATCGAGGACACAGAGATTTGATAATCAATGAGGGATTGATATGAGTAAATGACATTTATGTGATTTTAAATGTTATTTGACTTTACCTGATTTTCGTGAATAATAAATTTACCTATGTAGAGTAAATTTCTGGTAGTTTTGATCCTATTTTAGATCATTGTGAACACTGTGGTGAGAACGTGAGTGATAAGTGGCATAAAAGGTAGGTTGTCTAGAGATTCCACGAAATTAGTTTCGGAACGTGATTTTCGGACCCAAACGGAACCTAGACAAAAACTTTTATAAATTTGAGTTTTAACTCGTGAAGTCATAAAATGGACGTGTGCGACGTTTCAAGAATTAATTAGAAGTTTTGAGAACTCGTGGGGAGGTAAACGTAATTCCCGAGAGTCATGCCTATATATAGTAGTGGATGAGATTTCATTATCATCCAAACTTACAAAATATCAAGAGAGAGGAGAGAGAGAGAGAGGAGATTTGATCCTACGATCTTCCCGACGACAAACGGCGACCGTTCGTCTGTCAGCTTTGAACCAAATTTCATATTCGAGCTCCTCGAGGTAAGAGCTACATTTTGATACCACTTAGGTCTTGTTTAGCTAAGTTTTTCCGAAAATCTAATTTATGGAAATTTGGGAAAAACATGTAAATACTTGTAGGAATCACTCCTAATCTGAGATCCGACGATTATTTGGGCCTATAGTTGATCCTTCAAAGTTTCGAAGAGATCGCACGAGGTATGAATTCTAGATCTATGAAATATATAAAAATTTCATGTTTTGAATACCGACTTTGATATTTTGGATCTGGGCGAAATTCGTGTATTAATTAAGCCCGTTAATTATGCACGTGAAATTACGATAAAAGCATGTATAACTGTTTATGTGAGTATGTTATGTGTTTACTTGGGTCAAAGGGGAGTTTGGTGCAATTTCATACGGGGGTAAGCTCCTCGAACCTTGAGGATTGTAATATTGATTGTGGTTGCGACTGGTATGGAAGAAGGCCGAACCAGGACACGGTATCTGGTATGGAGGAAGGCCCAACTAGTGTACGTGATGCGTGGGAGAGGTGTGCCTTCCACGGCATCAGTTACATTTACAGGATGAATGCGTACCACTCACCCTAGAGACTATTTCTATGTGTTTTAGATGTTTTAAACCATGAATTGTCATATAACCATACATGTAGCATTGTACACTCAGCATATAGCTGAGCAATGGAGATTTACTCCATTGCAGGTATGAAGAAAGGAAAGATGGAATGCGAGGGATGAGGCCGTTGGGATCATTTGGAGGAGTTGGGGTATAGATTTTTGTAACCGAATCATAGAAGCTCTGGATTATTATTGAGTTGATGTAATATTCTTTTTAAAACCTTTTTAAGTTGGTTGGAAGTGACTTGGAACTCTTGAGTTTGCGTGTTGATGTTTAACACGTTGAATTTCATGTTTTATGAATATGTTGTAGGCTTGTAGCACTTAAGAGATTTGATCCAAACGAGTTCCGTTAATGTTTTCAAAGCTTAAGACATGCAGTCTAATATGTTTATATACCTTTGGTAAAGTTTCAGAACGATTGGGAATTTGTATGTTGAGTTCTGTTGTAATTGCGACGTTTTCAAAAAAGTAAAAATAGGCAAAAGTGGGCTGCCCGTGAATAGTGTTTTTACAAAGGAAGTACCTTTTTCGGAAAATATTGAACTGTTCTAGTTTGCTTTTAGGGTACATTTGGGGTCTCTAATAACACTTTTATAGTTAATTTGAAATATTATTAACTTTTCAAATTGATACGGATTTTACGGACTCATAGTTCAATGTTATGTTTTTCTTCCAAAATGAACTTTGTTTTAAAGAGTTTCTTTAAGTTTCTTTTCCGCTGCTAGAGTTATAGAATGAATTGGATGAGTCTCAGTAGCGTGCCACGTGTCCTATTTCCGCCCGTAGCGGGATGGGTCGTGACCAAATCAGTTGGTTCTGGAGAATATGGCGGATCTGATGACACGGTAGGCGGAGGCGGAGTAGCGGAGTCCACTGGAGTCTGTGGAGGTGGACGACGAGTACAAACTTGCAAATCAGGCCGAGACAATCGGGTGGAAGCATCAGGAGTAGGCGGTGTAGTAGTCGGAATAGGGGAGACAGGAAGAGGAACAGGAAGCATAAAGTCTGGATCAGTAGCCGAGTGAGATTCCGAATAAAAGGGTTTAGACTCGAAGAATGTGACATCAGCAGAGACAAAGTATCGATGAATGGAAGGACTATAACAACGGTACCCTTTCTGAGTCCTAGAGTAGCCCAAGAAAATACACCGAATGGCTCGTGGGTCTAATCTATCAGTCCCGGGAGACATCTGATGAACAAAGCAAACACACCCAAAAACACGCGGAACGACTGAGAATGGTGACTCAACGGGGAACAGGCTTGAGTGCGGAGTGCAGCCATTGAGAATAGAGGATGGCATACAGTTAATCAAATAACAAGCAGTGAGGACAGCATCCCCCCAAAAAAATTTTGGAACACGCATTTCAAATAACAAGGTGCGTGTGACTTCTAATAAGTGCATGTTTTTCCTCTCGGCAACACCATTCTGTTGCGGTGTGTGTACACAAGAAGATTGATGAATCATGCCTGAATGTGTCATAAAAGTACTGAAAGGTTCAGAATAATATTCCTTTGCATTATCACTCCGAAGAACACGAATGGGCACACCAAATTGAGTTTTAATTTTAGAACAAAAAGCACAAAAAATAGAAAACAACTTAGAACGATTTTTCATTAAATAAAGCCAAGTTACTCTTGAATAATCATCCACAAACGTAACAAAATACCGATACCCCTTTGTGGAGGTTATACGGTGAGGACCCCATACATCATAATGCACTATCTGAAAAGGACTAGATGCTCTTTTATTGACCCGGGGAGCAAATTGAATACGGTGATGCTTCCCCAACTCACACGACTCGAACTCTAAAGACTGTAAAGAACTTAAACTAGGAACTAAAAGCTTCAAATTAGCTAATGAAGGATGACCAAGGCGGCAGTGGATCTGATGAGGTGAAATGGTAGCAGGACAAGCTGTTGATGAAGGAGCAGGGACAGGATCACCATCAAAGTAATAGAGACCATTGGACTCATGCCCGACGCCAATCGTCTTCCGAGTCTTCAAATCCTGAATAAGAACAGAATCAGGAGAAGAGGATACACAACAGTTAAGATCCTTAGTTAACTGACCAACAAACATTAAATTAAAGGACGAACGAGGTATAAATAAAACAGAAGACAAGGATAAAGGTGAAGAGGGTTGAGCAGTCCTGATTCCTTCAACAGGAGTCGAGGACCCATCCGCTAAAGTAATTGGGGGAAGAGATGATGATAGCCAGATAAATGTAAAAAGACTAGATATACCTGTCAAATGATTACTAGCGCCAGAATCAATTACCCATGGGGAAGAACCTGAAGCAATGCAAGCAGTATGTGTACCTCCATGCTGAGCTAAGGAAGCAGATGAGGTAGATGTCTGGTGGGCTGCCTGATACTGAAGTAACTGAGAGTATTCCTCGCGAGGAACAGAAACGGTATCCATAGGAGCAGTAGCAGGAGAGTACCAAGAATCAGAGATGGCGGCATTCGCAACCTGGGGGGGACGACCATGGAGCTGCCAGCATGTGTCTCTGCTATGCCCATCCCGAAAACAATAAGTGCACTGAAGAGTCTGGCCTCTACCACGGCCAGGACGACCACCCCGAAATCCCCCTCCGCGTCTGCCACGAATAGGGCCACGAGCTGGTGGGGTCTGAGCAATAAGAGCGGAGCGATCAACAAGCGAAGGTGCGGGAGGTGGGTCCCGAGGGGTGCTCCGTAGAACACGCTGATATGTCTCGGCAAAAGTAGGAATAGCATCACTACCAAGAATTTGAGACCGAATAGCCTCATATTCCTGTTTAAGACCAACAAGAAACTTCATGACTAACATTTGCTCCCTCTGTTTTTGTTGTTCCGGAACACTGGTGGTAGGGGGCATAACAGTATTCAACTCTTCATGCAATAGCTTCATAGCAGCAAAATAATCCGTAACTGACAAATCATTCTGCTCGAGCTTGAAATACTGAGAGGACAAATCATACATCCGGGTTAAGTTGCTGGAGTACAGAAGATGAAGATAGTCCCAAATCGCTTTACAAGAGGTCAAGTGGTTACATAGATCAGCAACGTCGGGCTCCATAGAGTTCCATAAAAGTGTCACGAGTTGAGCATCCAACCGTTTCCACGCCAGAACAGCCTTGTCATCAGTGGTGGGAGGAGACCCAGTAATATGGTCATCATGGCCTAAGCCAGTAAGAGACATGGTAATAGCGTTGGTCCATTGAAGAAAGTTGTTGCCATTCAACTTACGAGTTGTGAGTTGGATGATAGATTTAGACTCCATGGTCAACAAAAGACCCAAGATAAACAAAATATGAACTAAATCGGAAGGAAAAAAGGCAGATTGAAACCAAAAAATGGTCAATCTGAACTAAAACACAACAGATCTGAAGGAAAAAGTCTCACCGGAGGTTGGCGAGGGTCGCCGTGGGGCGGCGAGGGTGGCCGGGGGGGGGGGGGGGGCGGAGGTGGTGGGGTGGCTTGGGTGACCTGCGGCTAGGGTTTGGGGAGGGGGAAAAGCTGTGATGGTTTTCCTTTTTTTTTTTTTTTTTTGATAAGGACGAAAAAGGAAGGAGAAAAAAAAAAAAAAATTCAAAAGAGATTGATTACCCGAACTTCTCGATCACGGCAAAGGCGGGAAAAAATGAGCAATCCCAGATTCGGGAGGCTGTGATACCATGTAAAGATAAGAAGTGATGGGAATATCTTGTATTCAACATAATAATAAATAAAAAAAGAGTACAAGCCTTTAAATAGGCTAAGCCTAACCTATACATTTTACACACTAACCGATGTGGGACAACCACATAACTACACTTTTACATATTTAACCATTAACAGGGTAATTGCAGTTTTGCAAGCCCAATCAGGTTCAGAGCTGGGTCAAGTTAAATTTTGGTTCTGATTCAGTCAATTTCTGGTTTGGTTCCTCATACCTAGGCTCGAGAGTGAAGCTCCTCTGATTTGCGCCCCAATTTACTACGTCTAAGACGGTCGTGAGTCATCTTCATGGTTCGAATTGGTTCGAGGACCTGTTTGGTTCAAATTAGCAAGCGCTGGTTCAGAATTCAATTCATAAAGCTCCCAGTGCAATTGTAATTCCCAATCCTTTGTCAGTTGGGTTTTTGGCTTCAAATAGTGACCTTTAGTCCTTGTTTGGTTGAGATTCACTTCAATTACCAGTTCAGAGTTAGGCTCAGTTGCAAAATAATTTGCAATAACAAGAGAAATTGGAAAGTAATTAAAGAACTAGGGTTTGGGAAAGGGAATATCTGTAGATTTAGGTTAGGGCAAAAACTTAGGAGAGCAAAGATGTCTCGTAGGATTTTATTTATGAAGAGAAGAAAAGTAAGATTACAATAGTACCCCTATGTCTAATACACAAGAGTAAGAAAAGCAAAATAAAACAAGCTAAGCAGCTTCAAACACTCCCCCTCAAGCTGGTACAAAAATGTCTCTAATTCCCAGTTTGCTGAGGGCAAAATGAAACGGTCTACTCCCAACCCCCTTTGTAAGAATATCTGCAAGTTGATCCCCGATCTTCAAAAATGGAGTATAGATCACACCACTGCTAATATTTTCCTTGATAAAATGTCAGTCAATCTCCACATGTTTAGTCCGATCATGTTGCACTGGATTGTGAGCAATGTTGATTGTAGACTTCTTGTCACAATACAATCTCATAGAGTCACTAGGAGCAAGACTTAAGTCTTTTAACAACAATTTAATCCACAGAAGTTCGCATATACCTTAAGCCATGGCTCTGAACTCAGCCTCTGCAATAGACCTAGCTACCACATTTTGCTTTTTACTTCGTGTAACAAGATTACCTCCCACAAAGGTACAATAGCCTGAAGTGGACCTCCTGTCTGTCACAGATCCAGCCTTATCAGCATCTGTGTATGCTTCCACTCGAAGGTGGTTATATTTAGCAAAAAACAAAAACCTTTCGAGGAGCTGATTTCAAATACCTCAAAATCTTGAAGACAACCTCCATATGAGATTCACGGGGAGCGTGCACGAACTGACTAATACCACTCATAGCAAAGGCAATATCAGGTCGAGTATGAGAAAGATAAATGAGTCTTCCCACTAACCTCTGATATCTACCTTTATCCACCTCAGCACCACCTGAATCATCATCAAGTTTCTGATTTGATTCAATCAAAGTGTCACATGCTCGAGTTCCAAGTATTCCAGCCTCCTCCAATAAGTCAAGTACGTATTTCCTTTGGGAAATAAAAATTTCATGCTTAGATCTAGCAACCGCAATTCCCAAAAAATACTAAAGAGTCCCCAAGTCTTTTATTTCAAATTCCTTGGACAAGTACTCCTCTAGCCTTTGCATTTACTCCAAATCATCCCCAGTCAGGACAATATCATCCACATACACAATCAATGCAGTAGTCTTGCCCTGTGACGAATGTTTAATGAACAAAGTGTGATCGGCTTGACTCTGTCTAAAACCATACCTGAGCATAGCTTGTGTGAACCTTTCGAACCACGCCCTAGGAGATTTTTTCAAGCCATACAATGATTTTCTGAGTCTGCACACCTTGCCGTCTGTCTTAGAATTCTCAAAGCTAGGAGAAACATCCATATACACCTTCTCATCAAGATCACCACGGAGAAATGCATTCTTCACATCAAACTGGTGAAGTGGCCACCCAAAGTTGGTAGCCAGTGACAAAAGGACCCTAACTGAGTTCATCTTTGCAACGGGAGCAATGTCTCCTGATAATCAATCCCATAGGTCTGTGTGAAGCCCTTAGCAACAAGCCGAGTTTTGTATCTTTCAACGGAGCCATCAGTCCTATACTTCACAGTATATACCCACTTGCAACCCACAGTTCTTTTGCCCTCAGGTAACTTTGTCAATTGCCACGTACCATTCTTATGAAGAGGTTTCATCTCTTCGATCATAGCATGCTTCCACTTGGGGTCCACAAGAGCATCCTGGACACTTAGGAATAAACACAGAAGCGATTTTCGAAAGAAAAGCTTTATAGAAGGAAGACAAGTGAGAATATGACACAAAATTCGAGATAAGGTGTTGGGTACAAGCCCTAACACCCTTACGTACAGCAATAGGGACATCAAGATCAGAATCAGAGTTACCTTGGTCCTCAACACTTGAAGGAGATGTCAGTGGAAGAATAGAAGGATTGATCTCTTTATTCTTGGACTTACTCCATGTGCCTCTTGAATAAACCATCAACTCCTCTTCTTTTAATGGAGTATAAGCGTCGTCTTTCTCCATATCCTTCCCAACTTCATTTTCTCCCTCAATTTTTTCATTTTCCCTTACTCCCTCAGTGGTAATATCCATAATTGCTCCCCCTGAAGACAAAGGTACGTCTTCCTCATACCACTGCTCCCCTGAAGAGGTGACTTAGAAGAAAGCGAAGACTGAAAATACGACTGAAATTCATGGAACGTAACATACATGGAGACATACCATTTTCTCGAAGGACGATGGTAGCACTTGTAACCTTTCTGGGTTGGAGAATAGCCCACAAAAACACACTTAATTGCTCGGGGATCTAACTTCCCATGAGTAGGGGAATGATTGTGAACAAAGCAAACACAACCAAACACACGGGGTATTATAGAGAACAAAGGAGAAGTGTCTGAAAGAACTTCAATGGGTGCCTTTTTGTTAAAAACTTTGGTAGGGAGGTGATTGATAAGGTATGTCGCTGTTAATATGGCTTCAACCCAATATGACTTTGAGCCATTAACCGAAAACATAAGAGATCTAGCGATATCGAGCAGATTACGATTCTTGCATGCCACCCCATTTTGTTGTGGAGTGTCAATACAAGAAGTCTGATGAATGATCCCATGGGAACAAAAATACTTAGCAAGACCCGAATCAATATACTCACCCCCCTGATCAATCCCAAACTGAGTGCAAGTCATCGTATGAAAAGCTTGGAAAATTGAGAAGACTTCTTTTTTTTTTTTCTTTCATCATATAAAGCCAAGTGGTACGAGAATAATCATCAATAAATGTAACAAACCATCTATGACCTTTCAATGAAGTAAAACGAGAAGGACCCCAAATATTAGAGTGAACTAAAGCAAATGGAACTGAACTTTTATTAAAAGTAGGAGCAAAAGAAGCTCTATGATGTTTACCCAGTTCACAAGTTTCACAAAGTAAATCGTAAACATGTCTATTCAAGACTAACGAAGGAAACAAGTGCTTTAGTAAATAAAAAGAAGGATGTCCTTGTAAAAGTAGAGAAATAATATATTTGATTGATTAAAAAATGATTACAAGAGCCTAATATATATAGGCTTAGCTACAAGCTACACTTTTACAATCTAACCGATGTGGGACACTATAACATTACACTTTTTACAATATTATCCTCTAACACTCTCTCTCAAGCTGGAGCATTCATATCATATGCACCAAGCTTGTCACATATATATTTAACCCAAGACCCAACTAATGCTTTTGTGAACAAAACGGCTAACTGATCCGCGGATTTCACGTGAACGGTATTGATTACTTTCTCTAGAAGGTTTTCCCGAACAACATGACAATCAACCTCGATGTGTTTTGTCCTTTCATGAAATACTGGATTGGAGGCTATATGAATGGCAGCTTGATTGTCACAAAATAAATTCATAGGACAAGACTGAGTAAACCCAAGCTCTTCTAGTAAATGTTTCATCCACACTAATTCACACGTAGTATGTGCCATAGCCCTGTATTCAGACTCAGCACTCGACCTAGCAACTACTGTCTGCTTCTTGCTCTTCCAGGACACAAGATTACCACCAACCAAAACACAGTATCCTATAGTGGATCTCCTATCACTAGGAGATCCTGCCCAATCAACATCACTGTAGCTCTCAATCCGTATATGACCTCGATCCTGGTACAATAAACCACGACCTGGAGCTCCTTTGAGATACTTCAAAATACGCATCATTGCCTCCCAATGTGTGGTACGAGGAGAATTCATGAACTGGGTAATGACACTCACTGAAAAGGCAATGTCGGGTCCAGTAACCAAAAGATAATTAAGCTTAACAACCAGACGTCTGTACTGCTCAAGACCTCCAATAACTCCCCATGATCTGATAGTAACTTGGTGTTAGGATCCATAGGAGACAGGTTTGGATCCTAACATTCCTGATTCTGATAGGAGATCAAGCACATGCTTCCTTTGAGATAAGCAAATCCCTTCACTTGACCTAGCAACCTCAATACCCAAGAAATATCTAAGCTGCCCGAGGTTCTTGGTTTGAAATTTATTTTGCAGAAATAACTTCAACTCCAAAATACCCTTGGAATCATCTCCGATAATAACAATGTCATCAACATACACAAGCAAGAAGATTTTACCTGCTTTAGTATGTCGATAGAAGACTAAATGATCGACACCACATCTCTGGAGTCCAAATTCAGTAACTACATCACTGAACCTACCAAACCAGGCACGAGGAGACTGTTTCAGGCCATGCATAGATCTTCTTAATCTACATACCATATTCGACTCCCCCTGAGCAACAAACCCAGGTGGTTGCTCCATATATACCTCTTCCAACAAAGTGCCATTAAGGAAGGCATTCTTGACCTCAAGCTGATGTAAGGGCCAGTGAAATATGGCTGCAAGAGAAATGAGGAGACGAACAGAGGTAATCTTAGCCATAGCAGAGAACGTCTCGGAATAGTCAAGGCCATAAACCTGCGTATAGCCCTTGGCAACAAGGCGGGCTTTCAGGCGATCTATCATGCCGTCAGGGTGCACTTTAACAGTATAAACCCAACGACATCCCACTACTGTCTTGCCCGGAGGAAGAGGAACTAAGTCCCAAGTACCAGTATCTCGTAAGGCAGACAACTCATCTTCCATTGCCTGTCTCCAACCGGAATGGGTAAGAGCCTCTGCAACAGTGTTAGGAATCGACACAGAAGACAAAGAGGTAACAAACGAAGAAAAACAGTAGATAGACGATTATAAGAGATAAAGTTGGAAATAGGATGAGAAGTACAAGAGCACTTACCCTTACGAAGAGCAATGGGAAGGTCAGATTCTGATGCAGGCGGATCTAAAGACGCGGAGGCGGTTGGCGGAGTAGCAGAATCCGAAACAGTCCGATGACGACGAATGTATGTCTGCAAGTGTGGGCTATCCAGGCGGGAGGAAACCTCTGGGGTAGGAAGGACAGGGGATGCAGGAAGTAATGCAAGAGGTAAGGGAAGCATGGAATCAGGATCACTCATAGAATGAATGGGACTCTGAAAAGTATGGAGTGGACTCAAAAAAGGTAACGTCAGCTGACACAAAGAAACGACGCAGGGTTAGCGCTACAACAATGATAGCCTTTCTGAACGCGAGAATACCCTAAGAAAACACACTTAATAGCACGTGGGTCTAACTTGTCAGTGCCCGGGGTAAGCTGATGGACAAACCAAACACATCCAAAAACACGTGGACTAACTGAAAATAGAGACTCGATCGGAAATAATGTAGCATGAGGAGTGCACCCATCTAGAACAGAAGAGAGCATACGATTAATTAAATGACAGGCAGTAAGAACTGCATCCCCCTAGTAACATTTTGGAACCCTCATTTCAAACAACAAAATGCGAGTGACTGCTAACAAGTGACGATTTTTTCTTTCAGCAACACCATTTTGTTGAGGTGTGTGCACACACGATGATTGGTGGAGCATCCCACATTTGCTCATAGAAGTGGTGAAAGGATGAGAGAAATATTCCTGTGCATTATCACTACGAAGAATCTGTATAGGTTAACTTCATTACAAAATGCACAAAATATTGAAAATAACTCGGAACGATCTTTCATTAAATAAATCCACGTTATTCTGGAGAAATCATCAACAAAGCTAACAAAGTATCGATACCCCTTAATAGAGGTTATACGGTGTGGGCCACAAACATCCTAATGTACTAATTGAAATGCACACGACACTCTTTTATTGACTCGGGGAGCAAATTGGACGCGGTGATGCTTCCCCAACTGACACGACTCACACTAGGTTGTAGCAGCTTCAAGTTGGCCAAGGAAGGATGTCCAAGGCGGCAATGATTCTGGTGAGGTAAGGATCAAAATTTCGTTTCGGTCTATTGTTTCGGTCTACCCAGAAACAGAAACGTTTCGAAAACATTTCGGAAACATGTGGAAACAGTGGAAAAAATTGGAAACATTGAGAAACATGGGGAAACATAACTTCAAACTTAACTATATGCGTGTATAAAGCTAATAATTGATTAATTGAACATTTGAGAGGTCTATATATGTAGTGTTGCATTAAAAATGTGTAGTTCAAATTGAAAATACATGAGGATTAAGTTGTCAATCTACTGTCAAACACTTCATAGAATCCACAAAACACTTCATAGAATGCAAAAGATACATATAAGTACATAGTAAACTAATTAGCCATCTCTAAAATAAAATGGTTGTTCATATGACAAGTACACAACCACATGATTATCTCGATGGAAACAAGTATGTTTCGTTGGAAGCAAATGAAACGATGCGGAATCATAGGTTTGTTTCGATGGAAACAATTACGTTTCGATGGAAACAAAAGAAACAAAGTCGTTTCGATGGAATCCATGGAATTTCGAGATTCCATGGCTGTTTCGTTTCCATGACCTAGGAAACGGAAACGTTTCGGCCGTTTCGATGGAAACAGAAGGAAATTTTGATCCTTGTGGTGAGGAGACATTGTAGCAGGACAAGCAGTGGGAGAAGTGGGTGGTGGAGATGAACCATCAAAATAGTAGAGACCATTGGATTCATGCCCTACGCCAATCGTCTTCCGAGTCGTCAAATCCTGAATAAGAACATAATCAGTAAAAAAAGAGAAGCATTAACATTCTTTGTCAATTTGCCAATAGAAATTAAATTAAAAGGAGACCGGGGTATGTAAAGAACAGAAGATAAGGACAAGGATGAAGACAATGAAACAGTCCATATTCCTTCAACGGGAATAGAGGAACCATCAGCTAATGTAACCGGGGGCAATGAGGATGATTTTTCAAGAGATGAAAACAGGGTCAATATACCTGTGAGATGATCAATAGCTCCAAAATCAATTACCCAGGGAGCAGAACGAGAGGTGAGACAAGCAGTGGATGTACCGTTCTGAACAAGAGAGGTACTAGGAGAAGATGCTTGCCGAGATGCCTGGAACTGTAGGAACTGAGTATACTCATCCCAAGAAACTGAAAAGTGATCAGACACAACTGGAACAGGAGGATGAGTATCACTAGGAGTAGTAACAGCAGCATTGGCAAGCCGTGCAGGACGGCTAATAAGTTCCCAGCAAGTCTCCCGAGTATGACCATCCTTGTTACAATTATCACAATGACGTGTGGGGCCGCGACCACGGCCTCCTCGTCCACCACGATAACCCCCTCCACGACGAGGAGGACCACCACCCCGACCGATAGGATGCTGTGAAGCCTGAGTAACAAGGGCTGAATGATCGGTAACGGGAGGAGCAAGGGTAGTAGAATCCCGAGAAGTGCTACAAAGAACACGCTAATAAGTCTCGGCAAGGGAAGGAAGGGAGGCACCACCACGAATCTGAGATCGAACTGGCTCAAACTCAGACTTCAGACCGGCAAGAAATTTCATCACTGCCATTTGCTCCCGCTATTCCTGTTGTTTCTTTGCATCAGTAGTTATAGGAATAACACCGTTCAATTCTTCATCTAACCGTTTGAAGGAGGCAAAATACTCGGTAACTGAGAGATCACTTTACTGCAACTGAAAATACTGAGAGGAGAGATCATACATCCGAGTGAGATCGCTGGAGAATAAGAGATAAACATAATCCCAAATATCCTTAGAGGTGCCCAAGTGACCACACATATCCGCAACGTGTGGTTCCATAGAGTTCCAAAGGAGGGCAACGATTTGGGCATCCATTTGTTTCCACGTTTTGATGGCCTTGTCGTCGGTGGTGGGAGAAGACTCGGTAAGGTGAGCATCGAAACCCAAGCCAGTAAGGGCAATGGTGACAGCCCTAGACCATTGAAGAAAGTTGAAACCATTCAACTTTCGGGTAGTGAGTTGTGGGAGAGCCTTAGACTCCATGAAGAATAAGAGAAAAGAGAAAATTCAGATTTTGAGCAAAAACAGATTGAAAAAGGACCAAATCGGAACAGATCTGGACAAACTAAAGGCTGTCTATGAACAGTAACTTTGGCGATGAACAATAGCTTTCGGATGAATAGTAACTTTCGATGAACAGTACCCTCGGATGAACAGTACTTTGCGCTGAACAGTAACTTTCGGATGAACAGCACTTGCGATGAACGGTAACTTTCAGATGAACAATAACTTGCGATGAACAATACCTTAGTATGAATAGTAACTTTCAGATGAACAGTACTTGAGGGGCAGCGGCTAGGGTTTGAGGGGCTGCTGATCTTCTTGGATCTTGGACAAAAATCCGGCAATTGATAAAACACTCTCGATCAACTTTGATCGGCAATAACAAGAGGAGCAAACCCTAAGATCGGGTGCTCTGATACCATGTAAAAGTAGAGAAATAATATATTTGATTGATTAAAAAATGATTACAAGAACCTAATATATATAGGCTTAGCTACAAGCTACACTTTTACAATCTAACCGATGTGGGACACTATAACATTACACTTTTTACAATATTATCCTCTACCAGTCCTAAATGTCTATGCCAAAGATGTAGGTCTTCAGCTTTATTCTCAGAAACCACTGTGTGATGTACTAACGATCCTCCAACATCCAGGAGATAAAGTCCACTCTCCTCTCTACCACTGCCAATCGCCCTCGCGGTAAGGTCCTGGAACACACAATGAGAAGGGAAAAAAGTTACACTGCAATTTAAGTCTTAAGTGATACGACTAATGGATAACAAATTATGGGAGAAGTTGGTAATATGAAGAACAGATGACAAAGACAAAGATAGAGTGGCATGAATAGTACCCTTCCCGGAAATAGACGAAAAAGTATCATCAGCAACACCAACCTTGTCTTTACCTGAATAAGGCTTGTATACAGAGAAAATATCAGAACATCTAGACATGTGATCAGAAGCATTAGAATCAATAATCCAGGGAGAAGAAGAATGAGACAAGTGTGCCCTGGCGGATGTGACTACGTTACCTGAATGAGCAAATGAAGAGGAGGCACTGTAGATGTAGTAGAAGCAGATGTGCGGCAAGCCATCAAGGAACGAAGAGCTTGCTCTACCTCTGAGGCAGTAAATAGTGGTGGATTGGAAGTAGGTGGAGCCTGTTCAACAGGAGTCGATGCCGTAGTATGTAGTATGATGAGCACGATAATTACCTCCCTGCGAATGTCCCCCACGACCCCCAGACTGTCCTGAACAACCCCACGACTGTCCAGGTGGGCGGCCGTGCAGTTTCCAGCATGTCTCCCTGGTATGATAGGGTCGATTACAATAATCACAGAATTGCTTGGCTTTCTCAGACGACCCAGACTCATTAGAATACGACCTCAGGGCTATTTGTTCCCCTCTCTCTGGGGAACTAAAATGAGCGCAGATCTCTCGGTAGAAGTGGTTGGAAGCATAGCAGAACGACAACTCTTCTCGTTCTGTATATATGCAAAGGCCTCCTAGAGAGAAGGCAAAGGATCCATCCCAAGAACACGTCTACGAACAGGATTATACTCGGCATTAAGTCCCTCCAAAAACTTAAAGATCCTCTCTTTAGTAACAAGTTTATTATAGGCAACTGAATCGGTTGGACAAACAGGTTTATAGTCCAAGAGGTGATAAAGTCGTTTCCAACTAGTGATTAGAGATGTGAAATACTGAAGAACTCTCCCTGTTCCGAGCACACTCATCTCTCCCTGTTCCGAGCGACCAATCATCCGCCTCAATTCAAATATATGTGCAGAATTTCCCTTTCGAGAGCAGGTGTTGGCCATGGTCTCCCAAATGTCTTGGGCAGTCGCCATGTCCAAAAAACCCTCAGCAATCTCTGGAATTATAGAATGGCAAAGCCACGTCATGACAGTGGAGTTTTCCATCTCCTACTTATCATACGCAGCATCCTCAGTGCTAGGTGCCTTGATTCGTCCGTTTATATATCCCATCTTTCCTCGGCCCTTAAGAGACATGATCACCGACCTAGACCAAGCTAGGTAGTTTTGGCCACTGAAGAGAGAAGAAGTAAGCTGGACGTTCAGGCTATCAAAAAGGAGCAACAACAATAGTCTCACTCCTAGGCTGTTGTGTATTCATAGTGGATTTTTCTATATCCGACATCTTGAATCGACACGCAAAAAAATACCTGCAATCACAAAAAAGGGACTAGGAATGTATACCAACAGTGATGGGGAACTCAAGTATCTATCATGGCCCCATGCAAAGACTTCAGATCAGCCAAAGGTGATCAAGGGTCTATATAAGGACCAACAAACACGAGAGAATAAACTGTCGATCAAAACGGAGTAGTTGTAATGTACTAGAAAAGATGAAGAGAAGCTAAGAAGGTTCAGCGAGGATTTCAGTGAGCCGCTGATGGAATTAGGCTTGCATGTGGTTGTCGGCTAGGAGAGGGGAAGATGTATGACTGTTGGCTGGGTGGGTAGAGATGCCTCTACCAGTATCGACTAGGCCAGAATGGCCATGGTTAGTGTCGGGAGGTTGTATTAGGTGGGTGGGAGGCTTGCGAAGGCTGTGTGCTTGGCTAGGTGGCTTCAGTGCAGGCTAGGGGGCCTTGGTGGGCTGCGGCTTAGACCAGGGGGCCTATATGAGTGGCTGAGAAGGTCAAGGGTGGGGTAGGATGTGTCGCAAGGCTGAGTGGTGGTGGTTTTAGGTGGTCCGATGGTGGTGAGATGGTGGGTAGTGGTGGAGAACCCTCTTAGGGTGGTTTTGATACCACATAGAGTTAGGTTAGGGCAAAAATTTAGGAGAGCAAAGATGTCTCCTAGGATTTTATTTATGAAGAGAAGAAAAGTAAGATTACAATAGTACCCCTATGTCTAATACATAAGAGTAAGAAAAACAAAATAAAACAAGCTAAGTAGCTTCTAACAATATCTATTAAAGAGAGCTCTAAGGCTCACTTGGTTTACAAACCAATATCAAATACAAAATATCCAAAAACTAATTTTCTCTCAACCCTAGTCAGATATGTACACCCTAATTACTCCATGCTAACCTTACATGGTGGTGACTAAACACGAATTGACAACTAAAACAAAATAACATAAAAGTACTCCTACTTAGACCTAAAGTACTACACAATATAAAGTACTACATCATTCCTAATCTTCGATACCAGCCCTTTTTCCAAGGGATGGAGTAGGGTGTATAACAACTTTTTCCTTTTCTTTTTTGTGGTGATGCCAAAACCCTCATCTAAGATTTGCAATCTAATAAATACCCATTGCATAACCTTGTCAAACCCTCCACCTCAAGAAACATCGAACCCCCAAAGAACTTAATATGGTGTAGGATTCAACTCCGTGATTTTCTTTCCACTATTTGGAGGAAATAGTCTAAAAGAATTTTGAAATCCAACACGTCTCGCTGAAAGTTAATAAAAAAGAAAAACGAAACCGAATAACCAATGAAATTTTGGATCTCTATATAACGCACTTTTGACTTCATGTACTGATTTCCCAATAGCTTAATTCTGAAACTGAGGGAAGTGTCCCCAATTGGGGACTTACCTTCGCATGCTCCAAATGTTTAATAGCTTCCTCCTGCGAAGAAGAGTTCATAAATAACTGAATGCAGCAAAGTCCAGCAGCCACATGGTCCTTCTTGATGACCTGAACCATCAACTCACTGTTAAATTAACCTAAGAGAACTTAATGCTTTAAGAAGAACCTTTAAGGTGGAAGTTAAATTCTACCGACAAACAAGAAAGAAAAAGAAGATTCTTTTAAAAAAAAAAAATGCTTGCATTTATTTTAACTGTCCACACAATTGAATTGTGATACTCTCAAGCATAATGAACTAAAATCGAAAACCTAAAAAAAACCCTATAAAATTCGCAAATTAAACACCACTCAGATAAAAGGGAAGGCTATAGAAACTCTCAGACAAACTTGAATAATGGTGCATTAAAATGCTCAAATCCACAATAAAATTGAAGAGAAAATAGATGAAATTTCTTGGGTTTAGGTTGGGCGCAAGAAAAAGAACGTGAGTGCTATGCTTTTAGTCAATCTGAAATTCTTACAAGTCTAAAACTGTTCCAAACTAACCACTTATTTATAATCCTAATAAGCTATACTACCTTCACATGTAGGTTACCAACACAAGTAACAAACCAACGACAATAAAAACTAAAGTACAGCAGCCAATACATAAGGTACTACAGTAAAACACATCAAAAGAATGTATTTATACTACAACAAAACATCCCATGGATAATTAGGACACTGGGACAAGTTTCAGTGCTTAAAGAATTTTCTAACAAGTCTCCCTCTGTCTAATTTATCTTAAAATCCTAAATATTATTACTTTACCATTCTACATATCTTCTTCTCACTACTCAAGTGATGACAAAAACCAAATTATTAGAAACCAACAAGGCCAAAAGATTACTGAAGAAAAATAAAATAAAAAATCATCTCTATGTATTGTTGTCAAATTGTGAATCGGTTCACAAGTGCTCTATATCGTGAACCACATTAAATCATGAACCATAAGATTCACTTATTGTAGAAAATAAAAATGAACACAACAACAATTTAGCACAAATTTCATGCTATATCAAGGCTCAAAATGCAGAAAGTTTGGCACTAAAAACTTAGAACTCACATTTTCAAAATTATGAATCATAAACCATATTGAAATGTGAATCATATTGGGGTGTATGAAACTCAAATCGACTCGTACGAATCAACTCATTCCAACAACCATCCACAGACGGACATGCATTAAAGAGTCGAAGGCAGAGAGATCAACAACCAGACGTAATAGATCTATGAAGCAATTAATATACGACAACTTCCAACATAAAGTAAGATACGTTGCTTATGGATAATCGATATTGTTTAAGGTTTGTTAAAATTTAAGCAAAAGAACAATGTGCTCCGATATTACATTTACAACCGACTACACTAAAAGCTTAAGCTAATATAGAGTGGGGTAATTTTGTTGCTTATATCTTTTTATATTAATAATATAGCCAACAGTCCAACAGTGCAAATTTTAAAGTTTTCCAATATAGCAGAAACCATTCGTGATACATTTTCAAACACAAAACATAAATAAAGAATGTAATGTAGGAGTAATTTTATGGATCCATGTAATCAACCGAGTAAAAACAAGACATGGGTAGAAAGATAAAAATAAATAAATAAGTTATAAAATTTCTTTAAAAAGCTATGAGTAAAAAATTGAGGATAGAACTCTACCATAAAAAGGAAGCAAAAGGAAAAAGAATAGACGATGAGTCATTGGAACGACAAATTAAATGGACTGACAATGCAATCAGACAAGGTCTTGTCAGTGGGCTCATGCATTTAGCTCACCAATTAGCAGTGTTGGAATATATATTTATTATAGTCAAACTTATTCACGGACTGATTAGGAATAGATTTATTGTAATTGATTATAGTTGTCTATTTCCTTTTTCTTTTCTTTCCTTTTCTCTTCTTTATTTCCTTTTTTTGTTTTTCCTAGCTTGTATATAGACACATTGTGAATGAATAAATTATCAATTAGCCTTCTATCTTTCTTCTTGGTATCAGAGCCACAACAAAAACACCAAACCCTAGCTCCCCACCACCAGCCGCCGCCACCCACAGCCTCTCCTAGGCTCGCCGCAACACCTCCCAACCCCAGCCCACCTCGGCGCATCCCCCCACCACCAGCCGAGGGTCCCACAAGCCCCCAGGGCTCCGGCGCACCTCCCAGGTCCCCACCAAGGCCCTTGTGCCTCTCCGACAGCCTCTACGCTGTCCTCCGCCCCTCTGTGGGCCTCTCCTGCATCCCTGTGATGCATTAGAGCCTTAGTGCTCCTTCTCATCTCTCTTTCAGACCATTATTTGGTCTTCGGTTGCCCCATCTGTGCTCCACCTGTTCTGGGCAGCCCTCCATCTTCTCGATTTTCCAAATTTTTGTTGGTTTTCTCTTGGGTTCAGACACTCCGGTGTGGCTCATGATGGAAAAAATATTGATCCTGCTCGTCCAAATCTGTCTCTTTCTCAACACACCTCTGCTCAACGGGTTACTAGTGTGTTGTTGAGTGGAAGGAACGTTGCCGCATGGTCCCGTTCTTTCCGTCTCTATCTTGGAGGCAAAGGTAAGTCTGGATGGATTCTAGGCACTGTACCCAAACCAGCGCTCTCTGATCCTACATTTGCTCAGTGGGATATTGATAACTGCACCATTTTGGGGTGGTTATTTAACTCTATGGAAGATCGGACTTATCATATGTTCATGTTTCATGATACTGTTTCCAGCCTATGGACCTCTCTGACTCAAATGTATGCTCATGAGTGCAATGATTCTCGTATCTTCGAACTTTATCAGGATGTTACACAGGCTTCTCAAGCTACATTAGGTCTTTCAGTTGCTGATTATTTTGGTTACCTTCAGTCCCGTTGGGAGGAACTGGCTCAGTATGAGCCTCTTAGTGAATTTCCGCCTGAAGCAGCTACTATTGCTCTCCGATGTCTCAATCGCCATCACACCTACCAGTTCTTGATGGGGCTAAAACCTAAGTTCGAATCTCTCCAGACTCAGATTTTAAACACATCCCCTACGCCCTCTTTATTTGAGGCTTTTGCTACTATTGATGGAGATGAGAGACGTCGTCGCTTGCTTCAACCTCCGGCTTTACCTGAGCCCACTCAAGTGCCTGATCAGATGGCTCTTGCTGCCCCGACGGGCCCATTCACTCGTCCTCCTGGATCTGGTAATCGCCCTTTCTGCACTCACTGTGGTAATCTTGGTCACGTTAAGGATCGCTGCTTCAAACTCCATCCTGAACTTCGTGAGAAAGGTGCCCGAAATAAAGGAAAGGGTCCATCGCGCACTGCTGCTATGGTTGAGACTACTCCTACTCCGAATCTCCTTCAACTCCAGACTCAGTTGGGCCACCTTCAATCTCAAATAGGGGCATTGCTTCAGCAAGGTTCTCATTCTGGCACCACTCCCACTGCTACTTTGGCTTCAGGTACTCCTTCTACTGCACTCCATGTTGGGTCTAGCAACCCCTCGTGGATTCTGGTGCCAGTGATCAGATGACTGGTAAGTTGTCCTTGTTTTCATCCCCTTTGGTTCCCATCTCCCAATCTGTACGTATTGCCGACGGGGTCCACTATCTTCTGTTCTTCATGTCCCTAGTTTTCCTTATAATCTTCTTTCAGTTAGTCGTCTTGCAAAATCTCTTAATTGTGAAATTGTGTTCTTACCAGATTGTTGTCATTTGCAGGATCGGATTTCGAAGAAGATTTTTGGCAGGGGATATGAGCGGGATGGCCTTTACTATTTTGGTGATCCACCTGGCGGGAGTTTGACTTTGTCGTCGTCAAGTCTTCAGGCGTCTGTTTTGCCTGAATCTTCTAAGTCTTCTAGTTTTTCTTTAGAGTCAATAAAATTGTGGCACGCCCGCTTGGGCCATGCAAACTTTCATTATCTTTGTGAACTATTTCCATTATTAAATAAAGCCTGCCAGAAATTTAAATTCAATTGTGTTGTGTGTGAATTATCTAAGCACACTCGTTCTCATTATATACCTCGCATGAATCGTGCACCGTCTGCTTTTGATATTATCCATACTGATGTGTGGGGCCCTTCCCCCATTACTGCTATTTCTAGTTACCGTTATTATGCTACATTCATTGATGATTACACTAGGTGTACATGGGTTTATTTGCTTAAGAAGAAATCTCAAGTTTTCTCCTTGTTTTTGAATTTCTTACAAATGGTTAAGACCCAATTTAGTACTATTGTTCGTAATCTACGTTCTGATAATGGTCGTGAATACATTACTAATGAGTTTCGGGCAGAGCTTAATAAACAGGGTATTCTCTAGCAACTCACTTGTCCCTACACTCCAAAACAAAATTATGTGGCGGAATGAAAGAACCGCTCCATCATGTCTGTTGTTAGGTGTCTTCTGTGTGGAATGAATGTACCCAAATATTTCTGGCATCTGGCCGTTCTTACTGCCACTTTTCTTCTTAACCAGACTCCAAGTCGTGTTTTACAAGACAAGGCACCTCTGCAACTTCTTCAGCCCGACAAAACCCTCTTTCCTATCCTACCTCGGGTCTTTGGTTGTATATGCTTTGTCCAAGATCGCAGTCCAACTCGAACAAAATTAGATAACAAGGCTGTCCGCTGCATCTTCTTAGGTTATTCACCTATGTCAAGAGGTTACAGGTATTATGATCCTACCACTAGTCATATGTATCATTCTTTGGATGTCACCTATTTGGAAGATACTCCATTTTTTGCAGGTCCTCAGTCTGTGACTGATCCTCCTTCATCCGAAGTCTCCAGGATTCAAACTCTCCTCCGCGTCCTGTTCCTCTGTTTGAACAACCTCTGGAGCCTTCTTCCAACCTTCCGTCGGTTATCACTACTGCTCCTACTCAGGTGTACTCTCGCCGGCCTCCTGCTCAGACTCCACTTCCAATATCTTCACCGGAATCTGGTAATGTTTCTCCACCTTTACCTTCTGTTTCCTCTAGATATCCCTCTAGACTTCGTCGTTCTCCTAATCGTTATGGTTTTTCTGTTAATACTAATCACCCCATTGATCAGTATGTTTCTTATCAGGGACTTTCATAATCCTATTGCTCTTTTCTTAGTCAGGTTGACTCCACATCCATCCCTCGGTCTGTCTCTGAAGCCCTACAGGATCCACAGTGGGTGGCTGCCATGACCTTGGAAATGGATGCTCTTCAACATAATCAGACTTGGGAGCTTGTGCCTCTCCCCCCGGGTGAGAAAACTGTTGGGTGTAAGTGGGTCTTCACTATTAAGTATCAGGTTGATGGTGTAGAATTAGAATTAGGGCAAAACTTAGGAGACAAATAATGTCTCCTGTATTTTATTATATGAGGAGAAGAAACAATATTACAATAGTACCCCTATGTCTAATACATTAGAGTAATGAGAATAACGTAAAAAGCAAAAATAATAAAATAAGCAAACTAACACTCCCCCTCAAGCTGGTACAAAAATATCTCTCATTCCCAGCTTGCTAAGAGCAAAATGAAATGGCCTACTTCCAACACCCTTTGTAAGCATATCTGCAAGTTGATCCCCGGTCTTCACAAATGGAGTACAGATCACACCACTACTAATATTCTCCTTGATGAAGTGTCTGTCAATCTCCACGTGTTTAGTTCGATCATGTTGCACTGGATTGTGGGCAATGTTGATAGCAGACTTGTTGTCACAATACAATCTCATAGAGTCATTAGAATCCAGACCTAAGTCTTTTAACAATAACTTAATCCACAGAAGCTCACATACACCTTGAGCCATGGCTCTGAACTCAGCCTCTGCACTAGATCTCGCCACCACGTTCTGCTTTTTACTCCTCCACGTAACCAGATTGCCCCCCACGAAGGTACAATAGCCTGAAGTGGACCTTCTGTCTGTCACAGATCCAGCCCAATCAGCATCTGTGTATGCTTCCACTCGAAGGTGGTCATGTATAGCAAAAATAAACCCTTTCCAGGAGCTGATTTCAAGTACCTCAAAATCCTGAAGACAGCCTCCGTGTGAGATTCACGAGGAGCGTGCATAAACTGACTAACAACGCTCACAGCAAAGGCAATATCAGGTCGGGTATGAGAAAGATAAATGAGTCTTCCCACTAACCTCTGATATCTACCTTTATCTACCTCCGCACCACCTGAATCATCGCCAAGTTTCTGATTTGACTCAATCGGAGTGTCACACGCTCGACTTCCGAGCATTCCAGTCTCTTCCAATAGGTCAAGTACGTATTTCCGTTGGGAAATAAAGATTCCATGCTTAGATCTAGCGACCTCAATTCCCAAAAAATATTTAAGAGTCCCCAAGTCTTTTATTTCAAACTCCTTGGACAAGTACTCTTTTAGTCTTTGCATTTCCTCCAGATCATCCCCAGTCAAGACAATGTCATCCACGTACACAATTAACGCAGTAGTCTTACCCTGTGATGAATGTTTGATGAACAAAGTGTGATCAGCTTGACTTTGTCTAAAACCATATCTAAGCATAGCTTGTGTGAACCTCTCGAACCATGCCCTAGGAGACTGTTTCAAGCCATATAGTGATTTTCTGAGTCTGTACACCTTTCCATCTGTCTTAGAATCCTCGAAGCCAGGAGGAACATCCATGTACACCTCCTCATCTAGATCCCCATGAAGAAATGCATTCTTCACATCAAATTGGTGAAGTGGCCATCCAAAGTTAGCAGCCAGTGATAAAAGAACCCTAACAGAGTTCATCTTTGCAACAGGAGCAAATGTCTCCTGATAATCAATTCCATAGGTCTGTGTGAAGCCCTTAGCGACAAGTCTAGCTTTGTACCTTTCAATAGAGCCATCAGCCCTATGCTTCACAGTGTATACCCACTTGCACCCCACAGTTCTTTTGCCCTCAGGTAACCTTGTCAATTCCCAGGTGCCATTCTTACGAAGAGCTTTCATCTCTTCGATCATAGCATGTTTCCTGGGATTCGCGAGAGCACCCTGGACATTATTAGGAACAACCACAGAAGCAATTTTCGAAAGAAAAGCTTTATAGGAGGGAGACAAGTGAGAATATGACACAAAATTTGAGATGGGGTGTTGGGTACAAGCCCTAACACCCTTACGTACAGCAATAGGGACATCAAGATTAGAATCAGAGTTACCTTAGTCCTCAACACTTGAAGGAGATGTCAGTGGCAGAGTAGGAGCGAGCTCTTTATTCTTAGACTTACTCCATGTGCCTCTAGAATAAACCATCACCTCCTTTTCTGTTAATGGAGTACAAGCGTCTTCTTTCTCCATATCCTTCCCAACCTCATTTTCTCCCTCAGTTTGTTCTTTTTCTTTTTCTGTCTCCGCAATACTATTTTCTGTCTCCGCAATACTATCCATAACAACTTCCCCTGAAGACAAAGGAACAGGAACAGACAAAGGCACCTCTTCCCTATACCAATGCTCCCCCTGAAGAGGTGACTCAGATATAAGCGAGGACTGAAAGTATGACTGAGATTCATGGAATGTAACATCCATGGAGACAAACCAATTCCTCGAAGGAGGATGGTAACACTTGTAGCCTTTCTGGGTTGGAGAGTAACCCAGAAAAACACACTTAAGGGCACGGGGATCTAACTTCCCCCGAGTAGGAGAATGATTGTGAACAAAGCACACACAACCAAAAACGCGAGGAGTTATAGGGAACAAAGGAGAAGTGTCTGACAGGACTTCAACAGGTGCACGTTTGTTCAAAACTCGAGTTGAAAGACGATTAATAAGATACGCTGCTGTTAAAACAGCATCACCCCAATAGGACTTGGGAGCATTAACAGAAAACATTAAGGATCTAGCAATATCTAGCAGATGACGATTCTTGCGCTCCGCCACCCCATTTTGCTGGGGTGTATCGGTGCAAGAAGTTTGATGAATGATCCCATGGGAGCAAAAATACGCAGCAAGACCCGAATCAATGTACTCACCCCCCTGATCAGATCTTAAAACTTTTAATTCAGTCCCAAACTGAGTGCCCACCATTTTATGGAATGCCTGGAAAATTGAGAAAACCTCCCTTTTTTCTTTCATCATATAAACCCAAGTGGTACGAGAATAGTCATCAATAAATGTAACAAACCATCTATGACCTTTCAAAGAAGTAAAACGAGAAGGACCCCAAACATCAGAGTGAACTAAAGCAAACGGAACTAAACTTTTATTAAAAACAGGAGCAAAAGAAGCTCTGTGATGTTTACCCAGTTCACGAGTTTCACAAAGGAAATCAGAAACATCTTTATTTAAGACTAAAGAAGGAAACAAATGCTTTAGTAAATAAACAGAAGGATGTCCTAAACGTCTATGCCAAAGATGTATGTCTCCAGCTTTATTATCAGAAACCACTGTATGATGTGCTAACGGCCCTCCAACATCCAAGAGATAAAGTCCACTCTCCTCTCTACCACTGCCAATCATCCTCCCCGTGGTAAGGTCCTGAAAGACACAATGAGAAGGAAAAAAGGTTACACTGCAGTGTAAGTCCTGAGTGATACGACTAATGGATAACAAATTATGGGAAAAATTGGGAATATGAAGTACAGAGGATAAAGGCAAGGATGGAGTAGCATGAATGGTACCCTTCCCAGAAATAGAGGAAAATGTACCATCAGCAACACGAACCTTGTCTTTACCTGAACAAGGCTTATACACAGAGAAAATATCAGAACATTTAGACATGTGATCAGATGCACCGGAATCAATAATCCAGGGAGAAGAAGAATGAGACAAGTGTGCCCTTGCGGATGTGACTAAGTTACCTGAATGTGCAAATGAAGAGGAGGCACCTGTAGATGCAGTAGAAGCAGACGTACGGCGAGCCATCAAGGAACGAAGAGCCTCCTCTACCTCCGAGGCAGTAAATAGTGCTGAATCGGAAGTGGATGGGGCCTGCTCAATAGGAGTCGGTGTCGTGGGATCTAATGATGTAGTATGATGAGCACGATAATTACCCCCCTGTGAGTGTCCCCCACGACCTCCAGACTGTCCAGAGCGACCCCCACGACCCCCAGGCTGTCCAGGTGGGCGGCCGTGCAATTTCCAGCATGTCTCCCTGGTATGATAAGGCCGATTACAATAATCACAGAACTGCTTGGCCTTCTCAGACGAACCAGACTCATTAGAGGTACCACGACCCCTGGACTGTTTGTTCCCATCTCGCTGAGGAACCGAAATGAGAGCAGATCTCTCGGTGGAAGTAGGTGGAAGCATAGCAGAACGTCGACTCTCCTCGTTCTGGATATATGCAAAGGCTTCCTGGAGAGAAGGCAAAGGATCCATCCCAAGGACACGGCTGCGAACAGGATCATACTCAGCATTAAGTCCCTCCAAAAACTTAAAAATCCTCTCTTCAGCAACCAGTTTACTGTAGGCAACGGAATCAGTTGGACAAACAGGCTTATAGTCCAAAAGATGATCAAGTCGTTTCCAACTAGTGGTCAGAGATGTGAAAAACTGAAGAACGCTCATCTCCCCCTGTTCCGAGCGACCAATCGTCCGTCTCAACTCAAATATCTGTGCATAATTACCCTTTCGGGAGTAGGTGTTGGCCATGGTCTCCCAAATATCTTGGGCAGTCGCCATGTCCAAAAAACCTTCAGCAATTTCAGGAATCATAGAATGGCAAAGCCAGGCCATGACAGTGGAGTTCTCCATCTCCCACTTGTCATATGCAGCATCCTCGGTGCTAGGTGCCGTGATTCGTCCGTTGATATACCCCATCTTCCCTCTGCCCTTAAGAGACATGGTTACAGACCCAGACCAAGCCAAGTAGTTCTGACCATTGAAGAGAGAAGTAGTAAGCTTAACATTCGGGCTTTCAGAAGGAGCAACAACAATAATTTCACTCCTGGGCAGCTGTGTATTCAAAGTGGATTTATCGCCATCCGACATCTTGAATCGACACGCAACAAATACCCGCAACAATCGAAGAACAAAGAGAACAAACTGGTATCAACGGAATCGCAGCACACAATCGTACTCTAAAGCACCATACAGGATGCAATAAACTCAATCATCAATGTCCATAGAAGGACCAAAAAACGAGAGAAGTTAAAACACAATCAGCAGAAGATGTTGGACAGCACTGTAGTGAAGGAAGGGGGCAAAAGAACCAATAGAATCTGGACTAAAAAAAAGGTTCAGCAGGGCTGGTGCAGCATGGAGGACCTGCGGCTAGGTGCAGGGGCTGGAGGTGGAGGAGCCGAAGCCCTAGTGGGCTGCGCCTATGTGCAGCGAAGCCCCTAGGGGCTGCGGCTTGATGAGGCGAGGTCCAGGGGGGCTGCGGCTTGGGCTGGAGTGCCCTGGGGAGGCTGCGGCCTGGACTGGGTGGCACTGGGAGGGCTGCGACTTGGGCTGGGGTGATTTGGGGGGCTGCGGCTGGTGGTAGGGATGGTGGTTTGTGGTGTTTAGTGGTGGTGGATGATAATCCCTCTTAGGGAAGCTCTGATACCATGTAGAATTAGAATTAGGGCAAAACTTAGGAGACAAATAATGTCTCCTATATTTTATTATATGAGGAGAAGAAACAATATTACAATAGTACCCCTATGTCTAATACATTAAAGTAATGAGAATAACGTAAAAAGCAAAATAATAAAATAAGCAAACTAACAGATGGTACTATCGAGCGATACAAGGCGCGTCTAGTTGCCAAGGGCTTTACTCAAATCCCGGGCAAGGATTTTAGTGCTACCATTGCTCCTGTCGCCAAATTGACATCTGTTCGGCTTATAATCTCTTTGGCGGCATCTCACAACTAGCCCCTACATCAACTGGATGTTAAAAATGCCTTTCTAAATGGGGATTTGGATGAGACTATTTATATGGATCCTCCTCCGGGTTTTTGGGCTGAGGGGGAGTATTCAGGGAAGGTATGTCGTCTTCGAAAATCTTTATACGGACTGAAGCAATCTCCCCGAGCTTGGTTCAACCGCTTTAGTGAGGTTATTTTATCTTTGGGCTTCACTCGATGCCACTCTGATCACACTTGCTTCACCTATCATCGACTTGATGGCCGGTCAATTATTATCCTGGTATATGTTGACGATATCATTATTACAGGGGATGATGCTCCAGGCATTACCAAAGTCAAGAAGGCTCTCAGTCAATCTTGTGATGTTAAGGACTTGGGGCCCCTTCGATACTTTCTCGGGATTGAAGTTGCTCGCTCTCGTCAAGGTATATCACTGTCTCAATGAAAATACACTCTGGATCTACTGCAAGATACAGGTATGATGGGATGTCGTCCTGCCTCCACTCCTATGGATCCCAATCATAAGCTATCTAATGAGTCTGGGGAACTCCTTCCTGATGCTTCAGTATATCAGCGCCTTGTTGGCCGTCTTATTTACTTGACCAACACTCGACCCGACATAACATTTGCGGTCAGTGTTGTGAGTCAATTTATGCATGCTCCACGATCATTTCATCTTGATGCTGTTCATCACATACTCCGGTATCTCAAGACTTGTCCCGGTCTTGGGTTATTTTATTCTGCAGGTATCCAGTCTGGAGTGTCTTGCTTCACTAATGTTGATTATGCTGGGTCTAAGAGTGATCGTCGGTCCACATCCGGATTCTGCACTTTCTATGGGAATCATCTTCTCTCATGGAAAAGCAAGAAACAAGTTGTAGTTTCTCGTTCTTCCGCTGAGGCAGAGTATCGTGCCATGGCACAGGGAACATGTGAGCTTCTATGGGTGCGTTCTATTCTGAAGGAGTTGGGTTATCCGGTTAATGGCTCATCTACGTTGTTCTGTGACAAAAAGTCTGCACTTATGCTTGCTTCTGACTCGGTTCTCCCTGAACGTACTAAGCATATTGAAGTGGATGTTCATTTCATTAGAGAGAAAGTTCGTTCTGCAATCATTGTTCCAGAGTCTGTGCCCTCTTCCAATCAAGCTGCTGATATGTTTACAAAGTCTGTTGGTCTCTCTCACCTGAAGTCGTCTCTGATCAAGCTGGGTCTCATTGATATCTTTGCTCCATCTCCAGCTTGAGGGGGCGTGTTGGAATATATATTTATTATAGTCAAACTTATTCACGGACTGATTAGGAATAGATTTATTGTAATTGATTATAGTTGTCTATTTCCTTTTTCTTTTCTTTCCTTTTCTCTTCTTTATTTCCTTTTTCTGTTTTTCCTAGCTTGTATATATATACACACATTGTGAATGAATAAATTATCAATAAGCCTTCTATCTTTCTTCTAGTAGTCATGACAGGTCACGCATAAAAAAGTTAAATATCCCTTACATGCATGCAGAACCATACTAGGAACAAGAAGGAAAAAAAAAAAACCTCTTTACACCCACAAAAAAGAAATAGCACGGAGCAAGTTCAGGTTATGTTGGCCAAAAAGATTGTTTGTTGATCTAGCAAAATGGTGAGCATGAACATGGAAACATTATGGTAAAAATGTTCCCATATCACTTTTGAGTTTTGATTTGAAGTGGATAATGAAGAGTTCTAACATAAAGGGGGAGGAGCATAGTACCTGAAACATGTATAGATAATTGAAATGCCTATGGGTTTCGCAATAGATGCATATGCGGGCAAGTGCTGTGAAAGTATACTGATTCACTCCTGCATCATGTGGTGTGGCAGATGAAATTCTTGTTGATATCACTTCCTCCAAGACAGGCATGGCACCATAACCGATGCACAAGTCACACAGGTCGTCAATGGTCCCATAATCAGTTGCCAATGGATCTTGTCTTTGAGGGGAAGAAGATGAAGCAACTACACCCAGCGACGATGGTTGAGGAGGGGGAGGAATAGCATTTGGAGGGAAGAACAAAATGCAAGCGTCCTGGTAATGGCCATGCCGAAACATAAAACCAAGCAAATGCTGACGTGCATACTGCAGAGAAAAAATAAGTAGTATTACAGACCCGACAAACATGGATATTATTACAGATAATTTTTATAACCACTGGATGGTGGAATGAACAGCTAACACATAACCTTGTTGTCAAATCGAGAATCGGTTAGCTAAAATTAAGAATCGTGAATCATATGATTCTATTTATTCAGAAAACATATAATATATATATCCATATGTTGTGAACAAATAATCACAGATACACATTTCTTAAAATGAACAAAAAATACAACATAATACAAGTTTCATGCAGTCTCACGGCTCAACACTTGAAAGTTTTCCACTTAAAACTTAAGGAGTCCAACATTCAAAACTAAGAATAACAAATATATTGATTTGTGAATTGTATAGGGTTGTATGTGTTGGGTGAAACTCAGAATCGAATTTATTGCATTGCCAGATTCTAACCACCATGATTGTAACTATACACCAGCCTGCAGAATCTGACTTAAAAATGAAAAGAAACACAAAAAGACCAAAGATAGGCTAAATTAATGAAAATAGTATATAATAGACACATTGTGAATCAGTAATCAGCTCTGGCATGTTCCCGAGGTTGAAGGAAAAAATTACACTAGATCTGTCAGAAGTGTTAGAAGGTATTTTCACTTGTAAACGTAAACAGATTGACACGATTTCAAATACAATGCTTGTTCGATATGAAATGAAATACAGGAACGGTGGTGGGCTCAAATCTTAACTGGCTGCACTGATACACACAGGTTAAAGAAGCTGTGAATAACCGAGGTTTTATTTACATTTTTATTCTTATTTCTATTACTTCCAAATTTATTTTTATGTGAAATTTCACTCAAAGAGTACTTAAAATAAAGTCCAGATTTGAAAGCACAATCAAATACATATCAATCTTACATCTTGTAGATAGTTAACACATTCAAGGTATCTAATGCTGTCCAGGTTGCTGCGGGGCCCATCTTCAAAATTCAAACTAGCTGTGGAGTTATCATTTGCATATTCTTGAGATCTCCTCGATCTCTCTGACCGTGGGAATGTAGATGGCATGTAAAGAACATTAAGATATGAATCAGCAGAAAGAGAATCATCCAAAATTGCAGGTGCACTTCTAGCCAAATGCTCATACCTGCAGTATTAGATTAATCAGTTAAATTTTATGCAACTGAAACAATATAGAAATTGTTTCCCACGCTTTTGAGTCGTAAAACTAAAATATAGCATATAAAAACATACGCAAGATAACATATAAATAGACACTTTTCAAAATCTAAAGTTCCACAACTTAATTGGAGAAAGAGAGAGAGAGAGAGAGAGACAGAAATTCCACCACTTAATATTAACCATTCACTACTCCGTACGTCACCAAGATAGTATTAGAAATCCAAAGAATTAAAAGAGGTTATTGCATCCACAAACTTTTGCTTATTTTGCTAAATAATCATTGTTAGGTCGCCTATAACTAACTGAAATCTAGTGGATGACAGAAAAAATATTTCCGCAACAATAATATCTTGATTTAATATATTTCATATCTGAAATACCTATCAATTAAAAATCATGCGCTGATCAGTTATGATCTCCTTTCTTCTCTTGGAAGGTCAATTATGTAGGATACGGTTGTCCCATGGGGGACGAGGAACGAGAGGCGCCCCTAAAACAACCATAAAACCACCATAATTCGCAAGTAGATGTACACATTGTTCGATTGTCTCACATCGCCTGGGGATAGCCATCCTCTGTGCTTCTGGGTAATCATCCTCTTATAAGGCGTCTTTTGAGGGTGACCCCATTAGTCTTTCTACTTGGTATCAGAGCTGAGTTGGGCTCCCTCTCCTTGTTGGGCTTTCCCTGTTGATATGGTCCAGGGGGCATAGCGCCACCCCCCCCCCCCCCCCCCCCCCCCCCTCCCGTGCTTCTTATAATCCTCCTCTCTTAAGGCGTCTTTTGAGGGTGAGTCAGGCCCATTAGTCTTTCTACTCACATTAGACGAAAAATAATAGTATAGGTGATGTGTTGAGATTGAGAAGTATTTTTAGTGGCAAATATTTTCCATATTGGAACTCCAAGAAAATAGGATTTTGACAACGTCAGGGAGTAATTTTAGGAGTCATTCAGTATCTTCAATTAGATTCCTGTTTGGTTCACATATGTTCCATGAGTTTCACGATAAAGTGGTGGCTTCATTGATGTATGTGCTTGTAAGCTCCTTGTATATTACTGGCCACTTATCACCCACAAGAGGTTACACTTCACAATGAAGTAACCTCCTTAGCTTTACTATAAATAGGTTGTAATTCTCTTTTTGGGGAGGCTTTTGGAGAAAATTTCAGCCTTGGAAAGAAAAACAAAAATTCCTACTTAAAGCTTGGTTTTGAGTCCCATATCTCGTCATATTCTAGCCCATTTGCTGGAAATTGCAGTAATCTGTTCAAAATTCAGATTTGCAAGTTTGCAAGAATTAATTGGGCCCATGAATCCTTCCTACTTAAAGCTTGGTTTTGAGTCCCATATCTCATCATATTCTAGCCTATTTGCTGGAAATTGCAGTAATCTGTTCAAAATTCAGATTTGCAAGTTTGCAAGAATTATTTGGGCCCATGAATCCTTGTAGTGTTCGAATTCTCTAAGGCTCTAATTGATTTGCAGATTTAGAGGAAAAGGAAAAGCAAGGATTGAAAATAGTTAATTATGTTAGAAGTTACTTGTTTATTTTATTTTTCTTACTCTTATGTATTAGACATAGGGGCACTATTGTAAATATATCTTTTCTTCTTCATATAATAAAATACAGGAGACTCATTGATCTCCCAAGTTTTGCCCCATCACTTTCTACATGGTATCAGAGCCTCCCTCTAGGGATTCCACACTACCAACATCGGACCACCACCTAAACACCATCTCCAGCCATCGGACTACCACCAACCACCACCTATACACCACACTGACCTAGCCGCAACCTACCAAGCCCAACCCTGACCTAGCCGAACCCCACAGCAGCCAAATCTGGCTTAGCCGCAGCCCCTCCAACCTGACCCTGCCCTAGCCGAAGCCACTCCAGCCCACCCTGGGCTAACCGAACCCCACACACACCTAGCCGAAGTAATCCCAGCCCAATCTGGGCTAGCCGCAGCCTCACAGGGACCATTCTTCCCTAACCGAAGTCTTACCCAACCTAATCTACTCTAGCCGCAGCCTATATGGTCTGATAGACCAACTGACAACCTACCTTCACTCCCAAAACTTCCTTTATACCAGTTTTTTCTAGGTTGCTGCTTTGATTGAAGGTTAATCTCTTCTATTTTTTGGTCCGTTTATGGACCTTGATCAGTAATGACTGATCCTTTGGCATCCTTATGGTGATTTGATTGTTCTTGCGTGCTTCTACTCCGTTGGTATCTGTTCCTCTTGCCTTATACAGTCTTTGTTGCGGGTATCATTTTTTTGTGTGTGTTGATTCACGATGTCGGATCTGGACAAATCCAACGTGAATACACAGTTGTTTAAGGATGAACGTGTTATTGTTGCATCCACAGATAGCCCGAACGTTAAGCTTTCTACATCACTTTTCAATGGCCAAAACTACCTCGCATGGTCCGGATATGTGATTATGTCCCTAAAGGGAAGAGGGAAGATGGGGTATATCAATGAGAAAATTAAAGTACCCAACACTGAGGATGCCTCATATGACAAGTGGGAGATGGAAAACTCGACTGTCATGACTTGGCTATGCCACTCTATGATTCCAAAGATTACTGAAGGTTTTTTAGATATGGCTACTGCCCAAGATATTTGGGAGACTATGGCCAACACTTATTCCCGAAAGGGGAATTCGGCACAGATCTTTGAATTAAGGCGATTGATTAGTCGATCTGAACAGGGTGAGATGAATGTTCTTCAGTACTACACCTCCCTATCCACCAATTGGAAACGATTGGATCACCTGTTAGATTACAAGCCCGTTTGTCCTACTGATTCTGTGGCCTATAACAAGCTTGTTGCTGAAGAAAGAATTTTTAAGTTCCTTGAGGGCCTTAATTCTGATTTAGATCCAGTTCGTAGTCGGGTTCTGGGAATGGAACCGCTACCTTCTCTTCAGGAAGCCTTCGCTTATGTCCAGAACGAGGAAAGTCGTCGTTCTGCTATGCTTCAGCCTACTGCTACAGAGCGATTTGCTCTTATTTCGGCTTCTCCGAGGGATGGGAACCGTGGCCGTGACATTACTAGTGAGTCTGACGATAAGTCCAAACAGTTTTGTGACTATTGTAATACCAAATTTCACACCAAGGCCGCATGTTACAAATTACATGGCTATCCACTAGGCGGTAGGGGAGCTTGAGGAGGTCGAAGGGGTCGCTTTGGCCAGTCCAGGGGTCGTGGAGGACGGTTTCATGGCCGCAATGCTAATGCTCATCATTCTACCACTGTGGATCCTACAGCCTTAGTTTTAGTTGATCAATCTCCACCTACTACTACTCCGGCTATGTTCACTGCCTTTGAGGTAGAGGAGGCTCTCCGGACCCTGATGGCTCGCCGTACTTCATCTGCTTCTGCCTCTGCATCTACAGGTGTCTCTACTTCCTTTGCCCAATCAGGTACATTCGTCACTTCCGCACGAGCATACTTGTCTTACTCCCTGGATTATTGATTCTGGTGCTTCTGAGCACATGTCTAAATGTTCTAAAAAAATTTATGATTATACACCGTGTTCAGGAAGAGATGAAGTTCGTATTGCTGATGGTACTTTTTCCTCTGTCTCAGGGAAGGGTACTATTCGTGCGACTCCAACCTTACCTCTTTCCTCTGTCTTGCATGTCCCAAATTTTTCCCATAACTTTCTATCAGTCGTCTTACACAGAATCTCAACTGCAGTGTAACCTTTTTTCCTTCTCGTTGTGTCTTTCAGGATCTCTCCACGGGGAAAACGATTGGCAGTGGTAGAGAAGAGAGTGGACTTTACTTTTTGGATGCAGGAGAACCTTTGGCTCGTCATACAGTTGTTTCGGGAAATAAAGCTGAAGACATACATCTTTGGCATAGGCGTTTAGGACACCCATTTTTTCATTTACTAAAACATTTATTTCCTTCCTTAGTCTTAAATAAAAATGTTTCTGACTTTCTATGTGAAACATGTGAACTTGGTAAACATCACAGAGCTTCTTTTGCTCCAAGTATTAATAAAAGTTCAGTTCCTTTTACTTTAGTTCATTCTGATGTATGGGGTCCTTCTCGTGTTTTATCATTGAAAGGTCATAGATGGTTTGTCATTTTTGTTGATGATTACTCCCGTACAACTTGGCTGTATATGATGAAAGAAAAAAAGGGAAGTTTTTTCCATCTTTAAAACTTTTCATAAAATGGTGTGTACACAATTTGGTACGAGTCTAAAAGTTTTAAGATCTGATCAAGGGGGTGAGTATATCGACTCGGGTTTACCCGATTACTTCAGCTCTAATGGGATTATTCATCAAACATCTTGCACCGACACCCCTCAACAAAATGGGGGTGGCGGAGCGCAAGAATCGTCATTTGCTTGATATTGCCCGTTCCCTGTTTTTTTCGGTAAATGCCCCTAAATCCTACTGGGGTGAAGCTGTGTTAACCGCTGCTTATCTCATTAACCGTCTCCCTACTCGTGTTCTGAATAAAAGAGTACCCATTAAAGTTCTCAATGATACATCTCCGTTGTTCTCTATTACTCCTCGGATCTTTGGTTGTGTCTGTTTTGTCCACAATCACTCTCCTTCTCGGGGGAAGTTGGACCCCCGATCTATTAAATGTGTCTTTGTGGGATATTCTCCTACCCAAAAAGGTTACCGCTATTATCATCCTCCCTCTAGGAAATGGTTTGTCTCCATGGATGCTACTTTTCATGAGTCTCAGTCTTACTTCCAGTCTTCCTCTAGTTCAGAGTCACCTCTTCAGGGGGAGCAGTGGTGTGAGGAAGAAGTGACTCTTCCTGTCCCAGGTATAGAGAGGAAACAAAGTAATGAGGGGGAGAATGAAGTCAAAAATGAAAATGAGAGGAAACAAAGTAATGAGGGAGAGAATGGAGTTGATAATGAGAGGAGAAAAAGTAATGAGGGGGAGAATGAAGTCGAAAATGAAAGAGTGAATGAAAGTAATCGCACTCCAACAAGAAAAGGGAAGGAGTTGCTGGTGTATTCAAAAGGCACATGGAGTAAATCCAAGCGTAAAGAAACCGCTCCCTCTACTCTTCCATTGGCATCTCCTTCACGTGTTGAGGACCAAGGTATTTCTGATTCTGATGATCTTGATATTTCTGATAAGACTTATACACCTGTTCCTATTGAGCTTGATTTTGATCTTGATGTCGGATGTCCCTATTGCACTACGTAAGGGTATTGGGGCTTGTACCCAACATCCAATTTCCAATTTTGCGTCTTATTCTCACCTGTCTCCTTCCTATAAAGCTTTTCTTTTAGAAATTGCTTCTGTGTCTACTCCTAACAATGTCCAGGATGCTGTTGCGGATCCCAAATGGAAACTTGCAATGATTGAAGAGATGAAAGCTCTTCGTAAGAATGGCACTTGGGAATTGATGAGTTTACCTATGGGCAAAAGGACTGTGGGATGCAAGTGGGTGTGTGCTGTGAAGCATAGAGCAGATGGTTCTGTTGAGAGGTACAAAGCTAGACTTGTTGCTAAAGGCTTCACACAGACATATGGGATTGATTATCAGGAGACTTTTGCTCCAGTCGCAAAGATGAATTCGGTAAGGATTCTTCTGTCATTAGTAGTCAACTTTGGATGGCCTCTTCATCAATTTGATGTGAAGAATGCCTTTCTTCATGGTGATCTTGATGAAGAAGTATACATGGATATTCCTCCTGGTTTTGAGGACACTAAGACAGAAGGAAAGGTTTGTCGACTCAGAAAGTCGTTATATGGCCTGAAACAATCTCCACGGGCATGGTTTGAGAGGTTTACACAGGCAATGCTCAGGTATGGTTTCTGAAGATTTAGATTAGGGCAAGCATAGAAGACAAAATGATGTCTCCTATTGTTTATTATATTATGAGAATAAAAACAATTACAATAGTACCCCTATGACTAATACATAAGAGTAAGGATAATAAAGTAAAAAGACCAAATAAATAAAACAAGTAAACTAACACTCCCCCTCAAGCTGGTACAAAAATGTCTCTCATTCCCAGCTTGCTAAGAGCAAAATGAAATGGTCTACTTCCAACACCCTTTGTAAGCATATCTGCAAGTTGATCCCCGGTCTTCACAAATGGAGTACAGATCACGCCACTACTGATATTCTCCTTGATGAAGTGTCTGTCAATCTCCACGTGTTTGGTTCGATCATGTTGCACTGGATTGTGGGCAATGTTGATAGCAGACTTGTTGTCACAATACAATCTCATAGAGTCACTAGAATCCAGACCTAAGTCTTTTAACAACAACTTAATCCACAGAAGCTCGCATACACCTTGAGCCATGGCTCTGAACTCAGCCTCTGCACTAGATCTAGCCACCACGTTCTGCTTTTTACTCCTCCACGTAACCAGATTACCCCCCACGAAGGTACAATAGCCTGAAGTGGACCTTCTGTCTGTCACAGATCCAGCCCAATCAGCATCTGTGTATGCTTCCACTCGAAGGTGGTCATGTCTAGCAAAAAATAAACCCTTTCCAGGAGCTGATTTCAAGTACCTCAAAATCCTGAAGACAGCCTCCATATGGGATTCACGGGGATCGTGCATAAATTGACTAACAACGCTCACAGCAAAGGCAATATCAGGTCGGGTATGAGAAAGATAAATGAGTCTTCCCACTAACCTCTGATATCTACCTTTATCTACCTCTGCACCACCTGAATCATCGCCAAGTTTCTGATTTGACTCAATTGGGGTGTCACACGCTCGACTTCCGAGCATTCCAGTCTCTTCCAATAGGTCAAGTACGTATTTCCGTTGGGAAATAAAGATTCCATGCTTAGATCTAGCAACCTCAATTCCCAAAAAATATTTAAGAGTCCCCAAGTCTTTTATTTCAAACTCCTTGGACAAGTACTCTTTCAGTCTTTGCATTTCCTCCAGATCATCCCCAGTCAAGACAATGTCATCCACGTACACAATCAACGCGGTAGTCTTACCCTGTGATGAATGTTTGATGAACAAAGTGTGATCGGCTTGACTTTGTCTAAAACCATATCTGAGCATAGCTTGTGTGAACCTCTCAAACCATGCCCTAGGAGACTGTTTCAAACCATATAGTGATTTTCTGAGTCTGCACACCTTTCCATCTGTCTTAGAATCCTCGAAGCCAGGAGGAACATCCATATACACCTCCTCATCTAGATCCCCATGAAGAAATGCATTCTTCACATCAAATTGGTGAAGTGGCCATCCAAAGTTAGCAGCCAGTGACAGAAGGACCCTAATTGAGTTCATCTTTGCAACAGGAGCAAATGTCTCCTGATAATCAATTCCATAGGTCTGTGTGAAGCCCTTAGCAACAAGCCTAGCTTTGTACCTTTCAATAGAGCCATCAGCCCTATGCTTCACAGTGTATACCCACTTGCACCCCACAGTTCTTTTGCCCTCAGGTAACCTCGTCAATTCCCAGGTGCCATTCTTACGAAGAGCTTTCATCTCTTCGATCATAGCATGTTTCCACTTTGGATCCGCAAGTGCACCCTGGACATTATTAGGAACAAACACGGAAGCAATTTTCGAAAGAAAAACTTTATAGGAGGGAGACAAGTGAGAATATGACACAAAATTCGAGATAGGATGTTGAGTACAAGCCCTAACACCCTTACGTACAGCAATAGGGACATCAAGATCAGGATTAGAGTTACCTTGGTCCTCAACACTTGAAGGAGATGTCAGTGGCAGAGTAGGAGCGAGCTCTTTATTCTTGGACTTACTCCATGTGCCTCTAGAATAAACCATCACCTCCTTTTCTTTTAATGGAGTACGAGTACAATCGTCTTCTTTCTCCATATCCTTCCCAACCTCATTCTCTCCCTCATTCTCTCCCTCAGTTTGTTCTTTTTCTTTCCCAGCCTCATTTTCATTCTCCGCAATAATATCCATAACAACTTCCCCTGAAGACAAAGGAACAGACAAAGGCACCTCTTCCCTATACCAACACTCCCCCTGAAGAGGTGACTCCGATGTAAGCGAGGACTGAAAGTACGACTGAGATTCATGGAATGTAACATCCATGGAGACATACCATTTCCTCGAAGGAGGATGGTAACACTTATAACCTTTCTGGGTTGGAGAGTAACCCAGAAAAACACACTTAATCGCACGGGGATCTAACTTCCCCCGAGTAGGAGAAAGATTGTGAACGAAGCAGACGCAACCAAAAACGCGAGGAGTTATGGGAAACAAAGGAGAAGTGTCAGACAGGACTTCAACAGGTGCACGTTTGTTCAAAACTCGAGTTGGAAGGCGATTAATAAGGTATGCTGCTGTTAAAACAGCATCACCCCAATAGGACTTGGGAGCATTAACAGAAAACAATAATGATCTAGCAATATCTAGCAGATGACGATTCTTGCGCTCCGCCACCCCATTTTGCTGGGGTGTATCGGTGCAAGAAGTCTGATGAATGATCCCATGGGAGCAAAAATACGCAGCAAGACCCGAATCAATATACTCACCCCCCTGATCAGATCTTAAAATTTTTAAGTCAGTCCCAAACTGAGTGCACACCATTTTATGGAATGCCTGGAAAATTGAGAAAACCTCCCTTTTTTCTTTCATCATATAAACCCAAGTGGTACGAGAATAGTCATCAATAAATGTAACAAACCATCTATGACCTTTCAAAGAATTAACACGAGAAGGACCCCAAACATCAGAGTGTACTAAAGCAAACGGAACTAAACTTTTATTAAAAACAGGAGCAAAAGAAGCTCTGTGATGTTTACCCAGTTCACAAGTTTCACAAAGGAAATCAGAAACATCTTTATTTAAGACTAAAGAAGGAAACAAATGCTTTAGTAAATAAACAGAAGGATGTCCTAAACGGCGGTGCCAAAGATGTATGTCTCCAGCTTTATTCTCAGAAACCACTGTATGATGTGCTAACGGCCCTCCACCATCCAAGATATAAAGTCCACTCTCCTCTCTACCACTGCCAATCATCCTCCCCGTGGTAAGGTCCTGAAAGACACAATGAGAAGGGAAAAAAGTTACACTGCAGTGTAAGTCTTGAGTAATACGACTAATGGATAACAAATTATGGGAAAAATTGGGAATATGAAGTACAGATGATAAAGGCAAGGATGGAGTGGCATGAATGGTACCCTTCCCGGAAATAGAGGAAAAAGTACCATCAGCAACACGAACCTTGTCTTTACCTGAACAAGGCTTGTACACAGAGAAAATATCAGAACATCTAGACATGTGATCAGATGCACCAGAATCAATAATCCAGGGAGAAGAAGAATGAGACAAGTGTGCCCTTGCGGATGTGACTAAGTTACCTGAATGAGCAAATGAAGAGGAGGCACCTGTAGATGCAGTAGAAGCGGATGTACGGCGAGCCATTAAGGAACGAAGAGCCTCCTCTACCTCCGAGGCAGTAAATAGTGCTGAATCAGAAGTGGATGGGGCCTGCTCAATAGAAGGCGACGCCGTAGGATCTAATGATGTAGTATGATGAGCACGATAATTACCTCCCTGTGAGTGTCCCCCACGACCCCCAGACTGTCCTGAGCGACCCCCACGACCCCCAGGCTGTCCAGGTGGGCGGCCGTGCAATTTCCAGCATGTCTCCCTGGTATGATAAGGCCGATTACAGTAATCACAGAACTGCTTGGCTTTCTCAGACGACCCAGACTCATTAGAAGTACCACGACCACGGGATTGTTTGTTCCCATCTCTCTGAGGAACCGAAATGAGAGCAGATCTCTCGGTGGAAGTAGGTGGAAGCATAGCAGAACGTCGACTCTCCTCGTTCTGTATATATGCAAAGGCCTCCTGAAGAGAAGGCAAAGGATCCATCCCAAGGACACGGCTGCGAACAGGATCATACTCAGCATTAAGTCCCTCCAAGAACTTAAAAATCCTCTCTTCAGCAACCAGTTTACTGTAGGCAACGGAATCGGTTGGACAAACAGGCTTATAGTCCAAGAGGTGATCAAGTCGTTTCCAACTAGTGGTCAGAGATGTGAAAAACTGAAGAACGCTCATCTCTCCCTGTTCCGAGCGACCAATCGTCCGTCTCAACTCAAATATCTGTGCAGAATTGCCCTTTCTGGAGTATGTGTTGGCCATGGTCTCCCAAATGTCTTGGGCAGTCGCCATGTCCAAAAAACCCTCAGCAATCTCAGGAATCATAGAATGGCAAAGCCATGTCATGACAGTGGAGTTCTCCATCTCCCACTTGTCATATGCAGCATCCTCGGTGCTAGGTGCCGTGATTCGTCCGTTGATATGCCCCATCTTCCCTCTGCCCTTAAGAGACATGGTTACAGACCCAGACCAAGCCAAGTAGTTCTGACCATTGAAGAGGGAAGTAGTAAGCTTAACATTCGGGCTCTCAGAAGGAGCAACAACAATAGTTTCACTCCTGGGCTGCTGTGTATTCAAAGTGGATTTATCTCCATCCGACATCTTGAATCGACACGCAACAAATACCCGCAACAATCGAAGAACAACGAAGAAGAACTTGTATCAACGGAGAAGCTACACCCAATCGTAACTTAAAACACCATACAGGATGCCAGAAAATCAGTCATCACTGATCAGGGTCCATAAAAGGACCAAAAAACTGAAAAAGAATGAAACTCCAATCAACAGTGGCTGTCAGAAATAATGGTGATGAAGGATGAAGGCTGAAACAAGGTAAGAATTTGGCTTAGGTGGATCAGAAAGGACTAGCGAGGCATGAAGGAGTTGCGGCTTGGTGTGGGGCTGTTGTGGGTGAAGCCGAAGCCCTAGAGGGCTGCGCCTAGGTGGCAGCGAGGCCCTAGGGGGCTGCGACTTAGGCTGTTAAGCCCTAGGAGGCTGCGGCTGGGATGGGAAAGCCCTGGAGGGCTGCGGCTTGGAGGAGGAAAGCCCTGGGGGGCTGCGGCTGACTGGGAAGAGCCCTTGTGGGCTGCGGCTAGGTGTTGGGTGGTGGTTTGTGGTGGTGGATTGTGGTGGTTTGTGGTGGTGGATGGTGATCCCTCTTAGGGAGGCTCTGATACCATGAAGATTTAGATTAGGGCAAGCATAGAAGACAAAATGATGTCTCCTATTGTTTATTATATTATGAGAATAAAAACAATTACAATAGTACCCCTATGACTAATACATAAGAGTAAGGATAATAAAGTAAAAAGACCAAATAAATAAAACAAGTAAACTAACAGTTTCAACCAAAGTCAAGCTGATCACACGTTATTCATCAAACATCTATCTCAAGGAAAGACTACTGCCTTGATTGTGTATGTTGATGATATTGTTCTAACTGGGGATGATCACGAAGAAATGAAAAAGTTAAAAGAGTTTCTGTCAAGTGAGTTTGAAATAAAAGATCTAGGAGCCCTTAAGTATTTTCTGGGAATTGAAGTTGCTAGATCTAAACATGGAATTTTTATTTCTCAAAGAAAGTATGTACTTGATCTGTTGGAGGAGACTGGAATGTTGGGAAGCCGAGCATGTGACACTCCAATGGATTCAAATCAAAAACTACGTGATGATAATAGTGGAGCAGAAGCAGATAAAGGGAGATATCAAAGACTTGTGGGAAGACTCATCTACCCATCTCACACCCGTCCAGACATTGTTTTTGATGTCAGCGTTGTTAGCCAATTCATGCATGCTCCTCGTGAGACTCATATGGATGCGGTCTTCAGGATTCTGAGATACTTGAAATCAGCTCTGGGTAAGGGTCTATTTTTTGCTAGACATGACCACCTTAAGGTGAAAGCATATACCGATGCAGATTGGGCTGGTTCTGTGACTGACAGAAGGTCCACATCAGGCTATTGTACTTTTGTGGGTGGCAACCTTGTTACCTGGAGGAGTAAGAAGCAGAATGTGGTAGCTATGTCCAGTGCAGAGGCTGAGTTCAGAGCAATGGCTCAAGGAGTGTGTGAACTATTGTGGATCAAGTTACTGTTAACTGATTTGAGACTTGATAACAGTGAACCTATGAGGCTATATTGTGATAACAAGTCTGCATTTAGCATCGCCCACAATCCAGTGCAACATGATCGAACTAAACATGTGGAGATTGACAGACACTTTATCAAGGAGAAGATTAATAGTGGTGTGATTTGTACTCCTTTTGTGAAGACCGGGGATCAACTTGCAGATATTCTCACAAAGGGAGTTGGAAGTAGACCATTTCATTTCCTCTTAGCAAGCTGGGAATGAGAGATATTTTTGTACCAACTTGAGGGGGAGTGTTAGAAGTTACTTGTTTATTTTATTTTATTTCTCTTACTCTTATGTATTAGACATAGGGGCACTATTGTAAATATATCTTTTCTTCTTCATATAATAAAAAACAGGAGACTCATTGATCTCCTAAGTTTTGCCCTGTCACTTTCTACAAATTATACTAGAATTATTCGAAAATACACGTCAAGTATATACACTGGCTCCCCTAAATTTTTTTCTAAATTATTAAGCTCGCCCCCCCTTAGATTTTTTTTTAATTGATGTGTATATGTAATTTTTGAAAAAGCTTGGTGTGTGTTTATAAATATAAATTCTAAATTTAGTTTACAAATTGCTCCATACCTTGTTGATTCAAATAAATTGTATTATCTCTCCTTATAGATTTATCTCATTTTCAAAAATGTATAAATAAACACCATTTTTTTTCTTCGGGGGGCCCCGTATATCTTCGCCCCCCCTAGACTAGATTCCTGGATCCGTCCCTTAGGAAAAGGATAGGAAAACTGTTGAGAGTGACACGGGTCTTCTTTGCTATTTGTCTTTAATATAGGGACTTTTCTGTAACTATTTCTTTTTCTCTTGCAATCTCCTACTTATTTATAAAAGATAGAGAGGCTGTAGTGCTCTCTAAGTTTGACCTAAAATTGTCAACATGGTATCAGAGCCATGCAAGAACACCACCACCCACCATCAACCCTAACACCACCCACCACCACCTACGCCGGACCCCTCACCATCACTCCCACCTGCGCCGGACCACCCACCACTATTCCCACCTGCGCCGGACCCCTCACCATCATTCCCACCTTCGCCGCAGCCCTTTCTTCACCCCCTGCACCTTCGCAGCTATCATACACCCCAGCCGAGCCCTACCTTGTCTAGTCGAGACCTTCCCAGCCAGCCGAGACCACACCAAACCCTGGACTGATCAAATCTTCTGTGTTCATTTTTTTTTTCTCTGTTTTTTAGCCCAATTTCAGCGGCAATCACAGAATACTGGGCTGATCTACACCGTGTTCTTCGCTACTTTTTAGGTCCGTTTCCGGACCAATGCTTTGTCCATAGATTGGACTATTGCACTTAAACAGTGCTTGTGAGCACTAGGTATCCTTGATTGATCATCCACTCCTTGTTTTTTGGATATTCCACCTTCAACATGTCTGACGATAAAACTCCGATTGGTAAGGATTCCCCTATAGGCCATGAAAAGCATTCCTTCATCACCGAGAATCCTGGATCCAAGATTACGACTGAGTTATTAAATGGTGAGAATTATCTTTCGTGGTATCAGTCGGCCACATTCTGGCTCTGTAGTAGAGCTAAGTTTGGTTATGTTGACGGCAAGATCAAGACACCTAGTCGCGAGGATCCCACGTATGGCAAGTGGGAAGTGGACAATTATCTTGTCATGAGTTGGCTAGTACATTCAATGGAGCCTAGTCTTGCTGCGTTTTTTCTTGAGATGGAAACTGCAATTGATATCTAGGATACCCTTGCCCAGACTTATGCTCGGAAAAGGAATGTTGCGGAAGTTTATGAACTTCGTCGACGTATTGAGGCTGAAGTCCAAGGTGACCGTACTATACTCCAGTATTATACTTCGCTCAGTACTATGTGGAAACGTCTTGATCACTTGAAAAATTACTGTCCATTTTGTCCTATGGATGCAGCTAGTTTTAAAGAATATATTGAAAGTGAGCGTCTTTAAATTTCTAGCCCATCTTAATTCTGAGTTTGATCCTGTGCGAAGTCGGGTGCTTGGGATAGAGCCTTTACCATCACTTCGGGAAGCTTTTGCATATGTTTAGAACGAGGAGAGTCGCTGTTCTGCTATGCTTTCCCCTGTTTCCAATGATCGGTCTGCTTTGGCCTCTTCTGGTCCAAGAGGAGGTAAGGACCCTGGTTTTAATTCCCGAAAGGATGCCATTTTAAAGGGTACTGCTACAAAGGATAAATGGTGTGATCACTGTAATAGGCTTGGGCATATCCGTGCAATATGTTGGAAACTTCATGGTCGTTCTCCATCAACCAGAGGGAGAGGTGGAGGCCGTAGTGGGGGCCGGGGCAGCGGACCCAAGGCTCACTTATCCGGTGTGGATTCTCATGATCCAGAGGTGTCCCCTTCTACTGCACCTGCTGCTGGTGGTATTAGCAGTGCTGATTTGGAGACCTTGAGGCGTATTATGGCACAGTTAGACACTCCCACGAGTTCCTCTACTTCTGTTGCTCAAACAGGTAATGTTGCTAATTTTTCTAGTGCTTTAAATGCTACTTCTCAACAACCTTGGATTATTGACTCGGGGGCTTCCGATCATATGACTGGTCTGTCCACTAGTTTTTCCACTTATTATCCATGTTCCGGTAAAGACAAAGTTAGGACTGCTGATGGTAATCTCTCTCCTATTTCTGGTAAAGGTGTCATTTATGTCTCTAATTCTTTATCTTTATCTTCGGTTCTTCATGTACCTAATTCTCAACTAATCTTCTTTCAATTAGTGGCATTACTCGTGATCATAATTGTTGTGTAACTTTCTTCCCATCTCACTGTGTCTTTCAGGATCTCTCCACCAAGAAGATGATTGGCAATGGTAGGGAAGAGAATGGACTCTATTTTCTGTTGCCCAATGCCGTTGAGAGTGAAGATAAATCGAGGAGTGCTCATCATTCATTAAGGGAGACTCTTCCTAGAGAGGCTTGGTTGTGGCATCAGAGACTAGGGCACCCTTCGTTTGGTCTTCTTCATCATTTATTTCCCCTTTAATAAATAATAAGAATGTTTCTAATGTACTTTGTGAAGCATGTGAACTTGGCAAACATCATCGTGCCACCTTTAATTTGAGTTTGAAAAAAAGTACTATTCCTTTTTAGATTATTCACACTGATGTTTGGGGTCCATCCCATATCTCTTCCTTGAATGGGTATAAGTGGTTTGTGACTTTTATCGATGATTTCTCTCGTACAACTTGGGTGTATTTGATGAAAGAAAAAAGTGATGTGTTTTCTATTTTCAAAAATTTTCACACAATGATATGCACTCAATTTAGCATTGTTATTAAAATTGTGCGTTCAGACAAAGGGGGGGAATATATTTATGGTGACCTTAAGGATTTTTTCCAGTCTCATGGCATGATTCACCAAATTTCTTGCACTAATACTCCACAACAAAATGGAGTTGCAGAGCGTAAGAATCGCCATTTATTGGAGACTGCTCAGTCTATGATGTTTTCTATGCAGGTCCCAAAGTCCTATTGAGGCCATTTTAACGGCTGCCTATCTCATCAACAGACTACCCACTCGTGTTGTTGGTAAAAAATCTCCTGTTGAAATTCTTCTTAATCCGTCTTCTATGTTCATTGTTCCTCTCAAAGTGTTTGGTTGTCTTTGCTTTGTTCACAATCATTCTCCTTCCAGGAAAAAAAGTAGACCCTCGCGCTCTTAAATGTCTTCCTTGGCTATTCACCCACTCAGAAAGGGTATCGGTGTTATCATCCTCCTTCTCATAATGGTATGTTTCCATGGATGTTACCTTCCATGAAACACACCTACTTTCAGTCTTCACAGTCATCTCTTCAGGGGGAGAGACAGAGTGATGAAGAGATTCTTGTTGCTATCGTTCCATTTACAATAGGAAGAGATGAAGGAGAGGGAGAAATACGGGGTAATGAGAAAAATGGAGTAGAAGAGAAAAAGGGAGTAGAAGAGAAAAGAGAGAATAATGAGGAAGGGGTTGAGGAACCAGGGCAGGGTGAAGAAAAAAATAAAGAGAGATCTGAGGGAGAAAGAGAAAACGGTGGGAAAAAGTTACTGACATACTCAAAGAACAAGCAAAGGAAAAGATTTGGGGCATCAGAGATGGAAGCTATTCCTTACTCTTCACTACAGCCTATCACTTCTAGTGATGTTGATCCAGGTATTTCTAGTCCCTCCATTCATACTCCTGTTCCTATTGATGATTTAGACATTCCTATTGCTCATCGAAAGGGCACTAGAGCATATACTAAACATCCTCTTTCTAATTATGTTTCATACTCTAGGCTGTCTCCATCCTATAGGGCTTTTGTGTCCAAACTTTCCTCTATTTCTATTTCTAACCATGTTCAGGAAGCCCTCTCTGACCCTAAATGGAAATCTGCCTTGGTTGAAGAGATGAAAGCACTTTCCTAAAACAACACTTGGGAATTAGCAGAATTACCTCAAGGGAAGAAGACAGTAGGGTGCAATCGGGTGTTCAGTGTGAAACACAAAGCTGATGGGACAATTGAGAGGTACAAGGCCAGATTGGTGGCTAAGGGATTTACTCAAACTTATGGAGTTGATTACCGGGAGACATTTGCTCCGATGGCCAAGATGAACTCTATTCGAATTTTGTTATCTCTTGCAGCAAACTTGGAGTGGCCACTAAATCAGTTTGACGTAAAGAATGCCTTCTTGCATGGTGACTTAGAAGAAGGTGTATATGGATGTCCCTTCGGGTTTTGAGGATAGCAAGCCAAGAGGAAAAGTGTGCCGTCTCAAGAAGTCATTGTACGGGCTCAAGCAATCACCTAGAGCATGGTTTGATAGATTCTCACAAGCTATGATCAGGTATGGTTTTAAACAAAGTCAGGGAGATCATACTCTCTTTATAAAGCGTTTGTCAGGAAACAAGTTGACTGCCTTGATAGTCTATGTCAATGATATTGTTCTAACTGGAGATGACTTAGAAGAGATGGGACAGTTGAAGAAATATCTTGCCAAGGAATTTGAGATCAAAGATCTAGGGAACCTGAAATACTTCTTGGGAATTGAAGTTGCAAGATCCAAAGAAGGAATTTTTATTTCCTAGCGACAATATGTCTTAGATTTGTTGCAAGAAACTGGAATGCTTTGAAGTAAAGCAGCTGATACTCCAATGGAGCCGAATTAGAAAATTAGCGATGATACAAGTGGAGAACCCATTAACAAGGGTAGATATCAAAGGATGGTTGGTAAGCTGATTTACCTATCCCACACTAGACCGGACATTGCTTTCACCGTGAGTGTGGTCAGTCAGTTTATGCATTCTCCGAGGCAGGTTCACCTTGATGCTGTCTTTAGAATCGTGAGGTATCTCAAGTCAGCACCCGGAAAGGGTTTATTCTTTGCTAAACATGGTCATACTCAAGTGACGACCTATACAGATGCAGATTGGGCTAGGTCCGAGGTATTGTTCTTTCATTGGTGGCAACTCAGTTACTTGGAGGAGCAAGAAGCAAACAGTCGTGTCAAGATCCAGTGCTGAGGTAGAGTTAAGAGCCGTGGCACAGGAACTGTGTGAGTTGTTATGGATTCAGATTATCCTATCTGAACTTGGTTTAGGACCGGAAGACTCAATGAAATTGTATTGTGACAATAAATCCGCTATCAGCATTGCACATAATCCGGTTCAACATGACAGAACCAAGCATGTTGAAATAGATCGACATTTCATCAAGGAGAAGTTGAATAGTGGAGTTATATGTACTCCATTTGTGAAATCTGGAGAGCAGTTAGCAGATGCTCTTACTAAGAGTCTTGCTAGCAAGCCCTTTCACTCTATTCTTGGCAAGCTTGGTATGAGAGATATCTTCGCACCCGCTTGAGGGGGAGTGTTGAGAGTGATACGGGTCTTCTTTACTATTTGACTTTTATATAGGGATTTTTCTGTAATTATTTCTTTCTCTCTTGTAATCTCCTCCTTATTAATAAAAGATAGAGAGGTTGTAGTGCTCTCTAAGTTTGACCTAAAATTGTCAACAAAAACTAGATCCCTTGTGTTTTCCACCATGCTTAAATGATATTAAAAAACAAAAACATTTCAAAATATAATTGCACCTTAAGAAAAAAGGGAGAGAAGTAACTCACAAATAAAAAATAATTTTTTTTGTATTTTTAATATGTTTTCATTTTTATACTACTTTACTATTCGTTTCCTTTCCCTCTCTAAATCAATGAACCAACTAGAGCCTAATTGGGCTACACAAATAAGAAGCATAGTTGTCAAATCGGGAGTCGTATCGTGAATTGAAATGCCATTTTCCCGAATCGTGGATCAAACCGATTCGTAAATAGTAAGATTCAGTGACAAATTGAAAATCACCAAAATACCAAAACAAGAACCAAAACATGTAAAAACACAACATCAAATCTCCTTCTTTCTTTTTTGTTATTGAAGCCATTTCCAAAGAAAAACACCAAAATAAAATTTTAAACTTCTAAAAATTGAAGTATATAATTAACTTATTCAAAAAGCTCTAACTTCCTAACTTCTTCAAACTCTTGCTTGATGCCTCTTATAACTTCTTTAAGTGGTAACACGAGAACATCGAGAAAAAAAAAATTCAAATTGGACTCTTGTAGAGAAAGAGATTTCAAAATTTTCCTCTCTTGAAAATGAGCCGAAGAATATTCGGAAAGAAGAGAAAGTGAAGAAAAATGGTTGCTTCTTTTATTAACTAATAATCCCAAGTGGCTAAAAAGAGGTTAAGGAATCTTTTTGTTTGAAAAAAAAAATAGAATTCTAGGCAAAAATCCCTGAAAGTAACTAGCAACAGAATATAGTCCAACTTGACTCTTAGTTTGTTAAAAAGTCCTTAAAAGGGAATATATCACGTAATATCCATATACGATCCAGTGAAATTTCACTTAACATTCAAGTATAGTTTACTTAATTTTCACTTAATATTCATGTACGGTCAAGTGAAATTTGACTTAATATTCATGAACAGAGGACCTTTCCCTAGACATGAATCTTGATTGTACTTAACTCAAGTAAAATGTCATGATGGACTTGCAATTAAATCGCCTGAAAACCAAATGAAATGGGACAAAAGCTTTAGATCCGAAAAGATCGTGAATCAGAAGAACCGTAAGAATCAAGTGATTCAGATGCGAATCTGATGCCATGCCAATGCTCAAAATCCAGAGAAATGGAAGAAAATATGTATAGAAATTAGGGTTTCGAGATTGGAACTCAAAAGACAAACAATGCTCTATTCTCTCAAGTCAACTCCAAGTAATATCAAAACTACCTCTAAAGCTGAAAGTAACATCTATATGTACTCCTAGTAAGGTGCACTAACCATACATGGTTGTGACCTATAGAAAATTGTTGGAATGTTGTCCCACATTGCCCATTTATGCCCTCTCTGTATGGTTTATAAGGCTTTAGTTCCCTTTTACTTAACACCTGGGTTTTAAGGAGTTGAATTGACTAGGCCTTACAAGTGGTATCAGAGCTAGGTTGGGCATGTCTTCCAGCGTGCCGAGTGTCCGGCTGCTGTGGTCCAGGGGGTGTGTTGGAATGTTGTCCCACATCGCCCATTTATGCCCCCTCTGTATGGTTTATAAGGCTTTAGTTCCCCTCTACTTAACACCTGGGTTTTAAGGAGTTGAATGGGCTGGCCTTACAAGTAAAATAACATCCTAAAAGTGAAGCAACAAAAAGGCACTACCAACAAAGCATAAAGTACTACATAACAAGTACTACAAATTAGGGGTGTAATCTGTCAATTACAGTCGTCTTTTTTCCTACAAATCCTCACCAGACCGAATCAATTAGGTTTCTCAAGCATGGAACTGAAGTCAACTGACTGGGAAATGGGGATCACAACCACCGACTGGGAGGGTGTGGTTTCTCAATAACGAAATTGGGATTCGGGAGGCTAGGGTTTCCAATTTCTATCTCTAACTATTTGTATTTTATACTATATGATATATAATATATAATATATATTCAGGTCGGTGTTCGGTCGGTTAAAGAAGAACATTTATGAAAACCGCCAACCGAACAGAAACTTTTCAATCTCTCTATTCGGAAAACCGCACACCGACTGTCTCCATTCGGAAAACTTCGGTCATCTTTTCCCATTGTCTAATTTTCCCTTTTCCCCTCCGTTACCTATTATTGTTCGCACCAAGCCGAGGCTCGTCCGTTCAACCGAATAGACAAAAGTTTCACCTTCTTCTCATCAGAGACTTCATAATAATCATATACCCTCTAAAGAACGTTCAATCAATCAAAAAAACTCATCCGAATTCAAACTTCGATGAAATTCTGGAGTTCCACCTTAATGTTGTGTTCCCACTTGCTTTCATGCACACTACGGGTTGTAGTCGTTGCACCATTTCCGTTAGAGTGGCAACTTGCATCCGTAATTCCTCCACTTCATTCCTACGAATAAGAACTTCCTCAAGGGCACCATTGGGTCCCATCGGATGCGGCAAGTCAGGCCCATCCCCGAAATTCATGGCATTTCCTCGCCCACAACCCCTTCTTCCTCTTCCTATTTGAACCACAGCAATTCACAAGCAAATTGATGCCAAAATTGTGGAAAATAAAGTAGAACCCAAATCACAAGCCAATACCACGATTGAAAGTGAAATCGAAATTAAAATTGAAAAAATCGAAGCCAAAACCAACCAGCTCACCCAATCGGCATCAAAATCCAACCCAATTGCGCGTTGCTAGTCCAATCCGGTGTCAAGAGGGTTCGCGGGGCTTCGTTTGGTTTGCAAACCTGGCCACAATGTAGTTGCGATTCCCAGACTGCAGATTCGAACCACTTGCAAGGTTATATTTGGCTCGAAGTGATAAAACCTCCCTTCGATCGCAATCACCTACCAATTCCACAAGGCACTACTCAATTTCGAACAGCTACATGGCCTCTTTGGTTCTTGCTGCAACAAATTACCACTCGGTTGGTGATGACAAGTCGAGATTCAAAACAGATCAAAATTTCCTTCGGTTGGTTCTTGTTTGGCTAAGATTCAAGCAGATTTCCTCAAATTTCAGCCTCAACTCAATTCACTGATACCAAATGATGCCATGCAATGCTCAAAATCAAGAGAAATAGAATAAAACATGTATAGAAATTAGGGTTTGAGGGATTGGAACTCAAAAAAGAGCCAAACAATGCTCTTTTCTCTTAACCCATCTCCAAGTAATGTCAAAACTACCTCTAAAACTGAAATTAACACCTATTTATACTCCTAGTAAGGTGCACTAACCATACAAGGTTGTGACCTATACAAAATAACAACCGAAAAGTAAAGCAACAAAAGGTACTACCAACAAAGCATAAAGTACTACATAAAACAAAAGAACTGCATCAGAATCATAAATTTCACCTGCGATTCCTTCATTATTTAAATTCGGCATAGCTATTCAAATCGTTTAGGTAGTGAATCAAATCGAATCGAATTGTAGGAATCGTCGAGAATCGTAAGCTTGTGATTACAGAAGTTGAAATACAGAAATGTTTGCACCAAAACAGATAAAATGGAACCAAAGAATGGCAGAGTCGCACAGCCCAACATTCAGCCGAGCAACTATTTCTTCTGAGAAAACGATGAAAAAAAAAACAAATGGTCCCTAGTAAGCACCGACAATTCTAAGAAGATAACGTGTTGAGTGTCGTATCGTGTTCGACACACAGATACAACACTTCACAGACACTTTTCATGGAGTGTCGACGTGCAATTTTTTAGGATTTTGTCATGTCGAAGTGTCTGTGTCTATGTCTGTGTCCTATCCACGTCGGTGTGTCCGTGTCTGTGCTTCATATATGGTCCCAAATTAGTCAAACGGGGCTTCCTTTGACTAAAACGCATCACATAGGTAAAAATACAAGCTTGAACAGCCCCGAAAAAGTCCCAGATGCACAGATCGAAAAATCAAGCCGTAAAATCCTGAAAACATTCAAAATAAATAAATAATTCACCCAAACGACTTCCAAATATTTCGGAAAAAAACACCATAATGATCAGCACATCAAAGCAAAACTGGGCAAGTAAATTTCGACTGGAAATCGAACCGGAAAATGATGATGTCCATATGACGTCATCGATGGAAAGTGACATAAGTGAGTGGTTTTGATTTTTTTCTCCTTTTTCGATAATTTCCTATCAGTTTTCAAGATAAAATGAGAGATGTGGTGGTGATACAGAGGTCCGGTGGGTGGAGGTTGTGGAGGTTCTTATGCTTTGAGACCAAGTTGAAATACAGAAAGGGGAAAAATATTATACTGCGAGCTTAGTAAAAGGTTACATGAGAGGCCTTACTTATAGGCAACTACCAAAAATGAAAAGACATAATAGCCACTAGGGCTGACCTCATACTGACCTAAGCCCTAATACTATAAATGATTAATTTAACCTCCAACAACAGAGATAAGAAGAAGAAACCTAAATGCAATCCAAATAAAGTAACAATGGTATTGACGAGAAAATCACGCATGTTTTAAGGCAAATTGATACCACATGTCTTATATCGCAATTTAAAGCAGGAAGGGAAGCCCACTGTTTCACATAATAAATTATACGATAACCGGTGGCAATATAGACAAAGCTACCTGATGGCGGATACGAATGTAGAACCTCTTTATTTTACCGAAGTTATCACTTATCAGGAAAAGCTATTCAAGAAAAATCAAATCGTCAGCAAACTTTTCATACTGAAATATGTCAGTGGAAATGTCTCTCCTATCTTAAACCATGTATGAATGTTTCTGGCAGAATCATCAGAACTACGTCAGCAATTATACCACTTTAAAGACAACCGCTTGTTAAATGAGCATTATCCCACTCTCCTATAATCTTCATAAAAATCAAGGAACACATTCGACTATCTATATCAAGATATTTTGAATTTTGACATCTTTTTCTCTTTTGTAATTTGTAGAAAGACCAATGGGCCTGACTCACCCTCAAAAGACGCCTTGTGAGGGGAGGATTACCCAGGCTTATAAGAAGCACATACGGGGTCTCTAACCGGGCGATGTGGGACAATTCAACACACCCCCTGGACCACATCAACGGGGAAATCCCAATAAGGGGTAGAGCCAAATCTGGCTCTAATACCATGTAGAACGACCAATGTGCATGACTCACCCTCAAAAGACGCCTTGTGAGGGGAGGATTACCCGGGCTTATAAGCACATACGAGGTCTCTACCCGGGCGATGTGAGACAATTCAACATAATTCAAACAGCAGCCTATGTTACCCAAACTCGGGTATGGGTGTCGGGTGCGAGTGTGTACCTAGGTGTCGGACCTCCTCTAAATCCAAATCTTAGGATCCGGGGACATGTGTCTAAACGTTGGATACGGGTATGTGGACACCTTCTGAACGTATAAACTTACTATGTTTCTAAAATATCAATAGTTAGAAACCTCTTTGCCCACAATTTTGAGCTTCTTTTTGCCTTATCAACATCACCTATGGAGGATCCGAGTGTCCGAATTGGGTACGGGGGTCGGACACGGGGATCGGATACTTGAGGGTAGTAGGAGAGTCCATGTAACATAGACAGCAGCAAATTATCAATAAATAATAAAAACTTTTCAGAAATTTTGAGTAATTTGGATTCATTTTAATTCCATGAGAAACCTACAAGGAAAAAAAAAAAGCATACGAAATATGAAATAAAAACTTGCATTCCATCTTACATGGAACGAACAGCTGAAACATCAACAGGTGGACCTCCTTCAATGGTATTAATGATCTCAAGAATAACAGGAGCAGAATCACCCTTGTGCAACTGAAGAGCTTGCCTGGATACCAAGAGCAGAATAGTAAATTGTCAAACGGGTCCCCCTCTTCCGAAAAACTATATAGAAAGATATACCCTAGTAATCCTATATCTAGTTCAATCGTTGATACCAAGGATCAAAATTTCGTTTCGTCTATTGTTTCGGTTTACCCAGAAACGGAAATGTTTCGGAAATATTTCGGAAACATGTGGAAACAGCGAAAAAAATTGGAAACATTGAGAAACATGGGGAAACATAACTATGTGCGTGTATAAAGCTAATAATTGATTAATTAAACATTTGAGAGGTCTATATATGTAGAGATGCATTAAAAATGTGTAGTTCAAATTGAAAATACATGAGGATAAAGTCGCCAATCTACTGTCAAACACTTCATAGAATCTCAAAACACTTCATAGAATGCAAATGATACATATAAGTACATAGAAAGTTAATACGCCATCTCTAAAATAAAATGGTTGTTAATATGACAAGTACACAACCACATGATTATCTCGATGAAAACAAGTATGTTTCGTTGGAAGCAAATGAAACAATGCGGAATCACAGGTTTGTTTCGATGGAAACAAAAGAAACAAAGTCGTTTCGATGGAATTCATGGAATTTCAAGATTCCATGGCTGTTTCGTTTCCATGACCTAGGAAACGGAAACGTTTCGGCCGTTTCGATGGAAACATAAGGAAATTTTGATCCTTGGTTGATATCTATTCTCACAAATATTAAAGTACTAAATATAGATGTTGCATACTTAAACTTCACACGAGCTTGTGCATAGTGTTCCATCTGAATCAAAGCATGCCCCCATGCATTCCACACCGGGAAAACATCAATCTGTGAGAAAGCCCCGTAAATAGATTCCTTATCATTAGAACAAAAACGAAAAGAACAACTAAACACTTGAAGGTCCACATACTATATATACCTTACACTTCTTGCATGTATATACGGCCATGCTGTATCGTTCATCTAGTATTAACCGGTCCCGAAGACGTGCTGATGATTCTTTATCAGCAATATCATCGAGGGAAGCAGCAATTCCTGATCCCAGAAGGCTTTGCAACAGTTCGGCACGTCCTAGCCAAGTGTCAGCTTGTGAGAGAACTTCAGACAGCTCATCAGTGGACTGACTGCCCACACTAGAGCTGCCAGCATCAGATGATGCATCATCAGCATCTCTACTTCTTTCAGAATTACTTGACAAGTCACTACCCCCAGCAAGCTTTCTCAACTGGGATTTAGCAAAAAGCAGTCCCTGTACGTGCAGCCGAATAAATATTACTGCAAGTATCCAGATATGTGATGCTCCATTTGGTACGGTGGCGACTTTTATTTGCAGAACATGTACCCCAGTATCGAGACATTATAAATACAGAGAGAAAGAAAGAGAGAGAGAGAGAGAGAGAGAGAGAGAGAGAGAGAGAGAGAGTGTGTGTGTGTGTGAATTAGAGGTAGAGATGGAGATATAAACATTATAGAGTGAGAGTTATTTGCCATAGAAGTTAAGGAGAATGGGGTTCTGTCAACCCCCAACTCAAAAACAGTACTCCCTCTGTCCCATAATTTGAGTCCTATATTCCATTTTGGGATGTCCCAAAATTAGTGTCCACTTTCCTAAATTGGTATACAATTTTTACTTACTTTCCAAAACTACGCTTCCTTGAAATCTACACTAAGATAAAACTAAAAAAGTTGTAATGATTAGGGGCAATTGTGGAAAGTAGGTGTAGATTTTTTTTGTCCCCTTAAAAAGTTGAGTTCCCAAAGGTGGACTCAAATTATGGGACGGAAGGAGTATTAGATTATGTTAATCACCAGTTGCGCCAAAAGTTTAATTGTTACATAATAGGCCAACAATGTATAACAAGCTTCAACACCCTCCCTCACTTGCAAACCCCACTTGCACGTGGAGACAACAAACAAAACAAGCCAAACTCCATCATAATGGAGACAAAACAAAGTGCAAACATGCACATTAATCGGGGGTGGAGACCCCTCACAAACAAGGCTCTGATACCATCTTAAATTACCAACTAATCCAAAAGCTTAAGCTATTAGAGAATGGGCCAACAATGTATATCAAGCTTCAACAGAATACATCTTTATAATAAGTTGATAATTGTGAAGTCACCGACTGCAACAAAAGTTTAAGCTGCTAGAGAATAGGGCTACCGATGTACATCAATCTTCAACACCCCCTCACACGCAACCCCGTCGCGCGCGTAGAAAGCCAACAAACTAAGACACCTGAAACAAGGTGCAAATAACAGACACATGAAAGCGGGGATGGAGTCTCAAACTCAAGACCTCCTACAAACAAGGTTCTGATACCCTATTAAGACACCAATTGCTCCAAAAGCTTAAGCTATTAGAGAGTAGGCCTAACAATGCATATCAAGCCTCAACAATAATGAAAAGTAATCACAAGTGGTGAGAATGCATTCCGAAGTTGTCATTCCAAACAAGCTCTAACTAAAGCAAAAGAATAATGTATCCAAATCTTTGTTGGTTGTGGTATATTCGCGCACATATTTCTTAGTTACCAAAAAAGTGACTGGTGCATACCTGTACAAATGTCTCTGTGGCATGATATGCTCGACCAATGGTTTCCATCGTTGAATTCTCGGGCAATTGTTGGGAGCTCAACAAAAATTTCATCTGATTAACACACAAGTCTAAAGCACCTTTGGCAGACACTGACTCATCCGAACACAATGAAAGCAACGCCTAGAACCAAAAGACGCAAACCTTCAGCACATCCACAGCAGTGTACCATGAAGCATAGCTTTTAAATAAGTAAAAACTAGACAATTAAGAAGCAAGTGCAACAAGAAAAATACAAACTAAATTAAACTTATTTTGACTACTGCACAAAGTTTAGGTACTCGGCCACAATGGCATAGTTTGTTGGGACCAAACAATCACTTTTGGGGTTTCTTTTTGCTTCCGTTCAGCAAAAACTTTCACAGCTTTTTTACAGATCTGTTCAGGGCTGAAACTAACAGCTTAAATCAAACACAATAATTTGGTGCTTTTCCAAAAACCTAGTAAAGAAACAATCTTTAGTCCCATTGTGGATCAAAACTTCCTTTTGTTTCCACGAAATGGCCAACACATTTCCGTTTCGTGGGTCACGGAAACAAAACGTCAATGGAATCAAAATTCCATGGGTTCCAGCAAAACGACTTCTTTTCCTTTGTCTCCACCGAAACATGATTGTTGATTTGTTTCCATCGAAACAGGCTTGTGATTCCACTGAAACATTTTAGTTCTTCTTCATCTCTCGTCAACTCTCAGTTTTCCGAGATTAGGGGCTTAGCGACTTTGATATACATATATATATATATATAAATGCATATATTATATATTTATTAAGCTAAGTTTTTCAACATATATATATACTATGTAGGGTTATTTGTATTTTATGAAGTGTTTGACAGTAGATTGGCAACTAAATCCTCTTAAGTTTTCAATTTTGAACTATATATTATTAATGTAACTACATGTATAGAGCACTCAAAGGTATAACTGTTAAAATATGTTGGAATTAGTTGTCTATTAACTGTCTAAGATGAGCTGTATATTAGGTGGCTATGAGTTGTTAGAAATTTTTTTCTTTTATTGCCTAAGGGCATCATGGTAATTTCTCTCTTCTAAGTGATTAATATAAATAGGGTTGAGACCATCTGTCCTAAGGTTGAATCATAAAATTCTACATGGTATCAGAGCCTCTCTAAGAGAGAGATCCCATCAGCACCACAAACCACCAACAACAACACCCCAGTCGCAGTCTCCAGGGCAACCAACCTCTCGGCGTAGCCACCAAGACTTCGGCCCCCTCCCAGCAGCAAAGCCTCTCGGCGCGACCCTCTAGGGCTTCAATTCCCTTCACCCAGCCATCCTGGCTTAGCCGCATCATCCCAAGCCTTACAATCCTAGCCGAAACCCACTGCCACTTCTCTAACCCTAACTGACACCCATAGCTTCCACTTGAACCATATTCAGTCTGTTTATGGACCTATAAGCAGCTATGATTAATTTTTCTGCATCCTATATGGTGATTTGACTTTCTCTTGTGTGTTGCGACTCTGTTGGTACCAGTTCCTATTCCCTTCTTCAGTGATTGTTACGGGTATTTTGCTTGCGGGCTGATTTAAGACGTCGGGTGATTTTGAAAAAACCACTGTCACTTTACACCCGCTTAGAAGTGAGCATTGTTATTCAACCTGATAACCTGAACTCGAAGATCACTACTTCCCTCTTCAATGGTCAAAATTTTCTGGCTTGGTCTCAGTCTGTGACATTGTTTCTTAAGGGCAGAGGAAAGATGGGGTACATCAACGGCCGAATCAAAACACCTAGTATCGAGGATGCAATTTATGACAAATGGGAGATGGCGAACTCCCTTGTCATGACTTGGCTTGTTCACTCTATGATTCCCGAGATTGGTGAAGGTTTTTGGACATGGCGACTACCCAAGATATTTGGGAGACCACGGCCAACACTTATTCCAGAAAGGGCAATTCTGCCCATTCTCGTGCTCATCATATAGAGGTTGTTGATTCCTCCATTGTTGATACACCTCCGTCTTCATCCACGGCATTATCTTCTTCAGAATTGGAAACTTTCAGCCACTTGACGTCTTGGCTGGATACACCTACTTCTGCCTCATCATCTTTTGCCCATTCAGGTAACTTAACCACTTGTGCATTCCATTCCCAATCTAGTTACGGTTAGATTATTGATTCAGGGGCTTCTAATCATATAACCGGTTCCTCTCCTGTGTTTTCTAATTATAAACCATATTCAGGACAAGATAAAGTCAAAATTGTTGATGGAACCGTCTCTTCGGTTTCAGGCAAAGGTTTAGTCCATGTCTCTCCCTTATTGTCTTTATCTTCAATTTTGCATGTTCCTAGTTTTAGTAATAATCTCTTGTCGTATTACCCATAATCAAAATTGTAGCGTCACATTTTTTATTTTTCCCTTCTCATTGTGTGTTTCAGGATCTTATCACGGGGGGACGATTAGCAGATGTAGGGAGGAGAATGATCTTTATGTTCTGGAACTACAGGAACAACCTCATCTGGCACATCATACTACTTTAGCTGGCTCTAAATCTAAGTGACATCATGCTTTGGCATAGACGTCTAGGACATCCTGCCTTTGGTTTACTTCAGTTTTTATTTTCCCCTTTATTATCAAATAAAAATATTTCCACCTTTCGGTGTGAAGATTGTGAACTTGGAAAGCACCACCGTGCTTCTTTTTATCCCAGTAATAATAAAAGTTCCAGTCCCTTGTCTCTTATTCATTCTGATGTTTGGGGTGCTTCCCGTGTTGTTGCACTTATAGGTGGTTTGTCACATTCATTGATGATTTTTCTCATGCTTCTTGGGTATACATGATGAAAGAAAAGAGTGAATCACTCCATCTTCAAAAACTTTCATAAAATGATTTGTACTTACTATGATGTTTTTCGAATTCTCAAATATTTAAAATCAGCTCCTGGAAAGGGTTTATTCTTTGGTATACATAATCATCTTCAGGTGGAAAGCAATACAGATGCAGACTGGGCAGGTTCACCTACTGACAGAAGATCTACCTCAGGGTACTGTACCTTTGTTGGAGGGAACCATATTATGTGGCGTAGCAAGAAACAATCTGTTGTATCTAGGTCCAGTGCTGAGGCAGAATTCGGGGCGCTGTCTCATGGAATTTGTGAGTTATTATGGATAAAAATTATTTTAAGGGACCTAAATCTCGAGCCTTCTGATCCCATGAGGTTGTACTGTGACAATAAGGTTACGTTTAGTATTGCTCACAACCCATTGCAACATAACCGAACGAAGCATGTGGAGATCGACAGACATTTCATCAAAGAGAAACTGTGTAGTGGAGACATCTGTACTCTATTTGTGAAATCTAGTGAGCAGTTGGCAGATGTTTTTCACTAAAGGTCTTGGATGTAGACCTCATCATTATTTTCTTAGCAAGCAGGATATGAGAGACATCTTCGCATCAGTTTGAGGGGGAGTGTTAAAATATGTTGGAATTAGTTGTCTATTAGCTATCTAATATAAGCTATATATTAGGAGGCTATGAGCTGTCAGATATTTTTTCCTTTTATTGCCTAAGGTCATCATTGTAATTTCCCTCTTCTAAGTGATTAATATAAATAGGGTTGAGACTCTCTATCCAAGGATCAAAATTTCCTTCTGTTTCCATCGAAACGGCCGAAATGTTTCCGTTTCCTAGGTCATGGAAACGAAACAGACATGGAATCTCAAAATTCCATGGATTCCATCGAAACGACTTTGTTTCTTTTGTTTCCATCGAAACATAATTGTTTCCATCGAAACAAACCTATGATTCCGCATCGTTTCATTTGCTTATAACGAAACATACTTGTTTCCATCGAGATAATCATGTGGTTGTGTACTTGTCATATGCACAACCATTTTATTTTAGAGATGGCTTATTAGCTTACTATGTACTTATATGTATCTTTTGCATTTTATGAAGTGTTTTGTGGATTCTATGAAGTGTTTGACAGTAGATTGGCGACTTAATCCTCATGTATTTTCAATTTGAACTACACATTTTTAATGCAGCTCTACATATATAGACCTCTCAAATGTTCAATTAATCAATTATTAGCTTTATACACGCATATAGTTAAATTTGAAGTTATGTTTCCCCATGTTTCTCAATGTTTCCAATTTTTTCCACTGTTTCCACATGTTTCCGAAACGTTTCCGTTTCTGGGTAGACCGAAACAATAGAGCGAAACGAAATTTTGTTCCTTGTCTCTATCTCAATCTAAGCTTGAATCATAAAATTCTACAATAACAAATCAACTATTAGCTTTATATGTGCATACAAGTTTCTCAATATTTCTCAATTCCTTGTAGCAGTCACCAGCTTTTCCCAAAACATACAATAATTAAGTTCTAATTGGTTGAGATTGTAGCATATAATTCGAGACAAAGTCATCCTAAATATTTGCACAGTTTTATAGGTTCAATACTCAAAGATATGTGAAAGGGCATCCTTACTAGATAACATTCACACTAAGAAATAATCTTGTTCCTACTCTCCAAACCTCATTTCAGAACTTGGATTAATTAATTCTTCTCATTTTTTCATGCTCTGATAAATTTGAAGCATAATGGAAAGATTAATAACTAGTTACATCTTTTACAGCTATTAGATGACTTTCCAACACAAGACACGTGCATATAAACAAATATAGTCCAAAGACACTCAAAAAGGTACAGTCGGTTAAATTTTAAACTCTAACACTGCAAGATAAAGAACTCTAGCAAAAGTGCTGGATTCGCTCAATAAATGCAACTACTTTTGAATTGTTGAAAGCATATGTTTCTCAAAAAATGAATGTAAACCTTCACATGTTGATTTTCAACTGGGGACCATTCAAACTTTTGTGAAACTTGAAATTGGAATAGCTTAATTTTATTAAGGAAAAAAGCATTTACCCCCCTCAAACGATACACGCTTTTGCAATTTACACCCCAAACTTTGTAAAGGTGCAATGTCCCCCCTGAACTATCTTTAGGGTTGCAACGTCCCCCCTGAACTTCAAAAACTTGAAATGTCCCCCCTTAACTATCATCTATGTTGCAATGTTCCCCCTGAACTATCTTTCGTGTTGCAATGACAACCTTGCCATCACATTCCATCAAGAAACACGAAAGATAAATCAGGGGGAATATTGCAACACGAAAGATAGTTTAGGGGGGACATTGCAAAACAGACGATAGTTTAGAGGGGACATTTCAACTGTTTGAAGTTCAGGGGGGACATTGCAACCCAAAAGATAGTTCAGGGGGGACATTGCAACTTTTTAAAGTTTGGAGTGTAAATTGCAAATGCGTGTATAGTTTGAGGGAGCAAAATGCTTTTTACCCATTTTATTAACTCTAATCCAATGTATATATACTACAAGGCCAAAGACTAAATCGGAAGGAAAATAATAACAGCTGGAAGAAAATAAAGAGGGACATAAAGAGGGACATAAATAGGTCAACATGACCAATTAAAGAGAGAGACAGAGAGAGAGAAATAAAAATCCGAAAATATCCTAAATTATTATCTCCAACACTCCCTCGCAAACTAAAGGTGGGAATAAACCACAGAAGTTTGGAATGATGAGGTTACAACAAGCTCTGTTGTGGGCGCGCCTAGGCGCGAGGCGCAGGCGGGCGCAAGGCATGAGCCTCGCCCTAGGCTAGGCGAGGCGACTTCAAACAGGCGCAAGAAAGGCGCGCCTTTTCAGCAGGCGCAAGGCGCATGAGGCTCACACCTAATGAAATCAAGACCCAAGCACACCTTTTTACCCCCCAAAATCCCAATCGCATCTCAGATTCTCAGTTTTGGGGGGGGGGGAAAAAAAAGAAGAAGAAAGGGAAGAAAGAAGAGGCGAAACCCACAAACCAGGAGCTGAGCCTTTTGGAGCTGCTTAAAGCCTGAAACCAGGTATTTGCTCTTCTTGTTCTTCTTCTTCTTCTTTGATCATCTTCTTCTTCCTTCTTTGATCATCTTCTTCTTCTTCTTCTAGAGTCGCAAGACTCGCGACTCTGTTTTTTTTTTTTTTTTGCGATCTATGTCCGCAAGACTACGATCTCTCTTCTTCTTCTTCTTCTTTTTCTTCTTCTTCAAGTTGCAAACCTGCGACTGGCTTTTTCTGTGATCCTTCTTCTTCTTCTTCTTCTTCAAGTTGTGAACCTGCTACTCTCTCTCTCTCTCTCTCTCTCTCTCTCTCTCTCTTCTGCGATCTGTCTTCTTCTTCTTCTTCTTCTTCTTCTTCTTCTTCATCTTGAATTGTGACTCAGTTTTTTTTTTTCCCCCTTTCTTTCTTCTTCCTGCGAAACAGCAGTGAGCCAGACAAACAGTCTTTTTTTTTTCTCCCCTTTATAGTTTATAGTTGATTCATGAATTGAATTCATCTTCTTTATTATTATTAGTATTATTTTTTTTTGTTCTTAATTCATTTTTTCTTTTTTTTTTTTTTTTTTTTTGGGTATGGTACTATACTAGTTATACTACTATAATATCTTAATCTTTTCCCACACAAAAACACACTAAAGTCTAAAAGTCTAAAACAGACTTTAGTCTTCTCCCATCAATTGTATTTTTTTTTATACAGACTTTAGTCTTCTCCCATCAATTGTATTTTTTTTTTTTTGTATGCTACTATACTATATATAATTGATACTGTCTATGGACTATGGAACTATACTATATATAATTGATAGTTTATATACTAGTATGCTCTAACCAGTTGAGCTTATAGGTCAAAGTGTTCATTATTGATGATTTAATCTCTTTAACTTGTATGTAATAATGTAAAATCATATTGTAATCATCTAAACTCATATTTTAGATAAGCTATTTACATGTAAAATCATGTAAAAAAATAATCATGTAAAAGTGCGCCTCGCTTCGCTCGGGCGCGCGCCTCGGATTGCGCCTCGCGCCTAGGCTCCAGGGGACCTTTGCGCCTCAGTGCGCCTTAAATAACCTTGACAACAAGACAGTTCATGAAAGTTGGCAGAAGTGGGATACACCATCCACCAATAGAGCGTGAGACTGTGGGAATGATCATCTACAATAAATCACCAAAAAAAGGCCAACTTCTTGTTCAAACAAGTTACAGTGGTTGCAACAATAGACCCAAATCTTGAAGGGTTCGAGCCACCATAATATACTCCACTACTCCCCCATCAAAGGGCTAGCCGTAGGCTGGACAAGGCCCGTAGGGGCTGGTTGGAGGCTTGACAAGGCCCGTAGGGGGTAGTGGAGTTGGCGCAAGGAGAGTCGTCGGACTGAGGCTTCCTGCCGAAAGCAAAGTGAGGTCCGGCAAGCAACAAGTCGCCACCCGCCGAATTTGGCTTTGATACCAACTTGAAATTGGAATCGCTAAATTTTTATTAACTCTAATCAAATGTATATATACTATAAGTGATGCAGTACTTTATGAGTAAGTAGTAGTACTTATATGTTATTTTGCTTAAGTTGTCTTTTCTTGTTTAGTCACAAGCATGTCAGGGTAATATAGGTTAAATAAGGTATAAATAGAAGTCTAGGGCTAAGTGAGAGGGGCTTTTGATCATTCGATATTTGTAATTGGTTTATACCAAGTGAGCCTAAGAGCTCTTGTTCTAGGGTTTTGGTCCTCCAAACCCTAAAATGTTATTACCCTTTTCATTTACTCTTTAGTTTGAGCATCAAATGTATTTGCATCCATCATTATCAGACCTTGAGATCCAAGACGGAATTGAAGGGAAATTGCTTGAATCTGGACCAAACAAAGCTTTAGAGGTCATAGCAGGACCCAAAATACTCCACCGACAAGTATTGGATAGTCGCCATCGAGAATCGACCTACTTACTTCGCAAAACTTAGACCAAGTCGAACCAGTTTCGAACCATAATTGGAGTCGCAGCCATCAAACTAGCAAACAACAAGCTCGCAACCACCAAGCCCTCGCAATACCGTGCGACCAGCGGACTCTCACCAAATTTCGATCAAGCTCCAAAATCAAACATGCATGTGCGATTTCTTCCTTCGAACTGGAAGTCGATCGTAACTAGATTGGGACTGAAAGGCGACAGTTCTGTTACTTGGTTGGCTTCAAATTTCCAAGGGACTTGTGATTTGGTCTTGACTCTGGGTTGCAACTAGACTAGGAATCGCCATGGACGTTTGATTGTTTCGATTTTGCAAGTGCAAATGGTGAAGTCAAGGTCAGAATTTGTTTAATTGGGTTTGCAACCCAGTTGAACCGCACAATGAGTTCGTAACTCTTGGTGAGTTGGATTCTATTCTCAATTGTTGAGTCCTGTTGAGCCACAATTGTCTCCATTAATAGTTATTCCAGGTTGGTTGTCACTGTTTTTGATGATTGGTTGTTGAAATTTCAGCAAGGTAATTTGAGGTTGGTTGGGTGACTTTTATTTATATTGGTTGTGTTTGGGTTGATACGGCCTGAGATTTTCCATTGAATGTTTTGGATTTGGCTTATGGTTTGAGATTCGACTCTAATTTTTCCATAATTTTGATATCAAAATTGTAATTTGAGACGTCTCCGAGAGGAAGAGGTAGAATGTGTAGATTGGGTATAGGGCAAGGAAATACCATGTATTTTGAGGGTGCGGCTGAATTGAATTTAGCACATCCCATGGGACCTAAGGGTACCCAACAATATGAAATCGAAGAATTGAGAAAGCAAATCACTACCTTAACCCGTAAGGTAACGTATTTGCAACCTCCTTGTGAGAGGATCCAAATTCCGAAATTCTATGGTGATGAATCGGAATTTGTTGATTGGTTAAATGAAGTTGAAACTCTATTCAATTACTATAAGGTGATTGAACAAGACAAAGTAAAATTGGTGGAGACAAGTTTGAAAGGGAGTGCTGCGGATTGGTGGCACCAACTCAAATTTGTTAGAAAGAGAAAGGGGAAGATTAAGATCAAGGAGTGGAACAAAATGAAAAGAAATTGAAGGAGAAGTTCTTATCCAAGAATTACTTTCCAACTATAAGTGTGCGATTGAAACAAAATTTGTATAAGTTAGAGTTTGATGATAAATCAAAGCGTGTTGAGTACTTGAAGTTTGATGAGTGCTTGGATAATGATTCATCTTTTAATGATTCTTATGAAAATGGGTTTGAGGCAAAACCAAACAAAGAGGATGACCATGAATTATGCGCGGCACCAACATTCGATTATTGTTATGAGAGCGAGTTTGAAGAAAACCCAACATGACGTGGCTGACAAGAAATTGGACAAGGGACCAATATTTGATGCTTACTGTGCAAGTGAGTTTGAGGACAAGGAAGTGGCTTTTATTGAACTTCTTTGGTCTCCAAAGGAGAATAAGGTTGCTTTACCAAATTGTGAAGAGGTCCATGCACATGAACATAAGGAGCGCGAACATAATGTCATTTTTGCTATTGGCGATCCTCCTTATATTGTTGGTGAGGAAAAGGAAGACTTGCAAATTTTTGTTAATGAGGTGAAGGTAGCGAATTCAAGACATCCACATTTGGTGGAACATGTGAGATTGCGTGGTATACAAGTGGAAGCGAGATGAGATTTGACGATGAGGACACTCTATGGGAAATTTAATGGCCCTCAAAGGGAATTGGGCATCGGAAGAATCAAGCTATATCTTGTTTTCAATATTAAAAGTTGAAGATGCAATTGAACATAGAGTGGCAACTACGACGTTTTCCAAGGTTAATCTTAAGAGGAAAGCTACTGTTGATGTGAAAATGAGGAAGCTACTTTTAAAACTTGAGGACAAGTTTCTTTAGAGGGAGAGTATGATGTAGTACTTTATGAATAAGTAGTAGTACTTTTATGTTATTTTGCTTAAGTTGTCTTTTCTTGTTCAGTCACAAGCATGTCAGGGTAATATAGGTTAACTAAGGTATAAATAGACGTCTAGGGCTAAGTGAGAGGGGCTATTGATTATTTTGATATTGGTAATTGGTTTATACTCTTTCCCCTTCAAGTTTACCTACTACAGTACCAGAGTGAATATGGTCTCCACCAGACGTACGTAATGCTTTAGCTAGTACACGAAAGTGTGAGCCTAAGAGTTCTTGTTCTAGGGTTTCTCCTCCAAACCCTAAAATGTTCTTACCCTTTTCATTTACTCTTTAATTTGAGCATCAAATGTTTTTTTTTTTTTTTTTTTTTTGATTGGGAGCATCAAATGTATTTGCATCCATCAATAAGGCCCAAGACTAAATAGGAAGGAAAATAATAACAGATGGAAAGAAAATAAAGAGGGGAATAAATAGGTCAACATGACCAATTAAAGAGATGAAAAGAGAAATAAAAATCCTAAAATATCCTAAAAGATTTTTATCTCCAACTGTAAAGATAAACTGATGATGGGAACATATCACTTTATATATTCAACATAATGAAATAAGAATACAAGGAGCCTATAAATAGGCTTAGGGTAACCTATACTACTGACATTTAACCGATGTCGGACAGTATGTTTACTCTGCACTATACTACACACACCAACACATATACATATATATATATATATATTTACCCGTTAACACACCCCCTCAAGTTGGAGCATACATATCATATGCACCCAGCCTAGGAAGCACGGGCACTTCATTTTGAGTGTAGTACCAGTACTGAGTACCTCGGGGACACGGATACGCGTATGGTACGGCTAGGTACGTATAGGGTACTCCTTGAGCCGTGTCCAGTTATGTTTAATTGAAAGATTCAATTCGGGTACGGCTTGGGTACGCGTGGGTAAGAAAAGGACAAGGATACTTCTCTTTTTTTTTTTTTTATTTAATGTTGTGAACTTGTAATGCTAAAACAATGTTGTTTAGTCCTTAGACTACTTATTTGCTTGTATGCTATGGATTAATATGTAGTAGTGATGTTCAATCTTCTTCTTTTTTCTTTTTTAATTATTATAAGTATGCTTTAAAAAATATATTTTTAAAAATAATTTTTTTTTCAACGTACCCTAGCTCTACCCGTACCCTATATTTTTGGAAATTGTTGTATCTCCGTACCCGTATCGTATCGTACCTGTCAAGTGTCCGTACCCGTGCTACATAGCACCCCAACTTGTTAAAAATATACATCACACGTGTGCAACCCATCGCTTTAGTAAACAAATCCGCTAACTAGTCTGCAGATTTTACATTTTACATGAACAGTGTTAATCACATTTTGTAGGAGCTTCTCACGAACAAAGTGACAATCAACTTCAATGTGTTTCGTCCTCTCATGAAACACAGGATGGCAAGTATAAACTTGCAAATAGGGCCAAGACAAGTGAGTGGAAACATCAGAGATAGGTATAGGCACAGGTCGCATAAAATCAGGATCAGTGGCCGAATGAGACTCAGAATAAACGGGTGTCGACTCAAAGAATGTAACATTGGTCGAGATAAAGTACCAAGTTACCAACTAAGGGATAAACTGTAACAACGATACCCTTTTTAGTCCTATTAGAGGATAAAAATGTCATTTAGTATTTAGGGCTTATATAATAGATGATGTCATATATATGATGTAAGCCCTATGGGCATTTTAGTATTTTCCATTCTTTGTATTTGCCTATATAAAGGCTCTCATGTAACCCTAGTTGGTATTTTGAATATATCAAAATATCAATACAATCTCTCTATTTTAGTTTCTAACATGGTATCAAAGCAGTAGGTCTTGGTGACTTTTAGTCTTCCGCTTCGCCGGCAGGCGGCGATCTTGCCACTCCGCTGGACCCCTAGAAATTACCTTATTTTTCATCTTTCCCAACCCGTTGTCGAGTCTTAAATATTGCCATAAATAGGTTTTTCAGCCATTACTATTCATTGATTATTGTTCACAGATTACTGTTCACGAATGTACGGTTCATCAAACCACTGTTCATCAAAGTTACTGTTTACGCATCACTATTCATCAAATAAGATTTGGTGGGTTTCTTCTCCGTTTGTGCAAGGCCTAGGTTGTCCGCCATGGTTGTTCGGTTTGTTTAGTAGCCACTTCTTTGGAGATCTAAATTGGTTTGGTGACTCAAGGTTTTGTTTGGCCATAAAGTTCTACACGAATAGAGCTCAAGGATCTGTTTGGTATGTTTTTGGTCAAAGGCTATTTGGTTAATGCTTTGAAGGAGAAAGAAGCGTAGAGAAGAAAAAGTCCATGTGCATGTTGCCTCTTAGTCCCCCACGCACCACAAGTATTTTTAAAATTTTTAGTTTTGCCCTCAGATTTTTCAAAAATTATCATTTAGCCCCTATATTTTTTTTGACATTTGCAAATCAGCCCCTAATGTTTTTTTTAAAATTTACAACTCAGTCACAAATGTTTTGAAAATTACAAAATCACCCCAAAAAATTTTCAAAATTATAGAAATTTTCTGTCATGTTTTGTGCAGTCCCTGAACACTTCTTCTGCACTTATTTTTATTCGGGTGATTTTATTTGATGATATAAGACCATGTTTCGTCCTTGTTTGGTGGTGATTGGCTACTGTTGATTCGTTTTTTTGTTGGATTTCAACTCGATAGTCTCAGATGGAGTTTTACAACCTTTGTTTTCACAGTTCTTGTGCAGAAATTTGGTGATTTTGTTGCGGGGTTTAGTCCCACACTTTGTGTTGTTGGTGAATTGTTTTCACCTTGGCCAATATTGTGGACATTGCTGATCCACAATTTCTCGTTGGTGGTGGTGGTGGATGTGTTTCCCCTATATTATGGACATTGTTCATCCATAATTTATCGTCGTTGGTGTTATTGTTGTTGGTGGATGTTGTTTCCACCTTGGCCAATTTTGGGGATTTTATATCCCATGTATCGTTGTTATCCACCATTTTCTTGTCTCTTGTTCCAGTCTTGTTTTGGTTGTAATTTTCCTTCCAAACTTCGGTGTTTGTGTTCACTCCCACCTACAGTTTGAGGGGGAGAGTAATGGAGGGGTGCCCCTATTGCCAATCTTGGGAAGGTTGAAAATGTTAGTGCCAATCTGCTTTGTAGTCCGTTGCACAATTACAAGCTTTATTTTGGATCGTCGACAATCATCGCTATGGGATGGAGATTTATTTTTGCTGACTTAGTGGAGTTGGGAGTTGTTTTCTTCCTTTCAAACTTCGGTTGTAATTTTCATTACTACCTTCAGTTTGAGGGGGAGTGTTAAGAGGATAAATATGTCATTTAGTATTTAGGGCTTATATAATAGATGATGTCATATATATGATGTAAGCCCTATAGGCATTTTAGTATTTTTTCCATTCTTTGTATTGCCTATATAAAGGCTCTCATGTATCCCTAGTTGGTATTCTGAATATATCAAAATATCAATACAATTCTCTCTATTTTAGTTTCTAACAAGTCCTAGAATAGCCCAAGAAAATACATTGAACCGCCTGTGGGTCGAATTTGTCAATTCCAGAAGTCAACTGATGGACAAAGCACACACACCCAAAAACACGAGGACCCACAGAGAAAACCAACTCAGTAGAAAACAAAGTAGAGTGTGGTGCGTGTCCATTAAAAACCAAAGATGGCATACGGTTAATCAAATGACAAGTAGTTAGTACAGCATCCCCCCCAAAAAAAAAATTGGAACACGCATTTCAAACAAGGTGCGTGCGATTTCTAACAAATGTCTATTCTTCCGTTCTGTAACACCATTTTGTTGCGTTGTATGCACATAGGAAGACTGATGAATCATTCCATGTTGGGCCATATAAGTACTCAGAAAAATACTCTTGTGCATCATCCCTTCGAAGAACACAAATAGAGACATCAAATAGAGTTTTCATCTAAAAAAAATAGAGTTTTCATCTCAACACAAAATGCACAAAAAATGGAAAATAACTCGGAACGATTTTTCATTAAATAAAGCCAAGTCACTCTTAATATAAGGGTAATTTGCACTTTTCACCCTTGTAGTTTGGGGTCGTGACACTTTAGCCCCAGCACTTGCAATTTGGACATTTTACACCCTAGCGTTCCATACCAAACCAAACCAAACCAAGCCAAGCCTTGTGTCCCAATCGATTGGGGTCGGCTGTATGAATTCTTTTTCTCCATTCTGCACGATCAAGAGCTATATGCTCATTTAAATTATATATATTCATATCTTGTTGCACTACATATTCCCAGATCAATCTAGGTCTGCCTCTTCCTCTAACCATTCCAGGCACTACGATCTTATCACTCTTTCGCACAGGTGCATCTACAGGTCTTTGCTGCACATAGCCAAACCATCTAAAGTCTATTCTCCCTCAACTTATCCTCAATATGTGCCACTCCTACAGTCTACCCTAGAGTTTCATAAGTGTGACAATTAAGTCCAATCAAGTCTTGTATAATTAATGTAAGAACCCTAGTAGTTAAAAAATTTGTACTAAACTCCCTAGAAGTTTTCTTTAAAATTTAGTACTTTTTCTTTTCTTTGAATACCTAATTATTTTTTACCACCACCTTCCATCAATCAAATTTTCAAGATTTTTAATAAGTTCCACTAACACTTGGATTTCTTTCGTTGTTCTCTACCAAAATTTCTAGGAAAATTTTTCTCAGACTTGAACTTCCTTCTTCTTTTATTACCATGGTTTCTACATTATTAGTTTCGTTATTTTCTATCATGTGATTATTATTTTCCAATTCTTTAAGAGGAATGTGTTCCATTTCCTCAAGAGTCAAGACTTCTTAAACCTAATTTTTTATATAGGTTTAAGTGTGTATTTACTAACATTTCTTCTAATTGTTCGAGCGTGTGTTACTAAGCCTCGTTTTAATTTCTCTGTGGCTTTCTTTCTATGAATTACTAATTCAAAAGGATGTTCTGGAGGATCTTCTCTTATTAAACCTAATTACTAGTTATTTTCTTTTTTTTGCATAAGATTATGAGACGTCTGACTACGTTAACAAGTTCTAGTGAATGGTTTTTAATATTTTTAATAAGTTCCTTTAATGTTTTTATTAATGTGTTGTCTGTTAAGAGTGATTATTTGTTATGTTCTTTATTTAGATATAAGTCTAAGGACCCAGTTGTAATATTTTATTTTTCTTCTTCTCTATGGTTAATATAAAAGGAGTCTAACTAATTGTTAGACTCTTTAAGCTTTCACCAAAATACAATGTTTAACATGGTATCAAAGCCAAATACCAAACCCTAACCCTAAACCACCACAACCACGGCCTGTGCCGACCACCCAGCCTCCACCCTGGCCTTCGCAGACCTCCCAGCCACCTCCTAGCCTGCGCCGCACCTCCACACACCACCCCTACCTGCGCCGCACCTACCAGCCACCTCTTATCACCAGCCACCCTCCTGCCCCCTGCAGCCACTTTCCTACCCTCGCCACACCTTGGGATTACCACCAGCCACACAGGCCTAAAACCTCACCCCACCTAATCCTCTTTTCTCTGATTTTCGAGCCCTAAAGGGACTATTTTTTGTTGAAGACCATTCTAGGACTATGGGTTTGATTGGCAATTGATTATTTGGAGTTTCTTGGTCCCTTAATGGACCTTTAAACAAATCTTGTTGATCTTTTCTCGACCCCTTCTCCTTCGTCTTCCTTCATATTTTGTGAGTTTTCCATTCGGGACACGAAATCATGACCGACAAACACAAACCAACGACTACAAGTTCCACCACCGTTCAAACCGTGGTTACCCCCTTTGATCCCAATCTCAAAATTACTATCATTCCTTTCAATGGCCAAAATTACTTGAAATGGTCACAGATGGTAGAACTTTATCTGAAGGCATGCGGGAAGATGGGACATATTGATGGTCGTGTTACAGCCCCTTCCACTACTGATCCGGGATATGACAAGTGAGAGATTTAGAACTCTATTATCATGTCTTGGCTCATCAACTCCATGGTCCTTGAGATTGGTGAGAGTTTTATCGCATGAAGACGGCTAGGGCTATTTGGGACACCATTGATTCCACTTTCTCTCGAAGGGGGAATTATGCTCAGGAGTTTGAGCTTATCCGCTCCAATGGCCGTTCTGAGCAGGGTGATATGACTGTCAACCAATACTACACCTTCCATACTACTAGCTAGGATACAGTTGACCAGCTACAGTCTTTTCAGCCGGTCTGTACTATCGATGCAGATTGGGCCGGTCTTCAGGGTACTGCACGTTCGTAGGAGGTACCTGGAGGAGTAAGAAGCAGAAAGTAGTGGTCAGGTCTAGTGCAGAAGCTAAGTTTAGGGCTATGGTCCAATGTATTTGTTAGCTATTGTGGATCAAGTTATTGCTGAAGGACTTGAAGGTTGAGGTGACAGAGTCTATGAAGCTATATTGTGACAACAAAGCGGCCATTAGTATAGCTCATAACCCTGTTCAACATGATTGAGCAAAGCACGTGGAGATTGATCGACACTTCATCAAAGAAAATATTAGTAGTGGTACTATTTGTGTTCCCTTTGTGAAGACTTGCGATCAAGTTGATGATGTTCTTACTAAAGCCGTTGGGAGTCGACCGTTTCATACTATCCTAGACAAGTTGGGTAGGGGAGATATTTTTGTACCAGCTTGAGGGGGAGTTTTTAGAGTTATTATTTGCTATGATAGTTTATTTAGAAATAAGTCTAAGGACCCAGTTATAATATTTTATTTTTCTTCTTCTCAATGATTAATATAAAAGGAGTCCCAACTAATTGTTAGACTCTAAGCTTCACCAAAATACAATGTAACGTTGTTCTAATCTTTTATGACTTGTAATGACGTTGAATTATTAAATTATCAGATTCTACTTCTTATGTATATCTAATACTCATATAATAAACCTAATAGGTGACCAGGCCGGGCTCGGATACCAGGTTGATGGAAGGTGGTGGTAGTAACAAAATAATTAGGTACTCAAAGAAAAGAGAAAATTCTAAATTTAAGAAAACTTTAGGAGAGTTTAGTATAATTCTTTAAACTACTACGATTCTAACTCAATTATAAAAGACCTGAATGAACTTAATTGTCACGCTGATTAAACTCTAGGGTCTAAAATGTCCAAATTGAAAGTGCAAGGACTACAGTGTCCCGACCCTCAAACTGCGAGGGTGAAAAGGGCAATTTACCTCTTGAATAATCATAATCCACAAAAGTAACAAAATACCGATACCCCTTGTTGGGAGGTTACACGATAAAGACCCCATACATCAAAATGCACTAACTGAGAAATGGCTAGACACTCTTTTATTGACTTGCGGAGTAAATTGAACACGATGCTTCCCCAACTGACACGACTCACATTCTAAAAACTGCAGAGAACCCAAAATAGGAACTAAAAGCTTTAAATTGGCTAGTGACGGATGACCAAGGTGACAGTGGATTTGATGAAGGGAAACTGTAGCTAGACAGGCACATGGTGATGGAGTAGGCACAGGATCACCATCGAAGTAATAGAGGCCATTGGACTCATGCCCGACGCCAATTATCTTCCGAGTCTTCAAATCTTGAATAAGAACACAATTAGGAGAAAAAGACGCACAACAGTTAAGATCCTAAGTCAACTGACCAATAAACATTAAATTAAATAACGAATGTGGTATGTAAAATACAGAAGACAAGGATAAAGATGAAGAGGGTTGGATTGTCCCGATTCCTTCAACAGGAGTCGAGAACCTATCCGCTAAAGTGATTGGAAGAAGAGACGACGACAGCTGTAGAGATGTAAATAGACTATATATACCCGTCAAATGATAAGTAGCTCCAGAATCAATTACCCATGAGGCGGAACTAGAAGCAATGCAAGCAGTAGGAGTACCTCCACGCTGAGCAAAGGAAGCAGACGAAGTATAAGCCTGTTGGGCGGTCTAAAACTGAATAAACTGAGAATATTCTTCGTGAGGAATTGCAATGGTATCTATGGTAACAGGAGAAAGACAGTATAGCATTTGCAACCTGAGGTGGACGACCATGGAGTTTCCAGCAGGTTTCCCTGCTATGCTCATCCCAACCAATGTAAGTGCACTGACGAGTATGTTCTCTACCCTGGCCAGAGCGGCCACCACGAGATCCTCCTCCATATCCTCCACAGGTAGGAGCACCACCCTTACCAAAAACAAGTGGAAGGGCATGACTAACAAGTGCAGACTGATCCAGGACCGGAGGGGTGGGTGTGGGCCACGGGAAGTGCTCCGTAGAACACGTTGATGTCTCTACAAAAGATGGAAGTGTAGCGCCACAAAGTATTTGAGACCGGATCGGCTCATACTCAGATTTGAGACTGGTGAGAAACATCATAACCAACATATGTTCTTGCTGTTTATGCTGCTTCTAAACACTGACAGTAATAGCCATAACCGTATTCAATTCCTCATGTAAGCGCTTAAGAGCAGCAAAGCACTCTGTCACAAAGAAAGCTGATTGTTGGAGTGTGTGGTACTGGGAGGAAAGATCATACATACGAGTCAGATTGCTAGAATAAAGAAGGTGGACATACTCCCAGATCTCCCTACAAGTACGTAAGTGGTTGCATATGTCCGCAACCTCAGGCTCCATAGAATTCCATAGGAGCGTCACAAGCTGAGCATCCAGTCTTTTCTAAACCTAGATGGCTTTATCATCGGTGGTGGTGGGAGGAGAGCGAGTAAGATGTGAATCATAGCCTAAGCCGGTGAGAGACATAGTAATGGCATTGGACCATTGGAGGAAATTGGTGCCGTTCAACTTTCGATTGGTGAGTTGGGCAAGAGACTTGGTATCCATGATCAGATATGAACCAAGAGAGATAAAAGAAACTCCAGATTGCAACCATAACTAGAACAAAACTGAAGTATGAAAGCTAAATTTGAACCAAAAAGGACAGATCCGCACCCAACAAGGTCATTGGAGCAAGAGAAAGGGCTTGTGGGGGGCGCCGAAGTGAATAGGGGTCGCCAGAGGGAGAGAAGACTCAGGCGAGTGTTATCGAAGGAAATAGGGGGTCGCCGAAGTGGATAGGGGGTCGCCGAAGTGACGGGATGGGCCGGCGAGGGTCGTCGGCATGAGAGGTGGCTCAGGCGATGGTCGCCGGTGGGTGGGTAGTGTTAGAGTTATTCTATGTGTTAGGGGTATTATTTAATTAAGTGTGTTATTTTGTTACAAGTCTCAGGACTTGATTCTAATTTTTATTTATTTCTTCTTTATGATTAATATAAAAGGGTTCTAACTCATTGTTAGAATCTAAGCTTTGCCAAATAATTATTCTTGACATGGTATCATAGCCAATGGTTCACCACCACCACCATCAACCCAAACCACCATCTGCACCAACCACCAGCAGCCTCACAACAGTCTCTAATACTCCCACCTAAAACCCTCACTGCGCCGCAGCCCCCAGACCTGAAACCCAAGCTGCCGCAGCTCCCAGCCCTGGAACCCTACTGCGCCACCTCCCTTTGGCCTCGCAACAGTTCTCCCGACCACCCCACACTCTCGGCTACCCAAGCTACCCTGGCCTGATTACAACAGCAGCCCAATTTTTTTTTCTTCCCTATTCTCCTTTTTTTTTACCATAGATCAATATAGGTCTACTGGTTTGATTGGAGGTTAATTGTTTCATGTTGTTTGGTTCTTTTATGGACCATTGAATTAATCTAATTGTTCTGTGAGTAACCATCTCCCTCGTCTTCCTTCATTTTGTTGTTGCTTTTCCATTCGGGACACGGAATCATGACCAACCTAGACAAACCATCAGATACCAGTTCCACCAAAGTTCAGACCGTGGTTACACTCTTGGATCCCAATCTCAAAAATACTACTATTCCTTTCAATGGCCAAAATTACTTGAAATGGTCACATGCGGTAGAACTTTATCTGAAGGCACGTGGGAAGATGGGATATCTTGATGGGCATGTTACAGCTAATATCCTGTCTTGACTCATCAATTCTATGGTCCCTGAGATTGGTGAGAGTTTTTCATCGGATTACGACAGCTACGGCTATTTGGGACACCATTGCTTCAACTCTCTCGACCGGGGAATTATGCTCAGGAGTTTGAGCTGCTCCGCTCTATTGACCGTTCTGAGCAGGGTGATATGACTGTCACCCAATACTACACCTCCCTTGCTACTAGTTGGGATAGTCTTGATCACCTGCACTCTTTTCAACCCACCTGTACTACTGATACAGAGGAGTACAGGAAATATGTGGAGCGGCAACGGGTTTTTAAGTTTCTTCAGTGGCTTCATTCTGATTTCGATGTTGTTCGTAGTCGGGTTCTTGGGATGGATGTTCTCCCTCCTCTTCAAGAGGCCTTTGCTTAAGTTCAAAACGAAGAGAGTCGCCGTTCTGTTATGCTTCCACCTACATCCACCGAGCGCTCTGCCCTAGTTTCTGCCCCGCATAGAGAGGGGACCCAGCAGCCTACTCCTTCAGACCGGCCTGTCGCAATTTATGATTATTGTCATCGGCCCCATCATACTCAGGCCAATTGTTGGAGCCTTCATGGTCGTCCCCCTGGTGCTCGGGGAGATCGTAGAGGTGGTCGTGGGGGCGATCATGGAGGTCATTCTGGTGGCCGAGGAGGTGATACTCGTGCTCATCATGCTACTACTGATACTAAGACTCCACCTAGTGACCCTACTCTTGATCAGGGCCCGTTATCTCCTGCCAAGCTTGACACACTCAAGAATTTGATGACCCGGTGGCCGGTGTACTTCATCGGCAGCTGCTAGTACCTCATCTTCTTTTGCACAATCAGGTAACATTGTCACGCCTGCAAGAGCTTTTCTTTCTCTTTCATCATCCCATTGGATTATAGATTTAGGTGCTTCTAACCATATGTCTCGTTCCTCTGACTTATTTTGTGATTATAAGCACTACTCAGGTCACGATAACGTTCGAATTGCCGATGGTACCTTTTCCTCGGTGTCAGGGAAAGGTATCATTCATGTCACTCCTTGTTTACCACTGACTTCAGTTTTACATGTCCCTAATTTCTCCCATAATCTTTTATCCTTGAGTCGTATCACTAGTGATTTGAATTGTTGTGTAACTTTTTTTTCCTTCTCATCGTGTCTTGCAGGATCTTATCTCAAAGAGAGTGATTGGCAGTGGTGGAGAGACATAGGGACTTTATATTCTGGATGAGGGAAAGAAGATTCTGGATGAGGAGAGAAGACTAATATGTTGTTTTGCGGAATAGAGCTGAAGATTTAGTGCTTTGGCAGAGGAGACAAGGCCATTCATCTTTCTCTTTATTTAAATATATTCCTTCTCTTGTTGAAAAAACTGATATTTCAAGTTTCGATTTTTTTTGTGATACTTGTGAACTTGGGAAACATTTTCGAGCTTCTTATGCTCCCCGTAATATTAAGAGTTCTGTTCCTTTTGCTTTAATACATTCAGATATTTGGGGTCCTTCCCGAAGTGTGTCCCTGAAAGGTCATAGATGGTTTGTGTCTTTTATAGATGATTATTCCCGTACTACGTGGTTGTATATGATGAAAGAAAAACAGGAAGTTTATTCTATATTTCAAAATTTCCACAAAATGGTAAGTACCCAATTTGGGGCGCTGGTGAAAGTTTTAAGGTCTGATAATGGAGGTGAGTACATTGATTCAGGTTTAGGTCAGTATTTTTGTCCCCATGGGATTATCCATCAGACTTCTTGCACTGACACTCCAAAACAAAATGGAGTGGCTGAGCGTAAGAATCGTCACCTTTTAGACGTTGCCCGGTCTTTACTCTTCCAGGTTCAAGCCCCTCGCTCTTATTGGGGTGAGGCAGTGTTAACTGCAGCTAGGGGTGTACACAAGCTGAGCCGCTCAACAAGGGCTCGCGGCTCGGCTCGATAACAGCTTGGCTTGGCTCGTATAATAAACGAGCCAAGCTCGAGCTTGAATACATAGCTCGTTTAATAAACGAGACAACCTTGAGCACACGTAGGCTCGGCTCGAGCACGGGCTTGGCTCGACTCGAATAAGGCTCGTTAGTAGGCTCGGGAAAAAGCTCGTACATATGTACATATATGTATTAGCTATAAAAATATGGGGGTCCAAAAACAAATAAGAAAAATATGAGTTGGAGTATTGAGTATATATACGTAAATAAAAACCCTTTAGTTTGAAAAATAGATTAAAATTAGGGCTGTTCAAAAAACCCGAAGCACCAAACCCACCGACTGCTTCGAACCGAAATGCTTGATATTGGTCGGAAGTTAATTGCATTTTCAAGAAAATTGAAAGTCAGTTCGGTTCAAAAGCCAAATGCAAGCAACCGACCAACCGATGCTCACTTGCCAATATAATAACAGCATATTACATTCATACATGACCCTGCACTTACTGATACAGTAGGTTTTATAATTTCAAGCGAAATGATGATAAGACCAATGCTCTAACACTTTGCCATTATAATAATACTTTTATGTACACTCCTATAGAACAATACACATAAAAAATGTAGGAAGAAAAAGTAGCAGAGACAAGGCAAGACCCACAAGAGTGAAGACCCTAATTCAGCTTTTCACACACACACTCTCTCTCTCTCTCTCTCTCTCTCTCTCTCTCTCTCTCTCTCTCTCTCTCTCTCTCTCTCTCTCTCTATTTTCTCACCTCATCATCTCTCTCTCTCATAGAAATTCTTCTCTCTAAGTCTAAATCTACACAATGCTCTGACACTTTGCCATTATAATAATACTTTTATGTACACTCCTATAGAACAATACACAAAAAATGCAGGAAGAAAAAGTAGCAGAGACAAGGCAAGACCCATAAGAGTGAAGACCCTAATTCAGCTTTTCACTCTCTCTCTCTCCCTCTCTCTCTCTCTCTCTCTCTCTCTCTCTCTCTCTATTTTCTCACCTCATCATCTCTCTCTCTCATAGAAATTCTTCTCTCTAAGTCTAAATCTACACAAATTCCCCCAAGCTTTGTAGTGCTTGCAAAAAAAAAAAACAGATGAAAAATAATTTGGTGTATTTTTCTTGGACTCTCTCTCTCTCTCTCTCTCTCTCTCTCTCTCTCTCTCTCTCTCTCTCTCTCTCTCTCTCTCTCTCTCTATTTTCTCACCTCATCATCTCTCTCTCTCATAGAAATTCTTCTCTCTAAGTCTAAATCTACACAAATTCCCCCAAGCTTTGTAGTGCTTGCAAAAAAAAAAAACAGATGAAAAATAATTTGGTGTATTTTTCTTGGACTCTCTCTCTCTCTCTCTCTCTCTCTCTCTCTCTCTCTCTCTCTCTCTCTCAAATCTCCACAAATTCCCCCAAGTCATTGTTGATTAGGTACTCCGTTCCTCAATTATCCAGGTTTTTCTCATTTCTATGTTTTTTCTCCATTTTCAGGACCAGATTTGCATTTCTTTCTCTCTCTGCCTGATCTTTTCTTTTGCTCTTTGGACAAATTTTTTGGGTGACTAGCACTGCACACCGACCTGGTAACCAACACCGACCGCCCAAATTAATGGTCAGTGATGAACTGCACACCGAAGTTAGTGGTCGAAATTGGTTTATAAATAGTGCTTACCAAAATTCTCGGTTCGGTTGGGATACATGGTTGAAAACCGACCAATACCGACCGATATCACCCCTAATTAAAATTATGCGGGTTCAAAAACAAATAAGATTTTAATAGGAGGATATGGTTGGTGGTGGGTCATTTGTGGACTAACAAACATGTACCATATAATTTCTTCCCTTGGCTATTGCTTGTTGGCCTATTGCCCTTAAAACGTAGAAAAGAGACCAAAAAGTTAAAACTAAAAAGCAAAAGATGCTTGCTAACCTATCCCACATCGGAAGCTGAAAGGAAATTCGTGAGGAAGGATGCCTATAAAAGGCATAGCATTTCAATGCAAAAGGAAACGCCACATGTTAAGAGCCATTTCTTGGTGGCTTGGCTAGAAAAGCCAAGCATGATTTGCTTGAGCCATTAGTTTAATTTTACAAAGTGAGTTTAAGCTTTATGTCGAACTCTTTAGCTCGAGCTTTCAGCGCAAGCCATCATTATTACAGCTGAGTTTGTATTTGATTTACAGTCGAGCTCATAATCGAGCTCAATTTCGAGCCGAGCTCATATTCAAGCTTCAGCTCGAGCCTGATTGTTAAACTTAATTGAGCAAGCTCGAGTCGAGCTTGACCTTGACCATTTTTGACCGAGCCAAGCTCGAGCCAGGTCGTTTAATATTTTTTCGAGCTTGAGCAAGGTGCTAGTCCTTTGAACCGAGCCAGGCTCGGGTCAAGTACACCCCTAACTGCAGCGTATCTTATCAACCGTCTCCCTACTTGTGTGTTGGACAAGAAAACACCTGTACAGGTCCTTTCTCACTCTTCTCTATCCTCATCCATTCCGTCTGGTGTTTTTGGTTGTGTTTACTTTGTCCATGACCACAATCCAACCCGTGGAAAGTTAGATCCTCGTACTATTAAGTGTGTGTTTGTCGGTTACTCCCCCACTCATAAAGGCTACAAGTGCTACCATCCTCCGACTAGGAAATGGTTTGTCACTATGGATGTCACATTTCATGAGTCACAGTCCTACTTTCTTGACTCTACGATAGCTCTTCAGGTGGAGCCGAGGTGTGAAGAGATACCAGTTTTGCCTATGATGATTGAGGTAGAGATAGAGAGAGGTGAGGGAAAGGAGCCCGAAGTAGAGAGTTGAATCAGAGAAAGAAAGAGGTGAGAGAAAGTCTGAAGAAGAAGAGGTAATTGAGAGGCAGGGGGAGAATGAGTTGAGGGTTTATTCCAGGGGGACATGGAGTAAAAGAATGACTAGAGAGAATCCAGAAGTTAGTACTGCTCTTGTTCGTCCACTGCCACTGCCACTGCCACTGCTATTCTCCCCAAGTGATGAAGATTCAGGTAATTCCTCTGATACACTCTCTCTTGAACCTGATGATTTAGATGTTCCCATTATTGTCTGTAAGGATGTAGGACTTGTAACCAACATCCTATATCGAATTTTGTGTCTTACTCTCATCTTTCTCCTTCCTAAAAAGCCTTCATTTCCAAAATTTGATCTATTAGTGTTCCTAACCATGTACAGAAAGCTCTTGTGGATCCCAAGTGGAAACATGCCATGATTGAGGAGATAAAAGCTCTTCAAAAGACGGGTACTTACGAGTTATGCCCGTCTGTGGGGATCGCTGCCATACGTATGTGGTTTAGTGGGCCTCCGCGAGGATGTGCCCGCCTAAACGAGAAAATGGAAGCGCCGTTAAAGCCTTAACTTAGATAGGCAGCGATAGAGGGGAGAGGTTCACTAGTGGAGGCATGGGATGCGCTGCGCTTGAATCACCAGCTTGGTTTGATTAAGATCCTTTTTTTGTCTGGCTTTAAAGGATAGGGAAGCTCGTAAATGGTTGGGAGTTGACCTGGTACCGAAAGGAAAGATGACTGTGGGGTGCAAGTGGGTGTACACTGTGAAGCATCGGGCTGATGGTTCCATTAAGAGATATAAATCTCAGTTGGTGGCAAAAGGGTTCACTCAAACCAATGGGGTGGACTATGAGGAGACATTTGCCCCAGTTGCAAACATGAATTCAATTAGAATCCTACTCTCTCTCGTAGTCAACTAGGATTGGCCACTTCACCAGTTTGATGTGAAGAATGCTTTCTTGCATGGTGACTTAGAAGAAGAGGTTTATATGTACATTCCTCTAGGGTTCGAGGACTCCAAGACATATGGGAAGGTGTGTATGCTTAAAAAATCATTGTACGGTCTTAAACAGTCTCCAAGGGCCTGGTTTGAGAGATTCACACAGGCTATGCTTCGGTTTGGTTTTAGACAAAGTGATGCAGACCACACACTGTTCATCAAACATTCCTCTCAAGGTAAGACTACTGCTCTTATTGTATATGTTGATGATATTGTTCTTACAGGAGATGACCTGGAGGAAATGGAGAGGTTGAAGAAGCAATTGGCCATTGAATTTGAGATAAAAGACTTAAGGGCCTCGAAGTTCTTTCTTGGGATCGAACTTGCTCTGTCCAAACATGGGATCTTTATTTCCCAAAGGAAGTATGTCCTAGACTTGTTGAAAGAGACGGGAATGCTAGGTAGCAAGGCGTGTGATACTCCTATAGAGCAGAATCAAAAGCCTGGTGATGACAATAGTGGGGAGTTAGTGGACAGGGGGAGTTATCAAAGACTAGTATACTCGTCCGGATATTGCATTTGCTATTAGCGTTGTCAGTCAGTTTATGCATTCTCCGCGAGAGTCACATCAGGGAGCTGTTTTTCTAATTCTTCGATATTTAAAGTCTGCTCTAGGGAAAGGTTTGTTCTTTGCAAAACATGACCACCTAAGGGTGGAGGCATACACTGATGCAGACTGGGCTGGTTCGATTACTGATAGGAGGTCTACTTCAGGGTATTGCACGTTTGTAGGTGGTAATCTTGTTACCTGGAGAAGTAAGAAGCAGAACGTAGTGGCCAGATCAAGGGCAGAAGCTAAATTCAAGGCTATTGCCCAAGCTATTTGTGAACTACTGTGGATTAGGTCTTTACAAAAGGACCTAAATGTTGATCAGACAGGTTATATGAAGCTTTTTTGTGACAACAAAGCAGCCATTAGTATAGCTCATAATCCTATTCAACATGATAGAACAAATCATGTGGAGATTGATCGACACTTCATCAAAGAGAAGATTATTAGTGGTACTATTTGTGTTCCCTTTGTGAAAACTTGTGATCAAGTTGTTAATGTTCTTACTAAAGCTGTTGGGAGCCCACTGTTTCATACTCTCCTTGACAAGCTAAGAATGAGAGATATTTTTGTACAATCTTGAGGGGGAGTGTTAGAGTTATTCTATATGTGAAGTGTATTATTTAGTTAAGTGTGTTATTTTGTTATAAGTCTAGGGACTTGATTGTAATTTTTATCTCTTCTTCTTTATGATTAATATAAAATGGTTCGAACTCATTGTTAGAAACTAAGCTTCACCAAATAATTATTCTTGATAGGTAGGACGGCAGAGGGCATGCTTGGCCTGGTCTGGTGTGGTGGTTAGCGGCTAGGGTTTATACTTCCCTTTCTCTTTATTTTTGTTTTGTTTGTTTGCTTTTTTTTTCTTTTTTTTTTTTTTTTACACTTTTTTTTTTTTTACACAACAAAAAAAAAAAAAAAAAGAAAAGAAAAAAAAAAGCAAACAAACAAAACAAAAATAAAGAGAAAGGGAAGCAGAAACCCTAGCCACTAACCACCACACCAAACCAGCCCGAGCCAAAGTTGACCTGAACTTCTTGATCAAGAAGAAGGTGTAAGAAAATAATGAGCAATCCCAGATTCGGGAGGCTCTGATACCATGTAAAGATAAAAGGATGAGGGGAATATATCACTTTGTATATTCAACATGTGAAATAAGAATACAAGGAACCTATTGTAGGCTTAGGCTAACCTAAACTACTGACAACCGATGTGGGACAGCCACATGTTTACTCTGCACCATATTACACATGCACATATAACCAAACTCGCCAAAGTGAAACATGCATGCACTTAGCTAAGGTTTCACACAATAAAGGACCTGCTTGGAATCACTTTCAAATGCATGTTTGTGCCCAAACGTGCTTCTGGAACCCAAAATGCATATATGATCCTGTTTGGATCAATTTTAGGAAGCACTTTAGAGCTCCAAAAGCACGTCTTGGTCAAAACGGCCAGAGGTACTTCAGCCCAAATGCGATCTAGGAGACAGATTGTGGAAAATTTAATTCCAACTGTGCTTCTGCTACTGCTTCGGTTTTTCCTAAATTGATAAACCACAGCATACTCATACAGGCCAAAGTCCGCAACACATCAAACACAACATATACTAGTTCACATGGCTATTGTACCTTAAAGAGAATTATATCAGGGGCACTTTCATATCGATGAGAAGACCGGACGGCATCATCCTTACTTGGATCACCTGTGAGCATCCATTCCTCGGCAAACGAGACAGGCGGAAGACGTTCTTGCCCATCTGTAGACTGCAATGAGACACGATCCTCCTGAATACCAGTCATTGCCTCCCAAGCAACTCTTTCAGATTGTGCTAGTCCAGAGCTCTTTCTTTTCCTGTAAACCTCCTTTGGACCAGTCTTATCACCATTATTGCGCGGAGTCCAAGAGAGAGCTCTGCGGGCCTCTTTTTGCAAATTACTTAGGCTGTTGGTGAAAGATGACCTTGTCGGCTGGCCTGTTCTTGTCCTCTGCTTTGCTCTTGGAGCTGAAACTGAAATACGAGGCTCCCTTGAAGGAGAGCTGATACTTACTGCAATAGCTTTTGCAGCATATGAGAGAATTACACTGCTGTCTCGCAATGAGGGAAACTCTTTAAGTATCTGCAAACAAATATTACACATACATCACATTAAGGACATGAAATATCTGTGGTGAAAATCAAAGCATGATATCGGATCACTATAATGCTAAGAAGCATAGATACGGATGTGGGGGATATGGAAACACGAAAAATTCTAAAAACTTAAGACAAACACGGCACACTGATAATTTCAGATATACAATAACGTGTGATAAGAAAATTAAATTACACAGAGTAAAACTAAAATGTCAATCATAGTTAATCTCAAAAGGGTCTAAATTATAAATTTTAAAAACTCTATTATGTTTTAATAGACCCTATCCATTCATGTTTTGAAATGCCCAAGTTACGAGTCCAATAAATTGAGATTATCTTATCAAAGAGCTATCCAATTTCAACTTCTACTTTGTGTTTGAACAATTTTACACTTGGCATCAAAGTATCCAAGTGTGTCTGCCCATACAACAGAAGAAAAAAAAAACCACACACAAACAAAAAAAAAAAAGCAAAAACAAACAGACAGATTGATTGATTTAGTGTGCCCTACCCGTGTCAAGGAATGCCCAATGTGCGTCCGAAAAAATTTAAATAAAAAGATAAAAAATAAAAACAAAAAAAATAAAAAATAAAAAAAACAAACAGACAAACAAAAAACAAATTTTAGTGTGTGACTACCCGTGTCAAAGGATTATTGAGAAATAGTTTTATTTTATGGGCCTTGTTTTGTTTTATGTTTTTAGTTATGCTTATAGCCTCTTAAATGTAATTGTTACTCCTTGTCAAGGATCAAAATTTCCTTATGTTTCCATCGAAACAGCCGAAACGTTTCCGTTTCATAGGTCATGGAAACGAAACAGTCATGCATTCTCGAAATTCCATGGATTCCATCGAAACGACTTTGTTTCTTTTGTTTCCATCGAAACAAACCTATGATTCCACATCATTTCATTTGCTTCCAACGAAACATACTTGTTTCCATCAAGATAATCATGTAGATGTGTACTTGTCATATGAACAACCATTTTATTTTAGAGATGGCTTATTAGCTTACTATGTGCTTATATGTATCTTTTGCATTCTATGAAGTGTTTTGTGGATACTATGAAGTGTTTCTGACAGTAGATTAGCGACTTAATCCATATGAACAACCATTTTATTTTAGAGATGGCTTATTAGCTTACTATGTGCTTATATGTATCTTTTGCATTCTATGAAGTGTTTTGTGGATACTATGAAGTGTTTCTGACAGTAGATTAGCGACTTAATCCTCATGTATTTAAAATTTGAACTACATATTTTTAATGTATCTCTACATATATAGACCTCTCAAAGGCTCAATTAATCAATTATTAGCTTTATACACGCATATAATTAAGTTTGAAGTTATGTTTTCCTATGTTTCTAAATGCTTCCAATTTTTTCCACTGTTTCCACATGTTTCCGAAATGTTTCCGAAACGTTTCATTTCTGGGCAGACTGAAACAATAGACCGAAACAAAATTTTGATCCTTGTTCCTTGTTATTATTCCTGACTAATAAAAAGAGGAAGGCATATGTTAATGCTCTATAAGCTTTCAGAAAATCAACATGGTATCAGAGCTACCCTAAACCTGGGGCTTTGATCCTCACCACCAACCCTTCACCACCGAACCACCCAGCCACTCGCCGAACTCTCCATGGAGAAATGCGTACTTCACATCAAACTGATGCAAATGCCACACTAAGTTGGCTGCTAGAGATAACAATATTCTTATAGAATTCATCTTTGCTACAGGTGCAAACGTCTCCTGTCTACCCCATAGGTTTGAGTAAAGCCTTTGGCCACCAGTCTAGCTTTATATCTTTCAACTGTTCCATCTGCTCTATGCTTCACAATGAATACTCACTTGCACCCAACTGTCCTTTTCCCATGGGGTCATTCTACTAATTCCCATGTGCCATTTTTTCTAAGTGCTTTCATCTCTTCAACCATAGCCAACTTCCACTTAGTATCAACGAGAGCTTCCTGTACATGGTTAGGGATAGAAACAGAATCGAGTTTGGACACAAAGGCCGTACAAGAAGGGGACAAACAGGTGTAGGAAACAAATTTTGAAATGGGATGTTTAGTACACTCCCTAGTGCCCTTACGAAGAGCAATAGGAATATCTAACTCATCCGGAGAGGGGAAAACAAAAATAGGAGTAGTAGCACTAGGAGTAGGAAAAGTAGAAATAGGAGTAGTAGCACTAGGAGTAGAAGTAGAAATACCTGAATCTTCATCCGTAGAAGAACACGATTGTAGTGGGATTGGAGAAATGATCCTCTGATCTGTTGAGGAGTATTGGTACACGATGTTCACCATATATATATCCCCACCCCACGCCCCCCCCCCCCCCCCCCCCCCCCCCCAAAATCTGATCTAACAACCATCACAACGGTATTAAACTAAGTACAAATCATCTTGTGAAAGGACTCCAAGAGAGAGAAAAAAAAAAAAAACAACACTTTTTTCTTTCATCAAATAAACTCACGTCGTGCGAGTGCAATCATCTATAAAAGTGACAAACCATTTATAACCATTCAAAGTAGAGATAGGAGAAGGACCCCAAACATCAGTATGAATAATAGAAAATGGAGTTGTACTTTTATTAATACTCGAATTAAAAGTAGCATGATGGTGTTTACCAAGTTGGCATGCCCCACAAGAAATTTCAGAAACATTTTTATTAGGAACAAGAGAAGGGAATAAAAAACGAAGCAAATAAAAAGAAGGATGTCCTAATCTCTGGTGCCACAGCCATGTCTCCCCAGGAAGAGTCTCTCTCTGTGTAGTGTGAGCAACTTCCGTTAACTTCTCACTTGTAACTTCATCGGGCAACAGAAAATAAAGACCATTCTCCTCTCTACCACTGCCAATCATCTTCTTCATGGAGAGATTCTGAAAGACACAGTGAGATGAGAAGAAAGTTACACAACAATTGAGATCCCGGGTAATTCGACTAATAGAAATCAAGTTAGTTGAAAATTTTGGAACATGAAGAACAGAGGTTAAGGCTATTGCATTAGAAACATTAACACCACCTTTACCAGTAATAGTGGAAGGTGTACCATCGGCAGTTCGAACTTTCTCTTTCCCTGAACATGGGTTATAAGTAGAGAAAACATTGGAAAGACCAGTCATATGATCTGAAGCTCCCGACCAACTATCCATGGTTGTTGAGAAGTAAACAATGAAGCACTAGATAAATTAGCACAATTACGTTTATGGGAAAAATAAGTAGAGGCAGTAGTGGGAGGATCCAACTGAGCCATTATACGTCATTGAGTCTCCAAATCTGTGTTGTTAATGGTGCTAGGCTATGTTGCCCAAACTCGGGTAGGCGTGTCGGGTACAGACTCGGGTACGGGTGTCCGGTTCGTCCAATTTTAAAAATTTTACACTATTTTGAAGGATCGGAAAGAGAAGTACCCTTATCCGGTGTCGTGTCGGGTACGGGTACTCCATGAATTATAAGGGTTCGGGTAACATAGGTGCTAGGTCCAGATGAAGTAATTGGAGTAGGTACCCGACAAGTGTGCGCGTGGTCCATTACCTCAGCCACCACGACGACCACCACGGCCTCCTGACATCGGTGGACGACCGTGGAGTCTCCAGCACTTATCCCGAGTATGTCTAGGACGATTACAATAGTCGCACCATAGCTTGTCCTTATCATCATCACCCACTTCAATATTATGATCAGTACGAGGTACAGGAGTCTTACCACCGCGATAAGTAGAGGAAACTAAGGCAGATCTGCCAGCTGCAGACTAAGGTAGCATGGATGATCGGCGACTCTTTTCATTCTGAACATGAGCGAAAGCCTCTCTCAGTGTTGGAAGTGGCTCCTAAAGAATTGGATTAGGGCAAAATTTGGAGACCAAAAGTTGTCTCCTGTATTTTATTATATTAACAGAAGAAAGTAGATTACAATAGTGTCCTTATGTCTAATACATAGGAGTAAGGAGGAAAAAATTCAAAACAAGCAAACTAACACTCCCCCTCAAGCTGGTACAAAAATCTCTCATTCCCAGCTTGCTAAGAGCAAAATGAAATGGTCTACTCCCAACTCCCTTTGTAAGAATATCTGCAAGTTGATCCCCGGTCTTCACAAATGGAGTACAGATCACACCACTATTGATATTCTCCTTGATGAAGTGTCTGTCGATCTCCACGTATTTAGTCCGATCATGTTACACTGGATTGTGAGCGATGTTGATTGCAGACTTCTTGTCACAATACAATCTCATAGAGTCACGAAGATCAAGAGTCAAGTCTTTTAACAACAACTTAATCCACAAAAGTTCGCATACACCTTGAGCCATGGCACTGAACTCGGCCTCTGCACTAGACCTAGCCACCACGTTCTGCTTCTTACTCCGCCATGTAACAAGATTACCTCCCACAAAGGTACAATAGCCCGAAGTAGACCTTCTGTCTGTCACAGATCCAGCCCAATCAGCATCTGTGTATGCTTCCACTCGAAGGTGGTCATGTATAGCAAAAATAAACCCTTTCCAGGAGATGATTTCAAATACCTCAAAATCCTAAAGGCAGCCTCCGTGTGAGATTCACGAGGAGCGTGCATGAACTGACTAACAACACTCACAACAAAGGCAATATCGGGTCGAGTATGAGAGAGATAAATGAGTCTTCCCACCAACCTCTAATATCTACCTTTATCTACCTCTGCTCCGCCTGAATCATCACCATGTTTCTGATTTGACCATTGGAGTGTCACACGCTCGACTTCCAAGCATTCCAGTCTCCTCCAATAAGTCAAGTACGTATTTCCTTTGGAAAATAAAGATTCCATGCTTAGATCTAGTGACCTCAATTCCCAAAAAAAACTTCAAGAATCCCCGAGTCTTTTATTTCAAACTCCTTGGACAAATATTCTTTCAGTCTATGCATTTCTTCCAGGTCATCCCCAGTCAAGACAATGTCATCCATGTACACAATCAATGCAGTAGTCTTCCCCTGTGATGAATGTTTAACGAACAACGTGTGATCTGCTTGACTCTGCCTAAAACCATACCTGAGCATAGCTTGCCTAAACCTCTCGAACCATGCCCTATGAGACTATTTCAAGCCATACAATGATTTTCTGAGTCTGCACACCTTGCCATCTATCTTAGAGTCCTCGAAGCCAGAAGGAACATCCATATACACCTCTTCGTCTAGATCACCGTGGAGAAATGCATTCTTCACATCAAACTGGTGAAGGGGCCACCCAAAGTTGGCACCCAAAGACAGGACCCTAACTGAGTTCATCTTTGCAACAGGAGCAAATATCTCCTGATAATCAATTCCATAGGTCTGTGTAAAGCCCTTAGCAACAAGTCGAGCTTTGTACCTTCCAATGGAGCCATCAGCCCTATGCTTCACAGTGTACACCCACTTGCACCCCACAGTTCTTTTACCTACAGGTAACCTCGTCAATTCCCAAGTGCCATTCTTACGAAGAACTTTCATCTCTTCGATCATAGCATCCTTCCACTTGGGATCCGCAAGAGCATCCTGGACATTATTAGGAACAAACACAGAAGCAATTTTCGAAAGAAAAGCTTATAGGGGGAGACAAGTGAGAATATGACACAAAATTTGAGATAAGATGTTGGGTACAAGCCCTAACACCCTTACGTACAGCAATAGGGACATCAAGATCAGAGTTAGAGTCCATAGGAACAGAGGTATATAAAACTTACTAGGAATATCAATATCAAAATCAGAGTTACCTTGATCCTCAACACTTGAAGGAGATGTCAGTGGAAGAGTGGAAGGAGTGATCTCTTTATTCTTGGACTTACTCCATGTGCCTCTTGAATAAACCATCAACTCCTTTTCTTTCTCCATATCCTTCCCAACCTCATTTTCTCCCTCAATTTTTTCTTTTTCCTTTACTTTTTTCTCAGCAGTAATATCCATAACAACTTCTCCTGAAGACAAAGGGACAGACAAAGGCACCTCTTCTCTATACCATTGCTCCCTCTGAAGAGGTGGCTCAGATGTAAGCGAGGACTGAAAGTACGACTGAGATTCATGGAATGTAACATCCATGGTACATACCATTTCCGCGAAGGAAGATGATAACACTTGTAGCCTTTCTGGGTTGGAGAATAGCCCAGAAAAACACATTTAAGTGCACGAGGGTCTAACTTTCCCCGAGTAGGGGAATGATTGTGAACAAAGCACACGCAACCAAAAACACGAGAAGTTATAGGGAACAAAGGAGTAGTGTCTGATAAGACTTCAACAGGTGCACGTTTGTTCAAAACTCGAGTTGGAAGGCGATTAATAAGGTATACCGCTATTAAAACATCATCACCCCAATAGGACTTGGGAGCATTGACAGGAAACAGTAATGATCTAGCAATATCTAGCATATGACGATTCTTGCGCTTCGCCACCCCATTTTGCTGGGGTGTATCGGTGCAAGAAGTCTGATGAATGATCCTATGGGAGCAAAAATACTCAGCAAGACCCGAATCCATGTACTCGCCCCCTTGATCAGATCGTAAAATTTTTAAGTTAGTCCCAAACTGAGTGCACACCATTTTATGGAATGCTTTGAAAAGTGAGAAAACCTCCCTTTTTTCTTTCATCATATAAACCCAAGTGGTACGAGAATAGTCATCAATAAATGTAACAAACCATCTATGACCTTTCAAAGAATTAAAACAAGAAGGACCCCAAACATCAGGATGAACTAAAGTAAATGGAACTAAACTTTTACTAAAAACAGAAGCAAAAGAAGCTCTGTGATGTTTACCAATTTCACAAGGTTCACAAAGGAAATCAGAAACGTCTTTATTCAAGACTAAAGAAGGAAACAAATGCTTTAATAAATAAACAGAAGGTTGTCCTAAACTTCGATGCCAAAGGTGTATGTCTTCAGCTTTATTCTCATAAACCACTGTATGATGTGCTAACGGCCCTCCAACATCCAAGAGATAAAGTCCACTCTCCTCTCTACCACTGCCAATCATCCTCCCTGTGGTAAGGTTCTGAAAGACACAATGAGAAGGGAAAAAAGTTACACTGCATTGTAAGTCTTGAGTGATACGACTAATGGATAACAAATTATGAGAGAAATTGGGAATATGAAGTACAGATGACAAAGGCAAGGATGGAGTAGCATTTGGTTGTCGGCTAGGAGAGGAGGAGGTGTATGGCTGTCGGCTGGGTGAGGGGTGTCTGCTACCAGTGTCGGCTAGGACAGAATGACCATGGGTGGTGTCGGGAAGGTTAGGTCAGGTGGTTTGGAGGCTTGCGAAGGTTGTGGGCTTGGCTAGGTGGCTTCGGTGCAGGCCAGGGGGCCTTGGTTCCTTGCGGCGCTGGCCAGGGGGCCTGTTTGAGTGGCTGCGAAGGTCAGGGGTGGGTAGGGTAGAGTCGCAGGCTGAGTAGTGGTGGCTTTAGGTGGTCCGGTGGTGGTGGAGGTGATGGGTAGTCGTGGAGAACCCTCTTAGGATGGCTCTGATACCATGAAGAATTGGATTAGGACAAAATTGGGAGACCAAATGTTGACTCCTGTATTTTATTATAGGGTAAAAAGCATTTTGCCCGCTCAAACTATACATGCTTTTGCAATTTGCACCCCGAACCTTAAAATGTTGCAATTTCCCCCCTGAACTATCTTTAGGATTGTAATGTCCCCCCTGAACTTCAAAAGTTGAAATGTCCCTCCTAAACTATCATCTGTTTTGCAAAGTCCCCCCTAAACTATGTTTCGTGTTGCAATAACAACCCTGTCATCACATTCCATCAAGAAACACGAAAGATAGTTTAGGGGGGATATTGCAACACGAAAGATAGTTTAGGGGGGACTTTGCAAAACAGATGATAGTTCAGGGGGGACATTTCAACTGTTTGAAGTTCAGGGGGGACATTGCAACCCTAAAGATAGTTCAGGGGGGAAATTGCAACTTTTTAAAGTTCGGGGTGCAAATTGCCAAAGCGTGTATAGTTTGAGGGGGCAAAATGCTTTTTACCCTTTATTATATTAAGAGAAGAAAGTAAGATTATAATAGTGTCTTTATGTCTAATACATAGGAGTAAGGAGGAAAAAATTAAAAACAAAACAAGCAAACTAACAGCTCCATGCCAAGGATCCTGATCCAAACCGGGTCAAGCTCGAGATTCCAGCTAAAAATTTAAATATCCTCTCACTTTCAATGTAAGTCTTGAAGCCAGCAGCATCAATGGGGCAGACCGGGGGATGGGTAGTCAGATGATCAAGGCGTTTCCAAAGAGTTCCCAATGAATTAAAATATTGTAAAGTGGAGCGATCTCCCTGTACCCCCGCTTCAACAACTCTCCTTAACTCGTAGATTTGAGCCATATTCCCTTTAAAAGAATAGGTCTCGGCAAGAGTATCCCAGATGTCCTGGGCGGTCTCCATTCAAAAAAAACCATTGGCAATCTCGGGCTTCATGGGTAAGCCAACTCATAACCAAAACATTGGCAAACGTCCCACTTTGCACAAGTAGGATCATCAGCGCTAGGAGCCTTTACATACCCAAACTTAGACCTGCTTTTGAGCCAAAACGTGGCTGACTGAGACCAGGATAAATAATTTTCACCATTCAAAAGTACTGTGGTGATCTTGGACCCAGGGTTCTCAATAATGGGTAGCCTCTCATTACCTATAGGTGAACTTGTAACTTCGGCAGTCTTTTAAGTCAAATCGTCCTCCGCCATATTGAAGAGGAATAGGCACAATCAGCAACAATTAAATCAAGGTACTCCCAGCATTCACATGCACCACATTGGTGCTATTGTCCAATCTACGAACAAATCATGAAGTCCAAAGACGGACTGAAGGATAAGGAAATACGGATTGTGATCAGAAAACCCCAATCGTTGTAGAATCAACCCTAGGGTTTAGAAACTTGAGAAAAAAAAAGGAGTTATAATCTATGGGAGATCACTCTAGGATGTCGGCTACGGCAGAGGGGAAATAGTGTTCGGCGAGGCTAGGTAAGGGGGCTGAGATGTGTCGCAAGGCTGGGTGAGGGGCTGGGAGGTGTCACATGGGTGGGTGAGGGCTTGTGGGCTGCGGCGAGTGTACGTGGAGGGCGTGGGCTACGGCAGGTGTGGATAGTGGTCTTAGGTGTTGCAGCTAGGTGTTGTGATGACCTGGTGGACTGCGGCTAGGATGGAGAGGAAGAGGTGTAGCGGCGATGGTGGTTGAAGGTGGTAGGATCGAGCCCCATCTTAGGGTAGCTTTGATACCATGTTGATTATCAAAAAAGTATAGAGAGCACTATTGTGTCTCTCTTATTTTATTAATAAGAAGACATAAATAAGGGTAAAAAGCATTTAGCACCCTCAAACTATACACGTTTTTGCAAATCACACCCCAAACTTTAAAAAATTGCAATGTCCCCCCTGAACTATCTTTACGGTTGCAATGTCCCCCCTAAACTTCAAAAACTTGAAACGTCCTCCTTGAACTATCATCTATGTTGCAATGTTCCCCCTGAACTATCTTTCGTGTTGCAATGACAACCCTGCCATCACAATCCATCAAGAAACACGAAAGAGAGTTCAAGGGGAACATTGCAACTCGAAAGCGAGTTTAGGGGGGACATTACAACACAGACGATATTTTAGGAGGGACATTTCAACTATTTGAAGTTCAGGGGGGACATTGCAACCCTAAAGATAGTTCAGGGGAGACATTGCAATTTTTTTAAAGTTTGGGGTATAATTTGCGAAAGCATGTATAGTTTGAGGGGGCTAAATGCTTTTTACCCATACTATAATTACAAGAGAACCCCTTAAACAAGGGAAAAATATAAAACTAATACACAAGGCTAAAATAATAAACATCTCTCAACATGGGGTCCTTCTCCTGCTACTACTTTAAATGGATATAAATGGTTTGTCACTTTTTTTTATGACTGCACTCGCACGACTTGGGTCTACTTATTGAAAGAACAGAGTGATGCTTACTCTATCTTTAAAAAAATTCACAAGATGGTATATACCCAATTTAGTACAATTGTTAAGATTGTTCGTTCGGATAAGGGTGGAGATTATATCTATGGGGATCTAGCTCACTATTTTTCTGAACATGGCACGATCCATCAAACATCATGCACCAGTACTCCACAACAGAATAGAGTTGCTGAGAGAAAGAACTGTCATTTGATGAAATCTGCTAGGTCCATGTTGCTTTCCATGCAGATTCCAAAGTCTTATTGGGGGTAGCAATCGCCTCCCTACCCGTGTCCTTGGTAAGAAAGCTCCTATTGAACTTCTTACTAATCCATCTTCCATTTTTCCTAGTCCTCCTAAAGTTTTTGGGTGCGTTTGTTTTGTTCACAACCACTCCCAGTCTAGACGCAAGTTGGATCCCCGTGCACTTAAATATGTCTTTGTTGGTTATTCTCCCAGACAAAAGGGGTATAAGTGACTTGAAGAAAGGGAAAATGATATTCATATTATTTACATACCCTAGTTTATATAATGTTACAACGGATGAATAAAAAGGAAAGACAATAAAATAAAATAAAAAGCAATAAATGAAAATAACTATGGTCAACATGACCCATTATTATGAGAATAAAAATCTCCTAAATATCTTTTAATTCCAACACTACCCCTCAAGCTTGGGCGAATATATTGACTAGCCCGAGCTTGTGAAGAGACAACTGAAGAAGAGCAGGACCAATAGACTTAGTGAACATATCTGCAATTTGTTCACGTGAAGTAACAAACCTTGGTGAGATAACTCCTGACTTAACCTTTTCACGAATGAAGTGAATATCAACTTCAATGTGCTTTGTTCTCTCATGAAGGACGGAGTCGTATGACAACATGATAGCTGACTTATTATCACAAAACAAGGTAGACGAGTCCTTCACAGGAAACCCAACTCATCAAGAATAGAACGGAGCCAAAGCAGCTCACACGTCCCCTAGGCCATGGCATGATACTCAGCTTCAGCAGAAGAACGGGAGACAACTGCCTGTTTTTTTGCTTTTCCACAATATTAGGTGATCACCACGAAAAGTACACAAACCAGAAGTAGAACGTCTATCGCTTTTCGAACCTGCATAATCTGCATCAGTAAAACAGGAAAGACCTGACTGTATTCCTGTCTTAAAGAACAGACCAAGACTCGGACAAGTCTTAAGATATCTGAGAATATGATACACAGTATCCAAATGAGAGGTTCGAGGTGAGTGCATAAACTGACTCACAACACTAACAGCAAATGTCAAATTCGGTCTTGTGTTCGTCAAATAGATGAGACGACCCACAAGGCGCTGATATACTGAGGGATCAGGTAATAACTCCCCCAACTCAGTAGATAGCTTCACGTTTGGATCCATAGGGGAAGAGGCTGGTCTACTCCCAAGCATACCGGTATCCTGAAGGAGATCCAAAGCATACTTTCGTTGAGATAAAGAGATACCATGGCGTGAGCGAGCTACTTCAATACCAAGGAAATATTTTAGAGGACCCAAATCTTTAATATCAAATGACACCCCGTGATCGTGCTTTACTTGAACAATACATGAAGCATCATCACCCGTAATAATAATAATATCGACATAAACTGAGATAATAAAACACTTCCCTTGGTAGTTACGACGAAGAAAACAGGTGTATTCTGAGTGGCACCGGATAAAACCCATAGTAAGTACCACTTAACTGAAACGGCTAAACCAAGCACGAGGAGACTGCTTCAATCCATAGATAGATTTTCGGAGGCGACAAACTTTCCCCGAATACTCCCCCTGAGCCCGAAAACCAGGAGAGGGATCTATGTAGATGACTTCAGACAAATCACCATTAAGAAACGCGTTCTTGACATCAAGCTGATGAAGAGGCCAAGAATAGGAAGCAGCAAGAGAAACAAGAAGCCGGACTGTGGTCAGTTTAGCAACCGGAGCAAAAGTAGCCCCGAAATCCTTACCTGGAACCTGCGTGAAGCCCTTAGCCACAATACCGGCCTTATATCGGTCAATGGTGCCGTCTACCAAATACTTAACACTAAAAACCCACTTCTAGCCAACTGTACGTTCACCATCCGGGAGAGAGACAAGTTTCCAAGTCCTGATTATCCTAAAGAGCACTCATTTCTGTTTTCATAGCAACCACCCACTTTGGATTCTGGAGAGCTTCATGAACAATGCAAGGAATGGAGACAGAATCAACTGCACTAACAAATGAGCCAAATGGTTTTAATAGACCCTGATAAGAGACATACTTAGAAATTGGATGGTTAATACTACTCGAAAGAATAAAACATGAAGGAGGACGACGAATACGAGTAGGATACCGAGGAGGAGCAACATCCGAGAATAAAGGAGGAGATGAGATACCTGATTCCGGAGAAGATGTTGGCATGGGGTCTGGAGCGCGAGGACGACGAGAGTACACCTGTAACGGGTCAGTTGTAAAGACCGGAGGCAAAGAGTCACTAGGTATGTCACTGGGTAATTCAAGAATAGGCACAGGATGAGGAAGGACTGAGACATCATCCACAACATGCTCTACTGGAGTTTCCAGAGAGGAAGAAGCACCTGGAAAAAAAGGAACCGTATCCAAAAAAATGACATCCAAAGAGTGATACAAGTGACGTGTGACAGGATCATAGCAACGATATCCTTTGGACATGGAGAAATACCCTAGAAAAACACACTGAACAGCTTTATCATCGAGTTAGTACGTGTAGGGCTACGATTTTGGACAAATTAAGTGCACCCAAAAACCTGGGGGACAATGGGAAAGAGTGTACTACCAGGCTTAAGGGCATGAAGCGGGGCCTGGCCTTGTAGAATACGGCTAGGAGTACGATTAATAAGGTAAAAGGCAGTAAGGACAGCAAAATGCCAAAAAAACTTGGGAACATCCATACCACGTAAGAGACACCTAACCATAGCCATAAGATGACGATTTTTACGTTCGGCCACCCCATTTTGTTCGGGGTGTAAGGACAAGTGAGTTGTTGAAGAATTCTCCCTTTATTAAGTTCGGCTCGAAATTCATTAGTAATATATTCTATACCATTATCAGACCGAATATCACACACCACGGTATGAAATTGAGTTTTAATCATTTGAAGAAAATTTCCAAAATGAGAGAAAACTTTTGATTTTTTCTTCATAAGATAAACCCAAGTACAATGAGTATAGTCATCAATAAACGTGACATAATAACGGTGTTGAGATAGAGCAGTGACAGGTGAGGGTCCTCAAACATCTGAATGACTAAGATCAAAGGCACTGGGTGCTCTATGCACGCGGGGAATACAGGAAGTGCGAGTATGCTTTGACAATTACTTGAAAAAAGGGAAAAGGATAATTTTATTCATATTCATCCCCATGTATAGATAGCTTTACAAAAAAAGAATAAAAGGAAAGGCAATAAAAATGAAATAAAAGAGAAATAAAGACAATAAAGATAAGAATCATGTCATCATAAAATCAGCCATTCCAACACTCCCCCGCAAACTGAAAGTGGAAATAAAGCACTGAAGTTTGGAACAATAAGGTTACAACAAGACTGTTCAAGAAAGTTGGCAAGAGTGGGTAACACCATCCACCAATAGAGTGTGAAACTGTGGGAATGATCATCCAGAGTAAATCACAAGAAAAGCCAACTTCTTTTTCAAAAACAAGTAACAGTGGTTGCAACAATAGACCCAAATCTTGAAGGTTCAAGCCACCATAATATAAGGACTAGCCGAAGGCTAGACAAGACTCGAATGGGGCTGGCCTAGGGCTGGACAAGGCCAGAAGGGGCTGACGGGGGCTGGACATAGCCCGAAGGCTGACCGAGGGTTGAACGACACCTGTAGGGAAGAGTGGAGTCAGCGTTGGGAGGGTCTTCGAATTGAGTCTTCAAGCCGAGAGCAAAACGAGGACCGACGGGTGACAGATCGCCACACGCCGAAGGTGGAAGCGGGGAAACAATGCCAAAATCGAGTTAGGCTCTGATACCAACTTGAGAAAAGGGCAAATGATATTCATATTATTTACATACCCCAGTTTATATAATGTTACAATGGATGAATAAAAAGGAAAGACAATAAAATAAAATAAAGAGCAATAAATGAAAATAACTATGGTCAACATTACCCATTATTATGAGAACAAAAATCTCCTAAATATCTTTTAATTCCAACAAAGTGTTGAAGGAAAAATAAGTTTAAAATTATTTTTAAACGCGCAGCGAAAAGATTGTCTTCACCTCTGGTATGCCCGGATCTACTACCCGTTAATTCTATAGATGCGTACTAACAAAAGGGAGAAGAAATATACCTCAGGTCTTGAACTCAATTCTGAAATATTCAACCTTGGTGATGCAGCAGCCTCCACTAGGTTGTCTTCACCCTTATGACTCTTGCGGATGCTTCCCGGAGAGACTAGAGATGGTGGGATCTCTAACAAGGAGGATAGGAAGGTTAGGGAAGCCCTAAACAGGTTCTGCAGCTTTTGTATAGAAAAAACGACGATTACTAAACCCTGTACGTAGCTGCCCTATTTATAGATTCCCATAACCGACCTAATGTTCGAGCGATTAAAGTGGATTCGATCGATCGAACCTTCGATAGATCGAACCATCTTCGAGCGATCGAACCTGTCCAGACTTCAATCGATCGAGACACCTTCGATCGATCGAACCCGCCTTGACTAGATACTCATGTGCCTTTCCAAGCATCCTAGCGGAGGTAAGAGTGGGACCTCCTAGGCTCTTTATTGTTGGCTCAGATCAGTTGTTAATTCTCATGACCAAACTCTTTGATCAGCAAACTAACCAACTGATCAGTTAACGTTTACTACACTATAAAACGATAACTGAACTCCAACGCAAAAGAACACATCCGAAGCGATTACTAGACTTGTATGTTGTACTAATGTCCCTCTACCTTCAACATTCGTAATCATATTCAGGTAGTCGGACAACTGTTATTGTTAACCTGAATCATGAATACTTCTTGTATTCCTTGAGTCCCATTCACCTCTCATGATTACCAAACATGTTGATGACTACTTATCAACAAGACTGCAATTCTCAGTAATCAACTTGGTGACATTCTCAAGGGAATGCTTACTCTGAATCAGAGGGTAGATTCTATATTGACAATATATGTTCACAACCCTATGAACATGACATACCCAAGATACCCAGGTGTTGATCTTTTATAGACCTCACTTATTGGTAAGTCAAAGCAGCCATATCCACAGTCTGTATTCATAATCGTCTCAAGATTGAGAACACGTACCTTATACAATTATGAGTTCCTATCGACTGTTTGACAGTCTTGAGTGTCAATGGGAAAGCTCAGGTCCATCAATGCACTATAAGCACTAGCATATTAACTAAGAGTCACACTTTAGTGATTTAGATTCATTACTCCATCCAATGGTAGTTAATCATGCTACAGTGTATACCTGATGAGATATCCAGTCTCATCATCCACTGTGACAAGTTATAAGTATCAAACAATAGTAATTCGTATCTCACTTGTATGTATCTCATACACATACAAATTACTTACTATGATACTTAAGGATTAACAATGATCTCATGAAAGAAACATACACAATGAAATGTAAAGCTGATATTCATAGATTAAAATGTCAATGTCTCATACATAATGTAATGGTTTGAGGGCACAAACCCAACAAGTGTTACCATCCTCTCTCTCATAAATGGTCCGTGTCTATGGATGTTACATCCGATGAATCTTTGTCCTACTTCAAGTCTTCTCAGCCATCTCTTCAGGAGGCGAATAGTCTTGCGAAGAGAAGTCTGTAGCAACGGTTCCATTTATTATAGGAAGATAGGAAAGTGGAGAAGAAAAAAGAGAGGAAAGTGGGGAAGGTAGACAAAAAGAACGGTTGACTTACTCCAAAAACAAGGGTAGAAGAATTTTTGGGGCAACAGAAAATAGTGCCATTTCTCCATTCCCACTACAGTTGTCTTCTTCAGAGGACCATGATCCAGGTATTCCTAGTCCCTCTACTCCTACTCCTGTATCTTCCATTGATAATGAGTTAACGTCCCTATTGCTCTTCGTTAGGGTACTGAATGTACTAAACACCCTCTTTCAAAATTTGTTTCCTACTCTCATTTGTCTCTATCTTATAGAGCTTTTGTGTCCAAACTCGATTCTATTTCTGCTCCTAACAATGTCTAGGAAGCTTTTTCTGATCCTAAATGGAAGTCCGCCACGGTTGAAGAGATTAAAGCACTTGGGGAAAATGGCACTTGGGAATTAACCGTTACCATGTGGGAAAAGGACAATAGGATGCAAGTGGGTATTCATTGTGAAACATAAAGCAGATGGGACAGTTAGAGAGCAATAAAGCTAGGTTGGTTGCCAAAGGTTTTACCCAAATGTATGGAGTGGGCTATCCGGAAACATTTGCCCCAGTTGCAAAGATGAACCCCATCCAAATCTTATTGTCCTTGGAGTGGCCATTACTTCAATTTGATGTTAAAAATGTGTTCTTGCATGGGGACTTAAAAGAAGAAGTTTACATGGACATTCCTCTTAGGTTGGAGGATGACAAGACCAGAGGTAAGGTATGTCGTCTGAGGAAATCCTTGTATGGTCTAAAACAATCCCCTAGAGCTTGGTTTGAAAGGTGTTGACAAGCTATCGTCAGGTATGGTTTTAGACAGAGCCAAGGTGATCACACACTTTTTATTAAGCACTCATCACAGGGAAAGGTGACTGCTTTGGTTGTTTATGCGGATGATATTGTCCTAATGGGCAATGATTTAGAGGAGATGGAAGTGTCTAAAATCTTAACTTGCTAAAGAGTTACAGATTTAGGTGATTTAAAGTACTTCTTGAGAATCGAAGTGGCGAGATCCAAGGAAGGAATATTTATATCACAACGGAAATATGTCCTAGATTTACATAAGGAAACAGGGATGTTTGGGAGTAAAGCAGTAAATACACCCATGGATCCTAATCTGAAACTCAGTGATGATCCAAGTGGAGAACCTGTTGATAAGGGAAGATACTAGAGGTTGGTAGGTAAACTCATATATTTAGCACACTTGACCTGACATTGCTTTTGCTTTCAGTGTGGTTAGTCAATTCATGGATGATCCTAAACAACTTCATCTTGATGCAGTGCTTTGAATTGTGAAGTATTTGAAGTCAGCTCCAGGAAAAGGGTTATTTTTTGCTAAACATGGTCATACGTTAGTGGAGGCCTATACTAATGCAGATTGGGCAGGATCCGTTACTGACAGAAGATCTACTACAGGCTATTGCTCATTTGTTGGCGGCAACCTAGTGACGTGGCAGAGTAAAAAGCAGTCAGTAGTGGCTAGATCTAGCGTAGAGACAGAGTTCAGGGCTATGGCACAAGGAGTGTACGAGTTGCTATGGATCTAGATTGTGTTATCAGATTTGGGTTTTGGACCAAAGGACTCAATGAGATTATATTGTGATAACAAGGATGCCATTGATATTGCCCACATCCCAGTTCAACATGACAAAACTAAGCATGTGGAAATTGATAAACATTTCATTAAGGAGAAGCTAAATTATGGGAGCATTTGTACTCCGTTCGAGAGGTCTGGAGAGCAGTTAGCGGATGTTCTGACAAAGAGTCTAGCTGGGCAGTCGTTTCATTTCAAACTTAGCAAGTTGGACATGCAAGATATCTTTGCAGCAACTTGAGGGGGAGTGTTGAGAAATAGTTTTATTTTATGGGCTTTGTTTTATTTTATGTTTTTAGTTATGCTTATGGGCCCTTAATGTAATTATTACTCCTTGTTATTATTCCTAATTAATAAAAAGAGAGAGGCACATGTTAGTGCTCTCTAAGCTTCAGAAAATTGGCAGGAATGCCCAATGTGTGTCAGTGTTCGACATCGACACATGACCATTTTAGGAGTGTCGGTGCTTCTTAGCTAGAATTTAGTAAAGAAACTTGGCTTAAATACATTTTACACCCTTACACTTTGCACCTCGTGTCAATTTAGTCCCTCGGTTTTCAGTTTTGTTCTTTAATTTATTAAATTGGGTCAAATGTTGTCCATCCGTTCAAAGGAAAAAAATGAGAATGATAATCTACATGTGATCTTCGTGCACCCACCACCAAAATGAATCAATAATCTTCTTCTTCCTCTGATCTGATCCTCACGTCTTTAACAATCCCTAATAACCCATCTTTCATCTTCAAACCATCAGCCCCCTGGCCTTTTCAATATCGGATATAAAGATTCCCCATATTTGAAAATATGCTACACAACAACATCAGGATTCTAATTCACAATCTTCTACCGGCACCAAAGAGTGGGGCGGAGGTGAGATTAGGTACAATTTTGACCAATGAAGATGATTGCTCAATACTTTTGAGGAATGTTTTTGCAACTGAAATGATGTTGGCCAAAGTTGGTGATTTGAGGGTGGAGAGTGACCGCAGGTTGGGTATTCAGAGTGAGCATCGGAATCTAAGGCGTACAGAGCTCAAGCATTGAATTTTGGTTTTCTGGTGGGAGTCCAATTTGCTTCATCAAGCTAAATACACACTACATACTAGGGTTTTATGTTGCTAAATTGGGAATTGTCCTTCAAAAAAAGATGGAAGATGTTATTAAGGTTCCTCCGTTAAAACTAATTCATAGCAAATCAAATGAAAAACTTAATCTGCTGGATTAGTAGATAGTCACAGGGTTTTAAAGTGGTTGCTATTGATATCAAATGGTCCTTTGTTAGAAAAAAAAGTTTTCGTTCTCAGCCATCTTAGTCCATTTTTAAGTACATATATATAAATCAATAAATGTATATGTAAAGATATATGGGTATACAATCATACAGAGCCCTTCTTATGAGGGATTCCTCATTTTAATAAAGTGAGGACTTCTGTTGTGACCATTGGATCGTAGGTCATGCCAGTGAAATGACAAAAGTACCCTTAATGAAAACAGAATCCAACTGCTGACAACAGAAGTCCTCACTTTATTAAAATGAGGGATCCCTCATAAGAAGGGCTCTGTACAATCATATATGCATATACATATATAAATATATATATATATATAGAGAGAGAGAGACATATTTTTTTCAAAGAAAAGGGGATTGAAAGACAAGGAAAGAGAATATCACGTGACATTGTGATGGATTGTAGGTTCAGGATGACAATGAGGTAAAATGACCAATTTGTCCCTTGTTAAAACTCAATTGACGAAATTAAGTTGTGTTTTGGACAAAAGTTAGACAGAGGGACAACATTGACACAAATTATAATATTGAAGGACAAAGTTGACAAAATTGAAAAGTGAAAACTGAGGGACTATATTGACACAGGGTGCAAAGCACAGGGGTGTAAAATGTATTTAACCCAAGGAACTTAAACAAGTTCTTGAAAAAGAAAAATTAAGTTACTAGCGAAGTAGATTGCAGTTGTTTTCTCATCAATGCTACGCAAAGGGAGTAGAGTGTAGGTATTTATTTAGACTTTGGGCAGCAGAATGGCAGGGTTCTTGCCATAATAAATCCGTATGAGATGAGTCCGCTTAAGACAAACCCATTTTTTATGACCTTTTAGTCTGGAGGCGGGACTGGCGATAAGGGCTTGTCCGAAGTGATGAACTTTATGGGTACATGCTTTATGGGGTCCTTGAAAATTCAAACATTATAGTTGGGGGTAGTCCTACGTCGATGTCCAAAGGTGACCGGGGGAAACGATCCTTTGTTGACACCGCAATCTCGCTACTTGTTTCTCAAAGTACAGCACTCTTGAATTTTATGCCTCAAATAGTAACTTCGGTGGGTTGTATGCCCCCTGTTCTGGTGTAATTAGGCATTTAAGTCTCTACCCACGAGGGATACGTACCGTAGGTACTAAAGGAGTTGCACCAAGCAATGCTCAAGCAGCATAGGAAGAATCTTACTCAATTGAAATTCCATTGATCAAAAAGGCTTTATATAAGGGGTGTCCCTAGCTGTTCCCTTTTTCGTATGTATATTGGTTGGGAACTTGCATCATCAAAAAGTCCTATCCGTTTTTAACTTTTACTTTGTTTATCAAACCTTCAACAATTTTACACTTGGTATCAAAGTGTCCAAGTGTGTCTGTCACGTGCCTGTCTCTACAAAAGAATAATAAAAAAATAACACAGATTTTGGTTTTTCCTACAAGTGTCAAGGAGTGTCCGGCATGCGTCGGAGTCGGATATTGTTGCGCCCTACACGTGTCAAGGAGTGCCCGACGTGTGCTGGTGTCCGACATGACACATACAGATGACCCTTTTAGGAGTGTAGGTGCAACTTAGCTAGAATGTAGTAAAGGAACTTCAACAAATTCATGAAGAATAAGAATAAGAATAAGATACCAGAGAAGCAGATTGCAGTTGTTTTCTCATCAACAGAACCTCCAAAATCAGATGAGGGTGCTCATGCAGAGCAGAACATCTCTGCTGCCATGGCAATGGCAAGGCCGCCAAGACACGAAGACCTAAGGCCCAAGAATTAAGCCGAGAAACCTCAGCTTCAGATAAATTACCACCTCTTCTCTTAAGGAAGAAGTGAACCTTCATGGAGAGAGAAAACAAGGACTCAGCGAAAAAACAAGATGTAATAAACTTGAAGCATAAACAAACAGAATACAGAGAAGAAAATAAACATACTCTACTTGGGGCCTAGTTGAAATTACTTTGCAAACGTAAATTTGGGCCCAGTGTGCGTCAAACATATATTAGACTATTTGGATAAATTTTCAGAAGCATTTTAGAGCCCCAAAAGCATGTTTGACTAAAGCAGGTTCAGAGGTGCTTCAGCCCAAACTTGATGCAAGAAGCAGATTTGAGTTGAATTTTTTTTAAATCCCATGGTGCCCTTGTTATTAAGGCTTCTGCTTTTGCCTAAACACAAAACAGCAACCAATCCAAATGGGCCTTTAACAAAATCATCACTTACAAGAAGTTGTTTTGAACGAAGGTTAGGCAATAGCTGCATTGCCCCCATAGCAACTGGTAGAGCGTCATCAGTGTCGCGTAGAGAAGAAAGAAACCGTGATGCTTCTGCAGGACCTCCACCATTTAGAGGATCTGCAGTAAGAAGCTTTACAAGTTGACGGCCCTGAAGCTCCCTCCGCAGATCAATAGACAATCCTGCACTTTCAGCAACTTCCAAAGCAGCAGAAACCGCTCCTTTTTCAGCCAGTTGGAGTGCCAGACCCTCGGGATCTTCTTTACATGCCGCTTCAACCTAAGATTTACAAAAGTGGAAAGGAAAACAGGCAGCATTCAAAACAGAGACTTCTGCTGGAGAACTTCAGATAGATATCAGAACTGGACAGAAATGGACGGTTCATCCGGTCGAACGGTGAACCAGTAGGCCATCCTGTTTGGTTCTTTAACTGCTTGTACTATCTTGCTTGTCTAACAATTAATCCAAACTTTATATCTTAGAAGACTTGAACCATGTCATTTATTGTGACATAAATTACCACTACCATAAACCACATTAAATTTGCTAATTTCTTATACGACATATACGAAGCCACACTAAAGTCAAATATTTTTTTCTTTTCAAGAAAAAATAAAAATTTCAAAAAAAATTAATATTATGAATCATGGTATGAAAATCATTAAGTAGTTTAATCGGTTTGCCCGACGACTGATTGAACATATGAACATAAACTCGTCGTCTTCCAAGTCAGTGTCCGGTCTTGTCCTGTTAACTATGCTTCAGATTGACATACTCTTGATGCTTTATTCAGAGGAGTATAACAGAAACAAATTAAAACCTGTTGCCAGCTCCTATAATGATCATCCGCACATAAAATGTGATTGTACCTCAGCAGTGCTTGTTTCATTTGAATGACCTACATACCCCAAAGGAGTTTAGTTAAACACAACCATTATGGCCAAAAGCAATACCTCAATGATCCGAAACAAAATAAAATAAAAAAAGCAAGTATGTTAAACCTCATTCTTCACAGGATCACTTTCAGGCAAGTGGCAGCTGCACATAGTGAGAACATCCAAAGCAGCATCCAAGTCCCATCTACGCAAATATCTGGAACAGAAACAGGTGTAATATAAGCAAAGATTCATGGGTACAAAAATATCAATTATGCTTAGGGCTTACCTTAAGCATGTTTAATTCAAGGGAATTGCTATTCTCACTCCAAAATTGAACTAATGCACTCCATGGTACTACCAGCACACCATGCAGTCAATGCTTCCATGGAGTGCATTGCATGGAGTGCGAATAGCAATTCCCTTGATTCAATTGACAAAGAAAAGATTAGAACCATATCTATTAATCTTAAAACTTGTGTTAAACTGTTATTTTGTTCGTGTGAAGCATTGTATGTCTCTTTTAAATGTATACAGCATACATATACAGATAACTATTTATTTCCTAAAAGGAAGTGACTCCTTTGATTCACGGTTCATAACTTTGGCAAATCATTCACGATTTGACAACATTGCACAAATATTAAGTTGAATGGGCTAAATAGAGTAAGGGGGTCCGTTTGATGAATCTGAATAATATTAAGTGCTGAATTTTAAGTACCAAGTACTGAAATAGACTACATTAGTGATTATTTTCAGTAGAATTTTTTTACTTAAATTTTTGTGCATTTTGGCTGCTTTTTCAATTAAGTGGTACATTATCAAACGCATTGAAAAGAAACAGGTGCTGAAATTTTTCATTTTCAGCACTTAATTGGGTTATCAAACACACCCTAACAGAGCTGCTCCACCTATATTATACACTGCATTAAGAAGACCATTAATCTACAAATACACATGTTCCAAAAACATAGATACCAACAAGTAATAAGTGAAAGGCATCGAGAACAGTTTACATACTTAAGGGCGAGTCTAGCGGCGAGTTGTTTATCCTTCAACCGTAGGCAATACTGCCAACTATTGCTCCATATGCTATGACCTGAATAACCTTGTGATTGTCCAAACACAGATATGTTTTCCTCCCCACGTTCAATGAGTAGCTGAAGTAATTGGTCCGAGGCTCCATTACGCAAACAGCGATCCGACATAGCAAGAGCATCCATTAACTTCCCTTCTTTAATCAATCTGTCAGAGGAAAAATAACTAGTGGATAAGCACACAAGTACACCACGTTCACTTGGTAATATGGTGAAACCACCTAACACAGGCAGAGGTTTAAATGAGTACATTGAACCACCATGGTGGTTAGAATCAGTCGACTCACAAGTCGATTCGAGTTTTCATACAAGCCGTTATGATTTAAAGTTTCATGACAAATAACTTTTAGGGTCACTGAACCACCCCCTGAACTATATGACTGTTTTTCACTAACACCCCCTAGACTTTAAAACTGAACAGACTCACCCCTGAACTATCCAAAATGAACAAACTCCCCCTTGAAGGTGTTTTAGTGTCAACAAAGGATAGTTTAGGGAGTGAGTTTGTTCAGTTTTAAAGTTTAGGGGGTTGTTAGTGAAAAAGGGTCATAGTTCAGGGGGTGTTACTGTAATTTACCCTATATTAAAGTTTAAAGTGGAAAACTTTCAACATTTTGAGACTTGATATTTCATGAAACTTGTGTCAAATTATTAATAGATTCAATTTAAGCATTGTACGAGTGTTTCTACATGAATTCCTATGTTACCCAGACTCGGGTATGGGTGTCGGGTGCGAGTGTGTATCTAGGTGTCGGACCTCCTCTAAATCCAAATCTTAGGGTCCGGGGACACGTGTCTAAACGTTGGATACGGGTATGTGGACACCTTCTGAACGTATAAACTTACTATGTTTCTTAATATCAATAGTTAGAAACCTCTTTGCCCACAATTTTGAGCTTCTTTTTGCCTTTTCAACATCACCTGTGGAGGATCCGAGTGTCCGAATTGGGTACGGGGGTCGGACACGGGGATCGGATACTTGGGGGTAGTAGGAGAGTCCATGTAACATAGATGAATTCAGATAAGCCAAAGGAAAATTAATAATAAATAAAAAAGTTAATCTTACGATTCATGACTCGCTACAATTCACAGTACCTCTCCACTGCTTTTTCATAAGGCCCTTCATTCTCCCAATCAAAAGAAAGGAAAACTGTCTTATCAAATTCAGCAGCGTCAGATTTTGGGGATTCATGCCAAGGGTCAGGAGCTGCATTGCCTTGGTTATTGAGGTCAGGCAAAGCTGTCAAAATGTTAGTGCTTGCAGCAATTTCATCAATTTCTGACTCTGTATCACTGTCATGTTCACGGAACCTCTTGATAGCAGTTTTTGCTTCAGGCTTAACCAAGCCATCTTCAGTTGCTTCTTCAGCTATTACAGCAAACTCTAAAACTCGATGGAGGTTGGTTTGCATTTGTATCCAGCGGTTCAAAGTTGGGAACCTATCAATCAGAATTGAAAGTGAACATACAGAAACTATGTAAACCAGATGAAGTAACAGTTTATTTTTCTAAGCTAAACTCAGCTAGTTCTTGTCCCAAATTATTTGAGGTCGGATCCATGAATCATTTTCTCCATTCCGCTAGGTTAACGACCATGGCCTTATTCTTGGCCTGGGTTGCACTTGTTCCCTCACCCTACTTATTATCAAGTCTTAATTATTACCTCTACTATCCATGTCAATTTTGGCCTTCCCCTACCCCAAGCTTTACTTCCAATGTGTGTACTATCAACTGTCTGAACCGATGAAGTTATTGGTCTTCTTCATACATGTTCAAACCATTTAATTAGATTTTCTCATATTTTATTTGGAATCCATGCTACTTTTACACGAATAGATACATTTCTTATTCAATCCTTGGGTGTTTTACCACACATCAATATTAGCTTATGAATTTTCTGTTAAGACTCATTTTACTAATTTGTTGTTTCTTGGTTGCCAAACACTCGGTCCCATAAAGCACAGCCAGACTAACAACTGACCTATAGAATTTTCCTTCTAGTTTTATTGTAAACAGCAACAACATTTTACTACATTAACACATTGAAGACATTATCTGTTAGATGGACTTGTCTTCATTGGTTGAAGTACTCATGTCAGCCACTCTTCACTCGGATATGAGTGTGGGATATGTGAGAGTGTGACACTTGTGGCTGGACACACACCAAAAGCCATGTTAGCTACTAATATAATAGTATATCAAAGTCTCTTATTACGGTCCTTTTGCTACAAAGTTCTTTCAAGATGGACGAAATGCTCATGTTAAAGCATCATTATTGCATAGGAAACGCTGTGTTCTATAAGTATAAGAAAAATATTGATTTATTGTTGTGGCCCCACATTTGTAATTCATGAATTTGGAAAGTCTGACGTTTAGACATGTACCCGCACCCAACACACTTTCCTGAGGCCATTTAACACAGCAGTGAATTATGCTGAAAACACACCTCTCAGACTGATCAAGAGCGAACTCGTAGAACAACCTGTCAGCATCAGGTGTCTGCAGCAATTCATCATTTAAGGAACCACATATACTCGAGTCACTGCCATGGTACAATATACTACTTCCAAAAACACATGCCAAAACAGCCCTCACAGGAGAGAGTTTAACAAGATGCTTTACAATATCCAACTGGAGGGGGTAGAGAGGGATTCCGGATGTGGACGAGGAACGGCTATAAGAATTTGGTTTAGCTTCTCTAGAAGAGGGGGAGAGTAATTTCGAATCCGAAAAACTCTTAGGAGAAGTGGGAATCACTGGAATGCATGCCCAACCATGACCGGATCGTGGAGGATAGACTGGAGGTACACATGCCGAAATTACTTCGTGGACAAAATCAGAACCCATAATCTCGGCAACCTTTGCTGCAGCATCGGTGCTGCCGCGATCAAAAACCAGACGAGTTAAAAGCTGTAAGAAAAATAACAGAAAAAACATGAGCATCGGTGTGACCCATTTCAGAATGAGAATATATCATATGAGAAACATCATTGTATTTATCTTCCCAGCGGCCCGAAGACGAAAAATATTAACCTGAACAAAACAAGAAATAGCTATAATGACTTCACATCGAAAAGGAAATCACGACACCAGCTCTGAAATTGCTTAAAACCCGAACAAGATAAATAAAATAGCTGAGTAAAAGCTCTCAACTTCAAAAGAAAAGGAAAATGATCTTCAAAATAATAAGGTGAAAATCAAATCTAATCAATTATATGGAAAATTTAGGCTGTTTGTTTCATTTGCTTGTCGTCAAATTGAATCGAAAAAGGGCACCCAAGCAGCAAACTATTAGTGTTAAAAAGATGAAAAAGCTATGAGAGGACACAAAAAGACGAAGTACAATTCATGCTTCGAGGCTTGGGACCTCTAGCAGCAGCAGGTTCATTCATTAAACTTACAGACGAATCCATAGTTACCAGCGGTTAAAACAAGGACACACAGTTCTCATGCATATATAGGAGAAAAGAGCAAGATGATCTAGAATCGAATGAGAAAGATAATTTAACGAAATAAATAGGAACATTAAAAATCTATAGGTGAAATAAGAATATGCATTTCCTATTTAAATGTAAAGAATGGTACATGAAATTACATAAGTTACTCAAAGGATTTAACCATGTCATACTTCCCATCGGCAAGTTGGCCCTTTTGGAAAATCATCCCCTATCTAAATAAGTTTATGATATAGGTGCCAGCAATTCCAGAGCAATTCCAGGCACTTCCAAACTTACATTTATAGACTTTGCGTGGTGTTACAAGCCGGCACATTTTGGCACACTACCGTGAAGACTCAAAAGTCATGTCAGGTAATAGAGTATTGTAGTGTAGTACGCCTGTGCTAGTTAGTTGTGCCGTGGCCCTTACGAGGAGTTGTGTATTGCTCCTCGAGCATAGAGTCTTTTGTACCCCTCAACCTATCAGATGGGAAGCATGTTTAGTTTACATAGAGAGGGGAGGGGAGGACAGCAAGGTGAGTTCAAGTCCCTAATTATTCAATTTATTCTTTTCCTTACTCCCCAGGATCCCAGCTATGTTGTAGTCTAAGATTGTTCCTTCAATAAAGAACTATTGTTGCCATTCAATTGTGCCTAGTTGTTGCTTTTCAATACTTGTTCATACTTGAAATGTGTCAGCATGTGTGCATACATGCAAGGTATTTACAGGTTGGCTTGCTTGGAAGAGTCTAAGTTAAGCACCGAACCGCCCTACACTATGAGCAAAGTTAGAGGTCCATGACACACGGCAATAACATGTAATTAGCCAATGGTTTTTAAATATTGGCCATCAAAACTCACACCCAAGCAACTTTAAGGCACACGATCAAACCAAGACAACCAGTCAACCACAAATGGAGATTATATGTTTTCAGATGCAAAATTGACCCACGAAATTAGAAACCTTACATCTTTAGGCCACTCATACACAAGTGAGAAATAGTTAAAGTCGTGAGTTGTATCAGTCCCATCAACTATGTCACCAATTGCAGCAATATGGAGAATAAATTGCGATAAATATGTTGCAGGCTTGGAACTCAAGGGTCCAAACAGTCTCTTCCCGGTATCTTTTACATCAAAACCACCAAGCTGTGAATTATTATCACCAGCTGCTGAACTGAGTGAAATCTGTCTGATAGCTCTTAATCCAAACCCAAGAACCCCATCCTTGTCATAGTTTAGAAGACCTTTCTTATCAGGGTCTGAGCCTTCCCCTTTCAAATAATCTCTTTCCATTTCTTCATCCGCAATAGCCCTTGCAAGATTATGAAGCTTACCTGAAATCTCAGAAGGATAAGGAAACATTGAAACCTCACATGCATACCATCATTATCTTTATTAAATTTTCTATAAAATAAAATAAAATAAAAAATAAAAAAATAAGTAATCTCTTTTCCATTTCTTCACACACACATATATATATAGCATTGTTCCCATACTTAAGCGGGCATCCATCTAACATGAGCTAGTAGCAAGTAACAAGATGAACTGTTCAATTACTCAACGAGAAGAAAACTGAATGTACCACTCAGAAATTGCCGCTTCCCCTTGTGAGCATCTTCAATCATCTGATGCAGCATAGCCAGAGCACGTTCCCTATGTCCTTGTCGGTTAAGCTCTTTTGATGAAGAAATAAGTATCTCTCCAGATAAAATGGCCTGAAGAGCTGGAGGTTTATCCTGAAATGATCAATCAATACACCGGTCGCATTACTTTACATAACATTTTGTGCACCTCATGAGCTTGAAAACGGAACTAATTGATCAACAAGGCAGACCATCTATATAGTCGTAAATAAACTACAACAATTTGAATAAGAAGATTTCCTATGGAACTACCCTTTCACACATAAACACACACAAACACACAGAGCCCAACCTGAGGCCTCGTGAGTGTTAAAAACTGTCTATTCCAAAAGATTTAGTGTTAGGTAATGACCCAACAATGTATATAAAGCTCTGACACCATCCGTCGTGTGCGATCTCATCTCGCACGTGAAAAGGCAAGAATCAAATTCCATATTGGAGACAAACAACAAACTACAATATGCAAACCACATGGGAACGGAGACTCGAACTTGAGACCTCCCACAAACAAGGCTCCGATACCATGTCAAGACATCAGTTACTCCAAAAGCTTAATATTTCATGTGAAGGTGCCGTGATTCGAATACGTAACCTTTTGGCTATGATGCCATGTTAACAACCATCTACTCCAACAACTTGAGTTGTTAGATAATGGGCTCAACAATGTATATCAAGCCTCAACAGTGCGGGGGTCTTCCCTTCACAAGTTTCTATATCCATTGAGGGCCTTGTCCTAAAAGAAATACTACAGCAAATATTTCTATAATCTTCTCTCATAGTTCTTTGAGCTACCCACTATTAAGAAAGATTTAAGTATCAATTTTCCTGGTTGAATTCTTCTTTCCCATCTCTAGAAGGGATATAGAATAATCTATTCTATTTCTAGTGACGAGGAACCCCACGACTGAATCCCTCCCTTATTGCGCAAAAGGAGGTTGGGACCGTTGGGTAACCCTCCATACATGCAATGATCCGCATACTCACTCGTCAAAGTCGAACCCAAGACGTCCAAGAATACAACTTTCCCAAGGCTAGCCCCTCACACAATAATAACTTTGAATAGAAGGTTATTTTTGTTGCTTCTAGTGTTGGGATTGTGCCCTTAAACCTATTACTTTAGGCGTTAGACATTTTGACAGTTATTTTACAGTTTACATTTCATTATGTATGTTTCATGAGATGAATGTTTGTTTGCTTGCTTGGAATCCTTAAATATCATTGTAAGGAATTCGTATGTATGTATGAGATGCATACATGGGAGATACGAATTACTATTCTTTGATGTTTAGAATTGTCGCGGTGGATGATGAGATTGAATGCTTCGTCAGGTTTACACTGCAGCATGATTAACTACCATAGGATGGAGTGATGTATCTCATTCACTAGAGTGTGTGACTCTTAGTTACAGTGCATTGACGGACAATGAGTTTTTTTATTAACACTAAATCGTTGTCAACAGTTAATAGGAACTCATAACTTGTATACGATACATGTTCTCAATCTTGAGACAATAATGAACACAATCCATGTGTATGATTGATTTACCAATCAGTGAGGTCTTCAAGATCAACACTTGGGTATCTTGGGTAATCATATCCCATAGCATTGTGGACATATATTATCAAGAAAGAATCTACCATCTATTAAAGAGTAAGCATTCTCTTGAGAATGTCACCAAGTTGGTTATTGAGAACTATAGTCTTATTAATAAGTAGTTATCAACATGTTTGGAGAGGTGAATGAGACTCAAGGAATATAAGATGTATTCACATTTAAGTTGACAGTACTGGTTATCCGACTACCTGAATATAATAACGAATGCGGAAGGTAGGCGAACATTGGTATCATCTAGGGGTGTTCACGGTCGGTTTTCGGTCGGTTTTTCTCGGTTTTTCCACATAAAAAAACCGACCAATAGCCTCGGTTCGGTCGGTTCGGTCGGGGTTTTGGGGTATTTCGGTCGGTCGGTTCGGTTTTCTTCTTAGATTATAAGTTTGAAAACCGACCAATAGCCCTCGGTTTGGTCGGTTTGGTCGGTCGGTTTCGGTCTCGGTTTTTCTTGTACACCCCTAGACTATCATCTTACAAGTCTAGTTACCGCTTCGGAAATGTTCTTATGCGTTGGAGAGCAGTTATCGTTATTTAGTGATGTTGACGTTAACTCATCAATTAGTTAATTCACTGATTAAAGAGTTTAATCACAGAGTAATTAATAACTGATCTAAGCCAATAATTAAGAACCTAGGAGGTCCCATTCTTAGCTCCAATGGAATATAGGAAGGCATGAAAAAGATTGACCAGTCGATTGGTGGAGCAATTGAATCCAACAATCGATTGCTAACTACGTCGGTTGGAAACTTATAAATAGAGGACCTGCGGGCAAATTATTAAGTTTTTGTTCTTTTACACACCCAAAGGTTCCAGATCTGTTCCTAAGTCTTCTAGACCACCTAGGGTTGCTCTTGAGGGTTCCTACAAGCCCTAGCTTTCCAAGGAGTATTCAAGGAGACATAAGAGCGAAGATTTTCTGGAGAGAGCTTCTGGATTTCTCCGCAAAAGTTCAAGGTTTCGATTCTCAGATTCAAAAAGGTATGTCCTCTTGTCTACACATCTCTAGATTCAATAAGAAGTAGTTCTTGCAATACCGTAAAGTTTTTCATGTATTTTTCAGCTACAAACCAGTCTTTCGAAACTAACATCTAGACCACACGTCTGGCCACTAATGCCTTGCCCCATCTCTGGAAGGAATATAGAATAATCCATTTTATTTCTAGTGACCCCCCATGACTCAATCCCTTATTGGGAAAAAGGTCATCAGGTAACCCTCCATGAGTGCAATGACCCGTTAACTACACTCATCAAAGTCGAACCCAAGACGTCCTAGTTTACAACTTGCCCAAGGCTCGCCCCTTTTATGATTGCACCAAGACCGCAACTTAGCCACACAATAATAACTTTGAATAGATTTGAGTCAATGTCATTGTTGTTGCTTCTAGACCACCTGACCTCCACCCCCCCCCCCCCCCCCCCCCAAACAGGAACCAAAGGTCATCAATGCACTCGTCAGAGCATTTCAAACAGGGTATTAACATCAGCAAATATAGTTCCAGGCCCATAAGAGTGTTACTATCACTCGACACCACATGAATATTCAATTTGTTTTTTTCCTAAGAAAATAACTTTTCTCTGCTGCAGCGAAGCATTAGTAGTGAATGGTAAAACTTCATATTTGTCCACTGTCGTCCTTCTCGTTAACTCCAAATTCAACAGTAAAAACGGTTCCAGGCACATAAGAGTGTTACTGTGTTACTATCACTCAACACCACATGAATATTCAGGTTGCTTTTTTTCTAAGAATAACGTTTCTGTGCTGCAGGCAACATTAGTAGTGAATGGTAAGACTTCATATTTGTCCACTGCCGCCCTTCTCGTTAACTCTAAATTCAACATGACTTTGGCCCTCTTAAACAGTCTGGCTTTTGAAATATCTGAGTGGGGTTCAACAATATGGAGGGATCATTCCTTTTCCCTCCTGTATAATCTTTAGAGTAGCCATAAGACTTCTTCGAGCCAGGCCTTCAAATGTCAAGTTTGTCGACGCATTGATCACATCCATGATCAATAGAAAGCTCATCATTTGTCATCAAAGTTTCAAACCGAACTATCATTTATAAACTGAGATTTTGATCTGTAACAAATCAAACCAAACCCAAAATCCAACACTTTTTCATCTTCGTATACTTGCACTCTATTTAATGAGCAAATTTTGCTTCTAGTCTTAACAAATAGAGGGGGGGGGGGGGGGGGGGGGGGGGGCCATGATAACAACCATAACAAAAGCAGCAGATGATCAAACTATAAATGGCAGTTTAGAATAGTCAACAACTAGACTCAGAAAACAAAAGAACTCAATACATTGATAACCACAATCAAGTAAGGGATATTGATTACATTGGGTAATGAGTTCCTTCATGTCTACGATATATCACCATCCAGTTTACCAGTCGGAATGAATTTATAAAGCAATTCTCTGGATATTTCAGTAGGATTTCATAGCTAACAAAAAGTCATAACCCAACAGGTAGAATCTCCAAATGTTACCTGTTCCAACAATTCATGAAGTCGCTTCAGGACACGCCGTGTCACAGAAATAATACCAACTTCATGAATTTGATCCCAATAAGTTGAACCTATCCTCGGAGAACGGCCGGGATATATTTCAGATAACATAACCTGAGCCTGCATTAGACAAAATCGATGCATTGTCTCAAACCAAATCATTTTAAAGCTATTAGTTTCTTTGAAAATCTAAACCTCAAACACTTGACAAAGAAAGAATGTCAATATATGACAGCATACATCAACTGGAAAGACAGAACTGGGAGCACAAAAGTCAAAAAGAAGAAGGAAAAGAAAGATGGATCAGCAAAAATTATACTGACTAAACACAAAAGAAATAACAAGAAGCAACCAAAGCTAATTTAGAACAAAACTTCAAAGCTAAAAATTTGGCTACCAACTCCTCGTTTTGTCATGGACTAATGTGTGCAATAACCATGTAGGCTAGGCATATTTGAAGGTAATGGATGTGAAGTCCGGAATTTTCAAGGTTCAAATGGTGATACATTGCTGAACTTTCAGAAAATTGATTACCAAAGATTAGAATAGCAAGAATCAATAAACGTTTGAATTTTTGGATAAAACACTAAAGAAATTCAGGATTGAAAGTGGAATTAGAATGCAAAAAAATTATTTTTTTTAAATAAAAAAAAAAGTGGGAAGGGGGGAGGGGGTTGGGTTGAAGAAAGAAAAAAAAATTGAAATTTTACATAAAATTTATAAGCTAATGCCTAATGGGATTAAGAGTTGCATTTAATCACTAACAGCCACAAAACTTACTCTCAAAGGTCAACTACACGGTATCAAATCATCACATAGAAACTTATAAGCCATTGCAAATCCCCAAGTTTTGCTAGGAGTTGGACATTAAACTTGGAAAATTTGGGATGTGTGAGCACCCCCTTATGGTGCTTTTGATGTTAAATTCTCAAAGAAGAAAAACTACATTTTACTTTTCAATTGTGGATACGTTTCGGAAGTACAGCCATTAGTAGTTCATTTAAAACAATGGGTATGTTTAGGGAGTATGGCCGACCCATTTTCTCAATTATCCTTCACCAAAGCAAGGCAAGCCCGGAAAGGCTTCTTTCTCCCCCACACTCAGCCCATATATGCTTGCCAGAGAATGCCAAGCTGAGCTTGATTCCCTCCTTTCAACGACCTTGATAACTTCCTCCTCCATAGAGATAAGAGAAGGCTAATGACAACAAGCCTAATCAACATAACACTTCTTATGGTAAATTAAGCTTTCACAACAATGGCAAGGACAGTTATACCACTAGCACATTCATTTATTACTTAATCAAACCACAAAAAGGTATCATGTAATTTCCTAGTTTTCAAAAACCCGGATGAGACGGGTTCTATTATTATTACATTATGTAGAAAGAAATGAAACATGTGTTTACAAATTATTATAACCAAGGCAAATTCAACTAAGATGGCAATATACAGAGCATGTAGTTGAATCGGGAAGCACAATCCCCATATTCAAAGTTAAGTTACATTGCCTGATCCAGTAGCTTTTGAGACGTAGTTGCAAACTTTGCAGAAGTTGCAGCAACATCAATGCAAAGAAGAATCTGACAGGAAAATCATATATGTGTTAGTATGTAACCACATCCTAGCATTAATAAATGTAAATATACGCCCCCTTCACCTCTACCTAGACAAAAATGAGATTACTTACTGCAGCCAAAGGACCTAACTGAGAGCGTAATGAGGAAAAGTCCAATTCCTGGACAGTAGACGTTCCATCAACAGCACGAGACACTGCATCCTCCACCTGTCAACCCAAAATGGCATATAATTGCACCTCTGTGTAATTTATAAATACATGAATAAAAGGTAAATATATTGGGAACAAATCCTAAAGACAGGAGACAGAGAAATCAAATTAAGAGGCACAAATATGACAATCACCTACAAACTATTTCAGGCATTTTATTTAGATTGAGAAACGAGAAGCCAATTTCATGTTCAATATCAGCACAACATGATCCACAATGAAAATTCTAGCACTTCTCTTTTCTACAAATTCGACTGTATATATTATGTATATTACATTGTGGAAAAATCCCCGGTTCCTAGGTCATAAACAAGGGGTATGAGGAAGAAACACAATACCTAGCAAAAGGTGTACTTAGAAGCACAGGGAAAAAAATATTTTCTAATCGACTTGGCAAATTAAAGGTACCTAATCAACTTAGATGTCATGTCGTTTGAGTTTTCTGGAAGTTACTAAATACACCCACCAAATTTCCGCCTACAACCACATGCACAACAAGAGACGGTACATATACTCATCATTACATGATGTAGGTATAGAGAAAAACTGAGTGGGTGTTTAGCAGTTCTCCAAATTTAAATACGCAGATGCAGAGCCAAACATATAAAATGACGTGATGAAATTACCGTCTTGACTACAGAAGGGATGTCCGTGTTTAGTAGTTGAGATCATTAATCAAAAGTTTTTGTGGGCGGGTTCACCACATCATGGCACGTCATGAGGTGGGGCTCACCTCTGTACAATTTTTCCAGCATCCATGCAAGACAGAATGGAGACTGGTACTGGATTAACATACAAGGTATAAGGTGCTCCGACAGGCATGACCAATAGAATACTGTGGTGTTATCTAGTAGGTTTGATCACGTGCGCCTCACAGGAGATACGTGCCACTTATGGTAATCATTTTAGCCATTTGAATTTGATGGGGTTTGCTAGCTTTTGGAGTTTGGATTGGTCACATGTTATCGGTGAACTAACAAGAAATATGTACTAACCTTAGTATTACATCTAACTTAACAATATAACCCAATTCTTTCAGAAGTCCAATGACATGATCTCCAAACAAAAGTATATATCCTACTATAAGGCATTAAAGAACAATAAAACCAAATCTATACATACAAAAGAAATAGAAATAGGTATGTCAAAGAGACTAAGCAAGTATATATTCAAAAAATCCTAGCAGAAACTGTGAACATATTTGACTGCAAAAACAAATCAAATAACAAAAGGTCACAGGTTGTATCATACAGATGCTCTTCTAAAGGTACCATCCACCCATTCAGCTAATTCAAGTGTTGCCTTATCTTCTGGAGGTAAGGAAAATCGATGAACAGCCTCCTCTCCTATGTCAAACTTCGCCCTTTGCATGCAACTGCACGACATACAAAGCCTCAATAGTGACACTTGAGTACAATGTTTAATGATAAGAAAACAAGAAGAAAATAATAAGAAGAAAGATTTTGAGATTTTGTATGATAAGCACATGAAGCAACTTTAGAAGTTCTAATCAGAAGAAAATGCCCATAGCCCTTCGGGCATTACAAACAAAACATCCTTCTTAAATATTATTCGACATAGTAGCATTGTGCATATCATTGAAACTACCAGAATTCTAATAATGAGTAAATCTTACTCACAAATTTAGTAGTTTAGATGGTGCTGCACGTAATACCGTCAATGCTTCCTTCCATCTCCATTGGCGTTCAGATAACGGTAGAAGGCGTTGCAAAATTGACAAACGCCATTTCCAATCTTCAATGAAATGCTTAGCATTCAAGATTCTCCACTCTAATGCTCGTATTCCATCAGTAGTTATGTTGTCATTCAATGCATTTTCATGTTCACCTACAGCTGATGGTAGAATATGGTGCAATATATCAAGCAGCAGCCCCATAAAAGATACAACCTTCTTGTTCCCCCCTTCGTATATTGTAGGATCCACATTTTCCTCGGTACACATACTAGAAACTTCAGAATGGCTCTCAGGTGAAGCACAATGTGTCCAATTCAGCGAGAGTTCATCCATGTGTAATAGAGAGATAATAATGTTCACCATCATTATCTACATCATGTAACAATAACCACCAAATGAGTTCACAATAATAGGAGGGTAAATCAAACTAACAACATGGTAAAACTTATGTGACAGGAACATAGAACGAGCATTCTGAGTTCAAAAGCAGATAGTTATATTATCAAATCCAAAATCAGCAATCCCGATGAACTCTAGAACATATTAGTTCTTTCTTGCACAGTGAATCTAACCAGCTAGCTCCACTTCTAGCTTAGGTAAGGTGTCGCTTATGACGTGACATCAGCAAATTGGCACCACTCCATAGAGCAATTAAAAGAAACAGGAAAAAACTACAGTTCACCATCAAGTGTGCAAAGCAGAATATAACCTTGCGTGGAATGCTATTGATGGCTTCGAGATGTTTCCTCAGATCCTTCATATAACATATAACCATTTGGTGATGGCTTCCTGATTCATCAGTCATACTCTTTTCCATAGCGCCCAAAGCGAGAACAGCAAATTCCAGAGCGTAACGCATGTTCATAAGTTCAACATCCTGCATCCTACCAAATGTATTTCACATTCGATTATCAGCATGCCAAAAAAACTAGTAATGGAACTAACAAGAAGAAGCTTATATTGAGCATGTATTCCCCTACATTTATTTGAGTCATAAAGTAAGTCTATTTATTCATTCAAATTTGAGTTGATGAATCAATCATTCAAAAGAGGTACATCAAGTACTTTCGTTTAAAAGTCATGCGCTTTTTAAGCGATCCATGTGACAACATACAAGGGCGGAGCTATTAGTAGACTCCGCCGAACTGTAGCCCCCCCCCCCCCCCCCCCCCCCCCCACAATATTTTAGAAATTTTATTCCTACATGTAATATTTAAGTCTAATTGTAGTTTAAGCCACCCTAATATTTGACAAACAGTTTTATCCTTCCTATTTCTCTTTTTAACCCATCCCAATATTGTTCAATACAAACAAAACACATTATATTAGTTCAATAGTATTTCAGCCCACCACAAATATTTGGCCCAACTCCTTATCTTAGTTCAACTGCTCTCAAGTTTTTTCAAAAAAACATGTATAGTATATTGGCCCAATTGCAAATCCACCTAAAATATTTATCCCATCAATATTCCTTAGTACTTCTCAATTTAGGCTAATTGAAATTGTTGTACCATCACTCAAACTTTACAAATTACAAGAAACGATCAACCCATAGTTGGGATTGTGCCCTCAAACCTATTACTTTATGCGTAGGGCATTTTGAATATTATAATTATGGATATCGGTTTACATTTGTTTATGTATGATTCATGAGATAGATGGTTCTGATCCTTAAATATCATTGTAAGAATTCAAATGTATGTATGAGATGCATACATAGGAGACATGAATTACTAATCCTTGATATTTAAAATTGTCGCAGTGGATGATGAGAATGGGTACCTCAACAGGTTACGTTGTAGCATGATTAACTACCATAGGATGGAGTGATATATCTCGTTCACTAGAGTACGTGACTTGGTTAATATGCTAATGCATATGGTGCATTGACAGACCATGAGCTTTCCTATTGACATTAATCACTGTCAATAGTTAATAGTAACTCATAACTTGAATATGATACACCATATTTTCTATTGTCTATGTTCCATCCAACAATAGAAAATAATTGTCTAAGATTAAGAACACGTATCGTATTCAAGTTATGAGTTCCTATTAACTATTGACATGATTAATGTCAATAGGAAAGCTCATGGTCCGTCAATGCACCATATGCATTAGCATATTAACCAAGTCACGTACTCTAAGTAAACATTTATTTGATCACCTCTATTTATTTTCTATTGTTGGATGGAACATAAACAATAATTTTTTGGAATAAAGGGCTGAAATTGCAGTTTTGGCAGTGCAACCTTAGGATCTGATGTAAAGGTGCTTCCAGCTTGTGTTCGGCAGCTTTTGAGAAACATAAATAAGCATTGCATCAACTACCACAGAGTTTTCTATCTCCCTTTCTCCAAGATTTGACGCGGTGGATCGAGATACAGTTTTAGCTTGAAACTTTCTTTTTCAATTTTTTTTTTTTTTTTTTTTTTTGGAGGGGGTGGGGGGGGGGGGGGGGGGGAGTGTTTGGGTTTTAATCAATTCCATTGAGTATTCATTTTCTTGTGTGCACAATACCCAAACCTACAATTGCGTGCAAACTGCTAGTTTTGAACATAGGAGACACCCAAAATAGTCTCACTTCCTAAATGCAGCGTGCGGGTCTATACGAGTTCTTGGAGCGATATTATGTCCAAAATACAACTAGTTTACGTTTTGATAGTGTGCCTAACACGGTAACACCCAAACCTCTTGTGTTTACGACACCAACCTGTGACATCCAAAATTGTCCCAATCAACAAATTTTTCAGTCGATGAGTGGAAGTACAAAGGTGAACATGAAGAACCATAAAGAAACACAAATTATACAACAAATCAATCTCCAAAATTAAAACCTAAGAAACCGAATCAATGGGACAGTGATGAACACTAACACTAGAAAGGGATGTTGCATCCCTCTTGGCCACAAACATAATCAAGAGTAAATGAGGCATAGTTTAGTTTTGGAAAAAATCTATACTGCCGGATTGCAACAGTCGAAGATAAATCACTAAAGATAAACAAGGAAACTCGCATTCACACCTCTTCCAGGCTGCAACAGTAGAAGTAATCGGCTGCATGCTAATCAATTCAATTGCGTCTTGAAATCTAATGTTTGGAACTACATCAAACAAAACCTACAAATGACATATCCATATTACAGTAACAAAGGAAAATCAGAAAAGATAATTGGGCTGGCAATAATGAAATGTTGAACTCCAATAAAATGTCATATATCTCTCTAGTCCCAAAAAGATGAAGCAAAGAAGCTGGAATCCAACAAGTGCACAACTAGAAGTCATTGGATTATCACGAAATGCTGTCAAACTTTTTTATTATCCTTTCAATCAATTTTATTTTCACTTCCTTTAGTAAAACAGGATTATAATCATGTTCCCTGTCAAAGCCGTTGCCTTAGACCCAAGTGGTGTTTTGAAAATTTGTCACATCAATTTCCACCAACACATCTGGTCTCTCAGGATATTTACAACCATTGTAACTTGTTTCTAAATGGAAAAAAAATGTCCACAAATTCTGCTATAATTTTTACATTTGTCCTGTGTTTTCACTAAAACGCAGTGTGAGGATATCAGTGATATAACAACCAACATACAAATTAGTAACATTTCGTAACTTGTTTCTAAATGGAAAAAAGACATGTCCATCACAAACTCAGCTATTATTTTTACATTTGTCCTGTGTTTTTTTTTACTCTTAAAGAAAAAAACACAGTGTGAGGATAAACACAGTGTGAGGATATTAGTGAGGATATTAGTGTGAGGATAGAGTAAAAAAAACACACAGTGTGAGGATATTAGTGATAAAACAACCAACATACAAATCAATAACATTGTGAATGATTTTCTCATAATTAAGTTTAACTATGCAACAGCGCAGTCTCCCAGCACCCTACACAAAACCTTTCGTAATGGTGCTTATGCAACATCTACAGTTATCCATTTTAATAGCTATATTGATTGCAACTTTAAGAAGCATGTCTACATCAATGTCAAATGTCTGTTGTTTTTAGCCCCACTAGGGCCTAAATAATCCAATAAATGAACTTTAAAAGTCTCGTTTTTCCTATTTCAAAAATGTATCGCTTTCTCCCGGTAAAGCCTATGATCCTGACAAGACAAAAGGAGAGTAATGAAGGGGAAAACACTGAGAGTGGAGAAGATGACAAAGAAATGTTACTTGATGATGATCAAAAGGAAAATTCTCACATTGCCCATGAAGGCTTTGATGAATGAAGAATGATGACTACACTAACAAAGTTAAAATTCAGCAGTTCCATACAGTGGCAGAAAAAATCAAGTGAAGAAAATTTAGACAAGTAGTAAAGATTCGAAAGAACACCCGTTGCGTGTTCACATCAGATCAGTTATCATAAGAGACAATTTACATGAGCAGTCAGATGTTGATATTGATTTGAAGGACAATTGACAGCTGCCTAAAGACATCAACGAGAAGGACAAAATCCAATATTCAAAGAATGCCCACACACACACCAAGAATTTTTTGCTCCTTAGTAAGCAATGGTTATGTGGCCAGTGTGGCAAACAATGATAATCTTTGTGGCCATTGAGAAGTGGTAAATCTCACCAAAAAAATACAACTCAAACAAGTCCGGTCCGGAACTATTTAGGGTCAGCATGAATCATGTTTGTCCATTCAAAAACTCTGAAACGATACAGACACATAATAAGGTCAACATTATGACGGAATTGAAGAGATCCAAACAACCAAATTACAGAAGCCAGTGATGTAGGTCACCACATAAAATATGACATCACCAGAAGGTCTTGCTATTCAATAAACTATGTCTACAAACAAAAGAATTCAAAATGAAGGAGAAATTAATTGCCCAGCAAAAGAGGTGCCTAGCCTCAAAAATCCTAGAAGTTCAGAGTCGAAGTACATTCTTACCCGAAGAGGACTCTGAACAGAGAGTCTTTCTAGGACAAAATTTTGAACAAAAGGGTCCAAGAGAGCATCTTCGTTTACATGCCCAATTGATTCTTTTCCAGACATGAGCAATGAGGATTTCGAACTCCAAGATTGACCAGAATTGGCACAGGCAACAAAAGAAGCAAGATCAAGCTGGTAACATAGATAATCACAAAGATGTTCAACACATGATACCTGTCAAAACAAAATAAGTAAAAGTAAACAAAAGAAGAAAAATACAACAGCCAGATGAAAGAAATCCAATCCCATCCAAAAGCAGAACTCTATGAACAGCCCCTTTTCTTTTACCTAAATTGTAGGCCAGCACAGGGGCGGATGGAGAAATTTTAAGTTGGAGAGGGGGGGGGAGATCAGAAAGTTGAAATTAGGGTGTTCGAATTTTCGGGGATTCTGGGGCAACGCCCCCGAGGCGGTTTTTTTTGGGTCTATTTATTCATTTTCCCATGTGAATAATATAACCTAATGTTATAAACACGAACACACCCAAAAAAAAATGCTAATAAAATATGGTGTTTAAAAATCTCGTTTTTTAGGGTACCTCTAAAACAATTTAAAAATCTAGAAGGGGGGCGCCTTGAGCCCCCTTCGCCCATAAATGGGTCCACCACTGGAATTCACAATAGGCAATCTTAGGCTCCAAACTCACCTCCAACCCCACCCTCACCAGAGTAAACGTTTGATATAATGAATGAAATGTACCCATGCCAAAAAGACAATCAGACTGATATGACCTACCTAATGACCATAATCCACCTCAACTACGATAATCGAGAATTTCAAACTAACTGTCTCCCTCTCTATATAAGCAAGAATTTCACTTAACCTGAACAGGATGGCATAGTATTTTCTTTTTCCTTTTTTCTGTTACCAAGATCTTTAAAAGCACCTCCAAAACCTACTTTAAAGACTGGCAATAGGACCAGTACAAACCCCACCCCACCATCGCAATCCTGCCCTACCAAAAGAACACCCACCCAATCTCCGATCAATGTCCTTGCATGGTTTGAATTAGAGCCCTATCCCTAAAGCATAAATCCCAACGCACACAACACCCTCTCAAACCAACCCCCACTCCCCCCCGCGCACACACACACACCAAATGTATACCGCCCTACCCACTCATTAACAAAAGAGAAAGCAACATAGAGAGATAAATAGAGTTAGATATATAAAATGGAGGATACTAGCAACCAACAAAAGGAAAAGAAGATGGAGTCTGAGATGAGGAGCACTAATGTAGAGGTTTATACAATCAACAAAATTACCCAAATTTATCATTTCATACAACTTGAATGCTATTGATATTAAATCAACATCTTCTTGAAGAGCAGCCAAGGGCAAATCCAGGATCATGCGATCGTAGAGGTCATTCAACATCTAGTAAAGATAACTCTTGATTGTAAGATACAAGTAGGAAAAAAAAAAATCCAACATACATTGTCGTAGTGTAAAGCTATGCTTCCCAAATCCACATCCCAAATGATGCGGCAGTGGGCCCACTGGATTTTGATTGGAGGATGTTGAAGCCGCCACATCATTTGGGATGTGGATTTGGGATTTGGAGTTGGGAAGCAAATCATTACTCATCGTCGTAATATCTATTTCTCATAATAACATTGACCAAAATATTGTCTCAATTAACATTCAGAAAAAGAAAATATTAAATACGTCAACTAGTTTCAACAATTATTTCCAACATATTCAATGATCGCCTCTCTCAGATCTCGCCAAAGCTCAAGTCTCTTGTTGGATGAGAAGTAACTAGATATGAAAATACAAGAAGAGGATTAGAATAGAATTAACATATTTTATGGAATCTCACTTTTAAATCTTAGGGTAAAAAGCATTTAGCCCCCTCAAACTATACACACTTTTGCAAATCACACCCCAAACTTTAAAAAATTGCAATGTCCCCCCTGAACTATCTTTAGGGTTGCAATGTCCCCCCTAAACTTCAAAAACATGAAATGTCCCCCTTGAACTATCATCTATGTTGCAATGTTCCCCCTTAACTATCTTTCGTGTTGCAATGACAACCCTGCCATCACAGTCCATCAAGAAATACGAAAGATAGTTCAGGGGGAACATTGCAACACGAAAGAGAGTTTAGGGAGAACATTGCAAAACAAACGATAGTTTAGGGGGGACATTTCAACTGTTTGAAGTTCAGGGGGGGCATTGCAACCCTAAAGATAATTCAGGGGGAACATTGCAATTTTTTAAAGTTTGGGGGTGTAATTTGCAAAAGCATGTATAGTTTGAGGGGGCTAAATGCTTTTTACCCTAAATCTTAATAATGGCTAGGTCAGAGATACAAAACCCCTACATTTTCTAAATATTCTTAATTGACCTTCGTTTTTACCAACTTCAGTGCAGAGTCCACGTGATGCCCCCTAATAATGCTAATAACAACAATAACAATACGTCATGATTAGATAATGAGCTTGGAGGCATATAACAGAGAGCTAGTGAGACCTAAGAGAATAATTCGTACAAACCAATAGTAGACATCTCATACTTCGAAGGTGCCTTTCAATATCTATTAGGAAGTGCCAATGACAAGTACATCCTTAACTGATCATGTCCAAACCCGACTCGGGTATCAATCTCTCTCCCCCAACCGGAGTAGAACCCGTTTAAAACCTCCAATAAAGGGGTGGGCAGGTATCTTTTTATGATTTTATCCAGCTACATTGTCATCCCTACCTAGAAGTCCAGACAAGGGAGCTACCATCCTTCTACCCATTAAAATGGTAACTAAAAAGGTCTCCCAATAGGCACAACTACACAATCAAATAAACGAACCAAACCAATCGAAGGACAGGCCAAAATGACAATCTCATCCCATCATTTCCACCAAAAATGTTGTTGAAGCTTGTTATACATTAGAGAACCCATTTTCTAACAACTTACGCTTTTCAAGCGATGGTGACTAAACATAGAGTCAGAACCTTGTTTGTGGAAGGTCTTGCTTTCAAGTCTCCATCCCCGTCATTGTATATTTGCTCTTTGTTCTTTGTCTCCATTATAATGGAGTTTGGTTTTCTAGTTTTTGGCATACCTCCACATGTGAAGCAATTGGGGACTTAACAAGTGCTCTTCTCCAAAAATACTAGCATTCATTTCCAACTCTCTATCCTAATATGTGTCCATAGGAAAGGATGTAAGTTAAGTAACCAACTCCTAAACCTCCCAAAGTTGCGAAAAAAAGTGACAAACAAAGAAGGTACGTAAAAGGAAACACCCAACTAATTAGTGCCTACAAACGCAAATGACAAGAAGACAGGATAACCCACAATAGAAAGGGACAATGACAGTGGCACTATTGAAGCTTGATATACATTATTGGCCCATTCCCTAACAGCTTAAGCTTTACGAGCAATTGGTGACATGATATGTTCGGGAGGTCTTGGGTTCAAGTCCTGTAGTGTGCATGTTTACACTTTGCTATTTACTCCCTTATTAGGAAGCACGAGTGCGGCGGTCCGACACCCAGTGCGTGTGCAGCTGCCTTTAATTAGTACACGCCTAGTGCGGGTGCGATTTCCTTTCTAAAGTGTCCGTGCTTCCTAGCTCCCTTATGATGGAATTGGGTTTGTTTAGTATATTGCCTCTCTTCGTGCGAGCTAGGAAGCACCGACACTTCTAAGAAGGCAACGTATCGTGTGTCGTTTCGTGTCCGACACCCGGACACTTTCCTAGAGTGTCGAAGTGCATTTTTTTAAGGATTTTGTCGTGTCGTGTCGATGTCTCTGTGTCTGTGCTTCATAGTGTGCGAGTGGACAATCAAGGGATGGCATTGAAGCTTGATATAGATTATTGGTCGGTCGCATTCTCTAACAGTCTAAGCTTATTAGTGATTTAGCAACCACAACAGCTAAAACACAATTTCCAAATGATTGGGCTCAAGGCATTATGGGCTAAGGGCTTCTCAAAATAAAATAAAAACAACTTAGGCTTAGTTTGGCCCCCATGTGGCTTTTTAAAAGGAGCTTATGAAATTTATTACTAAATTCTTTGATAATTTTATACAAGTGGCACACTACTCTTCAAAAAGACATCAAGAAACCAAAAAGCAACCGTGGGCTTTTAAAAGCTCCATTTTAGAGCTTTTAAAAGCTCCCTCCAAAAAAGCCCTAAGTTCAATTTTTGCAAAGCTCATAAACTAGTTACCAAATGAATTAACATTAAATTGTGCTTTAAAAAAGGAGAAGCACCACGTGGGGGCCAAACTAAGCCTTAGTCGATATAAGTGATTAAACCAGCCAAACACAACTAAAATATTGTTTGCAAATGGATGGGCTTAAGGCTCCTTGGGCTTAGGGCTTCTTAGATAATAAATAACTAAATAAACAATTTAATCAATTTTAGAGATTACACAAGCCAAACACGACAACTATATCATAATTTGCTAATGGGCTCAAAGGCTTCCTGGGATAAGGGCTTCTCATTTCAAAAACAAAAATAACTAAACAAATTTCAATGATTAAACTAGCCAAACTAATCTAGCACGCTCTCAACAAAACAAGAATAGAGGCAAGCTAATTTATTCATAATTTTTCATATTTCTGCCAATATTGTAATCCCAAAAGATAGAATCTTGAGAGGCAATGGCAAAGGAGGACATAGGGGAAAAAGAAGCCATTTCCATTCTGGATTGATGGACCAGACAATGAAAGCCTTTTTGGAAGGGAAACCCATGTGATGACCAAGACTCGTGAGGCAAGAAGGCCAAGGTGAATTGATGTATTAAGTCCATGCCCTTTATCACACATCACCTTGGGAGGGGAAAGGGACGGTGCTCATAAGCAAGGAAAGGAACCTCCATTATACAAGGCCCTTTAGAGTGAAAGCCTTTAGACAAACCCATGCGGGCTAGTGGGCCCAAAAGCGAACAATACTACACAATATGGGCCGGAAAGTTACCCTCCCCCACCTATTGCTGCTAATTGTGCAAACACAAAGTATAACAGACCATGAAGTATCAGATCAAAGTGGGTTCTGGTAACAAAATAATTACCTTATCTGATTGATTACCATGTGGAGAAGGCTCTTCCAGCCGTAAAACTTGTGACTTACTTATCCACAAAAGTTGCATCAATTTCCTCCTTGGAGCTGTTTTGCCAGACAATAGATCCCAACCCATGACAGCAACCAAGGGTTGAAGTCGGGGGAACAAAGAAAGAACCTATCACATAGAAAGACAACTATATTAATGAATTAATGATAGCAAGACAATAACAAGCTAAATGACTATTTTCAACAGGAAGAATTTATGTCACCCTGCTTGCATGTTCAACTATAATTGACATAATAGCACATACATTGCTAGCCTCTTCAAAATGCTCCTGCTTGACAGCAGCGAGGGCAGTGTCCACGACACACTCCAGTACATGTGATCCAGAAACACGAGCATAATGGTACATGTCTCTCATGCAAGAGCAAATTGCCACTTTCAAGGTTGAAGTTTTATCATTTAAATCTGCCTTGAGTTTCGAATTGGCAATAAAATTTTGAAGACGCTCAAGTGGTGGCGGAGCCTGGTTGTTATCTGAAGCTCTGCACGCGTCAATCTCTTCAGCTAGCAATTCATCATGAATAACCTGTAGAGAAGTATGGGAAATGCACATCAAAAACCTGAATTTCACTCAGATCAGATAGGATGATCACCAGATTCAAATAAAAAATTAACAAGGTGCGCCTGTTGTTTTTAAATAATCACAAATGCTTTACTAAATGTATGGGTAGGCATATATGCGCCAACAACTAATATTAAAACAACTGGAAGTTGTCTCATTTCCATGGATGGTATAGATCCATTTCTTCATACGCGTATGTATAAAAATACACGTATCAAGACAGAGTAAACCAACAGAGGTCATCGCTTAAAATGAGGGTAAAGTGTTTGCAGGAAACAGGTTGAACAAACAAGGTAGGAGAACAAGCCAAGTAAATCATCAGCCTCAGTTTAAGCAATGTGCATAGGTTGTTGGGTATTCACATATATTAGGAGTTGGCCTTATAGCCGCACATCCAGAGGGCTTGTGGTTGGAAGAATTCTTCGTCACCAAGAATAAAGGCAGAAAACACAAGCCTCAGGGACCAGAGAGGTCAAGACTTCCACGAAAGGACCGATATTTTTGCTTTTTTAAGATAAAATATGCAGTATCTTGGCCTTCTAAAGATAAACCACCTCAGTAATGTATGTTTAACTAGAAACCCAACTCCCAATTACAGTTGAAATCCTGGAAAAACACTATTATGGTCATTATCACTATTGTCAATAATACCCTTAGCTCTATTAACTACGTATTTTATTCATTTTTTGGAAACAAAGTTATAAAAGGTAAAAGAGAGGGGTATATGGAGGACTATCAACCATCGAAGAGCAAACAGCCTTCAAAATACCATCAAGGATGCTTTAGAACATCACTCGAACAAAAAACCAAAAAAAAAAGTAAAAATTAATAGAAAAATGAAAAGAGCAATAAGGACAGCAGGCCAAGGATCAAAATTTTGTTTCCGTCTATTGTTTCGGTTTACCCAGAAACGGAAATGTTTCGGAAATATTTCGGAAACATATGGAAACAGCGAAAAAAATTGGAAACATTGAGAAACATGGGGAAACATAACTTCAAACTTAACTATGTGCGTGTATAAAGCTAATAATTGATTAATTAAACATTTGAGAGGTCTATATATGTAGAGATGCATTAAAAATGTGTAGTTCAAATTGAAAATACATGAGGATTAAGTCGCCAATCTACTGTCAAACACTTCATAGAATCTCAAAACACTTCATAGAATGCAAAAGATACATATAAGTACATAGTAAGCTAATAAGCCATCTCTAAAATAAAATGGTTGTTAATATGACAAGTACACAACCACATGATTATCTCGATGAAAACAAGTATGTTTCGTTGGAAGCAAATGAAACAATGCGGAATCACAGGTTTGTTTCGATGGAAACAAAAGAAACAAAGTCGTTTCGATGGAATTCATGGAATTTCAAGATTCCATGGCTGTTTCGTTTCCATGACCTAGGAAACGGAAACGTTTCGGCCGTTTCGATGGAAACAGAAGGAAATTTTGATCCTTGCAACAGGCTACTATAATTCTTGGTAGTTCACTTTAACAAAATGTTCATAAAGAAGGCCTCCCGCCTTCTCCAAGTTGTGGGTGACTCATTGCCTAGAAATCACTTTGAGATTATGCCTAGAAATCACTTTGAGATTAAATGAACAATTCAAACTGCCTTCCTACCTTGATAAATGCCCAATGTACATCCAACTATCCAAGGAATATTTCTCACATACTTCTGAACCAAATGTTTGAAACAAGATAGCTTTATACTAGCCAACAATGATGTCCACTTTTTCAGTATCTCCTAAACTGAAGGTCTGAGACACTGCAGTTTTTTTTTTTTTTTATAACCGCAGTAACATTATGCTAGTTTATGCTGACTACAAGCACTGGTATCAGATTGTCATAATGTCCAAAAATTGAATGACGAATAATAGAAGAAACCAGTAGAGACCACATTGCTTGCATTAAATTAGGAGCCTCGCATCTAACCACATTTGCTCATGTGTGTGGGGGTCTCTATAGCGAGAGGTGTGTGAGAGTATAACATGTAAGGAAGTTAGTATAAATACATGCACATAGGTAGTGGGGTCTTAGGGAGTACGTGCCTCGAATGAGAGCCGACGTAATCCCAAGTGAAAGAGAGAGAGAACAGTAGGTGTGCAGGGCATTTAGATGGTTTGTGGAAGTTATGGAGTTTTCAGAGAAAATGGAGAGAGGGATGGTAGAGAGAGTTAAGCTGGTGTTGCTTTCGGTTGGTTGTTCTTTCTGTGCTTTGCATTGAATGAGGTGGTATTTACAGCGAGGGTAAGTGTGTAAGTTACACCAACGTGACTGACATGGTGCTTAGCTGGTGCCTTTGGAATAGAAATGACAGAATGATGAGTTCGGCTATGGGACGGGTTAATTAAATGGATGGGAAGTGTGGCAACCGGTGATAAGAAAGGGTGTAAAGGAGATGAGATGGTTATGGTAGAAGAGTGGTGATGAGATGGTTATTGCTGCGAAAGGGAAGATTCCAATGTCAATGAATATTCACCGTGATCATGCAGCTGCAAGTTAGAGGTCCTAATTGGTTTAGAAGGTAGGTGAGGAGATAGGCAAGTTTTAATGGTGGTGTGGCAGGTGACTTAGGCGGAGGGGATGGGAATGCACGTGAGGATGCAAGTGTCTCTCTCTTTCCCTGGAACCAACCCTAGCTTTGTCTGTGAGGCATCTTCCTAGGGAGGTACCTTGGACTCTAGCCGCTAATCCATGAACTCTTGAGCACCCCAAAGAGATAGTACCCTTAAGTCCTGCTCCTGACCAAAGGTTAGTCCAATGTGGAAGACACGGAGAGTCAGAATTCCTTGGTGGTGACATTTCCTTGGAGGTGACAAGCTTGTTGCCTTGACCACCTATTTGCTCTAGTACCCTACTTAGTAGTATTGGAGACGTGGTATTGTTGGTGACATGGATGGGTGCTACGTGGCGAACTATTAGGGATTACCTACCATGTGTATGGGTCATACAAGTGGAGAAAGAGATTTGGATCCATTCAATTTGCTCTAGCAATGATTTTCCAAGCATCAATACATACGGCTCCCAAGTCCAGGAAAACTTTCAGGGATTTGGTAGATCTCTTCATTGAATAAGGATGCGTATGTGGGTCATCCAAGTGGAGAAAGACATGGATCCGTTTGAACTTGCTCTTATAATGTTCCGCATGACGCATCGCTACGAGTTCAGGAATTTTTTTAGGGATGAGGTAAATTAATTAATCGAATAAGGATTTGAATTAAATCAAATCTTGGATTCCTCACTGCTACAAGCTAAAAATCAACTTTAAGCCAAAGGAGGAGCAAAAATATAACAAAATATTACTGGTCTTTTTGTACTCCTGATCTAACATTCTCAGTTATTTCTTGACATTATGCCCTTCATTCTTATTATACTTTTTGTCTTAAAAGTGTCTCTTTCAACAAAGTGAAGTAATGAAAACAGTGTATGTAGGATCTTCAAATAATTGAGACTAAAACTTCATTAAGTGAACACAATGCTAGAAAATGGATATCCAGAGTATCGGTGATAGAAATGTTCCTGAAAGAAGCGAACAGAATGGAACTTAAATCCATTGACGATCCGAGTTTTGAAGAAGAATCTTGTTACATATAATGAGAAAAAAAAAATAACATAACCAGATTCCAACAAGCAAATCAAAGTTAAAGCATACCAAAGTTTAAACAAAATATATACGCATCGAATAGAGACTCAGAAAAATTCATTCATCACAACTAGTCCACGTAAACCAAACGGAAGAAATCACGGGATGCAACCATTGCTAACAAAGAATATCATTTGATAGAAGGAAAAAATCTCCACCTGAATCATTTGAACGAGACGCGTGCAATTTGATGAAAGTGCACCTTCGTAAACAAACAATAGCTTGTCTCGCATGGCAAACCAGGTGTCTCCATATTCTGCCCTTCCTAGCAAAACTCTCTTGAGGAGATCTTGCAAAACCATGCTATTAGGGACAAGAAAAGGGAGTGGATGAATAACTATGAGAAAAGAAGAACAGAGAGAGAATGAATCCAAAAAAAATCCTTTCCCCAATTAGGAGGAAAAGAAAGCAATAAACATATTTCATTGTTGATACAATTAAACTAAACATAGTGATCAGTTCTTTCAAAAAAAAAAACATCTTCATACTAAATTCAAACTAATCAGACATTTGGTTGCCGGTGACGTGCACTTCTCAAAAGAAAAAGATAGGATATTGCTTCGGCATAATATCTAATTTGGTATCCTTTAGAAAATATTTTGTTCATCAAATATCAAGTAGAAAAATGATAATGTCACGTCAAACTAACAATAAACTTTGGTTCGAAGAACATGTTTATTCTTATTTCTTCACATAAGCATCCCCATACCAAAAACATCAACCCCACCCACAAACTCAACTTTTACTATCCCCTACAAGCTACAGAAGTAATATACCTGAAACACTCCTGCCATCCCTTGTCCTTGTCCACAAACCGGCCATTAGAAGTGTTGACTTCATTAAAATCCAACAATCGTTGTATCCCTATCTTCTATCCACAAAACTTGATACAAGCTATCTATTTCCCGGCACACGTCCACATCCACTTACCAAGCAATGTTTGGTTGCTTTACAAGCTTGCTTAAGTCTAACAGTAGGAGGTCGCAAGACTTTCCAATCCAAGTGCTATTTCAATTCATTCCCCAAAAGAAGCTCTTTGAAGCTTCTGCACCTTGTAAGACCCCCCACTCACAAAAACACACACAAACACTCTTTTGCTCCCCTATTCCATTCAAGCAAAAGTGGAGAAAATGATATGAAGTAAATCGAATACTTTGAATGGACTCTATAAGTGTTTGAAGCCGCCCATGAGAAGGTCAAGGAACAAAATTTTAAAGAAGTTAGAAATTTGTTCTATTTCACACTTTAACCTCTTTAAAACCTCTTGAATCAAGTGTAACGTTGTGTTGAGTCTTCTTTGTTGTTTCTTCTTTGCAGAAATTGGGCCTTTTAAATCATGTTGCCTTATGACCGTTACAGCCATTCTGATCGTTATCGACACAAAATTTGGAAAATGATAACTAACAAGCGTAAAGGCCAGCAGACGTCCCACACCAATGTTTTCTAAGTTTACACTAGAGGCCAACTATATAGGAGTCTGTTACCAACACCTAATCCAGATACGGTTATTCCTCCCTATTAGTTCCACAAAAATGCCTGCCAAAGCTGGTTGTTTGGAATGTTTGGACGCCCCAACTATCTGATTCTCAACGCATCCAATGCCATCAACATACAAGACTTCAAGATAACAGTCAAATATTGACCAATAGTTTTCTAGATACATTTCTGAGGGCTAAACAAGACATTACAAAATTTTCGTTAGTAATTTAAATACCATAACAGGCCACATTTATCCAGGACTAATCCATTGAAATCTTGTACATTGTAGAAAGTAAATATGCCAACCCAATTTTAGAAGGGAAAAAATATCACTACAGAAACAAGTGAACATTATGGAACCTGTTATTTTCTGTGCCAATTTGGAAAGGTTTATGATTAATTTTTCATATATAACAGGCTGTGAACATCTCATGTGAGCTGAAATCAACTTTACTCAGTACACTCCAATTCATCAAAACCATAAAATTTTCACTCAGGTGAGTAATAAAGTAACTGCACATACCGGTACCGAGTTTCCTCCACTCCGTAATCCAGGTGCAGAAACCGGATATGAGTTGTCACTCTTTCCATATCACTCTCCTTTAAGCACTCCTCCATAGCATCCAAATGGGTAATCTGAACACTCCTTTGTATCAACTTAAGCACATTCACATCCTCCTCTGAGCTCTTCTTCTCCTTCGTCGTCTGCAATGTTATCGCTAAACCTGAGTCATCATTTCCAACCCATTGAACTTGAACTTGAACTTGGTTCTGAATATTCCCACACAATGCATCAAATAAATCTGAATTTTCCAGTATTACAGTCCTCAAACACATCAATTCCGCTTCCTCCAATGGCACAACATGATCACCCGAAGACCCTTCACTCTCTCTCTCATCAACATTAACCAAATCTGGCTTCAACCGATTCAAACCCAACTCGGCAATTTTGTCCAAAACACCATTTGAATCCCTCAACTCCTCATTTTCAACATCTTTCTCAATTCCCACCAAATCAGAAACCCTAGAGCTAATAGTTTGTAGAAGTAATAGGAACTCCACTCGCAATCTTAGCGTCTCGGGATCGAAACTCCATATCGACGAAGCGTCGTTGAATTGGAGGAGCTCGAGGGTAGAGAGATAGGTGAGAAGCGCCGGAGAGGGGCAAGAGTGGGACCAGAGGACCGAGTCGAATCGGCCGCCGCGAGCGACGACGGTTTGGAGGATAGAGCGGGCTAGGTCAGGGTTTCGGGACCGGAGGGTGAGGAGGGTGGCTCGGAAGGGCTCGAACTGGGCCAAGAAGAGGTGGTTGGCGGCGACTCGTGACAGGAGCTCTGTGTCTCTGTCTTCCATGGTTTTTAGAGAGAGAAACTAGAGAGAGAACATTGGGGACGGTGGGTAGTGAGTTCTGTGAGAGTTTGTGAGATTGGTTACTACGGTTGAAAATTTTGAGAATATGATTTTGTGTGTGGAGGTTTGATGTGGATTTACAATTAATTGCATATCGTAACCTGAAAGTTTGGATGATTTTGCATTTTTGTATTTTTTAATTTTTAATTTGACATTTTAGTATCTAAAGTTTTACAAATATGATAAATAAGTCTAAATAGTCCTTTAAGTGGCGAAGGAGTTCGTCACTAAAAGTAAAAATTTCGTCGCAAAAAGTATTGGAGAGATTAAAGTGCAACTCACCCCAAACTTTAGGTATCAAAATTTTAAATTAAAAACTTTAGAGTGCAAAACTACTCAAACTTCATGGATGCAAAATGCAATTAACCTAAGGATTTATATTTAGTTGCGGGCCTTTTGCGGCTGAGGTGTGAGAAGATGATGTTTTGGTTTTTTTTTTTTTTTTGTCGAAGATAAACAAAGAAAACGGGGAGAGGAAAACAAAACAGAAAACTAGCCAATTCCTGAAGAAGGAAAATCATCAGCAAGAGTAACACCAAGCTGCTGAGGGAATCGAAGTCCAAAAAACTGGGAGAGCTGAGAGTTTTGCCTGACCAGCAGAGTCAGCCTTTCTAGGAGTAAAAGCAAACGAGCTTTGTTGTAACTTGCAAGCAGATTCCTCGATATCCGAGCAGATCAAATCAATTTCCTAAGGGCGAAGGGAAGAAGGATTGTTTAAGGCTGCAATGACTTTCGTAGAGTTAGATCCAAAAATGACATTTGGGAACGCCTGCTGGTTTGCCCACCAACAAGCTTCCAAGAGAGTAAGAGCCTCACCAACAAGAGCAAATTGGCATGGGAATGAAGAGGAGGTCCCATCAATCATCTGACCGTTCGAAACCACTGAATCCCTGAAGATCCTCTTTGGAGAAGGCAACATTACAGTTGATTTTAACAACAACATTAATTTAAAGGAAGTTTCCAATAAGTAGTAGAAGATTGATGGGTTTCTTTTGCTGCTTTAGGAGAAACATAAGAAGCCAAGTATTTCAAGGAATTCTTAGCAGCCTTATGAATCGTAGAGAGGGTTGATGGCTCTTTTTTGTCAAACACAAGCATGTTGCGGCTTTTCTATATGAACCAAGAAGTGTAAGCAATTGTAGCAAGGGGATTGTTAGGTTCAGGAAATTGATGGCTGACCTTGCTCAAAGCAGAGAAAAGCCACAAATCAAAATGCAAGATATCACTGGGCTGAAATTTGAACTACAGGATGGATCCAAACCAAACACCCTAGTCCAAGGGCAAAGAAGTAAAATATGTTCAATAGATTCATTCACTTCACCACAAATGGGGCACAAAGGGTTCAAGTGGATTTGACGCCTCTAGAGGTTATCTTCGATGGGTAAAGCATTGCAGCAGGCTTTTCAAAGGAACATGACCACTTTAGAGGCGGCTTTGATTTTCCATAATTGTCTCCATAGAGCTTTGGAAGGAGTGAATGAGGAATTACCACTTGAGTTCGGCTGAGAATTATCAATAGTGTGTGCACTTTGGTAGGCACTTTTAATAGTAAGAATGCCATTCTCAGCATGAGGCCAAACGAGCATGTCATCTCTCCGTTGGTTCAAGAGGGGAATAGTAAGAATTTTCTCGCAACACTGTTGGGAAAAACAAAGTGAATTAGAGGGCGATTCCATCTCTTACTGATAGGATGAATAAGGTCCACCACTTTTGAAACAATGGGATTTCACGAGAAGGCATTGTAGTTCACATAAGGAATCCAATTGTCTATCCAGATATTCACACGGTGTCCTGTCCCCACTTTCTACCTGCCTTCTTTTAGGATCAAGTCTCTCACTTCTAACAAACTACTCCAACTCCAAGATGGTCTCCAGCCTCTTTTAGCATTCCAAAAATTTGAGTGTGGGAAATATAAACCTTTAATAATCTTGGCACAGATCGCATTTGGGTCTTTCCCAAGTCTCCAAGCCTATTTAGCTAACAAGGCTTTATTCATAACTGAGAAATCTCTACACCCCATGCCCCTATGCCTTTTCTTCAAGGTCGTCTTTCTCTAATTAAGCCAGTGATTATTGTTCAACCCTTTAGAATTAGCCCACCAGAACTTGGCCATTTTTCCATTAATGGACGAGCATAATGATTTAGGGAATTTGAATATAGACATTGCGTACATGGAAATAGACTGGACATTGGCTTTCATCATAATTTCTTTGCCAGCATTGGAAAGCAATTTGTTTTTCCATCCAACTAACTTGGTTACCACTCTTTAAGCAATAGAATTTAAGGCTTGAGATTTAGATCTTCCCCAAGACGATGGAAGACCTAAATATCTGCCTAAGGAATTAGCAAATAAGGATCCTGGTGATGTCAGAAAGGTGGGTTGGGGTGTTAGCACTGAACAGAAGATTGGATTTTTGGAGGTTAATTTGCTGGCCCGAAGTAAAACAGAACTGGTTGATGACATCAGTGAGCACAAAACACTCAGAGCTGGTAGTTTGTGAAGGAAAAAAATAGGTTTAAATTGAATTTAAACGCGCAGCGGAAAGAGTAAGTTTCAAAACTTTATTGGTAGCCTGGATTTACTACTCGTTAACTCTATAGATGCGTACAAGAAAGGGGACAAGAATTATACCTTACAGTCTTGAACCCAATTATGAAATCTCTGACTTCCAGCAGCCTCCACTATATGGTCTTCACTCTTATGACTCATATGGATGCTCCCGGAGAGACTAGGGTTGGTGGGAACCCTAATAGAGAGGAAAGGGTAGGTTTGGGAACCTTAAAATAATTTCTGCAGCTTCTGGTATAATAAAACGATGAACTCTAATTTCTAGACGCAGCTGCCCTATTTATAGATTCCCAAAACCGACCTACATTCAATCGATCGAAGTGGCTTCGATCAATCGAACACTCGATTGATTTAACCATGATCGATCGATCGAACATGCCAAGACTTCAATCGATCGAGACTCTTCGATCGATCGAACCCGTCATGATAAGATCCTCTTATGCCTGTCCAAGCATCCTAGCGGAGCTAAGAGTGGAACCTCCTAGGCTCTTTATTGTTAGCTCAGACCAACTATTAATTCCGATGACCAAACTCTTTGATCAGCAAACTAATCAGCTGGTTAGTTAACGTTTACTCCACTATAAAACGATAACTGAACTCCAACACAAAAGAACATATCCGAAGCAATAACTAGACTCGTATGGTGTACTAATGTCCCTCTACCATCAGCATTCATAATCATATTCGGGTAGTCGGATAAATGGGTACTATCAACCTGAATCATGATTACTTCTTATATTCCTTAAGTCTCATTCACCTCTCATGATTACCAAACATGTTGATAACTACTTATCAACAAGACTGCAGTTCTCAGTAACCAACTTGGTGACATTATCAAGGGAATTATTACTCTTTAACAGAGGGTAGGTTCTATCTTGACAATATATGTTCACTACACTGTGAACATGGCATACCCAAGATACCCAGGTGTTGATCTTCTATAGATCTCACTGATTGGTAAATCAAAGCAGCCATATCCATAGTCTGTGTTCATAATTGTCTCAAGATTGAGAACACGTACCTTATACAAGTTATGAGTTCATATTAACTATTGATAGCCTAAAGCGTCAATTGGAAAGCTCATGTCCGTCAATGCACTATAAGCACTAGCATGTTAACTAAGAGTTACACCCTAGTGATTGAGATTAATCACTCCATCCAATGGTAGTCAATCATGCTACAGTGTAAACCTAATGAAGTATCCAGTCTCATCATCCACTATGACAAGTTCTAAGTATCAAAGAATAGTAATTCGCATCTCACTTGTATGTATCTCACACACACACGAATTACTTACTATGATACGTAAGGATTAACAATCATCTCATGAAAAAAACATATACAATGAAATGTAAAGATGATATCCATATATTAAAATTTCAATATCTCATACATAAAGTAATGGTTTGAGAGCACAAACCCAACAGCTTGAAGAAAGAAGAGGGAGTCGTCAGCAAAAAGGAGATGGGTTAGAGAGGGGCAGTGGGTGGACAATTTGATTCCTAAGAGCGAGCCTTGATAAACTTTTTGATAGATAAGACCTGGGAGAGCTTCAGATAGAATGATGAACAGAAAAGGCGAAAGGGGATCCCCTTGTCTGAGACCATGACTAGGGTTATAGAAGTTAAGGTGCTCTCCATTAACAATTAAGTTGTAAGAAACTGTAGAGATACACCGCATAATTAATTGAACCCAATGACAATGAAAACCCATTTTTAGGAGAACATCCTTCAAGAAATCCCGTTCAACTATGTCATACGCTTTGTTCATATCGAGTTTGACAACCATTTCATATTTTTTTTCCCATGTCTTTTCCTTTTCATATAGTGGGAGACTTCCTGAGCAATAAAAATGTTGTCTTGAATCTTCCTTCCCTTGATGAACGTGCTTTGATTAGAAGAGATAATCCCATCGACAATTGGTTTCAACCTATTAATAATCACCTTGGAAATGATATTGTACTAGAAATTACAAAGGCTAATGGGTCTGAACTGTGCTACATTCTCAGGAGTCTTAACCTTGGGGATGAGAGCAATGTTTGTTTGGTTAAGACTTTCGAGTAGATAGCTAGTGTTGAAGAAATTATAAGCAGCCTGAAAAACATCTTCCTCAATAATGCCCCAGTATTTTTGGAAGAATAATCCAGAAAAACCATCAGGACCCGGAGCCTTAAGGGCTCCCAATTCAAATGCAGCCTCTTTAACTTGAATCCTCTACAGGGGTTTGATAAGCTCCAAGTTCATTGCATCATTGACTCTAATAGAAATGCAGTCCACCACCGATCAAAATTTCTATACCCGCTAGTTTTGAAGATATCCCAAAAATGATCAGTAATCACGGCTTTCGGCAAATCATGTTTCAGTTATCCAAGTGTTATCTGAGGTTTTCAGCCTAGTAATCCTATTTCTTCCTCTACGCTGGACTGTAGAAGCATGAAAGAATTTAGTGTTTTTATCCCTCCATTGAATCCAATTCACTCTAGATCTCAAGCCCCAATATTCTTCTTCTTGTTCCCAAATGGCATTGATCTTTTGCGTAATTTCTTTTTGTAAAGCTTGAGAATTGTCACTGTGTTGCGAGTTGTTAAGGCATAAATTGATAGAGACAGGAGGATTAGGATCAAATCACAAATCAATGAAACACAAAAATGATGAACATGGTTAAAGTAACGACGTCATTTTTTTTTTTATCTTAATTGACATGTGCGGTCATGAATTTGAATGGAATCATTCAGGGCCTTTCAAAGTATTTTGGTATAGAAATTTATCATATTCAATGAAGGTCATTTAGGGAAATAATAAATATGTTAAAAGTTGTACTTAAACTCATATATAATATAGAAATTTAGTAAAAAGTCCCTCATTTTAGACTTATAGTAAGTTTAAAGGACAATTCGTATTTTATTTTGTTCAACAAAAAAATAAAAAATAAAAAATAAAAATTCATGACTAGTGAAAATTAATCGGATCAAATCCCACTATTTTAAAAGTTTTGTGAAATTTCACATAACTTTGTACAAAATTGAACTATATATGTGAAATTTCACATAAAAATTTCCACATAACTATGTACAAACTTGAACTATACATGTGAAATTTCACATAAAAAAGTTATATGAAATTTCACAAAACTTTTAAACGTGTGAAATTTTCACTAAAATAAAATAAAATAAAATATGGACCTAATACTAAAAAAGTATATTTTAAAGAATTTTTTAATAAATTCCCTAATTATTATATCATTCTAAGGGAACTTATGAATGACCACATGTGGAGAAATGTAATAAAATTTTCGATTTTCCTACACCGAAAGGCACAATTTATAACGGTTATATTTTAAGACCATTAGAAATCTTTAAATCTGTTGTTATTTTCCTTGATTTGTTAAACTAATTTATGAAACGGTTCTAAAATCATTTGTAACAGTATGCGTCCACTACAATATATGACCTGGATTAAAAATCAGTATAGGGAGGACTTTTGACAAGACAATTGTATCAATTTATGTGAGTGATAAACATTTAATGGTACATTTTTTGGGTACGGGTATTACACAAAATCCACTAGTGGGTCAAAACTCACTTCAACATGTGTGATTAAACACCATTAATAAATGCTAAAATGTGATTAAATATTAATCGCTAGAGCGGGTGTTACAGTTGGTAATCTGTTTATATATTCATTACTAGCTCTTGACCTGTGTAATGCACGGAAGAAATTTTTAATCAAATTTTTTTTGTGTTGGTATGATATTTTGATTTAAAAAAATGTAAAAGTAAAAAGTTCATAAATCACATGTGGTAGAAAATCCTACCATGATCATATAGTTTTGGTGGTAGTATTTTTATATCTAGGTGCATATATGTGTGTGTATGTAATCAATAGTGTATTGGGTATTGATGTTATAATGAGGTATTTGTAGTAATTTAATGAGCAAAATTTTAAAACTTTTCTAGCAATGTCTCTCTTTGTGCCATGTGGCACTTGAGGCTTCCATATTACAATAATATAACTAGCTTTTCAACCCGTGCAATGCACGGGATGAATTTTTTAGGATGAATTTTTCAGGATGAATTGAAAATTGAATTGAGTGGTGTTATAATTGATAAGAAGAGAAAATGTATAATGGGGCTAATTAATGGTGTAATCAAAAAGAAATGAAAGGTATAAAATAAATTTGGGGAAGCATCAATATAGATTTGCCTTGGTTGTCCATTAGTTTGATATTTGTGCGAGATTCAATGGAAAATAAGTGATATATCAAATTTTCAATTTTAAGCACGAAAATAAATTTAATAAATTGGTGCACAATTATATATGAAAGTGATGGAAAAATGTATTCAAAACTATGAAAAACCAAGTACATTAGAAGAGAAAGCCAAATAAACTATCTTGATGACCTTTTCTGTAGGTGCTTGTACACTTATTTTGAAAGGCACAAGAGATATTGAGTTCTAAAAATCATATCAATACATCTTATTTTTATTCAGTTGCATTATATATAAAATTGTTTTTTGCAATGAAGAAATAAACAATATTTGAAGTATATACCCTTCATGTGGGTAAGGATGATGCTTGACGCATTATAAATTTTTAAATGAACATTGCCAACTATCATCTTCAATGTAGATTAATTTCATTCCTAAACATGTCAATTAATGAAAATTCACAAAGATTGTTGATAACAAAATAATAGAGCCAAAAGAAGCAAAAGTAAAATAAAAAAAAATAAATAAATAAAAAAAGAAAAAAGAAAAAGAAAATAAAACTCCTATATCAGTAATTACTCATATCAATTAACAAAATACCCAATGAATCAACAACAGAAAAGTCTAATACGCAATCATTCATATGCCATTTGTGAATTTTTGACCAAACCTATCACCTTTGGGGTCTTATTGACCAGATCCATTAACTTTTTAACTTAGTTCCCGAACTCATCAACTTTTAGAAGTCGTGTTTTGTCAGGATTATTTTTTGTTGAGGTCGTATTTTCAAAACACGACTTCACCAGCTGGTCTATCATTCTTCTTTCTTCCTTCTTTCCATCAATTTTTTACTTGAAAAAAAAAATACGACATCTAAAATAATTTGAAAAGTTGATGGGTCTAGTCAATATGACCATGATTCGGTAAAAAAAATTCAATCTTTGTGCTCATAGGAAAAGGAGGCCCTCCAAGATTTAAAAATAATAATCAATTACAAATAAAAATAAATTGACAAAGAATCAATAAGCCCTAAAAGAACACATACATATGATATTTTTATAGTCAGTTATGATACGGTAATGTAACTTTTGGTTGATGTGGAACAACAGGTTCCGAAGCCATCTTAATTGGATTCTTCATGGGTCTGTAAGTGTAACTCATAGTTGAAAGCTTCTTGGTATGTCACATTTGCTCTCAGCCGCTTTGAAATACGAAGAGAATGAGGGTATCTTCCATAACTAATCCACCGATATCAGAGAGAAATTTGACACTATGTCCAGCTGCAGTTTGGTCATAATCAACAATTGTTTTTTTATAGAACAAATCTCGCACACAGAGTTCTAGAAAGAGAAAAGAAGAGGAGAGATGGAGATGTTTAGGGAACAATAGTAGCGTATGTATATGGACATATACATACACACTAATTAAATATCTAAGAGACAGCATTTGAATTGTAGGGCTATGTTCATGGAGAAATTCAAGTCACGTGGTATGTTCATGTAATTAATATTCCACAATTACTATTGTTAAAGAGAGATAAATTGAGAGGGACCGTTACTTTTACCCAAAGTCTTGAAACACAATGTTTTTGTTTTCTTCAAAAGAAGACCCGGATAGCAAGAGTGAACATTTTTTTGCCACTTGTCACTTAAGTCTTCCGTATTATATTATTAACATAAGATATGTTACATCTACATTAATCACAAAATAGTTAGCGAAGTGGTCAAACCATTTCTTAAAACTACATCATATTAATTTTGGAATTGTAGAATATTTTAATATTAATTACAAAACAGTCAGCACAATGTTTGAGCCATTTCGAAAAAAATACATCAAATTCTTTCAGGAATAATTAAATATTTTGATTTTAATTACCAAACATTCATCAAGTGTTGAATCGTTTTGTTAAATGCATCACAATATCGCAAGCAGCGCATCAAAATCTGTCGATGATCTCATTATCATTTGCATCTACGTTGGGTTTGGGGGTTGAGCGTTTAGAATCTTCATTACTTGTTGAAACTCCAGTTGGAGGTGTTGCACCCTTGGATAGGGTTTGTTGCGGTTGCGAACTTGTGATTGACGATCATCGTTTAGTTGTGGATCTAAAAGTGTTGAACATGTCTTGTTTCGACATCATTTTGGGAATGGATTGGCTTTGCGCTTTTAATGCTTTCATTGAATGCTTAAAGAAGAGAGTCACCCTCTTTGCTCCTATGGAGATCGTATTCATTTTGCGGGAGACTGTTTGTAGTAACATGTATTTTCGCGTCCCTAATAATAAATAAAATGGAAATTTAATTTTACTAATGTGTATTACTTTTAGTTGTGATAATATTCCCATAAATAATTGATACTAGTATTATTAATTTTTTAATTCAATGCCATTTTATTTTACTACTATTTATTATTTTAGTCGTAACATTATTTCCATAAATAATAGTACTTGTGTTGATTAATTCTAATTACATGACATTCATTTTAATAAACCTTAGTAATTTTAATTATATTATTTTGCTTAAGACTGCACCCCTAAATTACCCTATAATTTGAGATTAAAGCTATTGATAATATATTAATCACATTGTGGATACTGGGACCTCGATTGTTCTTTTCCTTTCTTTCTTTTAAAACAAATAGAGTCGCCACTTAATTTTTAAAGGAAAATTAAAAAACCATTTTAAAAGCAAACTTATCTTTTGGAAATCAGAGATTTCTAGGTCTGGGGATTGTGGAATGAGAGGGGAAGGAGCCCAACGGACTAAAACACCCCCTCTCATCCTCTCTCGTGATAGGCCTATACTCAACATCATTTTTAATCGAATTATTAATCTAAGCATGCCCTCAACTAATATATATATATATATACATTCCAAAAGCATGTCGAAAGGGGTGCAAGATTGCTAACGATGAAAGGCATACAAAATCACATAGTTTAAATAGCAAGCAAAATATATGCAATAAGGAACAAAGGAACTTACCTGGGATCCAGTTGCGATACATAAACGTGCAATGTATACGAAAATAGAGATCCTAAGAAAAGGTCTCTAACACATATATACACATAAGGCAAAATTCTAATCTAAGATGTCGCGCTTGGAGTCGAAAATCAATAAAATCAGAAGGAATAAAATAAAATAAACTAGAGGAAAGATAGAGAGGCTCACCTCGAGTGCGCTACAAAACAAAGGTTAGTCTACATGCTTTGAACACAATATAATATCAAATCCTAAATATTATACCAAACTCCTAGCTTCAATCTAACAAACATGGAGAAAGTTGACCAAAATCATGAATTCCTTCCAATTTGTTAAAATCACAACACCTCTATAGATATACAAGTCTCAACTAGGAGCCAATGTAATGTCCATACGGAAATGATATGACCTCAATGTGATTGAAGGGAATCCATGACTATGTTCAACCAATCACAACTTATTTCAATGATTTACAAGTTAAATTCCTAAGATACAACTATCATGACTACCTATGAGGATTGTGAATGCATGAGCATGAATAAGATATGAATCCTTCACTGATTTGGATCATTCAATCTCTAGATTTGAGTTCAACTAATCATAATCAAAACACGTTTCAAGCATTAAGGCATTAGACAACCATTTGGATCAAAGTTAGCAAAATTTACCAAATCTGCCTCAGGGTTCCAGAATTTACAGAGAATAACCTGAGATAAAAAAATAGAAAAAAAAACATAGTTCTAATGGCTTGATTTAAGTGATTTTTGAGTATGTCATGCCTCTGTATGTCTAGTTTCTAACCAACAAGAAAATCAAAGATCAAATGGCCCAATCTATGGGAATTGGACCATGACTATACACTACTAAGAATTTATCAACTCTCTGTCCAGAGATCTTGTATGATTTTCTAAAAAGAGTAAACGAATCTGAATCACTTCAATCGTTTTATAGGATCTTACCAACTTAGAATACTTCATAGAAAACAAAATATTTGAAGCTAAAAATATTTGATTAAAGCTCTGATCCATTCATTTTAAAAGACATAATTGTTCTGAAATTCTGGACAGAAAATAATTGAGTTGCAAAACCCATGACCATGCCATGTTAACCATGGAATCTCATCCAAACAAATATTTTAGTGGTATATCTATGAGTTAAGGATAGATTCCAATTGGTCTCATGCAGTTTCAACGGATCATGATTTAACTAAAAAACTTTGATCACAGATCGTCGTTGGAATCACTGCACCATTATTGAATTGTCATTTCATTTGCGAACACTAACATCTAAGCCATGTAAATTGTCTTCTCCTAAGCCTAATCCCTCTCTCAAGTTAATGATCCTTGAGGGATTTGAAACCTAACTCGTCCATTCCTTCTCTCAATTTAATGGTCCTTGAAGGTTGTATATACTAATCCTTGTAAGTTTCAATAAAACATGAGATATCTTCATGAAACTTAAATGTGATGAACCTAAGTCATGGATATGGACTTAGATACATCATTTATATAAACACATAACCAAAATCAATCTTAACTTTCATGTAAATCTTAATTTTACAGAAAATTAAGAGATTAAAATCAAGTTATCTCAATGAGATATGGAAGATCTCATGAGTTTTCAAAAGAAGAGCATGAACAAAGAGAAATAAAATCTAAGCCAATTGATGATCTAAAATTTAATCCCTCTTTGAAAACATATTTTAATACAAATCTAGAGCTTTTTAGATCCAAATCAACAAACACATGAAGAAATTCAATCATAATTCAAGTGGTATGTGATGAAATGGGGGTGGGAAGAGACTTTTTGAAAATTGTGTAAAAGATCCTAGATTTCTATAAATTGCGATTGAATTAGGGATAAACTTAATTAAGCTTAAAAGATTACCTCTAGAAATCCTCAGATTGTTTTTTGATGAAGATCTTCAAAGTATTCAAACTTTCCTTCAAGTTCATCGAGCTCTTCTCATGGCTTCCTTCACCAATTCTCTCTCTCCCTCTCTCTCTCTCTCTCTCTCTCTCTCTCTCTCTCTCTCTATATATATATATATATCAAAATTGCTCAACCTCTTCTCAATGGAGATATACATCTCCTTATCTAGACCAATTAATGGAGGTTACTTCAGTGATTTTGTGGTGATCTCCCATGTGATATGGCATCTTTGGGTGTTAAATAAGTATTTAAAAAAAAAACAGTCTGTTACAACGTGTGGCACTTGTTGAGTTATTCGCGACACGAGTGCCGGTCCGGCACTCACAGACTATTGGTGCAACACTCAGTGAGTGTCGTTGGCTTCGCCGTTTGTCGCCTTGTCTCTCTCTATATATACATATATATACTTTTTCTTTTGAAATTCTTTTTTCTTTTTCTTTTGAAATTCTTTTTCTTTTTTCATTTTCTTTTATTACAAATAACATTCATTTTTATTACATTTTTTAGACTTTTTTTTTTTTTTTTACTTTTCTCGTACATATTCTACACCCAAGAATTCCCCTGTCTCTCTCTCTCTCTCTCGTTCTCTTGAAAATTTTATCGAGATTGAAGAAACTTCCAAAGATCTTGAATCGCTTTAAAGATCTTCGAATTCCGTCAGACATTGTCGTCATCGATTTTAGAGGTAATCATCCACTAAATTCAACAGTCGGTCAAAATTGGGGTGTCTACACACTTCGCTTATATTTTTGGTCCCTAATATTTAATTTGGGTATTTTCCTAGACTACTCGGACCAACCTAACTAATCTAACTGAACTAACTAAACCAAACTGGTTAAACAAACTAACTCAATTATTGATACGAATTGATTTTCCAAGTCTTATCTTCACAACTATTATATTCCTAACCATCATTTCGTTTCAATTATTGAACTCACAACTTGCAAACCCAAATTGGTTGAACTTTCAATATATGAGTTCACACTAGCAAACACAAGACACGTATATTTTGCAAAGGCAAAGCAATTACTCTCATATATAGTAACTCTTAAGCTCCATTGATCACTCTCAAGTTTCTTCTCCATTTCTCTCTCTCTGTCTTTCTCTCTCTCTCTCTCTCTCTCTCTCTCTCTCTCTCTCTCTCTCTCGCTCGGATCACCATACACATACATATAAAAGCATAAGTTTCCATTGCTTGCCTCTCCCTCTCAATCACACACACACACACACATACACATTTATATTGGTTTTGGAAATCAAAGAAGAAAGAAAGGAAAAACATAAATAGAAGTCACAACAAGCTTAAGAAGCCATATCAATAGCCATTGAAGTCGTAGCTTTTATTTTAGAATTCTCATCTTTCTTCGCCAAGTTGCACCACTCAATCTAGCAACTAGTGGGTCTCTTGAACACACTTATAATGTAGTATTAGTCATTGCGCACAGGCCGGGGGTATCAAATATAGAGATGTATATACATATATATAGTTTTGAAGCTTCAAAAATGGTGGTCTCTCAAACCTTAATGAAAATGATTTTTGTAAATTGAGAATGAAAGATTATAACCCCAATAAGCTCAATCTCAAATCTTGGACCTTAATTTGTAACGGTTACGACGTACGAGTAAAGTGAAGTTTTGACAACTCTCGGATATTCATCAATAAGAAAGGCTAAGTTGATAATTAAGGCTTAAGACTTATGTATTCATAATCTACGCAGAAAACGAAGAGATTGGTGTATTATACTTGCTATATCATTTAAGTATGTAAAACTTATATTTTGCTTTGCAATTGTACAGTCCTGAGGTTGAAGATGACCATGACTGGTCACGCTATTTGACTAGGACCGATCACGAAACATGACCGGTCATGCTCCTCTATGACAGAATGATCTGTTCCACTGAATAGTGCCTTCACGGCATGTTAATTCCATTTATTATTTTACTTAAGTCATTAATGTAATTAACAAAATACCCCCATTTGGATTCAATAAAAATGCTTTTAAAAATCAATTCCTTATAGATAAAAAGTTAGCTTTCCCTCCGAATGCAATATTACCGATTTTTGCACAGTGTATGATGTTGGGCCATTATTTTTACTAGGTTCCCTTCCCTTTAAAATTTCTTAAAAATCATAATTGATATATAAGGATCTAGATGAACTATTCTGTGGACTTTTAAACTCTTGAATCAAAAGTCTTATTTTTTTTTACCATACTTATTTGTTTTGGCCATTCTGGGTCAATGGTTGACTTTTCTGGACTAAGTTGTTTTAATTCGCAATAATCATTTTTTTAATTAGCTCTGATACCTTTATATGAGAATAGGAATCAGTCGCTCTGATACCATTTGTAGTTATCGAAATATAAATAGCTCTGATACCATATTAAGGAATGAAAAAGGAAAAGTAGAAACCACTCTGATATCTTCTATAAAGAAAATCTGAAAAGAAATATTTAAGTCATATCGCTCTGATACCTTTATAAGAAAATATGTAAAGAGAGAACAAGTAGTACGCCCGCTTTGATACCTTTATATAAACAAGAAAGAGAGTAAGCTACACATTTGCATAGTCGAATTGGCATGTTTGAAGAAGGTCGTATGGGTTAACATATATGCATGGTGTGTGACAGTGAGATTGGAAAAGTCAAGAGAGGATGTCTTGGTTGTGGTAGCCTTAATTTTCCCAGTCCGCCTCAGATACGATAGGTTGATTAGGAAAGATTGAGCCCAGGTCACTCTAGATATGGCAGGCTAGTTAGAGTCTTATGATAGCCTTAATTATTCCAGGCCGCTCTAGATACAGTAGATTAATTAAGAGGGTTGAGCCATGACCGCTCTAGATACGGCAGGCCAGTCTTGTGGTAGCTTTAAATTATTCTAGGCCGCCTCAGATACGGTAGATTAATTAGAGTATTCCATAGGTTATTGCAACCTTAAATGTCTAGGTACGTCCAGACCGGTCTAGATACGACAGACATATCGACATGTATTCTAAACTAACGTCCTTGAGAAAGAGGTTTAGGGGAACCGCTTGTGTTGGGCTTTGTGGTCGAGATAAAAGAGTCAGTATGACGAGATGATTCATTTATTCATGCACCGTCTTAAATATTTCATTACTCAAACTATTATTAATTGTTATTATGCGATGACTGGAATAATGGATTAACCGTACTCTAAGGTATTGAACATTAATAATAGCTGTTTATGTACTTTTATACATTGCTTGTGTGTTCATTATACTTACTCGGCTTTCATTCGTTGATGATTTTATTTTGTTCTAGATACCCAAAATGTTCAAGAAATGATTATGCAGGACAATATGACTATGCTACCTAGAGAAGCCTGCGGGAATACATTTATTTAAATAAAATTGGAATAAGGATAAGGATATTGCTTTTATTTCAATAAGGCGGCATTCGGCTTAAGAATATTTTAATGGAGGTAATGTAATATTTGAAGTCGTAATACTAATTAATATTTCTCTTCCCTATTTCTTTATGTACTCTATTTACTAGTACATGTTAAGCTAAGTACAGGACAAGCGATCCATGACCTGTCATGATCTATGGGTCCAAAACGGAAATGAAAATTTTTCCTTATTTTGCTACACTGGGGCATGACACCGTTTGGACGTTTCGACTTCATCCTTGTGTAGTTTGTGCGAAAGGATAAGTCCCTTTGGCTTGTTGATGAGTTTAGTAGCCGAGGATGTTGAGGCGACTCATGGCGAGTTCTATCCTACCATTTTGTGAGTATTCAGATGTATTCCTAAGGACTTATCAGGTTTTCCACCTATCTGCTACTTTGAATTTGTAATAGACCTTATGTCAGGCACCGTACCCATTTCTATTGCTTCTTACCCAATGGTACTGAGTTGAAGGAGTTGAAGACTCAAATAGAAAATTTGTTGGACAATAAATTCATCCACCCTAGTGTCTCACCATGGGCAGCACCAGTGTTGTTCGTAAAGAAGAAGGATGGATCACTACTACTTTACATTGACTACCACCGGTTGAATCAAACTACAATCAATAACAAGTATCCTTTACCAAGGATAGACGGTCTATTCGACCAACTTTGTGGTTCGACGTGCTTTTCCAAGATTGATTTGAGATCGGGCTACCATCAATTGAGTATTCAGGAGCAAGACATCTAGAAGACCGCCTTCTGTTTTCGTTATGGGCATTATGAGTTTTTTGTAATGCTGTTTGGTTTGACAAACGCACCTGCCGCTGCTTTCATGGACTTGATGAATCGCATCTTTAGTCCTTACCTTGATAAGTTTGTGGTTGTGTTCATCGATGACATTATTATCTATTTGCTAGATCCAAAAAGGCATGAAGAACATCTACGAATCATCCTTCAAACATTGCGAGATCATCAATTGTACGCCAAGTTTTCTAAGTGCGAGTTTTGGCTACCAAAAGTAAATTTCCAAGGCCATATTGTTTCGAAAGACAGAGTTTCAGTCGACCCATCAAAGATTAAAGTCATAATGCATTGGCTAACCACTGATGAATGTTTTTGAAGTTCACAGCTCCTTAGGGCTCCTGGGTTACTATCGATGCTTTGTATTAGATTTTTCACGCCTAGCCTTGCCGATGACAAAGCTTACACAAAAGGGTTCTAGCATTGTATGGGACGACATTTGTGACCGAGTGTCACGCCCCGACGTAGCATAAATATGGAAAGCGTTTAATTTCCTTTATGGACCCGTAGGTCGCGACAGTTTGAATGATCGATTCCGTCCCAAATGTCGAACAACAATAATATAATAATCAGAGTAGAGCAATCAAATCTTACAAATATTTTTCTAACTTATTACATATTACAGCACGGGGTCTCTAAAGGCACAGACCGCCTTAAAACAAAATACTAACTAATGTCTATTACAGTCATTCTTATTACAAATCAGTTCATAACATGTAAACTTAGAGTATAAGATCTTAAAATATGCAATGACGATAACAATTTCTCTTCCAAAAGCCGCCGTTCTCAATTAGCATAGTCATAAGGCTCAGCGTAGTCGTAACCTGAAAAGCCTGAACACGAATGTCCAGGACGCATCAACGTCGTCAGCTTCAAGAAGCTGGTGAGTATTAAAAACATAACTTTGAATGTAAAACATATTCATTTACCATTTTCCAATTCTCATTTAAATCCACAAGTTTATATTTAAGATAAAGAGTTCGTTTTAGAAAAATAACTACAATGTTATTCGAGAGATAAATTCTCATATATGTGACCGTGTATGAGAACAATGCACCATTTCATCTTACCGACTCTTTTCCCTCGACAAAACCCAACAACCCACCACCACACACCGGTATCTTTGAAACGTTAAGATAGCCACACTTTAGCACGGGGGTGCCAGGGAATGTCCAGTTTGCCTCACACTTTGGTCCGGGGTACCAGGGAGTGTCCATTGCCTCATACTTTGACTACCTAATCCGCCATGCAAATACCGGAGGAACCCTCACGCAGTATCTAGACTCGGGTATCAGAGAGTGTCCGTAGGGCACACTTTAGCACTTCCATGGGTGCCAGGGAATGTCCAAGTTCGGCTTCACACACTTTGACGCTACCATGGTCATCAGGGAGTGTCCAGTTTTGCCACCGTCGCATTTCAAAGACACCCTCGCCGCAATCTCAATCACAACACACTTTGGTACTCACTTACCAGGGAGTGTCCACATCACATTCTCAACCGCACTCACTATGCCACATTGACCATTACTCTTTTCCAAACTGACCAACATTCACACTCACCATGCATGTACAACTGACACCACATGTATGTCATGAAACTTTAAAACATGAGGCAATTCATTGATTTATACAAACGACGAGCGTACGGGAATTGATAAGTCATAACGCAACGTTTTAATCATTCAAACATAACCAATTAAGATTCTGCTTTAATAAATTTCCCAAACAGTACTCAAACAGTATATAAATTTTATCCCAAACAGTCCCTTATCACAAAACAAGCAGAAACTAGAAACTGCCAGAAGTCGCGCGCGCAGGCCGCTCGAGCGAAAGGTCGCTCGCGCGGGCCGCTCGCGCGACCTGCCCATTTTCTTTTTATTTTAAAAACCTTTTCTTTCTCCCTGAAATCAGCCACCTCGTGCGCGCGGGTCGCTCGCGCGGAAGATCTCTCACGTGACCTGCATATTTTTCATTTTCTTTATAAAACTTTTCTGTCTGCCTGAAACCACGCGGCTCGCGCGCGTGGGTCGCTCGCGCAGGCCGCTCGCGCGAGATGAATCAGAGGCTTCATCTTCTCCGCTGGAACTCCCCTGCTTAAGTATTTCAGGGTCTTTTGACCCATTTCCAAATCTATTAGTATATATATACCATATTATATATGGATCTCTTTAGTTTTTCACAAGGATTATGAATGTGAAATCAATTTAACATGAAACAAACTATAGCTCTCAAATTTTATGAAATTTCAAAAGACATCAAAACTAATTTTCTTATATACTTTTTCATATGAACCAATTGGACTCTAAAACTTCAAACATGGCATATATGATATCTAATCTTTCATATTTCATTCTAAAAATAGATTTTGATTGAGTTTGGAAATTTATGGTTTTCAAGCTATGAAATTTATACATATAATTATCAATGGAGATTTCTCAAACAAGCTATATAATCAGAAATTGGACTATGTATTACAAGTCAAGTGAGTTAGAAATACTCATTGTTTGACAAAGATGAAGAGATGAGAATATGTTGAGAAATAATATGAGAACAAGAATCTCCAATTGAAGCTAGGCTATGGAGGTTGTTCCTCCTTTAAAAAAATTCAGAAAATGTGGACTCTCAAGCTCTCTCTTTTCTCTCTGGAATTCTCAGTTTTGCTAAGTGCAGAATGAGAATGTGTGAGTGTGATAGGGTATATATATATATAGAGTGTCAATTGGGAAGAACTTGGTGGCCAAGAAATATTGATTTACACTTAACACCTTAATCAACTCAATTTGGTTTAACAAATTCTCTGATTACACACTAAACATCTGTATATACTTATACGTATAAGCTCAATTATACTTACATGAGCTCCAGGATTTGCCAAGGGTCAAGTTAGGTTAGTAGGGGGCAAGTTTGAGTTGTTTGGGAAAAATAACTTATGGCATAAGAATACACATACAAAATTGCAATATCCAAACAAGGCATATCCAATGATTACTTGCCATAAATAGCAATAAAGCAAATGTCAAATCTAACTTTACATCACTTCCAAAATCTGTGGAAGTTTAGCACAGCGCGGACAGTTTTGAACATAAAATGGTATTTTCGTGGTGCGGTGTCCATCACAAAAATACCGAAAACCCATTTTAACGTAAGGATCGATTTTCCGGTTTTATAAAAATACTGCTTGAGTTAAAAGAAAGTATTTCCACCGTTTTGAAATACAGTTTTGAAATCCAACACAGGTGTTGCTAAATTTCATAAAATCGCATTTTGACCCCCAAAGAATTTCAAATATGAAACAAGCAAGAAATAAATTCTACACACAAGAATTGTAAACAATACAATTGAATTTAAATACGAAATGCAAATGAATGAAAATGCAGGTTATTACACCGAGCCTTTCAATAATTGAAGATGAGGTTTACTACCACGCTAATCTTGATCATTCCGGAGCAAGGTTTGGGCTATACCGTCTATTGTGATGATTCACACGATGGTTTGGGTTGTGTTTTGATGCAGGGAGGAAAAGTTGTTGCTTTTGGTTACTGCTAATTGAAGGCACACGAAAAGAACTACCCGACCCATGACTTAGAGCTTGCTGCCGTTGTTTTCACTTTGAACAGTTGGAGGTATTACCTTTATGGAGAGAGATTTGAAGTGTTCTCCTATCACAAGAGTCTCAAATATATTTTCACGCAACAAGATTTGAATCTAAGGCAAAGACGATGGATAGAGTACAAGGCTACAACTTTAGTTTGGAGTATCATCTGGGAAAGCCACTTTGTGGCCAATGCTCTTAGTAGGAAGAATCGTGGCACCATGGCTTGTTTAGCCATAGCCGAATGGAAGATGTTAGAAAAACTTGGGCACTTCAAAGTAGAAGGTAATGAATTTGTAGATCGAGTCACCTTGTTTACTATGATTGCTTAACCGACACTCTTGAGATGCTCAACAATCTGACCGGGAGGCCGAGTCCTACCGATTACATATTTCTAATGATGGTTGGATGTTTGATTTCGAACATGGTATGAGGTTCTGAAGAAGATTGTTTGTTCCTTCAAATCTGCATTTCACGCTCATCTATTCCTTATGGTCGTGATCCCAACATTTTGGAACAAAACAAGTGAGAACCCACACTAGATCATTTACATAGGGACATAAACAATAATTATTAACTATAGATGCCAATCAACAAAGTAAGAACAAGATTTAAATAATTAAGTGACTAATATACCAAGAAACTTCAATATGTTGTTCTGGACCAACATCTGACATTCTGGAAGGCACGACCATAACATGATGTTTAACTCCAGCATGATCTGATTGATCTATCACCAGATATAAGACAATAAAATTAACTGTAGGGTAAAACATCTTAAACCCAATGGAAACATTAGGAACGATCAATTCATGATATGAGATAGAAGTAACTAGAATTATAAAAGGTAAAAGAGACTATCTGTCACGACCCATCCCACTACGCGTGGAAATAGGACACGTGGCACGCCACCAAGGTTCAACCAAACATCAATATTACTATACGCAGCGGAAAGAACTATAAAACAATCCTGGGTAATTAAAACTTAGGGAACATTACCCTCTGAGTTTATAAAATCCATTAAAAAAAAAACAGAGTTATAAAAGAAATTTGTTCAATTGAAACGTTCACAAGAATCCATTTCAAACTACAAAGGTTCAGTCGACTGCACAGTCGACTGTACTAGGGTCCAGTCGATTGTGCCTGGCAGAAACTAAAACCCTAAATCCTCAACAGAGGTCCAGTCGACTGCCCAGTCGACTGGGTCAAGCAGAACCCAAAATACAGCATATAACACAGGGGTCCAGTCGACTGATATGGGGACTCAGTCGACTGCTTTTCCATTAATAGAAGCAGTATTCAAAAACTACAGTGGTTCAGTCGACTGATCAGGGATCCAGTCGACTGCTTCTCTTACTATTCACTTTCAGTGTCTCAAACACACAGGATCCAGTCGACTGTTCCTGGGTCCAGTCGACTGCTCCCCTGCTGGCAGCCCTGTGAAGAAAATTAACAACACATGCTTCTCAAAACCAACAACAAACACCACCATAACTGATTTCCCACATATTAGAACATAATTACAGACGTTCAATTACAAGATTACAATACTGCGAACTAGTCCATGTTTATATTACAACATATTACAAAATTCCAATCCTTACACCAGTTTAGGATTTAAAACAAAAACATATACAAGTATGATTTCCCCGGCGTTCATCGGCCTCACTCATCGCGCTTCTTCTTGTCTTTCTTCTTACATGCAATGGAGTACATCTCCACTGCTCAGCTATATGCTGAGCGTACAATTCTAAATGTATGCTTATATGACAATTCATGGTTTAAGCATCTAAAACACGTAGAAATAGTCTCTAGGGTGAGTGGTACGCATTCATCCTGTCGATGCCGTAGGAGGCCCACCTCTCCCACGCATCTCGTACACTGGTTGGGCCATCCTCCATACCAGGTACCGTGTACTGGTTGGGCCCACCTCCAATCCAGACACAACCACAATTCCAATTCCAACAAGATCACAATCCTCAAGGTTCGAGGAGCTTACCCCGAATGAATTTGCACCAAACTCCCCTTTGACCCAAGTAGACACATAACAGGCTCACATAAACAGTTATACGTGCTTTTATCATAATTTCAGGTGCATAATTAACGGGCCTAATTAACACATGAATTTCGCCCGGATCCAAGAATATCAAAAGTGATGTCCAAAACATGAAAATCCATATATTTCATAGATCTAGAATTCATACCTCGTGCGATTCTCTTCAAACTTTGAAGGATCGTCTAGGGGGCTAAATAATCGTCGGATTTCAATTTATACGCGATTCCTACAAGTTTTACCTGATTTTTCCCAAAAGTCTAGAATTTATATTTTTACAAAAATTGGCCAAACATGACCTAAGTGGTATCAAAACGTAGATCTTACCTCCACGAGTTCAAATCTGAAATCTGGAGAAAATCTGACGGACGAACGGTCGTCGATCGGCGTCGCAAAGCCCGTTGGCTCCAAATCTCCCTTCTCTCTCCTCTCTCTAGATATTTGGCAAGTGTTTGGATGAGATTGAAATCTCATCCCAATCTATCTATAGGCAAACTTTCGGGGAATTACGTTTACCTCCCCGCAAGTTTCTCAAACTTCTAATTAATCCATGAAACTTCGCACACGTCCATTATATGCCTTTACGAGTGAAAATTATAAATTCCAAAAGTTTTCGACTAAGTTTCGTTTGGGTCCAAAAAAAATAGCGTCCGAAACTATATTCTGTGAAATCTCTACACAACCTACCTTTTTAATTAACGTATCTCTCACGTTCTCACCACAGTTCTCAAAATGATACTATCATATCCAAATTCACCAGAATTATACTACACATGTATAATTACTATTCATAGAAATACCAGATAATGTCAAATAACATTTAAATCATATAAATGTCATTTATTCATGATTATGCAATATGAACTTCCATGTCCCCGTGTCCTCACTGACATCTTACCGTTGACTCACAGTCAATCTCAATCCACCATTATCAACTAACATTGATAATCCACAAAAATCTGAATATGCATATTAAAACCATGAAATTTTTGGAACGGGTGTGACACTATCGTTGGACAATATTCAATTGTTAGGAAGCACAAACACGTCTGGAAACTAATGTGACACATGCAATACTCCTTGACATGTGTCAGAATTAGTGTTCTGTCCTTTTTTTAAAAAAATTATTTTGTTTGATACACATATAATACACGCCAGACAATCTTTGATATATGTGGGACACACCAAAGTAGAAGCTTATAAGGGTTTCTTAAATGATGAGTACAATTACGGTTCTTGAGATAAATTAATTGTGTTTAAAGGCAGGAAAATAGTGTCTATGGAAGCATAATAGAGCTTTATAAATTCAAAGTACTTGGACATCTTAGAAAATGCATACATAATTGGGACTTTTGAAAGTAAAGACAATTGGTCATCTTAGGTTACTCTAGATCGTACAATTTTTTTATCACACGTGATTAGAAGTACTTATATATATATTTATCATTTTGTCATGTCCTCACCACATCCATGTTTTAATTCTTTAGAATTTGTGGTATCACCTTATCTTGTACATTGTGTCCTGTCGTGTCCATGTCCCCTTAATTGTTATCTGTGTAACTTCATAAATTATGATGATTATTTTAGACTTGAATAGTTTTTTACTACTTCCGTAGACAACCACCCGACTCACATGTTTCCTCATAATGGGCATAGTTGACACATAAAAATATGTTGAAAGAGATAAAACAAAACCAAAAGACATTTCATTCTTAATAGATATGATAATAGTAGTCCTAACTCAGTGTACTACCTGATAAAGTTTGCTACATGTGAATAGAAGCACAAAAGAATGAGCCTAAAACCATCTCACTTTCCAAGAACCAGATATGATAATTATTATACTGGGGCTCCAAATATTCACATATGTTCCAAGAATATCAAAAGATTGAATTGATCTGAAAACAAACAGAAAGAGACAAAATCCTTTGAGAGAGAATAGAAGATAAGGAAGACGGGGAAAAAAAAGATGTCCGCCATAAATGATTACTAGATTTGTAATCTCTTGAACAGCTAATTGTTGTATAAAGATAATCATAACTATCACATCATGACTAAAGGCATTTAGATTATATCATTTGTTGTGTCAATCACACCTTCATTTCATCTTTCATAGATTAGTTGCACCCTTGTAAAATGATTAAAAGTTTCCATATCGTTGTAGTAGGGATGTGAATAAAACAATAGGGCAAACACTAATGTAATACCCTATATTTTCGGATATATGGTTATATAAATAAGACCCTCTATGCTTATGTGAACCCTTGGTGTAGAATCTTTCTCAATCGATTGAACTCTTCTTAATCGATTGGTCTCATTTATTTCTCAATTGATCGAAGCATTCTCAAGCGATCGAACTTGTGCTTTCTCAATAGATTGAACCTACTTCGAGCGATCAAAACTCTGCCAACCTGATTCTATAACGTGGACCTTTTCTCAAGCGATCGAACATCTTTTGATCGATTGAACCTTGATCGACCTGTTCTTGATCGATTGAACTTACTTCAATCGATCGAAAATGTTATTATCTTTATCCCCATATCTGCCACCTGCCCCTCTTGTCTCCCTATTTATATATGTTCTCTACGTGTATGTGTGGTGTTTGGGCAAAAGAAGAGTTAGAGAGAATTTATGTGTATGTGTGTATTCTATATATATATAACCGTGTGTGTGATATATATTTATATGTATATGCCCCCGGGCAGAGAGAAGAAGAAGGAAGAAGGAAGAAGGAGAATGAGAAGGACAAGAAGAGGAATAGAAGACAAAGAGAGAAAGAGACCAGAGAAGAAAGAGAGAGAGCTCACCATAGCCGCCACTGTCTTTGAGCTCGAAATGCTGCCGACGGACTACTGGTGTAAGGTGAGTTCATTAACTCACTCAAGGGATGTTTATAGCATATTTTTTGTATAATGTAGATGTGTATATAGTAACCTTGAGGCACCAGTTCATCTCTGTCTAGTTTTGGGTGGAAGATGATTCTCAATCGATCGAACTATTCTTGATCGATCAAAATTGCTGTTTCTTAAATCGATCGAAGGGACTTCGATCGACCAAAACTACTTTTCCTCAATTGAATGCGAAGAGTTCAATCGATCGAAACTTAGAGAACATGATTAATTCCTATGATTATAATATGAACTAGTTAGTTGATTAAATGTTGTACCATGATTCCATAAATTGATAGTGCTAAACTCAATAGTCGAACGGAACACGACTGCATGCTAATAACTAGTTAATGAGTAGATATTATAAATACAGAGCATGTGGTAATTCTTGTATCTATACTAAGAGATTTCACAACATGTGGTCAGCATGCATGAGATAATGGTATGAAGAGATAAGAGATTATGATGAGAAATGGGATATATGCCTTGTGTGGAATAACAGGATATGTGTACTTTGGATCCATGGGATCAACGACTGATGAGCCGGGTGGACATGGGATGGTTAGATTTCCTAATGTCCTCTCACTATTGAAAACGTCCAGTGATGCGTATGCACTGTTGAAGACATCTAGTGTATCGTTGAAGACGTCCGACTAGGGCTCTAATGTATTCTCAGCTGTGTAGACGACCAGTGAGGGTATATACATCATTGATGATCAAATGTGCAGCTCCCATTGTTTACATATAGGATGTATCGTGTAGACAACCGGTAACCTGTCAAGAGATCGTGTGGTGTAGGACACCACCAGGTAAGCGACCGGTGTGGCGTACTGGCTGAGTTATGTGATATCAGATTGGTATTATCGTATTGATGTATGAATACATATTTGTAGTATTGTATCGATGCTTGGATACAGATTGGTATTGTTGTATCGACGAATGGATACGAAAATGGATATGAATATGAGAATGGTTAGTAAGATGATTGTTCAATCAGGGATTCAACATCCCAGCATAAAGGTAGATGCATGGAGTGGTTGCATGGGTTACATGCATGGATTTGGTAATGTAACACCCTACATTTCTTTTTCATTAATAAATAAGTATTTTATTTCATTTCCATGAATATTTCTTTTACTTCTAGTAATGACTATTTTTTTGGGATCAAACCGTAATTTCCATAAATATAGAAAATATTTTCTATGGTTTTGAAAACAATATCTATATTTTTGTATAAACCGTAATTTATTTCCTACACTAATATGTTTTCTGTATTTTTATTTTCAACCGTATTATACTAGTTATTATTTTTAAGATGCAACTATATCGCGTTTTGGGTGTGGGAGCACGTGATCTCGACCATCTCAGGCGAAATCCCCCAATTGCTTGGAGGCCACAACAGTGAGTTTATATATATATGTGTGTGTGTCAGTCTCTCAATCTCTCACAATTCACTCTCTGTAACTCTCACTCTCTTTCAATTTTATCTCCCTCTCCCAAGAACACAAACACACACAGTTTGTATATTTATATATCTATACTCATATATATATATAAATGTATACATAGATGTATTTATAGTTCAAGAACGGGAAGAGAACTCTAACGATGGATTATTCAGCGAAAATTCTCGACTTTCAATTTCTGTCCAATTACCCTCAATGAGTATTATAAACTCACTCCCAACGTGTATATGTGTATATTGCTGTATATATAGAGGTGTATATACACACTATATATATGTGTGTGTGTAATTGCCATGGAAGCTTTGAAAATGGAGTTTTATGAAATTAATCAAAATCAATTCCGTGAATTGGGAATGAAAGATCTTAGTCCCAATAAGCTACGGTTCGAATACTACGGCTTAATTCATCCGTATCGCAACTTATTGTTAAATTGAAGTTTTTTCACTCATACTTTAATCGCGAAAATACAGAGATACAATCCATATTAGTTTAATTCGATCTTGTGTTCATAATCCTTGCGGAAAAATAGAGAGAACCATATATTATAAGTCATGTTTGCATTCATATTTCAAAATGGGTCAAATATAGGCTTAAAATTCCTAACAAGGGAGAAACTACTAAAGAAGACATAGTGGCAATCGATTAGCATGTTTACCAATCGATTTGCATGTTTACCAATCGATTGGAGTTTTTCAACACTGACGACTTTTAGTAAAACGGTCATAACTTCCTCTAGATAACTCGAAAACGAGCACCATTTGAAGCGTTGGAAACTAGACTCAAATACCTTTCTTTTGATATGAAATTCATCCACAAAAATTATATCTCATTTTTGAGGGCATTGCTCCAAAGTAGACCTATGTGTGTTCCAGTAGTGATAAAAGCATATTAAAGTATTCTTTGATGAATTCACTGGTTGTATCATATAAGATTTGATTTCTTATCATATATCCATGGTTGTCGTTCCCAGTATTTTATATTTTTGTATTAAGTCACATGTCATTCGTGTGGAGTCAGTTGTACATGCATGGTGAGTGGTGGTCAATGTGGAAAAGAGTATGTGGTTGAAATAGTGTGTAGATACTCCCTGGTATTGGTGTACCAAAGTGTGATGTTATGATATTGCGGCTAGATTATCTTTGAAATACGACGGTGACAAAACTGGACACTCCCTGGCACCTATGATAGCGCTAAAGTGTGTGACACCGACTTAGACATTCCCTAGCACCCATGGTAATGCTAAAGTGTGGCCTAGTGGACACTCCCTGACATGCGTGGTATGGTCAAAGTGTGAGGCATTGAACATTCCCTGGTACCCCGTACTAAAGTGTGAGGCAAACTGGACACTCCCTGGTACCCCTGTACTAAAGTGTGGTCATCTTAGTGTTTCAAAGATACTAGAGTGAGAGAGTTGGGTGATGTGTTGTCGAGAGAAAAGAGTTAGTGAGATGAGAATGGTTGTATTGTTTTCATGCACGGTCATATGTTTTATGAATTATAATATCACCCTTACTGTTTCATAAGTGAATTCATTTCCATGTTGTTAACCTATTGAATAATGGAACCGTGAAATGGAAAATAGTAATTGAGTATGTTTTACATTCAAACATATGTTTTTAATACTCACCAACTTCTTAAAGCTGACAGCATTGATGAGCCCTGCACATTCGTGTCTAGGCTTTTCAGGTTATGATCCGGCAGAACTGCATGATTATGCGAACTGAGAACAACTACCCGAAGATGAGTTTGTTATTATATGTCTTAAGATATGAGCTAAACTTGTAATTAGGATGACTGTAATAGACATTATTATTATTTTGCTTCAAGACGGGTTGTGCCTTTAGTAATCATGTACTGTAATAAGTATTAATTTGGTAAAATTTTGTAAGCCTTGATTGTTCTACTCTAATTATAAACTTTTACTGTTCGAAGTTTGGGACGGAAATGATCCTTCAAATTGTCGCGACCTACGGGTCCATAAAGGAAATTAAATGTTTTCCCTATTTATGCTACATTGGGGCGTGATAGGATTTAGTGATATCAGAGCCAAGTTATCCAGTTTAACCAGGTTTGATTATTCACGCCATGGATTAGCGACATAGGTTAACTTTAGGTTTGATTAAGCTATACAGCCAAGTTTCAGTTTTCAGTTGGTTAGTAGTGATTGTCCTTAGTACAGAACTCAAAATTCAGGTTGGTTTCATCATAGCAACGATTGTACATGTTTGTCAGATTATTAGCAGCAGCCATATATCCTTGGATATATCCATTTAGGAATTAGCCAAGTTGGTTATGGCATATGAAGTTCATATAGGCAGATAAGTAGCCGAGTTCCTAAGAAGTTGAGGTAAGTCAAAGCCCTCATGAATAACTTAGGCACTGACAAACTTCTTGAGTCAAATCTTAGAACAGTCATCATAGCCTACGGCCCAGAGTTTAGAAGGACAATAAGGATAAGAATATGATCTCTTAGCTGTTAGACAGTCCTAGTTCGAATGCGTGTTTGGTGTATTAGGTATACTTGAATTATATTATGTATACTTGGATTTTAATTGTATACTTATGTTGTAATACGAGTATATTATATAGTAATATTAACCCATTAGGTTGGACCTATGTGTAGGAGCATAGACGATCGAGTCGCATCAGGCAATCGAGAACCAATCAAGAGGACAATCCCAATTGTTATCCCCAGAAGTCGATCTCACTGGCTTGGTCGGGTCATTTATTCTAAGCTTATGAGATATGGCTAATAGAGTCACCGTAGGTCAATTAGGAGATCATCTATACGAGAGTTTCCTTGCGAAATCATTTAAACTACAGCAAGCAAAAGCAAGTTCCAAGAGATGGTGACTCAAATTAAGAACAATGGTACAAGTAGACCAAGCAGCCTCTGTGCTAATTGCAACCTACCAGGTCACATGTGGTATGATTGCAAAAAAACTCAATGGATGGGGCACGACAGTTTGAGTCACCTCTATGAGGAAATGGTGCACCAAAAATGGAGAAGAAGAAAAGGAAAACCAAACCTCAGGTCTGTTTTAACTGCCAGATGCTTGCACATTTTGCAAATAGATGTGCTTTACCCAAGAGGATAACACAATGCTTTAACTATGGCACTCCTGGTCATTTAGCTCAAGACTGCAAGACACCTAGGCGCATCACTCAGTAAAGTATAGTCTGTTCCAACTATGGTGAATCAGGTCACAACACAAGTACTGCACTGCTCCTAAGCATGTGACTTATGGTCAACAGGGTTAGACTCACTTGAATGCTATTATTCATGATGCTGCTGAGTATGATGAGACTGTTTATGAAGAGGGGAATTATGAATAAACTTAGCCCGATCAGCAAGTAGTGGAAGGTACATTAACTCTGTTTAACTCCCATGTTAAAGTTTTATTTGATACGGGTGCTGCACTTTCATGCATATCTCCTATGACTATTCGGCAATTGGGTACCTACCTCATCATTTAGAGAAAGCTTTGAGGGCTACCTCACCATTAGGAGCCATAATTAAGTTAGGACATGTGTGCAAGGATTGTCCCTTATGACTAAGAGACCATGAAATCCCTGTAAGGCTGATTGTCCTGTCGATGAAGGAGTTTGACATAATCCTTGAAATGGATTGGCTCTCTAAGAATCAAGCGAAGTTGGATTGTGCGAGGAAGAGAATTACATTTTCCAACAATAGGAATCAATCATTTGATTTCCAATATAATCCTTTGGGAGACATGTTCCTCATGATGTGCTTAGCTAACATCGAAGTCGTTAGCATAGAGATGACAGTGTCATCTATACCTGTAGTCAAAGACTTCGAGGAAGTATTTCAAGACATTTCTGGTTTACCGCCTGAGAGAAGTATAGAGTTTTGTATTGAGCTTATACCAGGTACTGCACTGATCACCAAGGTTCCCTACAGAATGGCCCTTGCCGAACTATTAGAATTGAAGGAACAAGTTCAAGAGCTCAAGAATCTGGGTTTTGTACGTCCAAGTACATCGCCTTGGGAAGCACCAATATTATTCATGAAGAAGAAGGATGGGACGCTTCGGTGTATCAATTACAGAGAATTGAACCAAGTAACTATCAAGAATAAGTATCCTTTACCCTAGATCGATGATTTATTTGATCAACTACAGGGAGCTACAATATTCTGTAAGATAGACCTACGGTCGCGATGTCATCAGTTGAAGGTACGGAAGGATGACATACCTAAGACTGCTTTCAGGACCTGATATGGTCACTATAAAATTTTAGTAATACCGTTTGGAATGACGAATGTCCCGGTAGTGTTTATGGACCTGATGAATAGAGTGTTCAAGCCTTATTTGGATCAATTTGTCGTCATCTTCATAGATGATATTTTAATCTATTCCAAGTTAGCAGAAGAACACGAAAAACACCTATGGATTGCGATACATACGCTTAAGGACCACTATTTGTATACTAAGTCAGTAAGTGTGAGTTTTGGTTGCAAGAAGTGAAATTTTTGGGACACAACGTATCATCTCAAGGAATTTTTGTGGATTCATCGAAGACTGATGTTATGCCATTTTGGGTTAGACCGAGCAAACCTACAGAAGTTCGGAGTTCCCTTAGACTCGCAGGTTATTATCGTAGAGTTGTCGAGGGATTCTCCAGGATAGCAGTGCCATTGACCGGACTGACTAAGAAAGCTCAAAAGTTTGAATGAACAGAGAAGCATGAACATGACTTTCTAGAATTGAAAGAAAGACTCACCACCGCACCGGTACTAGCCATACCCAAGCCTGATGAGAAGTTCACTATCTTTAGTGATGCATCATATCAAGGATTGAGGTGTGTGCTTATGCAAGATGGTAGAGTCATCGTCTATGGATCTAGACAACTAAAGTCGAACGAGTTAAACTACCCTACTCATGATTTGGAATTGGCGACTGTGGTATTTGCACTCAATATTTGGAGACATTATCTCTACGGTGAGAAGTTTGATTTGTTCTCCGATCACAAGAGTCTGAAATATTTGTTCACATACAAAGAGTTGAACATGAGGCAACGCAGATGGATGGAGTTGATTAAAGATTACAACTTCACGTTAGAATACCACTCTGGTAAAGCCAATGTGGTTACTAATGCTTTGAGTCAGCAAACTCGTGAAACAATCGTCTCCCTAATGATTAGAGAATGGCGGGCGTTGAAGACGTTGGCTGAGTTTGACTTGCAGAGTGCTGAGAAAGGAGAAGGGTAACTTTTTGGATGTCTTATCATACATCATATCCTTATCGACTGCATTATTGGAGCTCAGAAAGAAGATGAGAAGTTTCAGACATGGTTTATGAAGATGTCAGAAAAGGATCTAATAGAATGGAAAGTGGTAAGTGATGGAGGGTACAGATGCAAAGACAAATTATGTGTACCAGACTGTGAGGATCTAAGAAAGGATATTCTGGATGAAGCAAACAAATCCAAATTTATAGTTCATCTGGGAGGAACAAAGATGTACAAGGACTTGAAGAGAAATTTCTGGTGGGAATGTATGAAGTAGGACATGGCTGAATTTGTATCCAAATGTTAGATGTGTCAACAAATCAAAGTCGAACATCAGAGACCTTTGGGATTGTTGCAACCGCTACCTATTCCAGGTTAGAAGTGGGAGTACATCACCATGGATTTTGTAGTAGGATTACCTCGGTCTCAGCAAAATCATGATGCCATTTGGGTGATCGTGGATCGATTGACTAAATCGGCTCATTTCATTGCTTATAGTATGATATACTTGGTAGAAAGGATGAGCCGGATGTACATACAATAAGTTGTGTGACTTCACAGTACACCGATGTCAATTGTGTCAGATCGCGACGCACGTTTTACTTTTGGATTTTGGGAAGGTTTGCAAGAAGCTATGGGAACCTCGTTAAAAATGAGTGTTGATTTTCACCCTCAGACAGACGGGCAAACTGATCGTGTTAATCAGATCATGGAGGATATGCTTAGGGCTTGTCATCGATTTTGAAGAATCTAGGGAGACGCACTTGCCTTTGGTAGAATTTGCGTATAACAATAGTTATCACATGAGTATTGGGATGGCTTCATTCGAAGCATTGTATGGACGACCATGTCGTTCTCCATTATGTTGGGCAGAGGTTGGAGACACAGAGTTGTTGGGACCAGATTTCGTGAGGAAAACCAATGAGAAGATTTCACTGGTCAAGGGAAGAATGAAAACTACACAGAGTAGACATAAGAGTTATGCAGATCGGCGTCGAAAGGATTTGGAGTTTTTGTATCGAAGATCACGTACTCCTTAAAGTTTCGCCAGTTCGGGGAGCAGTACGTTTTGGTCAGAAAAGAGGAAAGTTGGCACCTAGTTTCATCGGACGGTTCTAGTGTTCATAATGTATTCCATGTTAGTATGTTAAGGAAATACATAGGATCCTTCACATGTGGTAAATTTTGATAATATTGAGACGAGTCAGAATGTTGTTTACAAGGATAGACCCGTGAGGATTCTTGACCAGAGTATCAAGAGGCTGGGAAGAAGGGATGTTCCTTTAGTTAAGGTTCACTGGAGGTATCATGACGAGGGAAATGCATCGTGGGAGTTAGAGTCAAACATGAGGAATAGATACCCCGAGTTGTTTTAGGATTAGTTAGCTCAAATTTCGGGGCGAAATCTCTGTTAAGGTGGGTAGAGTGTAACACCCTGTATTTTTCTTTTTCGTTAATAAATAAATAATATATTTCATTTCCATGAATATTTCTTTTACTTCTAGTAATAACCAATTGTTGGAAAAACAAGTTTAAGTTCTAAGTTTAAACGCGCAGCGGAAAAATCAAGTTATAAAACTTAATTGGCATGCCCGGATCTACTACCCATCAACTCTATAGATGCGCACAAGAGGGGACAAGAATTATACCTTACTGTCTTGAACCCAATTATGAAATCTCTGACTTCCAGCAGCCTCCACTAGATGGTCTTCACTCTTATGACTCCTACGGATGTTTGCAGGAAGGGCTAGGGTTGGTGGGAACCCTAATGGAGAGGATACAGAAGGTTTTGGGGCTCCAAAACAGTTTCTGCAGCTTCTGACGTTCAAAACGACGAACAACTTTTCCAGAACGCAGCTGTCCTATTTATAGATTCCCAGAACCGACCTAGCTCTCGAGCGATCGAAGTGGTTTTGATCGATCGAACATTCGATCGATCGAACCATCTTCAATCGATCGAACCTGTCTAGACTTCAATCGATCGAGACAACTTTGATCGATCGAACCTGTCTTGACATCATCCTCATTTGTCTTTCTAAGCATCCTAGCGGAGCTAAGAGTGGGACCTCCTAGGCTCTTTTTTGTTGGCTCAGATCAGTTGATTAACTCCCATGACCAAACTCTTTGATCAACAAATTAATCGACTGATCAGTTAACGTTTACTCCACTATAAAACGATAACTGAACTCCAACGCAAAAGAACATATCCGAAGCGATAACTAGACTTGTATGTTGTACTAATGTCCCTCTACCGTCAGCATTCGCAATCATATTCAGGTAGTCGGATAAACAGTTACTGTCAACCTGAATCATGATTACTTCTTATAATCCTTGAGTCTCATTCACCTCTCATGATTACCAAACATGTTGATAACTCTTATCAACAAGACTGCAGTACTCAGTAATCGACTTGGTGACATTCTCAAGGGAATGCTTACTCTGAATCAGAGGGTAGATTCTATCTTGACAATATATGTTCACAACCCTATGAATATGACATACCCAAGATACCCAGGTGTTGATCTTCTATAGAACTCACTGATTGGTAAGTCAAAGCAGTCATATCCACAGTCTGTGTTCATAATCATCTCAAGATTGAGAACACGTACCTTACACAAGTTATGAGTTCCTATCGACTGATTGACAGCCTTGAGCGTCAATAGGAAACTCAGGTCCGTCAATGCACTATAAGCACTAGCATATTAACTAAGAGTTACACTCTAGTGATTTGAGATTGATCACTCCATCCAATGGTAGTTAATCATGCTACAGTGTAAACCTGATGAGATATCCTAGTCTCAACATCCACTGTGACATGTTCTAAGTAACAAAGAATAGCAATTCATATCTCACTTGTATGTATCTCATACATACACGAATTACTTACTATGATACTTAAGGATAACAATCATCTCATGAAAGAAACATACATAACAAAATGTAAAGCTGATATCCATATATTAAAATGTCAATGTCTCCTATATAAAGTAATGGTTTGAGGGCACAAACCCAACAAACTCCCACTTGCCCTCACAACCATACAAGATTATATCTGAGACCTAGACTATCTAGATGACGATCAAAGACCTTCTGTGGCAAAGCCTTTGTAAACGGATCATCAAGATTGTCAACGGTGGCAATCTTGGTGACAGTCACATCTCCATGTTGAACAATATCTCGGATAAGATGATATTTCTGCTCTACGTGCTTCCCTTTTCCGTGGTTCCTTGGCTCCTTGGACTGGGCCACTGCCCCACTATTATCACAATAAAGCGTAATAGGTGACAGCGACGCTGGTACCACCTCGAGCTCCATAAAAACTTCTTGAGCCAAACAGCTTCCTTTGCGGCTTCACAAGCAGCCACATACTCAGCTTCTGTAGTTGAGTCTACAATGCATTTCTGCTTAATGCTCCTCTAACTGACAGCACCACCTCCCAAGGTAAAGAGATGACCGGACGTCGACTTCCTCGAATCTTTATCTGACATAAAGTCCGAGTCAGTGTATCCTACTGGAATTAACTCACTACCACCGTACATAAGCATGTAATCTTTAGTCCTTCTCAAGTACTTAAGAATGTGCTTGACGGCTGTCCAGTGCTCTGGACCTGGATTCGACTGATATCTGCTAACCATGCCAACGGCAAAGCAAATATCTGGTCTAGTGCATAACATCGCATACATAAGACTTCCCACTGCTGAAGCATAGGGAACTCCTATCATGCGATTCCTCTCCTCCTGTGTCTTTGCACACTGGTCCTTGGAGAACGCTAAACCATGCCTGAAAGGTAACAATACTTTCTTCGAATTATCCATTAAAAACTTAGTTAGCACCTTATCGATATAACCAGCTTGAGACAATCCCATTATCTTTCGCTTGCGATCCCGAAAGAGCTTTATCCCAATAATATAGCTCGCCTCTCCTAGATCCTTCATATCGAAAGTACCAGCTAGCCAAACCTTGACCGTTGACAATGCCGCTACATCATTCCCAATGAGTAGAATATCGTCAACGTAAAGCACAAGAAAGGCCATCACTTTCCCTTCACACTTCTTGTATACACAAGGTTCATCCAGATTCTGTATGAAACCAAACGACTTGACCACTTGGTCAAATCGGATGTTCCAACTCCTGGATGCCTGCTTAAGCCCATAAATGGACTTTTGCAGCTTGCATACCAAGTTACCTTTCCGACCAGCTATGAACCCTTCTGGTTGTTGCATATAGATGTCCTCCTCAAGATTGCCATTCAAGAATGCAGTCTTGACGTCCATCTGCCAGATCTCATAATCTAGGCATGCAGCAATGGATAAGAGTATTCTGATGGACTTGAGCATGGCTACCGGCGAGAAGGTTTCCTCATAGTCAATGCCCTCCTTCTGAGTATAACCTTTCGCTACAAGTCTAGCCTTAAAGGTCTCAACCTTCCCATCAGATGCTCTTTTCCTCTTGTAGACCCACTTACAACCAATGGGTTTAATATTGGCTGGAAGTTCTACAAGATCCCAGACCTGATTAGAATCCATAGATTCTAATTCAGCCTTCATAGCTTTAGCCCAATGTTCTGAATCAACATCAGTCATTGCCTCTTCGTATGTGGCAGGATCAAATTCAGATTCTATGGAGACAACTTCAAAAACTTCTCCTAAGAACATGTATCTATCATGCTGGCTGATAATCCTCCCACTATGACGAGGTACCGGTGCGGAAATGGGTGAAGAAGTGGTAGTTATGACTCATTGAGGCGATCTCTATAGAAATGTGTGTGGACTAATAAATATTAGAGCAAGGGGTGGTTATGAGTATTTCATAACATTTACCGATGACCACTCTAGGTATGGATATGTGTACCTAATGCAGCACAAGTCTGAAGCCTTTGAAAAGTTCAAAGACTTTAGGCTGAAGTGGAGAAGCAATTGGGCACATATATCAAGGCCATTCGATCTGATCGAGGTGGCGAGTACCTCTCTAATGAGTTTATTGATCACCTTGTACAGAATGGGATTCTGTCACAGTTGACTGCACCTGGTACGCCTCAGCAGAACGGTGTAGCAGAGAGAAGGAATCGGACTCTTTTAGACATGACTAGGTCGATGATGAGTTACTCGGAGTTGCCATTATTCCTTTGGGGTTATGCTTTGGAAACCGCTACGTACATACTAAATCTAGTACCAAGCAAATCTGTTCCCAGGATACCACGAGAGATGTGGATTGGGCGCAAGCCTTCTTTGCAACATCTCCGGATATGGGGGTGTCCGGCACATGTGCTGAAAGGAAAGATGAGCAAGTTGGATTCTAGATTGGAAGTATGTTACTTCGTAGGGTATCCAAAGGGTACTTATGGATGGTATTTTTATGATCCAAGAGAGCAGAAAGTATTTGTTAGTACGAATGCTATTTTCTTGGAGGATGACTATATCATGAACCATAAACCTAAGGGAAGGATAGATCTTAGAGAGATAGAAGGAGATCCCTCAGTCCAACCCGTAGTTGATAACGATATAAATCAATAAAATACCACTTTTTCACCCATTTCCGCACCGGTACCTCGTCATAGTGGGAGGATTATCAGCCAGCCTGATAGATACATGTTCTTAGGAGAAGTTTTTGAAGCTGTCTCCATAGAATCTGAATCTGATCCTGCCACATACGAAGAGGCAATGACTGATGTATTCAGAACATTGGGCTAAAGCTATGAAGGCTGAATTAGAATCTATGGATTCTAATCAGGTCTGGGATCTTGTAGAACTTCCAGCCAATATTAAACCCATTGGTTGTAAGTGGGTCTACAAGAGGAAAAGAGCATCTGATGGAAAGGTTGAGACCTTTAAGGCTAGACTTGTAGCGAAAGGTTATACTCAGAAGGAGGGCATTGACTATGAGGAAACCTTCTCGCCGGTAGCCATGCTCAAGTCTATCAGAATACTCTTATCCATTGCTGCATGCCTAGATTATAAGATCTAGCAGATGGACGTCAAGACTGCATTCTTGAATGGCAATCTTGAGGAGGACATCTATATGCAACAACCAGAAGGGTTCATAGCTGGTCGGAAAGGTAACTTGGTATGCAAGCTGCAAAAGTCCATTTATGGGCTTAAGCAGGCATCCAGGAGTTGGAACATCCGATTTGACCAAGTGGTCAAGTCGTTTGGTTTCATACAGAATCTGGATGAACCTTGTGTATACAAGAAGTGTGAAGGGAAAGTGATGGCCTTTCTTGTGCTTTACGTTGACGATATTCTACTCATTGGGAATGATGTAGCGGCATTGTCAACGGTCAAGGTTTGGCTAGCTGGTACTTTCGATATGAAGGATCTAGGAGAGGCGAGCTATATTATTGGGATAAAGCTCTTTCGGGATCGCAAGCGAAAGATAATGGGATTGTCTCAAGCTGGTTATATCGATAAGGTGCTAACTAAGTTTTCAATGGATAATTCGAAGAAAGGATTGTTACCTTTCAGGCATGGTTTAGCGTTCTCCAAGGACCAGTGTCCAAAGACATAGGAGGAGAGGAATCACATGATAGGAGTTCCCTATGCTTCAGCAGTGGGAAGTCTTATGTATGCGATGTTATGCACTAGACCAGATATTTGCTTTGCCGTTGGCATGGTTAGCAGATATCAGTCGAATCCAGGTCCAGAGCACTGGACAGCCGTCAAGCACATTCTTAAGTACTTGAGAAGGACTAAAGATTACATGCTTATGTACGGTGGTAGTGAGTTAATTCCAGTAGGATACACTGACTCGGACTTTATGTCAGATAAAGATTCGAGGAAGTCGACGTCCGATCATCTCTTTACCTTGGGAGGTGGTGCTGTCAGTTGGAGGAGCATTAAGCAGAAATGCATTGTAGACTCAACTACAGAAGCTGAGTATGTGGCTGCTTGTGAAGCCGCAAAGGAAGCTGTTTGGCTCAAGAAGTTTTTATGGAGCTCGAGGTGGTACCAGCGTCGCTGTCACCTATTACGCTTTATTGTGATAATAGTGGGGCAGTGGCCCAGTCCAAGGAGCCAAGGAACCACGGAAAAGGGAAGCACGTAGAGCAGAAATATCATCTTATCCGAGATATTGTTCAACGTGGAGATGTGATTGTCACCAAGATTGCCACCGTTGACAATCTTGTTGATCCGTTTACAAAGGCTTTGCCACAGAAGGTCTTTGATCGTCATCTAGATAGTCTAGGTCTCAGATGTAATCCTGTATGGTTGTGAGTGCAAGTGAGAGTTTGTTGGGTTTGTGCCCTCAAACCATTACTTTATATAGGAGACATTGACATTTTAATATATGGATATCAGCTTTACATTTTGTTATGTATGTTTCTTTCATGAGATGATTGTTATCCTTAAGTATCATAGTAAGTAATTCGTGTATGTATGAGATACATACAAGTGAGATATGAATTGCTATTCTTTGTTACTTAGAACATGTCACAGTGGATGTTGAGACTAGGATATCTCATCAGGTTTACACTGTAGCATGATTAACTACCATTGGATGGAGTGATCAATCTCAAATCACTAGAGTGTAACTCTTAGTTAATATGCTAGTGCTTATAGTGCATTGACGGACCTGAGTTTCCTATTGACGCTCAAGGCTGTCAATCAGTCGATAGGAACTCATAACTTGTGTAAGGTACGTGTTCTCAATCTTGAGATAATTATGAACACAGACTGTGGATATGACTGCTTTGACTTACCAATCAGTGAGGTCTATAGAAGATCAACACCTGGGTATCTTGGGTATGTCATATTCATAGGGTTGTGAACATATATTGTCAAGATAGAATCTACCCTCTGATTCAGAGTAAGCATTCCCTTGAGAATGTCACCAAGTCGATTACTGAGTACTGCAGTCTTGTTGATAAGAGTTATCAACATGTTTGGTAATCATGAGAGGTGAATGGGACTCAAGGATTATAAGAAGTAATCATGATTCAGGTTGACAGTAACTGTTTATCCGACTACCTGAATATGATTGCGAATGCTGACGGTAGAGGGACATTAGTACAACATACAAGTCTAGTTATCGCTTCGGATATGTTCTTTTGCGTTGGAGTTCAGTTATCGTTTTATAGTGGAGTAAACGTTAACTGATCAGTCGATTAATTTGCTGATCAAAGAGTTTGGTCATGGGAGTTAATCAACTGATCTGAGCCAACAATAAAGAGCCTAGGAGGTCCCACTCTTAGCTCCGCTAGGATGGTTGGAAAGGCAAATGAGGATGATGTCAAGACAGGTTCGATCGATCAAAGTTGTCTCGATCGATTGAATTCTAGACAGGTTCGATCGATTGAAGATGGTTCGATCGATCGAAACCACTTCGATCGCTCGAGAGCTAGGTCGGTTCTGGGAATCTATAAATAGGGCAGCTGCGTTCTGGAAAAGTTGTTCGTCGTTTTGAACGTCAGAAGCTGCAGAAACTGTTTTGGAGCCCCAAAACCTTCAGTATCCTCTCCATTAGGGTTCCCACCAACCCTAGCCCTTCCTGCGAACATCCATAGGAGTCATAAGAGTGAAGACCATCTAGTGGAGGCTGCTGGAAGTCAGAGATTTCAGAATTGGGTTCAAGACAGTAAGGTATAATTCTTGTCCCATCTTGTGCGCATCTATAGAGTTGATGGGTAGTAGATCCGGGCATGCCAATTAAGTTTTATAACTTGATTTTTCTGTTGCGCGTTTAAACTTAGAACTTAAACCAGTTTTTCCAACAATTGGTATCATAGCCACGCTTGTTTGGATCTATAGATGCGTTTTTGGAACACTATTTTGATTTGCATGTTGATTTTAGAACTGCTTTCGAAACTGCATCGTCACAGATCTGTTTCTGCAGTGTTGTCGCAGCAGTATACAAATCTGTGATTGCATAGGATGCAAGGCGGGTTCGATCGATCGAACATTTTTCGATCGATCGAACATACTGTTCTCAAGCGATCGAACAATCTTCGATCGATCGAAACCTTCTGGTATTCGACCGATCGAATGAAGTTAGATCGATCGAGACAGATACTTTGTCAGGTTCTCTATTTCATAGTTTTTAAGAGTTTTGAAATTAAAAGCTTTAATTTTAAAGTATTCTGTAATTTTTTAAATCATTCTGTGAAATAGAATGTTCAAGCGATTGAACAGTGTTCAATCGATCGACGGTTCGAGCGATCGAACGGCCTTCGATCGATCGAACAGTGACAGAGAAGTAAGATGCTATTTTTAAGTTCTAATTCAGTATGTAAAGAGTTTATATACTGTGAGAATCAATTAAGTGTTCCAATATTACATATATTTGTTATGTGGATGCGTGTACGATTAACCCTTTTGCAGTTAGTTAAGTCACTATCTCCCATGGCACTAAGATTTTAAATTTTGTATTTAAATTGTTTGAGATTGGTGCATGTTGTAATTTAAGTTTGGTTTGGTTTTAAGGCATATGTAAAGGGCGCTGCGACTTCAATCCTACGAAAAGGAAAGTCGCACCGGTTTCCCTAGCCTTTTATTTTGTTGTTATTTCTATTTCTAGATAAATTGTAAACTTCGAAAGAAGCATAGGATAAATGTAATAGAATTAGAAAATCCATGAAGATGGAGCAAGGAGCCGTTGTCCATGAAGATGGAGCTGGAGGCGATCAAACCAAAAAGGAGGTTCTATAGAGATAGAGCCATGGGAGATAGAGGCATTGTTTGAATGCCTATCTTTCATTTTAGTTTTTTGTTTTATATGCTTGGTTTATGATTGGCGTATAATACATTGTTGCATGCACGTAAAACAAGTTTTCTAAAATAAAATTCAAAAACTATTTTCAACACATTAGTAAACATTAGATGTTTATGGGAAGTGTGTAGAAACAGATTTTCTCAAAAAGCAAAATCCTTTTTACTAAAACTAGTGGGAGAGGGTATTATTAATTACACCCACGATCTTCCATTAACGGTTCACTGTAAGATGAGTGGTGCATTCTGTGTCACCTCGTCAGGGGTGATCATTCCATACGGAGGGTGCATTACTCATTGGTTACTAGATGTGAACTTCTTATGATAGGATCAATCAGACGTGTTAGAGGGTGACCACCACACGGAGGCGCTACTTGAGACGGTTGTGATTAGATCCTAGTTAATGGTACACACTAGCTAAGCTATGGATAAGGGATCCCACACGGGGCATTGTTCAGAAACTTAGAGATCAAAAGGGATCGGGAGTCATAACTTGTTTTTGCAAGAGTTGCATAGCGGACAAGTCTTGATTAATCGAAAAATAGAAAATTGACCTCCACATGGAGGCTTTAATCTTTTGTTTCGATATTCCGACGACTTTGTTTTAAAATAAGAGTTTTAAGGATTCTTTTATTTCAAACTGTCAAATCCTGATATCCATATTTATTTTGTTTGTTTGATTTTCAGTAATCATAATGTCTGGATCTGCATTTAGTCCACTTGCCACCATACTCACTCAAAACAAATTAACTGGAAACAACTATACTGAATGGAAACGTAACCTTGACATCGTGTTAACTGCGGAGGATCACATATATGTCCTCACCACCCCAAGCCTCGAAGAACCCGCGGCAAATGCTTCGACAGCTGCCAGACGCAAGTTTGACAAATGGAAGAAGTCGAATGGAATGGCTCGTTGCTATATTCTGGCCTCAATGGCTGGTGTGTTGCAACACCAATTCCAATCGAATGATTCTGCCAGTGACATTATCACATCCCTGAAAAAGATGTTTGGGGAGCATGGCAGGCCTACCAGACAGGTAGCCATGCAAAAGATAATGAGTGCAAAGATGTTGGAAAGGACTCCAGTCAAGGAACATGTTTTAAAAATGATTGGTTATTTAAACGAGCTGGAGACCCTAGGTGCCAACATCGATGCACAAACCCAAGTTGATATGATCCTTAATTCGCTTTCGCCTTCATTCGCTCAATTTAAACTTAACTATAATATGAATCAAATGAATTTTTCAATGAGCGAATTGATGAGTTCTCTTTTGGCAGCGGAAGGGGTGATCAAACCTGGGGTCAACGTTTTGAACGTTGAGAAAAGCGCTTCCTCCTCCCGATCTGTGCTGAAAGGAAAGAAAGGGAAGAAGAAAGCTAGCACTGGTGGTTCAAGTGTTGGACCAGTCCCTAAGATTGCAAAATCTAAGGGAAAAGGTAAGGGCAAAGGGAATGTGGGTGGCCAAGGCAAAGGAAAGTGTTTCCAATGCGGTAAGAAGGGCCACTGGAAGAGGAACTGTCTAGAATTCTTAGCTACAAGAGTTCAAGGTATGATTGAATCATATGTGATTGAAGTAAGTTTTATAACGGATACTTCAAACACTTGGTGCATTGATTCTGGTGCGACTAACCATATCTGTAATTCATTGCAGGGGTTCAGATCAACCAGGAGGTGCAGTGATGGAGAAATCGTACTTACTCTAGGTTCTAGCGCAACCGTTTCTGCGGTTGCTATAGGAGTCGTAGTTTTAGAATTTCTAGACAATAAAGTTTTGATTTTATCAGATGTACTTTACGTCCCTTTAATGAGACGTAATTTAATTTCAGTTTCTAATTTATCGAATAATGGTTATTCTTTTCATTTTGGAACTGAAGTTGTGATTAAAAGAAATTGTTCTTTTATATGTTCTGGTGTTAAATCAAATGGTTTGTATGTGATTACTCCCAATATTTCTAAAGATTCTTGCTTGGAACTTAATAACTCAATGGTAACTATACCATCTAAAAGAAAAGAACCTTCCACTAATCCAACAAGGCTTTGGCACATGAGGCTTGGCCATATCAATCTAAATAGGATTGGCAGACTAGTCAAAGAAGGGATCTTAGTCGATTTGGTTCTCGAACCTATGGAAGTCTGTGAGTCTTGTTTAGAGGGTAAGATGACCAAAAGGCCCTTTCCCGCAAAGGGCAATAGGACCAATGCATTGTTGGAATTAGTTCATACTGATGTGTGTGGACCAATAAATATTAGAGCAAGGGGTGGTTATGAGTATTTCATAACATTTACCGATGACCACTCCAGGTATGGATATGTGTACCTAATGCAGCACAAGTCTGAAGTCTTTGAAAAGTTCAAAGAGTTTAGGGCTGAAGTGGAGAAGTAATTGGGCACACATATCAAGGCCATTCGATCTGATCGAGGTGGCGAGTACCTCTCTAATGAGTTTATTGATCACCTCGTACAGAATGGGATTCTGTCACAGTTGACTGCACCTGGTACGCCTCAGCAGAACGGTGTAGCGGAGAGAAGGAATCAGACTCTTTTAGACATGACTAGGTCGATGATGAGTTACTCGGAGTTGCCATTATTCCTTTGGGGTTATGCTTTGGAAACCGCTGCGTATATACTAAATCTAGTACCAAGCAAATCTGTTCCCAGGACACCACGAGAGATGTGGATTGGGCGCAAGCCTTCTTTGCAACATCTCCGGATATGGGGGTGTCCGGCACATATGCTGAAAGGAAAGATGAGCAAGTTGGATTCTAGATTGGAAGTATGTTACTTCGTAGGGTATCCAAAGGGTACTTATGGATGGTATTTTTATGATCCAAGAGAGCAGAAAGTGTTTGTTAGTACGAATGCTGTTTTCTTGGAGGATGACTATATCATGAACCATAAACCTAAGGGAAGGATAGATCTTAGAGAGATAGAAGGAGATCCCTCAGTCCAACCCGTAGTTGATAACGATATAAATCAAGAAAATACCACTTCTTCACCCATTTCCGCACTGGTACCTCGTCGTAGTGGGAGGATTATCAGCCAGCCTGATAGATACATGTTCTTAGGAGAAGTTTTTGAAGCTGTCTCCATAGAATCTGAATCTGATCCTGCCACATACGAAGAGGCAATGACTGATGTTGATTCAGAACATTGGGCTAAAGCTATGAAGGCTGAATTAGAATCTATGGATTCTAATCAGGTCTGGGATCTTGTAGAACTTCCAGCCAATATTAAACCCATTGGTTGTAAGTGGGTCTACAAGAGGAAAAGAGCATCTGATGGGAAGGTTGAGACCTTTAAGGCTAGACTTGTAGCGAAAGGTTATACTCAGAAGGAGGGCATTGACTATGAGGAAACCTTCTCGCCGGTAGCCATGCTCAAGTCCATCAGAATACTCTTATCCATTGCTGCATGCCTAGATTATGAGATCTGGCAGATGGACGTCAAGACTGCATTCTTGAATGGCAATCTTGAGGAGGACATCTATATGCAACAACCAGAAGGGTTCATAGCTGGTCGGAAAGGTAACTTGGTATGCAAGCTGCAAAAGTCCATTTATGGGCTTAAGCAGGCATCCAGGAGTTGGAACATCCGATTTGACCAAGTGGTCAAGTCGTTTGGTTTCATACAGAATCTGGATGAACCTTGTGTATACAAGAAGTGTGAAGGGAAAGTGATGGCCTTTCTTGTGCTTTACGTTGACGATATTCTACTAATTGGGAATGATGTAGCGGCATTGTCAACGGTCAAGGTTTGGCTAGCTGGTACTTTCGATATGAAGGATCTAGGAGAGGCGAGCTATATTCTTAGGATAAAGCTCTTTCGGGATCGCAAGCGAAAGATAATGGGATTGTCTTAAGCTGGTTATATCGATAAGGTGCTAACTAAGTTTTCAATGGATAATTCGAAGAAAGGATTGTTACCTTTCAGGCATGGTTTAGCGTTCTCCAAGGACCAGTGTCCAAAGACATAGGAGGAGAGGAATCGCATGATAGGAGTTCCCTATGCTTCAGCAGTGGGAAGTCTTATGTATGCAATGTTATGCACTAGACCAGATATTTGCTTTGCCGTTGGCATGGTTAGCAGATATCAGTCGAATCCAGGTCTAGAGCACTGGACAGCCGTCAAGCACATTCTTAAGTACTTGAGAAGGACTAAAGATTACATGCTTATGTACGGTGGTGGTGAGTTAATTCCAGTAGGATACACTGACTCGGACTTCATGTCAGATAAAGATTCGAGGAAGTCGACGTCCGGTCATCTCTTTACCTTGGGAGGTGGTGCTGTCAGTTGGAGGAGCATTAAGCAGAAATGCATTGTAGACTCAACTACAGAAGCTGAGTATGTGGCTGCTTGTGAAGCCACAAAGGAAGCTGTTTGGCTCAAGAAGTTTTTATGGAGCTCGAGGTGGTACCAGCGTCGCTGTCACCTATTACGCTTTATTGTGATAATAGTGGGGCAGTGGCCCAGTCCAAGGAGCCAAGGAACCACGGAAAAGGGAAGCACGTAGAGCAAAAATATCATCTTATCCGAGATATTGTTTAACGTGGAGATGTGACAGTCACCAAGATTGCCACCGTTGACAATCTTGTTGATCCGTTTACAAAGGCTTTGCCACAGAAGGTCTTTGATCGTCATCTAGATAGTCTAGGTCTCAGATGTAATCCTGTATGGTTGTGAGTGCAAGTGAGAGTTTGTTGGGTTTGTGCCCTCAAACCATTACTTTATATAGGAGACATTGACATTTTAATATATGGATATCAGCTTTACATTTTGTTATGTATGTTTCTTTCATGAGATGATTATTATCCTTAAGTATCATAGTAAGTAATTCGTGTATGTATGAGATACATACAAGTGAGATATGAATTGCTATTCTTTGTTACTTAGAACATGTCACAGTGGATGTTGAGACTAGGATATCTCATCAGGTTTACACTGTAGCATGATTAACTACCATTGGATGGAGTGATCAATCTCAAATCACTAGAGTGTAACTCTTAGTTAATATGCTAGTGCTTATAGTGCATTGACGGACCTGAGTTTCCTATTGACGCTCAAGGCTGTCAATCAGTCGATAGGAACTCATAACTTGTGTAAGGTACGTGTTCTCAATCTTGAGATAATTATGAACACAGACTGTGGATATGACTGCTTTGACTTACCAATCAGTGAGGTCTATAGAAGATCAACACCTGGGTATCTTGGGTATGTCATATTCATAGGGTTGTGAACATATATTGTCAAGATAGAATCTACCCTCTGATTCAGAGTAAGCATTCCCTTGAGAATGTCACCAAGTCGATTACTGAGTACTGCAGTCTTGTTGATAAGAGTTATCAACATGTTTGGTAATCATGAGAGGTGAATGGGACTCAAGGATTATAAGAAGTAATCATGATTCAGGTTGACAGTAACTGTTTATCCGACTACCTGAATATGATTGCGAATGCTGACGGTAGAGGGACATTAGTACAACATACAAGTCTAGTTATCGCTTCGGATATGTTCTTTGCGTTGGAGTTCAGTTATCGTTTTATAGTGGAGTAAACGTTAACTGATCAGTCGATTAATTTGCTGATCAAAGAGTTTGGTCATGGGAGTTAATCAACTGATCTGAGCCAACAATAAAGAGCCTAGGAGGTCCCACTCTTAGCTCCGCTAGGATGGTTGGAAAGGCAAATGAGGATGATGTCAAGACAGGTTCGATCGATCAAAGTTGTCTCGATCGATTGAAGTCTAGACAGGTTCGATCGATTGAAGATGGTTCGATCGATCGAAACCACTTTGATCGCTCGAGAGCTAGGTCGGTTCTGGGAATCTATAAATAGGGCAGCTGCGTTCTGGAAAAGTTGTTCGTCGTTTTGAACGTCAGAAGCTGCAGAAACTGTTTTGGAGCCCCAAAACCTTCAGTATCCTCTCCATTAGGGTTCCCACCAACCCTAGCCCTTCCTGCGAACATCCATAGGAGTCATAAGAGTGAAGACCATCTAGTGGAGGCTGCTGGAAGTCAGAGATTTCAGAATTGGGTTCAAGACAGTAAGGTATAATTCTTGTCCCCTCTTGTGCGCATCTATAGAGTTGATGGGTAGTAGATCCGGGTATGCCAATTAAGTTTTATAACTTGATTTTTCCGATGCGCGTTTAAACTTAGAACTTAAACCGGTTTTTCCAACACTATTTATTTGAGATCAAACCGTAATTTCCAAAAATATAGAAAATATTCTCTATGGTTTTGAAAACAATATCTATGTTTTTGTATGAATCGTAATTTATTTCCTACACTAATATGTTTTCTATATTTTTATTTTCAACCGTATTATACCAGTTATTATTTTTAAACTGCGACTATATCGCCTTTTGGGTGTGGGAGCACTGGAGCTCGACCACACCGGGCGAAATCCCCCAATTGCTTGGAGGCCACAATAGTGAGTTTATATATATATATATATATGTGTGTGTGTGTGTGTGTGTGTGTGTGTGTGTGTGTGGGTGTGTTTGCCAATCTCTCAATCTCTCACAATTCACTATCTGTAAATCTCACTCTTTCTTAATTTTATCTCCCTCTCCCAAGAACACAAACACACGCAGTGTGTATATTTATATATCTATACTCATATATATGTATACATAGATGTATATATAGTTCAAGAACGGGAAGAGAACTCTAATGACGGATTATTTGGCGGAAATTCTCAGCCTCCAATTTCTGTCCAATTACCCTCAGTGAGTATTATAAACTCACTCCCAACGTGTATATGTGTATATTGTTGTATATATAGAGGTGTATATACATATATATATATGTAATTTCCATGGAAGCTTTGAAAATGGAGTTTTGTGAAAGTTAATCAAAATCAATTTCGTGAATTGGGAATGAAAGATCTTAGTCTCAATAAGCTACGGTTCGAATACTACGGCTTAATTCATCTGTATCGCGACGTATTTTTAAATTGAAGTTTTGTCACTCATATTTTAATCACGAAAATCGAGAGATATAATCCGTATTAGTTTAATCCGATCGCGTATTCATAATCCTTGCAAAAAAATGAAGAGAACTATATATTACAAGTTATGTTTGCATTCGGATTTCAAAATGGGTCAAAAAAGGCTTAAAATTCCTAACAGGGGAGAAACTACTGAAGAAGACACAGTGGCAATCAATTGGCATGTTTACCAATCGATTGGCATTTTTCAACACTGACGACTTTTAGTAAAACGGTCATAACCTCCTTTAGAAAACTCAAAAACGCGCACTGTTTGAAGTGTTGGAAACTAGACTCAAAGACCTTTCTTTTAATATGAAATTCATCCATAAAAAGTATATCTAATATTTAGGGTATTGCTTCAAAGTAGACCCACTTATGTTCTAGTAGTGATTAAAGCATATGAAAGTATTCTTTGATGAATTCACTGGTTATTTTATATAAGATTTGATTTCTTCTCATATATCCATGGTTATCATTCCCAGTACTTTGTATTTCTGTATTAAGTCACGTGTCATTCATGTGGAGTCAGTTGTACATGCATGGTGAGTGGTGGTCAGTGTGGAAGAGAGTATGTGGTTGAGATTGTGTGTGGACACTCCCTGGTATTGGTGTACCAAAGTGTGATGTTACGATATTGCAGCTATAGTGTCTTTAAAATGCGACGGTGACAAAACTGGTCACTCCTTGGCGCCCATGGTAGCGCTAAAGTGTATGACGCCAACTTGGACATTCCCTGGCACCCATGGTAGTGCTAAAGTGTGGCCTAGTTGACACTCCCTGACATGCGTGGTATGGTCAAAGTGTGAGGCATTGGACACTCCCTGGTACCCCGTACTAAAGTGTGAGGCAAAATGGACACTCCCTATTATCCCTGTACTAAAGTATGGTCATCTTAGTGTTTCAAAGATACTAGAGTAAGAGAGTTGGGTGATGTGTTGTCGAGAGAAAATAATTGGTAAGATGAGAATGGTTGTATTGGTCTCATGCACGGTCACATGTTTCATAAATTATAATACCACCCTTACTGTTTCATAAGTGAATTCATTTCCATATTGTTAACCTGTTGAATAATGGAACTGTGAAATGTAAAATAGTAATTGAGTATGTCTTACATTCAAACATATGTTTTTAAAACTCACCAGCTTCTTCAAGTTGACGGCGTTGATGCGCCCTGGATATTCGTGTCTATGCTTTTCAGGTTATGATCCGGCAGAATTGTACGATTATGCGAACTGAGAACAACTACCCGAAGAGGATTTTTTTATTATATGTCTTACGTTATGAACTAAACTTGTAACTAGGATGACTGTAATAGACATTATTGTTATTTTGCTTCAAGGCGGGTTGTGCCTTTAGTAATCACGTGCTGTAATAAGTATTAATTTGGTAAAATTTTGTAAGCCTTGATTATTCTACTCTGATAATAAACTTTTACTGTTCGATGTTTGGGACAGAAATGATCCTTCAAACTGTCACGACCTATGGGTCCATAAAGGAAATTAAATGCTTTCCCTATTTATGCTACGTCGGGGCGTGACAGGTAATACTACACATTGAGTGGCATGACTTGATATTATACCATGATCTTTATCATTGTCTTTATTTTACTCTGATTCATGTTATCTTTGATTTAATGTATAGTTTAATGAGACCTTTGCTATGTCCATGAGTGACGTCATTGATAAGAGATTAACTGCATTTTAAGATGTTGAATAGTAACAGGTGAGGAGTGTGGTTGATGTAATCACTCAACTTTGTATTCAATGTTGGTGGCATTTATGCCCTAGATGTTCCAATGTCTAGAGCTTTGCAGGTGTTGAGGACGTGAGACTGATATTTCGCCGGACTTGGAGCTGCAGACTTGAAGACGAAGACATGTTGTTGAGTCATAGCTAGTTTATATATCTGTTGTACTGCTGTTATTATTGTTATAGGTCTCAGACTATAAGTTAGCTATTGTAATAGATTTAGTAGACTTTTATAATTAGTACTTGGGCATATGTTGCTTCCAAATCTTTTATATTTTCGGTGTAGCCTCTAATTATGATAATAACATACATTTCTATGATAACATCCTCCTTATCATTGTGGTTGTTAGTTTGAGTAGATGACAATTCAATTTTTCACCAGTCACAGGCCTACGGGAATAAAAAGGAATTTATTTTCTCTATTTTTGCTTTTCCGTGGCGTCGGGGCGAGACAACTAAACAACAAACATAAGTTGTTGCCAAATGGCCGTAACTGAGCTTGCCAACTTGGTAACTAAAAGCAAGCTCATATCTTCTTATGATTGATAATGTAGTAACAATTTACAAATATGAGTTTTGAAACCCAAGCATAACATTAAGCATACCAGACTTATGCAGATTGTTGTTTAATTTTTCCACAATTGAGTCATCAATGTTAATATCTCATAGCATAGAAGAAATAACTTCCTGAGTAATATCTTTTACCTACATCTTGTCCAAAAAAAAAAAACACAATCCCACATTCAGGATCAAGCCTTCCACATTTTCTAACATTATTATCCACTGACGAGTGTAGAGAACTTCACATTCTCCTCCATTTTATTGGGTCTATATGTTTCAAAATCAGTATAAGGCTCACTTTAATCATTGATGTTGGTGTCAGTTGGTTGTGCAAAAGGCACTGTTTCCTGTGGCATATCTTCTTCCAGCATTTCATCATAAAACATCACATTCTAGGATTGCTTGTAAAGACATTCATAACCCTTTACAACCATAGGTGTTGGAATCGGTTTATTCCAATTAGTCGATTCAAGCTTCATACAACCCTTTATGGTTCACAATTCAAAATTTTGAACTTTAAAGCTTTAATATTCTAGTAAAAAAATTTCCAAAATAGTTTCAGCCTGGGTAATGCATGGAAACTGTGTTCTAAGGTTGTATTGTTCACTTTAAGCATGAATCATTGTACGCATAATTTTATATGTATACAGTGTTTACATATATTTTATTAGTATTTGTTTTCTAAAAGAAGTGAATCTTGACATTAGCAACTCAACATATATGAATGAGTAAGTAACGACTCATAATTAGGGCAAACAATCCCGATTTGATTCATCATCTAACAACTATGTCTACAACTACTGTGTATCAAACAATAGTTAAAAACCTTAAATGGCCCCCCGTTTTCCCAGTGTGTTTCCACGGTTGTCAAACTCCTTAGTATGCCTACTAACATTCTCATCCATAAGCCCCCCATTAGTATTGTTGCTCCCATTGTAACACTCCAAATCATCATAATGTTAGAGCAACTTGGGCACTTCAGCGTGGAAGTTAATGAATTCGTAGATCGAGCCGCCTTGTTTACTATGATTCCTCAACCGATACTCTTGAGGCGGGTTCTAGATGCTCAACAATCCGATGAGGAGGCCGTGCCTACCGATTACGCATTTCTAATGGCGAGGCACTTGATGTTATTGGTGGCTTTGAACTTTTTCTTGAATGAAAAAACCTGATCTTCTTCATCAGTAGCCCTAATGATAATATCAGAAAATGGCTTTCAAGGCTTTGACAATTTTACTCCAATATCATGCAAGTCAGGGAGGCAGAACTTGTCCAGATCAATAGGTTTGATCTTCAATTGCACTTGTAAGAAAGATAGTGCCCCATCCCCATCTAAATTCTTGTAATTATTGGATAGTAATTCGTCCAAAAGATCACTAACTCCATTCCGGTCTTAGTCATCGATCCTGTTCAATCATATATAAAAGAACTTATCAGGTAAATAATAATAAGGCCCTAATTGGAATGACTTCTGAAATGAATGTGTGGGCCCAAAAGTGGTTTTGGGACCCAAAACACATATAGTAGCCTGTTTGGATAAATTTTAAGCACTTTAGAGCTCCAAAAAAATGATACAGGAAGCATATTTGTGGGTTATAATGAAATGATTTTATCTTGTAATATCAAAAGCCACAACTAATCCACACAGGTCCTGATAATATCAACTTAAAACTGATAAAACACAAGTTCATGTTTTTATCCAATAGAGTTCGCTGACCAACTAATTCATTTTCCTGCGATTCAACATTTGAACCAGTTGGTTTTGGTATTGAGCCATAACTATCAGGACTAAAAATTTCCCGTTCCAATTTCTCTTGAGAGGACATCATTGTACTATCATTTTGAGGAAGCACTAGTAAGTATTGATGATGCTTATAACTATACTAGAAGGTGAGATGTGTGCACCGTGCTGGATTTGTAATGTATCACATACTTTATCAGCTACCAAATGCAACCACCTTTGCAATTGAGTTGAGTGTTGTATTTGCTGTGAATAAATGAAAATAAATTATACAACTATCAAGGAAAATGCAAAGAAAATATACAATTAAATGGGGCAACCCACATAAAATAAAAACAGCATTCATATACCCAAAAAAAAAAACTTCCAAAAGTTTCATAACAAAAATAAAAAGTCTCATGAATCACAAAATATGTTATTGATTTTATGGCTTAAATATCCCAAGCCTGCAAGCTTCTAGCCACCACGGGTAAGGGTTTTGTAACACCTGTACTCGAATTTTTTTTAACTATCTCGTAAATATGCATTAATAAAATAATTAGTGTATATGATGGATTAAGGGGAGGTTGTGGACTCAACCATGGAAAAGTGTATAGTGAGGAACACATTTGGAAGTCCCTAGGGAGGTGGGACATCATGTATTGAAGTGGGACCTAGTAAAGGGCCAATAAAACTTGCACTTTAATGTTAAATGCACTTATATGATTAAATGAGAATTTGTTTAAAGTTACTTTTATATTATATTGCTATATGTGTTAGCTTTTGGTACCAGTTTGGGTACCCACATAAGGGCATAAATGAATAGAATTCATAATTAGTAGGTACGATAGCAACTTCCTAAAATATTTGAGACCCATACGGGACTTAGACACTCATTTAGATAATTGGGTAGTTAATGGAATATATAAGGGATCTCATAATAGAACTTAAGAAGTTGAGGGGAGGTATATGGAATTAAGGGTCACGAGTCATAATTGCATGACTTTAGGAGATGACACCTAGTGTTTCACTTAATTGAACAAAAGGAAAAACAATTTGGAAGAGAGAGAGAGAGATTTGGTGCAAAGAGTGAGAGAGATACATAGCTCCATTGCCGTAATTCTGTGGGGTCATCGCTGTTGTTCATCCGATTTGCGAACCGACACCATATTCGGACTCATGGAGGTGAGATGATCATTTATGTACCTTTCATTTATGTTTTAATTGTCAATTTTAGTGACTCGTTCTAATTGGTGACACGCAGTTTTACCAAAAACGTGTAGGATTTGCTCTGAAGTGAGAATTGAACAGGAATTGTTAAGGATTCAACACTTCTTAGCTTAATTCGGGTAGAGTTTGTTAGAGGTGAGTTTTCTAACTCAAATTGATTGTGGTTTAAAGTGTTTAGTGCTCTAATTATAATTGGAATTCGTAAATTCATGTTTATAAGCTATGATAATGCTAGAATTGTGATTAACATGTCAATTATGTGAAAAATTGTCATGCTTATGTAGTTATGTGTCTCTGTGTTATGTGATCAATGAATTCTTGGGAAGATAATTCATTGTGGTGTAATAATGGAGGAGAAGGAGAAGAAACCCGTTTTTTCCAAGGAATAAAAGTGGCTATGGGACCAACGGAAAGGTCTTCTGATCGGAATGAATCATTAACCCGATAGTTCAGTGATCACTTGTCACACCCCAACCTGCCTCAAGTGGATTAGGACACGTATAACAATGCCACCAAGGCACATCCCAAGTGGGTATAACATAAATCAAGTTTAAACTCTCTTTTAAAATATTTATAAAGCTCATTAGCATGTAACTAACCCTAAGGGTAAAATGGTAATTTAAAAATTTTTGTCGGGATATATCTCAAAATATAGCTCTTCAAATAAGAAACCCAACGTTGGAAATGGCGCGTGAATACGAACTTCCTAGACCAAGTTATGCTCATTTAAATATTGAATTTGATTGTGCCCAAATTGTGCTAGAGCATTCTGCCAAGTTTGTGCTCAAGCACAAATATTGTGCTCAATCCAACTTCTGCAAAGACAAGTTCTGCCAAGTTTATACTGAAGCACAAATATTTGTGCTCAATCCAACTTCTGCAGAAGCAAATTTTTTCTGCTGCTAAAACTCTATTTTTTTACAAGTAAAAAACATTCCATAATCATATGAGACTTTTAGAAAAACATTTCAAAACATCCCTAAAACCTTCCAAACATTAACCCAACATATAAAGCTCCATTACAACCACAATTGGATCATAAAAAGAACCATTAAACCTCAAATGTTGCCAAACTTGCACAAACATAGAAAACTTATTGGGAAGAAGTTCATAATAGCAAACAAATTGATTACAATCAAAACTTGTCCAAAATGATTGCAACAACAATCCGAACTTTCTAGAAAGGTCCAACCTCAACCAACTTACACATACCCATAGTTATAACTCAAGGAAATGCATAGAATTCACAAAGTAAAACTTCAAACCACCAACTACACATATTACAACATAAGTCTAAGGAATCCAAAACAACAAATTACAATATACTACAAGTCTATGCACGTAGTTAAACAAGTCCAATGATTTAGACCAATTCCCAAACGCACTTCATTTCCTCTCCGAGTATTGCTCCGAACCTGCGGTGGTTGTTATTTACTACAAAAGAAAAGGAAAATGGTTTTCTTAAGCATTACTCTCAGTGAGTAATCTAAACATGATTGAATGCTTAACATGTGCAATGCTACAATTTAACACATAACTCATATACGTGATAGGTGAATTACTGGTTCGATGATTCATTCAGACCCAAAGACCTTCCCTTGGCCCCGTGGCCACTTCTATCCTAGGACATCCACTCTCAAATGGATTTTTTCTCTTTCTCCTCCCTTATTACTCTCAATAATGAATAATTCCCCCAGGTGTTCATTGATCACCACATAAGCACATAAGTGTGACAATTTTACATATTGAGATGACATTCACAATTATAGCAATTCCATGACTACTGTGCATGAATTTACTAATTATACTCATATTTGAAGCATTTAACTAGTTAAACCATAATCAATTTAATTAGAAAACTCACCTTATCCGAATTCTACCCCAAATAAGCTAAGAAATGCATAATTCTTAACAACTCTTGTTTAATTCTCACTCTAGAGTAAATCCTACATGTTTTTGATAAATCGTGTGTCACCGACTAGAATGAGCCACTAAAATACGATGATTAAAATATAAAAGAAAGGAATAAAAATGACCATCTCACCTCCACAAGTTCGAATATGGCTTCGGTTCGCGAATTGGACGAAGAACGATGAATGACGAACGACGATGAAACAACGAAATTACGGCATCGAGGTCTCGTGTTGTTCTTTCCTCTCTTGGTGTCTCTCTCTCTCTTAGTCTAATTTCTTTAAATTTGTGAGACTAAGCTCCTACCCAAGACACCTAGCAAACACATGGAATGTGTTGGCAAAGATTTACTCATTTTCCGTTTACACCTCCAAAATTTCTTAAGTTCTTATTATGAAATCCACCAAATGTTCCATTAACTACCCAATTATCTTAATGAGTGTTTGTCTAAATCTGGTATGGGTCCCAAACGTGGTCTAAAATATTTTATGAGGTTGCTATCGCACCTACTATTATGAATCTTTTTCAATTATACCCTTACATAGGTACCCAACTAGTACCAAAAGCTAACATATAACATCATACACTATGAAAAAAACTTTCAACAAGTATTCATTTAATCATTTAAATGCATTTAACATGTAAAATGCAAATTATATTATCTGGGCCCTTCACTAAGTCCCACTTCAATACCTGGCCCAATCTACTTGGGACTTCCATCTCTGTTCTTCACTGAACACCTTTCCATGGCGAGTGCAAAGCCTCCCCTTAATCTATCATATACACTAATAATATGAATTAATGCATATTAACATGATTATTAATCCCTTTTTTTGAGTACGGGTGTTACATTTTTCCCTCCCTAAAAGGAAGTTTGGTCCCCAAACTTACTCTTACCTCAAGTGTCCAATAAGTGCTTGTACTTGGCTCGAATTTCATCCTCTTGTTCCCAAGTAGCTTCCTCGACTGAATGACTACACCATTGCAACATCACAAGAGGAATCACTTTAGTTCTCAATACTTGATCCTTTCTGTCAATGATTTGTATCGGATGCTCTACATAAGTCACATCTTTCTGATTCTCTAGCAGTTTTAGAATGATGACATGTTTTGAATCTAACACATAATGTCAAAGCATTGGTACGTGGAATACATCGTGAATATTCACCAATTCTTTTGGCAATTCCAAGCAATAAGCTAATGGTCCCACCCAATTAAGAATCAAGTAAGGTCCTACGTACCTCGGACCTCGCTTACCAAATCGTGTTAGGTCCTACCAACACATAGTCACCTACCTCTAACTCCAACGGTCTCCTACCCATATCTTTATAACTTTTATAACGACTTTGAGCCACTTGTAACCGTTATCGGTAGTGATTTGAATTATTTTCGATCCCAAAATATATTTTTCAACAGCTTTTGTCCAACAAACCGATGATCTACACTTTCTTCCATACAATGCCTCATAAGGCGTCATTCCAATACTATTAACAGTAAATGAGTTTCTCAATCGGCCTTGAAATCCATAACACATACTCTCAACATGTCTTCGAATATCTGAATCACTCTTTCAAATTGACAATCGGACTGGGGATAAAATGCGGTACTAGAATGTAAAGCTATCCCCATAGCTCTCTATAAGCTTTCCCAAAATCAGGTGTCACGATCTGACACTATCGACACTGGTGCCCCATAGAGTCTAATAACTTCTCTGATATAAATCTCTACAAGCTTTGACGGATTCTTAGTCTTGATCGGTAAGAAATGGGCTGACTTAGTCCAACAATAACCCAGATGTTATCATTCAACTTTAGAGACTTTGGAAATCCCGAGACAAAATCCATCATGATATGCTCCCACTTCAACTCCGGTATCTCTAGAGATTGTACTTCCCTCCGTGTCGTTGATGCTCCATTTTCACTTTTTGGCAAGTCATATACCTAGCAACAAATTCTGTGACTTCTCGCTTCATACCAATCTACCAATAAATCTTTCGTAGGTGTCTGTACATTTTGGTGTTACCCGGATGCACTGAATATCTTGTATAGTGAGCTTCTTCCATAACTTTGTTCCTCAGATCTCCAACTTTAGGAACACATAATCGATTGATATACCATAGCACACCATCTTGGAAGCTAAACTTTGGCCTTCTACCCTCAGTTAATTCATCCATAATCTTCTTAAAATTTGAATCTATATGCTGATTAGACTTTATTTTAATAATTAGACTTGGTTGTGCCACAATTGCAGCCATTAAACCACCTTCAATTCAAGGGACTACTCCAAGTTTTAATTGTTCAAACTCTTTTACTAACTTTTCTTGTCCCATCAAGGTATAAGCTAAGTTTTTCGATGACTTCCGACTTAAAGCATCAGTGAGTACATTCGTCTTTTCAGGGTGGTACTGAATCTTCAAGTCACAGTCTTTCATAAGCTTTAATCATCTTCTTTGCCTTATATTGAACACCCTTTGAGTGAATAAGTACTTTAAGCTTTTGTGATCGGTGAAGATTTCACAAGTCTTCCCGTATAGATAATGCCTCCAAATCCTTGAAGCGAATATTACCGCCGCTAACTCCAAGTCATATGTTGGATAACTCTTCTCGTGAGGTCTCAATTATCGTGAAGCATAGGCTATCACTTTGTCATCTTGTGTTAGCACACATCCCAAACCTTGATGAGAAACATCATTGTAAATTATAAAATTCCTAGTACTTGATGGAATTGTAAGTATCGGTGTCGTAGTCAACTCCTTTAATGCCAAGAAACAATCTTTGTACTCTTTTTTCCATTCAAATAGTACATCTTTCCTCATTAGTCATGTCATTGGCGTTGTGATTCTAGAAAAGTCTTTAATGAATCTTCTATAATATCCAACTAACCCCAAGAAACTTTGAATCTCTAACACATTTGTTGGCTTTTACCAATTCATAATAGCTTCAATCTTCGGTGGGTCTATAGAAATACCCTCTTTAGAGATCACATGTCCTAGGAAAGTGACACTTGTAAGCCAAAACTCGCTTTTTTTCAACTTTCCAAACAACTATTTCTCTCAAAGTTGTTGTAAAACTAATCTCAAGTGTTGTTCATGCTCCTCTGGACTCTTAGAATAGATGAGAAAATCATCAATAAATACAATTACAAACTCATCTAGATAGGATTTGAAAAAAAAGTTTATCAAATCCATAAAGGCAGTTGGCGCATTAGTAACCCCAAACGGCATCACTAGGAATTCATAGTGTTCGCATTGAGTCCTAAAGGGTGTTTTCTCTACATCCCCATCTTTAACTCTCAGTTGGTGATATCCAGGCCTTAAGTCAATCTTCAAAAATAACTCAGCCTCTTGAAGCTGATCAAATAGATCGTCGATGCATGGCATGGATATTAGTTTTTGATTATTACCTTGTTAATTTTTCGATAATCGATGCATATAGGCATTGTTCCATTATTCTTTTTCACAAATAGCATTGGTGTACCCCAAGGTGACACTGTCACACCCGTCCTGGAAAATAAATCATTTTAAATGCATAATTTGCATTTTTGGAAATTATTAATGTTTATTAATAATAATGATTAGGGTTGACTGTGAGTCAACGTGGAGTGTCAATCGAAGACATGGAGATGTGAAAATTCATGAGGAACTTTGCATGATTAAATGGCATTTATATGATTTAAATGTTATTTGACTTATCTGGTAAATTGCGAATAGTAAATTTACATGTGTAGTACATTTTCTGATAATTTTGATCTTGATTAAGTTCGTTTTGAATGTATAGTGATAACCTATGTAATACATTGCATAAAAAGGTAGGTTATTTAGAAATTCCACGAAATTAGTTTTCAAAACGTAATTACAACGACAATCGGAACTTAGACGAAAACTTTTATAATTTAAGGTTTTCACTTGTGAAGTAATAATTTGGACGTGTGCGACGTTTCGGGGGATAAATAAAAGTTTTGGAAACTTGTGGAGAGGTAAACACAATTATGAGAGTCGAGCCTATAAATAGAAAGTGGCAAGATATTTGTTCATTAAAACATTTTCTAAAAACCTAAGTTGAGAGCTGAAGGAGATTTGGTTGCTTCGGACTTCAAGGCACTAATTGACGTCCGTTCGCTCGTCAATATTTCACCAAATTTTAGATTTGAACTCCTTGGGGTAAGAGCTTCATTTTGATAGTTGTTAGGCCATGTTTGGCTAAGTTTTATAAAATTTCTAATTCTAGGAATTTGGAGAAAACCATGTAATACTTGTAGGAATTACTTATAATCAGAGATTTGACGTTTAATCGGACTCTTATTACTTTCCCAGAATTTAGAGAGATATCACTCGAGGTATGAATTCTAGGCTTATGAATTATAGAGAATTTACATGTCTTACATATTCGAAGTGATATTTTGGATCCGGGCAAAATTCATGTATTAATTAGGCCCGTTAATTATGCACGTGAAAATGCAAGAAAAGCACGTATATATATATGATTCTATGATGTTATGTGTTCATATGGGTCAAAGGGGAGTTAGTGCAATTTCATTCAGGCAGTAAGCTCCTCGATGTTTGAGGATTTATGTAGCGATGGCTACAGTGCATGGTTTGGGAGAAGGCATGGCATAGTGTATGGTTTGGGAGAAGGCCCTGCCAGGACACTTGGATGAGTGGTTGGGGAAAAGGCCCTCCATGACATCAATTTCATAGTTCCATTACCGGATGAATGTGTATCTCTCTCCCCTGAGACAAGTCTATTTGAGTATCGATGTTTAAAACATAAATTTTTATATAAACATATGTTTAGAATTGTGCACTTAGCATATAGCTGAGCAGTGGAGATTTACTCCATTGCAGGTGAGAAGAAGAAAGGCAAGAATAAGCTTGAGAAGTGAGGCCATGAGACGACGGGAGGGGAGGGATCATCCTAGTATATGTTTTTGTTTCCATTCCAAATGTTGTAATTTTGTAAAGTTAGGCTATGTCCTTAACAAGGGAACCATGGAATGGTTATGTAACATTATAATAGGTGGTAAGAATTACTTTGGTCTGGTTGTAATAAATCTGAACTCTTCGATTCGCGTTTTGTATACTTAACTTGTCAAATTTGGAATTTGAAGGATATGTTGTTGATATTTTTATGAATTAAGCCAAATTGACCTTAACTTGTTCAATTTTGTCTTCTTTTCAATGTTTAGCAAGATTTATGTTAATCTTTATAGCCGTATTTGGTTTGAAAGTTTGGATTAAAAGTATGAGGGTTGAGAGGTTTACAAATAGGTGTGGTTGAATGGATCCTTATCAAATCACAGTGATCTCTGCAAAATGATCCTTCTCTCAACTGATAACTGCTCAATCACGGGGCATTACCTCGAGTTGACACATGTTCTTCAGTTATTCTTCCATAATCAACACGTGTCCATTACCAGTTGTCTTTTTAAATAGAGTAAAGTAGCAAACTGCCAGTAACTACTTCCGTGTTACTTTCTACTCAACTAATTATCCTGCCATGTCACATCCCTTGTGTCACTTTCTCATTAGTTGGATTAAATTCATCACAAACAGTGGGCAATGGTCGATTTTTCGGCAGGAATTTCATCAAGATACTCCCACGCCTTTGGATCAATGTCCTTAATCTCTTCCATGAACCCATTAAATTTATGGACTTGGTGGGTACTCTCAACATTCCACACAAGTTTATTTAAGTATGCATTTTTAAACTTTATGGCAAAAATTACTCTACACATGCCGGAGGCAATAGCGATGATACCCATCAGGCTCTTAAACCCTACATTACGCTGATTCACCGTAGAAAGGATACCTCTATGTCGATCGAATGTCAAACAAATACCTTCTCTGCTAGGCACAACATATTTTCTTAGTAATTTCAAAAACCACATCCATGTTTCAGCTTTTTCCTCATCAACAATGGCAAATGCTAATGGAAAATTTTGATTATTTGCATATGTTCCCATAGCGATTAGTAATTTGCCCTTATATTTCCCATACAAGAATGTGGCGTCGATACTTATGACGGGGCGACAGTGTTTGAACCCATCAATGGACACCTTAAATGCCCAAAATACTCTTTCAAAGTTTTCACAATCGCACTACCACCGTTCACATAGAACAATTTTACAACCGTTCCAGGATTATACTATTGAATTGCAGCCATGAACTTGGGCAATTCTGTGTATGATGTACACCAATCCCTTTCGTATTCCACGCCTTCTTGTATGAGATGGTGTACAAGTACTTATCTTTCACCTTCTCCAATATCACTGCGATGTTAATAGATGAGTACTCCTTAATCATTGGCATTATGTCCCTCGCTACTAGCCGAGCACTTATGTTTCTGTGACCAAGGTTCATCATAGGGGACACACAAGTATGGCTTTGCTCGACCTTTATGACTTCAAACATCCCGTGTCATTTCAATCTTGCATTTAGTTGCCACTTGCAACCTTGTGATGCCAATTCACATTTCAATGACCAATGATTCGGATTGGTTTGATCCACCGCGTACCATTGATGTGTTCTTATCAAGTACAACTCCATAAATCTCTAAAGATCATCTTTGGTTTTGAACATCATGCCCTTCACCAATTTATCTCGATCTAAATTCCATTACCTTCCCTCAATGTTTGGAGCATAACATGCCTCTGCAGTATGGATGCCTAAGTTAAAGGATGTAAAAGTTGATGAACGAGGCTCATACAAAGCATTTTTAGGATTTATTTGGGTAGTCGGCTCAATATCTTCGATAACATCGTCTTCCTCATCCCCTCAATATACTCTTCTGTATGCACATCTTCTTCATCCGCATTTTTCAGAGTTAAGTTGGTGTCCATCAATCTATGTGCCCAATCATCACCATATCCACAATCATCTGAATCGAACTGCATATGAATTGCTCATTCTGAAACAATGTCTTGCATCGGACTCCTGTATTAAGTCTAATTATTTTGCAATGGATTTGAACGATCCATTTGTTGTGTAGACGTGGAAGGCAATAACATTATATTCACAACACTATCCATTTACTACCTTCACATTTGCAAATTCAAGTGTAAGTAATCAATGATACATCGTGTCGTTGATGTGTCGCATGGTTAGGTACCCTTTCAAGTTTTTGTTTATCTAAAGATGTAAAATTAGTGGTCGTCATGTTTTATTTGGTTCATTGATTTCATAACATTTAAAATTTGGGGGAGCATAGCATTTCAAAATTGGGCAACATAGTATTACAAAATTAAGGAAGCATTACAATCTCTATACAAGTGTGTATGTGTTTGTATGTATATACATTGTGGCTCTATAAGCGTGTTTATGTATGTATGTGTCTGTGTGTATTGTGTATCTGTGTGTGTATACATTATGTATCTGTGTGTGTGTATGTTTGTATGTATATGTGTGTGTTTGTGTGTATACAACTTTAACGGCCTCTTCTTCATCGGGGGCATGATTACTGGTGGTTCCGATAGATATCGCTTGATGGCCTCGAAGGCTTGCTGATGCTGAGCCTTCAACCTGAATTCTTCTTCGGCCTTCAGCTTGAGTAACGAGGACCAAACATGTGTCCGTCCTGCGCAGTTTGAAATGAACCTCCTCAGAAAGCTGATTTGCCCGAGCAGTCTTTGGAGTTCTTTTTTGTTATTCGGGGGTTCTGCTGCTTGAATAGATCGGACCTTGTTCTTATCAATCTCAATGCCTCTTTGCTGTACTAGGAAACCAAGAAAATTCCCTGCTGATACACCAAAAGCACACTTCAAGGGATTCATCTTAAGCCCATAAGTCCTCATTATTTCAATTGATCTTCTTAAGTCGGCCAAATGCTTCTCGTGTGTGGCCGATTTCACAACAACATCATCGATATACACTTCCATGATTTTTCCAATCATATCATGGAAGATCGCGTTCATGGCTCGCTAATATGTTGCTCTAGCATTTTTCAATCCAAACGGCATTACCACCCATTCAAATGTTCCAATCGCTCCTGGACATCTGAAGGCGGTTTTTGGAACATCTTCTTCGGTTATGTATATTTGATTGTAACCCGAATGCCCATGCATAAAGGATAGAATTTTATGTTTAGGCGCAGCATCAATGAGCTGATCGGCCATAGGCATGGGGTATTCATCCTTGGGGGTTGCCATGTTCAAATTTCTAAAGTCAATACAGACCCTTATCTTGCCATTTTTCTTGACTACGGGTACGATATTTGAAATCCAATCAACATACCTGGTTGTTCTTATAAAGCCGACCTTAAATAGTCGTTTAATTTCCTATTTAACCTTAGAACGACCTCAGGGGACATTCTTCTAGGCAATTGCTTGAATGGCCCACACCCTTCCTTGATCGGTAATCGGTGTTCTACGAGCTCCCTTGCAAGGCCGGGCGTTTGATGGCAATCCCAGGCAAAACAATCTTTGAATTCTCTGAGTAGAGAAATCAACGATTCTTGGAAATCGGGCTTGAGCAACTGATTAACGAAAGTAGGCTGATATTCTCCATTTGCCCCCAAATCGACCTCAAGAAGAGGATCTTGCACATCGGCTTTCAAGTCGTCGAGCTTTGCTGGGGCCGATGCCAACTCGTCGAGGTTTATGCAATCCATCAAGACTTCTTGTTCTTCTAAGATATAGGCCATATTAGCCGATGACATTTGTGCTCGTTTATCTACCAGAAAAGCTTGGATTCTGGCTAAACTGGCCTGCACGGCCAGTGCTCTTTTATGCTTCACTGATGATGGGTTCTGGTCCATTGGAGGTGTTAAATTCTCCATCGTCGTCGATTGACGTAATCACGATTGATGGCCGATCGAGTTGTTTATATACATGAATTGACTAGTTCTTCTGGTCCTTTACCAGGGTAGCCGATCTTGGCCTACCGTTTTTATCTATTCTAATGAATTTGACGGGGCCGATATCGTCTTCATACAAAACGGCCTCCGAGCATTGAACCCGGGCAACAAAAGGCTTATGATCAGCCCACAAAACCTCCACTTCATCCCCATTCCAGAAAATTAGGAACTGATGTAAAGTTGATGGAATACACCAGCTGGTGTGGATCCAGTCTCTGCCGAGCAAGGCATTGTATGAAGCTCCATAATCCACCACAAAGAATGCTATCATGGTGGTCATCTTCTCCACTATGAGCTCTACTGGGAGAATCCCCTTTGTCTTTGCTGGTGTTCCTGTGAACCCACAGACTGTGAGCTCGGTCGGGATCAACACTTTCTCATCACGCTGCAATTTTAGCAACATAATTGATGGCAGGATGTTCATTGCTGCTCTGTTATCGATCAACACTCTTGAATATGTCACTCCATCAATAGCCGCATTAATGTATAACGGCTTTAGATGCTGTGACATTCCTGTTGCTGGTTTTTCAAAGACTACTTTCGCGGGTTTCTTTCCTTGTTCATCCTCGATCTTTGGCCTAATTACCGAGACCTTTGGCTTTTCCGTCTTTACTTCTTAGTTGACAATTACTGGAGTTGACGGACCCTTATCCTCCTGCACATCAACCCCACTCTTGCTCCCCTTGTCGGGCATTGCTCCGAAAGACATTGGCAACGTGTACACCATATTTACCGAGAAATCTTTTGGAATACTTCCAAATTGGATGTATCTATCCAGTGATTCCTCATAATCGGAAGCGATATCGGCCATTTCCAAGTTCGACTCGTTCACTTCAGGAATCGATGTTGTTTCAAGCTTCTGAGGCTTTGTATCTCGGTCTTCAGCCTCGATCTTTTCCTTACCTTTACGGCTTAGGATCATTCTCGGCACCATGTTCTTTTGTTTATTTGCCCGCTTCTTCTCCAAATGGTATTTGGCTTCCCAATCCCTAGCCGACTGCCTTAGCCTTTGCATCATTCTCTTCTTGATTTTGCTGAAGTATGCATGCTCTGAGAATTTGGGGTGCTCCACTCTTTTCCATTGGTTCACTTCAGCTCATGGTGGAACGACCATCCGCGGGGCTCGGTCTTGGCGTTGGTGCATTTTCTGTCTCACGTCCCTGTTTTCTTGCCTCGATTCATTACGATAATGCTCACGCTTCTGGGAATCGGGCTTCCTGGGGTACTCCTGGTTAGGTTAAGTGAGGCAGGTTTGAATCGGCCTTCTCGGACTTGGTGGTCGAGACGCCTTCTCCTTCTTTGCCTCGGTGTGTTCAATTACCTCAGCCTTGCATTTAGGACATAGCCCTAGCTCGATCAACTCGACCATCCATTGCAGTGTCGGGACCCTATCTGTTTCAGCCTTGGTTCTGTCTGACGTAACTCTAGAAGCCAATCTTTCTTTTGCCTGTGGGTTTACTCTCGCGCTTATTTCTGCGGCATCAGCTCCTCTGAGATCAATTTTCTCCCTTGGCCTGCGCAGGATGGTGAAATCGGGAGCCACCATGTTTGCCCCCACTATCTCCGGAAATGGATTGCTGTCAATTCCCATTACGTCTTTTTCTTTCTCGTCAAACTTTAGATTCCCCTTATCGATCATATCCTGCAACACACTTCAGAACACCAGGCAATTATTAGTGTTATGGCGCCAAGAGATATGCCATTTGCAATACTCTTTGCCTTTCAGCTCGTTGGCCGAAGGTAATTTAACGTCGTGAGGTAACCGAATTTGCTTTTCGGCTAACATGAAGTCAAAAATTTGATCAACCATCGCTATGTTAAATGAGTATTGTTTGCCGGCCTTAAAAGGCTGTTTCTTGACCGATGACTGTTGTGTCTCGTTCGGATTTGGCAACGGTTGACACAAATAAGGCCGTTTCGAAACGATCTCAGCCACATCAACCTCGGTGTTGATTTCGCAGTCGGCGACATGAATATCATAATTGGGATCCCTATAATAGGTTACCTTGGATGAATTCTTCCATTCCTGTTCCTCCTCGAGCATACGCTCATATCGGGAAGCCCGGGTTGCCAATTCAAATAGGTCGCGGAAACCTATGCCTTTAAACTTTTTCCATAGCTCAAAGGTGAGCCCCCCCATAGCTATATTGACAAACTCTTCTTCGGGCAAAATCACCTTGCAGCGGTGTTTTGCCCGTTTGAACCAGGCAATATTGGCTTATGTGGATTCATTTGGAAGCTGACTTAGCCTAGTTAGATCGCCGAACAACGGGTTAATCCTTCCCCAATGTTGGTTTGAATTTTATCCGTTTAGACAAATCAGTGGATCCTTGATGGTGATGTCTGGTCGGGCTATAACCTTGGGTGGGTTCACGGTCTCCCCTAAGATTTCCTTGCCATCCCTCTTTGGCGGTGTAATGTATTTTTCAGTCTGGGAGGAGGAAGGGGCTTTCTGGCTTGCCCCCAACCCAACCCGAGACAGGGAAGTTGGTGGAATCGACGGCTGTGGAAGATCACTCGCTTGATGCTCCTACTCCGTCATTTCACGGAGCATCTCACTCACTTGGGTAAAGGTTTGGTCTTGCCTAATGGACATCTTAGCCAATCGTTGGTTGAACATTCCCATTAAGTGATTACTTATGTTTGACAAGTCTGCCTGACTGGCTACTGAGCTAATAACTAGGTCTATGACAGTTTCTATGATAGGGTCTAAGAAAGGTTCGCGTGAGCCTACCTCCTGAGAAATTCCCTTAGATCGTGTTCCCTTTCCAGCCATTTGACACGGGGTCCCACCAGGTGTAACAACCTGTATTTTCATTTAATTATATGTATTTGCCTTTGACATATTTAAATTTAATTTGAATTTCCATGTTTAATCTGTTTTCGTAGGATCATTTTAAATTTGCAACTCTCATGTGGAAATTGATTTCTTGTTTTATTTCATAATTAAAATTCTTTTGGGGTCGAATTGCAATTTTATAAAATTTAGCAACACCTGCGTTGAATTTCAAATCTGTATTTCAAAATGGTGAAAATAATTTCTTTTGACTTAAACAGTATTTTTATAAAATCGGGAAATCATTTCCTACATTAAAATGAATTTTCTGTATTTTTGTGGTGATCACCGTGCCGCGAAAAATACCAGTTTGTGTCCTAAACTGTCCGCGCTATGCTAAACTTCCACAGATTTTGGAAGTGATGTAAAGTTGGACATGACATACACTTTACTTTCCATTTATGGAAACTAATCATTTGTTAGGGCCTTGTTTGGATAATGCTTTATTGTATGTGTAATTGTTGTGCCATAAGCTTGTTTTCCCAAACAACATCAAATTGCCCCCTACTAGCCTAGTGTTGCCTCTTCAAAATTTGCAGAGATTGTATATATACATATGCATTTGTGTATATGTGGTTTGTAATTAAATTAGAAATCATTTTTAATTTGTTGAGTATTCTTGATCTAACTTGGGCACCAAGATGTAAAGTTTGGTTTTGCTATAAGTATACACTCCCATACTCCCTCAATCACACAATCTGCACATCTCCAAAATCTGTAAACAGAGAGAGAAAAGAGAAAGCTGAGAGTTCATAGTTTCAGATTTTAGAGAGAGTGAAGCTTGAACCTCCATAGCTCTAGCTTGAAGTGGGTCATCCTATTTTGATTATCTCTCTCAATCTATTACTTCTATCTTCAATTTGTGAGTATTACTAACTCACTTAGAATGTAATTTATCCTTTATTTACTGTTTTGAATAGTTGATTTAAGGATCACCATTGTTGATCTTATGTTTGAACCTCCATAGCTTTGAAATCAAGATTTTTCAAACTCAATCAAAATCCGTTTTCTAAGATAAATATGAAAGATTACATGTTGTAGATGTCATGTTTAAAGTTTTATAGCTTATTTGTTCATATGAAAATGTATATTAAGATTGAAGTTTTTTTAACTTTTAGTTTTTCATAAAATTCAAGAGTTATAGATTGATTCATGTAAAATTAGTCATAAATTCTTAATCCTTGTTGAAAAACAAAGAGATACATATACTAACAGTTCTGAAAATGGGTCAAGAAAGGCCCTGAAATTTTGAAACAGGGGAGTTCCAGCGAGGAAGAGCAAGCCTCTGCTTCATCTCGCGCGCACGATCGCGCAAGCGACCCACGCGCGCGAGGTGGCTGGTTCTAGGCAGACAGAAACGGTTTTTAAAAGAAAATGAAAATAGGGCAAATCGCGCGAGCGGACAGCGCGAGCGAACCATCGCGCGAGCGATCCGCGCGCGCGATCTCCCTATATTCTGACAAATGGAAAAGTTTTAATAAAGAAAAGAAAAATTGGGCATATCGCGTGAGCGGCCTGCGCGGGCGACCCCTCCGCTAGCGTCCCGCTCGTGCGACTTCTGGCAGTTTCTAGTTTTTGCTTGTCTTGTGTTAAGGAACCGTTTGGGTGATATTTTATGAACTGTTAAAGCTCTGTTTGGGAAGTTTACTAAAACAGAATCCTATTTGGGTATGTTTGGACGATTAAAACGTTGTATTATGACTTATCAATCCCCGTACGCACGTTGTTTCTACATTTCAGTGATTTACTTTATGTTTAATGTTTCATGACATACATGTGGAGTCAGTTATACATGCATGGTGAGTGTGAATGTTGGTTAGTATGGAAAAGAGTAATGGTCAGTGTGGCATAGTGAGTGCGGTTGAGATTGTGTTGTGAACACTCCCTGGTAAGTGAGTACCAAAGTGTGTTGTGATTGAGATTTCGGCGAGGGTGTCTTTGAAATGCGACGGTGGCAAAAACTGGACACTCCCTGACGACCATGGTAGCGTCAAAGTGTGTGAAGCCGAACTTGGACATTTCGTGGCACCCATGATAGTGCTAAAGTGTGGCATACGAACACTCCCTAGTACCCGAGTCTGGATACTGTGTGATGTATTTACGAGGCGGATTAGGTACTAAAGTGTGAGGCATTGGGCATTCCCTGGCACCCCGTGCTAAAGTGTGAGGCAAACTGGACATTCCCTGGCACCCCTGTGCTAAAGTATGGCTATCTTAGCGTTTCAAAGATACTGGTATGAGATAGTGGATTGTTGGGTTTTGTCGAAAGAAAAGAGTCGGTAAGATGAGATGGTGCATTGTTCTCATACACGGTCACATATATGTGAATCATATCTTTTAAATAATATTGTGCTTGTTTCCTAAAATGAACTCCTTTCTTTAATATAAACTTGTTGAATTAAATGAGAATTGGAAAATGGTAAATGAGTATGTGTTACATTTAGGGATGGCAATGGGGTGGGTTTTCCGGGTTCCCCGCCCCGCCCCGCCCCTAATAGGTAGGGTATGGGGGGGCTTAATAGGGTTAGGGGCGGGTATGGGGGAGATTTTCAAAACCCGGGTCCGGGTCGGGTCGGGGTCGGGGTCGGGGTAGGGTAAAAAAAACCCGCCCCCGCCCCGAATATACTTGTATTTATATTTTTACCCCTCAATAGTTATGTGTATTACCATTTTTTAAAAAAAACTGCACTATTAGGGAACTAATTGGGTAAGTTAAAAAAAAACTGCACTATTAGAGAAAAAAATGCATTAAAAAATTGCTTTTTTAATTTGTGTTCCAAAAAAAAAAAAAAAACATAATCGGGGCGGGGCGGGGCGGGGTCGGGGACCCCGGTGGCGTGGCGGGGCGGGGCGGGGGCGGGGGCGGGGGCGGGGGCGGGGAGAACACTATGCGGGGCGGGGCGGGGGCGGGGGGAGGGTTTACTGAAGCGGGGCGGGGGCGGGATATGGGGGCCCTGTCCCATACCCGCCCCGTTGCCATCCCTAGTTACATTCAAAGTTATGTTTTTAATACTCACCAGCTTCTTGAAGCTGACGGCATTGATGCGCCCTGGACATTCGTGTTCAGACTTTTTAGGTTATGACTACGCGAGGCCTTATGATTATGCAAGCCGAGAACAATTATCTGATGAAGAGTTTACTTTTATATGTTTTAAGTCAAACTGAATTTTGTAATAAGGATGACTATAATAGACAATAGTTGTTGTTTTGTTTTAAGGCGGCTTGTGCCTTAGTTGACCTTGTATTGTGATATGTAATAAGTTAGAAAATTTTGTAAGCCTTGATTGCTCAACTCTGATTATATGTTTTTGTTGTTCGACGTTTGGGACGGAATCGATCCTCCAAACTGTCGCGACATACGGGTCCATAAAGGAAATTAAACGCTTTCCATATTTATGCTATGTCGGGGCGTGACACCGGGCGTGCCAAAAATTGTTTACAAGAAATTCTGGTGTGGTGTGCGTCGGGCTTGCCAGAGTCCGTGTGGACCCAAGAAGAGTTGTGATAACTCAATCTGACTTCTATATTGGGCGACTTGTTAAAATATTTTACAAAATGTGGGTTATTACTCTACTCTGATGCAAGTAAATAAATACAAATAACGAAAAGGGAAATTAAATTGAGATTCAGAATACCTCCACCATTATCATCTTCATTGATTGAATAAGCAGTAATTACAAACGTTCAAAGAACAACTAGAACTCGCAAATCACTCAAGATCACTCAAGAACAAAAGTAGAGTTGTTATGAGGAGAAACTAAAGTCTACTGAGAGCAGAAGTGGTGTGTGTGTTAGCCCCCTTCAAATGTTGCACATCCTGCCCTATTTATAGACTTTAAGAGAGAGATGAATTGTTCAAGTTAGTGGGGTTAGTGTGGTAAGTGGGTGGTGGTTCCTGATTTCCAGGCATGAACAAGTTACTGCACCCATTTCTTTACCCCACGATTATCCATGATCTGTTAATTATCCTTCTTCTGCCACGTTCCTGTTTTGTGTAACTGCCCTCTTTCCAGCTCAACATCTTCTAAAGCACACGTTCTTATTTCAGCTAACTGCCTGACAGACTTGTGGGTAAATCCTAGGTGACCGATTTCATCCTTCTTTGAGTAGCTTAATTTTTGCTGGTTGATGGAAGTCGGCTTCCCACTCAGTGGGAAGTCTACTATTCATCGGTCTCGTTCAACCGATGTCGTCTGACTTTAATTATTCCAAAGATTGCCTTTACCCTTTCCCAAGCCCGATATTACATTCTCCTGCTTTGCTACTGTTAGCTATCATCCTACGGTCTAACCACTGCAGGATCTGCAAGGGTAGCCATCGGCCTTATCAACTGAGGTCAAAGTATATCGTGTCTATCGTTGCTCCCTTTTATATCGGCCTGACTTATCAAGACCGATATATCCATTAGAACCTATTATCCTTTTTTGTTTCAACACTGATAATAAGTTGGGATGAATCAACCTTTTACCGCCTTGATTGCTTGGACATCGGTCTGATTTGACCGATGTTATGGCTGTTGTGGCCCAGACATTGCTAGTTAAAGCCGAGGTAATACCTTGAGAACCATGTATCATCTTATCCTCGGTCTTGACACCGATATTCTCTTATTGAATGTACCATCTTTATCCGCAACTATTTCTGATATCACTTTCCTTCGTCATCGGCCTTATCACCTGTTCATCTTCTTACCTGCTCTTATGATCAAGCCACGTGATTATCATGTGCTTTGGGCAAATCCAAATTAGGGTGTAAACAATGCCCCCAAAACATCTTGTCAAACGATGTGCAATTAGTTTGATGAGACGTTTGAAATTCAAATTTAAATGCCAACTGCAATTGGCGGCGTACGGCTCCACGTGGCATCTCCCCAGTAGCTCATCCTACCTCGATTCTAGAAACTAGGCGTACCTCTTGGGAACCAGTTCCCAAATCATGATAATCCCCCTTCTCCTTCTATATAAACCTTTCTGTCCTTATTATTTTCCACTTTTTACTTACTTGCCTTAAACTTTCTCAGAAATTTTCTTTCCTTTTCAAATTTCCATGGCTTCTTCCTCTGCAACTGGTGCTTCCCAAACCGCTGGTGCTACCTCGTCTTCTCCCGCTGCTACTGGTACTGTGCCGGCGGCAAAAACTAATGCCACCGCCGTTAAATAAGCCCTCGAGACCATTCCCGGCTAATCAATCCTCAGGTATTGATTCCTATTCCTTCTGGTTCTTCAAGAGGACTTGGTCCTTCTTTTGACTCTTTTCCTCCCTCTCTAGATCCCTATTTCCCTTTAATTGTAGAAGATAATGAACTACTTTACCAATCTCCTAATTTTGAATGGGGCTCCCAGTATACTCCTTCAAACCCTTTGAGGAATTGGCCTAACCCTTCTAATGACTGGGTTTCCTGGGTAGACCGATTGGCGGAGGTGAAAAAGGACATGTGGAGGGCCCTTGACATCTATGATGCCATCATGCTTAGCCGAGAGAGATTCTTGCTTGATAAGCCTCTTTTCTTTTCTTCTCTCTTCTTCTGGTCAACCTCGGCCAATGCTTTTTTCTTCCGTTGCGGCCCTATGAGCCCAACCATCCAGGACGTTGTTTCCTTACCGGTCTCCCTGCCCATGGTGAAGAAATTACTCCTAACCTCTCCTCCTTTCTAGAATTTGAACACCCTAGGACCAATACAGGCTAGGGTTCTCGGGCCATCACTGCCTTCGGGCAATTCATCTCGGTCTGCACAGGTCAAGGGGAGGTCACTGATCAAGAACACGTTACTTTCTTGATCTACTGGTTGAACCGTTTTGTGTTATGCTCGACCTCTTATGGGGTCACGAAAGAGTATCACCATATCGCCCTGGCCTTGGCCTCGGGCAAGAAGCTTGCTCTTGCACCCCTCTTCCTTTCTCATCTTTATCGCGGCGTCCTCGAGCTTGTTTTTTCTAACTTTAAAACTTCAGGGGGACCCCTTTGGCTCCTTCAATACTGGCTTCAATCTTACTTTCCTGAGAAGTGCTTGGTTGATAATTTTGATCCCGATACCCTACCAGAGCACTCATTAGCCTTTGCTTTTCACTTTGCTGGCTTCGGCCCGAAGGGTCTTTCTGTTGATCACCTCTTCTCTTTCTTTTATGAACTTATGGGAAACCGTTCGCCCAAACAATTCCTTCCTTTTCACCCCCGGCGTCGATGTCCGAGCTGGCTCCTCCATAGTCCAGGCCAAGCTCCAGAGGCCAAGCAGGAGGAACACAAAGCAATTTGGGCCAGCTTCTTAGTTGGCCGAGACCTACTATATAGCCCCACCATTCCTCAATATAATAACAAATGTGGGGTGGAGTATTATAATTCTCCGATTTTAGCCCGATAACTCGGGCTCAAGCAACTCATTCCCATTCCTCCTTTCCGGACCTTCAATCATTCCATGTCAGGGCGTTCTCTTCTTTCTGACCTGGCAAAGGTCGAGAAGTGCCGATCTTTTAACCGAATGGCCCGAGAAGGATTGGAGTTTTTTCCTTTCCAAGAGCTTCCTTTAACATCCACCGAGTTCAAAACTTGGTGGTCCAAAATACTATCGGGCTTACGTTCCGAGCCCCTTTTTACTGTGCTTAACCGTATTTCTCCTCCTGTCGCTGAGAAACCATCTCGTTCCACTAACCCCTCTTTGGTTCAGGCTGCAGGTCAGAAGAGAAAAGTTGCCACCTCCAAAGGTAAAACTCCATATCAAGCTGTTCTTGCTTTTGAAAAGTTCTTTAAATTCAAATTTGATCCCAGACACCCAGAGATCATGCGATCCGATACGAAGTAGCATTTGAGGGCGCTTGAACAGGAACATAAAGAGAAAACAGCAAGAGCATATAAGAAATACCTGCAGACGGTTGATTATTCATCCGTCATTCCTTTCGAGGAGTTCCTCAAATCCTTTGAATGTCGACCTCCTCCCTTGCCAGACGCCGATTTTGCAATTGCCATTTTGATGGTGAATCAGCAAGCATCATCATCAATGGAACCCTGGGAAAGAGTTACTTATACCAGACTGCATGATCTCGGTGTGGCCGATCATTCATCGACCATATGGGTTGTAGAAACTAGAGCACCAGTTTTAGGTATTTCCTTTTTTTATGTTTCATTAAGCATTCCACTTCTTCTAACTGATTTTATTTCCCATTGTTATTCAGATGCCATTTAGAGAAAGAATCCATCCGGCGTGACCGATATTAAGTCGGACGAAGATGTCCCTCTCTCAACTCGTCAACGTCGTAACGTGGCTACAGCCACTGTAAAATCGGCCAAGGTATCAAATCTCCCTTGTGTTTTTTTCATTTCGAACATGTAACTTTTGGGGCTAAACCCTTTTTTATTTGATAATAGGGAGCTGGAGGTGCTGCTTCCAAGAAGGCTAGGCAGGCAACGATGAAACCTCCTTCCAGGGTAAAGACGCCACCGCCTCCTATTCCTCATCTCAAACCTCCTTCCTCAACGTCTTCTCAAGCTGCTCCGGCCGAGGCCGCTCCTCAGATGTCCTACGAGCAGCTGATGGCCGAGCTCCAACGGCTAAGGGGACTTAATGCGGCCAGATAGGCCATCCTCACAGGAGCGGCCGATATCCTGACTTTCAATACCGATAGTGCAACAGCCGGTGACACGTCGGAGACAACTAGGGATGAGAGGCCCTCTGAACCGGATCATAATGATCTCATTGATCTCAGTGACCCTGGGACCCCTCGGGACACTGAGATAATGGGTGAGAAAGAAGTCCCCAGTCAGCCTCTTTCTACAGGTGGTTCACATACCGAGACATCGGTTTCACCAACGGTTCCGATGCAAGCACCATCGGTACCACCACCACCGGCGACTTCCTCGACCAGCTCTCCCTCGGTCCAGGTAAATTGGTTTCTTTCTTTGCTATTTCCTAAATGCTTTTTCCCCACCTTTATGCTTATTGATATCTTCCTTGCAGGCATCCAGTTCTCTCTCCATTCCCGATTTTACGTCGGTCTCATCGGTCGAGGCGTTCTTCGCACTCTTGAACCCCGAGAAGCTTCTTCAGGCCGAACCAATGGTGGCTCAAGCCAGTGCTACTCCCTCTGTTGTTGAATATAAAAGGGTCGAGGAGTGGTTCTGGACGATGGTCCAACGCAAACTCTCCTAGCTCCCTGATTTTTAGGAGTTTCATTTGGCCATGGGGTTGTTGCTCTCTTGCCTGGATATAACTGATGAGATGAAGGCTCATATCAGGGATTTGCAAGTGAGGCTCCCAAATTATCTGACCAGACACCGTGCTGCCACCAAACGAGTGTCTGAGATTGAGGAAAAATCAAGGGTGCACAAAGCACATGTTGACAATCTGGGGGGTCTGCAAGCAGCAGTATGAAGCCTCCAAGACCATAAAGGAGCGTCTTTTGCTGGAGAAGGCCCGACTTGAGACCGAATTGGCCAAAATCAACGCCGACCTGAAGAACACTGATGTTGGCCTTGCTCTATCTGAGAAGGCCATCCTTGATGTTGGGCGAACCGCGCAGGAGTATGTGGAGGCCCTGACAAGGATGGCCACTGAGGCAAGTAAGTGGCAGGCCGATAAAGAGAACGCAGAGAGGGAGCTAGAGTATCTGGATCAGGCTTGGGAGGAATTAAGGCTTAAGTTTGCCAGGCAGGAAATGAATATATGTATTTTTTTATTTTTTATTTTTTATTTTTTTATATGTATGTAGCCGTTCGCTCAAGCTATGGCCATATTTTGTAAACCTCCACTGATATTAATGAAACATTTTTTTATTTCTACTCAATCTAATTTTGCGACCTCCCAAAGTGATGGCACATACTGCTTTAGATATTTTCCGTTTATCGGTCTTGCATGCATTTTGCCATCCAAATCCATTAGCCGATATGCTCCCCCTGTTATGACTGACATTACCTGATAGGGCCCTTCCCACTTAGCCGACCATTTTCCATATCGGCTATCTTTTTCTCCCAATGGAAATATGGCTTTCCAAACTAGGTCTCCTTCGCCAAAAGACTTATGTTTGACCCTCTTGTTGTATGCCCGAGTAACTCTGTTCTTTTGTGCCTTAATGCAATCCAAAGCTTTAAGACAAACATCATCTAATTCCTCCAACTCGGCCAACATTGCTTCAGTGTACTCGGTTGATTCTAGGCCAAGTTGAAATGCTCGTCTTACAGAACGGACAGTGACTTCCATAGGTAGCATTGCATCATGGCCATAGGTAAGCATGAATGGGGTGATGTTTGTGGCCGATCGCTTTGATGTCCGATATGCCCATAACGCCTCAGATAACAAATCATGACATACCCTAGGATTGCCTTCCACTGTCTTCTCTATTATCCCTTTGATCGTTTTGTTTGATGATTCGGCCTGTCCATTTCCTTGGGCAAGATATGGAGTTGAATTGAGGATCTTGATACCTCGACTTTCAGCAAATGCCTTAACTTCATCTCCCATGAAGACCGATCCTTGATCTGCTGTAATTGTTTTGGGAAGCCCAAATCGGTGGATTATGTGTTCATTAATGAACTTGATCACATATGCTTGATTCACCGATTTGGCTGGTACTGCTTCCACCCATTTTGTAAAATAATCCGTTGCCACCACTATGAAATAGTGTTGACCTGAGGACGGTGGGTATATTTTCCTAATTAGGTCCATGGCCCAGCCGCGAAACGGCCATGGCCTAACAATCACATGCATCTCGGTAGCTGGTGTTCGCTGTATTGGCCCATGTTTTTGACATGCTTGACATCCTTTCGCGTAGTCAATACAGTCTTTCAGCATGCTTGGCCAATAATAATTGTATCTTCTAAGAAGCCACTTCATTTTTGTGCCTGCTTGATGTGCTCCGCAAATACCTTCGTGTACCTCGGCCATTGCTTTCATGGCTTCGAGCTTGTCCAGGCATCTCAATAAAACTTCGCCTTTAATGCTTTTCTTAAACAATTCTCCATCAAGTAGGACATAGTTGACTGAAGTCAATTTCGTTTTCCCCCCGATCTGTCCGCTTGGATGCAAGAGGCATCTGATTATTGGGACTCTCCAATCCTGATCGTCAATGACAATCGAGAATGCTTCCGTTGCCATCTCGCATTGTCTCACCGATGGCAAGATTCTTTTTTGCACTCGTTTTAACTTTTCATTATCCGTTACCTCCAATTTGGTTCCTGATGCGACTTGTGCTAAATTGTCAACCTCAAAATTATAGACTTGAGCAACGTGCTGAACTCTAACGTCATCGAATTCCCGTAGTAGCTGCAGGGAAATTGAGTTGAAGGGTAATAACTCCCAACTCTTGCACCTGTATTCACCACTCAACTGGTTAATAATGAGGTTTGAGTCACCGATAATGTGAATCGATGATACGTCCAACTCGGCCATTATTTCGAGGCCGATGATTAACGCTTCGTATTCGGCTTGATTACTAGAGCATTTAAATTTTAATTTGAATGAGAAAACGGTTTTCCATTTTCTTGGCGATATCACAATTATCCCTGCCCCTGCTCCCTCGGCATTTCTTGATCCGTCAAATATCAATATCCATGGGGTCAAAGCAATTGTTGATAATAGAGTTGAATCAATTGCTTCATTTATTTCTGGGCCGACATCTAAACAAGGATGATCGACCAAGAAATCGGCGAGGGCTTGTCCTTTCACCGATCTCTGTGGAATGAATTGGAATGTGAACTCCATCATAGCTAGAGTCCATTTTCCTATACGCCCATGCATTAGCAGTCTTGATAGCATGTATTTAATGACGTCAGTTTGGAAGATCAAGTAAACCAAAACAGGAAGCATATATACTCTTAACTTCTGTGAAGCAAAGTACAAGGCTAAACATAATTTTTCTATCAGCATATATCTACGCTCAACATGAGTAAGAACTCTACTTAGATAATACACTACTTGTTCCTTTTCCCACTCGTTGTCTTGTGCTATCATACAAGCTATTGATTCGTCTGAGGCCGATAAATACAACTTTAACAGCCTCTTCTTCCTCGGGGGAATGATTACTGGTGGTTCTGATAGATATCGCTTGATGGCCTCAAAGGCTTGCTGATGCTGAGCTTCCCACCTGAATTCTTCTTCGGCCTTCAGCTTGAGTAACGGGGACTAAACATGTTTCTGTCCTGCGCAGTTTGAAATGAACCTCCTCAGAAAGTTGATTTGCCCGAGCAGTCTTTGGAGTTCTTTTTTGTTATTCGGGGGTTCTGCTGCTTGAAGAGATCGGACCTTGTTCTTATCGATCTCAACGCCTCTTTGGTGTACTAGGAAACCAAGAAAATTCCCTGTTGATCCACCAAAAGCACACTTCAAGGGATTCATCTTAAGCCCATGAGTCCTCATACTTTCAAATGATCTTCTTAAGTCGGCCAAATGCTTCTCGTGTGTGGCCGATTTTACAACAACATCATCGATATACACTTCTATGATTTTTCCAATCATATCATGGAAGATCGCATTCATGGCTCGCTGATATGTTGCTCTAGCGTTTTTCAATCCAAACGGCATTACCACCCATTCAAATGTTCCAATCGCTCCCGGACATCTGAAGGCAGTTTTTGGAACATCTTCTTCGGCTATGTATATTTGATTATAACCCGAATGCCCATCCATGAAGGATAGAATTTTATGTTTAGCTGCAGCATCAATGAGTTGATTGGCCATAGGCATGGGGTATTCATCCTTGGGGGTTGCCATGTTCAAATTTCTAAAGTCAATACAGACCCTTATCTTGCCGTTTTTCTTGACTACGGGTACAATATTTGAAATCCAACCAACATACCTAGTTGTTCTTATAAAGATGACCTTCAATAGTCATTCAATTTCCTCTTTGACCTTTAGAACGACCTCAGGGGACATTCTTCTAGGCAATTGCTTGAATGGCCTGCACCCTTCCTTGATCGGTAATCGGTGTTCTACGAGCTCCCTTGCAAGGCCGGGCATTTGGTCGTAATCCGAGGCAAAACAATCTTTGAATTCTCTGAGTAGAGAAATCAATGATGCTTGGAAATCGGGCTCGAGCAACTAATTAACGAAAGTAGGCTGATATTCTCCATTTGCCCCCAAATCGACCTCAAGAAGAGGATCTTGCACATCGGCTTTCAAGTCGTCGAGCTTTGCTGGGGTCGATGCCAACTCGTCGAGGTTTATGCAATCCTCCAAGACTTCTTGTTCTTCTGAGATATCGGCCATATTAGCCGATGACATTTGTGCTCGTTTGTCTACCAGAAAAGCTTGGATTCTGGCTAAACTGGCCTGCACGGCCAGTGCTCTTTTATGCTTCACTGATGATGGGTTCTGGTCCATTGGAGGTGTTAAATTCTCCATCGTCGTTGATCGGCGTAATCATGATTGATGGTCGAATGAGTTGTTTGTATACATAAATTGACTGGTTCTTCTGGTCCTTTACCATGGTAGCCGATCTTGGCCTACCGTTTTTATCTGTTCTAATGAATTTGACGGGGCCGATATCGTCTTTATACAAAACGGCCTCCGAGCAGTGAACCCGGGCAACAAAAGGCTTATGATCAGCCCACAAAACCTCCGCTTCATCCCCATTCTAGAAAATTAGGAACTGATGTAAAGTTGATGGAATACACCAGCTGGTGTGGATGCAGTCTCTGCCGATCAAGGCATTGTATTAAGCTCCATAATCCACCACAAAGAATGTTGTCATGGTCCCCTTTGTCTTTGTTGGTGTTCCTGTGAACCCACAGACTGTGAGCTCGGTCGGGATCAACTCTTTCTCATCACGCTACAATTTTAGCAACATAATTGATGGCAGGATGTTCATTGCTGCTCTGTTATTGATCAACACTCTTGAATATGTCACTCCATCAATAGCCGCGTTAATGTATAACGACTTTAGATGATGTGACATTCTTGCTGCTGGTTTTTTAAAGACTACTTTCGCGGGTTTCTTTCCTTCTTCATCCTCGGTCTTCGGCCTGATTACCAAGACCTTTGGCTTTTCCGTCTTTACTTCTTGGTTGACAATTACTGGAGTTGACGGACCCTTATCCTCCTGCACATCAACCCCACTCTTGCTCCCCTTGTCGGGCATTGCTCCGAAAGACATTGGCAACGTGTACACCATATTTACCGAGAAATCTTTTGGAATACTTCCAAATTGGATGTATCTATCCAGTGATTCCTCATAATCGGAAGCGATATCGGCCATTTCCAAGTTCGACTCGTTCACTTCAGGAATCGATGTTGTTTCAAGCTTCTGAGGCTTTGTATCTCGGTCTTCAGCCTCGATCTTTTCCTTACCTTTACGGCTTAGGATCATTCTCGGCACCATGTTCTTTTGTTTATTTGCCCGCTTCTTCTCCAAATGGTATTTGGCTTCCCAATCCCTAGCCGACTGCCTTAGCCTTTGCATCATTCTCTTCTGGATTTTGCTGAAGTATGCATGCTCTGAGAATTTGGGGTGCTCCACTCTTTTCCATTGGTTCACTTCAGCTCATGGTGGAACGACCATCCGCGGGGCTCGGTCTTGGCGTTGGTGCATTTTCTGTCTCACGTCCCTGTTTTCTTGCCTCGATTCATTACGATAATGCTCACGCTTCTGGGAATCGGGCTTCCTGGGGTACTCCTGGTTAGGTTAAGTGAGGCGGGTTTGAATCGGCCTTCTCGGACTTGATGGTCGAGACGCCTTCTCCTTCTTTGCCTCGGTGTGTTCAATTACCTCAGCCTTGCATTTAGGACATAGCCCTAGCTCGATCAACTCGACCATCCATTGCAGTGTCGGGACCATATCCGTTTCAGCCTTGGTTCTGTCTGACGTAACTCTAGAAGCCAATCTTTCTTTTGCCTGTGGGTTTACTCTCGCGCTTGTTTCTGCGGCGTCAGCTCCTCTGAGATCAATTTTCTCCCTTGGTCTATGCAGGATGGTAAAATTGGGCGCCACCATGTTTGCCTCCACTATCTCCAGAAATGGATTGCCGTCAACTCCCATTACGTCTTTTTCTTTCTCGGCAAACTTTAAATTCCCCTTCTTGATCATATCCTGCAACACATTTCGGAACACCAGACAATTATTAGTGGTATGGTGCCATGAGTTATGCCATTTGCAATACTCTTTGCCTTTCAGCTCGTTGGCCGAAGGTAATTTAACGTCGTGAGGTAACCGAATCTGCTTATCGGCTAACATGAAGTCAAAAATTTGATCAGCCATCGCTATGTTAAATGAGTATTGTTTGTCGGCCTCAAAAGGCTGTTTCTTGACCGATAACTGTTGTGTCTCGGTCGGATTTGGCTACGGCTAACACAAATAAGGTCGTTTTGAAATGATCTCGGCCACATCAACCTCGGTGTTGATTTCGCAGTCGGCGACATGAATATCATAATTGGGATCCCTGTAATAGGTTTCCTTAGGTGAATTCTTCCTTTCCTGTTCTTCCTTGAGCATACGCTCATATCGGGAAGCCCGGGTTGCCAATTCAAATAGGTTGCGGAAACCCATGCCTTCAAACTTTTTCTGAAGCTCAAAGGTGATCCCCCCCATAGCTATATTGACAAACTCTTCTTTGGGCAAAATCACCTTGCAGTGGTGTTTTGCCCGTTTGAGCCAGGCAATATAGGCTTCTGCGGATTCATTTGGAAGCTGACTTAGCCTAGTTAGATCGGCCATTGAGACTTCGGGCTCAGTCCGATAAAATTGGGCATGTAATGCTTCCTCCATTTGGTTCCAAGTGTGGAATGAGTTTAGAGGTAAGTTGATGTACCAACTGAAAGCTACCCAAGTCAAGGAATTAGGGAACAACTTTAATAACATATCTCCTCGGTGACTCACTTCCCTGCTCTGAAGTAGGAAACGATCGATATGCTTCACGGTCGATTGGTCTCCCTCACTAGAGAATGTTGTAAAATTGGGCACCTTGTACCCTCTAGGAAGAGGTACTCTTTCAATAGCATCACTATGCGGCCTCCTATAGACAGGTCTCTGGGTCCTACGGAGTAGACCACAAAAGTCTTGGCGAATGACATCAGTGATCTGTTCTCGGTCTACCCTAGCTGTCAGGACAGGGACACCCCTTCTAGTACCAATCTTGTGTTCTAGACCGATTCTCTCGCTTTCCATGTGTTCGTCTTCGGTGACTAAATTGTCGCCGAACAACGGGTTAATCCTTCCCCACTATTGGTCTAAATTTTGTCCGTTTAGACAAATCAGTGGATCCTTGATGGTGATGCCTGGTCGGGCTATAACCTTGGGTGGGTTCACGGTCTCCCCTAAGATTTCCTTGCCATCCCTCTTTGGCGGTGTAATGTATTTTTCAGTTTGGGAGGAGGAAGGGGCATTCTGGCTTGCCCCCAACCCAACCCGAGACAGGGAAGTTAGTGAAATAGACGGCTGTGGAGGATCACCCGCTTGATGCTCCTTCCACTCCCTCATTTCATGGAGCATCTCACTCACTTGGGTAAAGGTTTGGTCTTGCCTAATGGACATCTCAGCCAATCGTTGGTTGAACATTCCCATTAAGTGATTACTCATGTTTGACAAGTCTGCCTGACTGGCTACTGAGCTAATAATTGGGTCTATGATAGGTTCTATGACAGGTTCTATGATAGGGTCTAAGAAAGGTTCACTTGAGCCTACCTCCTGAGAAATTCCCTTAGATCGTGTTCCCTTTCTAGCCATTTGACACGGGGTCCCACCAGGCGTGCCAAAAATTGTTTACCAGAAATTCTAGTGTGGTGTGCGTCGGGCGTGCCAGAGTCCGTGTGGACCCAAGAAGAGTTGTGATAACTCAATCTGACTTCTATTTTGGGCGACTTGTTAAAACATTTAACAAAATATGGGTTATTGCTCTACTCTAATGCAAGTAAATAAATACAAATAACGAAAAAGGAAATTAAATTGAGATTCAGAATACCTCTACCATTATCATCTTCATTGATTGAATAAGCAGTAATTACAAACGTTCAAAGAATAATGAGAACTCGCAAATCACTCAAGATCACTCAAGAATAAAAGTAGAGTTGTTATGAGGAGAAACTAAAGTCTGCTGAGAGTAGAAGTGCCGTGTGTGTTAGCCCCCTTCAAATGTTGCACATCCTACTCTATTATAGACTTTAAGAGAGAGATGAACTGTTCAAGTTAGTGGGGTTAGTGGGGTTAGTGGGTGGTAGTTCCTGATTTCCAGGCATGAACAAGTTACTGCACCCATTTCTTTACCCCACGATTATCCATGATCTGTTAATTATCCTTCTTCTGCCACGTTCCTGTTTTGTGTAACTGCCTTCTTTCCAACTCAGCATCTTCTAAAGCACACGTTCTTATTTCAGCTAACTACCTAATAGACTTGTGGGTAAATCCTAGGTGACCGATTTCATCCTTCTTTGAGTAGCTTAATTTTTGCTGGTTGATGGAAGTCGGCCTCCCACTCAGTAGGAAGTCTACTATTCATCGGTCTCGTTCAACCAATGTCGTCTGACTTTAATTATTCCAAAGATTGCCTTTACCTTTTCCCAAGCCCGATATTACATTCTCCTGCTTTGCTACTGTTAGCTATCATCCTACGGTCTAACCACTGCAAGATCTGCAAGGGTAGCCATCGGCCTTATCAACTGAGGTCAAAGTATATCGTGTCTATCGTTGCTCCCTTTTATATCGGCCTGACTTATCAAGACCGATATATCCATTAGAACCTATTATCCTTTTTTGTTTCAACACCGATAATAAGTTGGGATGAATCAACCTTTTACCGCCTTGATTGCTTGGACATCGGTCTGATTTGACCGATGTTATGGCTGTTGTGGCCCAGACATTGCTAGTTAAAGCCGAGGTATTACCTTGAGAACCATGTATCATCTTATCCTCGGTCTTAACACCGATATTCTCTTATTGAATGTACCATCTTTATCCGCAACTATTTCTGATATCACTTTCCTTCGTCATCGGCCTTATCACCTGTTCATCTTCTTACCTGCTCTTATGATCAAGCCACGTGATTGTCATGTGCTTTGGGCAAATCCAAATTAGGGTGTAAACACGGGTATAGGGCCAAAATCCCCGAACTTGCCCCGAATATACATCTTAATACATTAATATCCTCAATTACTTTGCGTATTACCATTTTACCTTCTTAGTATAAATAGCCCCAAATAGATTTAGGGCTTCCTCTTTCTCTGTTGTTGTTGGCGCCTCCTATCAAGTTTAAGAGTCAAGATTTTCATGTGACCATCTCTCTCAAGAGTCAATACTCTATCTTTAACCTGATCTGATCTCTTTCTCAGTTTCTCTTCATTCTTCTCTTGCACAAAGTGTTCATGAGTTGTGGCCTGAGTGTGTGCGCCGTGTGTGTGTGTGAGTGTCTGTGATTTGTATGTGTATTTCAGTGTATGCATTTCGTGTGTGTATGTGTGCGTATGATTTATGTGTGTTCTGTGTGCAGTGTGTTCTTGTGGATTTTGATTCTTAATTTTCAATTACTTTTAAATTGTTTTTCACCCTTATTTCTATAATATTTATGCTTTGATTTTTCCATTCTTATTTTGATCTTGTGTATTCTTATTCTTATTTTGTTCTTGTGTATATGTATGTGTATGTGTATGTGTATATATATATAGAACTGTGTGTATGTGTTTGTGTTTTACTAAAACTCAATCTATGATTTAAGTCAGTCTTTGTTTTTTTTTTTTTTGGTTGAAAAATGTAGTCTAAAAGTTTCAAAGTTTTTTTTTTGTATATGTCTGAGTCTTGTGCTTGAATAGAGTGTGATTCCTAAAAAAAAGAGAATGATAATCAAGTCTCTGTTTGTGATTCTGGCAGGGTGGGGGCGGGTTTCTAAATATTCATCGGGGTCGGGGTTGGGACCAGTGCCCCCTCGGTGCGGGGCGGGGTCGGTAAGGGGGTTAATTATAGTAGGTCGGGGTCGGGGTCAGGGTATGGGGGCCCCATCCCATACCCGCCCCGTTGCCATCTCTAGAGAGAGAGAGAGGGAGAGCATATCTGGTTACTGAAAGGAGAAGGAAAAGAAGAAAGGGCGGGCTTTTTACCATAAACAATGAAGTCGCTATTTGAAGTAGCAATTTCTATTGTCATTGAAGTCGCTACTTACTTCAAGTAGCAACTTGATGAAATCGTTACTTGAAATAACGATTTTTGATTGGAATATTTTGGGCTGAACTCGCTACTTGAAATAGTGACTTCTAAGAAAGTGATGGGTTTGGGAAATACGTTGAAACAGTGATGGGTTAGGGACATAATCGCCCCATTTTGATGCTTTGGGTAAAAAAATTTGGGTTGGCATAACAATTATCCATTTGAAGTTGAGATTTTCGACAATCATAGGTCATCAAATTTCCAAGTACATGTAGTTTGAAGTAGATGAAAACGAGAAAGACAAAACTGTTAAAAGAAAGAAAGAAAGAAAGATCAAGTCCCGAGTGATCCCGACTTACGCATGAGGGTTCATCGGACCCAAATGCATATGCTCCAACATTGGTCATTATAAACACCCCAATTTTGACCAGAAGTCGGATTAAGGGGAGTGTTACCTCTAGATCCGATGATGACAATGTCCGACTAATCTAGGACTTCCAAAAGGTGATTCAAGCTCTTCAAAAGGCTCCACACTTCAAAACAATAGAGGAAAACGGCATATAGAATACTTTGCGGCAGTCACGGGTTGCCGCTGCGGCACTCACTAATTGTCGTACGGCAGTCAGCAAGTACCGCAACAGCAATTACTGATAGACGCAAAAAGTCATCAAATGCCGTTAAAATCAAAATTTAAGAAAAGACGGCACTCCGCGGAGTTGTCCGCGGCATTTATTGAGTGTCGCGCCGGCATTTAGTGAATGCCGCACCGACATTTGTTGAGTGCCGTTTCCATCTCCACCGAGTGCCACATTTGTGTGTCTGCCAGCTTTGCAATGGTACGTTTTGTACCTTCAAAAGGACATTCGAAATTAGGGTTTTACCCCTGAAAATACTAAAATACACTTTCAAAAATTGCCTATATGTAGGGGATGAATATCCCATTACAAAGGATCTTGAATTTGTTAGTATCTTGGCTTAGATTCTTAAATTTCTTTGTTTTCAACCTCTTTAAATTTTCTAAACACAACTAGGAGCAAGTTTTTTAAAAAGGAAGAGCTATAAGGAGAGCTTGATTAGCCTTGGAATATCCTAAAAACAACCAAGAAGTTGAGGATAGTTGGAGGTAACCTCTAAATTATTAAGTCTCTATTTCAAGTTCAATCACAATATATAGGACTCCTTAGGGTCCTTTATACATACTAATGTTGTGATTGAACTTGTATTTTATTAATTTGGATCAAAATGACCTTAGGTTAAGGTTAAACAAATCATGAAGTTTACTTAGATATCATTTGAGTCTTGGTTTCCTCTTCTTTTTGTTTTTAATTGCATTCATCTCTTAGAATTCATAAGACTTTCAATGTCTTACTTGAATCTATTAATTTGAAATCCTTTATTGTAGGCTCATGTTTTACAAGGAAGTTAAGGTTGATGATAGCATATTTGGTCAATGAATCCAAACCTACCACCATGGTTTAGGTTCATTATTTAGAGATTTCATGTCCTTTCATACTTCATTGAGGTCTATAAATATATGTGTCATTAGTTTCCAAGGACAACCAAGTGGGAGGAAAAGTAACTTAGGCTAAGCCAAACTTAATGGCTTGATAGCCAAAGTTAACAAATAAAAGATATATTTGACAAAAGGTAGAGTGAGTTCATTAACCACTTTTGATCAAAGATTTTTAGTTAAATAATGAACCGTTACAATTAAATGAAACCAATTGGAGAACATCAGTAACACAAAGTTTTTCCACTGTGATTTTTGTTTTAATAGGATCTCATGTTTAAAGTGGTTTGGTTTTGAGTTTTGTGAAGCAACTGTAGTCTGTCCAGAGTTTCAGAACAGCAACACCTTCTTGAAATGAGTAAATCAGAGCTTTAATAAAGTATTCTTGGCCTCAAATAATTTTTTCTGGGAAGTTTAATGTGTTAGGAAGGTCCCCTTAAAAGATTAAGGTGTTTCTGATTTTTTTACTATTTTTAAAAATTCGTACAAGATCTCTGGACAAAGAGTTGTAAATTTCTGAGTGATGTCTAGTGTTTGTCTAAGTCCCAAAGATTGAACCGTTGATCATTGATTTTTCTTTTTGGGTTGGAAACTACACTTACAGAGGCATCTTGTGTCCAAAATTCATTGACATCAAACCATGGGAACCATGCTTTTCCAATTTTTGAAATTTTGATTTGCTCTCTATAATTTTCAGAATTTTTGGGACAAATTTGGTAAACTTTGTAAATAATAGTTCAAATGACTTTTCTATAACCTAGGGCTTAAGCCATGCTTCAATAATGATTAGTTAAACCTAAGTCCCAAGGTTAAATGATCCAAATCAAGGAATAATTCATGACTTATTCTTGTCCATATCCATGTAATCATATACATTCATCCATATAGACTAATACTTGTAATTAGAATTCATTTTATAAACATAATTATGAGTTTTTTACAATCATGTTGGGACTATACCATTTCTATATGGACATTGCAATGGCTCCTAGTTGAGACTTGCATATCTATAGTGTCACACCTCGGTCCCACAATAGCAGAACCAGAGCCTGTGGCACGCCACCAAGGCTAAACCAAATTCATTAACATTCCCAAAAAAATTAGTTTGAAGAACACACGCAGCGGAAAAGAAACAACCTTGAAAACTAGCAGTCCAGTCGACTGCACCTCGTGCCCAGTCGACTGAGGCTTGTCTAGCAAATAGTTTGGTTTTGAGACCCCATCCAGTCGACTGTTTTCTAAGCCCAGTCGACTGGGGTGCCAAATGTTCATTCGACTGGTAAGGTCCGGTCGACTGAAGTCCAGCCTGGATACAAAAAATATATATATATATATATATATGATTTCAAACATGACCCATTCGACTGTGTCGTGGACCCAGTCGACTGATCTTCTATACAAAGATGCAGTGAGTTACTGGAAAAGAGGCTCCAGTCGACTGCTCCATAAACCACTCGACTGGTTTATGGCAGCAACACACATTCTATAGATTTTCTAAGTTAAAAGCTTTCTCAAATCGTTTAGGGATTTAACACACATACCAAACTCACTCCAAAGTGATCCTAACTGTATAGAAACATTACTAAAACATAATTACAGCATGTTATAGTCTATTACAACATTTTAGATCCATTCTAACATACTAAGTTAAACATAACTAAAAGTCATGGAATTCTTATTACAAAACAAGTCTATTACAAAACGATGAGATCAACATATTGAGTCGCCTTCTAAGTGACTCCCAAACCCACGTGTTCACTTCTGCGATTCCTCGCTAACATTAATACCTGCAATGGTTATTTGAATAACCACACATATTCGATTTGTTTAAGCTAACGCTTAGTGAATAAAACAACAAATGCACATGAATGACAAACATGCTCGCATTCACATCTCTACATTTCATACTAGTCGCGGGAGACTCACGTGCACATTCCATACTCCTAATCCGCAACTCCTCGCCAATAAGTCCACGCGAAAGGGTAAGACCCACGATTCTTCTCTTCAATCGTGCGACCTTAATGCCTATATCGGCTCCACAAAATGGCTTAGTGACCACGTGCTCCTTCTGACCCAAATAAGCAACTCAACATGCTCAAATACATATCACCGTGCTCTCGGTAATTAAAACATTTCACCATGCTATTGCGCCTACTTATCAATTTAATCGCCCAATATGAACTACACAATATATCTCTATGAATTAACACATGCTATTCTAACATAACATAATTACACGCCAAGCAACCATTCCATAATACAAAGTTGAATCACTCACCTCCAGATAACGCTCCTATAATTCAATTCAAAGAAAAATCGTGCACTAAGGACGTGCAGAAAACCTTCTAGTACAATTCCTATAGATCAAAAGTCTAAATATAAACTTTTATGAAAAATTCTAGAAATTTTCCTTTCTTAAAACTTAGTCAAACATGCCCTAATAGATATCAAAATGAAACTCTTACCTCGAGAAGCTCGAATATGAAATCTAGAAGAAATTAGACGGGCAGAAGGTCGTCGTTTGGCATCGCAAAGCTCTAAGCTCCTAAATCTCCTTTTTGGCCTCCTTTTTAGTTTTAGGTTAAGAGTTGTGAAAAATATGAAAGTCATCACGCCCCGGAACGGCAAAAATAGAGAAAAATAAATTTCCTTTTTGGGTCCAAAGGCAGCGACGGGTGAAGTCACATGATTGTCCACACCACGCAGTACTAAGCAACAAGAAGTAATAGTGTAACAAGAATGAAGTCTAGGTTCTGATCACAACGTAACATAAAGTCAACAGAAGTTACTAACTATTACACATCAGAGTCTCGAATCAAATATAAGACAGCGGAAGTACAAATGTCAAGGCAACATATGCCTGACTACAAAAAGGGTTCAAAAAGGGTAACGACAATTAGCTACAATTCTAGTCTAATCTTCAGTTGGCGTAAGGGTAGTCCTCAGCGTAGTAGTCTTCTTCGGTCTGACCTCCGTCGGGGAAATTCTCTACGGGGACGTCGTCACTAGCATGGTAGTCTTCTCCTGCGAGCCCTTCACCTGTATAGTCATAACCAAGGTGCGTTGGAACATAGAAATGTCCAGCGGCATAAACGCCGTCAGCTTAATGAAAGCTGAGTGAGTTAGATACTAACAGGGTATCAACTATTGAAGTTATTACAAGTTATAAACCGTAACCAAATTAGAGTTCAGTGAGGGTAACTCCTTTACATCAAACCGATTATCCGATTACTAACGTCTTACTCATTTTAAGACTGATAACACATCTTGAGGGGGGAACAGACTCGACAATAGTTCAACTCTATAAATACACCATTGCTCATCCACCGCTTTTAAGAACATGTGCACAGTTCACTGCATGTCATGGATACCACGTTAGTCCATCCCTCGCCTTTAAGAACATATGCACAGTTCACCGCATGTCAGGGATATAACGCTTTAAGCAACAGTACATCATTCTATGCCACGACTTAGCGACGTCTACCAGTGATCACGGTCCACCGCATGTCATAGACACCTTCGTTTGTCTACCGCTTTTAAGAACATATGATTAGATCATCTGGCTATCTTAGGGCAAATGGTCCGGTTCACCGCAAGTCATAGACACCTTCGTCTGTCTACCGCTTTTAAGAACATATGATCGACCAAAGCCCGCCCACGCAAGGTTCCCGAATGTTAGCAAACCTACTTAAGTTCAACTCTATCACCGATACATGACAATCCCACTGTGGCCCGACTACTCTGAATGAAATGAACATTAACTCCAAAGGATTCACGACTATTCCGTTATCTAACATCATAAACATTATCCGTTAATCTTGTTGTTACTACGATCCTACGCTGCATAAACTCATTATCATGTCTGTATTACAATAATAAAGCATGCTGGGAAATACTGAACAGTAAATAAACAACTAAACAGTTATTATAAGAAAACAGTATTCTGAAGCTTCCAATCGATTGGTATAGAGGTTCAATCGATTGGTATAAAAGTGGCATCAATCGATTAGAAAAAGATTCAATCGATTGGCATAGAAGTAGTGTCAATCGATTGATAAAAGGTTCAATCGATTAGATCACAATCCATGCCAATCGATTGCACAAAGTGTCAATCGATTGGGACCTGAAAGATGTCAATCGATTGGTAAGAGTACCAATCGATTGATACTTCGTTTTCTTCACAGTGAAGACTGTCCAGCAACATATAAACGGGAATACATGGTTTCTTCTCCATTTCTTCATTTAAACGAGTCCTAACATCAATGACAAGTTACTCAGTGAGTATAGAACTCACCTTAGGTGTCTAGGGTGTGTGTGGGAATGAGTATTGAAGCTTGGAGCTTCAATGGTGGCTCCACTCTCTCTCCTCTATCTTCTTCTTTCTTCTCAGGTCTTCTTCTCTTCTCTCAATCCCTGGATGTGTGTGTGGGTGTATAAATATATGTATATATGTGTGTATATATATATGAGTGTTTATATATATATAAACACACACAAACACTCCCTCTGATTTCTTGGAACCCCAAAAACGCAGAAATGAGCTGATATATATAGGGAGAAAGTGTTCACGTGGACAAACCCCAGCTAGAGCAAAAGAATCTGCCCAGCTGCCTCCAATCGATTGGTATAAGTGTCAATCGATTGACATAAGCAATCGATTGGTACCCAAAATAAGGCAATCGATTGGAAAACTTGTCAATTGATTGGTATCCAAATTATACCAAGGGTAAGGCCAGGCTCAAACAAGTATTAAAAGAAGCATACATGGTCTTATTCACATAATATATTACAAAAATACAGGGTATTACATAAATCTAACAACAGAAAATATATTCTAATCCAGAAATAATACAGATAGTGAAATACACAGGTAAATATTTATTTTCAGATAAACATTTAAAGTATTCCACAATGACCGACTCATATTCAGAGAGACGTCACAACAACAAAATGCTCATCAACACAATCTCAAAGGGTTCTCTAACACAGATACCCAAATCAACTCGTGAGTCAAAACTCACTCAAACATGTGCCAAAAAGCACAACCAGGGGCAGACCCAGGAGTTTTATTTAGGGGGGCAGAAACTTATACGGGGGTTCGGGGGTAGAGCCCCTGACCCATTTTTTTTAGCTTAAAAACATTTTTTTTAAGTTGAGGGGCAATTAAGGGGCAAAAATGAATAAAGTATGAAATATATAAGGTAAAATAATTATTTTGGAAAAGGGGGGGTGCAATTAAGGGGCAAAAGTGACTAATGTATGAAATATATAAGATAAAAAAGTAATTTTGTAAAGTTGAGAGGGGGCAATTGGGGCAAAATAGTGAATATATGCCGAATTAGATGTAGAGTGTAGCAAGGCATTTAGGAAAGTCAGGGGGGACAGTTGCCCCCTCTTGTCCTCACGTGGGTATGCCCCTGAGCACAACACATCACATCATCATGCATGACAATGTAATGAAATGCAATAACACACATGCAGGTGTTATAATACTCTCCCCCTTAAAAGAAGTTTGTCCCCAAACTTGTACCTCATGTATCAAAAATGTACGGATACTGAGTACACATCTCGTCCTCTATTTATATGTCATCTCTTCTGTCGTTTGGCTACGCCATAACACTTTCACTTTCGATATAACTTTATTCCGTAAGACTTGATCCTTCCGATCCAAAATCTCTACGGGATATGCAACATACGTCAAATCACCCTGAATCTTATTCAGTATCGGAGTCATCACTTGATCTCTATCCTATGCTAAGTGTTTACGTAACAAGGATACATGGAATAGATTATGAACTTGAGCATACTCACTCGGCAAGTTCAATCAATATGCTACGGGTCCAACACTTACAATAATCTTAAAAGGTCCTACATACCTCGGATTGAGTTTCCCGTATCTCCCAAATCTAGTGATCCCCTTTGAAGGTGACACCTTCAAATATACCAAATCTCCCACGTCAAATTCCAACGGTCGTCTACACTTGTCAGCATAACTCTTATACCTACTTAAAGCTGTCAGTAACCGTTGTTGAATTACCTTTATCTTATTCGTCGTCTCTTATACAATTTTTGGCCCTTCAATCATTCTTTCTCAGACTTCTGTCCAACTAATCGATGAACCATATACACAACCATACAAAGCTTCATAAGGAGCCATCCCAATACTTGACTGAAAACTGTTGTTGTATGCAAACTCAATTAACGACAGGTGGTCTTCCCAATCACCCTGGAAATCAAGTACACATAACCGCAACATGTCTTCCAATATTTGGATTGCTTTTTCTGATTGACCATCGGTTTGAGGATGAAAAGTGGTACTGAAATGCAATTTGGTACCCATTGCTTCTTGCAAGGCTCTCCAAAACTTTGATGTAAAACTACTATCTCTATTTGAAATAATAGAAACTGGAATACCATGTAGTCTCACAATCTCGCGGATATACAACTTAGCTAACGTTATCGACTTAGTTGTTTGAAGTGGTAGGAAGTGCGACGACTTCATCAAATGGTCAACGATTACCCAAATAGTAGTATTCGACCTCTTCAACCTCGAAAACCCACTGACAAAGTCCATTGTTATGTGTTCTCATTTCCACTCGACTATCGGTAGTGGTTGTAACAATCCTGAAGGTACTTGGCGTTCGGCCTTCACTTGTTGACAACTCGTACATCGTGAAACGTAGCGTGCTATTTTTGTCTTCATTCCCGGCCACCAATAAACATATCTCAAGTCTCTATACATCTTGGTGCTTCCCGGATGAACGGTATACTTCGTATTGTGTTCTTCCTCTAGAATGTTCAGTTTTAACTCTTTTTCAGCAGGTACACAAATTATATCCCTCAATCTCAAAACATTGTTCTCAAAAGTAAATCTCGATTGCTTGTCCATCAGAATCTCATCACAAATCTTCTTCAAAGCCACATCTTGAAGTTGTTTCTCTGTGATATCGTGAATCAAGAGTGGTTGAGCCACAATCATTGACATCAAGCCACTTTCAATCCTTGGAATCACTTCAAGCTCCAAATTTTCCATATCTCAAATTAATTCTTTATGAGAAGTCAAATCTGATGTGGTATTGGTTGGTGTCTTACGACTAAGAGCATCGGCAACTACATTCGCTTTGCCCGGATGATACTGAATTGATAAATCATAGTCCTTCATCAACTATAGCCATCTCCTTTGCCTCATATTCAAATCTCGTTGCGTGAACAAGTATTTCAAACTCTTATGATCCGTATATATTTTACATTTCTCACCATATAGTTAATGACACCAAATCTTTAAGGCAAAAGTCACGGCGGCCAATTCTAGATCATGTGTCGGATAATTCTTCTCGTGCAGTCTCAGTTGTCTCGATGCATAGGCAATGACCTTGTCACCATGCATAAGAACGCAACCTAAACCTCTATACAAAGCATCACTGTAAATAATAAACCCCTCAGTCCCTGTCGGAACTGTTAAGGTTGGTGCCTTCACTAGTCGACCTTTCAATTCTTGAAAACTTTTTTCACATTCCGGACTCCATACAAAAGCAATACCTTTCCTCATCAATTGTGTCATCAACATTGTAATACGTGAAAAGTCTTTTACGAACCTCCAATAGTAACCAGCCAATCCTAAGAAACTTCGAATATCTATCACATTCGTAGGTTTTAACCAATTGGTAGCAGCTTCTATCTTCTAAGGGTCTACAGAAATTCCCTTAGTTGATACTATATGTCCAAGGAAAGCAATCTATGTCAACCAAAACTCACACATTTTCAATTTGCCGAATAATCTCTTCTCTCGTTAGCGTTGGAAGGCTAATCGCAAATGATGCTCGTGATCTTCAACACTCTTGAATAGATTAGAATGTCATCTATAAATATGATAACAAACTCATCTAAATAGTCTTTGAAAACACAATTCATCAAGTCCATGAAAGCAACTGGTGCGTTAGTCACTCCAAATGGCATAACCAGAAATTTAAAGTGACCATATCTAGTCTGAAAGCTGTCTTTTCAACATCTTCCTCCCTGACTTTCAACTGGTGATAACCGGATCTCAAATCAATCTTTGAGAATACATGAGCCCCTTGTAACTGATCAAACAAGTCATCTATTCACGGTAACTGATACTTGTTCTTGACGGTCAACTTATTTAACTCTCGGTAGTTAATGCACATACGCATTGTCCCAGTCTTCTTCTTTACAAACAAGACTGGAGCTCCCCATGGTGAAACACTCGGTCGAATAAAACCCTTCTCCAATAGTTCTTCTAACTGAATTTTCAATTCTTTCAATTCTCCTGGAGCCATTCGGTAAGGTGCTTTGGATATCAGTTGTGATCCTGGTACTACCTCTATTATGAACTCAAGCTCTCTTTCAATCAATACGTCGGGCAACTCATCTGGGAAAATGTCTGGAAATTTTCAAACTACTAGTGGTCTAAGAACTCGTGTGTCAACAATTGAACATAAGAAACCTGAATAACCTTTCTTCAACATCTTTCTTACTTGAATCGCCGATATCAAGTACGGCAGTACGGTCACACCCTTACCCTGAAAAGTAAACTCCTCTTGACCTGATGGATAGAAACTAACTCGTTTTTGTTCACAATCAATCTTAGCTTGATTGACCGACAACCAATCCATGCCCAAGATAACATTAAAGTAATTGACTACCAACAGAATCAAATCAACGCTCAAGACCTTGTCGTCTATCTTGATCTCACACGACTTGAATACCGAAGAAGTTACTAACGGTTCACTACTAGGCAATGATACACACAAATCATATCCTAATAGTTCAGACTTAACAGTTAAATACTTAACAAAGTCACGTGACACAAATGAATGCGTTGAACCAGAGTCCATAAGTATGCGTGCAGGATACGAACAAATAAGAAGAATACCTGATACGACTGTATCATCCATATTCCCCGGCCTGAGCTGGAAATATCGCCCTTGTTGCTGCGCGACTCCTTTCCTTTTATCTGCTCTTGGTTCTGCCCTCAACCCGCTTGGCAGACTTGATGCCCCGGTACTCATCCCCGATTGTTGTAAACACCCCAATTTTGACCAAACGTCGAATTAAGGAGAGTGTTACCTCCAAGTCTGATGATGATATTCGAACAGACCTAGGACTTCCAAAGATGATTCAAGCTCTTTGAAAGACTCTCTAACCTAAATAAAAAGCAAAAAGGGAAAAGAAAAGGAAGATGGAGGCAGAACGACATTCGAGCCCTTTTGCGGCAGTCACGGGCTGCCGTTGCGGTAGTCTCTGGACTGCCGGATGGCATTCTGTGATTGCCGCGAATTTCATCAAGTGCTGCAAAAAAATAAATTTTGACTAAAAAACGGCAGTCCCTGAAGTTGTCTGCGGCATCCAATGAATGCCGTTCCGACATTCACTGAATGCCGCAACGACATTTACTGAGTGCCGCTTTCATCTATAGTGAGTGCCATGTTTTTGCAACAGACAGCTAGTAGCCTGGTATACAACACGTTTTGTACTATCAAAAGGATGCCTGAATTAGGGTTTTTGCCCCTGAAATGACTGAAATACCCCCTTTAAACTTGCCTATAAATAGAGGATGAATATCCTCTTACATGTGGGTTGAAAAATCTAGCTTAATCCTAGAGGATATACTCCCACTTAGTCTTGAAAAAGCTTTCTTAAACACAATTAGAAGTAGGTTTTGAGAAGGTTAAGGGGAGCATTTAAGTAGAATTAGAGTGGAAGAGCTTGATTAGTCTTTGGAAGTTCTCCAAAAATCACCAAGTTGAGGAAACTTTGGAGGTAAAGCTTTAAATCAATTAGTCTTGATTACATTCTAATCACCAAAAAGGCTTAGAGTCTTTGAATTTTCTTCTTCTTTTCTTTCTAATCTTCGAGATTCATAAGACCCTCAATGTCTTACTTAAATCCTTAGACCTAAAAATCCTTTGATTCTTTCGTAAGTTCATGGTTTACAAGAATATTGAGGTTGATATTAGTACACTTGATTAATAAATCTAAACATATTTCCATGGTTTAGGTTTGTTATGTGTAAGTCTCATGGAGTCTATCCATATTTCTTTGAGACTTACAAGACATGAACATCTTTAGTCTCCAATGACCATCAAATGGTAGGAGAGCTAGCTTTAGACAAGCCCAACTCCATGGCTTATTTATCTAAGTTGACAAGAATAAGATGAACTCACCAAAAGTGCAGTGAGTTTACAATCTATTTTTTATCGTAGATTTTTAGTTGAACATCGAACCATTGGAATGGAGTGAAACCAACAGGAAAGTGTTTATAACTCAAAGTTCTACCACTGTAATTTTTGTTTTAAGGTAGTTTCATGTTTTGAGTGGTTTGATCAAGGGTTTTATGAAACAACCATAATCTATCCAGAGTTTCAGAACAGTAACACTCTTTTGAAATAAGAAAATCAGAACCTTAATCAAGCACTTTTGACCCAAAATAAAATTTTCTAAGTAGGTTAATGTGTTAGGAAGCTACCCTAAAAAGAACAAAACATTTTTGATTTTTTTTTTACTATTTTTAGAAAATAGTGCAAGAACTCTGGACAGAGGGTTGTAGAATCCTGGGTGATGTCTGGTTTTTTTTTTTCAATTCCCAGAGATCTAACTGTTGAAACTTTGATTTTCTTTTGGGTTAAAAACTAGACACACAAAGGCATCTTGTGCCCAAAATTCATCAAGATCAAACCACAGGAACAATCCTTTTTATTTCTTTGAAGTTCTTATCTGCTCTCAGCAATTTTCAGAATTCTGTAACAATTTTGATTAATCTTATAAATAATGGCTTAGATGATATTTTCATGAGTTAAGGTTTAAACCATGTTTCAATAATGATTAGTTAAGCTTGAATCTAAAGTTTAAGTGACCTAAATCAATAAGTACTTCACGATTTCTTCTTGTTTATGTTTACATTCATCCATGTGACTTGACGTTCATAATTAGGATTCGTTTGCTTTAGGTTAATTACATTTGATAGATTTAGGTTAGAGGCCTAGGATCATTATTCAATTTTACATGTTGTATATCATGTGGACTAACCTTTGTTTTGTAGCGCTGATGAGGTATGACTTTTCGACTCTCCCTTAGCTTAACTTTTCTTTGATTTTATCAATTTTATGACCTCATGCGCGACACATTAGAATTAGGATCTTGCCTTATGTGAATACATGTAATTAGAGACTCTTTTCTAGGATTTTCTTTCATTTGTATGCATTGCACGTTTAATATCGTGACTGGATCCCGGGTAAGTTCTCTTTGTTCCATATTGCATATCATATTGCTTGCTACTTGAATTATGTGGTTTTTTGAATGATATTTTATCACTTACAATTTTACACCCTTTAAACATGCTTCTGGATTTTGGGAAAGTCTGCAAGAAGCTATGGGAACCTCGCTCAAGATGAGCACTGCTTTTCACCCTCAGACAGATGGACAAACTGAGCGTGTTAATCAGATCATGGAAGATATGCTTAGGGCTTGTGTAATCGATTTTGAGGAATCTTGGGAGACGCACTTGCCGTTGGTGGAATTTGCCTATAATAACAGTTATCACACGAGTATCGGGATGCCTCCGTTCGAAGCATTGTATGGACGACCATGCCGTTCTCCATTGTGCTGGGCAGAAGTTGGGGATACAGAGTTGTTAGGACCCGAAATGGTTAGAGAAACCAACGAGAAGATTTCTTTGGTCAAGGAAAGAATGAGGACTGCTCAGAGCCGGTATAAGAGTTATGCCGATCGACGCCGAAAAGAATTGGAATTTAGTGTTGGAGATCACGTACTTCTTAAGGTTTCACCAACCCGAGGAGTGATACGTTTTGGTCTCAAGAGAGGGAAGTTAGCTCCGCGTTTCATTGGACCGTTCGAGATTTTGGAACGTGTCGGGAAAGTAGCTTATCGACTGGCACTACCACCGAAGATGTCTGGGGTTCACAACGTGTTTTACGTGAGTATGTTGAGGAAGTACATACGAGACCCCTCGCACGTGGTTAGTTATGATGATATTGAGACGAGTCATAACGTTTCTTACAAGGAGAGACCTGTGAAGATTTTAGATCAGAGTATCAAGAAGCTGAGGAATAAGGATATCCCATTGGTGAAGTTCAGTGGAATCACCATGACGAGAATGAAGCCTCGTGGGAAGTTGAAGCGGATTTGAGGAAGAAGTACCCGGAGTTATTTCATGACTAGTTAGTCTTGATTTCGGGGACGAAATCCTGTTTAAGGGAGGTAGGATGTAATAACCTGCATTTGCATTTAATTTCAATTTGACATTTTCATATTTAATCTGTATTTCTAGTCTTATTTAGTTTCTATTTCCCATGTGTTAAACTTTAAATTATTGTTTCAATTGCTATTAAAATTCTTTTGGGGTCAAATTGTAATTTTTACAAAATTTAGCAACACCTGTATTGAATTTCAAATCTGTATTTCAAAACGGTGGAAATGTTCTCTTTTAATTCAAGCTGTATTTTTATGAAACCAGGAAATCACTTCCTACGTTAAAATGAATTTTCTGTATTTTTGGGGTAACCACCGCGCCATGAAAATACCAGTTTACTTTCAAAACTGTCCACGCTGTGTGAGCTTCCACAGATTTTGGAAGTGACTGATTGAACAATTGCTTTATTTCTAATTATGGAAACTCATCATTGGATAAGGCCTTGTTTGGTTGTTACATATGTGAGTGTGCATTGCTAGTGCCATAAGCTTAATTCCCAAACAACCTTAGTTGCCCCCTACTACACCTACTTGCCTCTTCAAAATTTGATGGTGTAAATATATACGTATGTATATCACACACACACACAAATCTGTGATATTTGTGGCTCATTAGTTAATTGAGAAACAAAAATCATTTGTTGAGTGATCAACAATGATCTTGGCCCCCAAGTTTTGTACTCTCTACATATATACATCACATTCACACTCACTCATTCTGCATTAACACACAGAGAGAAAAGAGAGAGAGCTTGAGAGTTTGATTTCTGAAATTTTAGAGAGAAAGAACTTCACCTCCATAGCTTGCAAGCTTCATTGGAATTTTCTTGATTGGTCTTATCTTTCTCAACAAACACACATCTCCTTATCACAGTGAGTATTACTAACTCACTCTAAATGTAATTCTATGCTTAGTTACTAATTTTGTGTATGTATAGTTAGAACTCCATTGCTAATTTCGTCCATGGAAGCTTGAACTTCAAAATCAAGATTTTCAAATCTTAATCTAAATCCGTTTTCAGAGTTGAATATCAAAGATTATAGTATGTATTGACTATGTTTAAAGTTTTAGAACACAATTCATTCATATGAAAAAGTATATTGGAAATTAAACTTTGACAACTTTTAGTTTTCCATGAAATTCAAGAACTATGGTTTGATTTGGGTTAATTTGATAATGGATTCTTAATCCTTGTTGAAAAACAAAGAAAATCATATATTACATGTCCTATATAATTTCAGAATTGAAATGGGTCAATTTAGACCCTGTTTTGCTGAAACAGGGCATTCTCCACGAAGAAGATGAAGCCTCAGCATCAGCTCGCGCCACGATCGCGCGCGCGAGAATCGCGCAAGCGGCCCGCGCGAGCGACCCCTCACGCAAGCGACCCGCGCGCGCGAGGCATGCGTCTCCAGGCAGACAGAAAAGTTTATATATATAAAATGAAATTTAGGCAAGTCGCGCGAGCGAGGGTCGCGCGAGAGACCCTTCGCGCGAGCGATCCGCGCGCGCGACCTTGGCTTTTCCAGGCAGACAGAAAAGTATATATAAAATGAAAAATGGGCATATCGCGCGAGCGACACTTCGCGCGAGCGGCCCGCACGTGCGATCTCTGACAGATTCTGGTTTTTGTCTGTTTTGTATTTAGGGACTGTTTGGTTCAATTTTTAAGTACTGTTAAGATTCTGTTTGGAAATTTTATTAATACAGAATGCTATTAGTTATGTTTGAATTGATTAAGGAAATGAATTTACAAGTTATTAATCCCCGTACGCGTGTTGTTCATTTAATTCAGCATGTTGCTTATGTTTAAGTGTATATCATTCATGTGGGGTCAGTGGTACATGCATGTGGGTGTCAGTCAGTGTGGAAAAGAGTAATGGTAGTGTAGAAAGAGTATGAGTTTGAGTTTGTGGTTGTGGTTGTGGTTGAGATTGTGATGAGGGTATCTTTGAAATGCGACGGTGGCAAATTTGGACACTCCCTGACGCCCATGGAAGCGTTAAAGTGTGTGACGCCGAACTTGGACATTCCCTGGCACCCATGGTAGTGCTAAAGTGTGGCCTACGGACACTCCCTGATACTCGAGTCTAGATACTGCGTGAGGGGTTGCCCCGGTATTTGCATGGCGGTTAGGGTATTCAAAGTGTGAGGCATTGGACACTCCCTGGTACCCCGGACCAAAGTGTGAGGCAAACTGGACACTCCCTGGCGCCCCGTTGCTAAAGTGTGGCTATCTTAGTGTTTCAAAGATACCAGGAGTAAGATAGTGGGTTGTTGGGTTTTGTCGAGAGAAAAGAGTCGGTCAGATGAGATGGTGCATCGTTCTCATACACGGTCACATATGTGTGAATTTATCTTTTAAATAATGTTGTGGTTGTTTTCTAAACGAGCTCTTTATCTTAAATATAAACTTGTGGATTTAAATGGGAATTGGAAAATGGTAAATGAGTATGTTTTACATTCAAAGTTATGTTTTTAATACTCACCAGCTTCTTGAAGCTGACGACGTTGATGCGTCCTGGACATTCGTGTTCAGGCTTTTCAGGTTATGATCAGGAAGGACCGTATGACTACGCTAACTGAGAATGGCTGCTTTTGGAATGAGAAAACTGTTCACTTATTATATGCTTTAAACTTATATGTTTTAAGTTATGACTGTTTGTTATAAGGATGACTGTAATAGACTTTAAGTTATTGTTTTGTTTTAAGGCAGTCTGTGCCTTTAGATGACCCCGTGCTGTAATGTGTAATAAGTTAGAAAATTTTTATAAGCCTTGATTGCTCTGCTCTGATTATTATGTTTTGTTTGTTCGATGTTTGGGACGGAATCGATCCTTCAAACTGTCGCAACCTACGGGTCCATAAAGGAAATTAAACGCTTTCCTTATTTATGCTACGTCGGGGCGTGACAGTCTCCAATTTTTCCCATCAATTATAGAGATGTAAAAGTATTTGTTTTGGATGTGAGAAGTTCATATTCATAATCTGCCTCTGTTCTCACAGAATGTTTACCTGACTTCTTGCACTTATTCTGGTTTTTTTCGTCACTATACATATATCTTTTCTATTTTTTTTTTATGAAACTTGGGTGTCTTAGGAAACTTTTGGTATATAATGGGTCATCATAAACCATTTCTTTGATTTATGAAAAATCATACAAAATCAGTCAACAGTGCAGCTTTTATTTATGAGTCATGTGTACATTCTGATTTATTTCTTTTAATCTGTGATAGCTATTGGTGTTTGGCTTTTTGGGTTATTTTCTAGACACAATAAGGATAATCTCTGATTTGTCCCACATTTTTCTAGGCACGTTTGACCTCCCATTATAATGTTATAAAGTGATGCATACAGTCTGTCCACAATAAGCAGATTGCGGAAAGAACCTTCAGTTGAATTCCTCCTTCAATGCTTCCCACGTGGTTGCCTTCCCTTGTTCAAGCACGTTGTTCCACCAATCTAATGCTTCTCTCATTAACATATCGGATGCACAAAGAATTTTCTCCTCATCAGTGCATATCACCTAACGAAAATTTCTTTCCATATCCATCACCCAATGGTCGGCCAAGTCTATGTCGGTCTGTCCGTAATACAAAGTCGGTTTCCTTTTGTGGAACTATTCTGTGATGGTGTGTTGAGGTCTTGGTACCGGTGGTGCATTGATGTATCGAATTTCAACTGGTAGGGCCTGAACATTCATCTGCTCTCTATCACTTACAACTTGAACGAAATTTCCCACCATGTTCACGAATGCAGTGATAAATCTCTTACCGGCTCAGTCATTTCAAATGTTCACCCTGTTGAGTTCAATGCATAATAACTATGCATGCTATGCTACGATATATAAATGTGCACAGTTCACCAACACAATCAACAGATGCTAACATACGAGCATTTCTACAACGATAGCAATATTATCGTTACAATTATACACTTCACTCCACGTCACTCAGCATATAACGTCACTCGTTCCCAAGGCTCTAAACCTATTGCTCTGATACCACTAAATGTCACAGTCCGGTCCCATAATAGCAGAACCAGAGCCTGTGGCATGCCACCGAGGCTAAACCAAATTCATTAGCATTCCCCAAAAAATTAGTTTGAAGAACACACGCAGCGGAAAAGAAATAACCTATTTGAAAACTAGCAGTCCAGTCGACTGCACCTCGTGCCCAGTCGACTGAGGCTAGTCCAGCAGAAAGTTTGGTTTTGAGACCCTATCCAGTCGACTGTTTTCTATGCCCAGTCGACTGGGGTGCCAAATGTTTAGTCGACTGGTAAGGTCCGGTCGAATAAAGTCCAGCCTGGATACAAAAAAAATATCTGATTTCAAATATGACCCAGTTGACTGTGTCGGGGACCCCAATCGACTCATCTTCTATACAAAGATGCAGTGAGTAGCTGGAAAAGAGGCTCCAATCGACTGTTCCACAAACCAGTCGACTGGTTTATGGCAGCAGCATACATTCTTCAGATTTTCTAAGTTAAAAGCTTTCTCAAATCGTTTAGGGATTTAACACACATACCAAACTCACTCCAAAGTGATCCTAACTGTATAGAAACATTACTAAAACATAATTACAACATGTTATAGTCTATTACAACATTTTAGATCCATTCTAATATACTAAATTAAACATAACTAAAAGTTATGGAATTCTTATTACAAAACAACGAGGTCAACATATTGAGTCGCCTTCTAAGTGACTCCCAAACCTACGTACTCACTTCTGCGATTCCTCGCCAGCATTAATACCTGCAATGATTATTTGAATAACCATACATATTCGATTTGTTTAAGCTAACGCTTAGTGAATAAAACAACAAATGCACATGAATGACAAACATGCTCGCATTCACATCTCTACATTTCATACTAGTCGACAGAGACTCACGTGCACGTTCCATACTCTCAATCCACGACTCCTCGCCAATAAGTCCATGCGAAAGGGTAAGACCCAAGATTCTTCTCTTCAATCGTGCGACCTTAATGCCTATATCGGCTCCACAAAATGGCTTAGTGACCACGTGCTCCTTTTGACCCAAATAAGCAACTTAACATGCTCAAATACATATCATCATGCTCTCGGTAATTAAAACATTTCACCATGCTATTGGGCCTACTTATCAATATAATCGCCCAATATGAACTACACAATATATCTCTATGAATTAACACATGCTATTTGAACATAATATGAATACACGCCAAGCAATCATTCCATAATACAAATTTGAATCACTCACCTCCGGATAATGCTCTTATAATTCAATTAAGAAAAAACTCGTGCACTAAAGACGTGCAGAAAACCTTCTAGTACAATTCCTATGGATCAAAAGTCCAAATATCAACTTTTATGAAAATTCTAGAAATTGACTTTTCTGAAAACTTAGCCAAATACGCCCTAATAGATATCAAAACGAAGCTCTTACCTCGAGAAGCTCGAGTATGAAATCTAGAAGAAATCAGATGGGCAGCAGGTCATCGTTTGGTGTCGCAAAGCTCTAAGCTCCTAAATCTCCTTTTTTGGTCTCCTTTTGAGTTTTAGGTTAAGAGTTGTGAAAAATATGAAAGTCATCACTTTCTATATATAGACAATATTTTCCAAAATTGCGTTTACCTCCCTACGAGTTTTCAAAACTCCTAAACAATCTCCAAGACTTTCTGCATAGCTAAACCATAGCTTCACAAGTGAAACCTTGAAATTATAAAAGTTTCGGACTAAGTTCCGTTTGTTTGTTAAAACGCGAATTCCTACATGACTTTTCTGAAGTTGCTAATTAGCCTACTAAATTAATAGCGTGTTAAATCGTCCTCACCATGATGCTAAATCTAACAACAGAAAATATATTCTAATCCAGATAGTGAAATATACAGGTAAATATTTATTTTCAGATAAACATTTAAAGTATTCCACAATGATCGTCTCATACTCAGAGAGACGTCACAACAACAAAATGCTCATCAACACAGTCTTAAATGGTTCTCTAACATAGATAGCCAAATCAACTCGTGAGTCAAAACTCACTCAAACATGTGTCAAAAAGCACAACCATCACATCACATCATCATGCATGACAATGTAATGAAATGCAATAACACACATGCAGGTGTTATATATAGGAGTGATATGATCTCAACTAGTTACAAGGAATTCATAAATTGTGTCATTTCTTCTACTTGATAGAATTAAGCTAGACATTCAAGGATGATTATTTGATAATTATATATCCTTTCTAAAGCATGTGGACCAACCCTTATTTTGTAGCGCTGATGAGGTACGATTTCTTGACTCTTCTCTAGTTTAATTATTTCTTTGATTTTAGTTGATTTTCGACTCCATGTGCGACACCTTAGATTATGTCTTGTTTTATGTGTATATGTGATTATAGACCTTTTCTTAGATTTTATTTTCTTGCATGCATCATATGTTTAATATTCGCGGCGGGATCCCAGGTAAGTTCTCTTGTTCCTTATTGCATATCATATTGCTTGCTAATTGAATTACATGGTTTTGGATGCTATTTTATCGTTAGCAGTCTTGCATCCTTTTGACATGCTTTTTTAATGTATATATACATATGTATTAGTCGAAGGCATACTTTGATTAATAATTCGATTAAAAAAGATGTTGAGTAGAGGCCTATCACGAGATAGGATGAAAGGGCGTGTTTTAGTCCGCCGGGCTCCTTCCCCTTTCATTCCATAATCCCCGGACCCAGCAAAAGATCAGTTTATTTTTAAAATGATTTCTTAATTTTTTTCTTTAAAATAAAAATAAAAAATTAAGTGGCGACTCGTGTTTTGCATTTTGAATTTGGAAAAGATTTTAAATGAAAAGCCGTGGGTAAGAAAAATTGCGGTATCCACAGTCATATAAAAAACAGCGTTTTGAAGAATATATATATATATATAAGGCCTGGCAAATGGGCGGACCTGGGCGGGTTCGGACCAGGCTTGGGTCGGGTATATTCACTAGACCTGGCAACTCCAGCCCGATTGACACACTATCCCATTAAAGCCCGAACTGAATTGCTTTTGGGCTGGGATGTGTTTAATTACCGGGCCGAAGTCGGGTTCATTGGAAGATTATAGCGGGCTTGCACGGGCCTCAAGAGGGACCATTTACAACACTAAACCTAATCATCATTCTCATCTCTTCAGCCACCACCTCTTCAGCCGTCAATACCTACTTCCCAAAAGGCCAAACCTATCATCTCCTGAGTTTTGACCACCACTCTCTCTCTCTTTCTAAAACCCAACAAATATAATGAAAACCCTTCTTGTCTCTTCAGCCACCACCTCTCTCTCTCTCTCTTTCTCTCTCTCCACACATATTCAGAAGGAAGCAAAATTAGTTTACAGGAGGGGTTTTGCTCTCTCTCTCTCTCTCTCCACACATATTCAGAAGGAAGAAAATTAATTTACAGGAGGGGTTTTGCTCTCTCTCTCTCTCTCTCCACACATATTCAGAAGGAAGCAAAATTAATTTACAGAAGGGGTTTTGCTTTGAGAAGAATTATTTGGGTTCATCGTTTATAATTTTTTTTTTCCGTATTTGATTTTTTTTCTTCTTATTTGTTGTATGTAGTGTGTATTTGTAAAGTATGATGCTACAGAGAGAAATTTTTTGCTATGGGATTTTTTATTTTTATTTTTTAATGATCTCCCTCATCTCTTTTTATTATTTTTCATTTATTATTATTGGAATCTCCTTCATCTCTTTTCCTTCCCAAACAAGGCTTTGGCAGTAGGTCTAAAAAAAAAAAAAGGGTTTACCCTTTCACACCCGACCCGACCTAGTTATATATAGACCCGATCCCAGCCCGGCCCGAACCCGCCCAAGCCCGCCCATTTGCCAGGCCTAATATTCACAATCGGGCCGGGTTATGATCCATCACCTGTTTTTTTTTTGTTGAAATTTTGTTTGAATTTTTTTTTTGGATTTTTTTTGATAATTTTAAGAACTATTAGCAATTTAAGTAAAAGTTCAAACCCGATCTATTTGGAGACAACCACAAAAAGATATTGAAAGGTAAAATTTAAACAAAGTAGAACACAAAAGTACTCCGTAACCTAGAAGCCATTAAAAACAAAGAACGCTAAACATCCTTGTTTAAGGAGAGAGAGAGAGGTTTGTTGAAAGAGAATAGTGTAAAAATTAAACATTGCCCGCGGGGGGAGAGAGAGAGATTGGTCTTAAAAAAGGAGGAGAGAGAGACGTTTGTAGAGAGAGAATGTCTAACAACACAAACGTGCACCACGTCATCAAGGTCTCTATCAGTCTTGGTCCTCTTGGATATGTCACATATATGAAGAGAGAGAGAAGGAAAATGTTTTAGTATAATTTAAACCCTAGTCTAGTTTTGGTTGCTGCGGGTTTGAAGCGGGCGAGTGTTGGGCTCGATGCTTCACACTATCAAACCCATTACGACTCGGTTATAAAATTTCTCCAATTCAATTACAATTTGTTGCGGGCTGACATCGTATTCGGGCTTGAAATTGCCAAGCCTATTATCTATATATATATATATTTATATATATCATGGCGTTTGACAACAACAGATAATATGACTAGTTGATGTTTTCAAAACACAAAGAACTTTCAGAAGTTCATCATTTTATGGGACAACTTTGCAAAGCGTTTTTTAACAAACTTTTTAAAGTAAAATCATTCTTTGAAGTTGCCATTTCAAAAGGCATTTTTTTTAGAAAATTAATTGGTTTGAGAAAATAATTAAAAATTTGATGGATTCAATAAAAAAGCTCAAGCATTGATGGATTGGTCAACCCATCCCAACCTAAGATAATCACATTTCAGTCAACATTTTATATAAGATTTAAATGTCAATCTATTATTTTTAATTTTTTTAAAAAAATAATTAAAAAAAGGAGAAAAAGTCATCAACAAAATTAAATAAACATCAACTTTTGAATTATTATTTTGTGTTTTAATTTATTTTATTTTTTCAACGTTGCGAACTTGCATCAAAATATTTTTGACGATTGCTCTTACCGTTGTTAAGAGTTGTGCCAAGTTTTGAAACGAGTTACTCTTACTCTCAACGTTTGAAAGAGTTGCTCCACAATGTCATGTAAAATTTGATGAATTTTTTATTTTACAAAAAAAAAAAAAATTTGATATAGTTTTTTAAATTTTTTTAAAAACAATAGACTGACTTATAAATTTTACACAAAAAATTAACTGAAATGTAATTATCCAAAGTTCTAACCCTAGTAAAACTGTAAAACTAACCCTAACCACAACCCCCCCAGTAAAATTGATTTCGGCGGGAAATCCCCAAATTTTTTCTTTTACAGCAACCCCTTCCCCTCCCCTCTCCGATCACATTTTCTCTCTCTAAAACACTTTTCTTCTCTCATCAACCTCTACACTTCTCGAGCACAACCTTCGTTCTCTCTCTCTCGCTCTAGAACCATGACCGACGTTCACCGGAGACCGACGCCGACGGTCACCGTCGGAGAGGAGATAGATGAAGATGTAGCTGTGGCTTTCGAGTCGTCAACTACGGAGTCGGAGCTTGCTCGGCAGAGGCTTCGACAGCGATGGGAGTTGGCGTCTGTTCTTAATTTCTTCTGTGTAAGATGGCCCTATTTGTGGTTGCATTGTACTCAAAACGGGTGGCTTTCAATTTGTTTTGGATGATTCAATACATACATACATATATACATATTTTCAGGTTTATATGTGTTTGTACTGATATAGGTACGGGCAGAGGTGTGTTTATCAAAATATATGTATTATCTCTGAATTTGTTTCTACATATGTAAATTTCATGTTTATGCGTTTGTACTGATATGTGTATGGGCAGAGGTGTGTTTATCTAACATCTTATATCATTGTATAATTTGTATGTAAATATATGAACATGTATATATTTGTGCGTTTAAGCTAGACAGCGATGGGAGTTGGCGTCTGTTCTTAACTACTTCTATATAAGATTGCCGTATTTGTGGTTGCATTGTACTGAAATGGGTGGTTTTTTTTATTTGTTTTGCACGATTAATTACATTCATATGTACGTAGGTAAATTTCATGTGTTTTGCGTTTGTACTGATGTGTATGGGTAGAGGTGAGTTAATATATCTGAATTTGTTTGTATTTGGGTATAATTTTACATCCTTGTATGTAAATATGAACCTGTATATATTTGTGCGTGTAAGTTAGACGGCGATGGGAGTTGGTGTATGTTCTTAACTTCTTCAGTGTAAGATTAACAAATTTGTGGTTGCATTGTACTGAAATGGGTGGCTTTTAATTTGTTTTGCACAATTAAATAAATACATACATAAATTTCATGTTTATGCGTTTGTACTGGTATGTATATGGGCAGAGATGTGTTTATCAGAGTATATGTATAACTCTGAATTTGTTTGTATTTTGGGATAATTTTGCATTGTATGTAGATATGGACCTTTATGTATTTGTGTGCGTTAGTTAGAGAGTGAGAGGGTGAGTTAAATGATTTTATTTCCATTCTATTTCAATGTATGTTTATGTCGATGTTGGTTGGGTATATTGTAATGTGCATACACAGTTATTGATGGTTTTCTGAACTGTTTATAGGTCTTTGATCCGGTTATTGGGACTAAGATGAAGTTTTCAGGTGAAGAGATCGAGACGGCTCTTATTGAAATGAATGGTCTACTTGCTCAGCTTCACATATCGCTTTTGAAGGTTTTAGTTTTTACTTGTTCGTGAACTTAAAAATGATTTAAAAATGTGAATTATAGTATTAATTTACTCTCTGTGTCTGCTTGTGGTTAGTTACATGTTACAAGTAAAAAACTTAAGACATGCATGTGTATGTTAGGTTGTATCTGTGCCACATTATACATTACGTATGAAATTAATAACATGCATCTAACTGGCAAATTGTGTTGTAACCAATGAAGTTAGCGTCAAATAGTTGTCTAGGCAGGCATTTGATAAAACCTACACGGGGGCCAAGTTTGGTTGGGCCAAAATTTGTCTGTAACAAGGTTAGTAAATCTGTGTATGCTTGATTTCTATTCGATACGTAACATAGCACATGCTTGAATCACAATGTTTTACGTGTCTTCTATAGTACACTGTCTCCCTAGATTTCTGTAGACATTTCCCTCTAGGCTACATATTTGGTCTCGGCTTCCAAATAAGAACTCGAGGAAGTTGATTTCCCGTAGATGAGTTCATTCACAAATCTCATAATTGCGCACACTATATTTCTCGTGACTGAAGTTGGAAGTATTTTACTCCTTTTAACTTCATTTACTTCAACCTCTCTCCTTGGTGTGGGGGTATGCAGCCCCACGTTTTTTCGTCTTAACTGTGTTTTACTATAATGTGGACGGCTTGCGTAACTTATTTAATTTTGACAGTTGGTACTTGATGTTGCCATCGGTGAACAAGATCAAACAAACTTACATATTAATTAAGGATGTATCTATGGTGAAACTTTGGTTTAATAGTATTTAGTTGTATGTGTTTAATAAAATTTTTTAAAATTTGCCACTTTTGTGCCACAAAAATCTATTGTTATTTGAATGATTACGTGTATAGGTAATCCTGTTTCAATAAACCTCTCAAAGCTTTATGGATGACGGGATGTATAAGAAAGGCAAAAGGACAAACCAATGCACGAGGACCTCTAGCCACTACGGTACTAAAGTTGATAGGCACTGTTTCTACGAAGCGAGTAGAACAAGTGAACAACTTCCATTCCTGTCAAATTTCACCTGTTCCTTGATATAATTTGTGTCGCCCTTGAAATCTCATGCTGATTTTCCTTAAAAAGTTTGAGTTTAGCTTTAGCTTACCATGTCCACTGAGATGTTTGCTTTATGTTGGAAAGCTGCCTTCCTTAAAATAAACTGTTGTATAGCTTGGTCCTCTCTCTCTCTTCATGTGTATCTACATATATTTGTATATGGGGTTGGATAGCCTTGGTGTACATGCTTGCATTCTTTTATGTTATGTTTGTTTAGAAAGACGGACTCGTGCATTTCATGTGCTTGTACATCCGTATATGTGTTCTGAGTATACTGGTTTCGACAATGTAAGGCAAATGCATACTTAAAAAAAAAATTTGGCAGATAATTGTAGAGAGGGTGGCTGTTGCTATGTTTTTTAAGTGAGATTTTTGGGTAATCAGGTAGTTCTTTTTTAGTTTGTCTTTTGTAGATTGTAGTGTTCCCTGTCTTTCCTTTTTCTCATTTCATTTGATTTAACTTCCATTTTTTTTTCTAATGAAATGGATCCGAAGACGTAACCCTGTTGTTGAAAATTTTCAAGTTCATCTATTGGGCTGTTACATGAATTTTATTTATTTATTTAATAATTATAATTAATTTTTTTTAATTGTTTTATTAAAAAAAAAACTTGGTTATTTAATGTCTCTTTAGTTTTCCATCCACCCATCAAGATGTTATTAAATGTTATTTCAATGTATTATATGTTAAATGAAAACAATAAAATTTATGTTTATGCAACTACATTTAGCATTATTTGTTATGAATATGAGGTAGGGTTTCTAGGGATAGACATCACATGGTGGAGTTACAAGTCGATTGGGCTTCGGCCAAGACAAGATTGTTACGTGCAGCAAAATTCTCAATGCATCACATCCCAAGGTGAATGTGTCACCCTTAAGTTTTACGAATCCAAATGTACGGGGTTAGCCGGTAGAAGCCAGAAAAGTACGAGATGAATAAAGTGTCTTAACGAGAGAGAGAGAGAGAGAGAGAGAGAGAGAGAGAGAGAGAGAGAGAGAGAGAGAGAGAGAGAGAGAGAGAGAGAGATGTACCAACACTAGTGAACATGCAGATATGTCTTCCACGTAATTTTTGACTCATATAGACTTTTTGACCATAAAGTGACTTAACTATAAAGCACTTAATAGACTTCACTATATGTTCCTAACCATATACATGTATCTTCAACGCTTAGCTAGGAAGCACGGACTCTTCGGAAAGGCACCCGCACTGGGTGTTGGGCTGCCGTACCCATGCTTCCTAGATGCTTAGCCAACTATTTAATTTGACACATATACATGAATCTAATACGACTCCTAACTCTAGACATGTACGGACAACACTTTTAAGTATATGCAAATTCATATAGGATAGTGAAAATGTCATAAAAAGAAAAAAGAAAAAAGAAAAAAGGAAAAAGGAAATGACACATCTGTTTAGAGAATTTGTATGAATGAAATGACATGACTTTTTAGAGTAAGAGATTTCTAGAAAGAATAAATGAAGAGGAAAAAAGGAGAAAAAATAATTGAAAAAAGAGGAGAGTTCCTAGGTTTTTTCTCATTCTGCCACATGGTGTGTTAAGGATTGAGAAAAAGCCTCGGCTTTGATATATTGTATAGATAGGTGATTCCAAATGCATCAAAATGATAAGAGGAAAGTTGTAATCAAGATAGGATTTGTTAGCTGCTGATAAACTTAAAAAGTCATTTGGAACATCATGAAACCAGACACGAAAGGTTTATGGCTTAAGTATGTATGCGAATGACCTTGTTCATCCTTGTAATTAATATAACATGATCTAAATGCTTGTCAGGGAATTCCACCTGTAAGTAAAACCCTGAATGGTTCTGATGCTTGGGTGAGCGCACTTTGTAAGAAACTCTCAATGTGGTGGCCATGGGTAGGTCATTCTAACTCTAGATTGCTATAAATTTTAATGACATTGCTCATTTATCAATAGAAAAATGATGATACAATTGTGTGGGTTTATGTTGCAGGTTGCTGAAGGGGATATTCCAATAACTGCAGCAAAAGGGTACTGTTTTTTCCTTTTCTTCAAGTTGCTCTCGTTCCTGATGCCCTATGAAGTTTGAAGTGACACAATGACATTTTGCATCCATTGACTGTGCAGCGAGGAGATTTCCAAATACAAGGAACTTGATCCCACAATCCGTTTGCAAATCCTGAAAGCACTATGTGAAATCCGAGCTGATGTAATAGATCCAGCCTTTTCTACATCTTAATGATCATTGCATGCCACATTGTGTGAATGATCATATGATAGTTTTCCACTTTTCATCGTTACTCTGAACATAATTATTTTTATTTGGGAAATTGTTTTCGGAGTCACGCCCCAATTAAGATTGAATATCCAGTTAAATTTTGTTTAACTATGTTGCGGTGAATATTCTTCAGATTTTGTTGTATGTTTTAGCTAGGGGTGTCATTTGGAACGGAAAGTTCGATTCCGATCCGAAAAATACCGATTTTGGCACCAAAAATTGAATTCCAAATTCCGAAAATTATGAGTATATTCTAAAATATGTTTTCCGAAATAATCTGAATATTTTCCAAAAATTTGGAAGAATGTGGACTTGTTTGTCCCACATCGAATAAGAAGAGAAAGGAGAGAGTAGGAGACTCTCTATAAAAACATGACTTACCCTTTCAATAATATTAGTATTCCGAAAATTCCAAAATTATGAAAATTTCCAATTCCAATTCCTAAAATTCCGAAAAAAATTCCGATTCTGAAATTTTTTGAAACTTCCGAAAATTCCGAAATCGGAAAGGAAAATGAAATTCCGAAAAAATCGGAACGGAAATCGAAACACCTATTTAATTTTTGAAAATTTCGGAAATTTTTTTTCCCCTTTCCGAAGGAGGGTATTCTGATCCGTTCCGGCGAAACGCACCCCTAGTTTTAGCTGGTTCTAATTTTTTATTTTATTTTCTGATTTGTTGGGATATTGCGTTTCTTTTTTTCACAGCAAGATGATACGGTGGATTATATTAATGATGCACTTAAAAATGGAACCGAGATAACTTGTTTTCGCAAAGATAAGGTCGGGGAAGATGGAAATGGAACGACATACTGGTAACTTTTCTGTGTATTCAGCCTCTAAAAGTGGCAGTGGTCAATGAGGATAACATCTTTTCTGTTAATGGTAGGTATGATGGAAATACGACAATTGGTTATAGATTGTACAAGGAAGTAAGTAAATTTGAGCTGAAGCCAAAAGTTAAGAGCAAAGAAAGTATACAGACAATCAGTATTCATTGGGAAACACTGGCAACCAATCTTGAGGAATTTCAAAAAGTTCTGGTAAGGCCTAAGGATGTGTTTCACCAAGTATTTTTAAGATGTATTCTGATACGATTTTTACTTTTTCGCAAAAGCAACTCTTGCTTCTGCCACTTTTAAGTTTGAGATGATGTTTTGCACACGAGGACATGAGTTGGGGTTGGGGTTGGGGTTTGGCAAATTCCATGCTCCTATCGTCTATTGCAAATAACTCCCACACTATAATATGTGTGTATATATTATATATATATATATATATATATCAAAGTTGGTACATGTACAGGAAAAAAAACCCACTTCCATACCAAACAGAGCTTAGATTACTTTCTTTATTCGGATAAAAGACACCATCCTCATAGTATTTGATGGTAATGGCAGGATGAGTTCTCATCTAGTGAAGTTAAGGTGGAAGTTGCTGTTGGTAAGACTATTGAAACTGATGCTATTCCTGTTCTTGTGAAACTTCAGAAGGTCAGTTTCTTGAATCCTTTGGTACGCATATAAATTTAATAGTTTTGATGGATTAACAATCTTGTTATTGAAAACTGGTGAAACTCCAATCAAGTAAGAACACATAACAATATAGGAGTTAGTAGATGCAGATGCAAAATTTGAAAGATATGTGGCTTCATTTGGTTGCGGCCTTGCTAACTTTTTCTCGTCGTTATTCAGATTTTATTGGTTGGCAGTTGGCACCAACAACTATGGAACTGCCATCAAGACTATATTTATTGTAGTATTTGCGTAGTGTTCCTGATGCATCTATTTTTTGGTGCCTTCAACAGAAGAAAGAAAAGGCACTGAAACAGCAAGAAAGACAAGAAAGGCTTCTGAATGGTTTTCGAAGTAGTGGGATTACTCGTTCCTGCCGCAATCGTAGGCCTGTGTGTTACACATTTGGTATGTTGTAATTTTTTTGTTTTAAATCTTATATTGCTGGTTGTGATTCTAAATCAATCTCAAAAAATCTAACAAGATTTTGTTTTATGTAGTTTTTACTATTTTTACAAAGCATGCAGAAAGTTTAGGACCTCAAATATTTGTTGATACATAGTAATGTACCGTATGTGGATTGATAGTGTCCCCTGTATGTTGTATAATAGTGTGGATAACTCTTAGGGCCTTATAATCAGACAGTCACAGAGCTTAGCAAATGGCTCAGTTCAGCTCATACGAATCAAAGTTCCAAGATGCCATGCCTTTGTGTCTCTGCTGCATGTATGCACATAATTTAAGTATCATGGTAGAAAGCTCTATCAAAACCTCCTGCCGATACAAATTTTGTACAATATCATCCCCAATATTACTATATTAGGCACTTCTTCTATATTCACTGCTGATGAAAAGAATGTTTCTTCCACTTTATATTTTCTACCTAATTTTTTGTAATTTGGCGATAAGAATTCCTGCCAAGTTGTGGTAGCTAGTACTGTTCTGTACATGTGTTACGAATCAAACGATAATCGCAGTGATTCCATTGTCTATGGAGTCATGTGTGCATGGAGCATTATACATTAAATCGCACTTTCAGAAGTGTGCTATAGGATTAGCTATCGTATTGAAAAGTAGAGCATAAGAGAGTGGAAATAATACATGCTACGACTCTTATCAAATCAAGGGCGGGATTTAAATGTACAGTGAATTCTTTGGCTAGAATTTTCCACAGTATTGGAAATTATAGCTATGACGATTTGGTGCAAAGAGCTAACTTTTTCTACTGGAGAACTTACAATTTGGGAATAATTATGCAGATGAGTATGACAAGGCCATCGAGGAAGCTATACATCCAACAAAGTACGTTCATCATATTATTTTTCAATTTATTTTGCTGCAGTTGCCTGTTTATATTCCTCTGCTTTGTGGTTTAGGAGAAGGAAGACTACTGAGGAAGAAAGGCATGAGCAAAAGCACAGTGAAAATGGAAAAGAAAACAGAACTGCCTCCAGTGAGGGCACTGAAACAGAAACCTACTCCATGGATAGCTATACTGAGAATGACAAGCTTCAAGGTGGTGGTGGTGGTGACGATGATGATGACAGTGACGATGACTATGATGGTAAAAAGGATGACAATATTGATGAGGATATTAGGTACTCCAGTAATTCTGACAAGGAAAACATTGATTTTAGCAAGAACCGCACAACTCTTGAGTCTCTGAAGCAAAATGACAATAATGCCCATAAGCCTTACGGGTCCCGCTGGAGTTTGAGACAAGCCGGGATTCCCAATGATTCTGTTTTAGGTGCTGGAAACTTGGGTGCAAAGAACAGGTTGAGACAAAGGCCTACTCGCAATACTGCACTCGAATCTGCTGTCGTTCCTGATTCAGAAGATGAGAACTCATCAGGAAATACAAAGAGTAGTATGTCAGGTGATGACAACGATATTGAGAGTTAAAAAGATTTCTGATTGGAACCAACCGAGCAAGTCATCGCAATTTTGTAGCACAGCAATGAAATTCAGAATCCGTTTGTAAAAAGTATATGAAGGTTCGGGTTTTTCTTCTCAGGTTAGTTTCTCAGCACTGAAAAGCAGCACTTCTTTTTGGCAGTTTTGTTCCCGAGATCTGTGTTTTTGGTGTACCAGATAAATAGAATCAACAAATTATTCGGTTGATATATATATATAGGGCTTATTTATACCGATGAAATCTGTTCTATTCTAGTTTCTTATGACATCCTTGGATCTTATACTGCTTATGCTGATCTGATCACCTTCTTTTTGAGTGATGTCTGTAATGTAATGTAATGTTCAGTGAACTATTATTTCTCTTTTTAATCACGAGATGACTTGTTTCCATATTTTTTTTTCTTTCTGAAAACGATTCCGATGGAATCTTAATAGAGTCATGAGCTTTGAGACTGGTAACGTTTTGATTTTCTGTTTTTGTTTTCACCTTTTTAGGGAAATTCAACCGAAAACGCATTCAGTTGCCTCTTTTTTTTCAAGAGTATTCTGAAATTTCTCCAAAAGTACCAAATTAACTCCTAAACCATTTAAAACGAAAATGAGTGACCATGTGTTCTAGAAGTCTCGATTTTTGACTCTCCTTAAACCATTTAAATATTTACTTTTGAAGCATAGGAATACAATGAAAATGAACCTAACTACAGAGGGTAAAATGTATTTAGCCCTATTTCTTGGTAGAATTTTAGTTCTTTTATCCCATGGCTTGTCATAAATGTAGAAATCAAAGATCTTCCAATTATAGGCTATAGCAGAGTTTATAAGAGAGTTAAAACAGGGTTAATAAGAATCTTCATATCCAGTTACTTCTCTTTAACATTTTTGTACCTAATGCTATATAACTAAATTTGTGTATAAAATTTGGATTCTGAGTGATGCATTAGTATGGTCAAGTTCAATTTTGGTGTAACCACCGAATTTTATTGGAAGTTTTCAAGTTGTAAATAGAGAGCAGTTTTGCCAAAATTGATGGCAGGAATGACAGGGGACGTGGCTGGAGGTCAGGAATGGCAGGGGTTGTGGCTGGAGGTGGCGGGGGTGGTGGAAGGGATGGTGGTAATGGTGGCTAGGTTTTGATTAGGGTTAGATGATGATGTTGATGGTATTTTAGTCTATTGATTATTGGGAGGACTTATCCTTGTGATGTTTGATTTAAGTTGTCCTTAATACCAAAAAAGTTTGTGCTAATGTTCTTTTTACCAATTTTCCTTAAAAATATGATATTAAGAAAATTTAATCTAAAAATATGGATAAATAGACCCCAAAAAATTTGCATCGGGGGACGCTAACCCTGATCCTCGTATCTATTCCTCATTGTATACATATTCATCCAGTCCTAACCCCCTTGGATAAAAAATCTTGACTCCACCCTTAATTGTGATTGATATTCCATGATCTCCCCATTATGAGTTCCTAACTAAAATCACTCTTAAAATAAAGAGTGCATTTTTGCTCACCCCAAAATTGCTCATCTATTGCTCACATTGGCTAATGCAGTGGGGATCTATGACTTTTTAGCATTAATTAATTTATGGGTCTCACTTTATTAACCAATGAGAGTATTGAATGAGCAATTTTGGGGTGAGAAAATGCATTCTAAAATAAATTAGTGTAAATTGACCTTTAAAAAAGCAGAGATAAATTGAGAGCTATACTGAACATGAATAATTGTAAGAAACCCAGACAAAAACCCTTAGTTACAAAAAATTAACAATTATAATTAAAAAGTTCAAAACATGATAAAACAAATGTCAGGATGGCCGAGTGGTCTAAGGCGCCAGACTCAAGTTCTGGTCCTCGTGAGAGGGCGTGGGTTCAAATCCCACTTCTGACAATTTATCCCTGAGCCTTTTGTTTCCACGTCCCTCAGAATAGGCATTAAGAACGTGTTTGGCTAATTGAATTCAGTGTTTTCTGTTTCCAGGCTTGTAATTTATTCCATCCGTCCCAAATTGTTAGGCACTCTTTCTATTCTGGGCTATCCCAAAATGTTTGTCCATTTTGAAAAGTTAACACACCAAATTTTTTAACTTTCCAATTTTGCCATTTCTTTTTTTACAATTCCTACAAATCTTAGTTTATAGGGAAACCAAATTAAGGATAAAGTTAGAAACTAAGAATATTTAAACATGAAAACATTGTAATAAATGATGTTCCCTTAAAAAGTTGGGTTCTCTAAAAGTGTCCAGCAATTTGGGACGGAGGGAGTACGTATTTTTTGTTTCCAGGAAGCAAGGACGTGTTTGGGTAATTGTATTAAATGTTTTTTTTTTCACGTCGTTCAGGATAGGCACTAAGGACATGTTTGTGTAATTTTGGAATAAAGATAATATATATATATATATATATATATATATAAAGATGCTCATACCAGTTTTTTAAGATTAAACACATGCCTAATTTTTGGTACTTCCCACAGAGTGATTGCTTTTAAACTCGAACCTACGATCTCTTAAGGTATGCTTAGTTTTTCAGTTTTCAGTCTTAAATTTCAGAAAATGGTAATTAGAGGAAGGCAGATTAGGGGGCATTTAATTGTGAGGCAAATGGTTTTGGCACATAAAGGTCCGTATTCGGTCCTAGAGGCCGGAGGTCAATATAAAGGATACCGACCCATTAAGGTAGCTTGTTTACTCACCCTCGGTCATCCTCCCTTGAACCTGAACTGGTCGAGAGAGATGAACCGACCAAATTAAGGGCGTTGAGAATTGTTTTTGCTTAATTGTATTACTATAAACTTTTTCCAAAAGTCTTCAAAAAAGCCTTTGCATAGTTTACGAATTTTGCTTAGTGGGGTCCTAAACATAGGAATGATTTTTTTTTTTTCAGAGTCAGACCATGCCTTATGAAAAAAAGAGGGAGAAAGGAAGGCTCTACTTCCCCCAATCTTCACTTTACACTGGAAGGATGTAGTGGTATTCGAATTATCCGGCTACACTGAAAATCCTTGTGTCAATGGTTCGAATCCACTGCTTGAATCATTCTCAAATGCCCCGAGTATGGATCCAACAAAGATGAAGAGAATGAAGAAAGGAGATTGAGATCGACCCCCCCTCTTCCAATTTTGATTGGAGTTCCCTGCCACTAAGAGCATCCACTACACAAACACTAAACTTAAGGAGTAATATTGCTCAGTTTAGTGTACAAAACTAAAACACTAACAATGGGAAACATCTCCAAACAACATTCATTGTGCCGCATGAAAAATCAAATGGCACACAGTGTGCCATGTGGGATTAGGATGACACTCTTTGTGCCATGTGGTGTACCTCACGGTTCCCTCTGTGCCGTCTGAAACCCCACAACTTTGTTTGTGCTGTAACTTTGTACATTAGCTCAAACTTAGTGGTATCACAAAGTTAGGTTCTAATATCCTATACATTAGCCTCACCCACCCCACTGCTACTGGCTTTACCTAAGTTATCCTAAATTGTCCTAAGTTTAAGATCCATTTTTGATGCTCTAATAACATTATAGAGTATGAAGCTTGTGTCGTCGGCCTAGAGACCATGCTGGGAAACTTGATACTGATATGATATGAGGATGCCACAACCGAGTTGGCATGGATCTAATAGGGCTGGAAAAGACTCGTTCCTAAAAAAGATATCCTTTGATCGATTTTTCCAACGAAACTCAGCACTTATTTTCTTTATCATTCGGAAGGCCCCCAACTCTTGCAATTGAGTGGACTTTTTAGAAAAGACTTAGCCTCTCTAGTCTGAACCCCCGGATACTTAAGCTTCTAATGCTATGGAACCAGTTTTCCCAATCAATCAATTAATATGTAGGAAACCTGCCATTATCGAACTAAATATCTAACTGATTACGTCAAAATCAAGTTCTTTGTTAACCCTATTAAAAATGTTGTATATTGGAAGTATGGTGTCGAGTCCATAGGGATTGGAGTGCAACAACAATTGATGGCGCTTAATAACCAATTACGATGCGATGATAACTAAGAAAACTAAAAAGTAAAACTAAGTCTTTTCGACTATGGGTGGATTTTCAAATTAACAACTATTTATACTACAATGACAAATTATAAAGTAAAAATGTGAGCTTTAATCAAAGACTAGTTTTTTTAATTAGATTGGAAGTTTTGTAAATGGAGAAATAGAGGTTGGGGAGCATTCCTCCACCTTGGACCAAACAACACATGGATCTCATGCTTGTGGCACATTCTAGAGTAGAAAATTCTCTTGAGACAAACTATCAAACATGTGGTGGTCAACCAACATGCATGCTAAATAGATGTTTCAATAGAACACATGAGACTAGGTTTGAAATCCAAGGATTTAACAACTTATAATGCTTGACATTGCAAGTGAAGTCCTAAGAAATCAAACCATACACACATGAACCCTAGAAATGCTACAAAACATGGAAATTCTACATTAATGCACACATGGGTCCAATGGTGGGTTTATGATCCCCAACCTACATGATCTAGCTACTCATAATTATAAGAATAAGAACATTAAAGAGAGGGAGAGAAAGATAATACCAACACGAGAGCTTCATCATAAATGCTATAGAAAAACTCCAAAGAAATCCAAGCAAAGCTTCGAAGCATGCAATATAACTAGAATCTTATCTCTCAAGAACTAATTACATAATAATGGTGGTAGATGAGAGAGTAAATGAGATGAGGAAGAAGACCTAAGAGAGAGAGAGAGAGAGAGAGAGAGAGAGAGAGAGAGAGAGAGAGAGAGAGAGAGTGTGTGTGTGTGTGTGTGTGTGTGTGAAGAGGTATATAACTCCAAAACTAATCAAAATAAAAGCTAACCCTAACAAAAATCTATCTCTAACTATTTATATCACCCACACTCAATGGCAAACTTGTAAATAAAAGTGGGAGACAACTTCATCGAAGGCGGATCGATCCCAGGCAAACGGGCGGATCGATCCAATAATCCCAATTGTTAGCATAATCTTCGTAGAAACTCGCGGATCGATCCGCGGTGTAAGGTCTGATCGATCTGACTTCTTGAAAAATCCTTTCTAGATCCCTGGGTAGCAGCGGATCGATCCGCTTGTTCACCCGGATCGATCCGTCCCTGTAAACTTGAATTCCCTCTTCTTTCTTTGAGGTAAGAAACAAAATGCATGGTTCTAACTTCAACCAAGTTCCCGAAAAAAATATGTTAGCCTTGAATTTCTTTAAGGCATTATTTATTGTTTTGATGATGACAAATCTAGTGATTATTGCATGTTCTTAATGGTTCTAGTGATAATTTCATGTTCTCAATGGTTCTATTCCAATCAATTATCATGTCATTTTCATTGTGCTAATCTCTTGATTTGTGCACTTAAATGTTCTAACTTTGTTTGTGTTCTTGAGATTGCATATGGTGAAGCTCGAGAGTGTTAAAGCTCAACAAGAATCAAACTTGAAGATTTGAAGATCTTTTCATCCTTAGTTGAAGTCTAGGATTTACATGCAAATCATTTTTGATCATTTCTCACAAGGGCTTAAAGGTTTAAAGTTGTTTTAAAACCTTCAAAACAGGGATCGATTTCCCAGTCGACTGGGTGCTTCAAAGTTCATTCGACTGATGGTGAACAGTCAACTGGTTTGTGTTTTGAAAAATTGCTTTCTAAACTGTTTGAGAAACAATCGGCTGGACCCTTCCTTCAGTCGACTAGTTTTTGGCCTATTTTTAAACTGTTTGAAAAACAGTCGACCGGACTCTTCCTTCAGTCGACTGATCTTTTTGGCTTATTTCTAAACTACTTGAAAAGCAGTCGACTAGATCACGGCATCAGTCGACTGGATTGATGCAGAACAGCCAAACGAATAGTTTTCTGAAAGGCTTTTTATTTACCTTTTTGCCACTAACGGCTATAATCTTTCAAAGCTTATAAACACATGTTTTCCTAAACCATCTGCAAGGGTTCAATCCATTGGAAAACATTATTTGAATCACATAACTTATTGATCATTAATCATTCATATTTGAGCCCTAGTTGTGTGAGTTAATCAATTTGTTCTAGTCCTTCATTTGTATATCTTTGAGAGAGCAAATTGTAGTGAGCTTTTAATTGTATTATCCACTCTAGAGAGAGAGAGAGAGAGAGTTCAATTTGTAATTCAAATCATTTGTAAAGAGTAAGGGTTAGTAACCCTTGTGTGCAAAGAAGATGTGTTCTTCTTTGGGAGAGTTGGAGATTCTTGTAACGGTTTGGTCTACACCCGTAAGTAGGCCGAATTAAAGGAATCCTCAAGAGGTGTTCATGAGGGATGGACGTATGCCGCGGTGTGCGGATTGCCGAACCACTAGAAAACTCATTTGCAAGTTTCTCTTCCCTTCTTTCTTTACATAATTATTTTGTGATTATGCTTAATTTGTATTAAGTTTTTAAAAGGTTGGTTTTTCGCTAAAACCTTATTCACTCCCCCTGTAAGATTTCCATTTCGGGTTAATAAACTACAAAAAAGAGATTTTTATTAGTTAAACAACGGTAACAAAGAGGATTAACAAAAGCACAATTTATCCATTAAATCTCTCGGATTAGGTGATAAGCTATGTCTAATAGGAGCAACTCATGAGGACACGAATGCAATATTGAACGCTAATCACTAACCTTCCAACATTTGAAGATAGACTAATGTTCAACGCCTCCCGCTTTGATAGAGATCTTTTCTTCTCTGACCGCCGGAGAATACCCATATATCGATGAATAACCGTGAAGTTCGACGATCTTTACGGGAGTCGACTGATTGACAAAGAATTGACAGAAGGGGGAAAAAAGGAGTGAATCCATTTGACGAATTTGGAAAGGGCTTCGTTAATCATGATAAGGTTGGTCTAACTTTTGTCCAAGGAATCCAAACGATGGAATCACTGATGCCCATAGTTATCAGAATCAGCCCGAGCATCAACTCGGTTATGTGACTGATTAGATGGGCCACTAGTCTAACCATTGGGTTGACTGGTCGGACTAGATTTATTAATTTTTTTTTTGATGTTCAAACTTTGAACCAACACTTTTGAGGGGATTTAAATGCCAAGCTCTTTGCCACTTGAGCTATACCTCACTTGGTGACTGGGTTTAATTAATAGCACTTAAAAAAAATAATACTTCGTAACAATAAAATTTGGCCCAAAAAAAGTTTAACTTTTAACATCGTAGAAGTTCCCTAAGAAAAAAATGTGGTTAGATGCATTGTTCGATCAAATATGAATTGAAATGGAACTTTTTTCCTATAATCAAAATATTAGTAATAACATATTGACAATATTACATGTTTGAAATTTTGGCAACTCTCACCATTAGAGCAACTATCAGACTATGAACCTGTCACATCCCAACCCATCCCGGCGGGCTAGGACACATGTAACAAAGGATTATCAATAACAAAACACCCCTTAATAGTAATAAAACAAGTGTTAAACATAGTAAAAGGAATTCATTAGCTTAAACTAGCACAAGGGTAAAATTTTCATTAAGAAAATGTGCCCAAATTTTACATCAAAAGATAGTCCTGCGAGTTTCGATTCTGATGCAAAAAATGGCGCACGAATTCGAATTTTCTAGAAAGAGTTATGTCTGTTTCCGTAAAAGTCATCAGGCTAAAAATATACCTGCGGATTCCCTGTTTCATAGCTACCAACTAAACAATAAAACAAAATTAAAGTTTTGAAATCGTCGAATGGTACTTGGACAGAGTTCCCCCTATTACAGCACCATTCACCCTGTTAAACACGAATTGAAATACCAAAATATTACCAAAATACTTGGAAATACTATCAAAACTTCAAGAAAATGCCCCTAATACATATTCAAGCATATTCAACCATTTAAAGATGATTACAACTCCACAATTCATATTATAATGATTTAATATAAAACCAAAACATAAATTTATCTCCAAAACTCCAAACACTAGGAATATAACTACTCATCTAAACTCATTTACATATGAACATATTAAACATTAACCATTAATCTCGAGCTATCCCAGAATCCCCACAGTTCAACACTTCTTACTGTGATGCTCGTCCGAACCTGCGTGATCATTAGTCACAAAATCGACCAAGCTTTCGCTCAGTGAGTGTAATACTAATCATGCAGCTGAAGTATTTAATGTATCATAAACACCAATTAAGCATTCACACACAATAAATGGTCGCCAGTGTCACGCCCCGGAACAGCATAAATAGAGAAAAATAAATTTTCTTTATGGGTCCATAGGGAATGACTGGTGAATGTCACTAATCTTCCACACCACACAGTTCTAGATAACCGAAAGAACAACCCACAGTAATATAAAGGAAACCTATTATATTACAACATCAGAGTTATTACAACTGAAAAGATACAACAGAAGTATATAAGGTTTGAAAGCAACATTTGCCCAAGTACCAAATATAACAAAACAGTCTAAACGGAAATGTAAACTATCAATTATCTCCAAGTCTTCAACTAGCGTAAACATCAGCATAGTAGTCCTCCTTGGCATAGGTATCATCAGTGGGGCCACCCTCGGTGTATTCTTCTCCCTGATGGTAATCGTCATTGTAGGATCCATCACCTGCAGAATAAGGTACATGATAGTCTGGACGGGGGAAAGTCCAGGCAATAAAAGGCCGTCAGCTTACTAAGAGCTGAGTAAGTATCAACTAACAAGGTACCAATTATCTGAAGTAAAACACAAGCGCATGAAAACACGAGTTAACATCTTATAATAATAATAACAATATCTTGTTCCTTTATTCAACCTCGCAAACCAACCCTTATCGTCTTGTTACTCAAACATCGATATTAACATATTTTGACTGAACGAACAGACTCAATCGTTTAACTCTAGGGATACAACCTCATTCAGTCCACCGCTTTTAAGAGCATATGCACAGCTCACCGTATGTCATGGAATCCATGTCAGTCCGTCCCCAGCTTTTAAGAACAATGTATCCTGTTCACCGCATTTCAAGGACACAACGTTTTGAATAAGGCATATCATCTATTGCCACGACTCATCGTCATCTACCAGACATCCTAGCTCACCGCATTTAAGAGCATATTACACAGCTCACCACTTTTAAGACCATATCATAGATTATCCGGTTTATCTTAGGACTACTTGGTCCAGCTCACCGCTTTTAAGAGCATATGCACAGCTCATCGCTTTTAAGAGCATATCATGACTAAACGTCCATCCACGTACCATTCCCAGAACTTACCAAACCTGCTTATACTCAGTACTAATAAGGACACATGACAATTTTCCAATGTGGCCTGACTACTCGGATTAAAAGAAAATGGATATCAAACTCATACAAAAATCAACAGATTACCCATGTTATTACTTCCATCCATTCTGTATAATTATACTTAACTTTGTTGTCACATTATCCCTGTCTAACCCAAAATTGTATAATGGAAGTCTAAATCGAAAATCGAACAACCGAACCCTAATAAAATAAACACGCAAAGGAATCCATATCCTGCCCATACCAATCGATTGGTATAAGGTCCAATCGATTTGGATAAAAGTAATGTCAATCGATTGAGGAAACTGCCAATCGATTGGGATAAAATAATGTCAATCGATTGCTATCATTGGCAATCGATTGGGATAAAATAATGTTAATCGATTGAAATTATGTTCAATCGATTGGGTCCAGACTGATGGCAATCGATTGATAATTATGCCAATCGATTGGCACTTCGTCTTCACCAGCAGATTGCAAAAACAATATATATGAACGTAAGACTCATGCATATAACACGTCTAAGCTTCATAATAACTTGTGTATACATTCAATAAAGGGACCAAGTGAGTTAGAAACTCACCTAGGGTGTGTTTGGGTGTGTGAGCTTTGAAAAACCAAAGTTCTCTCTCTTCTCCTCTTCTCTCCCCAGCTCTCTCTGTCTCTTTCTCTTCTCTCTTCCTTTCTTTCTTGTTCTTCTCTTCTTCTTCTCATTTCTTCTCTGCTACCACGCAGTGTGTGTGTGAGTGTGTATATAAATATAGGCATAGATATATATCTTACAAGATGTATATATCTCTCTCCCCAAAGGTCAGAAACTGGCCCAAGGCCATAAATGAAGACATATATATAGAGTTGAGAGAGTGCCACACGTTCAAAGCTAAAGAAAAGAAGAAAACTTGACTCAGCTTATGTCAATCAATTGGGACACAAGTCAATCGATTGGCAACAGATATTAGAAGGCAATCAATTGAGAAGAATGTCAATCGATTGGTATGTTGACACACAATCAATTTTAGTCGGTAAAATGGCAATCAATTGGGAACATGTCAATTGATTGGTATCAAAAAGTGTCAATCAATTAAGATAAATGGCAATCGATTGGTAACCAAATTTCACCAAAAGGAAAGAAAAGTTTATAGAATGAAATTTTATTTATTAATACTCTCCAAAAATTCAGGGTATTACATCATCCACTACTCAACAAAAGAATTCGTCCTCGAAATCAAAAGCAAACCAGGCTAAAACAAAAATGGATACTTTACACGTATCTCTGACTCTAGCTCCCACGAAGCTTCTCCTTCATCATGATGCTTCCACTGAACCTTGACTAGCGGAATCTCCTTGTTCCTGAGCTTCTTGATCCCTCGATCCAAAACACGAACCGGTCCTTCGTTGAACGTAACATTGTTGTTGACTTCAATGTCCTCAAAGTTGATCTCGTGCACTGGGTCGTGGGCACTCTTCCTCAGCATACTGATGTGGAAAACATTGTGCACTCCTGACATCTTCGGCGGTAATTCAAGTCGATAAGCAACTTTTCCAACATGCTCTAAAATCTCGAATGGTCCGATGAATCGCGGCTATAACTTGCCTCTCTTCTGACCAAACCTGACGATGCCTTGAACATGTGAAACCTTGAGTTGCACGTGATCTCCAACGGCAAACTCCAAGTCTTTGCGTCGCTTGTCAGCATAACTCTTGTGTCGGGTCTGAGCTATCTTCATCTTCTCACGCACTATCTGGATCTTCTCACTCGTCTCTTGTACCATTTCTGGCCCAAGAAGTTGAGTATCTCCAACTTCAGTCCAACAAAGCGGTGATCGACAAGGTCTTCCGTACAAAGCTTCAAACGGTGCCATCCCTATGCTTGAATGATAACTGTTGTTATAGGCGAACTCAATCAAAGGTAAGTGTGTCTCCCAAGAATTCTCAAAATCAATGACACAAGCACGTAACATATCCTCCATTACTTGATTTACCCGTTCAGTCTGCCCATCAGTCTGTGAATGAAAGGCTGAACTCAAGTTTAATGTCGTTCCCATTGCTGTTTGGAGACTCTTCCCAAATTCTGCAGTAAAACGCAAATCTTGATCTGACACAATAGAAACAGGTACTCCGTGTAACCCTACTACGTTTTGCAAATACATCCGGCTCAAACGTTCCACTGATTACGTCATACTGTATGCGCTAAAATGTGCCGTCTTTGTAAGTCGATCCACAATTACCCAAATAGCATCATGGTTCTGCTGTGACTTTGGCAATCCTACCACAAAATCCATGGTGATGTGTTCCCATTTCCATTGAGGAATTGGTAACGGTTGTAAAAGTCCAGGTGGTTTCTGATGTTCTACCTTCACTTGCTTACAAGTAAGACATTGAGATACATACTCAACTATTTCTCTCTTCATTCCTTCCCACCAGAAATTCCTCTTTAGATCCTTGTACATCTTTGTACCTCCCAGATGAATCGTCATCCATGACTTATGAGCTTCATCCAATATTTTTTTCCAGAGATTTTCTTCGTCAGGTACACAGAGTCTACCTTTACACCATAAGGCTCCATCTGTACTGATACTCCAGATCTCTGGCTCCTTAGATGACATCTTTGCGAACCATTATTTTAAATCTTCAGTTGTCTGATGTGCTTCTATGATACGACTGATCAAAGTTGGCTATATCGTAAGGCATCCAAAATATTGTCTTTCCATTGGTTTCACTGGCTGAAGCTCGAATTCAGTTAACACTTCTTGAATTAACAATGCAACGATTACTAATCGAGGTTTACGACTCAATGCATTTGCTACGGCATTCGCTTTACCTGGATGGTACTGTAACGAAAAGTCATAGTCCTTGAGTGGCTCCATCCATCTTCGTTGTCTCATGTTCAACTCCTTCTGAGAGAACAAGTACTTCAAACTCTTATGATCGGAAAAAAGATCAAACTTTTTTCCATAGAGATAGTGTCTCCAGATCTTTAATGCAAATACTATTGCTGCTAATTCCAGATCATGCGTCGGATAATTCTTCTCATGTACTTTCAACTGTCTTGATCCATATGCAATAACATTCCCATCTTGCATCAGTAAACACCCAAGTCCTTGGTGCGAGGCATCACTATAGATTACATATCTTTCTCCACTCTTAGGTATTGCAAGTATCGGTGCAGAAGTCAATCTTTCTTTTGACTCTTGGAATACTCTCTCATACTTTTCTGTCCATTCGTACTTTATCTCCTTCCTCGTTAAATTTGTTAAAGGTCGTGCTAACTTGGCGAATCCTTTAATAAATTTTCTGTAATATCCTGCTAAACCGAGGAAACTTCTAATCTCCGTTGCATTGGTTGGTCTGTTCCAGCTTAAGACTGCATCGATCTTAGATGAGTCTACTGAAATACCATCTTGAGATATAACATGTCCCAAGAATTTGACTTTCCGTAGCCAAAATTCACACTTGCTGAACTTTGCATACAACTTATTATCTCGAAGTGTCTGCAATGCAATCTGTAAGTGCTCCTGGTGATCTTCTTCCGTCTTCGAGTAGATTAGTATGTCATCGATGAACACTATAATGAATTTATCCAGATATGGTCTAAATACTTTATTCATTAAGTCCATGAATACTACTAGTGCGTTCATCAATCCAAAAGGCATAACCAGAAACTCATAATGCCCATATCTTGTTCGGAACGCAGTTTTTGACATATCCTTTGGTCGAACTAAAAGTTGATGATATCCGGATCGTAGATCGATCTTAGAGAAAATCCTTGATCCCTGCAACTAGTCAAATAGGTCGTCTATCCGAGGTAGTGGATATCTATTCTTGATTATGACCTTGTTTAATTCCCTGTAGTCCATACAGAGTCGAAGTGTCCATTCTTTCTTCTTTACAAATATAACTGGTGCTCCCCAAGGTGATGTACTTGGACGAACAAATCCTAGATCTTCAAGTTCTTGGACTTGCTTCTTTAGTTCCAACATCTCAGTTGGTGCCATCCTATACGGAGTCTTAGATATCGGCAATGTTCCAGGTATTAGTTTCACATAAAAGTCTATATCTCTTTTTGGTGGAAGTCCTTTAATATCCTGAAATACATCCTAAAAGTCTTTTACAGTAGGAATCTGATCCATCTTGAGTTCCGTACTCGTGCTCCCGATTGTAGCTAACCCATTTGTTAAGAACATATCACTCGTCGGCTGACACTGAAATCTAATCGTCAGTCTTCCGGGTATTAGAAACACAATCGTCCTAGCAGGGCAATCCAGGTTGGCATTGTACTTAGTCAACCAATCCATTCCTAGGATAATGTCAAACTCTGCATCGATAGAACTACCAAGTCAGCTGGAAGATTCCTATCTCCCAAAGTCAATGGGCAATCCTTACATACTTTACCCAGCTTAACAGTCACTCCCAAAGGTGACACAACATTCAGTGCTGGCTCAAGTATCTGGGGTTCTAAACCCAACTGACATACAATCTTAATAGCAATAAAAGAACGTGCAGCTTCAGTATCAAATAAAGCATTTACTGGACTATGAAAGAGTACAAGCATGCCTTCCAAATACTGTTGTTCGTCGGCATTAAAACTTGCCTCTCCTGGGATTATCGCATTCATCCTCGTCTGATCTGGAGGTCCTTGTATTCCTAGAACTGATGCCCTGTAGTATTTTCCTCGTGGTGCATGGCAATCCTTGCTCAAGTGTCCTGGTTTGTTGCAGTTGCGACAGACAATATCTGGCCTACGAGTAGATCTGTGGATAGTGCAGTTCCTTGCAATATGTCCTGGCTTTCCACAGTTAAAACATCCTCCACTATTGCTTGGCGGGGCTATTAGCATTGCTTGAGGTTGTGATCCCTGCTGTTGATATTGCTAGGGTCGATTATAACCCTGCTAAGGTTTCCTGGCTCCTTCCCAGGTTCTCTTGTTACTTTGGAAATTCCCCTGCTGTCTCCAACCTTGGGTATTCCTCGGTAGCTGTGTTTGGAATTTCCTCTGCGGAAACCCTCTTAACGATTGAAGTCGATTCATCTATGGTCGCTGTACTGGATATGCATCCTTCTCTAAACTTACAACAAGTCTGACTAGTCCTTAAACTTTGGTTCAGGTGACCAATCATCATATGGCGAAGATGGGAATTTAATCCCTGGTGAAATCTTTTCACCTTCTTCTGCGGTGTATCGATCATATGTTGGGCGAATCGAGACAGTCGCTCAAACTGTGTGGTATATTCTCTTACCATCCAATCTCCTTGAACTAAGTTCAGGAAATTCTTCTCCTGTTGATCCTTTTCATCTTCTGGAAAATACTTCTCCAAAAATCTTCCTTTGAACGTCTCCCAATGCATTGCTCTTGCAGCGTTTATTCCTATAGTGGCTCGCTCAGCTTCCTACCAATCTGTAGCGGCATAAGTGAGCTGGAACGTAGTAAGGCGACGCTTCTCTTGCTCACTGCACTCCAATGCTTCAAAGATCAATTCCATTTCCCTTATCCATTGCTCGGCTTTCCATGGTTTCGTCAGTCCATCGAACTTCTCGGGACGTAATCCACGAAAATTTTCTAGTAACTTGTCTCCGGTTTACCTCTGCTGGAACAGTGCAACTGGGGTTTGTACATGTCGTTGATTTGTAGCATTGTTGTAGGTATCGCGTACATGCTCCATTCTCTGCATGAATCCTTCAAAAACTCCGGACGGGTCCATTCCTTCTGGAATAGGTGCTCCAATACGAGCTTGGTGATTTCTCAAGGGTCCTACCATAATGATAACGAGTATTGCCCACAAGAGACACAACTATTAGCTGAGAGTCTTCTCGCAGAAACAAAACAAGATAGGGTGATAAAACACAAGAATAACAGTTCTACAAAACAACACACCCAGAACAAACATACGATCAATAACAAAAGTACTACTCGTATAACAAAAGATGTACCGCATAGTACATACTGGTCAAACTGTGTACCACGTGGGACAAAGCAAAAATAGCACTAAGGTCATCTATTACAACGCTACAACTAATACTGCTAATATCTGTACAAAGCTATGGTCAAATAGTTATCTCTCAAGCTCCTAAAAATCTAGTGGACAACATGTCCTGATAAAATCTAACAAAACATAAACCCTCTATAGATCCTGACTCAAAGGTCGTCAGCATCTGATCCTACTGGTGGTGCCTCATCCTCCAAGTCGATATCCATCTGCTTGAGTGGATCATCCTGAACTGGTACAACAAGATCTCCGGCTACCACTCCAATATGCCAATCCTCTATCACCTCTACATCAGGGTCCTCCATCGCGTCTGCTATCGCCTGGTTGGCGACCTCGACTGCTACTGCTGCGAATCCATCAGCTACATCAAGGGCTCCTGCTACCGTAGCCTCTCCCATAGTGAAACCTCCTGGCTAGGCTACCATCCTAGCTATCCATCCTACTGCCATATCGGCCATGGCTGCCATATGCATAATAGGTCCGATTGGTATCTGAAGCATAACGGGTGCCTTTGGTACAACAATCTCCTCATCGGCTACGTTCTCAACTACATAGGCCTTCACTCCTATGTCTGCCTCCACGGCCTCTGGGTCTGGTGCTGGATCCTCTGGCTCAAACTCTGGCTTCTCCGGATCATCCTCCGGCTCATCATCATCTGCGTCATCCATATGCTCATCCTCTGCTGGGTCCTCGTCGTCTATCAACTCCTCCTCTCCATTCTCGTCAATATCCTCGTCGGGATGCTCGTCCTCTGGTTCTGGATCCTCCTCATCCTGAATCGGCTCAGGCTCTTGAACTGGTACGTCGGGTACTGGTGATGGTGGGGCTGCTGGTGCTGGTACAACTAAGAGGCTCTGGTAGAATGGCTAAAATGGCTCTTAACTCAATCTCATCCATCTCTGGCTTACTCTGAACTAACCGTAATATCTCCTGACAAATATCTCTACCAACTCTCGCAGAATGGTAAGCATCCATACGCATCTGTGTCGGGTGAGTACTCCCAGTCACATAAAGCGCCCTCCACATGTCCTCTTCCAAGTATCGACTAGCTATCTGGCATACTTGTTCACGATAAAACTCCGGGTCGGCTGGCTCTACGGTATCCCCATGGATTACGTGTCCTCCATAAGCATCGGTAACAAACTGATGAAACTCTGGATCCATGCTATCCTGTAATTAAAGAGACTATCCAACGTCACACAAACAAACTTATCTTAAACTCATATCTTATCTCAAAGAAATCTTACCATACTAGGACTAGATGGTGTGGAATAGGTAGAACGAAAGTATCTCAAACCTAAAGCTCTGATACCAAAAATTATGTCACGTCTCGGAACAACATAAATAGAGAAAAATAAATTTCTTTTATGGGTCCATAGGGAATGACTGGTGAATGTCACTAATCTTCCACACCACACAGTTCTAGATAATCGAAAGAACAACCCATAGTAATATAAAGGAAACCTATTATATTACAACATCAGAGTTATTACAACTGAAAAGCTACAACGGAAGTATATAAGGTTTAGAAGCAACATATGCCCAAGTACCAAATATAACAAAACAGTCTAAATGGAAATATAAACTATCAACTATCTCCAAGTCTTCAACTGGCGTAAACATCAGCATAGTAGTCCTCCTTGGCATAGGTATCATTAGTGGGGCCACCCTCGGTGTATTCCTCTCCCTGATGGTAACCATCATTGTAGGATCCGTCACCTGCAGAATAAGGTACAGGATAGTCTGGACGGGGGAAAGTCCAGTCAATAAAAGGCCGTCAGCTTACTGAGAGTTGAGTGAGTATCAACTAACAAGGTACCAATTATCTGAAGTAAACACAAGCCTATGAAACACGAGTTAACATCTTATTATAATAATAACAGCATCTTGTTCCTTTATTCAACCTCGTAAACCAACCCTTATCGTCTTGTTACTCAAACATCGATATTAACATATTCTGACTGAACGAACAGACTCAATCGTTTAACTCTAGCTCATTCAGTCCACTACTTTTAAGAGCATATGCACAGCTCACCGCATGTCATAGAATCCACGTCAGTCCGTCCCCAACTTTTAAGAACAACTTGTCGATAACCCGTGCTATGCACGGGTTTTATGCCATATGAAACCATGGCCAGTTATGTTGCAAAAATAAGGACATCTGCACATAGAGTTAATTTGAGGAATGTAACAAAAAATGGAAATTGTGAAATAGCTTCAACCAGAGCAGCAAATGTCGGATAACATTAAGCCTTTGATGAAATAAAGAACTTCTCACCAAAAAAATAGAAGCATATTGAGGGACCTGAAAATAACCTGCATTCTAGTTCCTCATAGTGCTTATCTTCAATTCTTCATCCTAGTAAATGGCAAAGCCATCTAAGATTGAAAGGATTGAAGTAGTTTTTTTTTTTTTTTTTATCATTGTTTACATTGGTTTGGAAACTTATTTGTTACTCTTTTAACATTACATTTCTTTCAAGCATGTTTGTTTCATTTGCTAAAAAAAAGACTGAACTTTACCCATTTATAAACTATAATGGGACACAGAAGACATGAATTATAGCATTTGTTTGTATTAATTTTTAAGCATTTTGGAACTTAATAAATTTGTTGTGGCTGAAACAGGGTTGGAGGTGCTTTATCACAATCCTACCACAAGAAACAAATTGTGTTTTTAATGATTTTAAAACTGAAGATAGAAAAATCCACAAATCCATTTTCTTGGCAAGAAAGATTGAATATATCCACATATCCATCTTCGTATTCATGCCCATGAATCCATGCACATATGCTTATACATACACACACATACATATATATATATGTGTGTGTGTGAGTGTGTGTGTGTGTGTGTGTTATTTCACAAATCATATAACTATTGAATCAGACCATTTAGAAGTAAAGGCAACCAAAGAGTTGTATTTTTATACCTGTTCACGTGGGCACTAAATCTAGTACAAAGTAAAAGTTAATGATAACACCCTTCATATCTTTAAAGGGATAACACTTAAAACATTGAATTTGAGCGCAACATTGTTTAGGTAATAAAATACATCAATCTCAAAGTTCTGTATTGCACTGATTAACATGAGGCAACTCCACACACACATTACAAAAAGACATTGTACCCATTCAGTATCGCATAGACCAAATGGAAAAATAGTTGCTACAATGCATGTGTAACACATCTCCAGAATTAAGAAATTCCACATATACTTGTAAATTGTGTCCAATTGATCCCACATGCAATAAAAAATTAATTGAACTCAAAAGCAATTAAAAAAAACATATGCAGCAATTAGCAACTAAATATGAAAAGATGGTATTGGACCTAAGTACAAACCTTAGTCGCAACAGGGAAAACGTGTTGCCACATGTCTTCCTGTAAAACATAGAACAACTACTCAAGATTTTCGTAAATATTAAAAGAGCATAAAGTGGATGAACAAAAAGAAGAGTGCTTGAAAAAAATGAAAGTAGAAAATCGAAAATTAAAAACTGCAACATTACAAAACCGGGCCTAAGATTAGAAGAATAATTTTCAATTCTTTATCTCACCTATCACATGTGAGGTTCTCAAGTGAATGAAATGCTACTTCAATTCTCTGACTTGATTTATTAACTTGTTCACAGGACAATTAATTTCATCGGGAACCCAATTATCTCACAAGACTAATGAATTTCCGACCATTTAGGAGTTAGATCGATACAAAAAATCAAGGAAGTGTAATGAGAAATCTATAGTGATAAGAGACTACATCCTGCAGCCCTCCTTAAATTATTTCAAGGGTGATAGTTTTCTAAATTGGACAACATATCAGCACTTTTCTTTATGATTTATTCATCATGTTTTAAATAGTGCAAAAAGTACCTAAGTAAAAGTGCAAAAAGTGCAAAAAGTACCTAAGTAAAAGTACCCAAGTCTATTCCTTCTAAACTATTAAGTTCAATGTAATGTTTTAGAAGTCCCTTCATTCCATTTAGTTACTTAAATGTGAATGTATGGAGGAGAGGAATTAAATCTATTACCACAGAAGAGCCAATTCTTCTAAGTCCATTAATGTATTAATTTTTTTGGACAAATTCTGCTTAGATCCAAATCCATACATGGAATTATTCAACATTCCTCTATTTGATTTGTATGTGTTTCCTAGTTAAATGGCATCATGGCACTCGATCATATTACTTGGTTTTGACTAAAGTAACTATTTCATGTCTTGCAATAAAATCAAACACCCACAATATAACAAAAGTATAAAGCAAGAAAGAAGAGACAAAACTAACCCATCCAAATCAAATTTGGTTGCATATAAGAATTAATTGAAAAGAATACGGAAGTTGAACAATAAAGGGATGCACAACTTTGGTGAGTATATCCCTCTCGCATGTAATGTTTTTTTTTTCTTTCAAAAAAGTAATGTTTATTGATACTTATCAAAAGGTATGGACCAAGCACTACCATTCGTCAGCAGCGACCTTACTAAAGAATGGGAGGGGAAAAAAAACCCTGAGGAACCAAGTACGAAGAAAAACCTGCACTCCTTAAACCAAAAGAAAATTCAAGAGAGAGAGAGACAGAAGATGCCTCATCACACGCATTCAGTTGTGGAGAGAGAGAGAGAGAGAGAGAGAGAGAGAGAGAGAGAGCGAGAGAGAGAGAGAGAGAGAAATTTTATTAGTCGTACCTGGAGTTGTTGAGAAAGACTGACAAAGACGGAAGCAGCCATTGCAGAACCGGCAAGAACAAACAGTGTCTTATGGTGCTTCACACATAGAAACCCAAATTGAACCTGCATCTAAGCAGCCATTTAATAATTCCAAATAATTCTACTAAATGAAGAGAGAGGTAGTTTCAAACCACATGACTTTTTTTGTTTCTTTTTCATTTGCTAAATGATAATCATGGCGATGCTCTAATGTAAAAGAAGAAAAGACATAACATCAAGCCTTTATGAAGAAGGTCATTCCACAATTCCAAGCATAATAAACATAAATCGCACTAATGCAAAGTAAATGATAAGGGGAAAAAAATAAATGCAGGTCATTCGCAGAATTGCAGATTTGATAAACAACCAAAATAACATGGGAGGCAATTTGGAATCAAATACATATATGCTCACAACCACAAATCCATGACTGATGTATAGCGCCTGTTTGGCAAAAAAATTCAAAATAAAAGTGCGAATTGTTTAAAAACAATATTGAACAGATTCTTGTCGATGTAAATGTTTTGGAAGTCCAAAAATATTACCTCCAAGAAGCTCCAATTGCAAGTGTAGTGGTTTCACATTCTCTCAAATTACATTGATTGCCAAGCTGCATATAAAAAGAAAAAAAATACATTGATTGGCAAGAAAAATAAAGAAAAAAAAAACACACACACACACATTTTGTGTATATTAAAGGTCCACTGATGAGAGCGCGCCAGCGCCGGAACAATGATAAAAAAACTTGTCATTCCAGGATTGGACATTCTCCACAACAATAGTCTTCTCAAAATTCCACAAACATTGTCCTTTAAAAGAAGAAATAAAAAATATCCCACAAACATTGGTGGCAAATCTGTAACTTCAACTCTCATGACAACACAATCATACTCATTATCATTCAGTTTTCTTCACAGTGGTACTCTTTAACATCAAAGTTTAAAATAAAATTTTGGTGGGTTTTGAAACGCCAATGGGATTCACAAAATCGGATTTCAAATCAAACCCACAGCAGAAATAGATAAATTGGGGGTGATTCCGAGTAGGGGTCTGCATGCTTTTCTTCTTTCACAAAACCCCTAATTTGGTCTCCAATTTCTCTCTCTCTCTCTCTCTCTCTATATATATATATATAGCATCAGTATTTTGGTTGGGTCTCTCCTATGGTAGAGACCTAAAGCAGAGGTTTGAAAATTAAAACCCTAAAATCAATTGCAGCAGTCGGAACACATGAAGTTTGGTTCGAGAAGCTTTAGGGCACAAAAATGAATGCTGAAAACAGAGCTTACCGGCAATTGTTTGATGGACTTTAGGAAAGACGGATCCGCCAGCGTTTGGGTGTAGAGACGGAGATGGCGCTGAATGATGTATGTGGACGTGAGAAGATGAAAAGGGTTGAATGGATATGGGAGAGAAAGAGACGCAACATGTTTAGAGGTGAGAAGACAGAAAATATAACGGTTTTTTTTTTTGCTGATAAAGAGAAAGGAACGTGTAATTTTGAAGCAATAAGGAGTTTAATGATGCCACGTAGGATTTTTTTGAGGATTTAAGAAGCTGAGGTGGAAGGCTGTGGAGCCTTCATTTACTTCAGCTTATATATAGATATATATAATAGATGTATCATGTTCATCGCATTTCAGGGACATAACGTTTTGAACAAGGCATATCATTCATTGCCACGATTTAACGTCATATACCAGACATCCTAGCTCACCTCTTTTAAGAGCATATTACACAGCTCACCGCTTTTAAGAGTATATCATAGATTATCCGGTCTATCTTAGGACTACTTGGTCCAGCTCACCGCTTTTAAGAGCATATGCACAGCTCACCGCTTTTAAGAGCATATCATGACCAAACGTCCGTCCACGTACCATTCTCAGAACTTACCAAACCTGCTTATACTCAGTACTAATAAGGACACATGACAATTTCCCAATGTGGCCTGACTACTCGGATTAAAAGAAAATGGATATCGAACTCATACAAGAATCAACAGATTACCCACGTTATTACTTCCATCCATTCTGTATAATTATACTTAACTTTGTTGTCACATTATCCCTGTCTAACCCAAAATCGCATAACGGAAGTCCAAATCGAAAATCGAACAGCCGAACCCTAATAAAATAAACAAGCAAAGGAATCCATATCCTGCCCATACCAATCGATTGGTATAAGGTCCAATCGATTGGGATAAAAGTAATGTCAATCGATTGAGGAAACTGTCAATCGATTAGGATAAAATAATGTCAATCGATTGCTATCATTGGAAATCTATTGGGATAAAATAATGTCAATCGATTGAAATTCTGTTCAATCGATTAGGTCCAGACTAATGGCAATCGATTGGTAATTATGCCAATCGATTGGCACTTCGTCTTCACCAGCAGATTGCAAAAACAACATATATGAATGTAAGACTCATGCCTATAACACGTCTAAGCTTCATAATAACTTGTGTATACATCCAATAAAGGGACCAAGTGAGTTCGAAACTCACCTAGGGTGTGTGAGCTTTGAAAAACCAAAGTTCTCTCTCTCTTCTCCTCTTCTTTGCCCAGCTCTCTTTGTCTCTTTCTCTTCTCTCTTCCTTTCTTTCTTGTTCTTCTCTTCTTCTTCTCTTTCCTTCTCTGCTGCCACGCAATGTGTGTATGAGTGTGTATATAAATATAGATATAGATATAGATATATATCCCACAAGATGTATATATCTCTCCCCCAAAGGTCAGAAACTGGCCCAAGGCCATAAATGAAGATATATATAGAGTTGAGAAAGTGCCACACATTCAAAGCTAAAGAAAAGAAGAAAACTTGACTCAGCTTATGTCAATCTTGGGACACAAGTCAATCGATTGGCAACAGATATTAGAAAGCAATCGATTGAGAAGAATGTCAATCGATTGGTACGTTGACATGCAATCAATTTTAGTCGGTAAAATGGCAATCGATTGGGAACATGTCAATTGATTGGTATTAAAAAGTGTCAATCGATTGAGATAAATGGCAATCGATTGCTAACCAAATTTCACCAAAAGGAAAGAAAAGTTTATAGAATGAAATTTTATTTATTAATACTCTCCAGAAATTCAGGGTATTACAGCCGGCGTGTCAAGTAATAAATCACCATTGTATTAGACCCCTAATTCCCGGCCTTTCTCACTTTATCATCGCTTTAAAAGCGATATCACACACTCCCATGTGACCAAAGTCAATTCGCTGTGGTCGTCACCACCGTCCCCTTTTCTCTGAGGAATTCATCCCCTTTTCTCTGAGGAATGACGTCCCTTAAATATGGACTAAATAATGGTGATTGTCACTGTCACGACCCATCCCACTACGCGTGGAAATAGGACACGTGGCACGCCACCAAGGCTCAACCAACATCATCTAATAATACGCAGCGGAAAGAACTTCTATAAAACAACCCTGGTAGTTTAAAACTTAGGAAACGTTCCCCTCCGTGTTTGTAAAAATACAATGAAATCAGAGTTATAAAAAGTTTTGTCCATTGAAAACACATTAAAAGAAAATAGTTTTGAAAACAGAGGTTCAGTCGACTGCCCAGTCGACTGCACTAGGGTCCAGTCGACTGCTCCGTCGACTGAGTCAAGCAGAACCAAAACCCTAAATCTCAACAGAGGTCCAGTCGACTGCCCAGTCGACTGCTTTCTGAAACCAGTCGACTGCTTTTCAATCGAAGGAGGCAGCAGCTAAAGTCAACAGTATTCAGTCGACTGCCCAAGGGTCCAGTCGACTGCTTCTCTGATAAACACTTACAGTATCTCAAATACACGAGATCCAGTCGACTGATCAGGGGGTCCAGTCGACTGCTTCTCTGCTGGCAGCCCTGCTCTGAAAAAAGTAATAAGTCCTGCTACTCAATACCAATAACGATCACAACCACAACCGATTATAACGCATTCAAAACATAAATACAGACGTTCAATTACAAGATTACAACACTGTAGGACTAATCTATGGTTCCATTACAACATATTACCAACCTTACACAAGTTTAGGATTTAAAACAAAAACATATACAAGTGTTATCCCCGGCGTTCATCGGCCTCACTCATCGCGCTTCTTCTTATCCTTCTTCTTACCTGCAATGGAGTACATCTCCACTGCTCAGCTATATGCTGAGCGTACAATTCTAAATATATGCTTATATGACAATTCATGGTTTAAGCATCTAAAACACATAGAAATAGTCTCTGGGGTGAGTGGTACGCATTCATCCGGTCGATGCCGTAGGAGGCCCACCTCTCCCACGCATCTCGTACACTGGTTGGGCCTTCCTCCATACCAGGTACCGTGTACTGGTTGGGCCCACCTCCAATCCAGACACCACCACAAATTCCAATTCCAACAAGATCACAATCCTCAAGGTTCGAGGAGCTTACTCCGAATGAATTTGCACCAAACTCCCCTTTGACCCAAGTAGACACATAACATGCTCACATAAACAGTTATACGTGCTTTTATCATAATTTCACGTGCATAATTAACGGGCCTAGCTAATACATAAATTTCGCCCGGATCCAAGAATATCAAAAGTGATGTCCAAAACATGAAAATCCATATATTTCATAGATCTAGAATTCATACCTCGTGCGAATCTCTTCAAACTTTGAAGGATCGTCTAGGGGGCTAAATAAACGTCGGATTTCGAATTTGGTACAATTCCTATAAGTTTTACCTGATTTTCCCCAAAAGTCCAAAATTAAGATTTTTACAAAACTTGGCCAAACACGGCCTAAGTAGTACCAAAACGTAGGTCTTACCTCCACGAGTTCAAATCTGAAATCTGGAGAAAATCTGACGGACGAACGGTCGTCGATCGGCGTCACAAAGCCCGTGACAACTAAATCTCCCTTCTCTCTCCTCTCTCTAGATATTTGTTTGGATTTGGATGAGAATGAATTCTCATCCTCATCTATATATAGGCAAAAGTTATGGAAATTACGCTTACCTCCCCACGAGTTTCTCAAACTTCTAATTAGATCTCGAAACTTCGCACACGTCCATTTTATGCCTTTACGAATGAAAACTATAAATTTCAAAAGTTTCCGACTAAGTTTCGTTTGGGTCCTAAATAACGTCCGAAAACTATATTCTGTGAAATCTCTACACAACCTACCTTTTTAATTAACGCATCTCTCACGTTCTCACCACAGTTCTCAAAATGATATAATCAATAACAAAGGTTATCAGAATTACACTATACAGGTAAAATTACTATTCAACAAATACCAGATAAAGTCAAATAACATTTAAATCATATAAATGTCATTTACTCATGATTATGCAATATGAACTTCCATGTTCCCGTGTCCTCACTGACACCTTACCGTTGACCACAGTCAACCACTTATCCTCAATTATCATATATCAATGATAATTCATAAAATTTCATATCATGCATGATTAAACTATGAAATTCTGGAACGGGTGTGACAGTCACTTGAGACCCTTTGACCCAAATAAGCACATAAGCAACTCAACATGTCAATATGACAATTCAATATTTCAAACATGTTAATTGCTAATTAACCACATGCTTTTCTACTTAATCACAATTAAGCCTTTTAAAGCATTTAATAACAATATATCACATTAAATATCCAATTTTGAGATTAGGACACTCACCTCACGAATAAATCCAAATAAGTCTAAAAATCCCAATTTTTTCATAAATCCAGTCCAAATATGAACCTGTAGTTAATCCTACACAACCCATTTTTACCAATCCATTTGGGTCACGAAAAATCTATCGTTTAAATTAAAAATAAATTATACCAAACGGTTAAGCTTACCCCCACGAGTCTAAATATAGCTTCTGTTATAGGAATGAGTATCGTACAGTGAAGAAACGGCGTCACGAAGTTAAACGGAACTGTCATCACTTTTTTTCTTCTCTCGGCTAAACTCTCTGCATCACTATATTCTTTTTCCCTTTTCTTTTTTTCTTTTTTTTTTTCTTTGTTTTATTTTTTTTTTAACTTAACCGACTAGCACATCCTCATATATTAAATGATATGTTATAACTTTACCATATTTTCATTTACACCCCCATAACTTTATGTTGATTACCAAATATCTAAGCGGGTATGTGTCTATATCACGTATGAGTCCCAAATGTGGTCCCAAATATTTTATGAAGTTACAAATTAGTCTACTAATTATGAACCATATTCTAATTCGCCATCACACGGGTACCCAAATTGGCACCATAAAAGGTCATAACTAGCAATAAAATATTCAAAACAATTAAACAATTATTCATTTAATCACATAAATGCAACTAAATGCAATTTATCTAATCTGGACCTCCTGTGGGTCCCATTTTACATTTGTCCAACTGTGCCCTTCTCAAAGCACTTATCACATCGGGGTAACTGGAACTTACCCAAAACATCACATGCAATTAATTATACTAATTAATGCATGCTATATAAATATTACTACCATTTTTCGGGTATGAGTATTACACAACCATTCGAATAAAATAAAATTTTGCTAGATAAGTCTAGTTGTGATGAGTGTATATATATATATTAGGACACGTGCAACGACACCCCAATAGTTCAAATAAACACTAATAACATAAAGAAAATAAAACTGGCCTCAAACTTGCCTGGTCGCACAGGGCATGGTTCAACCTAGACATGTTTAGTGTCCGGTTCACGAGCTTTCCGGTTGGATCGCCGGACCAATTTTGATAACTATGCTGATGCCGACTAACCTCTCTATCTTCGTCAGTGAAGTAAATCACCTAGATGCTAAGCGATCCACATTTTTTTCTTCTTCTTTCTTTTATAAAACAAAAACATAAAATATATTTGGTCCAACATATTTTACTTTGAAGGGGAGTCGAAGTCAAGACATGTAACTTATAAGTGCGTGATTTCAGGAAATGAATTTTTAGTTTTCTTTTTTGGGACAAATTTTAAAAATGTTCTGAAAAAGCAAAAAATGAAAGCAATAATTAACCAAACACATTTTCATTTTTCACTCTCTAAAAAAGTTAAAAAAAAAAAAAAAAAATAGAAAATTGCAATGTTATCAAACAGACCTTATTTAGTACCAATATATTAGGCCCGTCCTGTCCCGTCCCGAGTTGACTTTAGGCCTAGGTTTATCAATTAAAGCTCTGCCATCAACGAATTTTTTATTATTATTATAATTATTTGGTGTAGTGGTCTCATACGAATACATAAGTTCCAGGGCCCGGGGGAGGGGCACGAGGCGTGAAAAGCCTTTTTACCAACTATGATAAGTCGTTGCCGAGCCATCAACGAAACTTGAAAGCCAAACAAGTATACAATGTCTTCATTTTTTCTTTCCTGGTGAAATATGCAATCTCATTATATGTATATTTAAACCTTATATAATAGGGAGAATTAATTAAAAGTCATAACTAGGGACTTTGACACGAGATAAGTCCACAATAATTAGTTTTAAAGTGACAAGTACTTGAGTTTTTGAATTGTTTGGTATTAAGTCTAATTTAAAAAAGATTTAAGATAATTGACAAGTTTGCCCTCATTTTACGCACGTATATCATTCTATTTTATCCCATTAGCAAGTATTTCAATGTAATTTTTATTTTATTTTTCAAACTTTAAAATGCCATAATTTTCAAACCATAACTCTATTTTCAATAAAATTTACATATTCATAAGCTATAAGAAAAGATATATCAAACAAGATTCATATTGACTATGAAAAAAAAAATTAAGATAGTGACACGCTGTTTGTAGCATAATGTCATTGTCTTTGCATGTCACTGTCGCAAACAGTGATATGTAGTAATCTTTGAAAAAATATTTTGTCTTTTGAAGATATGTTACTGTCTTTACCTGGACAGTGTTATAAATGCACTGACATATGACAAATGGCCATAATTTTACAATTAATTGGTCAATTTGAAGAAATGTTACTATCGATGACATGTAATTGTCTCTTTGTGCAATACCATTTTACTAATCTTTGATGATGTGTTACTATTTTTTGCATGTGGACAATATTTAAAAGCAGTAACATACACTAAATGACCCTAAATTTGATGATTTTTTGCGACAGTGACATGCTACTATCTTTGAAAAAACGTTTTGTATTTAATGATATATTACTATTTTCACTTAGACAGTCACAGTAACGGTAACATTGCCTGGGCAGCACTAAAGACAGTAACATGTTCTAAAATGACCATAACTTTGCAATTCTGTGGCCGTTTTGGATTTATTTATTTTTATTTTTTGATTTGGACTAATTTTTCGAGATCTACGCAATGGAAATGTCGAATTTACAACAAAAAAAGGAAACGTTTTTGACATACGATTTTGAGTTGCCAAATTTGGTTTATTTATTTATTTTGTTTTGTTTTTTTGAAGAATTTTATAAGCAATATTCATCTTGTTTTGTAGATCACGGATGTATAAAATTTATCAAAAATTAATTTGTGTTTTGAAAGTTACAGCATTTTGAAGATTGAAAAACTAAGAAAAATAGTTTTTGAGAAACGTGCTAATTTGTTGGAGAAGACTCAAGTAAATAGCATTTAAGGGCTATTTTGGATCAAAGAAAAATTGAAAGACCTTGGATACAAACAAAAAGTACGGGACTAATCTCCTATTATTGGCCATTGTAAGAACTTGTGGCCACACACCCTTATCTACATAAAGCCTTTGTTTTTTTTTGGCTGATTAATGAACATTAAGGGAAAAATACTTGTTTAATAATTATTAGAAACTCAAATGTTTAGGTATTGTGTTTAGTAATTACTCCAACCTTCTGATTTTGTTAGTCCACATTTGAGAGTTCAACCTTCTAAGAGGGACATATGAATGCCATTCACATTAATGCAAAAGGTCTAAAATGCCCTTGTTTTTTCTTTCTATTTTTTTTTGTTGGATACTTTCAAAATCATTAAGGGTAATTTTAAAAATTAACTAAAAATTTACCATGGAATATTCGTAGTGGATAATAGTTTTAGGACAACTAAAAAAAAGGGAAAGAATGACTAAATGAGTAAAGAATTGGGCACAATACTCCACAAATAAATTACATTAACACCAAAAGGAGACTGTCATGTAACAGAGTTGTCTGTCACACATGAGATAAAAATATATCAATTTTGTCACATGTCTGTCTCTCACTGATATTAGTGTAATTTATTTGTGAAGTGTTTGTTCCCAAATCTTTACTCATTCTAAATTCTTGAGAACTCGGAAAAATAAAATAAATTATGGGTAAATTACACTCAGCTCCCCTGAAGTATGGTCTAATTACACAGATCTCTCTTGTATTTTTTAAAATTACACTGACCTCCCTTGTCAGTAAATAGTGTTAACTTTACCATCTTACCCTCATGTTTGTGATATGCATTCTAAGTTGAAAAGTCAAAATTTTTAATGACCAGACTTGAAAACTATATTAAAATACACAACGCCAGATATCACATACATGACATGTATGTATAGAGAGAGAGAGAGTCTTCATTGTTAGCTGTGGAAATACATTTTTACTCACTCTAAAATTGATTATCTATTTCTCACTTAACTCTTTTATTAGTTAATGTAGTGGGATTTAAGATTAAAAAATGATTAATTAATCGTACAAAGTCACGAGTCCCACTGCATTAGCCAGTATGAGAATTGGGTGAGCCACCGTGAGGTCATCCCTATTCTTGAACTAAAATGGGTTCTCTTGAATAAGACTTCAGTAAAGTTGCTTTATTACAATTCGTTAGATTTCTCTCATAGTTTTTAAAATTGTTTTTTTTTTTTTAAAGATTGTATTATTCTAAAACTAGGTTTTTTTTTTTAAAAAAAAAAGGTATATAGCTATGTGAGAGTAACTTAATAAAATGTACTGAAACAACTTTACTGAAATTTTATCTTGAGTTACTGTCACGACCCGATTTTTGGAAAGACAAATATTCAATCAAGTGCATACCCTAATCAATATTCAACCACCCAAAAATCCAAGGGTGACAACCCATACCCAATTTTAAAAGACCATTTTAAGATAAACTGATTTTAATTGCTTTCATAAACCACATGATTTCTATTTAAACAAAACTCATTTATCATCAAATTCGTTCCCAAAAAAAACATTATAAGAAAAATCCACGTTTCAAATTTTCCCCATTCTCATTTATTACAAAATGAAAACCAAACGTTTCCCTTTACATAAAAATAATATAATTTCCTCCATCGAATCACAATAAAAGTATCTAGTTATGATAATAAACGGAATAATTTCAACACTACACTATCTCAGGTCAGATCTGCTATAAACGTCCCCAAAAGTCCAATAATACAACTGAAATATAACTACATTTAATACAAGTTCTCAACCATGACTCACAATGCCAACTAAATAAAAGAGTATCATATAGTAATTAAAAAATAAAAAGAAGGTATCTTCAACTTCACGAACAGATCGGCTGCTCCACAATGAACTCCAACTATACTATCCTGCACATGTCATCCGATTACGTTTCAAACAGAAACGCACCCGAATGCATAACACACTCGGGTCAGTCACATGACTGGTATGAGTTAAACAAAACACAAGTCTTAGGGATCTAACTTGAACCCGTAGACTACAAATCATACTACAGCATTCTTGGGCCAAGACAGGTAGTTCCACACACATATCTAGACAATAGAGTAGTTTTCATTTATGTGGTGGCAAGTAGTTTCTTGCCCGAATAAAAACACTTAAATACTTACCTTTCTTAACTATGGTAGGCCGATACCTGCAAACCATTAGTAGGCCTACCATCCTGTACAAATATAACTTAACACAATAATATAAACCAATAATAAGGTGTTATTAATTAAAATGATTTTATCTCTAACAAAGAACTGGAATTAGACAAAACTTAAAACACGAAAAATATCAAGAATAAAAATTTCAAGGAATGACATGCGTCCTCGTTCATAAATTCTAAATAGATAATTCAGAAATTAATTATTAAAATTCAGCACTTACATAGACGATGTTCAGCAGATTCTAAAAATCGATGAAAATAGTATCAAGATGACGTTTTTAGAAAAAGTGTAAAACATGAAAGTTGTTCGGATCGTTGTTTTACTTCAGTTTACGCGAAACGGCCATAAACTATGAATCTAAGTATCCAAAATATTCAATTTACTAATCTAGTCCAGCTTATTATCAAATTAATATGTTCCCAAAAATGGTACGTTACACATAGAATGCTAGGTTTCAGCTAACGGGCACAACACCGAAATTATTTAAAATCCTGAAAACTACATGACTACCAATTCCTAGAATTTCATATAAGTGAAAATCATAAACCACATTACAACTGTAAATCCGCAAATAAAAAAAAAACACATAATATTCGATCCAAATTACACCTTATGTTCACCACCTCGGTCACCCATCCATGGTTCAGCCTACACATATATCCCATGTGTCTCCTAACGTAATACTAACTTCCACTCCGGTCCTAACTCCCATGGGGTATCACTGGGATTTGAGTATCCACCGAAAGGCTAGTCCTTACGTTCTTGACGTCAATAAAACAATGTATAAATACACATGAAATAGACCAACAAGCCGGGCATAAGGCTTAAAAATGAAGAGACGGGTCATCCACGTAGTCGCCGTCTAATCACACAAGGACGGGTCATCCACGAAGTCGCCGCCTAAAATCATAAGGAGCAGTGGTGAACTCTAACGACTCTTCTAACATTCATACATCCACGTTTTTTTTATAACAAAACTCAATTTTGTAAGAGATTCATGTATCTCAAATCAAACATCCGTTAAAATCATATTAACAGCTACATGTTCACACAGATTCATAACCCACACAAAATCACATAGTCACAATGTCACAAAGCTCAACTATACATGAGAACTCATATCTCTCTAAGTACAAACAAATTAATTCATATTAACGAACACGAAATCACACAAAAATATGATGTAGCAAATACGCTTATTTTAACTTTCATAAACTGCTACTGTAATATGTGTTTTCTGCCCAAACGGTGCAGAATTGGAAAAAACACCATTAGACGAAAGTTGTCCAGAATTACGTTTCCTACAGGCCTAAGTTAACAGAATCACGAAAACTGTAACGTATGATTTATTATGAATTTTCTACTAAAATCTGATCCGTGAAAACCCCAAATCCGAAATTGAATAATTGCTCAAATGTATATTCAAGGCTCATCTATCAATCTCAAATCATAACTTCAATCATTGTAAATAAAAACCTAAATATCATAATCCATAACCATACTAATTTAATAATCTATACATTTAAATTTTCAATCAAACGAGATTGAAAGAAAATAACAAGTTATCTCACCGATTTAGGGCTTCAATATTGATGATGATTACACAAACCAAAGGTTGAAGTTCCTCTCTTCTTCTTCTTCTTCTTCTTCTTCTTCTTCCTCCCTCTCTCTATCTTTCTCTATCTCACATACGTCTGTTCTCTAGTTTCTTCTCTCCTCTTCCCTTTTTTTTTTTTTGTTAAATGGGGGCTAGGGTTTAATATATGTGTATATATACTACACACACAACACATGTCAATAAAATACACACAAATATATAAATCCCGTTTTTTGTCTAAGGGTCTCACAAAAAGGCTTTATATGGGCCTGAAAATGCATTCTAAAGTGACAAATGATTAGCCCAATGGATACCCATGACCCCGGGCACTAAATTTCTATGTTAAGCACACTACTTAACATACTAACCACCCGCACACGCTATTACAACTTTTTTTTTATTAAGTGTCACTAAGATACATACACAGTTAATATCTAATACTTGAAAATAATAAGATAAATAATTTCTAAAAGCACTTAGAAAATTAGGGTTGTTACAGTTACCTTCGTTACATTACTACAATATTATATTATGCACAAAAAAAAAAAAAAAAACCTTGCCAACTCTTGTCACTTTGAAAAGCAGCCACACCACGCAAATTGATGTGCCGATTTCCACCCTAATTTCTTCAAAAATCATTGGTAGACTCAAAATACCATAATTGATGTCACGATTTTGGTGAAACTAAAAAATTGGGCTCTCCTCCCTCTTCACTTGAAACTCAATTTTTCAAAAATGTGTTCCCATAATTGCAATCGACATTCTGAATTAATTCAATGGGTAAAGAATTGGGTTTGAGGTTACCGGGCAATAGGGGTTTGCGGTTACTGGCAGTAGAGGGGTTTGAGTCATTAATTGTCTTTTTTTGAAAGGTCCAACAATGGTGATTGAATGGGTTTAGATGATGCAACTTCTTTCGGGGTTCTCTACATGTGAACTGGAGGAAGATGATGATGGTGATAAAAAACAATTGATAGTTATTGTGGCCAATTGTGGTTAGGGGCCGAAGATAGATGATGAAGGTGGTTATTGTGGCCATATCAAGTGGGTGATGTACGTATATACACACAATAAACTATGTGTATGTGTGTTGGCTGACAATAAAGGCACATTCACTTTTAAATTATGGCACCTAATTTTAAGTTAAAAATTAATTTTTTTTTTTTACTTTTAACTTTAATTAGTAAAGGCACCTCACTTATTTTACCATATATTATAGGCTTAACACCCTCTTAGTTTGCCCTTTATGTCAATTTGGTCCCTGTAGTTCGGAAAGTGACATTCTAGTCCTTGTAGTTTCATAAGTGTATCATTTTAGTCCTTCAAACACTTTTTGTGACAAATTTTTTTTACTTTCAGTGACAAGATTATTCGTCACTAAAGAACTTGAACAATAGTATGATATTCAAAAATACACCACCAGCCCTTGGAACCAACATGAAGACTGAATATTATTGTATTATAATAACTTGAATTAACTTAACAGTCAAGACTGAATAGAACATAAAATAAAATGAAAAAATAAAAAGAAAAAAATTATTAGAGAGCTAAAACAAATAATATTGAGGCTTCAGATCCTTGTCATCACCATTTGTTTTTCTTAACATTTCTCTCAACTGTGTTGAGTACAAGATAGAACTGATACATGACACTGGAAAACAAAATAACAAGAATAAATTAATATTAAAATTTACAAGGGAAGACAAATAATAGCATATGCATTCTATGAGAGGACAAAAAAATGTACCTTATGTCCAACCAATGCGAGCATTCCAGTCTTCAATCTTGGGTTTAACCAACTGTTCCCATCTTGTTGCATCTTCATATCGAATTTTGTCCCACCCTGGCATAACATTTGGAATCAGCGCATCTTGTTTAAGGAAGACCTTCATGAAGTGGACCTCACCAAATAAAATAATAGGGACAATTTGAAGGTCACTTATTGGTTCATTCCTCAAAGGTAAATATGTGCATGGCTGTAAGGGTGAAAGAACACAAAATACACAATTGAAGGTGGGGGCAAATAATGGTCCCCTATCCGGCAGGTGCATCCAATATTTTGTTTTACACCCATAGTCCTTAAAAAAATTTAGCCTTTCCTCTAATTTCTTGTAATTTTTTTCACCACCCAATTGATGAGTGCATAGTTCAATGTGCTCCCTCAATTCTTGCAACATAGCATTCCTAATGTCCTTCCATCCATCCTCTTTACTCATACCCAACAGTTCGGCGCAAGCTCTAAAACCACAATGACCATCCGGCGCAACATTTTCTAATGCATGAACAACTTACTTCTTAATTTTTGGATTGAAGAGAGCTAAAACTTGTTCAATCAAGTCCTCATCAGTTAAATCTATCAACGATAGCTTCTTTCGCTTAGGTTGTTTCTTGGGCATCGATAGCTTCTTTCGCTTACTAACCGATTGTAGGTCTTCGATGGTCTTGCTATACTCAAACCATGAAGGGTCTCTTTTAGTGCTGCGAGCTGCTGCTGTTTGTTTCTTTGTCAATTTTCAAGGTCGTCTCTTTGAAACATTTGAAGCAAATGGTTCATTCAACAATGTCGTCTCTGGGTTTGCAAGCTCCCTTATTTTCCTTAATAGAACTTTGCGTTGATCGTAGTTACATTCTTGGACTCGTTTCTTTAACCTTTCAATCTCCAAGTCATAATCCAAATCATCATAATTTTCGAAGTTTGGCACAATAGAGAGTTTTGCCCAATGAGGATCGCATGCCAATAAAGGGATAGTCTCACCCAAACTACCAAAATCCACTATTTCATGTGCACATGGGAGACCATGAGTCATACGAAGAATGCACCCACAAGTTATCTTACTAATGCCAATATTTTTGCTCCTCTTAATTTCTTCCAAAATCAAAACCAACGCATGATGAGAGATGTATCATCTTAAGTCCCTTAGAGCAGGCAAATTGTGAACATGCATAACACGAATCAAACTATGTTCAAATGACTCCACTACTTCTGTAATCTCTCCGACAATCATACGATGGAGTGCATGCCATAAAGATGTAAAGTTCCATTGAGAGGAACCTATGTACTTCTTAAGTCTGGAATGTGCACTCTCTACTCGAGATTTTGTTGTGTTTCCAAAGTGCTTTACTTTATTGGTCCAAGCACAAACAAATTGTTCCTTCCACAGTAGCCATGTGTCTCGAATGTATTAGAGGCAATGTGATACATGTGTCATCCATTTCTTTTCAAATGTAATCCATTGGTCAACATACTCTTTCTCGGTAGTTGAATAAACTATTCCTATCCACTCACGCTCAAATATAATCCAGTCCGCATTAGTTTCAAATGACTTTTTGCAATGTGCTGTAACATTCTTTGTTATGTGCCAAGTACAAATAGATGAACTGCACCTGGGAAGACTACATGAATAGCACCTATTAATGTGAGCTCCCTATCTGTAACAAAGACGGATGGTAGTCGAGACAAATCAAACACATCCTTTAACTTGTAAAGGGCCCAAGTATAATTCTCTTTTTTCTCAGCCATCAAAAATGCAAACCCAACACAAAATGTTTTAGCTGTGGAGGTAGCTCCGATAATCTCAAGTAGTGGGCGCTTGAACCGATTAGTTTTATATGTACAATCCAACATCATGACAGAGGGAAAACATTTTGCAATCTTTATTGACTCCGGATTTGCCCAAAATAAATCTAATACCTCCTCAGTCTTGCTATCCCTATTATGCCATTCGAGATAATTGTTTTCAAATAATAACTTCATCACTTGTTGCATTGCAGATCTTCCTTCTGTTTCAACACTTCTACATTTCCTCTGTGTATTGTAAACGGTAGAAATAGTGGACTTATTCTCTCTGTTTCGTTGTTTTAGCGTTGTAAGAACTTCTTTCGGTTTTACTCCGCTTTTTGTCAAGTGTTCAACAATTTTTTGCTCATCATCTTTCAACCTGCCAGCATAAGAATAACCAATCGTTGTATCCCCTAGTGGATGGTTGTGCAAATCACATATCACCTCAACCTTCCATTTATCATGTGCATATGGAATTCCTCTCAACTTAAAAGGGCAATTGCACTTTTTTTGTCCCCGATGACCTTTTACATCTGCTTATATCCTTATTGACATCGCTTTTTCCTTGTAACATTTTTTTCTTCTGGTGACTGCGGAAGACACCACCCCTTTCGCAACCCAAGATCAACTTTGGCTTCTTTAACATAAGCCCTACATCAGAGTTTGTAATTACGACAACCATATTCAATCTAACACCAATATTTTGAGCCCAATGGATAAGCTGTGATCGTGAGTCAAAGACCTATATATATATATTAGACAATGTAAGAATAATTTAAATTTAATTATTATTTGTATTAAAAATGGTAAAATATTCACCGTATCAATGGAAAAATATGGAGTTACATCGACATCTGCACGTTGGTCTTCCAATATATTTGGTAAAGGTACCAAATAATTGTCAACATCTTCTATTCGAGAGTTTTGTATCGGCATGTCCTGAAAAATAACAAACACAACACTCATAATTAGGTGTTATATATTTGCATAAATATTATAAAATTAAAGATATTAAAAAAACTAGAATAATAAATTCTTGTTTTTTTTTTCAACAATTAAATAGAATAATTAGAACCATGGCAACAATTTAACAATTTGCTATCAAACACATAAAGGGAAGTGGTGGTGCGTGACCAGGAAAACTCATGGTGATCTCTGAGTGTTTGAATCGAATCTACTGTTCTTTCTGGTAAAAAGATGATCAAGATTGAATTTTTGGGGTCTAAAACACTGAAATAATTTCAATTCATGAAAACTCATAATGACAAACTTAATGAAAAAAATTACAATGGTAATGAGAATCAACAAATATCAAAGCAAAAGTGTATCTAATTAAAGAACAAATACATTTTTGGCTCATCCTAAAATAGTTCACCTTTTGCTCACCCTCTTCTCCCATTGGCCGATGCAGTGGAGTTCAGTATTAAATGAGAATTAATTAATTGTGTAAAGTACTGGGCCCCACTGTATTGACTGTATTGGCCAATGGGAGATGAGAGTGAGCAATTTTCGGATGAGGAAAATTGCACTCTTCAAGACACATGTATTTAGGCCACACACAAACTTTTAATATCAAGTGTATTTGTGGAGAAGTTAGAATAGTAGTGTCAAGATGCAAATAAATTAATTACTTTTGTAGAGGATTATGTTGACTCTTCATCAAACCACTTCTCTTTGTTTCTCAAAAAAAAAAAAAAAAAAAAAAAAGAATAAAAACTTGCGATTAGTTAATAACTTAATAGGCTTCCCCACTTCTCTTTGTTTCTCAAAAAAAAAAAAATAATAATGATAAATTGAAAACTTACGATCAGTGGTGAATACTTACGATCAATTTTTTTTTTGCTTGAAGTATTACGATTAGTCTTCAGATCGTGTACGGTTGTTGGAATCTCAATTTGAGCAAAGGAAGAAATATGGGCTATAACACCTTCATGTTGACGTATAGTATGTTTATGGACAAACCACCATGAGTATATCAAAGTTAGAAATTAGAAGTAGTTTAGGATTTGGAGTAAATAAGGAGAGAGATACATACTGATAATATATAATAAAATAAGTGAGGTGCCTTTACTAATTAAAGTAAAAAGATAAAAAAAATTGATTTTTAACTTAAAATTAGGTGCCCTAATTAAAAAGTGAATGTGCCTTTATCGCCAGCCATTATATAAAGGGAGAAGTAGGGGTATAACAAATATTTTACCTAAAAAATATATTTACAAAAATATCAATATGATATCTTTTATAGAATAAAAAAACTCAGATGTAAGGACAAAATTGTCATAATAATACTCAAAAAACTACTTTTAACTTCTCTATAGGCAATAAACTATTTTTTACCCCTCTCTCTCAAAATTATATTTATCTCGTCTTCTTATATTTTCTCTCTCCACTCATATAGGCAGTGGGCCCCAACTAGTATAGAGAGAGAGATAAAATGGGTTTTAGGGGAGTATTTTTTAGTTTGAGTTTTACTGAAGGGTATATTAGTCTTTTTAGAAAAATTAACTTAATTCTAACTTTTCTGTTTGTTTAATTAACAGTTGACGAATAAGGAGAAGAGGTGACTGCAGTCCAACTAAAAATACAAAGGACGTCCGTGTAATTAGTCCACACCTGGAGGGAGTGGAGTGTAATTTACCCAATAAAATATTGGTCATAAAATGCAAATAGATTACAACGTGAAGGGCAAAAAGGGAACAATATAAGTCTCGCGACGTGAATGATCCTGAACTAGCTTTCCGATCCAGAAGGTGAAACTCACATCTCTCTCTCTCTCTCTCTCTCTCTCTCTCTCTCTGTAAAAGGATGGCAACGGCCAGTCGGGACGCGAGACGTCGTCGTATAATGGACAGAGGACCGGACCGTTTGGCTCTCATAACCGGTCGAATTCAAGCCCTACCGTCTTCGTCTTCTTCATCGCCGTCGGAGTCGTCTCATTCGCATACAGCCTCCTGTCCACCGTCGATTTCTCATGATCATCCTCCCGATCTTCAAACCCTTCTCTCTCTCCAATCCCCCGGTATATATCTCTCTCTCTCTCTCTCTCTCACACACACACACACACACACACCCCCCCCTATTCCTCTGTATGTATATCAATTACAGTTGCTGAGTTATGCCAGTTGTGGTACCTCCGTCAATAATTCTTAAATACAGAATTTAAGAATGTAATATATATGTACGTGTATATATACAGAGGCCGTATATATACAGAGGCCGCCTCTCCGACGAACTGTACGATTTTTTAGCTACGAAATTTCGTCGCTAAAAGTCAACAATTTCGTAGCTAAAAGTCAACACACCTTTAGTGACGATAATGACTTTTTGCGACGAAATTTCATTGCTAAAACTCTGTTTTTAGAGACTTACCGTTTATACGAAACCCTTCTTATGAGGGAGTCTGCAATTAAGTTGTGGATTTCTGTTTTCCACCACGGGATCTTGTAAAATTCGTACATCTTAATAAAAACTGAATTCAATGGCTAAAGACAAAAGTCGGCAACGTCTTAAGTTGCGGACTTCCTCATAAGTATTAAATATGTGCAAGTAAGTACACATGTATATCTATGTAATTGATCCTTAGGTCTGTTAGTTATAACTTATTAGGCTAGCTCTGAGATTTCACCAGAGAACACTTATCCCTCATGTTTAAAGAACAACATTTGCCCCTAAGGTTTTATAGGTCATAATAAATTCCCCTTCTGTTTTATGGACTGGTAGTCAAACTAGCAGAATAATTATAGATTTATTAAAATGTACCTTAACTACCTTTACCCAGTTTTTTAGAAGACTGAATGCTTCATCTTCATCCTCGTCATTATTTCTACCATTTCCATGACAGTTGAAAAAATTACATAAATTAGAAAATTGTTTATACCGAAGACATGAAAAATCATACTTTTGGAAAGAAAATATATATATATATATATATGTATGTTTTAAGGAATCCTAAAAAATGACGTTCTCTTGTACTTAATAAAAGCATGTTATGATCTATGATATATGAATGTTTGAAGCTTGATATTCATTGTTGGGCACATTCTCTAACAACTTAAGCTTTTGGCGTAATTGGTGACTTAACAATGAACAAGTCCCATGGTTGTTATTATAGCCAAAGTTGTGATAGAGGAAAAACAAATTGATTTCAATTGTTTGTTGATTGTGGGATATGATTTTGCTCTTTGTGGATCGTGGGATATAATTTTTACAACAAAAATGAGGTAGACAAGCGAACTTGTAAAATTGTTCTATGATATTAAGACTTAATTAGGGTCCAAAGGAATGATAACTTACTCTATAATCAAGTGAAGCAATTGAGGAGTTCATTGGGATAAAGATACCCAGTTTTTCAGTAACATCTAATCTGGAATTGACATGGTAGAGCCTTGTCAATTCTTTTCCCGCCCTCTTCTCTTTTGAGCTTTCATTGAATTCAACTTGTCATTGGAATTGGGCTGTTGTTGAAATGTTTGGTTAATGACATTTGCGGAACTATATTAACAATTAATGATTAGTAATTGTGCATCCTCGGTTTTGATTCATGAATTCAATTCTAAAACGTTATTGGAAAAATACTAAAAAGTAAGTAAAGACGGCAAACTACTGATACAATGTAAGGAAATGATTCAAGTTTGGTTAATGACATTTGCGGAGCTATATTAACAATTAATGATTAGTAATTGTGCATCCTCGGTTTTGATTCATGAATTCAATTCTAAAACGTTATTGGAAAAATACTAAGAAGTAAGTAAAGACAACAAACTACTGATACAATGTAAGGAAATGATTTGGGAATCAGTTGTTAATACTTAATAGGTGTTAGTTAAAATCGCACTTCCTAAGAATAAGTTCGGCAACACCCCCCCCTCCCCAAACAAAAAGGAAAACTAGTTCCCTTGTATTTTTCCTTAAGTTTTCTTCCTTGCTTAAATAACATTAAAAGTTAAAAAATTTCAAAATATTGTTGTAACCTAAGGAAAAAGGGATGAAAGTGACTCGCAAAATTCAGAAGTTCTAATTTTTTTTACACTGTATTTTCTTTTCCTTCCTATTTTCCTCCCTATTTTCCCTAGTAACCAATCAATGGAAAAATATTTCTTTGGTGGTTTCGTTTCTTTTCCCTCGCTAAATCCATGAACCAAACAAAGCCTTAATGGATAACGTGATTGATTCAAATATCAGGGCCTGTTTGGGAATATCCTAAATAGTATCTATTCAGTCCAAATCCAACTTTTTATCTTGTTCTTGTGAGAACCAAGTGTAGGTTGGTTTGACATAGAACCTGTTGTAAATAATTTATTAGACTGGGCACAGACTCCTATGCTAGAAATAGACACTCACAAAATTTGGTTCTCACAAGAACTAGATAAAAGTTGGACTTAGACTGAACCAGGTCCTGTTTTAGACTTTCCTAAACAGGTCCTCAAACTCGTTGCGTTAAACACTATTAACTTTGGGAACTGTTAGTGTTCAATGTGAAAAAGAGTTTTACTTGTTTTGGTTCTTTAAAATTGTGTGGCATTTCAAGTTTGGTCTTAGATTAGCGCCTTACCTGAAAAGAAGACGAAAATAACTAAAGCTGGTTTACTTCTGAGCAAAAAATTAGGTCTCATTTTTTTTTTTTTTTTTTATGAGGTGGCCGTTTTTGAAACTAAACAAATGTCCCCTGAGTTTTTTTTGCCTCTTTTTTTCTTTTGTTCTCTCTCAACTCCCAACTTGCGACTACTCCCTTGGAGTGCTGAGTGCTGAAGTTTTCTGTACCTTTTTTTGGGGACTGTTTAGGAGTAGTAGTTCATGCTCGTCTGTCTGGTAGCTTTACATAGTCTTAACCGTTATTAATACCAGTTGCTGTGAAATAATCTCATGTTTCTTATCTCTATCTGCTACTTAGAAGTTTCAAATGACACGCCTTGCTCATCAATCTTGTTGGTATTGCAGGTTCCACCTACAGTGAGGATAAACCCTCCGTTCCTTTGTTTCCAAAACAAGAACCTGACACCGACTCTGGCCAGCCTAATGCCCCTGACAGCACAAGAGCATCGAAGCCACTTTTGCGCAAATGTGAGACAAGCAATGAAACATTAAGAGCTCCTACTTGGGAAATAAATGCCGGTACACAATCATCTCTGCCCTCATCAACAATTCAAAATCCACCCATCTCTGCTTCCGAAAGGGAACACTCTTTCCCACCACAGACCCATCGAAGAAAAGTTTTAACATCAAAACATATAACTACTGCCATTGCATCAACAGAGAATATCCGTATGTATTGTTCTCTAGCCTTTGCCATTTTAGTAGTTCTGTCTTGTATAGGATTTCCTATACTTGGAAGCCGTGTCATAAAGAGCATCATAATTTCGAGGCCGCTTTATCTACTTTTTCTTACAAATATATCTATTGTGCTTGCACTACTTCTTTCTGAGAAACAAAGAGGGTTAGGGAGGGCGGAGTCAGAAGCGAGTAATGTTCCATTAATGGATGGATATGGTTTGGCTGAAAATGTGGGTTATGCTTTGGAGTTGGGATTGGTATTGCAGAACGTCGTGGGTGCTCTTTTCATGGATTGTAGTGTCTATGCAATAGCTGTTATATGTGGCCTCTCCGTGGCACAGAAACTCGGCTGGTAGGGTATTTGGTTTAAACTTGTTTGATTATATATGGGTTTTGTAACTTTTGTTTAATTCGGCTCTTAACGCTGCTGGCCCAACTCTTTTCTTTATCTGCTGTGCCTGATAATTCAAATGTGGTTTATTTCATTTTCTGTTATAAGATTTGTATTCCATTTTTTTGGGGGGGTTGTTGAATATAAGTTGAGGTTGTTTGTGTATGAATTTCGTACTTTCCCCATCCCCCGCCCCCCCCCTAATGTTTTCTAGAAAACAAAAAGACAATGTTGAATATTGGTGGCTGAAAATCATACTCAGCACTCTGCAATTGAGATAAGATATTTCGTTTGGTTGATGGTCATTTTTATCACAGGTTAGGAATATCAATGAATATTTGTTAAGAACAGTTCCTTCAAGTTAATTGAGTGGTTGAACTTTGAAGTGATTCAAATATGAAACAGACGGAAAAAAAAAAAAATTGAACATGTGTTAGCCCCTTCCATTATTTGAATGGATAATTTTGATGATTAACAAACTACTTAGTAATGGTTTCTAATTATCTCAAGATGATTAAGTTGCAGGGACATTGATTATATATTTTTCTCATACATGGTGATTGATCCTAAGCCAAACGGAGCTTTACAAGTTGAAGAATCTTGTCTTAATCTTTGTTTTAGGATTCTATGTAAGCAATTTATTTATGTGAACATCTTACTTTAGGGCTCAAAGTTGATTAATAAAGGTTTTACACAACTAACCCAACCCTTCCTTTGAAATCTGTATAGAAGCAGTCGACTGTGTCGTCGGGTAAGTCGACTGATCTTCCAGTCGACTATACAGTCGACCTGGGTACACAGAGATTTCAAATATGTACAAACCAGTCGACTGCCATCGCGACACAGTCGACTGATCTTTTATATTCACTATACCCTTTTGAAAAGCAGTCGACTGCTCTGTGTAGTCAGTCGACTGAATGACTGCGATAAACACAGTAACGGCTAGTTTGATGCATTTATTGTAGCATTAATTGCTCCCAACTGCCCCCAACGGTTGGAAATCAAAAGGAAGCTATAAATACATTTATTTGAACTTCATTGAAGCCTCTCCTTGAACAATCTAACCAAGTTTTTCATCTCATTAATATCTTGAGCCCTAGTTTGGTGAGATCATAAATTCTATTGCTCTAGCATTCATTTGTATTTTCTTGAGAGCAATTTATTGTGAGCTTAAATCTTGTATTTATCCACTCTATTGAGAGAGTCTTCCATTCTTGTATCAAAACCCATTTATAAAGGTAGTGTGTATTAAGGGTTGGTGTAACCCTAGTTCAAGAGAAGAGGATTTTCTTCCTTGAAGAGATTGTAAGGGTTTAATCTTCACCCGAAGAAGATTGAAATAGTGGAATCCTCAAGAGGTGTTCTTGAGGGGTGGAAGTAGGGCGCGACGTGCGGTTTCCCGAACCACCTAAAAATCGGTTTGCATAGTATCTCTTCTCCAATTCTTTACATTGCTTTTGTGATTCTATTTGATTGGTCAATCATTTCTAAAAAATTTCTAAATTTATTTTTAAAACCTTATTCACCCCCCCTCTAAGGTTTCCTTTTTGGGTCAACAATTGGTATCAGAGCCTCGGCTCAAATTTCTAACGTTTTTTGAGTTAAAGATCAAATGGAAACCACCTCAAATACTATCATCTATAGTGAGGGACAATCCTCAAATAGACCTCCTTGTTTTAATGGTTCAAATTATGCCTATTGGAAAAATCGTATGAGAATCTACATGATTGCTCAAGATTTTGATCTTTGGCAACTTGTTGTGAATGGACCTCACATTCCCATCAAGATTGTAGACGGTATTGAAATTGAGAAGACTATTGAGGAATACAATGACATTGATAAAAGGCTTATCAAAATGAATGCAAATGCTATGAATATTTTATATTGTGGATTAGACCCAAATGAGTATAATAGAATTTCTTCTTGCGATTCCGCAAAGGAAATTTGGTATAAACTTGAGGTTGCTCATGAAGGTACTAATCAAGTTAAGAAATCAAAAATAAATCTACTTGTTCAAACATATGAGATGTTTAAAATGTCTTCAAATGAAACTATTAGTGAAATGTTCACTCGTTTCACCATTATTATCAATCGTTTAAAAAGTCTTGGTAAAACATATACTAATGAGGAGATGATTGAGAAATTGCTTAGGTCTCTTCCAAAGCATTGGCAACCTAAAGTGACGGCAATCCGAGAGGCCAAGGAACTCTCAACACTCTCATTAGAGCAACTCTTGGGATCTCTTGTTACTCACGAAATGGTGTTGGCGGTATTTGATAAGGAAGACAAGAAGAAGAACATCGCTCTCAAAACATCTCAAGACAATGAAGAAGATAGTGATAGCAATGAAGATGATGAGATGGCTATGATCACTAGGAAATTCAAAAGATTCTTGAAGAAGGATAAGAATTTCACTAGGAGAACTCCTAAGGCAATAGAAGCTAAAAAGGATCCAATTATATGCTTCAAATGCAAAAAGTTGGGCCATGTCAAAGCCGATTGTCCTCTAATGAAGAATAACTACAAGAAAACCAAGAAAAGGGCGATGAAGGCTACTTGGGATGATTCCGATAGTGATTCATCAAAAGATGACTCAAGTGATGAAGAAGTGGCAAATATTTGTCTTATGGCTCACTTGAATGAGGTAAATGATCCTACTCCCGATGCTTGTTTTGATTCTCAAAAATATGATGAACTCCAAAATGCTTTTGAGGAATTACATCAAGAATTGGAAAACTTGGGAGCAAAATATGTTTCTCTTAAAAAGAATTTTTCATTACTTTCAAATGAACTAAGTGATTTGAAAATTCAAAATGATCTTTTGAGAAAGGAAAATGAAGCTCTAATTGACCTAAAATCTCAAAACAATTCATTGAGAAAAGAAAAGGAAGAGCTTTCATTAAACGATTTTTCTTCAAGTATCTTAAAGAAAGAAAATGAAGACTTGAAGAAGCAAGTGGAAGACTTAACCAAAACAATAACTAAATTCACTCTTGGGGAACAAAATCTAAATATGCTTTTGGGAAAACAAAGATGCGTTTTTGAAAAAGCCGGTCTAGGATTCAATCCTACCTTTAAAGAAAAGAAATTCAATAACTTCTTTTCAAAAGGTACTTCCACTAGCTCCAACAAAAATCAAGTGAAAAATTTTCATCAAAATTTCTTTGTAAAAGAAGTCTCCTCAAGTATGTCCAATCCTAATATTACATGCCATTATTGCTTGAGAAAAGGACATGCAAACTACAAATGTCCAAACAAAAGAAAACTCAATATGGTATGGATTGAAAAGGGAACAACACCTCCCTTTGCTAACAAAGTTGGACCCAACGAATATTGGGTACCAAAGAGGATCACTTAAGCTCGTCTTGTAGGTTTGTCTCAAATCTTCTAGCAAGGATAGATGGTTCTTGGATAGTGGTTGCTCAAGACATATGACCGGAGACAAATCCAAGTTCTCATCTCTCTCTCCAAAGGATGGAGGAAATGTCACTTTTGGAGACAACTCTAAAGGAAGAATCATCGGTATAGGTAATATTGGTAAGAACTCCTTATTAACTATTGAAAATGTACTTTTGGTTGAAGGTCTAAAACATAACTTGCTTAGTATTAGTCAATTGTGTGATAAAGGGTTTCAAGTTGTGTTTGAATCAAATTATTGCATGATTAAGTATGCTAGTTGCAATAAAACATTATTTATTGCTTATAGAGAAGACAATGTGTATACAATTGATTTTGATGATATTTCTTCTCAAGATGTTAAGTGTTTTGCCGCTTTGAATGAAACAAGTTGGCTTTGGCATAGAAGATTGGGTCATGCTAGCATTGACTTACTTTCAAATTTATCTAAAAATGAATTGGTCAAAGGTTTGCCAAAAACAAAATTTGTTAAAGATAAAGTTTGTGATGCTTGTCAACTCGGAAAGCAAATCAAAACATCTTTTAAAAAGAAAAAGGAAATATCAACTTGTAGACCTCTTGAGTTACTTCATGTGGACTTATTTGGTCCAAATCGTGTTGCTAGTATGAGTGGCAAAATCTATGCCTTTGTCATTGTTGATGATTTCTCTAGATTCACTTGGGTGTTCTTTCTTGCACATAAGGATGAAGCTTTTACACTCTTTGTTAATTTTTGTAAACGCGTTCAAAATGAAAAAGGGTATGCGATTAACAACATAAGAAGTGATAGAGGCCGAGAATTTGATAATAATGAGATTACTTCTTTTTGTGAAGAAAATGGTTTTGGTCACAATTTTTCGGCACCGAGAACTCCTCAACAAAATGGGGTTGTTGAGAGGAAAAATAGATCTCTTCAAGAAATGGCAAGAACTATGTTAAATGAATTCTCTTTACCAAAATATTTTTGGGCCGAGGCCACTAGCACTTCATGTTATGTTATTAATCGTGTGGTCATTAGAAACAAGCTTAATAAGACCCCATATGAGCTTTGGAAAGGAAGAAAGCCCAACATAAGTTATTTCAAAGTTTTTGGGTGTAAGTGTTTTATCTTGAATACTAAGGATAACTTGGGAAAATTTGATGCTAAATCGGATGAAGGCATTTTCCTTATTTACTCTCAAATTAGCAAAGCTTATAGAGTTTTTAATAAAAGAACATTGATTGTGGAAGAATCAATGCACGTTGTTTTTGATGAAGCAAATCCTTTTAAGAAAATATTAGACGATGATATTGACACTTCCAAAAGTATTTCAAATAATGTTGAAAACAATGATTCAAACTCTCTACCTCTTGAAAACTCAAAGAAAGAAGATCCTCCTTCCATTGAATCACCTAAAGAAAATTTAAGAAATGATCTTCCCTTTGAATGGAAAAATGTGCCTAATCATCCTATTGATCAAATCCTAGGAGACCCTAGTCAAGGTGTAGCTACTAGATCATCTCTCAAAAATATTTGTAATAACTTAGCATTTCTATCTCAAATTGAACCCAAGAACTTTGATGAAGCCGAGAACGATGAAAATTGGTTATTGGCTATACAAGAAGAGCTAAATCAATTTGAGAGAAATGAAGTTTGGACTCTTGTTCCTAAACCTAATGATCACACTATTATTGGAACAAAATGGGTTTTTCGAAACAAAAAAGATGAATCCGGCATTGTTGTGAGAAACAAGGCTAGATTAGTTGCCCAAGGCTACAATCAAGAAGAAGGTATAGACTACGAGGAGACTTATGCTCCCGTAGCTAGACTCGAAGCCATTAGGATGCTTCTTGCCTTTGCTTGTTATAAAAATTTCAAACTTTTTCAAATGGATGTGAAAAGTGCCTTTCTAAATGGCTTTATCTCCGAGGAAGTCTATGTTAAACAACCCTCCGGTTTTGAAAATCCACATCTTCCGGATCATGTTTTTAAACTCACAAAAGCTTTATATGGTTTAAAACAAGCTCCACGTGCTTGGTATGATAGATTAAGTAAATATCTTATTGATCTTGGTTTTAATCGAGGAAAAATTGATACTACACTTTTTGTTAAAACCTCAAATAAAGATATCTTGCTTGTTCAAATTTACGTGGACGATATTATTTTTGGAGCTACAAATGAGAAGATGTGTGAAGAATTTGCATCATGTATGCAAAATGAATTTGAAATGAGTTTGATGGTGGAGCTAAACTTTTTTCTTGGACTTCAAATAAAGCAACATAAAGACGGCATTTTCATAAATCAATCCAAGTACATTAAAGATCTTTTAAAAAGATTTGGATTGGAAGGAAGCAAAGTTTTTCAAACACCTATGAGTTCTACTTTAAAACTTGATAAAGATGAAACCGGCAAGCCGGTAGATTGTAAGCTTTTTCGGGGAATGATTGGTAGTCTATTGTATCTCACCGCAAGTAGACCGGATATCATGTTTAGCGTATGCCTTTGTGCTAGATTTCAAGCTTCACCCAAGGAATCACATGTCATTGCGGTTAAACGTATTTTTCGTTATCTTCTAGGTACTATTGACTTAGGTCTTTGGTATCCTAAAAATACCTCTTTTGAATTAACAAGTTTTTCGGATGAGGATTTTGCCGGTTGTAAAATTGATCGTAAAAGTACTAGTGGCACATGTCATTTTTTAGGACATTCGCTTGTCTCATGGTTTAGTAAGAAACAAAATTCGGTAGCTCTATCTACGGCAGAAGCCGAATATATAGCTGCTGGAAGTTGTTGTGCTCAAACACTTTATATGAAACAACAATTGGAAGATTTTGGACTTTATTATGATCATATTCCTATAAATTGTGATAATACTAGTGCCATATGTTTATCCAAAAATCCTATCCAACACTCAAGGACTAAACACATTAAGATTCGTCATCATTTTATTCGCGATCATGTTCAAAAAGGGGATGTTGATCTTGTTTTCATCAACACCGATCGTCAATGGGCTGATATTTTCACAAAACCCCTTCCCGAAGAACGTCTTTGTGTTATTAGAAGAGAATTAGGTTTATCCTATTTGAATGATCTGCTTTAAAACTCTGTATCTGGACTGACATCTCCTTCTGTGTCTCTTTTTGGCCAAAGCAGTCGACTGACTTCCCGTCTCAGTCGACTGGCTCTCTTCATTCTCCTTTAATCCACTGTTTCTGACCGCTTCAGTCGACTGAGGCGTCGACTGGTTTTCAACATCTAAATCCCTGCTCGACTGCTTTTATCCCTGCCCAATTCAGTCGACTATGGCGTCGACTGAGACCCTGATTAGCCCCAATTTCAAGCCCTAATTTGATGATCAGTCGACTGCTTATGCGACGCAGTCGACTGCTTTCTTATATTCTATATATATATCGAGCCTTTCTCTCCTTTTCTTCTTCATTCTTTCTTCCTCCGGCGATTTCGTTTTTTTCCTTCTCCTCCATTTTTCCTTCTTTCCCATCCTAAATCCCCCATATCCCATCTATCTTTTCCCCTCGTTTTCTTCTTCCTCCTCTTCCTTTCACACCATAAACCTCTTTATCTCGCTCTCCCTCCTCTCTCTTCCTCTGTGACTCTTTTTCTCTCTCCTCTCTGTCGCTATCTATCTTCTCTCTTTAGCATGGCTCCCAAGCTTAAAAGGAAGACCCCCACTAGTGGTTCATCGTCTGCTCCTCAGGCAACCAAAGCCAAGCGCTTCCCTACTCAAGAGGAGCAACAAAGCTTTGATGAAGTTTTTTCCCACCGACATGTCGTTTATGGTAAGATCCTTCCCATTCCTTTCTCTAAATCGGCTAATCTTCGAATAGGATTTCTATTAGAACGTTTAGGATGGCATCTCTTTACTAGTCTAAGTCAACCGTGCTATCCCACTCTTGTTAAGGAGTTTTATTGCAATATGACTTTTGGACATGGTGCAGACACCCTTACTTCTTTTGTTCGTGGTATTAAAATTCATCTGGATCCCAACTTTGTTTCTTCTATTTTTCACATCCGTCGTGGTAATATTTCTGAATATAACATAAATTCTTGGAATCAAGGGCATGGATTTGATCCTCTCATTGCGTGTCGTCTTATCACCGGCAACAATGAGTTGTCATTTCCCGTGAAGCCCAAGGCTTCTGCCCTAACCTTTGAGGCACGTCTTATCCACCATCTTCTCACCTATACCCTTCTGCCCCGTGCTGGCGGTCGAGACTCAGTCTCTTTCTTGGATGTTTTCTTAATTTGGTGCCTTCTTGAAAATAAATCTTATGATTTGCCGTATCTTTTTTGCCGCCACATGTGTGAATGTCAAAAGAAATCAAAAACTAGTTCTTTACCTTATGGCCTAGCTCTGACTTCTGTTTTCCGTCATTTCAAGGTCCCTTTAGAGGACGAATTTGATCGTCATGATCCCATTTCTACTGACTTTTACTCTTCCACTATTCTATCCCTTATGGGATACAAACTCGTGGCAAATGTCTTTGTCCCCAAGGTCTCTACTGATCCCGCAACCCCTACTGCTCCTACCCCTTCCATTCCTACTCCTTCTTCTCATCCATCTTCATCTTCCACTCCTCCTCCTCCACCTACTGTTGATACACCCTCTCCTGACATTTTGGAGCAGCTTTCCGTTATTTCTGCTCAGGTTTTGAGCCTCTCTACCTCCATCTCCTCTCTATCTGACTCTCACTCCCAGTCTCTTCAAACTTTGCAAGCTTCCTTATCTTCCACACAACAGGAGGCAGCTGAGCATCACCAGCGCGCCATCGCATCATTACGAGCCGATGTTTTTGAGATTGGTGGCTCTCTGGACACCTTGCGCACTTCCACTGCTGCTACTCGGGAGCTTCTTGATCGTCGTCTATCATCTCTTCAGGCTTCTGTTGATGACGCTCGTGAGGAGATCCGTATTATCCGGACTCGCTTACACTTCTGACTGTGTCATTCTTGGTGTGTTGGACAAGATTTTGGGTAGATGAATAGTCATTGTAATTTTGCACATTTACTGATCTTACAATTCTTTTTGAATCTTGGCTAGATTATGTATCTGTTGATAGCTGCTTATAGTATCACATTGTTAGCCTTTTGACTTTGTTGATAAATTTAAGTGTTTATGTAACAAATTTCAGCGTTAATGCAATTTTTTGATGCACCAATTCTTTTTTCATTGTTGTCTTGGTTCTTTACCTCCTTATCTGTTTTTTGTTAATGACAAAGGGGGAGAAAAAGTATATCATTGAACATTAGTAGATAAACGTATCATCATTGATCCATTGTTCATAACCTTCTCAATGGGCAACAAGTAGTTTGTCATCATCAAAAAGGGGGAGATTGTTAGCCCTTTCCATTATTTGAATGGATAATTTTGATGATTAACAAACTACTTAGTAATGGTTTCTAATTATCTCAAGATGATTAAGTTGCAGGGACATTGATTATATATTTTTCTCATACATGGTGATTGATCCTAAGCCAAACGGAGCTTTACAAGTTGAAGAATCTTGTCTTAATCTTTGTTTTAGGATTCTATGTAAGCAATTTATTTATGTGAACATCTTACTTTAGGGCTCAAAGTTGATTAATAAAGGTTTTACACAACTAACCCAACCCTTCCTTTGAAATCTGTATAGAAGCAGTCGACTGTGTCGTCGGGTAAGTCGACTGATCTTCCAGTCGACTATACAGTCGACCTGGGTACACAGAGATTTCAAATATGTACAAACCAGTCGACTGCCATCGCGACACAGTCGACTGATCTTTTATATTCACTATACCCTTTTGAAAAGCAGTCGACTGCTCTGTGTAGTCAGTCGACTGAATGACTGCGATAAACACAGTAACGGCTAGTTTGATGCATTTATTGTAGCATTAATTGCTCCCAACTGCCCCCAACGGTTGGAAATCAAAAGGAAGCTATAAATACATTTATTTGAACTTCATTGAAGCCTCTCCTTGAACAATCTAACCAAGTTTTTCATCTCATTAATATCTTGAGCCCTAGTTTGGTGAGATCATAAATTCTATTGCTCTAGCATTCATTTGTATTTTCTTGAGAGCAATTTATTGTGAGCTTAAATCTTGTATTTATCCACTCTATTGAGAGAGTCTTCCATTCTTGTATCAAAACCCATTTATAAAGGTAGTGTGTATTAAGGGTTGGTGTAACCCTAGTTCAAGAGAAGAGGATTTTCTTCCTTGAAGAGATTGTAAGGGTTTAATCTTCACCCGAAGAAGATTGAAATAGTGGAATCCTCAAGAGGTGTTCTTGAGGGGTGGAAGTAGGGCGCGACGTGCAGTTTCCCGAACCACCTAAAAATCGGTTTGCATAGTATCTCTTCTCCAATTCTTTACATTGCTTTTGTGATTCTATTTGATTGGTCAATCATTTCTAAAAAAATTCTAAATTTATTTTTAAAACCTTATTCACCCCCCTCTAAGGTTTCCTTTTTGGGTCAACAACATGGATATGAAGGGTGTACTTGTCATTTTAAGTTAAAGTGGTAATCCAGTTACGATTTGTACTTAGAACATTGTCGGTCAACCATAGAAGAGTTTTATTTTTCTATTACATGGAAAAGGGGTGGGGTCCGTCGACGCCAAACGAATTATACTCACTTTGTATCACAGAAGAGTTAAAAGTGTCAATTTGAACAACTGAAATCGTATATAACCACACTAAAAATAAACTCAGATAACTACATGACAATAGTCAAATTTATGCTGGCAGATATGAGTCCTAAAAAAGCCACAAAGATGGTAAAAGAGTGTGCCCCAAATATTTCCTTTAAATAGCAACACCAAGAACTAGTCTTAACATACAAAGCAGTGGCTAAACCACTTTTCCACCCATAAGACACTGAACTACAGTTCCACAATACAACAATCAAAGAAATGCATATGGAGAAGTGAATGTTATTTATTTTGTAGAATGACAGAGCAAGAGTGGCATTACTGTAAAATTATGCATCACAAAGCCACTAAAATGATTGTGTTTGCCAACATGAAGTTTGCTAGATAATTACATATTTTCTCCCTCTTCATACCAAAATAAGAAAATGAGTACCAAAAAAGTAATGAAAAAATCACAGACCATGACCACCAAAACTTAGTAAGTTGAAATTTTCTCTTGCACCCATCCGTCCTTTCGTGTACCCGTGTTTGTGGAAAAATCTGCTATTAGTCAGAAGCCACCTTTTCTGCTTGGCATTTTACAAAGCAGAAGCGTTGACAAACAGGGCCTTAGTCCACCTTCTTCTCCTTGGCAGCTCTTTTCAACTTGCACCACCGATAAATCTTCCTCCCAGCAGCATTGTTGTTGACTGCACGTAGTGAAAAAGATCACGTGGGTATTGAGGCCACCGTCTGGTGATGCATAGGAATTTTATGGGCTACCGACTTCCGTTATTTGATGACTATTTCCCAAGAGAACACATCAAAGAGATGAGTTAATCGATGTATCAAGTACAAAGAAAAAATGGTGGATCGCGGGACTTTCAAATCACTAAGCCACTCACAAAAGCGAATAGAGCTACTGGAGGACGAGAGGGAAAATATATAGTATTCCAGCACCAGCATATGGGGGACAGATGATGCATAATCCTGTTCCAGCAAGAACAATCATGTCAACAATATGGACTGGATGTTCACTTTTCTGTAAGCGTAAGGCTTTAGTTTGGTTCATGGATTTAGTGAGTGAAAATAAAGAAAACTTTAATGAAAACCATCAATAAGGATAACGGTGAGGAAAATAGGAAGGAAAAGAAAATAAGTAGAGAAATAAGCTAAACATTGAGTCATTTCCCTTCCTTTTTTCTTACTCACATTTACGCTGTGGAAAATTTTGAATTTTTGTGTAATTTAAGCATGAAGGAAAACACGAGAGAAAACACAAATGAACTAGTTTTCCTGTTGCTGCAGAAACTAAAAGGAACAATTTTACCAATATCAGTAGCCTTTGACGTTTTTCTTGGGATGAGTCGCGGACTTAGTCGCTCTCTTTAAGACGCTTCGCGGCTCTGCCCAAGTTGTGCAAGCAGTTCGGATGAAGGCCACGACGTCCCCAGGATAAAGCAGCCCAGAAATCGCCTCTGTCTCGAAAATCCTTGCACGGAGGAAGATCGGAAAACCCACACCCTTTCAGAAATTGTTGCTCAGAAACTGTATATAGAAAATAATTTCTGTAACTCTTTTTCTCTCCGTAAAACTGTCTGTGTATATTTTTATGAGAGCAGTTTGTGTACATATATATAGAATATATTCTGAACGTTGGGAAAGCTAACGTTGCAGAACGTGGAGAGAACTCTGGGAACGTTGGAGAAAAAAACGTGGAGGAGTTGTTTTGGGAGACTTGGTCTCCAACTGAAAATAAACTCTTTATAATTAAAAAAATTTATTTTCCAAATAAATTTTGTATAAAAAGATATATAGGAGTAGTACCACACCCAAACCCAAACCCAAGCCCGGAACGGAACGGAGCGGAGCGGGGCGCCGGCGCGCGCGTGTGTGTGTTTTGTGGTAAACCCAATTGGGCCTAGGTCCTCCCTCTTCACAAAACTTGGTACCCCCAAGGGGCCCAACCCTTACTCCAACCTCCACTTATATATGTCCTTCCCACTTCCTCTAATTTTCCTATGTGGGACAAGCAAAATATCATTTGGGTTAGTTTGTGAATAAGACAAAACTCAAAACCAAATTTTAAAGTTTTTCCCTCAACCTTTCCCTCCAAATTTTGAAAGTACACTTTTTCAACAATCCCCCACTTGTATTTTAAAAATTGATTTAAGATCATTGAGCAACGTATCATAAGACTGTGCATAAGTAAATGTGTTTTTCAACTTGAACCTTTACGTAGTGATAGTGCTTCCGATTATACTAGAGTAACCGTAGTTTTGAACTCTATCTCAGACAACACCACACACACAGTCCTACTAGGGTGAAGTTCAAAAACCAGCACTTTACGGCCGTGTGCTTATATCCCAGTATAGCGAATGATCTAGAGAATTTGCCCAAAATTTCATAGGAAGCGGCCTCACTTCCACATTCGCCTAGGTGAGTCCAACAAGGATACTCCTGTAGCTAGGTATCCCACTCCAAATGGAGTTTAGATCTCATTAAGAGTTATAAATAACTCAACCTTCTGTCCTTCAGGATGTCATGCTTCGTAGGGATGGACTTGGAGTGTTACCCCCATATATATATATTAGCATGATTCTACTCATATCACTTCATGACTTGTTATTACCCTTTGAACCTATTTCTTGGGATCTCCAGTCTATAGGTTGGGTTACTATCACAAGTGACTCAGCTATCTAAGGGCTTTAGTCCCATCCCTTTCGAGATTTTACAAACCTTCTCTCGTGCTAGTCCTTTCGTCAAAGGATCAGCCAAGTTCTCCTCAGACCGTACATAATCCACTCTTACAGCTCCAGAAGAGAGAAACTCTCTAATAGTGCTGTGCTTGCGACGTATTTGTCGCTTCTTGCCGTTATAGTAACGGTTCTCAATTTTTGCAATAGCCGCGGTACTATTACAGTGGATTAGGACAGCTGGTATCGGTCTCTCCCATAAAGGGGTATCTGATAGCAGATTTCTCAGCCAACCTGCCTCCTCACTAGATGTAGCTAGTGCTATCATCTCTGACTCCATAGTGGACTGAGCCAATATAGTCTGTTTCTTAGACTTCCATGAAACTGCGCCTCCAGCAATACAAAAAATGTATCCACTAGTGGCCTTGGAGTCATCTGATAGGGTATTCCAATCAGCATCGCTATATCCTTCAAGGACAGCGGGAAACTTCTGATAGTGTAATTTTAGGTTCATCGTCCTTTTTAGGTAACGCATGACCCTTTCAATAGCATGCCAATGCTCCATACTAGGTCTACTAGTAAACCTACATAGTACTCCAACAGCATAAGCTATATCTGGCCTAGTGCAATCAGTAGCATAACGGAGGCTACCAATGATGCTCGCATACTCAGTTTGTTTAACACTGTCACCAGTGTTCTTGAACAATTTTACACTAGGGTCATATGGAGTACATGCTGGTTTACAGTTAAAGTAATTGTATTTCTTTAGAATTTTCTCAATATAATGAGATTGATCTAAAGAAAGTCCCTTTTCGGACCTAGTAATATTAATTCCAAGAATTACACTAGCTTCTCCTAAATCTTTCATATTAAAGTTGGCACATAAGAAAGATTTAACTTCATTAATGACATGAATATTTGATCAAAAAATAAGTAAGTCATCCACATATAAGCAAATAATAGTGCAAGTGTTGTTTTCAAATTTGTAATAAATACATTTGTCACTTTCATTTATTTTAAAACCATTTGAGATGACTAAACTATCAAATTTATCATGCCATTGTTTAGGAGCTTGTTTCAAACCATAAAGAGATTTATCCAATTTGCAAACTTTATTTTCTTGACCAAAAATAATAAAACCTTCAGGTTGGTCCATATAAATCTTTTCTTCTAATTCACCATTTAAAAAAGCTGTTTTAACATCCATTTGGTGTACTACTAAGTCATGAATAGCAGCTAAAGCAAATAGTACACGAATAGAAGTAATTCTAGTGACAGGTGAATAAGTATCAAAGAATTCAATATTTTCTCTTTGTCTATAACCCTTAGCTACAAGACGTGCCTTATATTTATCTATCGTGCCATTGGGTTTCAATTTCTTTTTAAGAATCCATTTGCAACCTATTGTCTTACAACCAGGTGGAAGATCTACTAAGTGCCAAGTTTTATTTGATTCCAATGATTCCATTTCATCATTTATAGCTTCTTGCCATAAATCAGCATCTATAGAAGTCAAAGCTTCTTGGAGGGTGTTAGGATCCTCCTCTAAGTTGTAAGTATAAAATTCGGTCCCAAAATCTTTCGCGATTCGGGCTCTCTTACTTTTTCTAGGTTCTAGTTCATATTCATTTGGTTCTACTAATTTAGGCATATCATATGATGTTGAACCCCCACTATTTTTAAGTTTAAAAGGAAATTTATTTTCGAAAAAATCAACATCACTTGATTCAATTATAACATGATTCTTTAAGTCATAAAATCTGTAAGCTTTACTATTAATAGCATAACCAATAAAAACACATTCATAAGCTCTACTAGCTAATTTGGACCTTTTAGGGTCTGGAATTCTAACATATGCCAAACAACCCCATGTTCTAAAATAATCCACATTTGGTTTTCTCCTTTTCCAAATTTCATAAGGGGAAATATTAGTTTTAGAGTTAGGAACTCTATTTAATACATGACAAACAGTTAATAATATTTCCCCCCACCAATGAGAAGCTGCCCCTGAATTTAATAAAATAGCAACTACTAATTCAGTAAAAGTTCTATTTTTTCTTTCAGCTTTTCCATTCATTTCAGGGGAGTAAGGGGCAGTTTTTTCATGAATGATTCCATTAATTTTATATAAAGCAATAAATTCATCAGAATCATATTCATGACCTCTGTCACTACGAAATCTTTTAATTTTCCTATTAAATTGATTTTCAATCTCATTTAGGAAAATTTTGAACATGTCAATAGCTTCACTTTTATTTTTCATAAGATAAACAAATGAATAATTTGAACTATCATCAATAAAAGTAATAAAATACTTTTTTCCATTTCTAGTTAAAATTCCTTCATATTCACAAATGTCTGAATGAATCAATTCAAGAGGTTCAGATTCCCTAGTGACAGATTTATGTGGTGTTTTAGTGATTTTAGCTTGGCTACAAAATTCACATTTTTCGAATTTATTTAAGGACAATTGTGGAATATATCCTAAACTACTCATTCTTGTTCTGATTCTTGTTGTTGTTGCGGTTCTTGTTCTGATTCCGGTTTGAAACTTCATGGTTTTTGCAGGTGGTTTCAGAACAACAGAGGCTTTGTTTTTAGAAAAATTTTGAGGTTTCTTGTTGTTGGAAACAACAAGAACCTGTTCTTTCAAATCTTGTTTTCTTGCCTCCTCCTCAATTCGAAGGCGAGTTATCAAACTTTCCAATGAAAATTCTCTGGTTTTGTGTCTCAAAATATTTTTGAAATCTTTCCAACTTGGGGGAAGCTTGTCAATAATGACAGCAACTTGAAACTGATCATTTAAATCCATGCCCTCAGAAATTATCTCATGAGCAATTTGTTGCAGCTCATGGGATTGAGCTTCAACAGATTTGTCATCCGTCATTTGGTATTTCAAATAACGGCTGACTGCAAATTTCTTTGCTCCAGCTTCTTCAGTGTCATATTTTTTCTGAAGGGCATCCCAAACTTTTTTTTTGCAGAATTACAGTTTGCATAATAGTCATAAAGACTGTCAGAGAGTCCATTCAAAATATAGTTTTTGCAAAGAAAATCATTTTCATTCCATATGTCAGACTCTCTGATTTGAGCAACAGTGGGTTTTTCAGAAAGACAGACAGATTGCAATTTTTTCGTAGTTAAGAAAAACATCATTTTCATCCTCCACCGTTTAAAGTGAAGGCCCTCAAATTTGAAGGGTTTGTTGAGGTCATGGGTAACAGAGAGCATTGAAGATTCCATGGCAGATGTAAAATCGTCTTAAAATTGTTGCTGCAGAAACTAAAAGGAACAATTTTACCAATATCAGTAGCCTTTGACGTTTTTCTTGGGATGAGTCGCGGACTTAGTCGCTCTCTTTAAGACGCTTCGCGGCTCTGCCCAAGTTGTGCAAGCAGTTCGGATGAAGGCCACGACGTCCCCAGGATAAAGCAACCCAGAAATCGCCTCTGTCTCGAAAATCCTTGCACGGAGGAAGATCGGAAAACCCACACCCTTTCAGAAATTGTTGCTCAGAAACTGTATATAGAAAATAATTTCTGTAACTCTTTTTCTCTCTGTAAAACTGTCTGTGTATATTTTTATGAGAGCAGTTTGTGTACATATATATAGAATATATTCTGAACGTTGGAAAATTCTGAACGTTGGGAAAATTCTGAACGTTGGGAAAGCTAACGTTGCAGAACGTGGAGAGAACTCTGGGAACGTTGGAGAAAAAAACGTGGAGGAGTTGTTTTGGGAGACTTGGTCTCCAACTGAAAATAAACTCTTTATAATTAAAAAAAATTATTTTCCAAATAAATTTGGTATAAAAAGATATATAGGAGTAGTAACACACTCACACCCAAGCCCGAAACGGAGCGGGGCGGCGGCGCGCGCGTGTGTGTGTTTTGTGGTAAACCCAATTGGGCCTAAGTCCTCCCTCTTCACAAAACTTGGTACCCCCAAGGGGCCCAACCCTTACTCCAACCTCCACTTATATATGTCCTTCCCACTTCCTCTAATTTTCCTATGTGGGACAAACAAAATATCATTTGGGTTAGTTTGTGAATAAGACAAAACTCAAAACCAAATTTTAAAGTTTTTCCCTCAACCTTTCCCTCCAAATTTTAAAAATACACTTTTTCAACATTTCCTTTCCCTTTTGTTTTCCAATCCGCGACCCACAGAGAGCCTGTAAACAGAACATGAAATTTCAATTCAACAATATAATGGCAAAGCAATAATGAAATTTAGAAAGAAAAAGCTTAAAAGGCATCTTCATGTTTGTCACCAATACAAGGGTAATGCACTCGTGAAATTGATGATACATGCAAAGAAACTTGCAATATTTCCGAACAGAATGGAATAATTTTGCCTTTATACACTACGTAATGAGATTTCCAACAAGTTGTCACCAATTAATTCATGTGCTTAACAGTGAAAATCAATCTAAATTAGTTTCAGCACCTATTATAACTACAGGCCACAAGTTTTGGCTTATCTTTTCATCAATGAAACGTTTTAGCTTGTACTAAAAAAAAAAAAAGGAATTTTTAGCACTAAACCTTTAGATGCTTTCACAGGTCTTTTTCAAAACTCATTGAATTTTTTAATGTACCTTGTTGGAATTTTTTTACAACACCCATCAATTTCACCATCATATGGACCGGACCCATAAACTTTTAAACTTATTTCTCAAACCCATCAACTTTGAGAAGTCGTTTTTGAAAAGACGACTTCACCGAATAATTTTTCTCTAAAGATGTCATTTGAAAACACTTCTCGAAATTCGTGTTTTGGTATATTGAACACAGAATAAAATCCCTATATGCAAAATTTGTTAAGCCGGTCATTTCAAAGGACAACTTTAGAGAGAAATGATTAGGGGAAGTCGTCATTTCAATTGACGACTTTAAAATGTTGATGGGTTTGAGAAATAAGTTAAAAAGTTGATGGGTGTGGGAAATAAGGCCCCCCATTTGATGAATTGGGTCAAAAATTCTACATTGTTAGGCCCACTCTCTAACAACTCAATCTTTTGAAGCAACTGGTAACTTAACACGAGTCTCTATCCCCGCTTTGGTGTGCATATTTGCACTTTGTTAGTTGTCTCCACTATGATGGAGTTTAGTTTGTTGGCTCTCCACGTGCGAGACGGGATCGCACGTGACGAGGGTGTTGAAGCTTGATATACATCGTTAGGACCAATTCTCTAACAACTTAGGCTTTTGGAGCAACTAGGTGACTTAACTCATTTACAATTTCCGGTACCACCTTTTGAGATAAAGAAAAATGGAAATATGGTTGGAATCCAACCCAATAAAAGATGGCTACAAAGGCAGGCATACTAGGAAATGTGCGTACCACCACAATTTAATGACAAAACCAAAAGATTAAGTTCTATTAGTTAAAATCATAAAGAACTGTAACAAATAATTGAAAAACTCAGCAGAACATGCTCACAAAGACGAATCCATACCATTCACCAGATGAAGCAACTCTTTGATGTGTAATAGTCCACAATTTGTACTGAAACCATTAACTGGTTCTCGCTTCGCATGGCACCAGGAATTCTATAATTCTGAACATCTCATTACATTTGAGAATGAAACTCTTTTGTTTCTTCTGTATTGACACCCCCTTTCAGATATAGTAACATTGTTCAGGTCAAGGCCCTTCCCACTACATCCATCAATGAGCTATTGTTTATATTTGTTGTTATCTCACCCACAATAATTCATAGTAAGAAACAAAAGCAACCCATTGGAAATCTCCATAGCTGATACAGTATGCAGATAAGAAATTTGATTTTATGTAAAACACCGACTACAATCCCCGAGCACAGCGTCATTTAAGTCATCACGTCTGCTTTGATGCAAACCCAGCAATTCTAGGATCCAATAGATGTCCTTTGAACACGGTTTTGAATCATCACCCGATACAAATTCTTGAACCACATTGTTGACCTCAATCAAACTGCCTCCCGGTGTTTTCTTCATGCTCTTACTTCTTATGAGCTTCCTCATCCTTGACACTCCGTCCCACTTCCCAAGGTCAGCATATATGTTTGACAACAATACATAGTTTCCCGTATCATCTGGTTCGAGCTCTAGAAGGTGCTCCATTGCAGTAACGGCAATCTCAAGATTGGGCTGAGTCCTACAAGAACTTAATAAGGAACCCCAAATCGCTGAGTCTGGCTTCATCGGCATCTTCTTTATCAGCTCGAGGGCCCGATCAAGACAGCCCGTACGTCCAAGAAGATCAACCAAACAACCGTAATGCTCAATTACCGGTTGTATTTTATACTCATTTCTCATAGAATCAAAATACTTGAATCCCTTGTCAAGAAAACCAGCATGAGCACAAGCTGATAAAAGACCGACAAAAGTGATCTCATTTGGTTCAACCTTTGATCTCTGCATTTCTTGGAAAAGTTCAATTGCTTCACGGGCTTTCCCGTGGTTCGCTAGCCCTCCTATCATTGTACTCCAAGAAATCACATCTCTTTCTGACATTTGATCAAACAATTTCCAAGCTTGGTATATATTCCCACATTTTGTATACATTTCAATCAAAGCATTACATACACAAGTCTTCTTCAACAACCCATTTTTATCTGCATAAAAGTGAACCCATTTGCCTAGCTCAAGAGCCCCTAGTTGTGCACAAGCCGGCAAAACGGAAATTAAGCTGACCCAATCAGGCCTAACCCCTTCCATTTGCATTCTCCGGAAAACATCCAATGCATCTGCATAACACCCGATTCGGGTGTACCCAGAAATCATAGCCGTCCAAGAAACAATTGTTTTCTCTGGCATCTCCTCAAAGATTGATCTTGCCCTTCTCATCTGCCCCAATCTAATATGCCCAGTAATGAGACAGTTCCATGAAATCACATCTCTTTCACTCATTTCATCAAACAGATTATGTGCATCACTCAAATTGTCACATTTTACATACATATCTAGTAATGAATTCTCAATTATAGTATTACATTTGAGCCCAAACTTACACACATGCCCATGAATTTGGTTACCCAGATCAAGGCACATGAGTCCTCCACAGGACTTGATCACAAATGGGTATGTGAACTTGTTTGGGGAAATGGGTTCTTCTGATGGTGAGTGTCCAAGCATTTGCTTATACACATTGATTGCTAATACATATATGTGGTTATGTGTATATGCTCTAATCATTGCATTGTACAAGAAAGTGTTTGGGTCAATAACCTGCTTAAAGAGCAAACTTCCATAATCAATCTCACCATTTTGACAACATATATTTACCATTTTTGTCACCAAGTAGTTGCTTTGTGAGAGTGAGAACTTGATAATTTGGGCATGGATTTTCTTTAACTGTACCATTTTTATGCAGTTTCTCAACAAGGGTGCCAACATTTCCTCCAATCCCATAATGGACAAAACTCCAATCTCTGTCGCCATTAGAGAGAGATGAAAGTTTTCTAGCTAACCCAGAATTTTATATAGTGAATTATCAATCAGCTCATTTTCTTTGATGAGTGAGTGACAGAGGTTGGCAAATCTTTTGAGGAAGTATGTAACGAATTTGCTACTTGGACCAGGGACTGTGAGTCCATGAAGATGAAGCGGAAATGAGATTTTGGGATTGATATATGCAGAAACCTTCTCATGATTTACAGCTGTTGGATCCTGTTTATATAGTCTGTGAAATTGCTTCATTAACCGTAATGAAAACTGGATCTAACTGCTTCACTCATGAGAAGGGTTCTGTTGATATATGATCATAAACAAGTATACGTACATCACATGTATGTATTTACAGTACTGCAGGAACATGCAAGCAAACTGGTTGCCAAATCTTAAATGGGTTGCCAAAATAGTGAATCATATCTACGGTGAATGGTAAAATTCTTCAAATAATATATTCTATATACATATAATGTATACATTTAAAACACAGTGCATAAAATGAACAAAACAACAATTTAATACAAGTTGTATGCATCATCAAGACTCCAAATGTTAGAAAGAATTCCACTTGAAACTTCCAAAGTATAAATCATATTAATAGTGAATTGTATCAAATTGCGTAAAATACAAGTCCATATATTGAATTGTATAGGATTGTGCTGAACTCAGTATCTACTCGTATAAATTGACCCATTTTAAAAATCGTGGCTGTAATTGAATTTTATCTGCATCACTTGGTGATGGAAGCACAAGGACAGAGACCACCTACTGCATTTTTGCATAGTTATTGCTCTTGCCTTCTATGATTTCTTAAAATCTTATGTGTTAACTTTTGCTTTATATAATATGTACAGAACAAATAGAACATAGTTGAGAGTTTTTAGAGTACACAAGGATTATAGGAAACAACATCAACTGCTCAGCAAGAAAGGAACCAAAAAACATTTTGAGTGTTAGGTACATGCTGCCTAAAATAACAAAATAACAATTATCTTCCACAGAAATGGGAATGACAAACTCTATATGATTTTCCAGCCAAAATCCATGGAAGCAGTACACACAACTAAGAAATCAAGCTAAGTTGTCACTCTTCTCTCCTACACTTGTGGATATGAAGGCGGGTATGAAGCCGCACCAGCAGCGCCATAATCGTATGCGCTATAGTTCGTCTGTGCTGCATAAGCCCCGGGCCCACCATACGTTATGCCTGCGCGAACCCCACTGGCCGGGGCGTCTTGAGCTGCATACGAGTACTGTTGAGGAAGTGCGGCGGGGCTTTGGCTGTGGACCCCACCATACCCCGATCCATACGAGGCTGCACCGGGACCTTCATACACACTCGGGTTGGGGTAGTTATATGCTCCTGAAAACCTAGCAGCCGGGGCGCGGTTTGACTGGGAAGGATTCCGGTGGCGGAGGGAAGGGGAAGCATTGGAAAACCTCCCTGATTTGGGTGGCCGGAATGAGGGTCCACCACCACTGCCCCTGCTGCCACCTCCCTGTGATCGCTTGTTTGAAGGCTTGCTTGTGGAAGCTGAAGTCTTCTTCTTTTCTGACCTGGCCTTCTCAAGCTGAGTAACTCGCTTCCTAAGGCTGTCTAAGGGGAATTCTGATTCAAGCTTGTGATCTTCGACACATTTTATGATAGCTCTTGTGGCATTCAACTCGGAGTTGTTGGCCTCTTCCTGAAAAATCATTGTGCGTAGATAAAGTAATCAAAGCTAAAGTCATAATTTAATTGCCTGGTTGATACAAATTCTAAATGTAAAATAGTTTAGGGCCGTGTGGATTGGCTGTGGCTTTTGCGTTTAGAAGCAGAAGCCTTACGCACGGTGAAAGTAAAGTGAAAATCGTTAAAATCCCAATCTAGTTCCAACTCACATTTGGCTGAAGCACGCACCTATGGACCTGATATTTTTAGGCCCAAACGCACGATTGGTAAGTGAATCCTAATAGACCCTCAAGGAATTTAGACGAAATATTACAGAAGCAATTCTCAAATTGTTTCCAAGCGCCATATGTTACAAAGCCATCATTTAAAAAAATATTAAAAAAATAAAGCCATCCTTTTATAAAGCAACATAGAGTATCAATATCCTGAATCGGTCCAATGAATAGATCAAACGGGCCTTGTTTAAAATATAAATATCAGTCAAGTGTGGTACACAAACAGCCCACTGTTAATCCAGACAAGGAAACAAATAGGGTTAAATACATTTTACTCCTCGTGGTTAGGCCCGTTTTCTTCGTACCCCCATAAGGTTCAAAAGTTGACACTTAACCCCCCATAGTTGTGTTTAGTGCAAAATCTGATGGTGTTTAACTTCTGATTTGAAATAACAAATATACCCTTATTTCAGGCACTACTACAGGGGTGCTAAGTGTCAATTTTTAAACCATAGGAGAGTAAAGAGAAAACAGGCCCAACCACAAGGAGGTAAAATGTATTTAACCCGTTAATTTTGAGAAAAAAATTAATGGTTTCATTCAGCCATAACCATAGGCGGTTAAGTGTCAACTTTTGAACCATATGGCGGAAAAGCGAAAGCGGGCCTAATCAATCACACGGAGGTGAAATGTATTTAATTTTAACCCAATAAAGTATCAACAATATAAGCTTGGAAGTCTACATATGATACCTTCAATATCTAGGAGGTTGTTGGGGTAATACAAGAATTGTTTCTAACTAGTTAGGTGTTTGTGTAGCTGCTTTTTAGTGACATAGGACTCCATGTCTCATGCCTGACTTAAAAATACCTTTATAACTGGTTGTTTATCAAACCAACACAATGTTGTTTTTCACAAAAACCAGATAAAAGTGAGTCCAAACCTGATCCTGTTTTAAGCATTCCCAAACAGTCCCTAGGAATAAGAATAAAGCCTGAATACAATACGAACACAAGAAATAGAAAGGGAAAGTTTGGCAAACGAACCACAGCAATAGAGCTGAACTTTCCATTCTTTGATATGTTATTAGCATTTTTCCTGCAGTTCCTGAGATACGTCTTGAGCAAGGAAACCGGAGGAAACCGCTCAGTCAACCCAGACTCACATGCAAAATACACAGCTTCGATCTCCTTCCCACTCTTCACCAACCCATCAATTATATCTGGCACGACAACTACTAACGTTAGTACAAATTCATAACTCTACCCCTGATAAAGATACTATCAGGCTGCGACACTAAATAACAGAAAAGCATATCCACCAATTTTTTTCAGCTGATTTGTTGTTTTATTCTTAACCATCAACAATACTAATTCACCTATGTACCCATTTGTGTTCGTCTTTGTTTTGATAAACACTTGGCAATCAAGTTAAACAAAGAGATCTAACTATTACACAAATTTGATGGGTCATCAACAAAATCACAAATCTTACAACTAAAGAAAGTTTTTCCTTTACAAACGAACAGACAATAAACATTATGCATTGAAAAATGTAATTTTTCGTTTCTTTTTTCTTGATGCATACCTAATGGACAATTTATAGTATTTGGAACCAGTCTGAGTTGAATTGAGCATTACGACTTACGAGTGGACAACTTTGTCAATTGTGAACCCCTTAGTTTCTGCCATTAGAATAAACCGTATGTTTACTTGTATAGAGTCTACAATTTACTAAGCTGATGAGCGTGCCTAACATTCCTAAAAACTAGCGTCTGTAAGAGTAAAAGCATACCATTTTATTATATCTCTGGTATGCACTTAAAATTTGATACCTCAAAAATTGTAACCAACAAACAACATACCTAAGTTGATTAAGAATTCATTAACTTTTGTTGTTGCTACTGTGAAACCTGTACAACGTTTAAGATTAGAGAACAAGAAGCGTATTTTCGAACCAAAACTAAACCCTTTCCCACAAGAAACCCCTTCTCTACTCTAATTTGGTATTTCCTTAATGTTTCCACTAAACAGTGAACTTCTGAACTAACATGCCATCTTATATACTGATAACTAATGGTATATCCAAATAAACTTACCATCTAATACACACCTATACATATATGCATCACATTAAATATGTAGAATGTATGTATGTATCAAAGTTTCATATATACAAGAATACCAAATGCAGAAGCTCAAACAACACCCACCTCCCATATTATCCCCAAATCCGAGAGCCACCGCCAGTCTTCCCATATCCCTCCTAGCAGCAAACTCCACCACCAACTTCCTCAAGAACTCCTCCTCAAACTTCCCCTTCAACCCAAACCCAACCACCATTTGCAAAAACATCGACGCCTCACCGGCCCCCATTCCACCACCACCGCCGCCACCGCCATCTCCGCCGCCAATCACTCCTTTCCACCGTTCCAAAACTCCGGCCGCCCTCTCCCTCAAACTCGCCCCTACTCCACCGCCAATCTCTGCCACCGGCACCACCGCCTGAATCAACATCCCGCACGCCCACCGCCTATCGGCCACCCCAACCTTCCCTTCCACCTTCATGTCCACAAACTCCTCCACCGCGTCCACCACCAACCTCATCGAATCGACCGCCACCTTCATCGCCCCCGTTATGTCCGACCGCAGTGAAACCGACTCCCTCCTCTTCGCCAACAACAACCTAACCAACCCACCTGAATCCATCCTACCACAGTACACTTTCAACATCTCCGACAACAACTTTTTCTCTACTCCTCCTCCTCCCACCACCACCACCTCCTCTGGACTCTCAATCTCTGCAACTGCCGATTCCCTTTTCTCTTCAACCCGGGCCGCCGCATTGGACTCGATCTCCGGGATGGAATTCTCGCGAATGTCGAGTGATTCGAGTGATTTCTTCGTCTGGGTTTCGAAGGCTTCGATTTTGGAGTCTAGGGTTTGTGATTTTTGGAGAAGAGATTGTTCTATGGATGTGAAGTGGGTAGTGATGGTTTTGTGGAGTTGTGTGATTGTTGTGAGGAGGGTTTTGCGGGTTTCCAGCTCCTTGAAGAAGTTCTGAAATCGATCCGGGTTGATTACGTAGTCTGTGGCCATTGTTTGTTTCTCTGGAAAATTCTATCAAAACCCTAGTTTTGGAGCAAGAAAAAGAGTGAAAGGGAAGGGTGGTTTTTGGGGTCCGAGGAATATACTATGTTTCTGATTCTGGAGAATGATGATAGGCCCAGTGTTAGTAGAGGAAGAGCAACTTAGGGCGTGTTTGGATATCATTTATTTCAGGACAATGGTGCATTCGAGGAGACAAAATTGGGACATCAAATCCATTTTTTAGGTTGAGTTTGGGATGCTTTCTAAATTTGAGTATTAAATTTGGTTTCAAATGCTCCGTCGTCAACTGTACCACATGTCACTATTACTGTCATAGTATGTAACACAATTGTTAAATCATTTGAGCATTAAATTCGGAATTTAAAGATGAGAAGCATAAAATTATTTGGGTGTGGAATTGGGTTCCATACGGGATCCACCGAAATATAAGGATCAGAATGTGTTAGGTGTTGAATTGAGTGTGAATTTAAATGTGGGTATAACATTACACTTTCATTTAACCCTACTTGTGGCGAGACACCTAACACTTATGTCCGTGTGATTGAAATAAAACCTTTGAACTTTTTTTTGTCAAAATTAAAATTTGCTCCTAGGTTAGAAAGCTTTATTATACCCCAAGTTTGTACTCAAAATATGATTTAAAACCAATTCCTATAGAATTTGATACAACAAAAGTTATTCATTTTTTATCATACTCATGGCGTTCTAAGAGTTTCTCCAATAGGCATATTAAACCTATGTCATGAATTTTTGACCCAATTCATCAGTTTTGAGTTCATATTTACCTGACTCATTATCTTTTCAACAAAATTTTCAAACCCATCACTTTTTTACTGTCGCTAGTTCAAGTAACGACTTTGTCAAAATAATTGTGTAGAAGTCGCTAGTTAGACTAGCAACTTCTGTGTGTGGTGGCAGGGCCCCCAAAAATACGACGCATTAATAATACACAAACATTGTTCATGATACTTTAACTTGTCTATGTCTTCTCGTTAATTTAAAAAACTAGCCCATGTGTTCATGTCGTGTCTTGGATCCCTCAATTTCTATGTTGTATGTCTTGTGATCATGTCTTGTCTTCTGTGTATGTGTATTATTGAGCCCTGTCACCACACACAGAAGTCGCTAGTTTGCGCTATAGTAAGAAGTCGCGAATTAGACTAGTGACTTCTACAAATTTTTTTTGATGAAGTCGCTACTTGAACTAACGACTGTAAAAAAAAATAATGAATTTGGAAGATAAATTGAAAAGATGATGGGTCAGGTAAATATGAACCCAAAATTGATGGGTTTGTCAAAAATTCCCTATGTCATAGTCGAAGTATAGCACTACCCACTAAACACCACCCCAATAGTGTGGTAAACCTCATGCCAGATGATATCAATTAAATATCGTGAGCACTAGAGCATCTCTAACGGTGTTAGCTTGGTAGGGTATGTTAAGTTACTTTAGTGTATAAGATACGCAACGGTGTTAGTCACATAGAACTTAGATAGGTATATAGGTAGACGGTAGAGGGATAGCCGGCAGAGGCTTACTGACCACCTCTAGCTGGCAAAGGCTTTAACCAACCACCACCTAGCCGACCACTCTTAGCCAGCACAACCTTAGCCGGCTACCCTTCCACATCACTGTGGGATTATCTACTTTGTATAGCAAAATAAGTTAAGTAACCACCTTAGGATTTATCTACTTTATATAGCAACATAAGTTAAGTTTAGCCTATATACCCGTCCACCACTGGAGATGCTCTTATGAGAGATGCTCTTATGACAGTGAATCAACATGCAGGGCCGACCCTGAGGCAAAGCGGCCAAGCCGCCGCATGGGGCCTTATTTTTAGGCCTCATTTTTAGGCCTATTTCTTCTAATTTTTTTTCTATTTTTTATGAAACTTATCATTTTTAGGCCTATTTTCTTCTAATTTCTTCATAATTTCTATGAAACTTAGGCCTATTTTCTTCAAATTTCTTCCCAATTTATATGAAACTTAGGATTTTTAGGCCTATTTTTCTTCACAATTTCTATAAAACTTATCGTTTTTAAGCCTATTTTCTTCTAATTTCTTCCTAATTTCTATGAAATTTATCATTTTTAGGTCTATTTTCTTCTAACTTTTTCCTAATTTCTATGAAACTTATCATAGAGGCCTCATTTTTTAGGTCCTTTTGAAAGTTCGCTTGAGGCCTCGGCCGAATTTTGGCATCTCAGGGCCGGCCCTGTCAACATGTTTCAATATAAACAAATGAACGATATATCTTTGAAAATGCATCATTAGAGCAGAATTCTGGCATTTGTAACAATGGGACAAATATATGTTTTGCATGAAAAAAAAACAAAACAAACATTTACCAGTGAAAATTGGCGCATGCATATACATATTTATATTTTATAAAAGAGTAAATACAACGGAAAAAAAAAACACACACACAAAAGGAAGAAACAAATTCTATTTGATTCATTGCAAAATGGACAAAGAATGAGACTATTCCTAGTTTAGAAATTGTCAAATTCAATTGCTATCAAGAAAATATGATGGATGGCTTCCACTTTACATAAAACATGCAATAATATCATTTTCCAATGGAATTTCACACATCCTTATTACTTATGATTAACAGATCCCCAAATCAATTCTTCTCAAGAGATCAAGGTTCTCCAAAGCCATTTATAGCAAATTGAAATACAGAAATACAATGTCCAACTACAATAGCAAGCTTATGAAAGAGTCGGGGAAAAAAAAATATTAGCAATTCCTATATGAACTGATACAAGGAATCTAGCAGTATCAAAAAAAAAAAAAAAAAAAAAAAAAAAAAGATACAAGGAATCTAGCTATTATGCCTCGTAATCCTAACAAAAACTTCGAACTTACACGAACAGTAGAGAGAAAACTCCAAAATTGAGCAGTGATTCTTTAAAAAAAAAACACCCTCCTCCAAAACATCAAAAGCTGAATTAAGAGTTGGCAACCAACTGCTCATGAACATCAAAACCCGAGCTTTCTTTCGCAATTCTTGCAGCTTCCTCATCATCTCTACCTTCCCCAATCTGCTTCTCTTTCCCCGACCATCCGTACATATTTCTTCGAGCTTCCTTTCGAGATGCCCTTTCAGCTAGTTTCAGCTCTTTAAAACCCTCCTCGAACTTGGCTTCGTCCTCCGGAGAAAAGAAAACCACCTCCATTTCTCCGAGTTCTTCGTACATCTTCTCAATCTTGGATTTCCAGAAAAGGCCCATCTCTGTGTCCATCTTGTGGTATGGTGTTTTTAAGAGGTACTCGTCAATCCCGCCCGCCTTGTCTATGCAGCGGATAGCGTGGGTGGTCACCTTTACACGGATGTGCCGATCTAGGATGTAACTGAAGAGTCGCTTCTCCTGTACGTTCGGTTTCCAATTCCTCCTTGACCTATCACCAACATGGACAAAATGGTTGAGTACACATTTTTCGTATTCCTCTCTCAATTCCAGGAATATAGAAAAGAACTTCAAATGCTGAAGTGAGGAAACATTGGTACCTATTAAAATTTACTTGTCATAAAAAAAGCAAAAACGAAGTGAGGCAAAACTGCTCAGACAGCTGAGTATTAGGTTAGCGAGCCGTCGTCGACTCACACATACCCAACTCGAAAGAATATCATCCACATTGAGAAAATGTACAAGCCAATAGACTAGGTACTATCCATTAAAACCTATTTAAACCTAAGAGTAAAGATTTGGGCACAAACACTCCACAAACAAATTACACTAACACCAGTGCGAGACTGCCATGTGGCAGAGTTGTCTGCCACACAGGGGACAAAAATGTAAACTCTGCCACATGGCAGTCTCCCACTGCTGTTAGTGTAATTTGTTTGTGGAGTGTTTGTGCTCAAATCTTTACTCTTAAACCTAATTTAATAATAGAGATTAGAGAACAAAATAGAGCTTAATAAACATATTATTCACTTTGGGTTTCTGTTTGCATGAAGAGAAGCAACCCAACTCCAATCTAAAAGCTCCTTTACGTATCCTCAATGGAGGTCATTTACCACTAGAAAAATCTCATGATTGTGAGTACCTGATTAGCCAGTTGTGATTGTCAGTCTCAAAGTAACAAGACTTGCTTCATAGGAAATATTTCCAAATCATGCATACCTTTTCATCTCAGAATATTTTTTGTAAAATTTCTTCACCTTCCTAGTAGTTCAGTAGAACCTTCTGAAAATGAGTCTAATGACAAGTAATATCATCAAAATACAGTTCTCTAGGAATCCGTAGGCATTCATATAATGCTAGGTTTTAGGTTGTCAAAGTGCCAACTTTGTGTGTCAATGATGTCAAAGCACACGAGCCAAGCCACTAGACATGTAAATATTTGTTATCTGCAAGAAACCCTAATTATTAGTTGATTATGCTGCCTTGATTTTGAGGGTTCTCTCCTAGGAAGGACGTAAGCACCGGTGCAGGTGCAGGGATGCGGGTAATTCGTCAATTTCCAAAAGTTCAATGATGCGAGTGCCGAGGGTACTTGTGCAAGAATATTAAAAACATATACTTTTATACGGTTACATATACTACTCCACACCTACATTGTCTTGATTTTTTATGTAACTAAAACATGAATAATAAGCATAAAGGCTACATAGGTAAATACCTAGTCCTTTGAGCATTGTTTAAAATTGACCCCAAGGTTTTTAAAACAATGTTAGAGACCCCCCTTTTCAAAGAAAGATTATAACAAACACCCTGCTGCACAGAAAAAGAATCCGCACCAATGTTCGCATCCTGCAGATTATACAACCGATCTCTGAATGTAGAGTCACTTCTTCACTTTGATTGTCAAAGATTATCTCCAAATTTCATGCTCTTGCTTTATGAGCTCTGACAGATGTTTGGCAAAATTGAATGCAAAGGTACTATCTAAAGCTTCCTCTTAAATTATTTGGAGAGAGCAATCATTCCAATGTTCTGAAGTAGTAGATATACTCAACAGAGATTTGTGGGATTGTGCGTCTTTTTCTTCCTTGGTAAGAAAATGTCAACATTTCTAGATCCACGAATTATACATGCATCTGGTTCCTAAGGGAAGCAAATCTGGGGGTATATTCCTAGCATAGAGAAGAAAAAAGCATCGCTTTTGTCCTTTCCTCTCGATGTGTATGTTTGTTCATTAAAAAAAAAAAAAACATTTTCATATTCAATTTGCTTCCAGAATGCAAACTATTCAACTTCTACCTTTGTTTAGGAAAAAAAATTCCACTCGCTTCTATTTCTTCTCCAGAGATGAATTTTAGGCTGCAAAGCCAGGAGTCACCCACGGATAGAACTCCGCCATTCTCAATTTATTTGACATAGACCTCGTATTCTTGTATATCTCTCCCTATTTTGACCTTTCTTTCTCTTCTTTCCTCTCTCCATATCTAAAGCCTCTCTCACTTCTACGTGAAACACAATAAAAGTTTTCCAAACACCCTAGTTACAAATAAAAGCGTCACAACAAAGGAAGGGGTGATAACAAGGAAACACAATATATAAAAGGACTCTACAAACTATTACATCATCTCACCCAAATCTCTATAATAGAATCAATCAAAATATACGATCTCCCAAAACGGGGGAGGGGCTCTCCCAAACTGTCTACACCCATGTTTAATAATTTTTTAAAACTTAATATATAAGCTAACTACCGACAAGCACCTTTTGGTCAACAAACAAACACCATCCTAACTGTGCATTCACTTAAAACCTAGTATCTACTAACATAACCTTGTTTAGCAATTCTAAGTTCCAAGATAATTAATCCGCATTTAGACAGCCCACCCTCAAATCCCAATAACACCCAACTGACAAAAAGAGTCAACAATATATGCAAATTATCTTATGTTCTTTTTAGCTTCCTAGCTACCACACAAGCATAGTTTTGGTCTAAAAGTGCTTCTGGAACTCAAAACGCATATATTAGCCGGTTTGGATAAATTTTAAGCCGCACTTTAGAGCCTCCAAAGCACATTTTGGCTAGAACAAGTCCAATGTACTCAGCCCAAACATGATGCATTAAGCAAATTTTGCCTCAGTGATTAGGACTTCTGCTTCTGCCCAAGCACAAAAGTCACATTCAATCCAAATGGGCCCTACACATCCTTGAAGTGATATAATGGTGAATGCCTTATCCGAGCACGTTACATAAACCAAGAGCTAAAACTAACACATAAGACCCCAGCTCGCAAAACCAAGTAAATCTCTCACCAATTATTATTACCAAAAAAAAACTATAGTTTTCTGCCAAATACCAGAGAACCCTAGAGCTTCAAAAAGCTATGCGTCACTCTCTTAGAAACACCCCGTAGGCGGTAGCCTTTACGTACAGCAAGAGAAGAAAACATAAACTGTTTATACACACAGAAATGCTACCAGTCAGAGCTAACAATGATAGTCACATGAACCCAAATCCTTGAAATTTATGAGCCAATCACAGTAAAATCCAAAACTCACTACTTTCTTCAACTGAATAACAAATCAGAACTCAGAAGTTCGTATAATAAGATTAGTACGTGAAATTTTTAGTCCAAATATAGTCTAACCCTCCCCAAACTTTGAGAATTTTTTAAGTACATGTGATATTTTAGCCCAAATGCAGTCTAGCACACCCTTCCAAACCTAATTTGACACCATAACTTGTTAATAAATAGACCCAAAAAAAATAAATATTACCCCTAAAGATATATTGTTCTTAAATAGTCCCAATCTGACACCACATCTCATTATCAAATATGTATAAATATACCCCCAATTATTTTTTTCATAGCATCCTCAGCCCGCCAAAAAAATTCCTGCCTCCGCCCTTTGTAATCAAACTTCACAATCATGAACACTCACAACCGAAATAGAGATTGATTTACCACATTACAAATTCCAAAACCCACTAATTTCCTGATTAATTTTAAAACCCTAGACCTTAAAAAATGCAACAATGATCAGAAATGGTATATATATATATATATATAGAGAGAGAGAGAGAGAGAGAGAGAGAGAGACTGACTGACTTATTGCCACCGTCTTCGCTGACGCGGTTGCCGAACTGGATGTGGCGGCCGGCGAAGAGGCCTCGGTGGGCCCGGCCCATGACGACCTTCGAGTCGGGTATGGATTTCTTCAGATTATCCTTGAGTCCGGGGGCCAAGTTCTTCTCTCCCCCAACCTTCTTTATTATCTTCTTCATCATTTCCCTTGATCTGAATGCCATTCTCTCTCTCTCTCTCTCTCTCTCTCTCTCTCTGATTCAATACAATTCACTATATACAACAACTAGGAGGTAAATGGTTGCCTCGTTTGGCCTTTGAAGAGACTTAGCTATAAACCCCTTGTTGCCTCGTTTATAAGAGCCTGTTTGGGACAGCAATAGTTTTGCGATTACTTTTGTGATTATATATTAGGGGAAAATACCTTTTACCCTCTGTGGTTATATTCATTTTCTCATAATCCCTGTGGTTCATTTTGTAACACTTAACCCCCTGTACTACGGACTGAAGTGAGACTGTTAACTTTTCTAACGGCAGTCCCACTTCAGTCATTAGTACAGGGGGTTAAGTGTTACAAAAATGAACCAGAGGGGGTTATGAGAACATTGGTGTAACCATAGGGGGTAAAAGATATTTTTTTCTTCTAAAGAGTATGTATAAGGGCTTGGGGGTATTAATGTCATTTCCTTTTTTTTCGTTAGAAAAGTTAACAGTCTCACTTTAGTCCGTAGTACAGGGGATTAAGTGTTACAAAATGAACCACAGGGGTTATGAGAAAATGGGTATAACCACAGGGGGTAAAATGTATTTTCCCCTATATATTATAGTTATAATAGATTATGATAGTTGTGGTGTTTAGATAAAGTATTGTAAAAATAATTATATAATAGATTGTGTAAGTGTTTAGTTACATAATTGTAAAATTAATTTTAATATCCAAAAGACAATTGTGTCCTTATATTGTAAAATTATTATATTATTATTGTATACATAATAAAGTATAGTTTGATTAATGCATATTAGTATTTGTTATTAAATAATTAGAGTAATGATTCGTGCACATAAAGTGTACACATAAAGATTTAGGCCATTCATTTTGGTGGATCCCATGTGCGCAGAGATAGACCCTGTCACGCCCCGGAGCAGCATAAATAGAGAAAAATAAATTTCCTTTATGGGTCCATAAGGAATGACAGGTGAAAGTCACTAATAATCCACACCACGCAGTACTAATTCAAAAAGACAACAGTAAACAACTAAGAATAACACACAATGCTAACTATTACAAAATATCAGAGTATGGTCCACAGGATCACAACAGGTCTGAAGACAACAAATGCCCAAGTACCCGCTAACAAAAGGTTTAACAGAACAACCGAAAAGAAATCTAACTATAACATCTTCAGTCTTCAACTGGCATAAGGATAATTCTCCCTGGCGTAACCATCATCGGTGGGGCCTTCCTCTGGATAACACTCATCAGTGTACTGGTCATTACCTACAAAATAAGGGACATGATATTCTGGACGGGGAAAGTCCAGGTAATAAAAGGCCGTCAGCTTACTGAGAGCTGAGTGAGCATAAACTAACGAGGTACAAATTATCTGAAGTAAACACGAGCTTATGAAAATACGAGTTAACATCTTTATTATAAGGATAACATTATCTTGTTCCTCTATTCATTCTTGTAAACCGACTCTTATCGTCTTGTTACTCAAATACCGAACTCAACAGACTCTGATTTCCATGAACAGACTCAATCGTTTAACTCTAGGGATACACCCTTATTCTGTCCATCGCTTTTAAGAGCAATATATCCTGCTCACCGCATGTCATGGACTCCACGTCAGTCTGTCCCCAGCTTTTAAGAACAATGGTCCTGTTCACCGCATTTCAGGGATATAACGTTTCGAACAAGACATATCAATCTATTGCCACGACTCAACGTCATCTACTAGTGATCCCAGCTCACCGCTTTTAAGAACAATGGTCCTGTTCACCGCTTTTAAGACCATATCACAGATCATCCAGTCTATCTTAAGACTTCTTGGTCCAGCTCACCGCTTTTAAAAATCATGTATCCGGTTCACCGGTTTTAAGAGCATATCATGACCAATCGTCCATCCACGTACCATCCCCAGAACTTACCAAACCTACTTACGTTCCATTCTACATCGACACATGACAAATTCCCAATGTGGCCTGACTACTTGGATTAAAAGAAAACGGACATCAAATTCATATCAGAAACAACACGTCACCCACGTCTTCATATTACTTTTTATTCATTATCCATAAATCTTTGGTGTCACATTACTCATGTCTACCCCATAGTCGCATAATGGAATTCCGAATTAGAAATCGAACAACTAAACCTCTTATATAATAAATAGGCAAAGGAAACCATGTTCTGATCATGTCAATCGATTGGGACTAAGTTCAATCGATTGGTATCAAAATCATGTCAATCGATTGAGAACATGTCAATCGATTGGTATCTGAAAAGTGTCAATCGATTGAAATCCTATTCAATCGATTGGGATACAACTGATGTCAATCGATTGAGATTATGTCAATCGATTGGCACTACGTCTTCTCCAGCAGATTGTAAAAACAACATATATAAACGTAGAAATCATACTCTTATCACATCTAAAGGTCATAACAACTTGTAAATACATCAAATAAAGTGACCAAGTGAGTTAGGACTCACTTAGGGTGCGTTTGGGTGGGTGTGGGCTTGAATACTCAAGCTCTCTCTTTCCTCCTTCTTTCTTCTCTGTCCAGCCCTCTCTCTGTCTCTCCTTCTTCCTCCTTTCTTCTTCTTGTCCTCCCCTTCGTCTTCTTCCAGCTGCCAAGGCAGTGTGTGTGTGTATATAGATATAGATATATAGATAGATATATGTATGTATATATCTCACAAGAGGTATGTCTCTCTCTCTCTCTCAAGGCTGCCAAAATAACCCAAGGCCATAAATATGGACGAGTATATATAGGGGTTAAGAGTGCCACACGTTTAAAGCTGAAGGAAAGAAGAAAACTTGTCTCAGGTTATGTCAATCAATTGGGACACAAGTCAATCGATTGGCAACAGATATTTGTAGTCAATCGATTGGAAACAATGTCAATCGATTGGAATAAATGGCAATCGATTGGGATAATGACACGTCATCACTTTTAGTCGGTTGAATGTCAATCGATTGGGATACTTATCAATCGATTGGTATCTAAAAAGTGTCAATCGATTGGGAAACTTATCAATCGATTGGTATCAAAATTTACCAAAAGGAAGAGAAAGTTTATACGAGTATAGAAATGAAATACCGGGTCTTATTAATATACCAAAATACAGGGTATTACAGACCCCACCAAAATAAATGGCTCGGATCTTTATGTGCACACTTTATGTGCACATTTTATGTGCACATAGCATTACCCAAATAATTATTTAGTTACTTATAATCAAGTAAGTAAACATATTGATTGATTAAAAAGTTATTAAAAAGATGTTATATTTTTAAATTATTAAATAGATTAGTTAACTAACATGCACTGCTTCATCACATAGATTAGTAATAAATATCTAATTATTCATTTCTTTCTTTTAAATAAGTAGACTGTAAAATGTACAACATAAAAAACATTGACACATAATAATAAGAAGAATAAATTTTTGCTCACTCCAAAATTGTTCAACCTTTGTTCACCCCCGCTTCCATTGACTAATGCAGAGGGACTCAGGATTAAATGAGAGTTAATTAATGGTGCAAAGTACTAGTCCTCACTGCGTTGACCAATGAAAAATAAGGGTGAGCAAATGATGAGTAATTTTAGGATGAGTAAAACTACCCTCTAGTAAGAATAACAATTAAACCCTTAATGCCTTCTTTTAATTTATTTTACAAAAAGAAAATGGCCAAATGACTCAAATGTCTCTTTCTAATACACATTTTAGGCTTTAAAAAAAAGTACATTTAATAGTGAGATCCCATGGTTTTTAAGAGGTAGACTTTGGCATGTAGTGACGTCTTTAGGTAATTTGTTCAATTAACTAGGGGTATAAATGATATTAAGTTAGGCTAGTGGTGTGAGTGCTTATGTTTTGAGCTGGAGGGACACTTAGCTTTTGCACATATTGATTAGAAAGCAGACAAATCGTTGATAGACTGCTATTGGGATTACAATTGACTGTCCCAAACAGTCCACGTTCGGCTTTTAGGCTCAAAAGCTATTGAGAAGCTAGCATAACTCCATCCCAAACACCCTCTAAGTGAAGATGTGAGTCGTTTTAATGAGAAATTATTCAGTGACTCGTTTGTAAGTGAAGTGGTATGATATTTTAATTTCAACCACCCACTTGCCTCCTCTTTTAGAGAGATCATGACAACTGATTAGTGGGATTACAAATTTTAAATCTGATAACCACTTGTCATGATCTCCTGAAATGAAGGAGTAAGTAGGTTGTTAAGATTAAATGGTTTTATCACGTTAGTATACTGCCATGACGGGCTCACTAAATAATTTCTCCATTTTAACTGTCCAACGATTAGACAAGACAGAGAGAGGGAGAGATTTTAGGGCAATTTTATTTGAGTAGTACTATATACACATACTTTTTGACACATTTTTTGACACACAGCTTTAAATGCATGTACCCTGTGTTGTGTAAGTGGTGCATAGAAAAGTGTGAAATTCAAACAACACAAGGTACATGTGTTTAAAGCATAGTATGCCAAAAAATGTGTGTACTAAACATTTCCCATTTTATTTAGGGACTGTTTGGACATCAGTGAAGCACTCCGCCCTAACCCTCTCCTAATGGAACGGGTTTAGAAGAGGTATATTCCATTCCTTAAACAAATTGATCACATCATCATCGCATATTAGTGGAATTTTTTACCTAAGGCATCAAAATCGGGGTAATATTTCCCTCACCCATCACTGTTTCAACTTAATTCCCAAACACATCACTTTTCTATAAGTCGCGACTTCAACTAGCGATTTCAGGCCAAACCAAATCCAGCCTGAAATCGCGAGTTCAAATAGCGACTTTAAGAACTCGCTACTTGAAATAGCGACTTCATCATAAATCGCTACTTGAAGTAGCGACTTCATCAGAAGCTAAATTCCCAGCAGTCTGTCCCATTGCAGCAGCTCCCTGCTAGATATCCAACATATATTGCAGAATTGAACCACCAAGCATTATTAATCCAACATAATTAATCCAATTACAATGTGTAAATGTAAAAAGTGAGAGAGAGTGGGAGAGAGATAGAGAGATATGTGTGAGAGAGTGGGAGAGAGATAGAGAGTGCGAGAGAGTGGGAGAGATAGAGAGATAAGATAGATAGTGGGAGAGAGATAGAGAGTGGGAGAGATAGAGAGATAAGATAGAGAGTGCGAGAGAGAGAGTGGGAGTGGGAGAGAGATAGGTGCAAGAGAGTGGGAGAGAGATAGAGAGTGCGAGAGAGTGAGGGGGAGAGAGATAGAGAGAGTGGGAGATAGAGATAGAGAGAGAGAGTGAGGGGGGGTGAGAGATAGAGAGAGTGGGTGATAGAGATAGAGTGAGAGAGAGAGAGAGTGGGTGATAGAGATAGAGTGAGAGAGAGAGAGTCGGAGAGATAGAGAGAGAGTGAGGGGGAGAGAGATAGAGAGAGATAGTGGGAGAGATATATATATGTATAGAATTAATTGAATTTATATATATACAAATGTGTAACTATTTGTTTATAATACATCAAAAAACAAACAAAAGTGTAATTATTTTGTTGATCCTATGGACTATCTTTGTTTATAATGTGTCCCACACCACGGAACCCTCTTCGTTCTCTTAGGCCTACCCTCTGCCTGTGGTGGATCCTCCACGAGTGGAACCTCCTCTGCGGCGGCCTGTGGCTGGATGACCTGCGATACCCCTCGCCCTCTGTGGCCATGACGACCTCTACCCCTAGCGTAAACTGAACGTATCGGAGGTCGTCGCTGAGACTCGGCCTGTGTCAAAACCTCATCCTGTGTCTCTGCCATGGGGGTATCATGTCCAGTCGTCTCTCTCGCCTCCACATGCATCTCCTCCGCCCCCACCTGCGTCAAACTCTCCACCATCATCACCATCGCCTCGAGCTGTGAATCTGAATGTGGTAGCGGGATCGACGATGACGACGGTGCATCTGTACATGTGTACTGTGGGATGGAGAAGTCACGGATCGGAGATATACGGAACTGAGAGCCCCCTGGAGTGTAAGGCCTATAAACGTCGTCCGTATCATCATATGCATACACAGTCGGACCCTGATCATCTGGTGTATGTAGCTCAGACTCAGAGTGTGTAGATGGGTCTGTCTGCTCCTGAGTCTGAGACTGAGGCTGAGTATGATGATGCGTCTGAGGATGAGGATGAGGCTGTGGATGAGGATGCATCTGAGGCTGAGGCTGAGGATGAGGCTGAGGCTGAGGCTGAGGGTGAGGCTCTGAGACGCGGGGCACGAATACTGTGGAAGATGGAACACCCCCGTCTAAACGTCGGTCCTCATGAACAACCTGTAATGAATGCTCAGTAATAGTACGAATCTCCTCCAATGCCGCCATCACCTCTGGAGGGACGGAATGAGGGCCGCCTGCTGCTAAACTAGCCAACACCGATCGTGCAACCTCATACACACGAGTCACACCATCCTCCTGAAAAATAAATGGAAAGTTTAATTAAGTATTCCACATTTTATGCCAAGTGCAGGATTGTGCACAACTGTAGGACCAGAAGGTGGGTTCCAGTAATCTTTGTGATGGATTGGGAAAAACTGGGGTGCCCAACACTGGTTGTACGACTCAATTGTGTAACATTGATGAACGAAACTTTGGTATGAAGTTCTAAAATTTGCTAGCACTGCCAATGCGTGAGTACATGGCATTTTATATATATCCCATTTTCCACAACTGCAAGTCCTATTAGATATGTTCACAATTTGACTAGAACCCGATGATCCCCCTTTGTTGACCTGCACGTACCCGTGCCCAGAATGAAAAATCTCGAGGTTGTACCTACCAATCTTGCCTTCTGATTTCAACAATCTAGACATTGCTCCTGGGGTGAAGGTAAAACCTTCCCTGATGGCTGTCTCAGCAAGTTCACATCGCTCGCTAGAGTACTTAACAACACGAAAAAAGATCATTTCAACACAAGCGGTGATAGGAAGATTTCTAGATTTCTTGAGTACACCATTAAACACCTCTGAGATGTTGGTTGTTCGCATACCGTACCGTCGTCCCTCGTCGTGGGCAATGGTCCATTTTTGGGCGGGAATTGCATCAAGATACTCCCACGCCTTTGGATCAACCTTCTTAATCTCTTCCATGAACCCATTAAATTTACGGACTTGGTGGGCACTCCCAGCATTCCACACAAGTTTCTTTAGGTATGCATTTTTAAACTTTGTGGCGAAATTACTCTGCACATGCCGGAGGCAATAGCGATGATACCCATCGGGCTCATGAAACCCTACATCATGCTCATTCACCGCAGAAAGGATGCCTCTATGTCGATCGGATATTAAACAAATGCCTTCTCTGCCAGGCACAACGTAGTCCCTTAGCAATTTCAAAAACCACGTCCATGTTTCAGCTTTCTCCTCGTCAACGATGGCAAATGCTAAAGGAAAAATTTGATCGTCTGCGTCTGTTCCCATAGCGATTAGTAATTTGCCCTTATATTTCCCATACAAGAATGTGGCGTCGATACTTATGACGGGGCGACAGTGTTTGAACCCATCAATGGACGCCTTAAACGCCCAAAATACTCTTTCGAAGTTCTTTACAGTCGCACTACCACCGTTCACGTAGAACCATTTTACAACCGATCCAGGATTATACTGTTGAATTGCAGCCATGAACTTGGGCAATTCTGTGTATGATGTACACCAATCCCCAAATATCATTCCAATGGCTTTCTGTTTCGCATTCCACGCCTTCTTGTATGAGACGGTGTACAAATACTTATCTTTCACCTTTTGCATTAGCGCAGCGATGTTAATAGATGCGTCCTCCTTAATCATTGGCATTATGTCCCTAGCCACTAGCCGAGCATTTAGATTTCTATGACCAAGGTTCATCGTAGTGGACATACAAGTGTGGCTTTGGTCAACCTTTATGACTTCAAACATCCCGTGTCGTTTCAACCTTGCCCGTAGTTGCCACTTGCAACCTTGTGACGCCAATTGACATTTCAACGACCAACGATCCGGACTAGTTTGATCCACCGTGTACCGTTGATGTGTTCTTATTGAGTACAACTCCACAAATCTCTGAAGATCATCTTTGGTTTTGAACATCATACCCTTCACCAACTCGTCTCGATCTGGATTCCATTGCCTACCCTCAATGTTTGAAGCATAACATGCCTCTCCAGTATGGATGCCCAAGTCAAACGATGTAAAAGTTGATGAACGAGGCTCATACAAAGCATTTTCAGGATTTATTTGGGCAGTCGGCTCAATATCTTCGATAACATCGTCTTCCTCATCCCCCCCAGTATACTCGTCTGCATGCACATCTTCTTCATCCGAGTTTTCCGGTGTCAAGTTGGTGTCCATCCCTCTGTGTGCCCAATCATCACCATATCCGCAATCATCTGAATCGAACTGCACATGAATTGGCCGTTCTGAAACAATGTCTTGCATCGGACTCCTGTAATCATTCTGACTATTTTGCAATGCATTTGAGCAATCCACATGTTGTCTAGACGTGGATGGCAATAACCCCTGTACAAGCGGGTTTGAGCTTTCGCCTTCTTGTGTCAACAGAGAGGTGTACGGCCCAATCCAGTCATCTAATGTTTGATGGGCATCGGGAAGATTCTCTGTCTCGACATATAGATCCATAGAGTTTATAGCCGCATTGGTAGATGCTGTTTCTAGTATTACTTGCAGACTTTCGTCATCAATTACTTCAAACGGTATAAACTTGGAAACCTGATATCCAAGAACCGACGGAAACCTACAAGTGAACTTCAAACGGACACTATTCTGATGAACCCCCATTTTCTTGCAGACGTTTCTAACAAGTTCAGAGTATTGTGCGTCTGTTCTCAGGCGAATGAAACTTCGACAGTTACTATCATAGTATAGACCATCAGCTCCGATGCACATGTTCCCCCCCCAATACAGCATTAAAGTCACAACACTAGCCATTTAAATACCTTCACATTTGCAAATTCAAGTGTAAGTAATCAATGAGAGAGACTATAATGAAGAAATATAGTGATGTGCTCACTTCTCAGGGATCATATATACTACAATATGTAGCAGTCAAAGGACGCCTATCTAGTAATTATTAGCTTTAGACAGTGAAAATGTGTGTGGGAGAGATATAGTGATGTGCTCCTTCTATCTTCTCATTGGTTGGGGGCCTTGTGGCTTATATGAGTTCTCCATTAACCTGATGGTGTGTCCATGACAACTGGAAAGATGTTCTTGTGGTTACTAACGTTACTTTTGCGATTTTACCCAATCAAAAATGCCAGGTGCACAAACGAATTGTACAACCAATTGCACAAACGTGCAGTACAAGGTTGGACCTTGTGCAGTATAATTCGTTTGTGTATCTAGCATTAATCTTTGCCCAATATATGTTGACTAATTTGCCAGTGCTTTAACAAAAAGGAACCCAAACATTTTGTTGATAATATTATTTTACCAAATGGTGAAAAATACAAGAACATTATAGGTATGTTGAAAAATACAAGAACATTATAGGATTTGAGAATGAAGATAACTGTCAATGCAACTATTAATGTGATTATTCCAACTATATTGAATATCAAAATATATGGAATAACTGTCCCCATTATTATCCCTAACTAAAAAAGTGTCATCAGAAATGAAATTCCGAATGTCCTTGACGCCGAATAAAGGATCAACATTACTGTAACTAGAACTGTCACTATCACTCCAAGTATGAATGTTTTTATCCGTATCATTTATATTTTGAGTATTTTCAATAGGACCAACACTGTCCATTGATTTACTTAGCCCACACCTGTGTTCTAACTCCTTCTTAGACAACATCGAATTGAACCACCATTTTTCCATACAGTTTTCTTTCTCCCTATTTGCATGAGAATACAATAGATGAATAGTCAGAGAGAAGGAGATGTGAGTGTGTGTATGTGTATGTGTATCTGTGTGTGTGTCTACAGAGAGAGAGAGAGAGAGAGAGAGAGAGAGAGAGAGAGAGAGAGAGATGTGAGTGTGTGTATCTACAGAGAGAGAGATGTGAGTGTGTGTATATGTATGTGTATGCGTATCTGTGTGTGTGTCTACAGAGAGAGAGAGAGAGATGTGAGTGTGTGTATGTGTATCGTGTGTGTGTGTCTACAGAGAGAGAGAGAGGCACCTGCGAGAGAGAGATCACACCTGAGAGCGAGAGATCACACCTGAGAGAGAGAGATCGCAGAGGGCTGAGAGAGAGAGATCACAGAGATACAGAGAGAGCAGAGACTGAGGGAAGAAGAAGAAGACGCGGCGGGTTAATAACACTTTAAATGAAGTCGCTACTTCAAGTAGCGATTTATGATGAAGTCGCTATTTCAAGTAGCGAGTTCTTAAAGTCGCTATTTGAACTCGCGATTTTAGGCTGGATTTGGTTTGGCCTGAAATCGCTAGTTGAAGTCGCGACTTATAGAAAAGTGATGGGTTTGGGAATTAAGTTGAAACAGTGATGGGTGAGGGAAATATTACCCCGATTTTGATTCCTTAGGTAAAAAATTCCATATTAGTGTTACCTGTACACAGATATTTGAATACGTGCCTCTGATTATCAATGTATCATTAAAATTCAAAACAGAAATGTTTATAACTTAACAAATCACTGGCTTTAGATACAAATCATACATTGTTGTCATATGTGATGTTCATATATATGGATATAAACAGTTTTCATATGAAGATTTTAATATTAGATCCATTTTGTTGAAATTTCCGTCAACTAAAGTTACATTGGATCACATTATATAAACTTATACTGGCAAGCCCTGTCGCATCATAAAAGTTTGAAAAGAAAAAAGTGATCCTGGATTTTGGATTCGCCTCAATGGATAATAAAATTTTAGGGTTAGGGTGAGGGTTATTTTGGGAACAAAAGGTGGGTGTAGAGAGTAGATTATTTTAATTTGAATTGGAATGGTGGGTGTAAAGAGTAATTGGGTGTAGAGAGTAAACTAGCTAGGTGTAGATAAAACTAATTTAAGTCCAAAGCTTCATAGGAAGCTTGGTTATATATACTGTCACGCCCCGGAGAAGCCAAAATAGGAAAAAATTTAACATTTTCTCTTTTGGTACTATAGACACGTGGCAAGTTCGTATCGCGTGATTGTCCAAGACATAATAGAATCGATAATAACAACATGAATAGTAACAGTAATAAAACATTGGGGAATCTAAGTATAAAATTATATTAAACATTTGAGTCATTAGATTCAATATTGCAATCACACAAAAAGGGGAAAAGAAGAGAGAGTATCTTAGGCATTAAGCCTTACAGAATAAGTCTGGACGCTATTAAAAAAGCAACAAAATATAAATCTTCAACTTCACCATCTAGCTTGCAAAGCCATAGCCATCCTCAGCGTACTCCTCCTCTGGATATTCTACCTTTGTAAAATCCAGAGGTTTAATTGTCCAGGCATGAAAGCCGTAAGCTAATGAAAACCGAGTGAATAACCCTACTACACTTAAACAGGCTTAGAAAACGTTTGTTAATCCACCAAGAAAAGTGAATCATTCTGTTGGCCCAAAATGAAAACTTTAGGAGGGTGGGGGTGAATAAGGTTTTAGCGAAAAATCAACATTTTTAAATCTTAATACAAAATTAAACACAATCACAAACAACAAAGTAAAGAGGGAAGGGAAGAGACACTTGTAAACCGAGTTTTCAAGTGGTTCGGAAATCCGCACACCACGACCTACGTCCACCCCTCAAGAACACCTCTTGAGGATTCCTTTAATCCGACCTACTTCACGGGTGTAGATCAAACCGTTACAAGAGTCTTCACTCTTCCAAAGAAGAACACATCTTCTTTGTACACAAGGGTTACTAACCCTCACTCTTTTACAAATAAATGATTTGGGTAGAAATGATAACTCTCTCTCTAGAGTGGATGGATACAATTATAGCTCACACAACAACTTCTTAGTGAGTGGATAATAGAAATGAAAGCTCACTACAATTTGCTCTGTCAAGAATTACAATTGAAATCAAAAGTAAATTGATTTTTCACTCAAACTAGGGCCCAAATAGAAATGATGATTAACCAAGTTGTTTGAATAATTTTTCTTGATTACCCAATCCTTAAAATCACCCATGTATATATAGCTTTTCAACATATATGACCATTTTTAAAGGGTGTAAAAACAAATTTCAAAAAGTTAGAAAACTAGCCGTTATGTTGTTCTACGCGATCCAGTCGACTGAAAAATCAACCCAGTCGACTGGAAAGTTTATAGTAGTAGCAACCTTTCAAAAACACAAAATAGTCAACTTTTTTTACAATCCAGTCGACTGAATTTATTATCCCGTCGACTGAAGTAATTACAGTTCAGCCGACTGTTTTTTACTATTTTGGCAGACTGACCTCTCTTTACTAAAATGGCCATAACTCCCTCTACAAAACTCAGATTTGCGATCTGTTTAAAGATTCAGAAACTAGATTCAAATACCTTTCCAACCATATAAAATTCAACATCTAGTTCCTTACTAATTAGATCATGTTTGTCTTTAAAGATGACCCATTTGCACAAAGTTGTTCATTTTGACTTAGCCACTTGAAAGCTTTTGTGAAATGAGTTTAAGTGAGTGGTCTAATTATGTTTAGGTCATTGAAAGTATTTTAAACTGTTAGAGCATGGATCCTAAAGCCCAACTAATGTTACTTAAGCCCCTATGAGTGATTAATCAAAATGCTTTACAAGTAAATCCTAGTCTTCAACCAAGGATGAAGAATCTTCAAGTCTTCAAGCTTGATCCTTGTTGAGCTCCATCACTCTTAGGCTTCACCAAATGCTATCTCATGAATTCAAACAATGTTAGAATATTTAAGTGCATAATTCAAGAGATTAGTCAATGAAAACGACTTGATAATAGTTTAGAATAAAATAATTAAGAACATTCTATTATCAATAGATTTGTCATCATCAAAACAAAAATAAATAATGCCTTAAAGAAATTCAAGGCTAACAATTTTTCCTTTTTTGATGATGTCAAAACATGCAATTGAGATATAGTAATTAAAGCACAATAAGAGTCATTGTCATGTTATCATGCAAAGTAACAGGATATGCAAAGTACGAATCCAATAATGATAACTTTCTAATCATCTCTATTATCATTTTTCCCTTTTTAAAGATCTCTATCATTTCCCCCTTTTTTTGACAACAACAAAAAGACAGGGGTTTGAACTAAAAGTTCCCCCCTCAAGATAAGCGAACATCTCATGGAGGCAACAAAATATCAAATCAACTAAAATAAACATAATAATATGTTCCCCCTCAACATATGCATATATGAATAAATGACAATTATAAGATCAAAATTATGCATTATCTCTTTAGGAGGATGGATATTTGAACATCAAAATAAGGAGCCATTCAAAATGCAAGCATGATTTCAAAATCAAAACAAATTAATGTGATAAACTGAACATGATTAGCATGCTATCAAAATCAAGAGAAATATCACAACTTAATCTATCCTTCTCCTACTAGGCTTAAGGTAAGAGAACTAACCATTGTCCAAGCACCTTTTAAATGCTCCATTTGCCAAGATGGTAGGAGAGGATTCCTTCACAATCCAAGACATGTTAATTTTCTTACGAAATAAGTATTTGTAATTAACATGCCCTTTTTCATGCAATAATGACAAGCTATATGAGGGGTATTCTCATTTTAGTTTGAAGTTTTAATGAAGAAACTATTATGATAATTTTGAGATTTTCAAATAGAAGATGTGAACTTTACAAAGAAACTTTTGTACTTATTTTCCTTGTATGTGGGATTAAATCCCAACCCGGTGTTATCAAAAACACATTTTTGCTTTCCCAAAAGCATATTCAAATTTTGTTAAAATTATAGTAAGTTATATATATAGATAACTTCAAAAATTCTCTAGAAAGGGGGCGCCCTTTCTTTATTAAAGAGAGGACCTCTGTTTTGACCGTCGTATCGTGTTTAAAAACTGGATCTGACGGCCAAAACAGAGGTCATCTCGTTAATAAAGAGAGGGATCCCTCTCTGGAGCCTGACTGAGATAACTTTAGCAAATTATATATATGTTTATATATATATACATTAGCAAATTTTACAAATTTAGATTTATAGTATTTAGCCTAACTTTATAAAAATTTGTCGTTTGAATAAAAGGGCAGATAGTGAAAAGGACTAATGTATAAGATTTTTTAATAGCAAGGACAACTTAAATCTATCATTAAGAATAAGTCCTCCCCCTATTTCTTAGACTAAAATGCCTTCATCTTTATCATCTAACTCCAACCATCATTACCCCCACCCCCTACCCCCACCCCCACCATCTCCGACGACCACCCCACCACCTCCGTCGACTAAAAAAAAAAAAGTGAAATTTCACTTGTTAACTTTGGCTATAACAAGTGAAATTTCACTTGTTTTTTTAGTCGACGGAAGTGGTGGGGTGGTGGTAATGGTGGTGTGTGTGTGTGTGTGTGTGTGAGAGAGAGAGAGAGAGAGAGAGAGAGAGAGAGAGAGAGAGAGAGAATATTTAGCCTAGGGATGTTTACCAAATATAAGTTTCTGTTTAGACCATAAATTATTTATATATGTATTAGTATATAAAGTCATATTATATTATGTTATATTGTTATATAGTATATTTATTATTGCACATGGAAAACCAATTCAAATTGGTTGTTGGTTATTTGAAAGTTAATTAAAGGACACTTGGCATTACAAGGGGAGATCAATATTGGTTACTTGAAGATCAACGGTGATGATGAAGATGGAAGTTGCTTGAAGACACTTGTCATTGTAGGAGCATCTCCTACTAATTGGTAGTTGTAGGAATTTGAATTATTAGTTATTATAGTTGGACGGAAATGTAATTCAAATTCAAAGTAGTTGTAGACTTTTCTTATAAATGCTTGTGTTGTACTCCTTTGTAATGGTCCTTGACCAAACAATCACATCAATACATTATGTAGTATTTCTTCACTATATCATTTACTTTCATTAGGTCACCATGGCCATTTTACTTTGTATGTAGTTTAGTTTCTAGCACTAGATTAGATTCTAGTTAATTAGTTTCTTAGCTTACAATTTCATTTACTTTCTTCCATAGTTTAATCACCACTTCAAAGGCATCCTTCGAACTCTACCATCTTCTTTTTCTTATTTCACCGTTAGACACTACTTTCATTTATTCCATATTGAAGACCTTCGAAGGTCCACAATCGATTGAGTATTCGACCTCGAACTCTCTCTTTATCACCTTCTTTTCTTTACAAATTGATCGCTTCTAAGTCCTCTTAATTGAGGCAATCGAACACTTCAAACACGAGTGTGTGTTTCAAGGGCTTGTTCTTATATGTTTTTGAGAGTTCAAACAGTTTCAAGGGGCAAATACACTTTAGCACCCTACACTTTTATTGAAATTTCATTTTGGGCCCTGCACTTCTAATTGTAACACTTAAGGCATCTAGTTTCAATTTTGTTTCAATCAAGGATGATTACTAACCCCGTCAGCCCAAATGGACGGAAAACCCCACGTGGGGACCACGTGAGCCCATTTAGGCGCCAAATCACTTCAGCTTCTGCTATCACTTTCCCTTTTTAACCTAACAAAACCTAACAAACTATTGAATTAGGGCTTGTAATGGAAAAATTGGGCGAAATTAGTATGAAAATAGTGCTGCGATATACGATTTAGGAAAATCGAAGGTTTGAAAGATTTGGTAGGGGACAAAATCAAGCTTCACTCTCTGTGTTGGTGGCGATCGAAGTTCTCAAAATCATAGTCAAGGTATGTTCTGCCCTTTTTCTGTTAGTGTCATTAATTTAATTTGAAAAAAACTTTTTTTTTATACATGAAATGGACTCCATTTGAGAGTGTGTTGGGAGACAACCTAGTAGGTGGTGTTTGTCACATAGGGGACCAAGTTTTGGTTTGAGTGTAGTAGTGGTCCCTTTCTCCATCTATTTATGTACTGCATTTTTTTTCATTCATAATCAGTTATTTTTCTAAGTGCATGTGTAAAATATGCAAATACAAAGCTTGAGAAAGTTGTAGAGAGAAAGAGAAATAGAGAGAGACTTAGAAGTGAGAAAGTCAGCTTGCTCCACTGATTTTCTATAGAAAGTGAGTTCTAAACTCAAGTTCTTCCATTACCACTCTTCATTTCTTACATTCAAATACCCCCCAATCACCATTCTTGGGCATTCATGAGTTAAGAATCTAGTTCCGTGTCCAAATTTTAATGTATATTAGTGAAACACCAAGCTATAAGTCCAATATCTCAATGATTCTCATACTTTGATTACTACTAATTACTTGTTTACATTAATGTTCATCTCTTCTGATCCCATTTCTTTTTTATTTTTCTTATTTTACTTACTTGTTTATCATCATCTAGATGATTACATGGATTTTGAGGTGAGTGAATCCTTATGGATAGTAGTTCTTGACCTCAAAAACATGTTTGGCAGATGATGATTCTAACTTCAATACTTGCAGGTATTCTTGAAGTTATGTTCAAAATAAAACAAAGTCTTGCCAATGATTTTGGAAGTTCTTGAGGTGAGTTTGATGTTGATATTCTAAGTGGCTATAATCTCCATTTAGTGCTGGAAATATACTTCCAAAACCCCCATTTCAAAACTCCTCTTAAACCCCTCATTTTGATTTCAAGAAATTAAACAATAAACCCAAGAACAAACACACCTGCCCAAATGCATCCACATTTACCCTCATAGTATGCCAATTTGTTCACCATTTTCACAAACTTTTTTTTTTCTCTATTTGTAATTCGTTCTTTTAGCACATCAATCTCCACAACATTTTCTTCCTCTCTGCTAATAGTGTTCCTCAACACCTCTTCACTTCTTTGTAGCTTTTCCTTCAACTTGTTGATGACATCTTTGGCACGATCACAAATCGGTTCATCATACCATGCAAAAATATTGCAACTTCCATTATCCTACAAGTTAAAATCGTTCCAAAAGTGAAATGGATAATTAAGGGCGATATATAATACAAATAAATTAAAATAAAAGGAATTAAAAATCTTAGATCTACCCGATGTAATGGACATCCAAAGAACCTCCTCCCAGGTTTCTTTCAGTCTAAGATGTCTTCACTACTGTCAATCGATCACATTCACAGCAGTACCTCCTCCTTGAGCCTATTAATTGAGTAGAATTGTGGTAACATGTTGCCATTACATGAGATTGCCCTCACCTACCTTCGATTAAGTAGAATTGGAGTCTAATGTCGATATATGTTTATCTAATGTCGATATATATTTCTCTGCTAATCCCCTACCTTCGATTCGTCCTCAATTTTGCTGGGAGGAGGTTCACTTCCATTACAAGCCCTAATTTTGGGTTTAAAAGGGAAAGTGATTGCAGGATCTGAAGCGATTTGGTGCCTAAATGGGCTTACATGGTCCCCAAGTGGGGTTTTTCGTTCAATTGGGCTAACGGTGTTAGTAATCGTCCTTGATTTAAACAAAATTCAAAGTAGAGGGCCCTAAGTGTTACAATTACAAGTACATGGTCTAAAATGAAATTTCGATGAAAGTGTAGGGTACTAAAGTGTATTTGCCCCTAAGTTTCAACTAGAGGGACTTTTTAACACCCCCCCCCCCTCCCCCCCCCCAAAAAAAAAAAATATTTATAAAAATTTATAAATAAAAGAGTAATGCTTTGCTTTAAATTTCTTTCCCAAAAGTGTTTCCCAACACATGTGACAGTGGACCCCAGTTTATTTTGATTGGTTGTAATGTTAAAGTGGTTCCACAGTGGTCCCACTTCAACATCATTTGGGATAAAAATTAGGTCACATTCAGAAATTATAATTATTATTTTTAAATTTCAGATTTAAGTTTTATAATCTTTAGCTCTAACTTACAATAGTTTACAAATTTACAATATTTTACAAAATAAGTTTTTTAATATTAAGCCATGAACTTTTGGGAAATTCTATTCGCACATACCTATTTTATTCTATGCATGCACTTACTCTTTACACCCACCACTCTAATTTAAGTTAAAACAATTTACTCTCTACACCCACCATCATTCCCAAAATAACCCTAATCTTAATATTTCTACCATTTCTTATAATTTTCTACACCCACCATCCTCTCTTTCTCTTCTATTTAAATGCATGTGTATATATTTAGACCTAGGGAAAGCTTCTTATGAGGGATCCCTCATTTATTAAACTGAGGACTTCTAATTCTGGCCGTTGGAGATCATTTACTGCACAGTGAATTTCACTTTTACTGCATTGATTAAATGATCTCCAACGGCCAGGATTAGAAGTCCGCATTTTAATAAAATAAGGGATCCCCCATAAGGACTCTGTTTAGACCTATATATTAAATGTATATATATGTGTATATATTTCTGTATTCATGGGTATACCACATAAATTTTTCATTCCAATTAACCATTATAGAATACTCTCTACGGATTACTGAACCAATATACAAATCACCACTTCAAATAAAAGTACGAATTGTTCTAGTAGGAATATTCAATCGGTTACCCACCAAGTAAACATTAGAGATCTAGTAAACCAAATCAGAGATTTCACTTAAATTGTCCAAGGTTCCACTTTTTTTCCTTCAACAAAATATTAAAAAATAAATATGAAATTGGCCATGAATGCATGGTTAGAGGCTTGTAGTTGTAGCCACTGTTGTCCTTGCTTAAAGATCTTTAATCACCCCCCATATATATATATATATTAGAATATTTATATAGGTGAATGTTGATAGAATCTCGCTTAACTTTTTTTTGTCCAAATAGGAGGTGAAAGATATTAGAATATTTATTTAGACTAATGCTATGCTTCCCAAATTTTCATCTCAAATGATGTTGAAGCGAGACCACTATGGAACAACATCAAAACCAATCAAAATCGACTGGATCCACTGCCACATGTGTTGGGATACACTTTTGGAAAAGAAATTTGGGAAGCATAGCATTACTCTTTTATTTATAAATTTTTATAAAGTGTATTTTTTTAACGACAAATTTTTATAAAGTAAGGATTAAATACTATAAATCTAAATCAGTAAAATGTTCTAATGTATAGATAATTTTATCTGCGTGCGTGCGCGTTCACACACACACACACACATATATGGGTGTATATATATAAGGAGATGTCATGTCCCAGAGTAGCAAAAATAGGGAAAATTTAAAATTTCCTTTTTGGACTCATAGGGAATGACTTGATTGAAAGTCGTCCTGTTCTCTAACACTAGAAACAACACGAAAATAAAGGGGAGAAAGCTAATTATAAATTAAACTTCAATTTGAACAATTTAAACAATTACAAATCATAAGTCTCAGTACTAATACAACAGACTATTATAAATACAAGATTGGCGGATATCTTGGTCTTCAGTCTAGCTCTACACTTCCAGAGTTCATTAGCATCTTATTCTCAGGACTGAATTGTCCTCTGACCAACCTGCAAGGAAATTTGGACATTGGATTGTCTAGGCGTAACATGCCGTCAGCTTTGCAATAAAGCTGAGTGGGCATTCATAACTATATTCACTACCAGTATACATACAATAACTATTCATCTCACGTTATTACTTTGCATCTTAGGATGCGGTTAGTCCATTATCGATTGACGTCGCTCACACGGACATAGCAAATGTATCAGTTAACATATAATGCAATTACTAAACATCTACCATTAACAAAATAACAGGATCAATATAATTCATAACATGTTTATCTGGTTCTTGTAATCAGATCAACATATTCATACTAATCAATTTCTCATTTCCATTATGTTCATGGATGTAAATGCAAACTTAATGAACCCAAACCCAAACTCTAGGATATGAAATCCCATAACCAATGCAACTCAATAACATCGGGTTATAACACCCACAACAACAACTTACTATGGACTTTCTTTCTCAGTACAAACCACGCGTCCGCTGTGAACTCTGATACTCATTTCATGCTTCTTTTTGTCACGACTCACGTGCAATGGCACCGGGGTGTGTATCTCTACTTAATCCAAAATAGCACGATGGCAGAATTTGATCGATCATCTATACCCTCGCTGGTGAATCACCACCAGACGAGTTGCACGTCAGAGTACTAACTGCGAATCGGCAAGCATGGCGGCAGAGGCACGCATCATGTGTACTGTCATGGAATCCCACCGTAGAGGACAGTACATTAGTAACTGACTAGCGCATGATATACAGCACGACGACAACCCATACAACATGTGTACTATCTCTGGCAAAACTCCTCGGACGACTAGTACATTAGAGCACTAACTGCTAAGCAATACGTCGACAAACCAAGACGCGGCACAATAGCAGCTCTAATTGTTCTCTTACTATTACAATCACAATCACAATCACAATCACAATATTCTATATCTCAATCACATTGTCCCATTATCACGTATCTTTATTAACTCATAAGGTTTCCAAATCATAACAACTCCTGACTCACGATACAAGAATCTCAATTTTATCAACTCACACTTCCCAAGACTCCTAATTACTCCAACTCACGATCTCACTTGGCCGGAGTCACTGACACTGACTACGTGTACTGACACCGTGATATGATATCCAGTTACATGATTGTTGATAACACAACTATATTGGGCAAAACATATAGATAAAACTCTTTAATATGCTCTTTATTCTCATTTGCACATTTAGATATGGTTATCAAAGCAATAATAGCAACGTGCTTGTAGACACCCCATTTTTACCCAACCCAATCATTTCAAAAATAAAGTGCTCACGAGCCTGTCATTTTTTTTTTTAACTCAAATGGAAAATATATTGCAAGTCAAAACTATGGGGTCTAAAGGTTAACAATCTCGCATGCACCCGACCACATATGACTATTGCTCCACATTTTTTGGGGGGCAAACACTTTCGGTGGATTCATAAAGGAGAAAACAAACAAAATAAAAAAAAACACCCAACACAATGTTGGGATCCCATCTTCATATTACTTTTCTTTTCTTTTTCCTATCACTCACTTCTTTGTCTCCCACTCTCCTTTCTTTTTTTTTTTTTTTTTTTTGATTTCTCTCCCTCTTCTCTTCTTTCCAATACAAGTACTCACTCCTCACATCTACACAAGGAGAGGGAGCAGCCCCACTCCCTCATCTATTCTTCATCTCTATTCTCCAACCTCAATCACCATTGAAGCACCAAACAGTCCATGTTGCTAACGTCCACTGCTGTGATGATAATCAAAATATCACCATGAATTCATTTTTGATTCAAATCAAATGAAACCAATTGGAGAGTATTCCTTACTCAATGATAGTTTCCTATGATTTTTCTCAGAATTTACAAAAATCGTATGACCCATTTTCAAAGCACAAACACACAAGGCATACAATCTGCCAGAAACATCAGAGCAGTGACACTAGATCACGTTCACTGTTTGGATTAATTCAAGATTTTTTCTCCACTCCATATTTTTTGTCCATTAACTACAGCCTCTTAACTACGCCTGTGAATTTTTTGATTTTTTTCGGATTAGTTTAATTTTTGTAAAAAATCGTAATTTCAGTCGACAGTACAGTCCCTTTTTTCTAAGCAAGGGTGCTTCTAAATTCAATTTCTCCCAATCTACAAAAGATATTGCAAAATGGTTTTCTACCATGGAAACTAGACTCATTTGCGAACATTCTCTCAAAATTTTAAAAAATTGGGAACACCAGAACCTCTCCATTCCATTTTTGAAAACTTCTCTCAAAGCTACGAAAAAACTGCATTTCGAAATAAACTTTTGTAGAACTTTGCTTTTATCTCTTTCATTTGGGATTTTGATCGTTTTCAAGTGAATAAAGTCTAGTATATTAGAAAATTTCTTTAAAAATAAAAATTAAAAAATAAACAAAAAATAAAGAAAAACAAGAAAGAAATCCTTCTTTTTTTTTTTTTTACCAAATATTCACGTTTATCAAGTTGTTCAGTAACTTTGATAAATAGAAATTTGTTCATCTCTGCACTTTTATTAAAACTGAATATGCCTTATTAACTTATCAAGTTGATCAATAACTTGGATAAAAGAAAATTCGAATATTTTTAATGGGCACCGTCCCTTTCTTCCGGTACAAAAAAAAAACAAAACAAAACAAAAACAAAAAAGAAAGACAAAAAGAAAATACAAAAAAAAAATGGACTTTCTCAAAATAAAACTCCAATGCCACCTTTGCTTGGAATCTGCAAATAATACAGGTAAGTCTTCTCACTCTTAATGGGCACTGACCCTTACTTTCGGCAAAAACAAATAAAAAAATTCTCTTTTCAATTATTTGGGCACCGACCCTTTCTTCCAAAGAAAAAAAGAAAAGAAAAAAAAAGAATGAAAAGAAAATACCAAAAAAATGGATATCCTTTAACTCAAATGCCTCCCTTATTCAAGATCTCCAAGCAACACATGTAAAGTCAGGTAAGCTTTCTTATCCTACATGTACGTTCTCATATTTTCTTAAAAGTTGGGCACCGACCCTTACTTCCGGCATAGGAATAAAAGAACAGAAAAAATGAAAAATACAAAAAAAAAAAAAAACACTTCATTTTTCACTTGCTTGTATAAGTTCGTTCAATCTCAATCACTTTCCAAAATTCCTAGTTACACCATTTTTCACTCAAATCACTTTTCAAAACTCACTACTTCAAAGGTTAAAGTCTAGGATTACACCGTACATGTTAAAGCTCCTAGCTACACCATCTTTTGCTCAAAATACTACTTCCCATTTTGCATGGTCTAGATCGACCAACTTTTTCAAAATACTTGCACACACTCACGTATACAAGGCACAGAACTACGTACGGCCTAATTCTCGACTTGAGATACGTATGCAACCCCTCACTTGGGTGCGGCCATAACCACATATTTTTTTTCAATACTTATACATTCTCACATTTTATTTGCTTTTACTTATGCCCCATTATCATGAAAAATCACTAGAATAGGCAACCGTGCTTTGCATGGATGTTCGAGGGTGCCTAACACCTTCCCTCGACATAATCGAGTCTCCGAACCCACATTTTAAAAGATCTCTAGTTTTCGCGTGGCTATTCAGAGTCATACTTTCAAAGGGCCCACTTTCTTAAAACTTTTTTTTTTTAAGTTAAAGATGATTACTTTAATTGTCTTTGCAGGGGTCCTAACACCCAAATGTTAGGTAGCGACTCTAAACATTTCAAATAGGTCCTACCATACTCTTTTCACCACTCCCAATAAAATTCGTCGCATTTCACCCACTTTAAAAAAAAGTCAGGCCCACACCGACAGCCAGGCAGTACTGTAAAAGCGGGCGCGACAGCTGGCGACTTTGCTGGGGATTGAGCACTTAAGAGGACTCAGGCCACCACTTTAGTGATTCTCATTTCAATGGGGCATTTTTTTTACTATCAATTTTGTTTATCATTTCTTTTGTGAATTCATATTCTTTTATACAGGTGTTCACAACTCAGGCCGAAATAAGTTGCAAGACCAATGCCAAAATTTGCAAAGGCCAATGCCTAAATCTTTTTTGCACACTACACACTAGCATGCGAGCATAACATAACCCTTCCTTAAGAGGAAACCTTATAAGATTAGATAGGGAGATGAGTATGTGGCATGGCCGTCGCGGTGTCACCATCGGTACCGCACAGAAAACTCTCCCGCTTGACCCACCAACCTGAGAAAGTGCTTCCGCGCTGGAGGTTTGAAGGTTTGGGGACCAGGCTTGATTTAAGTCTGTATTAGGCATCAACCTCTCCACATGCTCTCACTCTCTACATATGCATCAATATTGATACATCACTATCTCCACGTGCTCTCTCTCTCTCCCTCTTTCTGTCACTCTCACCGATCCTCTCTTTCTTTTGCTTTCTCTTTCTCTCTCTGCCACTCTTACGATCTCTCTCTTTCTCTATTTTTTCATCTACTCCCTCTCTTTTTTCTTCATTGATCTACTCCCCCTTTCTCTTTATCTCGTTTTAAAAACCCTCCGTATCCCCCCTCTCATTATGTCTTTCTTACCCACTCTCTCTCTCTCTCTAATGAACCTCTCTCTGTCTCACTCTCCTTCTCTCTTTCTTCTTCTTCCCCTCCTCTTCTATCTCTAAACTCATCTTGCTTCTTAAAAAAAACCTCACCCAACCTAGATCTGAAACAAGCCCTGTACAGGAGCTTCCCGGAGAGATCGAGAAGAGGAGTAGAGAATCGTACCAAAATGGCTTTTAACACAAATCGTTGTGGTGCCTGTAAGTATAATGGAAGATGGTGCAGAAGTGATTGTCCCTTGGCTCCCTACTTTCAGTATGCAGGACATGTGAGGGATTATGAAGCCATTCATGAGTTCTTGGAAAGCACAAGCTTTCTACGCCTTATTGAAAAGGTATCCGAGGCAGACCATCGACAAACTATTTGCTCCCTTGTGTATGAAGCCACATCTAGACTTCAGGATCCCGTTTTGGGTTCTGTTTCTTACGTCTTTTTCCTCGAACAACAAGTTCTAGAACTGAAGAAATAGGTTTTACAACTCCAGGCTCAGTCAAAAGAAGAATCACCCAAATAATCCCAAGATCCTGATCTGGATCCTTAGCTCAGTTATGCCATAGAAGATCTAGATCACGACATAGAAATTCTTCAAGGTTGTTCTAATCTCATTTCTCCCACCACAACTACTTTAATCTCCTTGGAAATCTCTAGCCCTACCCATATTCCTCCCGTTACTCAAACTTGTACGACCTCTTCTCATTCTCGTTGGTCTGATCTGGTCCAGCACTTACAACCTAGCAACAACCACCAAACTTCTCTAAGTCCGTTGGATCTCGCTACTCCCAACACAATTTCTCTAGTCCGGTCCTTACTATCTAGCAACAACCACCAAACTTCTCCAAGTTCGTTGGATCTCGCTACTCCCAACACAATTTCTCCAATCTGGTTCTTACTATCTAGCATCAACCACCAAACTTCTCCAAGTCCGTTGGATCTCGCTACTCCCAACACGATTTCTCCAGTCTCTCGTCCTGCCCATACCCCCTCTATTACTCAAACTTGTCCCTACTAGTCTAATCTAGTCCAATACTCGCAATCTAACAAGTTCCAGATTCTCCTGTATCAAACAGTAAAATCAGGGGTCCCAAGATATCCAAATCCCCCCCCCCCCCTCCCCAAATCTTCAAGCGAGTTCGTCAAAAGCACCTATTCCATCCACTGATCCTTACTCTTTTTTCACTGCCAATAATTTAGCCCAAAGCTCCTTCTTGGCCTTAATGGGCGAGATGGAGAGTCAACGATTCACAAGGTGGCATGAGCCTTAGAACTAAGGCTCTTTTTGTTTTAAAAAAAATAATTAAAAAAAAATAAAAAAAAATTCAATAAAAAGAAGAAGGTGGAATGAACATCATGGTCCGGATTCGAGGTAGTCCCTGTACATCGAGTGTGCGTGGGATTGAGCCCACATGTCTTACTACGCGCGTCCTTTCCACCAACTTATTGTAATTTGGATCTTTGGGTATTGTTTTGTAGGGCAACTGGGAAGGTAAGCATCCCAGGACGGTATTGTCCTCAGAAGTAAGTCCTGAAGAACATTAACCTAAGGTTCTGTGGAACGGACTATCAGATCTACATGGTTGCTGAAAAGCGCGTAGGATGTCGTTAGCATTCAACCTCTGGAAGGAAGCCTCACATTGGCAGAACTCAGTTCCCACTCATCAAAATCCAAATGTACATTTGTATCACTGTAACTTTTCATATTTCAAAAAAAAAAAAATCCTCCTCTAGCATCATTTTCGCTTCTTATGCAATGTACCCTCATATTAGGCAATCAGTTCAAGAATCAGCTGTGGAAATACTATCGCTTGTTAATAACATAAATGCATTTTCTAAAATGAGGATTCTAATCCCTCATCATCACTTTCATAATCCACTTTTGTTTGCTATCATCAATCTGAACTAGCTCAAAGGCTGACATGTGTCCTAAGTTAAAAAAAAATGCGCTTGATCGTTCCCAATCCTTCATTCAGGCCTAATTCGATACAATTGCAGCACATGCAAATCCATACTGCGAACACTAATATTACCAAATCCAAGCAGTACCAGTACATTCGCAACGGTCCAAATTGTCTCATTGCCAAATAAATAGGCTACTCTACCTTCTCAAACACATTCTTACTTTTTCAAAACAAAACAAAAACAAAAACAACAAAAAAAACAAAAAAAACAAAAAATATATATAAAATGAAAAAGTAAAGGAAGAGAGAGAGAGTGTGTCGGCACACAAAAAAGGGAAAAAGTCAAAAAGGAAAAGAGGAGAGAGAGAGATTGTCGGTCACGAGAAAGGAAAGGAAAGAAAAAGAAAAGAAAGAAGGAGAAGAGACATGAAGAGAGAAAGAAAAAAAAGGCATAAAAACATACCCTTACTTCTCTCCCTCATTTCTCTTTCTCATCCTTTTCCTTCTTCTCAACTGATCTTTGCATCTCTCTCTCTCCTCTCCCTTCTCGGCCTAACATATTTCTCTCACTTCTCTCTCCTTACCACACTCATAGTCATTGCCTTCCACCATTGTGACCAAGACCAAAAGTTTGATTTTGTTTCAGGCGTTCAGGTGCTAAAAAAAATGGGTTTGGAGAACGGCATGGTTTTGGGTGAGATAATTATACTCTGCGAAGTGTACATTCTTCTTTGGATGGTTGTGGCGGCTGCAGCTTACTTCTGGCTCAAACGACCTGACAATGAAGAAGTCCATGAAGACTAGGAAAAATGTTCGCCCTTGTGATTCAGATCATTTGTTGGGTGGGTTGGCTTTACCAATGAACAATGGGTTGATGAAATGTAAGGGTTTTCTTGTTGTTCTCTTTTTGCTCTTATATGTATAAAAAAATATCATCAATAAAAAGAGAATATCAAGGATTGTGTAAATACATGGGCAACCAATCATATGTGTTGTTTCTAGCCATCCAGTCCATGCACTGTTTCTATACCCTTTACCAACAATCTATACACCCACGAGCCTTTGGTCACTCCCTCAAAAGGCCAAGACTTCACCTACTGCCTAGAATGTCACTCCTTACAAGGCATCAAAATGCCACACATGACAGTTTCTCCATTGTTGAATACATGCATTGTCTGCTGTAATACCTGTAACTTCTATGTTCAATAGTATTATGAATTTCCATATCTGGTATATTATTATATTATTATTTTATTTGTGTGACCGTATCAGTGTAATGTAATTACTAATTAGACTGTAATCACCGCACTGACTCGACCGTAAAAAGACGTAACTTAGTCCTGTACTCAAACCTAGACAATAGGAATAATACCCGATTACACGTAAATCAAAAAAGTGGCACAGAATCCAAGGTAGGACCCACATGGCTGGCCACATGGCAGCCCCATGTGCCACTCCTTACACTTGTCATCTCCTTCCATGACATTTGTCCACATATTGGACATGTGACTTTGCATGAACTCATGCAATTGACACCTAGCCATGCCAATCTTCTATATATCATGCACATACACACAATTGAGGCACTTTTGTCTCTACAATTTGCACATAATTGAGAGGGAGAGAGAGTTGGAGTTATAGCTCCATGGAAGAATAGAAGAAAGAGGAAGTCCATCCTTGAAGTTTGAAGATTCAAGCTTCACTAAGCTTCAACCAATATCAAGCTTAAATTTCAAGCTTTGGTGAGTATTCTAACTCACTTTAGAACCTATATAGTATGTAGTAATGTTTGGCAAGTGTTTGATGTTGTATTTTGAGGTTCTATGCAACATGTAAGTCAAATCTTCAAATCTGGGAAGCAGAAACTTCCAGCAGAATGTTGTTTAGTAAAACGAACATTTTGAGCACTTCAAAAATGGGAATGAGGCTAGGTTTTTTGTGAAGAAAGCTAACTCATTTATCTACAAATAACTCTTTTATAGCTTAGTCTAAATATCACTCCTTCATAGGTGAAATGTATGTACAACGTAGTATTATCAATCTGAGAAGCAGAAACTTCCAGCAGAATGTTGTTTAGCAAAATGAACATTTTGAGCAGTTAAAAAATTGGAATGAGGCTAGGTTTTTGTGTGGAGAAAGCTAACTCATTTATCTACAAATAACTCTCCTATAGCTCAGTCTATAAATCACTACTTCATAGGTGAAATGCACATGCAACGCAGTACTATAAATCTGGGACAGAGTAGTCCGAAAATATAGAAATGTCTAAGTAAAATAAATATTTTGAGCAGCTTAAAAATGTAATTGAAGCGAGATTTTTTTTGTACACGAAGCTAATCCAATTATCTACAATGTTCTAGTTTTGAGTTTGATCTACAAATCAATTTATCATGCCCAAATAAAATCATATCAATTCAGTCGACATAGTAAAATTAATTCCTAGCAGATTGTACAACTACTTGTATGATGTGTTTATTGATGATGCTTGTTCTCCAATACCTGTGTGGTTATGAATATCTTGTGCTATGGTAGTGCTATCAAGTAGATGAGTATGTTAAGGGTCTGTGTAGTTTTGTTAGTTTTATAGACATGATAATGAACCCATGCATGGATTTTACAAGTATAACCAAGATGATGCTTTGAAATCTTAACATAAGCTTGAATTAGTTGTACATAGACCCATGCTTGGATATATATATATATGGAGTATCTACACTACTGTAGGCATGTTATACTACTCATAGGAGTATATAATTTGCGTACCCTGAGCTTAAATGATTATACATTGCATAAAAATAGAGGATTTGAGAATCTGGCGCCAGAAACCGATTTATGGGAGAAATCGGTTTTTGGGAAATTTTTTCTGGAAAAAGTTTCCTTAAGGAACTATTAAAGCCGTAAGTTGAACGACGACGTTAATTCTGACTTCATGGGTATATTATGACATAAAACAGAACAACAGACGTAGGAACGCAACCTTGTATGTGTAAATGAAAGTTATTAACAAATTAAACCACAGAACGAGTGACGCGAATGCAGTCAAGGATATGTAAGGATTGATTGTGCTTGGTTAGGAGCAGCGTGTGTCAAGGATAAGTGTTGGATAGGTAAACCAAGCCGCGGAGGCCGGGATAGTGAGTAAAGGATGTGTGTGATGGGTTATGAAGTGATAACTATTGTGTATCCTTTCGGGTCTTCGTGACAAAAGGGGTACGGTTGATGCTTCGGTTCTTTGTGATGGCGAAGTGGTGGTTCTTAGAGTGAAGACTCCTTTCGGTTCTTAGTGATGGAATGGATGTTCTTGCACTCCGTAAACACTTCGATTCTTCGTGATGGCGAAGTGGTGTTTCTTAGAATGAAGACTCCTTTCAGTTCTTAGTAATGGAATGGATGTCTTTGTACTCCGTAAACGCTTCGGTTCTTTGTGATGGTGAAGTGGTGTTTCTTAGAGTGAAGACTCCTTTCGGTTCTTAGTGATGGAATGGATGTTCTTGTACTCCGTAAACACTTCGGTTCTTCATGATGACGAAGTGGTGTTTCTTAGAGTGAAGACTCCTTTCAGTTCTTAGTGATGGAATGGATGTCCTTGCACTCCATAAACGCTTCGGTTCTTCGTGATGGTGAAGTGGTGTTTCTTAGAGTGAAGACTCCTTTCGGTTCTTAGTGATGGAATGGATGTTCTTGCACTCCGTAAACGCTTCGGTTCTTCGTGATGGCGAAGTGGTGTTTCTTAGAGTGAAGACTCCTTTCGGTTCTTCGTGATGGAATGGATATTCTTGCACTCCCTAACACTTCGGTTCTTCGTGACGAGGTGGTTGTTAAAAGATGTTTCAATTAGTGGAAGGTGTTTTGGTAAATGAAAGATGGTTTAGTTAGTAAGGGATGTTTTGGGTTAGTAAATGATGTCGGATGTTGGCAATAGATGATAGTGGCGTTAAGAATGTCGAGATGAGTTTTCTCAATTAGACGTTTTCTTTTTGAATACGTGATCGGGTATATTGGTAGTTATAACTCGATGGTGAGAACGCAAAAATCATAAAAGACGTGTTAAAAAGTAATAAGGGTATCTCTGTTGTGCTTTACTATATATGTTCCATTTGATTTAGTTTTCTCACTCAGCTTTCATAAGCTGACGACGTTCATGTCGCTGGACATTTCCATGTCCAGTTTATCCAGGTCACAAGAACACAGGCTATGAAGCTACTCAAGAATATAACGTGGAAGAAGATTATACTGAAGATGATTATGGTTATGCGAGTTAGGAAGAAGACCAGTAGCTTCCCTTTGTGAATATTTTTGTTGTAATCAGAAGACTTATCATATTTTTGTAATAGTTTTTGGAAGGCCGAGAGCCATAAGACTCTTATGTATTTAATTAACCAGTACCGTTGTAGCCTTTCATTGTAACATATTCCAGTAGTATATGATGCTTTTACCCTTTTGTCATAGCATTTAGTTATTATTATTTTGGTCATGGACAATTCGGTACTTCCACCAGTCACGTGCCTCAGGGTCCAAGATGAAAATTTTAAATTTTTCCATATTTTGGCTACGCCGGGGCGTGACATCTGCTTTGTATAAATACATACATTTCTTAAATAAGAAAATTCAAAAAAAATTTTTTAAAAAAAAGCAAAAAAAAAATAATTCTCCATCATTCAATAATTATCATCTTGCTTTAAAATCTCATGATTCATTGGGTATGACTGTCTTGTAATTTGTCAAAACCAATTTAGACATCGCATTGGACTTTTGGACACAACACACGATAGAACATACCAAAAAGGCTTCAAGTCCATAATCAATCATTACAGTGTCTGACACTGCTCATCATCGCAAGTGCATGATACTCTACTATTGCTGTAGCATATGGACAGTACACTCTCAGGGGCAGAAATACATCAACTCAAGGCATGCCACACATCATCAAATACCAAGTGGGGTGGCCCATTGTTCTCCATGACACTACACAAATTTCAATATTGCACATACATGATTTCTAAAATCCAACTATGTTTGTGTCAAAATGATGAGAGACAATCATTTCAGCTATCCATGCACTATTATTCACTTGCTAGCCCACTTGAGCCATGCAATGAAAATCTCTTTCCAAATTCAAACCCCATGAGGATCACCCCCCACCCTGGGGCAATAAAAAAAAATGAAGCTCAACGAAATATATATATATATATATATACGGAACCTGGACAAATCCACAAAATACTAGCCAACTTGGATACTCGCTTCAAACTGGGGTAATTCCCCCCAAGTCACATTTCACTCGGTAATACTCACCCCACACTAGATTGGGGCAGGCAAAAAGAAAAAAAATAGAGCATAAGGTGATCTCATACATCGACCTTTCAAAAAAAAAACTTTGAGCCTTCATGCGATCCTTCATTTCTTAACCCATGACCCTGGTTTACAATACAACCCACTAAAAGTCCACTCTGATTGACACAAGTCTTGTTGGATTTATTAAATCATACTTTTGCATCATTTCAAAGACATGGGCCATCACATACTGTCAATTTCAAGATAGTCCGGCGGGCGTAGTAAAAATCTGAGGAAAAAAAAGGTGCTATGATTCAAGACTATGGTAAAACTGTCGACGCAGCAAATACGGACAAGGACTGGGCATTCACCGAATACTGAGGCACTGAGCTCAAACAGTCAAATACGTTGCCTTCTAGTGTTCCAACAAGCAATAAGACAGACAACGTCCACTAACTAATGAACATTCTTTTGCAGATGATAAACTCATGCATCAAATACTGTTGTAAATACTCTGTACATAGCATAACATTTCATTAAAAAAAACACAAAAAACAAAAATCATTCATACTTTACAGCATAGCAGAAAATGCATATCATTTGTAACAGGGGCAACTGGTCCTGATACTTCCATCATCTTTGTAAGGAGAACACTCACCTCTAGCCCAATATACTTTCTAAAGCCCAACTATTGGCCCAACACTTCCAAAAACCTCACCACTGGCCCAACACTTCCAAATTTCCAACCACTGGCCCAACATACTGCCAAAAGCCTAACCACTGACCCAACATACTGCCGAAAGCCACACCACTGGCCCAACACTTCCAAAAGGCCAACCACTGGCCCAACATACTGCCAAAAGCCTCACTACTTGCCCAATATACTTTCCAAAGCCCAACTACTGGCCCAACACCTCACCACTGGCCCAACACTTCCAAAAGCCCAACCATTGGCTCAACATACTGCCAAAAGCCTCACCATTGGCCCAATATACTTCCAAAGCCCAACCATTGGCCCATCATACTTCCAAGACCTCCCACTTCATGCAGTGTTTGCTCAGGCTCGCCAACTCTACAGTAATCTCTCAGCTCAGCTCCACATGTCAAATCAATATCCCCTGTATAGATCATCAAGAAGTATGTCCCCACTCAGAATCACCGAGCCCATATCATCCCCAACGCTAGGTATGAGTCCGTCAAGAGGCATCCTGTTCACCTCTTCATGCTCATGAGTGAGTCCGTCAAGAGGCATGCCATTCACAATCTCACTAACAGGAACGAGTCTGTTAGAGACATCCTGTTCATATCTCCCATTACCAGGGAATGGGTCAGTAAAGGGGCACCCTATTCATCTCCTCCAACATCAGGTATGAATCTGTCAAGTGGCATCTTGTTTATCTCCTCCAACATCAGGTGTGAGTCCATCAAGGGGCATCCTATTCATCTCCTCTAATATCATGTATGAGTCCGTCAAGGGGCATCCTATTCATCTCTTCTAACATCAGGTGTGAGTCCGTCAAGGGGCATCCTTTCCATCTCCTCTAACATCAGGTATGAGTCCGTCAAGGGGCATCTTGTTCATCTTTCTCTAGCATCAGGTGTGAGTCCGTCAATTGGCATCCTATTCATCTAATCCAGTCTCAGGTATGAGTCCGTCAAGGGGCATCCTTTTCATATCATTCAGCATCAGATATAAGTCCGTCAAGTGGTGTCCTATTCATATCATTTGGCATCAGTTATAAGTCGGTCAAGTGGCGTCATGTCCGTATCATCAAGCATCAGGTATTTCTCTTACTATCCCACGCCCTATAGCAATAACGTGCATTGCATTTTACTGTCCTCACCTCTCTACGACAATCACGCATAACATTTTGCCAATCTACATCCTACAAGAATCACGCCCACGTGACATTTTGCTCTCCTGTCTCACAGCGATCACGCCCCACGTGGAATTTGCTCTCTCATATCCACAACAACTGCGCCCCGATGTGGCATTTTGCTCTTCACTATCCTAACATGACATCTTCTTCATTTCGCGAACTACGCTCGGTCTGATTCTCCTCGCAGAAGATACATAGGTAGCTCTAAGAGCTCGACCATACTTTACTTTTTATGTTCTTTGTTAAAGTTTGAGATTACGTGGTTACGCACTTCTCGACTACACCTTCTACACCATCTCTCTTCTATTCGATTCTCACACGAATCCCCAGCGAAGTCGTTCGCCCATTCTTGTAAGATTCTCAATCCCCAGCGGAGTTGTTTGTCTAAACTGGCAATACTCCCAATTCCCATCTGCCTATCTTGGCACACCGCTTACTTGCCTACTTTGGCACATCACTTCACTCTTCACCAATCATGGTGTCACTCGCCTGAACTACGCTCGATGTAATTTTTTTCCACATAAGATACGTGGGCATCTCGACTAGACTTTGAGATCACTCATATTCTTGTACATACTTTTCAAGGAAAAAAAATTTTCAAAAGAAAATAGTCGAGGCAAAAATGGGTGTCTCCTTATCTTTGTCATGATTTGCTTCGCAAAACATGACAAAGAGGGAAAGCTGTAGACACCCCATTTTTACCCAACCTAATCATTTAAAAAATAAAGTGCTCACGAGCCTATCATTTTTTTAATTGTCCCAATCTGACCTCAAATGGAAAAGATATTGCAAGTCAAAACTATGGGGTCTAAAGGTCAACAATCTCGCATGCACCCGACCACACATGACTATTGCTCCACATTTTTTTGGGGGGCAAACACTTTCAGTGGATTCATAAAGGAGAAAACAAACAAAATAAAAAAGACACCCAACACAATGTTGGGATCCCATCTTCATGTTACTTTTCTTTTCTTTTTCCTATCACTCACTTCTTTATCTCCCACTCTCCTTTATTATTATTTATTTTTGGATTTCTCTCCCTCTTCTCTTCTTTCCAATACAAGTACTCACTCCTCACATCTACACAAGAAGAGGGAGCAGCCCCACTCCCTCATCTATTCTTCATCTCTATTCTCCAACCTCAATCACCATTGAAGCACCAAACAGTCCATGTTGCTAACGTCCACTACTGTGATGATAATCAAAATATCACCATGAATTCATTTTTGATTCAAATAAAATGAAACCAATTGGAGAGTATTCCTTACTCAATGATAGTTTCCTATGATTTTTCTCAAAATTTACAAAAATTGTATGACCCATTTTCAAAGCACAAACATACAAGGCATACAATCTGCCAGAAACATCAGAGCAGTGACACCAGATCATGTTCACTGTTTGGACTACTTCAAGATTTTTTTTTTCACTCCATATTTTTTGTACATTAACTATAGCCTCTTAACTACGCCTATGAATATTTTTTTGATTTTTTTTGAATCAGTTTAATTTTTGTAAAAAATTGTCCAATTTTAGCCGACAGTGCAGTCCCTTTTTCTGAGCAAGGGTGCTTCTAAATTCAATTTCTCCCAATCTACAAAAGATATTGCAAAATGGTTTTCTACCATGGAAACTAGACTCATTTGCGAACATTCTCTCAAAATTTTAAAAAAATTAAGAGCACCAGAACCTCTCCATTCCATTTTTTGGAAACTTCTCTCAAAGCTACGAAAAAATTGCACTTCGAAATAAACTTTTGTAGAACTTTGCTTTTATCTCTTTCATTTGGGATTTTGATCTTTTTCAAGTGAATAAAGTCTAGTATATTAGAAAACTTCTTTAAAAATAAAAAAATTAAAAATAAATAGAAAACAAAAAAAATAACAAGAAAGAAATCCTTCTTTTTTTTCTTTTACCAAATATTCACATTTATCAAGTTGTTCAATAACTTTGATAAATAGAAATTTGTTAATCTCTCCACTTTTATTAAAACCGAATATGCCTAACTTATCAAGTTGATCAATAGCTTTGATAAAAGGAAATTTGAACATTTTTAATGGGCACCATCCTTTTCTTGCAGTGTAAAAAAAAAAAAAAAAAAAAAAAAAAAAAGACAAAAAGAAAATACAAAAAAATGGACTTTCTCAAAGTAAAACTCCAATGCCACCTTTGCTTGGAATCTGTAAATAATACAGGTAAGACAGGTAAGTCTTCTCACTCTTAATGGGCATCGACCCTTACTTCCGGCACAAAACAAATAAAAAAAAAATCTCTTTTCAATTATTTGGGCACCGACCCTTTCTTCCAAAAAAAAAAAAAAAAAGAAAAGAAAAAAAAGAATGAAAAGAAAATACCAAAAAAAATGGATATCCCTCAACTCAAATACCTTCCTTGTTCAAGATCTCCAAGCAACACAGGTAAAGTCAGGTAAGCTTTCTTATCCTACATGTACGTTATCATATTTTCTTAAAAGTTGGGCACCGACCCTTACTTCCGGCATAGGAATAAAAGAACAGAAAAAATGAAAAATACAAAACTACAAAAAAAAAAACACTTCATTCTTCACTTGCTTGCATAAGTTCGTTCAATCTCAATCACTTCCCAAAATTCCTAATTACACCATTTTTCACTCAAATCACTTTTCGAAACTCACCACTTCAAAGGTTAAAGTCTAGGACTACACCGTACAGGTTAAAGCTCCTAGCTACACCATCTTTTGCTCAAAATACTACTTCCCATTTGCATGGTCTAGATCGACCAACTTTTTCAAACTACTTGCACACACTCACATATACAAGGCACAGAACTACTTACGACCTGATTCTCGACTTGAGATACGTATGCAACCCCTCACTTGGGTGCGGCCATAACCACCTTTTTTTAATACTTATACATTCTCACACTTTATTTCCTTTTACTTATGCCCCATTATCATGAAAAATCACTAGAACAGGCAACCGTGCTTTGCATGGATGTTCGAGGATGCCTAATACCTTCCCTTGACATAATCGAGTCCCCGAACCCATATTTTAAAAGATCTCTAGTTTTCGCATGGTTATTCAGAGTCATACTTTGAAATGGCTCACTTTCTTAAAACTTTTTTTTTTAAAAAGTCAAAGATGATTACTTTAATTGTCTTTGCAGGGTTTCTAACACCCAAATGTTAGGTGGCGACTCTGAACATTTCAAATAGGCCCTACCATACTCTTTTCACCACTCCCAATAAAATTTGTCGCATTTCACCCACTTTTAAAAAAAGCCAGGCCCACAATGACAGCCAGGCGGTACCGAAAAAGCGGGCGCGACAGTGATCATATGATCAATATTGATGTATAAAACGTACAAACTAACATTCTATAATTGATTATTCATCACGACTATCACATATAGTTCTTTTATTTTACTTCTTATCAATATATCATAATAATATCTAACATGCTTTTCTCATAACAATCAATTCCATAACATATATATATCGTAAACATCATCAAAGCACGTTGAATAAGCATCATAAGTACGGTACATACATACAAATACTCTAGTAGTTATTATGTATATTGAGAGTGAGGTTATAAACACTCACCTGGATATCTGGCCAAGCTTATGACTCTCCGAACAGCGGATAAGTCACAGTCTTACAACGTATAATAGAATAACAGTGATGAAGCGTATGTGTAAATGATAAGGGCATAATGGTAATTGTACCAAATGAGACATAAACCTCAAGGTAGTGATCTATGTGTCATTCTAAGTCCATCGTCATTGACTAGACTCAAATCGGAGTCCGTCATTTAAAAGGCTGAGTTTTCTATACTAGTGTGGGCCCTACAAGTAAGCTGTATTTTTTACCGCGTCGAAAGGTCTCCAAACTCAAGGGAATATTTTTAGATATTATTCTAAGACTCTGGGAACTAGCCGCGTAATTTTCTGAGCTACGATTTATTTATTACGAATTATCGAAGATAATTCAATACAGAAAATACAACTGATGGTGTACATGAACATAAATATATCTAAGGTTGACAAAAAGTCCCTGAAATATTTTTATTAAATATTAGACCTTAAAATAGGCTGGTGGTATTTTTCTCATGATTTTCGGAACATGGTTGGTATATAAAATAATTTAAGACAACCAAACGGTTTCTTTATTTAAATAAATAACATGTCAGATTTAGGTTTTACAAATAATTAATTTATAAAACAATGATATTTGGTCTTGGGAATAATAATATAATTTTCTGGAATTTAAAAGGGTCATTAGGTATTTAATACCTAATTATTATCCTTTAAAAATAATTCTTATTATTTATTTTAACTAAATAATTAATAAGTAAAGTATATAACTAATAAATTTTAATTTCAGAATATAATACATATATAAATATAATATTTTCCAGAATATTAAAAACTGTTTAATAATACCATAAAACTATTTTTAAAACATTAAACAATAACTAGTATCTTTTTATTTTAAACAAACAAACCTTTATTATTTATTTAGGACTAAATAAATAATAAGTATAATAATTAAATTCCAGAGTATAAAAATATTAATTAGTAATATTTTCAGAATTAATAAAGTCACTTAAAACTATTTTCAATAGTAATAAAAACCAATTAACCAATAAAATCCATTCAGACCAAGTCTTAAGGCTCTTGTTTGGACAACTAACTTTCTAACACGCATAAGCTCGTTCAAAAGTTATTTTCCCAAACAGGGCATAAGCCCAAAGTCCAACAGACTCTTCTTCTTCCTCTTGTACGTGATATACACAGAGTATATATATATATATATATAACGTATATTTACATTTAAGTACCCAAAACTTCAAATGATCATAAGTACTCACTCATTTCTAAACCACACAAATACGCAAATTTTATGTCAAAATCGAGTGCCCCGACGAGTCCGATCCAACGGTATAGGTTTGAAGCCTAACTCTCAACGGTCTATCTGTAAGGGGGGGGGGGGGGGGGGGGGGGGGGGGGGGGGTGGAACAGTACTCTCTCGACCAAAAAAGAATAATTCAATCGTAGGACCAAATGTGGTCTAAGCTTCGAGCCGTTCATTGAGGGTCTTAAGGGGGTCGTTAAGGTCATTTTGGCATTGACTTCATGGGTTTTGGCGACGGTCCAAACACCCGAGCTCCTACGAGCTTCAATGGTGGTCCGGCCATTGAGGTGGTCCCAAGCTCTGTTCGGGGGCTGCGTGTAAGTGTGTGAGGGTTTGTGTGTGTACATAATATATAGAGGGGAGTGTGCGACTTTACCTGCCTTGGTGCGGTCTCGGTCCGGTCTGTCTCGGGTGTGGTCTCTCTCTCTCTCTCTCTAGCTTGGCGTCTCTCTCTCCTCCTCTTGTGGTCTGTTTTGTGCATGTGTGTGGAGTGTACTGGGGTGAGGCAGTGAGTGAGGGTGAGGGGCAGAGAGGGTAGTGGAGCTATAGGGTGAGCCAGTGAGGTGAGAGGGGTGTTTGGGGTTTTATTTTCTTTCTCTTCTCTCTATCTCTAACCCGTAACCTCTCTCTCTCTCTCTCTCTACTTCTCTATCTCCCAGCTTCTCCCTCTTTCTATCTGTTGGTATATATATAACTAACACACAAGCACACATATATTTATATCATATAATATACACACAATACATACATATATATATAATATAGTATAATACACAACATTTTTTTTAACAAATGTGGGTGTGTGCATGTGTTGTGTCCAGCGGGTCTTAGGGGTGGGTTGGTTAATGAGGGGGAATGGGGGTGGTGTGATGGTGAGGTGATAGTTGAGTGTGTAAGTGGATGAGGTGAAGGTTGAGAGTTGGAGTGGTGATGTGGATGGGTGGGTGTGACATAAAGGTGAGAGGGTTGGTGTACTACAGTCTGATAATACCAGTTTTTACGGGTCTGCATGTAAGTTAGTCCGGGTCTATATTTTACAATATGGGTCTAAACTAGAAACGTCGATATTAATATAATCTATAATTATAAATTTGAAAAGACAAATACTTATTAAAATACGATAAATTAATATACGAAGGTCTAAAATAATAATGTTGATACCATAATAATTATAAACATAATCGTAAAACTAACACGACATTGAATATAAGATATACTCTATAGTAATAACATATATGACCACGAATATTAACATACATGGTCACACTTAGAAATTAGGAATTTACATTAACAAAGGGGGTACGGATTTTACAGGTACTATAGGAGAGAAGATAATCTGATACACAAAAAGTAGGTAGAGGGAAGGTGAGTGTTATTTTCTAAACTAGAGGGGAGGTCCCTATAATTGTCATATACCTCAAGGGAGGTCAATGTAATTTTCCCTTTTCTCAATACAAATGGTGGGTTCTCAAAAGATAGGGGCAAATAGGTCATTTTGTGAAGCTTATTGATTTGACATACTCACTTTCCGTGCATTGTTTCCACTTTATGTCTATTTAGATAGAAAAATTAACAGATTCACTTTAGTTTTAAGTAAGAGGGGTTATGTGAAACAAATCAAAGTTCGGGGGAGTTGAGTGAACACAGACCTAATAAATTTGGGGTTTCAAACTATTTTAGGGAACATCTACAACTACTAACTATACTAAAAACATTAGTAACACTCAAAGCTAATTTTTCATACAGTAGATGAAAATAATTAAAAAAAAATTTGAACATGAAATCATCAATTGCAAAAAAGAAAATCTTTACAACTTTTAGAACACAATCAAACAAAGAAAGGCTTAAATTTCTACATGGTAACTTTGGTTATGGAATTCTTCCGATGGTTTTCTCTTTTTTGTGTCTCTGTGTTTGTGTTACTCCGTGGCTGTGCCTTGTGTGTATTTTTTTCTTCTTCCAATGGTTGGTATTTATAGACGAAAATCATCTGCCTTGTTGATTGTAGGAGGGAATAATTCGTCATTGTAATCGTCATGAACATGGATGAAAGTGAAGGTTTGCTCATTTTTTCTTCTTTGCCCATTTTTTCTTCTGGAGTAATGATTCGTGCACATAAAGTGTGCACATAAAGTGTGCACATAAAGATCTAGGCCATATATTTTGGTGGGTCCTATGTGTGCAGGGATGGACCCCACCAAAATGAATGGCTCAGATCTTTATGTGCACACTTTATGTGCACATTTTATGTGCACGTAGCATTACCCTTTTCTTCTGATACCATCAATCTGCAGAGAGAGAGAGAAGAAGAAGAAGAAGAAGAAGAAGAAGAAGAAGAAAGATTCCCTAAAACTTCCTACGTAAAGATGTATACATATAGATATCACTATCTAAGCATTAAATGCATGTTCGTTTTTTTTCTTCATCTTATTTTCTTTTGGATTCTAAGACTTGTAATTGGCCATACATTTTACAACGTAAATTCCAATAAACACAAATGGACATGGGAGAGAATCCTGCGTGCTCGCTGCTTTTTTTTTTTCCTTCTTTTCATTGCATTGTTTCAACTTTATTTTTACCTAAGCATATAAAATATGTAAAAGCACATAATTACACACAATTGAATGACATTATTATTAAATTATATTAATTCCAAAATGCATGGGACGACATCCTATTGATGCGTTTCCTTATCAACACCCAGGTGTAGGTGATCGTACAAGTAATAAAATTCTGGAAGACCAGGTCGAACCCACAGGGAACGGAAAATAAAGTTATAAAGATAGGCAGTAGCTATTTTTTCCCTAAAAAGAAAATAAAAGATGATGGACTTTTGAGGCTTTTACTAAACTACTAGTTTTTATATATATTTTTCAATTAATTAAAAGCTATTTTTTTTTGTAACAGTTTACGGTAAAGATTTTAACAGTGCAAAATCAATTAACTAAGATACTAGTAAGAAAATGAAGAAAAATAAATAAAAACTAAATTTACATCAAATGAATTTTTGGATATTATTATAGCGAAAGATAGAAATAATACAAATATTTAATCTAAGTTATTTAAAAGTAAAAAATATTAATTAATTTGGGAGAAATGATTTAAAGGAATTGGGAATATGCAAACCAACACTAGATCACACAACTTTTGTACATTTGCAAAGGATTTGGCATTTCTAAACAGAGTGAATCTTTATTTGAAAATAAACTTACACTAGTTGAGTTGAGGTTATATCAAGTATTGTGTCAGGTTTGATATGAAACGACGTTGTTTGGTTTAAAGAAAAATAAAGAGGCAATTAGACAGTAGCTAGGTTTGAACCGTGACCCGCCGCGGACGTGGGTTATTCTGCGTCCAGTCCCCACCACTTTGCCACTACACAATTGCCTGTCCATTAATGGATAGAAATATATATACATATACTTGAAATATAAGCTTTGTCAAATGAATTGTTTGAGTATGCTAGGTATTTTTTATGACAAAAAGCATAGGTTGACAATCCACATAATTATATTCTTATTTCAAATATGTAATCTTTTGATGTCCAATATAGCCATAGTCTATAAACATGTTAAATGGTCATAAACTATAAATGCATAGATATATTTGGCCATAAATAGAAAAACAACCCATCCAGATAAATTTACCCATTTTAGATTAGTGCACAAAAGCTGTGGTTTCTATGTTTTTATTGCATATTCCCAATTAAAGTTTTAGCCTACCATTTTTGAAATTGAAACAGTCTTCCAAATAACCCTTTAAAGAAAAATTAAATAGTTGCACACAATTATTGTCCAATTAAAATTAAAGTTATAAATCCAAGGCAAGGGTGAAAACTAATATATTATATTTTCTCTTCACTTAACATGAGTTGAGATTGAATTTGTGGAATCTGCAAAATAACAAAGTTTAGTACAACTAGGCTAATAAAACATAAATAAATGGAAATACTGAATCAAAATAAAATACTGTGAGGTCATAGTGGTTAAACTCCAAGCACACAAGTAAGGCCAAACCAAATCCTAATATAATTTTGGAGTGAAATATGGATAGGGAATGCTTGGGGCTATAGTTGGTGATTATAACAACTATGCAATAAAAAAAATGGCATTTACTTGCAAAACCTGTCTTCTAGTGAATGAAAATATTGCTATAAAACTGAAAATTTGGGGTTTCAAATTATTTTAGGGGACAACTATAAGTACTACTATACTAAAAATATTAAATCTAAATTTTAAATAGGAATATTTTACTACTACAAATTGACAAATGTTGACAAGAAAACAAATATTTTAATTTGAGAAATATAGTACACAAAATTTTGTTACATATTTTTGGAACATGAAATAATCAATTACATAAAAGTAAATTTTTACAACTACTGGAACTAGAAAAAGCAAAGAAAATATAAAGTTTTTCCTACTTCTAGGAACACTATGAAGTGCTCACATGATAACTTTCCTAAACTATTCTCTCTATGATGGTGCGTTGTATAATTTCTTCATTGTTGTGATCTGATGATGGTTGTTCGTTGTTGGCCTCTTCAATTTATAGACGAGATTCTGATACGAATTTGTCACTGCACTCATCACTTTGAGTGGCTTGCCAATTTTTTCTTTGATTTCGTCCCAATTTTCTTCTTGCGTCCCTTTTTTTTCTTCGTCTTCTAACATTTTTTTGAAAAAAACTGCAGACACACACACACACATATATATATATATATAGAGAGAGAGAGAGAGAAGGATTTGTTAAACATATACACATACATCGTTGTCAAGCAGTAAATGCTTGACAACTTTTTTCAAAAATTGTTTTTTTTTTCTTGGATTGTTTCTGAAATTTATAGGAACTTTACTGTTTGTTACTATTCATGTTTTGACTAACATATGGGATAGATTATGGTGTGGCTGCTACTTCTTTTCTTTGCTTGATTTTACTTCATTTTCACCTAAACATATAAAATATGTAAAAGCAAATAATTACACGCATTTGAGTGACATTATCATTAAATTATATTAATTCAAATATGCATGTAAAACTAGATATTTGGGAGATTAAATGAGCACTATGTCTATTATATTGGCACATGAGTGTGCTATATTCAGTGTTTGTCACCCCCTCAACTAACTTATTGCTAGTCCCTAGTAATGAAGTGAAAAGAGAAATTGTTCTAAAAGTTTTATTAAAAAGTAGGAATAAGCTAAGGAAAATAAAACCTGACTCACTATCGCAGGAATCGCGATTGCCTTTAGCGTATGCAACAAGCCGTTAAACCCTTAGGTTACCCCTAGTGGTCGAGTGTTGTCTCGTGAGGGTTTGCATTGAATATACCCACAAAATTCATTTTAATTTTTTTTTTGTTTTTAAATAAAAATAAAGTAAAAAAAATTAAGGTAGATTTTCTCCTTTTACAACAGATAAGATTAAATTTGATAATAAAATGAAATTTCCAAGTATGTAATCGTAATACAGCACACATACTCACAGTTTATCAATGGTAGCATTTTTATACTCTTTAAACTTACAATGTGTGCTTGAAAAGTCAAACAACCGATCTTAACTTCAAAGTTTACATAACTATTAACAGTCATAAAACTTGTAGTTTTAACTCAAATCTTATTGGGATTTCACTCTTTTAATGAGAAACTCTTAGAAACCGGTGTAGAGAACATCTCACTTGGTAGGGAAGCAAAGATAGAGAAAGTGCTTCCATTTTGATGACTGAATATATAGGCATTTGGAGTACAATAAGTCTCATGAAAGAATACTTAGCATTAGAAGAGCGATCTACCGTGGAGAACATCCTTATCACTTAAATTTAAAAATCAATTTTCTTTTAAATCATTCGGACTTTGACTGGTAGGTTGGAAATTAAGATGAATAGGAGATTTGGGGTGTATTTGTTCTAAGCATGTGATTGGAGTGTTTGCGCAATTCATTCCAACCTCTTCTTTTCTTCTCATTTTTATCATTTGTACAGTTTTTATTTAAACATAAAACTAGAAAACTACATTTTTCTCTATTTCTTGTTTTCTTTTTCTTTTAACAAAGTTTAAGACAATGCATCATTACAACAATAATAATAAGAAGAATTATGGCATAAACTTCAAAAATTATAAGAGCGCTGACTTGTGTGTCATTCATTTTTTTAAAACAGAAAACTAGGAAAAATAATTATATATATATATATATATATATATAAATATTTCCTTTATTTAATAAGGGCAACACAACACTAAAATAGCAAGAACTAGGAAAATAATAAGTTAAAGTTCAAAATTCATAAGACCGATGATTAGCGCGTCGTCCAATTTTTTTTTTTAGTAAAGAAATGGAAAAATATCACCTGCCTCTTGGAAATTTGAGAACCTGGTAGGCCTGTAGATCGAATGGTATTTCCAAGCTTTTCTGGTGAGTGGGTACCTACAACTTATGCATTATATTTTTGTTAAATAATGGAGAAGAGAGACAATAAAAATCAAAAAAACAAAAAATTTAAGATTTAAGCTGAAATCGGAAAAATAGAGAATAAAATCAAAATCAAGTTTTTCTTTGGATTATAGATCTTACCTTTAGTAATAGATAGAGTGGATCTTGACTTTGGATCGAGAAAATTAAAGAAAATGGAAAGAAAATGAGAGAATGAGAGATCGAAGCAGAGAGTGAGAGATTGCAGAGAAGAGAGAGAGATCGCCGAGAGAGGAAAGAGAGAAAGAAGAAACAGAAAGGAAAAAGAGAGATAGGGAAAGTTTTTAAGCCCTATATATAGCCATCTACTCTTTTCAGTGTATCTCTCTTTAAAAAGATTAAATTTTTTTTTAAGAAATAAAGATAAAACAAACAAAAGTGTTAATCGTGAAACCGTCCCCCCCAACTGAGTCTGACATTGTCCTCAATGAGTGAGATGAGAAAAAAAAGTCAAGGATAACACCTATAATAAGAAGAAAAACACAAAGGAAAGATAGAATAATAATGACAAAATTAACTTATATGTACATAAAAGTGACCAAAATAGGAGTATAGGACTATGAAAATATAAATACTCTGATACACTATTGTTTGCTGTAATTATGGTTCGGGCGTGCCAGAGCCTTGTTAGGTAGACCCAAACTTAAAACACAAAATTTCCTAAACTCTTGTGTGAGTGATACACAAGGCTTTATGAAAATCTGACTTCTAACAGGTGATTGTGATGGCCAAGTAGCAAAGTACCCTTAGCCTGTAGTCCCTAGACAGTATTGAAGCATACAAGTCTAGCAAGTGATGAACAGTAGAGAAATTAAATAAAAATAGCATTTTTATTTAATTGTGGAAGAAAAGAAAAATTACAAGGATGTAATTAAAAGCTAAGAAAGCCTAAGAATGCATTGTAGAATGCTTTTTGGATGCGGTTGAATGCGGTTTGTCGAGATGACGCGGAGTCCTTTGCTTGAATGGCCTGCCTCTTATTTATAGCGGCCTTATACGATTTTTACTTGGACAAAAATTCCTTAACTTGCGCCCAAGCTGCTTAATTGATTGGCTGATTTGAAAAGATCCGTCTTCATCTCTGATTCTTACCTTATCCGTATTCTGATTGAATCAATCCCTTCAATTTAGGGAACAGACGCCTAATCCAGCTGGCCATGTATAGATCCTTTCCTAAACGGACTCTTGTTTCCAAAACTTCCAAAGATGACGACATCCTGCCAGCTGTAGATAGCACCGCCTTCACCTCAGAGTCAATCGGCCTCATCACTGATTCTCCTGGATGAATCGGGCTCTACCTGTTTCCATGCCCGATTACCTTTCTTTAACCGCCCATGGCCAATCGGACTATTACTTCCATCTTTCATTACGCGGTGTCCGATTGGACTTCCTGTTGCTTTATTCCACCATCGGCCTCTCAACATGCTAGGTTATGTTTCCCCAGAGCCTGATAATCCTCACCCATATTCAATCTTTCAACCGGGCTCTCCCAACGGCTATACTTGAGTCCGATGAGTCATTGATTGCTTAGCCCGGCCCCTCCTTCATTCAGCTCCACGCAACTCGGGCTCCAAAACCATTTGACGGTTTTTGGGTGCAAACAATTCCCCCCAAAAGGTCATATCAAACATCCCGCCTTGATTGATGTGACGTTTTGAATTTTAAAAATCGCCACGCGTCAAGCATGCATCAGCTGTCAGATTATGGAGAATCCCACCAGTCACTCCACATTTAATGCGTCATGATTATAGCATCTTGGTACTTAAGCAACAAGACTTTCAAAACCCTTCCCACATTTGCATTCTTACTCCCTTTCTACAATTCAAGGAACACAGAGCTTCTCTCTCTAGACTTTCATCTCTTTCGGCGAACTTTTCCCCTTGCAGACATGGCTCCTAAGACTGCTCCGGCCACCTCCAAAGGAAAGAAATCCTTCGCAGACGCTCCACCACCGCAAAATTGCTGCAGAGAGGTTAGGACCTTAGCCAAAGCTCATGCTGCTGACATCTCCACTGATTATCTCACCCCTTACAGCTCTTCTGATGGCTCTCCAGTAGCCCCAGGCCTGGGAGGGGCATTTCTTGGCCACCCTCAGGCGGCTTTTCTTCCATTTTTCCCTCCGGTAGAAAATGAAGCGTTCCTTCAAGTCCCTGTTCACTAGAACAAAGTCCAGAGTGCTAACCAACAAATTCGAGGACGGCCGACTCCCGCCGCAGACTGGGACAAATGGGTGACCAGGGTTTCAGCCTCTAAAGCCGGTGTCTGGAAGCAAACGGGTATTTATGATGCCATAATGTTCAGTCGGTCTAGAATAGAGATAAACCGACCTCTTCTACTTTCTACTCTATTATTCTGGTCCTCATATTGCAATGGCTTCCTATTCCGTTGCGGACCAATGGCTCCCACCGTCAAAGACATAAGCTATCTGCTCGGCCTTTACCCCCATGGACAAGAGATCATCCCCGGGCTTGACGTTGGAATGGCCAGCTTTGCCTACCCTCAACAAGAAATTATTAGGGACGGGGCCATTTCACACAGGCCGATTACAGCCTTTGGAGGCTTTCTCGCTACTTGCATCGGGGCAGACGAGATAGAGGTGTCCGATGCAGAACACACTGCCTTCCTCATCTACTGGCTCAACAAATATCTCTTCTGCTCGGCCAGCCAAGCCATTACTAAAGAATACACTACCTTGGCCTTGGCTCTTGCATCGGGGAAACCCCTGGCCATGGCTACGCTTGTTTGGGCGCACTTGGTCAGAGGCATAACAGATTTTGTCCACTCAGGCTTCTGAGCTGGTGGGATCCCGATATGGATTCTCCAACTGTGGCTACATTCTTACTTTCCGGAGTTGCAACCCACTATCCGTCAAGTAGGCAACGCTCCCATCTCTGCTGTCCAGTTCATGGACGTAACTCCTTCCGCACACTCCTTCGAGGAGTGTTTTACTTTCTTCTATGAAGGTTGCTCTGCCCGGGATACTAACCTCTTCACCCCTTTCTTCTCACTTCAATTCTCTTCTTTTCTTCAACTCTCTAACAACCCTTCTAACTGGGGATCGGGCACCCAGTCCACTTACAATGAAATCTTCTCTAACTACTTAGTGGCTAGAGACATTATTTTTAGCCCGAGCATTCTGTCTGCCAAATAATAAGTGCGGGGCCAAATATTACTTCGCTCCTCTATACGCCCGCCAATTCGGGCTTACACAACTCGTGCCCGTTCCCCCTGGCATTACTGTCAGTGTCGACTGGGTGGAACGCGGCCTCATTGTTAATGACGGGCAAGTAAAGAAAATAAAAGAAAGGTCGGACCGGCTCAAAGCGGCGTTCAACTTCACACCCTTCTCTGCCCGGCCCGTGGTGTCAGAAGAATTCACCCAGTGGTGGGGTGACCGGGCACGCAACATTTTCCAAGGCACTGCTGCTGAGGCCCTTGTGCCTTTTACTGCATCATCGGTCACGGAGGCCGATGCTCCTGTCCTGATGGCGGCTCCAGTCCGGCGCAAACAGGTAGCCAAGAGACCGGCCTACAAGCCAGCTTCGGGTAAGGGTCCTTCTCAGAAGAAACAAAAAACACCATCCGCCTCCACTCAGGTTAGATTTTGAACATCTTTTAAAAGCTAAGCCTGATTTTCCCTTCAGTATTAATCCTTCGATTCTATTTTGCAGCTTGCTGACGAAGACTCCGGAGAGGATCCGCTCCCAACTCCAACTCAGACTCTTCCTCCAACTCTCCCTGCATCACCAGCGTCTGCGACGGCCTATCTGGAATGGGTCGCGCGTAAGGGTGATGCCACTTTACATCGTGCCTCCTCTAACTCCTTCAAGTGGAGATGAAGACCTTGCTCATACCATCCAAGTTCCTGAGCAAGTCGTCCTTTCTTCCAATACTGAGGACATGGCCAATGCTGGAGTTACTACGGGTGTAGCTGGGGAAGAAGTGGATCAGGCTGTCTCTCCTGAAGTCGAAAATCTCCTTGGGCAAGGGGAACCTCCTGCAGCCACCGGGTCTTCCATTCCCTCAACAATTTAACCAGTAGTGGCCGAGGACAATCCTCCTGAAGAGTCTGCCATTGAGGCCGATGCTGATATTCCGGGAGCAGTCTCAGAGGCCGAAGTCTTACAAGTGACGGCGACCTCAATTAGTCCAGGGGTAGAAACCGGCCACGTTTCTTCCTCTTCGGTGTTGGCTCAATCTCCTTCTCAACCATCTCCTCAACCCAGTGAGGCCGATGTCCGCGAAGCGATCTCAGCCTCTCTTGATCCTTATTCCCAGGTATTGAAGTTTGAACTCTTTTCTTCTAACTTATAAAATTTTAAAACCCATTTTTGACTCTCTTGAACAGGCCGATCCCTCAGGTCCAGTGCCACCTTTTAACGACTTCTTCTCGGGCCTGGACCTATGAGCTTTTGACCTTGGCCCTCTGGAGCCCGAAGCTGTCTCACCTTCACGCCTTCAACAAGCCAAGGATCTACTCTTCGGGCTTGCTGACCAGGACCTTCCTAACCTTCCTGCTGCTGCTGATGTTGACGCAGCCCTGAACATCCTGATGGCCGATCCCTCACTTTCAGACGGGCAGCTATCCTTACTCCACGAGATGCAAGAAAGACTCCCCAGCGCCCGTCTTGTAGATCGATCGGCCTTGAAGATTCAGGCTGACGCAAAACATCACTTAAGCTCACGGCAGAAGGCACTAAAGTTTTTGGAAGGGGCCAAAGCTAAGTTTGAAGCGGGGAAGGCCTCTCGGGCTCAGGTACTGGCAAGGGACTCCTGGATGCAAAACTGTATTACTGTACTAAAAGCTCAGCTCACCCAATGCGAGGCCGATGTTATCACCAACAACGCCGCCCTTGGAAAAATTGATGAAGCACTTTCTTCACTCGGTGGCGATGCCCAAAAATGCAGTGATCAAATACAAGCCAGTGTCCCGATATCCCGGGCCTGGGCTCAAAAGTTAGAAAAAGCCAAACGGGATCGGTCTGGAGCCCTCAAGACCTGGGAGGACTTGAAGGCCAAGCTTAGGAATTTTAGAACGGCCTAGAGGCCGACTCCTATTTTGTACTGTATAAATTTTTTTTTTTTTTGTAAGTAAGCTGTGATTAGCCTATCAATGCAAAACGATTCCTTTTTAAATCACTCGGGCTCAGGCTCAGGCTCATAATTGATCAACTGATCATATTCCAACCCAGGATTTGGTTTATAGTTCAGGTCAATGGTTTCCCATAACGTAGGATAATAGGACTTTAAATACTGACCATTGATTAGCCGGACATGAACAGTTCCATCTAAATCACGCAGCCTGTAAGCACCACCCGTATTGACTTGATGGACAATGAACGGGCCTTCCCAATTGACCGAGCATTTTTCATAACGATTATCCTTGTCTCCAATAGGTAACACGGCCTTCCTTACCAAATCATCAGTACAAAAAGACTTCTCCTTCACCTTCTTGTTATAAGCTCGGGCTGCCCGTTGCTTCTGCACTCTTAATGAATCTAAGGCCGTGAGCCTCATTTCATCAAGCCCTTCTAATTCACCTATCATAGCCTCTGTGTACTCAGCGGGCTCTAGCTAATTCTGTAAAGCTCTTCTGGCCGATCAGACTGTCACTTCCATAGGTAACATAGCGTCATGCCCATAAGTCAACATGAATGGCGTGACCCCAGTACTTGACCTTTTAGATGTCCGATAGGCCCATAATGCTTCGGACAAGAGCTTGTCCCATTCCCTAGGATTCTCCACAATTATCTTTTCAGTGATAACCTTGAGGATCTTGTTAGTGGATTTTGCCTGACCGTTAGCCTGTGCATAATAGGGTGTAGAGTTGAGAATTTTGATCCCCCTACTTTCTGCAAAGGCCGACGTTTTCGTCCCTGTGAACACCGATCCTTGGTTAGCCGTGATTGTTTCCAGAAGGCCAAACCTATAGATAATGTGTTCTTCAATGAATTTTATGACAGTGGCCTGAGTCACCATTCTACAAGGTATGGCCTCAGCCCACTTAGTAAAGTAGTCCGTAGCCACTATGATGAAACAATGCTGGCCCGATGATGGCGGTAGGACTTTGCCAATTAAATCCATCGCCTATCCTCTAAACGGCCACGGTTTGATTATAGGTTGCAACTCTTTAGCCGGCACATGTTGGATCGGACCATGCTTTTGACAAGCCTGACATCCTTTAGCGTAACCGATACAATCCTTCAACATGCCGGGCCAATAATAATTGTATCTCCTTAGCAACCACTTCATCTTGGTGCCGGCCTGATGTGCCCCATAAATCCCTTCGTGTACCTCGGCCATAACCTGCATGGCCTGCTTCTTCCCTAGACACCTCAGGACCACGTTGTCGCCGATTGGTTTCTTGAATAATTCTCCATCAAGTACCACGAATCGGACAGCAAACAATCTGACTTTTCGCTCTACCCTTACATTCGGGTGATTCAGGTATTCAATGATGGGGATTCTCCAATCGTTATCCTCCATCAAGACCGAATTGGCAGTAGCATACCAACCTCTCTTTGCAACGGACGAGAGTGATCAGACATGAACAGTGATGAGTTAGTCTTCTGCGCTCTTCTGGGAAGATGAGCTTGATCCTATTTTTGCCAACTTATTGGCCTCAATATTCATGGTTCTTGGAATGTAGCTCACACTAATGTCATCAAATGCCTCCATGGGTTGAGTAGCCACGGCGTGGAACGGGTAGAGCTCCCAACTTCGTATCTGAAATTCTCCGGCAATTTGTCCAATCACCAGCCCTGAGTCTCCCTTTATGTGGACTGACGATGCCCCCATTTCAAGGAGTATCTCCAGTCCAATGATAAGTGCTTTATACTCGGCCTAATTATTAGTGCATTTGAAATTGAGCCGAAAAGACATTTTTGTCTTTTTGTATTTGGGTGACACAATCACCACTCCTGCCCCAACACCCTCTGCATTTTTAGAACCGTCAAAGATCAACGTCCATGGGACTAAGGACGTGCTCAGGACTTTGGGTGTTGAAGGCAGTTCTCCCAAATCAGTAGGATCTGGGTGATCAGCCAAGAAATTGGCTATAGCCTGGCCTTTAACCGATTGCTGCGATCGGTATTGGATGGCAAATTCCATTAAGGCCAGGGTCCATTTCCCAATTCGGCCTCTCATGATTGGTCTTGACAACATATATTTTATCACATCAGTTTGACATATTATGTAAGTTGAAACATGAAGCATATATGTTCTTAACCTTTGTGAAGAAAAATACAATGCCAAGCATAACTTCTCAATCGGCGCATAGCGTTGCTCGATTGGAGTCAAGATTCTACTTAAATAATAAACGGCCTGCTCATTGCCTTGCTCGTTATCTTGAGCTAACATACTTCCTATAGAGCAGTCAGAGGTCAATATATACAACTTTAAATACCTACCCTTCTTGGGTGGCATTAACACTGGAGGAGTTGACAGATATTGTTTGATTCCTTCAAAGGCTTGTTGATGGCTGTCTTCCCACTTGAAGTCTTCATCGGTCTTGATCTTCAATAGTGGGGTCCATACTTGGGTCTTCCCTGCGCAATTTGATATGAATCTTCTTAAGAAATTGATCTGCCAGAGCAATCTCTGAAGTTCTTTTTTATTAGCAGGTGGCTTTGCTGCCTGGATAGCCCGAGCCTTATTTCTGTCAATCTCTATCCCCCTTTGATGTACTAGGAAACCTAAGAAGTTTCCTACTGTAACACCGAAGGCACACTTGAGAGGATTCATCTTTAGCCCGTGAACCCGCATTCTTTCAAATGCTTTTTCCAAATCCCTCAAATGATCAACATTACCTCCTGACTTTACCACCACATCATCTATGTAAACCTCCATGAACTGTCCGATCATGTCATGGAAAATTGAATTCATTGCCCGTTGATACGTGGCTCCAGCGCTCTTTAGCCCGAAAGACATGACAACCCATTCAAAGGTTCCAATTATCCCCGGGCACCGAAAAGCAGTCTTCGGGACATCCTCTTTGGCTATGTAAATCTGGTTATATCCCGAGTGCCCATCCATAAATGACAAAATTTTGTGTTTAGCGGCCGAATCGATTAACTGATCGGCCATGGGCATGGGGTACTCATCTTTTGGGGTAGCTAAGTTTAAGTTTCTGAAATCAATACAGACCCTTAGCTTCCCATTCTTCTTCACCACTGGCACAACATTCGAGACCCATTCAACATATCGAGCTGTCCAAATGAAACCAGCGCCCAGTAGTCTCTCGATTTCCTCTTTCACCTTCAGTGTTACCTCTGGTGACATGCACCGAGGCAGCTGCTTGAATGGCCTGAACCCCAATTTAATTGGCTATCGGTGTTCCACCAGCTCCCTTGATAAACCAGGCATCTCGTCATATTCCCAGGCAAAACAATCCTTGTACTTGTGAAGGAGTGCCATCAACTCGGCCTGATACTGCGGATCCAGCATCTGACTTACATAGGTAGGTTTGTGCTCCCCTTCCTTGCCTAGGTTGACTTCCAGGAGAGGGTCTTGGACATCGGCCTTTAAATCATCAAGCTTCGCCGTGGCCATTTCCAACTCGTCCATTTGAATCTCCTCCTCCCTTGGCGCTTCCTCTTCGTAGATACAATCAGCCAAGTTGATCATTCCGTCACACGGGCCAATTTCCAATCTTCTGTCGGCCAGGTATGCACACCATCTGGCCTTGCTGGCCTTCAAGGCCAGTAGCTTCTGCTCTTCAATTATCGGAGTATTCATGGACATCTTCTTGTTCGATGATCTCAATCGGCCTTGATTCTTTTGTCCGACTGAGATTATGGAAATACGCTTTAATGTCCGACGAACTTCCTTTAAGGAAGGTCGCTAAATTCGGTCTTCCCATCTTGTTGCACCCCAGCAACTTAACTGGGCCGATGTCATCTTCATACAAGACAGCATCGGCCGTTTGCACACGTGCTACAAATGGCTTGGTGTCTGCTCCAACTACTTCTACCTTGTCACCTCTCCAGAAAATCAACAACTGATGGAGCGTGGAGGGAATACAATAATTTGGGTGTATCCAATCCCAGCCTAGTAAAGCATTATAGGCCGCTGAGGTTTCCACAATGAAAAAAGTAGTCATGACCGTTTTACTGCCAACGGTCAGTTCCAAGGGTAGGATACCCTTTGTTCTTGAAGGTGCCCCCGTGAAGCTCTGGACATTCATCTCGGTCAGAATTAGCTCCGACTCAGATTTCTGCAAGATCCTCAACATAATTTGAGGCATAATGTTGATAGTGGACCCCCCATCAACAAGAATCCTATTTATTGGGACGCCTTCAATGTGCCCTTTTACATACAAGGGCTTCAGATGTTGTGACATCTGGTATGTTGGTTTTTCAAACACCACTTTGACTGGTGCGGTCTTCAATCCTTCCTCAGTCTGATGTCCTTTCGGCCTTAAGATAGTGATCTTAGGCCGATCGGTCTGGCTATCGGTGGCGTCTACATTTTTGCTCGTGGTTTCCACCACTTTAGGCTTAACGGTCTCTCCGCCGTTCCAAAAAACTTCTTCTATCACAGCCGAATCTTTAGCTAGGCCTTCCACTACATCCCCTTCCATGGCCGATGGCTGGTCTGGCTTGGCCATAAAAGACATAGGTAATGTGAATACCATATAAGACGACAAGCCTAATGGAATAGTCCCGAATTGTATCGGCGAAAAACTTGAGTCCGACAGATCTCCATCGGACTCTACACTCATCTTGTCCGATGTAACCCCAACTTCCTGTGATTTTCCTTGTCGGACTCTTTCTTTTGGCTGGTCAGTAGCAATGTGCATCGCCCTAGTTGAGAGTCCTTGGTTATCGGACACCTTGGGCACTGTGGGTGGGGGAATGTTTCCAGCCCGATTCAGGCGTTCTCGCTCGGCCTGTCTCATTATCTGATATCTCCTTTTCTGGGACTTGCTATATTGTGGCCGTGCTGGGAATTTAGAATGCTCAGCTCTGTGCCACTTCTAATCTTCTACCCGAGGTGGTAACATCATTCTCGGGCTCCTTCCAGAGGTTGATGCTTGTATCTGAGGCCTTGGGATTGTCTGGGAATTTCTTGCCCCCAGCTGGCCGGATTCGCTTGGGCCGACTCGCTGCACAAATGGATGTTTTGCCCGCCACTCGGGCTTGGCCTGACTTTGCCATGGTATTGACAATCTCTCGTATACAGACTTTCTCGGGCTTGATTCCCGATATTCATGGCTTCTCGGCCTCTTGCTCGGGCTCGAGACTTCCTTCTTGACGTCAGCCTTACACCTCGGGCAAAGGCCTTGTTCGATTAATTCCAGCTGTCGGCGTAGATCAGCTATCAAATTGTCTGTGCTGGATCTAGCCATTTCTTCTTCGGCCTTGTCAGCTTCCTTCTTCCGCTCTAGATAGTTGGAGGTCATGTATCGTTACCTTCGGCCCTTCGGTAGCCGAAACATCGATTTGTTTTCCTTCCCTTTGTTTTGGCACAAGCTCTCCGTCGGACAAGTCTATCTTGGGTCTCGGCCTAGAAAGCTTGGTTAGGTCGGGCATAACCATGTTAGTACCAGTAATTTGTGGAAAAGGATTTGCATCAATCCCCATGGCTTTGTCCGAGAATTTGAAGACTCCCTTCTCCACGTTTTCCTGTATAAAATTGTGAAAAACAACACAATTGTTAGTAGAGTGCTTCCAAGAATTGTGCCATTTACAGTATTCTTTATTTTTCATGTCATCGGCCTTAGGGATCCGATGACCTTCACTTAGCTTGATCACTTTATCAGCCAACAAGGCATCGAATATTTGATCAGCCATAGTTATATCAAAAGTGTAGTTTTTCCCCGCCTCGAACGCCATTTTCTTCACAGTGGCGTTGTTGTTAACAGGCTTATTCAAGGCGTTGCATACGATTGGCCGTTTACAGATCAACTCGGCCATATCGCATTCTGTTTCAAGATCGCACTCTGCCAAGTGGACCTCGTAATTAGGGTCTTTGTAATATGTTCCCTTGGAGGAGTTATCTCCTCCTGCTCATCTAAGAGAATACGCTCGTAACGACCAGCCCTTGTAGCAAGCTCGAATAAGTCATGGAAGTCAGTTCCCTCAAACCTCTTGCGAAGTTCAAAGGACATGCCCCCCATGGCCATCTTTGCATACTCTTCCTCGGGCAAAACTGTCTTGCACCGATATTTTGCCTTTAGGAAATGGGCTATGTAGGTTTCCACGGTCTCCCCTACTAGTTGCATCATCCTAGACAAATCTTCCAGCGATGTCTCGGGCTCAGTCCTATAGAACTGGCCATGAAATAGCTCTTCCATTCCCTGCCAAGTTAACACCGAATTGGCTGGGAGGTTAACGTACCACAAAAATGCCATGCCCGTTAGCGAGTTTGGGAATAGTCTTAGCTTTAATGGGTCACTGTAACCCACATGGCCACATTGAACAATGAAACGGACAATGTGCTCGACTGAAGACTGCTCACTCTCTCCAGGAAATAGAGTGAAATTTGGTACTTTGTACCCCTGAGAAAATATGACTTGGTCAATCTCAAGGGGGTACGGTCGTCTGTACGTCGGCCTCTCTAGTCTTCTTATAAACGGGCCATACTCTTTGTGTATGGCCGCCACCAGCTCTTCCCTATTGATGGGTTGTGGAGCCAAGGGCTGAACGTTCCTCATCGGGGGTACCAACGGCGGCGGTTCGTGATGTTGATTATTATTGACCTGATGGGGCCAAAATCCACCGTTGTTCCTCTGCCCCCCATGTGTATTACCTAGGGGCTGTGTGTGGCCGACTGAACTTTCAGTATGGCCTATAGATCTACCAAAAACTAGTGTTGCTGATCCATTGGGATCGGTGACTACCACTCCGCTAGCCATACCGGTCTGTGACTCCGACTGCTTGCCTGAGCCATTACCATCCCTAAGATTCAGACAGACATAGGGCGGGTCTTTCGGCTTATCGGACCCAAGCAATGTACCCGAGCCCGATCCGTTGACTTATTCCCTGTTGCTTCCGGCCTTATAGGTTTCAACCAGCCTTCCGATTGCTTCCGTCAGGCGGTCCAATTTTATGTGGGTGGTCCTAGTTTCTAGGACCAGCTCAGCCTGACTTTTATGAACATCGGCCGTTTGATTCATGACCGATTTGAGATTGTCCAAAGATCCTATGGCCACATGGGCTCAACGTTAGCCCTCATGGCCTCTGAAATCGCCTCAAGGGTGACGCTGCCATCTTGTGGAGAATGGCCGGTGCTTTCCTCCACAGGTGGGTCCATGGGAGGATCGTCCTGGCCGTTCTTTGTCTGCTTATCTTTCTTCGGAGGCATGATTTGACACTGTTGGTCCCACCGGGTGTGCCAAATTGTTTGTTGTAATTATGGTTCGGGCGTGCCAGAGCCTTGTTAGGTAGACCCAAACTTAAAACACAAAATTTCCTAAACGCTTGTGTGAGTGATACACAAGGCTTTATGAAAATCTGACTTCTAACAGGTGATTGTGATGGACAAGTAGGAAAGTACCCTTAGCCTGTAGTCCCTAGACAGTATTGAAGCATACAAGTCTAGCAAGTGATGAACAGTAGAGAAATTAAATAAAAATAGCATTTTTATTTAATTGTGGAAGAAAAGAAAAATTACAAGGATGTAATTAAAAGCTAAGAAAGCCTAAGAACGCATTGTAGAATGCTTTTTGGATGCGGTTGAATGCGGTTTGTCGAGATGACGAGGAGTCCTTTGCTTGAATGGCCTGCCTCTTATTTATAGCGGCCTTATACAATTTTTACTTGGACAAAAATTCCTTAACTTGCGCCCAAGCTGCTTAATTGATTGGCTGATTTGAAAAGATTCGTCTTCATCTCTGATTCTTACCTTATCCGTATTCTGATTGAATCAATCCCTTCAATTTAGGGAACAAACGCCTAATCCAGCTGGCCATGTACAGATCCTTTCCTAAACGGACTCTTGTTTCCAAAACTTCCAAAGATGACGACATCCTGCCAGCTGTAGACAGCACCGCCTTCACCTCAGAGTTAATCGGCCTCATCACTGATTCTCCTGGATGAATCGGGCTCTACCTGTTTCCATGCCCGATTACCTTTCTTTAACCGCCCATGGCCAATCGGACTATTACTTCCATCTTTCATTACGCGGTGTCTGATTGGACTTCCTGTTGCTTTATTCCACCATCGGGCTCTCAACATGCTAGGTTATGTTTCCCCAGAGCCCGATAATCCTCACCCATATTCAATCTTTCAACCAGGCTCTCCCAACGGCTATACTTGAGTCCGATGAGTCATTGATTGCTTAGCCCGGCCCCTCCTTCATTCAGCTCCACGCAACTCGGGCTCCAAAACCATTTGACGATTTTTGGGTGCAAACAACTATGTCCTATACCAATTGTGTTTTAAGATATTAAGGAGTATTATAGTTGGGATCCTCCAAAGGAATGGACTCCAACTCAGGTTCAAATCCTTCTAAAAATGGTTTTAATCTATGCCCATTAACTTTACATGTATTTCCATCTTTAGGGTCCTCAATCTCGACAGTTCCATAAGGATAAACATTTTTAACTATGTACGGACCAGTCCATCGAGATTTCATTTTTTCTCTAAAAAGATGTAGTCTTGAGTCGTATAATAGAATTTTTTGTGCGGGGTAAAATCTTTTGCACAAAAGATTCTTATTATGATACATTTTAGTTCTTGCTTGATGAATTCGGGCATTATCATATGCGTCTTTACGAATTTCTTCAAGCTCACTTAATTGTAATTTTATTAAAATTCCTCCCCCTTCAATATTATAATTTGAAGTCCTAATAGCCCAATATGCCTTATGTTCTAATTCTACTGGTAGATGACAAGCTTTTCTATTGACAAGTCTATATGGAGACATTCCCAAATGAGTCTTATAAGTAGTTCTATATGCCCATAAAGCATCTGTTAATTTTGAAGACCAGTCTTTACTATTAGAATTCACAGTTTTTTTCAAGAATATGCTTAATTTGCCTATTAGCTAGTTCAGCTTGTCCATTTGTTTGTGGATAGTATGCAGTTGACACCTTATGGATCACTCCATATCTTTTCATTAATTTTTCAAATGGATTGTTACAGAAATGAGTTCTTTGATCACTTATTATTGCTTTTGGAGTTCCAAATCGAGAAAGTATATTATTTTTTAAAAATACAATAACTGTACGGTGATTATTATTTCTTGTAGGAATAGCTTCTACCTATTTTGAAACATATTCGACTGCTAATTAAATATATTCAAATTGGCAAGATGGAGGAAAAAGGTCCCATAAAGTCAATGCCCCAACAATCAAAGATTTCAATTGTAATTATAGGGGTCATTGGTATTTGATTTCTTTTTGTAATACTGCCCAACATTTGGCAGCAGTTACAAGCCTTATAGTATAAATATGAATCTTTAAATAGAGTTGGCCAATATAAACCACTTTGTAAAATTTTCATGGCAGTCACTCAAGATGAAAAATGTCCTCCACAAAAGGACGAATGACACATGAAGAGTACATTTTCGATTTCTTTATTAGGAACACATTTCCTAATTACCTGATCAACACAATATTTAAATAGATGTGGGTCATCAAAGTAGAAATGCCTAGCAATAGCTAGGAACCTCTTTTTATATGATGATGACCAATTGCTTGATATTTTTCCAGTTACTAAATAATTAACAATATCAGCATACCATGGCAGGGAAGTCATAGAAAATAACTGTTCATCAAGAAAAGAGTATGGAATAGGTAGGGGTTCACTAGTATTGTCTTCAAAAGTGAGGCGAGATAAATGATCAGCTACCTCATTTTCTACTCCTTTTTGTCTTTAATGATTAAATTAAATTTATGTAGTAGGAGCATTCACCTAATAAGCCTATGATTAGTGTCTTTCTTTGAAAGAAGATATTTTAGAGCTGAATGGTCCATAAAACAGACAATAGGGGAACCAATCAAGTATTGCCTAAATTTATTAAGGGCAAATACCACGGCTAGCAAATCTTTTTCAGTAGTAGAGTAGTTCATTTGAGCACTATCCAGAGTTCTACTGGCGTAGTATATAACTGATGCCTTTTATCCTTTCTTTGCCCTAGGACAGCTCCAATGGCAAAGTCGCTAGCATCACACATTAATTCAAATGGTAAGCTCCAATCAGGAGATTGCATAATTGGTGCAGTAGTGAGATGCTCTTTTAATTGCTCAAAAGAGTTTTGACGTTCTTTAGTCCATTCAAAAAGTGTCTTTGGCCAATAATTGACATAAAGGTAGGGGTGGGCATTCGGTCGGTTCGGTTCGGTTTGGCACTATTCGGTCCGGTTTGAGTTCGGTTCGGTTTGGAAGATTGTCAACTGTTAACTGACTGAAATTTAATTCGGTTGGTTCGGTTCGGTTAACTGAATTACAAATTCGGTTCGGTTTGGTTATTCGATTAACCGAAATGTAAAAAACCCAATTTTTATTTTAATTTTTTTTTTCATTTTTCACAACTTTTTTTTATGTTTTTTTTCCTTTTTATTTCATATTACAAAGAACGCATACTTTTCTTTGTTTTTAATTGTAAAAATACTTATATTTTATTATCTATAGTTATGTATAAGTATATTAATAATATAGAAAATGAAAATAAAAAATAAAATTTCGGTTTTCGGTTCGGTTCGGTTTTGCCTATAGGCAACTGATAACTGAACTGAAATTTTTAATTCGGTTCAGTTTTTAACCGAACTGAAATTTTTAACTGAAATAACCGAACTGAAATTGAAAATTCAGTTCGGTTTGTTCGGTTAACCGAACTGTTTGCCCACCCCTACATAAAGGTCTAGAACCAAACCAAACCAAGCCTTGTGTCCCAATCAATTGGGGTCGGCTGTATGAATCCTTTTTTTCCATTCTGCACGATCAAGAGCTATATGCTATTTTAAATTATATATATTCATATCTTGTTGCACTACATATTCCCAAGTCAGTCGAGGTCTACCAATTCGCTTGTTTCTCTGGCTAGTGATCTAATTGTAGTAACCGCTTCATCATACATATCTTTCACCACGTCAATATAACCCTTGGTCACTCCTTTCTTCTCTAGCACCCACCAAATTAAATCTCTAGGCACTCTATCATAAGCTTTCTCTAAATCAATAAAAACCATGTGTAGATCTTTTTTCTTCTCTCTAGAAATAGTACTAAAATTTTTTATGAATCGGCAATAGAAACCTGCATGTCCTAAGAATGAACGGATGTCTTTTACAGTCTTGGGAATAGGTAAATTAGCTATAAGATCTATTTTAGCTTTGTCTACCTGTATCCCATTGTAAAAAATAATGTGTCCTAAGACAATACCTTTAGTGACCATAAAATGACATTTTTTCCCAATTTAAAACTAAACTTTTTTCTTCACATCTTTGGAGAACTTTCTGAAGATTGCTAAAGCAATCATCATAGGATTTCCCAAAAATTGAAAAATCATCCATAAAGACTTCCAAATTCTTTTCTACCATATCACTGAAAATACTTAGCATACACCTTTGAAAAGTCGCAGGTGCGTTGCAAAGACCAAATGGCATTCGGCGATAGCCAAAAGTTCCAAATGGATATGTGAAAATAGTTTTTTCCTGATCTTCTGGTGAGATCTATTTGATTGTAACCACTATAACCATCTAGAAAACAGTAATACTTATGGCCTGCAATTCTTTCTAACATTTGATTCATAAAAGGTAAAGGAAATTGATCCTCACGGGTTACAACATTGAGTTTTCTATAGTCTATGCATACACGCCATCCAATAGTGACACGAGTGGCAATTAATTCTCCCTTTGAATTTGGAACAACTGTAATTCCTGTTTTCTTTAGATTGAATATATAATGCCCATATCGAATAGCTTGAGAACTTCCTTCTTGACTACTTCCTGCATAATAGGATTAAGTCTTCTTTACATTTCTCTTGAGGTTTAAACATTATCTTCAAGATATATATTGTGAGTGCATATTGAAGGGCTTATTCCTTTAAATCCGTTATACTCCAACTAATGGAACTTTTATACTTCTGAAGCATACTAATGAGTTTATTTTATTGACTAGAGTCTAGAAGAGATGATATTATTAAGGGATAAGTATTATTGCTACCAAGGAAAGCATATTTAAGCTCTTTAGGGGTTCTTTTAATTGTAACTATGGAGTTTGTAAATTAGATGGAAGTGTTAATGTAGTCTTTGGTGGTAAAGGTTCAAAATGTTTGGTCCACATTGCTTCTTGAATTATTTCTTCTGTTGAATTTTCATTAAAACATACTTGACTCATAAGATGTTTTTGTAGATTATTATTGTCTAGTTCTGAATAGAGTTATTAATAACAGCTTTTACTGGATCATTAAAACAAGTCAAGTTAAAATATTCTTGTTATAGAGATTCAATAGCATGAACTTCTTCAATATTCTCATCTTCTTCTTGATGTTGTGGATTAGAAAAAAACTTTAATATTTAAAGTCATATTTTCAAATACTACAGTCATCATACCACTGCGGATTCGAATAGTGGTGCAACTAGTATCCTCTGCACCTATATAAAAGAGGCTACACAATCCGAAGCCTCCAAGTTGTCATGATAGGCCATCCACCTCTAGTAAAAGAGATGGGTCTAGAATCACTATTAAGCTAAAACATAAGTAAGAGGCTAGGAGATAACTCTGGTTTTACCTAGTTTTTTTGCTACCTCTAGAGTCATTCACCGCACTAGACATATCTGGTGATGTTGGGATCATGCAAATTACTCCTATCGACGCAGCTAATGAAAGCCAGATGTACACGTAGGATCATTTTAAAGTCTGACCTGACTTTAAAATTATTGAATGTACTGAAAATAAATTTAAAAATAAACAATAAATAAATAAAAAGAAATGAGGGATGGGAAAACAAAATTTATTTGGGTATCAAAGGATCCAGTCCTCTTTCTCAACCAAAATTTTCTTTTGTTTTGATTTGAATTGTCTTTTGTAACAGTAGTAAACTTTAAAAGATGTGCTATTATGCGCAACTAAACCATGACATTTTTCTCTATAACAATTCAAACACCAACCTAACCTTTTAGCTTTCCTTTTGATGGCATAAAGGCTAGTGCCAGCAAAGGGTTTCTTCTGCTCAGAAACAAGTGAGTGACCCATTAACGTCTGGTCATCGATTATTGGATCCATTTTTTATACTCTCAGCCAACAAGAGAGGCCACTCCTTCCAACTATCAACTAAGATCTAATTAAAGAGAGCTTAGAGGGGGTGGGTGAGAATTTTATTTAAAAACTAAAAATATTTATATTAAGAAATATATACATTCAGAAACTAAAAAGAAAAAAGATACTTTTTTAGCACACAAAACTAGAAAGCTACATTTTTTTAACAAAGTTTAAGACAATGCATCATTACAACAATAATAATAAGAACAATTATGGTATGAACTTCAAAAATTATAAGAGCTCTGACTTCTGAGTCATTCATTTTTTTTTCTTTTTTTTAACAGAAAACTAGGAAAAATAATTATAATTATAATTATAATTTTTTTATTTTTATTTTTTAACAAGGGCAACGCAACACTAACATAGAAAGAACTCGTAGAATAACAAGATGAAGTTCAAAATTCATAAGACCAATAGCTAGCGCGTCGTCTATTTGTTTGTTTTTTTTTTTGTAAAGAAATGGAAAATATCACTTGTCTATTGGAAATCTAAGAACCTGGTAGGGCCGTTGATCGAGTGGTATTTCCATGCTTTTCTGGTGAGTGGGTACCTACAACTTATGTATTATATTTTTGTTAAATAATGGAAAAGAGAGAAAATAGAAATCTAAAAAAAAACACTAAAAAATTTAAGATTTAAGCCCAAATCGAAAAAAAAGAATAAAATCAAAATCAAGCCTTTCTCTGGATTATAGATCTTATCTTTAGTGATCGATAGAGTGGATCTTGATTTGGGATCGAGAAAATTAAAGAGAATGGAAAGAAAATGAGAGAATGAGAGATCGGGGGAGAGAGTTGTAGAGAGTGAGAACTTCCTTCTTAACTACTTCCTGTAGAATATGATTAAGTCTTCTTTGCATTTCTCTTGAGATTTTAGCATTATCTTCAAGATATATATAGTGAGTGCATATTGAAGGGCTTATTCCTTGTAAATCTGCTATACTCCAACCAATGGCACTTTTATGCTTCTGAAGTATACTAATGAGTTTATTTTCTTGACTGAAGTCTAGAAGAGATGATGTTATTACGGGATAAGTATTATTACTACCAAGAAAAGCATATTTAAGGTCTTTAGGGAGTTCTTTTAATTCCAACTGTGGAGTTTGTCATTAGATGGAAGTGTTAATGTAGTCTTTGGTGGTAAAGGTTCAAAATGTGTGGTCCACATTGCTTCTTGAATTACTTCTTCTGTTGAATCTTCATTAAAACATACTTGACTCATAAGATGTTTTTGTAGATTATTATTGTCTAGTTTCTGAATAGAGTTATTTAATAACAGATTCTACTAGATCATTATAACAGTCAAGTTAAAATATTCTCGTGATAGAGATTCAATAGCATGAACTTCTTCAATATTCTCATCTTCTTCTTGATATTGTGGATTAGAAAAAACTTTAATATTTAAAGTCATAATTCCAATTACTACAGTCATCATACCATTGCAGATTCGAATAGTGGCATCAATGGTAGCCAAGAAGGGCCTTCCAAAAATGACTGGTATTTGCACATTAGCATTTAAAACTGGTTCTGTATCAAGGATGACAAAATCTATTGGGAAAATTAATTTGTTAACTATGACGAGAACATCTTCCAAAATTCCTCGTGGGTATTTTGTAGATCTATCAGCATATTGGAATAACATGCGAGTAGGCTTTAGCTCACCTAATCCAAGCTGTTGATAAACGGAATAAGGAAGCAAGTTTACACTAGCTCCTAAGTCAAGGAGTGCGTGATTAATTTTGTGATTTTCAATAATACACGATATTGTTGGTGTACCCGGGTCTTTAAATTTTGCTGGTAAATTATGCTGTACGATGGAATTAATTTTTTCAATGAAGTCAGCGGAATACGCATCCTTTCTTACATTTTGCTTAAGTTTGACAGTACATAAATCTTTTAAAAATTTTGCATAAGCAGGTACTTGATTAATTGCATCTAAGAGATGAATATTAATATGCACTTGTTTAAATAATTCTAAATATTCCTGATTCTTAGCATTTTGGTGTTTTCGTAAACGTTGTGGATAAGGAATTTGAGGAGAATATTCAGGAGTTTCCTCTGTTTCTTTTTCTACTGGTAAATCAGATGTTTCATTTTCTTGAAAAATTTGTTGTTTTTCAAAGGTTTCAATTTCAACTTCATTAGTACTTTTATCTTTGTCTATTTCTTCCTCAATTTCTACCATATTATCATCTTTATTTGTATGCTCAATTTCTTCTAAAGAAGGTGAAATTTCTTGTCCAACAACCTTACCACTTCTTAGTACAGGTATAGCTTTTACTTGTTCATGTTGACCAGAAGTTGAGGGATCACCTTGTGGTTGTCCCCTTGGATTAGGTTGTGGTTGGCCAGGAAAAATGCCTTTTCCTTTAGAATCGTGTTGATTGTTAATCCTATCCACAAATGTTTGTAGTTTTCCCATGATTTATATTAACTGTTGCATCATAGACTGTAAAGGTTCCTCTTGTACTTTCTTGTGTGGAGGCACATAAAGATTATAATTTTGATGTGTATTAGGATATGTATTTTGTACTTGTTGAAATTGAGGTGGAGGAGCTAGGTAAATATGACTGATTATTTTGAGGAGGATGCTGTTGAGTTTGAAATTGTAAAATACCTTCTTTAGTATACATATGATTTGGAGGATTCCTCTAGTTAGACTGGTATGAATTACCATAGGAGTTTTGGGGACCCTTATAATTATTCACAGCATTTATCTCTGCAGGAGCAATTTCTTGAAAATTTGAACTATTAGGACATTCATTCGTAGGATGTCCTAACGTATGACAGTTATCACAAAGGTTTCTTTCTTCTTAGGTGGATTATTTTTTTTCTAGTGTAATAGCTTTCACTTTACGTGCTAATTTTTCATATTTTAGTGGTAATTCATCTTCTGATTGTAATTGGTATAAAGTTTTAGCTTTTTTCGTCCTTCCAATTTCTTCAGTTTTCTACTGGGAAGCATTTTCTGTAAGCCAATCAAAGTATGATTTCAGCCTCGTCAGCATTTTTACTCAAAAATTCTCCTTTACACATAGTTTCAACTAATTTCTTTGAATTTGGTTCTAATCTTTCATAAAAGAAATTAATTAAACACCATTTTTCAAATCCATGATGTGGACAAGCTAGTAGGAGATCTTTAAAATGTTCCCAAACTTCAGGAAATGGTTCCTTTTCTTTTTGAGTAAAAAATTTAATTTGACGCATCATGCTATTTAGGGGTGAAACGGTTCGGTTCGGCTCGGTTTTTTCGATTTTTTGGCACTAAAAAAACCGACCGACTATGCTCGGTTAGGGCGGTTTTGTCGGTTTTGCTCGATTTTTCTCGGTTCGGTTCGGTTTTTGGCTTATTGTATATTTGAAAAAACCGACCAAAAAGCCTTGATTTTTTCAGTTTGGTTTCGATTTTCGATTTTTGTCGGTTTGGTTTCACCCCTAATGCTATTAGTTAAATTTTTAGGATAAATTTTTTTTAGAAAGGCTTCATTCATATCATGCCATGAAGTTATAGATCCAGGATGAAGAGATAAAAGTCAAGTTTCAGCTTTATCTTTTAAAGAAAAAGGAAAAAGCTTAAGACAAATTATTTCAATAGGACAACTTTGATCAGAGAACGTACTACAAACTTCTTTAAATTCACGAATATGAAGATAAGCACGTTCTGGCCCCATTCCATGGAAAGTTGGTAAGAGTGGAATCATACCTTGTCTATTAGTTAAATAAATCACGTAAAGAACGTTGTTCACGTTCTAGTAAAATAAATTGTGGTATATTTTTCCCATGTTCACTATGAGCATCATCAGCTATTCCTTCTATGCCTTGAATTTCAACCATGATTCTAAGAAATTGTATACTAGATGAATCACTAGAAATATTAGAATTATGTGGTACTTGATATAGAGCTTCAGTAATATCTAAGAATATATGAAGTAAAAGAAGAAAACTAACTTTTAAAAATGTTATTATTATTATTAGCTAGGTAAAAAAAAAACTCTCTTTTTTTTAATATATTTTTATATTTTTATATATTATATTATATATATATATATATTTATAGAAGATAGGCTTATATATGTATAAATATATATGCTTTTTTTTAGAAGATGCACAAGTACATACTTATAAATTATATTTATAGAAATTTCACAAGGAAAAAATATATATAGTTTTTTTTTTAAATTTTTTTCTTATACATATTTTTTCTTTAAAAAAAAATTAGATTATTTATAAGGTAGAGTAAGTATATATATAGATATAAATATAGTGAGAGAAATAATTTTAAACCTAACTTTTTTATTCATATTTCTTTTTTAACCGTTCCCCGGCAATGGCGCCAAAAACTTGACGATATCCTATTGACGCATTTTCTTATCAACTCCCAAGTGTAGGTGATTGTACAAGTAATAAAGTTTTGGAAGACCAGGTCGAACCCACAGGGAACGGAAAATAATTTTATAAAGTTAGACAGTAACTATTTTGTCGCAAAAAAAGAAAAGAAAATAAAAGATGATGGATTTTTGAGGCTTTTACTAAACTACTAGTTTTTATATTTTTTGCAATAAAACTAATTAAAAGCCATTTTTTTAATAATAGTTTATGGTAAAGATTTTAACAGCGCAAAATAAATTAACTAAGATACTAGTAAGAAAATGAAGAAAAGTTAATAAAAGCTAGATTTTCATGACATAAACTTTTTGGATTTTATTATAGCGAAAGATAGAAATAATACAAATATTTAAGCAAAGTTATTACAAAGTTATTAAAAACAGGACATATTAATTAACTTGAGAGAAATGATTTAAAAGGAATTGGGAATATGCAAAACAGCACTAGATCACACAACTTTTGTGCATTTATAAAGAATTTGGCATTTCTAAATAGAGTGAATCTTTATTTGAAAGTAAACTTACACTAGTTGAGGTCATATCAGGTGTGTCAGGTTTGATGTGAAATGCTGTCGTTTGGTTTAAAGAAAAATAAAGAGACAATTGGGCAGTAGCCAGGTTCGAACCGTGACCCACCGCGGACGTGGGTTATTCGGCGCCCAGTCCCCACCACTCTGCCACTACACAATTGTCTATCCATTAATAGGTAGAAATATATATATATATATATACACATATTTGAAATATCAATTTTGTCAAATGAATTGTTTGAGTATGCTAGGTGTTTTTTTTATGACAAAAGGCATAGTTTGACAATCTACATAATTAGATTCTTATTTCAAATATGTAATATTTTGATGTCCAATATAGCCATAGTCTATAAACATGTTAAATGGTCATAAACTACAGATACATAAATATTTTTTGGCCATAAATGAAAAAATAACCCATCTAGATAAATTTACCCATTTAAAATTAGTGCACAAAAGCTGTGGTTCCTAAGTTTTTATTGCATATCCCCAACTAAAGTTTTAGCCTACCATTTTGGTATTGAAACTGTCTTCCAAATAAAATTTAAAGATAAATTAAATAGATGCACACAATCATCGTTCAATTAAAATTAAAGTAATAAAACTAAGGTAAGGGTGAAATATAATATTAATATACTGTTTCTTTACTTAACATGAGCTGGGATTGAATTTATGGAATCTGCAAAATAACAAAGTTTAGTACAACTAGGCTAATAAAATATAAATAAAATGGAAATACTAAATAAAAAATGAAATACTAAACCTTTGACTTTGGATTCTTGTGCGGTCACAGTGGTTGAACTTCAAGAATATAAGTAAGGCCAAACCAAATCCTAATCTAATTTGGGAGTAAAATATGGGTATAGGGTGCTTGGGACTTTAGTAGGTGATTATAAGAACTACGTGGCTAAGAAATCTGGCATTTACTTGCAAAATCTGTCTTCTAGTGAATGAAAATATTGCTATAAAAACTAAAAATTTGGGGTTTCAAACTATTTTAGGGGACAACTATAAGTACTACTAGACTAAAATATTAAATCTAAATTTTAATAGAAATATTTACTACTATAAATTGACAAAGGTTCTACAAGAAAACAAATATTTTAATTTAAGAAATACAATACCCAAAGTTTTGTTACATATTTTTGGAACATGAAATCATCAATTACATTAAAGTAAATTTTTACGACTACTAGAACTAGAAAAACAAAGAAAAACTAAAGTTTCCTACTTCTAGGAACAATATGAAGTGCCCACATGATAACCTCCCTAAACTATTCTCTCTATGATAGTGCGTAGTATAATTTCTCTTCGTGAATTGTGAATGTTGTTGGTCGTTGTTTCCTTCATTTTATAGACGAAATTCTGTGATGAATTCGTCACTGCGTTCATCACTTTGAACACAAGATTGGCAATTTTTTCTTCTTCTTCGTCCCTTTTTTCTTCTCTTCGTCTGACAGCCGTTTGAAAAACAAATCCTACACAGAGAGAGAGAGAGAGAGAGAGAGAGAGAGAGAGAAACGAATTGCATATAACATCACTGTCAAAGCTTTGATTTTAGGATAGTTTACATTTTTTTTACTTTATCTTTTTTTGATATTTGTTTACAGAATTTTGAGTTTTGACTAATATATGATAAATGCTTCAGTGTGGTTGGTACTTTTTTCCTTCCCTTTATTTCACTTCATTTTTACCTAAACATATAAAATGTGTAAAAAAACATAATTACACACATTTGAGTGACATCACCATTAAATTATATTAATTCAAATATACATGTAAAACTAGGGATTTGGGGGATTAAATGAGCACTATATCTATTACATTGGCACATGAATGTGCAATATTCAGTGTTTGTCAGTTTTTGATCGCGATTTTTTAGCAAAACTTCCGATTTTGACCTTGAAATGATTTTGCATTATTTGAAATCATTTTTTTTTTACAAAAACAAGCATTTTTTTCTTTTCCCTTTTTTATTGGGCAAAAATCGGGTCTCGATACCTGGAGTCTCTTCAAACTCACATATAGGTTTTTCTTCAAAACCCAGAGTCCTTTTAGACTCACGGATAGGATTTTCTTCCAAAACATAGAGTCTCTTCAAGCTCATGAATAGCATTTTCTTCAAAACCCGGAGTCTCTTCAGACTCATGGATATAATTTCTTCAAAACATGGAGTCTCTTCAGGCTCACGAATAGGATTTTCTTCAAAACTCGGAGTCTCTTTAAACTCACAGATAAGATTTCTTCAAAATACAGAATCTCTTCAAACTTACGAATATGATTTCTTCGAAAACCCCGAGTCTCTTCAGGCTTTCGGATAGGATTTTCTTCAAAATCTGGAGTCTCTGTAGGCTCACAAATATGATTTTCTTCAAAACTCGGAGTCTTTTCAGACTCACTGGTAGGATTTCTTCAAAACACATAATCTTCTTAGACTCATAGATAGGATTTATTCAAAACCTAGAGTCTATTCAGACTCATGGATAGGATTTCTTCAAAACCTAAAGTCTCTTCAGACTTACGAATATGATTTCTTCAAATCCCAGAGTCTTTTCAAACTCACGGATAGGATTTTCTTCAATACTATGAGTCTCTTCAGACTCACAGATAGGATTTTCTTCCGAAACCCAGAGTCTATTCAGGCTCACGAATAGGATTTTTTTCAAAGCCCGGAGTCTCTTCAGACTCACGGTTAGGATTTCTTCAAAACCCGGAGTTTTTCAGACTCACTGACAAACAATGAATATTGCATATTCATGTGCCAATATAATAGATATAGTGCTCATTTAATCCACCAAATCCCTAGTTTTACATGCATATTTGAATTAATATAATTTCTTGGTGTCACTTAAATATGCGTAATTATGTGCTTTTACATATTTGATATGTTTAGGTGAAAATGAGGTGAAATGATGCAATAAAGGGAAGGAAAGAAGTAACAACCACACTGTAGTATCTTCCATATGTTAGTCAAACGTGTAACAGTAAAATTTCAGGAAGAATCCAAAAAAAAAGTGGAAAAAGTTGTCAAGCTGACAACGATATGTACACATATGTATATAATCTGTCTCTTTCTCTTCTTCTTTTTTTTTCTCTCTTTCCCTATCTCTTTCAGTTTCTTTTTTTTTTCTTTCTTTGCAGGTCTGGTGTCAGAAGAAAAAGGAAAGTTGGGACGAAGCGAAGAAAAAAAATGGCAACGTTCATTTTCAACCCTGTTCACTGACGCTATCAAAGATGAACCTTCACTCAGCAATTCGTCTATAAATAACAACAAGAAGCCAAAACAAGGAAAGTTGGGAAAGACGAGGATGAAGGAACCACAAGAAAAAATGCACCTTCTCCTACATCTGTCTCACTTCACCATTAATCACATAAAAAAATCCACAAAAAAAAAAACCCAGTGTCTCTTCAGGCTCATGGATAGGATTTTTTTCAAAATCTGGTGTCTCTTTAGACTCACGAATAGGATTTCTTCAAAGCCTGGAGCCTTTTCAAACTTACGAATATGATTTCTTCAAAAACCTGGAGTCTCTTTAGGTTCACAGATTGGATTTTCTTCAAAACCCGGAGTGTCTACATACTCACGGATAGGATTTTTTCAATACCTGGAGTCTCTCTAGACTCACGGATAGGATTTTTTTCCAAAGCCCAGAGTCTCTTCAATCTCACGGATAGAATTTTCTTCAAAACCTGAAGTCACTTCAAACTCACGGGTACGATTTCTTCAAAACTTAAAGTCTCTTCAGACTCACCGATAGGAATTTTTTCAAAATCTGGAGTCTCTTCAGTCTCACAGAAAGGATTTCTTCAAAACACAGTCACAGACTCGTGAATACAATTTCTTCCAAAGCCCAGAGTCTCTTCAGGCTCACATATAGAATTTTCTTCAAATCCCAGAGTCTTTTCAAACTCACGGATAGGATTTTGTTCAATACCAGGAGTCTCTTCAAACTTACAGATAGGATTTTCTTCCAATACTCGGAGTCTCTTCTGGCTCACAGATATGGTTGTCTTCAAAACTTGGAGTCTCTTTAGACTCACGGATAAGATTTCTTCAAAACTCGGAGACTTTTTAGACTCAGGGATAGGATTTCTTCAAAACCCGGAGGTTCTTCAGACTTACAGATAGGATTTCTATCAAAACCCAGAGTCTTTTCAGACTCATGGATAAGATTTTCTTCAAAATCCAGAGTCTATTCAGACTCACGGATATAATTTCTTCAAAACCTAGAGTCTCTTCAGACTTACGAATATGATTTCTTCAAAACTCGGAGTCTTTTCAGACTCAGGGATAGAATTTCTTCAAAACCCGGAGGCTCTTCAAACTAATGGATATGATTTCTTTCAAGACCTGGAGTCTCTTCAGACTCACAAATAAAATTTTCTTCAAAACCCGGAGTCTCTTCAGACTCACAGATAGGATTTCTTCAAAATACAAAGTCTTTTTAGACTCACGGATAGGATTTCCTTCAGACTCACAGATATGATTTCTTCAAAACATGGAGTCTCTTCAGGCTCACGAATAGGATTTTCTTTAAAACTTGGTGTCTCTTCAAACTTACAGATAGGATTTCTTTAAAATACAGAGTCTCTTCAAACTCATGAATATGATTTCTTCCAAAACCCCGAGTCTCTTCAGGCTATCGGATAGGATTTTCTTCAAAATCCGGAGTCTCTTCATGCTCACGAATTGGATTTTCTTCAAAACTCAGAGTCTCTTCAGACTCACGGATAGGATTTCTTCAAAACACATAGTCTTCTCAGACTCACAGATAGGGTTTATTCAAAACCCAGAGTTTCTTCAGACACACGGAAAGAAAAGAGACATCCAAGCATTAATGCTTGGATGGTGATATTTTGTTTATGTAGTATTTTTTTTTTGTTTCCTCTCTCTCTCTCTCTCTCTCTCTCTCTCTCTCTCTCTCTCTCAGTATCTGCAGGTTTTCAACTAGTGTCAGACGAACGAAGAAAAAATGGGAGACGCGAGAAGAAAATTGGGACGACGCACTGCTTTCATCTCCTGTTCATGACGAATGGAATGACAAAATTTTATCATTCCTTCATCTATAAAAGAAGGCAGAGGAGAGGAAAACACAACAATCACAACACAGAGAAATCATACAATGCACCATCTTAGAGAGAATAGTTTAGAGAGGTTATCATGTGAGCACTTCATAGTGTCCTTAGGAGTAGGAAACTTTAGTTTTTCTTTGCTTTTTTCTAGTTATAGTAGTTGTAAAAATTTCCTTTTATGTAATTGATGATTTCATGTTAAAAAATATGTAACAAAACTTTGTGTACTGTTTAAATATTTGTTTTCTTGTACGATCTTTTCCAATTTGTAGTAGTAAAATATTCCTACTAAAATTTAGATTTAATATTTTTAGTTTAGTAGTACTTGTAGTTGTCCCCTAAAATAGTTTGAAACCCCAAATTTCCAGTTTTATAGCAATATTTCTATTCACTAGAAGACAAAATTTGCAAGTAACTGCCAGATTTCTTGACTACATAGTTGTTGTAATCACCTACCAAAGCTCCAAGCACACCCTCTCCATATCTCACTCCCAAATTGTAATAGGATTTGGCTTGATCTTGCTTGTGTTCTTGGAGTTCAACCACTGTGACCCCACAAGAATCCAAAGTCAAAGATTTAGTATTTTATTTTTGGTTCAGCATTTCCATTTATTTTTATTGTATTAGCTTAGTTGTACTAAACTTTGTTATTTTGCAGATTCCACAAATTCAACCCCAACTCATGTTAAGTGAAGTTTAGTTTTGCTTTTATTTTTTTTTTTCTCAAAATAATCCAACTTCCTATGAGCCAACATATGGGCCCATATATGTTTTTCAATGAGTACTAATTTTTATCTTCTTACGCAAGAGTCCAAAAGGGAAGTTAAAGACATTCAATATCTTTGGATTGTTGTATGACTATATAGATTAACTTATATTACAAATGAGTTAATACATATATTTCACTCTTAGTGTTATAACCTTAATTTTAATTGGATAGTTACTGTGTACATCAATTTAATCTTTCTTTAAAAGGTTATTTAGAAGACAGTTTCAATTCCAAAAATGTCAGGCTAAAACTTTAATTGGGGATATGCAATAAAAACATAGAAACCACAACTTTTGTGCACTAATCTTAAATGGGAAAATTTTTCTAGATGGGTTGTTTTTCCAATTATGGCCAAATATATCTAAGTATCTATAGTTTATGACCATTTAACATGTTTATAGACTATGGCTATATTGGACATCTAAAGATTACATATTTGAAATAAGAATATAATTATGTAGATTGTCATAAAAAAACACCTAGCATACTCAAACAATTCATTTGACAAAATTTATATTTCAAGTATGTGTGTATATGTATATATATTTCTATCCATTAATGGACATGCAATTGTGTAGTGACAGAGTGGTGGGGACTGAGCGCCGAATAACCCACGTCCGCGGCGGGTCACAGTTCGAACTTGGCTACTGTCCAATTGCCTCTTTATTTTTCTTTAAACCAAACGACATCGTTTCATATCAAACCTGACACACTTGATATGACCTCAACTAGTGTAAGTTTATTTTTAAATAAAGATTCACTCTGTTTAGAAATGCCAAATCCTTTACAAATACACAAAAGTTGTGTAATCTAGTGTTAGTTTGCATATTCCCAATTCCTTTTAATAATTTCTCCCAAATTAATTAATATTTCTTGCTTTTAAATAACTTAGATTAAATATTTGTATTATTTCTATCTTTCGCTATAATAATATCCAAAAAGTCATTTGATGTAAATTTAGCTTTTTTTTTTATTTTTCTTCCTTTTCTTACTAGTATCTTAGTTAATCTATTTTGCACTGTTAAAATCTTTACCATAAACAGTTACAAAAAAATAGCTTTTAATTAATTGCAAAATAAAAAATAAAAACTAGTTTAGTAAAAGCCTCAAAAATCCATCATCTTTTATTTTCTTTTTAGGAACAAAATAGTTAATGCCTATCTTTATAACTTTATTTTCCGTTCCCTGTGGGTTCGACCTGGTCTTCCAGAACTTTTTTACTTGTACGATCACCTACACTTGGTTGTTGATAAGGAAACGCATCAATAGGATGTCGATGCATTTTGGAATTAATATAATTTAATAATGATGTCACTCAAATGTGTGTAATTATGTGCTTTTACATATTTTATATGCTTAGGTAAAAATAAAGTTAAAATAATGCAACGAAAAGAAGGAAAAAAAAAGCAACGAGCACACGGGATTCTCTCCCATGTCCATTTGTGTTCATTGGAATTTACGTTGTCAAATGTATGGCCAATTATAAGTCTTAAAATCCAAAAGAAAAGAATATGAAGAAAAAAAACAAACTTGCATTTAATGCTTAGATAGTGATATCTATATGTATACATCTTTATGTAGGAAGTTTTAGGGAATCGTTCTTCTTCTTCTTCTTCTTATCCTATCTCTCTCTCTCTCTCTCTCTCTCTCTCTCTCTCTCTCTCTCTCTCTGTGTGTGTGTGTGTGTGTGTGTGCAGATTGATGGTATCAGAAGAAAAAATGGGCAAAGAAGAAAAAATGAGCAATCCTTCACTTTCATCCATGTTCATGATGATTACAATGACGAATTCTTCCCTCCTACAATCAGCAAGGCAGATGATTTTCGTCTATAAATACCAACCATTGGAAGAAGGAAAAATACACACAAGACGCAGCCACAGAGTGACACAAACACAGAGACACAAAAGAGAGAAAACCATAGGAAGAATTCCATAACCAAAGTTACCATGTAGAAATTTAAGCCTTTCTTTGTTTGATTGTGTTCTAAAAGTTGTAAAGATTTTCTTTTTCGTAATTGATGATTTTATGTTAAAAAATTTCTGTAATTATTTTCATCTACTGTGTGAAAAATTAGTTTTGAGTGTTACTAATGTTTTTTGTATAGTTAGTAGTTGTAGATGTTCCCTAAAATAGTTTGAAACCCAAAATTTATTAGGCCTGTGTTCACTCAACTCCCCCAAAGTTTGATTTGTTTCACTTAACCCCTCTTACTTAAAACTAAAGTGAATATGTTAATTTTTCTATCTAAATAGACAAAATGTGGACATAATGCAGGGAAAGTGAGTATGTCCCATCAATAAGCTTCACAAAATGACCTATTTGCCCCTATCTTTTGAGAACCCACCATTTGTATTGAGAAAATGGCAAATTACATTGACCTCCCTTGAGGTATATGACAATTATAGGGACCTCCCCTCTAGTTTAGAAAATAACACTCACCTTCCCTCTACCTACTTTTTGTGTATCAGATTATCTTCTCTCCTGTAGTACCTGTAAAATCCGTACCCCCTTTGTTAATGTAAATTCCTAATTTCTAAGTGTGACCCTGTATGTTAATATTCGTGGCCGCATATGTTGTTACTATAGAATATATCTTATATTCAATGTCGTGTTAGTTTTACGACTATGTTTATAATTATTATGGTACCAACATTATTATTTTAGACCCCCGTTTATTAATATATCGTATTTTAATAATTTTTTGTCTTTTCAAATTTATAATTATAGATTATATTAATATCGACGTTTCTAGTTTAGACCCATACTGTTAAATATAGACCCAGACCAACTTACATGTAGACCCGTAAAACCTGGTATTATCAGACTGTAGTACACCAACCCTCTCACCTTTATGTCACACTCACCCATCCACATCACCACTCCAACACTCAACCTTCACCTCATCCACTTACACACTCAACTATCACCTCACCATCACACCACCCCATTCCCCCTAATTAACCAACACACCCCTAAGACCCACCAGACACAACACATGTACACACCCACGTTTGTATATATGTATGTTGTGTATTATACTATATTATATATATATGTATGTACTGTGTGTGTATATTATATGATATAAATATGTGTGTGCTTGTGTGTTACTTATATATATATACTAACAGATAGAGAGAGGGAGAAGCTGGGAGATAGAGAATTAGAGAGAGAGAGGTTACGGGTTAAAGAGAGAGAAGAGAAAGAAAATAAAACCCCAAACACCCCTCTCACCTCACTGCCTCACCCCACAGCTCCAGTACCCTCTCTGCCCCTCATCCTCACTCACTGCCTCACCCCAGCAGACTCCACACACATGCACAAAACAGACCACAAGAGGAGGAGAGAGAGACGCCAAGCTAGAGAGAGAGAGAGAGACTGCACACATGCACAAAATAGACCACAAGAGGAAAACACAACAATCACAACACATACAGAGAAATCATACAACGCACCATCTTAGAGAGAAGAGTTTAGGGAGGTTATCATGTGAGTACTTCATAGTGTCCCTAGGAGTAGGAAACTTTAGTTTTTCTTTGCTTTTTCTAGTTACAGTAGTTGTAAAAATTTCCTTTTTATGTAATTGATGATTTCATGTTAAAAAATATGTAACAAACTTTGTGTACTGTTTAAATATTTGTTTCCTTGTACGACCTTTGCCAATTTGTAGTAATAAAATATTCCCACTAAAAATTAGATTTAATATTTTTAGTCTAGTAGTACTTGTAGTTGTCCCCTAAAATAGTTTGAAACCCCAAATTTCCAGTTTTTATAGCAATATTTCTATTCACTAGAAGACAAAATTTGCAAGTAAATGCTAGATTTCTTGACTACATAGTTGTTGTAATCACCTACAAAAGCCCCAAGCACACCCTCTCCATATCTCACTCCCAAATTAGATTAGAATTTGGCTTGACCTTGATTGTGTTCTTGGAGTTCAACCACTGTGACCCCACAAGAATCCAAAGTCAAAGGTTTAGTATTTTATTTTTGGTTCAGTATTTCCATTTATTTATATTGTATTAGCTTAGTTATACTAAACTTTGTTATTTTGCAGATTCAACAAATTCAACCCCAACTCATGTTAAGTGAAGTTTAGTTTTGCTTTCATTTTTTTTCTCAAAATAATCCAACTTCCTATGAGCCAACATATGGGCCCATATATGTTTTTCAATGAGTACTAATTTTTATCTTCCTACGCAAGAGTCCAAAAGGGAAGTTAAAGACATTCAATATCTTTGGATTGTTGTATGACTATATACATTAGTTTAATTGGACAGTTACTGTGTACATCAATTTAATCTTTCTTTAAAAGGTTATTTAGAAGACAGTTTCAATTCCAAAAATGGTAGGCTAAAACTTTAATTGGGGATATGCAATAAAAACATAGAAACCACAGCTTGTGTGCACTAATCTTAAATGGGAAAATTTATCTGGATGGGTTATTTTTCCATTTATGGCCAAATATATCTATGTATCTATAGTTTATGACTATTTAACATGTTTATATACTATGGCTATATTGGACATCAAAAGATTACATATTTGAAATAAGAATATAATTATGTGAATTGTCAAACTATGCCTTTTGTCATAAGAAAACACCTAGCATACTCAAACAATTCATTTGACAAAATATATATTTCAAATATGTGTATATATATTTCTATCCATTAATGGATAGGCAATTATGTAGTGGCAGAGTGGTGGGGACTGTGTAATGACCCTGGTGTTGTGGGCCGGCTACTGTAGGTGCCTTTGTGGCTGCAGTAAGTACTGGCAGGCTACATACTATGGGAAGTTCGTCCCACATCGCCTGGGTGTGGAAAAGTAATGTGTTATATATGTGTGGTTTCAAGTCTCCCTAGTAAGAGACCTTTTGGGTAGTGGCCCAAGAACAAATCTATGCGGGTTTGGGCCCAAAGCAGACAATATCTTATTGAGCAAAACTTGGGTCTGACAGAATGGTATCAAAGCTAGACCCAGCCAGATGTGTGCCAACGCGGACGTTGGGCCCTAAGGGGGGTGGAATGTAATGACCCTGGTGTTGTAGGCGGGCTGCTGTAGGTGCCTTTGTGGCTACAGTAAGTGCTGGTAGGCTACACACTATGGGAAGTTCGTCCCTCATCGCCTGGGTGTGGAAAATTAATGTGTTATATATGTGTGGTTTCAAGTCTCCCTAGTAAGAGGCCTTTTTGGTAGTGGCCCAAGAACAAATCCGTGCAGGTTTGGGCCCAAAGCAGACAATATCTTACTGAGTGAGACTTGGGTCGTGACAGACTGCGCGTCGAATAACCCACGTCCGCGGTGCGTCACGGTTCAAACCTGGTTACTGCCCAATTGCCTCTTTATTTTTCTTTAAACCAAACGACGTCGTTTCATATCAAACCTGACACACTTGATATGACCTCAACTAGTGTAAGTTTATTTTCAAATGAAGATTCACTCTGTTTAGAAATGTCAAATCGTTTACAAATGCACAAAAGTTGTGTGATCTAGTGTTGGTTTGTATTTTCCCAATTCCTTTAAATCATTTCTTCCAAATTAATTAATATTTTCTGCTTTTAGATAACTTAGATTAAATATTGGTATCATTTCCATCTTTCGCTATAATAAAATCCACAAAGTTTATCTCATGAAAATCTAGCTTTTATTTCTTTTTCTTCCTTTTCTTACTATTATCGTAGTTAATTTATTTTGCAATGTTAAAATATTTACCATAGACTGTTACAAAAAATAGCTTTTAGTTAGTTTTATTGCAAAAATATAAAAACTAGTAGTTTAGTAAAAAGCCCCAAAAATCCATCATCTTTTATTTTCTTTTTAGGGACAAAATAATTACTGCCTATCTTTATAACTTTATTTTCCGTTCCATGTGGGATCGACCTGGTCTTACCAGAACTTTATTACTTGTACGATCACCTACACTTGGGTGTTGATAAAAGAAAATGCGTCAATAGGATGTCGTCACTCACGGACGGGATTTTCTTCAAAACCTGGAGTCTCTTCTGACTCACGGATTGGATTTCTTCCAAAATCCAGAATGTCTTCAGGCTCATGAATAGGATTTTTTGCAAAACCTGGAGTCTCTTCAGACTCATGGATAGGTTTTTCTTCAAAACACGAATCATGTCAGTCTCATGGATAAGATTTTCTTCTGAAACCTGGAGTCTCTTCAGGCTCACAAATGAGATTTTCTTCAAGACCTAGTGTTGACACCCCATTTTTACCCAACCCAATCATTTCAAAATAAAGTGCTCATTGACACGAGCCTATCATTTTTTGAATCTGACCTTGAATAGAAAAGATATTGCAAGTCAAAGCTATGGGGTCAAAATGTCTACAATTTTGCATGCACCCTACCACACACGATTATTTCTCATCCACTTGCATTCACCTACCCAGGACTTTCAAAAACAAAAGTGGGTCTTGAATTCTCAGTTATGCGCCCATCATTATTCTGTCAAACACTGTTTGGATGGATTGGTGGTTTTGCTGTCCCACTTTATTTTACTTTCCTTGTGATCACATGCATGAGGGAATACGGTTTGCTGTTGAAACCCCATTTTTTCCAATAAAAAAAAGGAAAAAGAAAAAGATGTATTTGTTTTTGTCAAAAAAAAAAATGATTTCAAAGAGTGCAAAATCATTTCAAGGTAAAAATCAGACGTTTTGCAAAAAATCGTGAACAAAAACCAGCATAGCCATGCGGATTGTCCGCACCTAATAAATTCTCACCCTCCACAAACCCATGGGAGACACTCTCGGTGGAGTAAAAAAAAGCAAAGCAAAAAAGAAAAAAGCTGGTGTCTCTTCAGTCTCACGAATAAGATTTTCTTCAATATCTGGTGTCTCTTCAGACTCACGGATAGGATTACTTCAAAGCCTGGAATCTTTTCAAACTTACAAATATGATTTCTTCCAAAACCCGGAGTCTCTTCTGGTTCACAGATTGGATTTTCTTCAAAACTCGGAGTCTCTTTAGACTCATGAATAGGATTTTTTTTCAATACCCGGAGGCTCATCAGACTTACGGATAGGATTTTCTTCCAAAACCCAGAGTCTCTTCAATCTCACGGATATGATTTTCTTCAAAACCCAGAGTATCTTCAAACTCACGAATAGGACTTCTTCGAAACTCGGAGTCTGAAGAGACTCACTGATAGGATTTCTTCAAAACTCGGAGTCTCTTCAGACTCACAGATAGGATTTCTTCAAAACATAGAGTCACTTCAGACTCACAACTACGATTTCTTCCAAAACCCGGAGTTTCTTCAGGCTTATGGATAGAATTTTTTTCAAAATCCGGAGTCTCTTCAGACTCACGGATAGGATTTTCTTCAATACCAAGAGTCTCTTCAAACTCACAGATAGAATTTTCTTCAAAACCCAGAGTCTCTTTAGACTCACGGATATGATTTCTTCATAACTCATAGTCTTTTCAGACTCAGGGATAGGATTTCTTCAGAACACGGAGGCTCTTCAAACTCAAAGATTGAATTTTCTTCAAAACCCGGAGTCTCTTCAAACTTGCGGATAGGATTTTTTCAAAATTTGGAGTCTCTTTAGACTCATGACAAACAATGAATATTGTATATTAATGTGCCAATATAATAGATATAGTACTCATTTAAACCCCCAAATCCCTAGTTTTACATGCATATTTGAATTAATATAATTTAATGGTGATGTCACTCACATGCGTGTAATTATGTGTTTTTACATATTTTATATAATTAGGTAACAATGAAGTGAAATAAAGGGAAGGAAATAGTAGCAACCACACGATAGTATATCCCGTTTGTTAGTCAAAAGTTAAATAGTAAACAAACAGTAAAAATTGCTGTAAGATAAGAAGAATCCAAAAAAAAAAAAGAAAAAAGAAAACGTAAAGGGACATCCAAGCTTGAAACTTGGATGTTGATGTTGTTTTTATAGTATTTTTTTTTGTTTTTTCTCTCCCTCTCTCTCTCTCTCTCTCTCTCTCTCTCTCTCTCTCTCCTTTCAGCAGATTGTCAAAGACTGTTAGGGAAAATAAGAAAAATGGGACGAAAGTACAAAAATATTGCCAACCTCTGTTCAAAGTGATGAAAGCAATGATGTATTTCATCAAAACTGTGTCTATTGTAGATAATATGCACGCAAGCATACGAGTCGGGTATAGGTTCGTTACCTAGCGGAATGGCCCGACAGATCGCCGAATGCTGTTGTTACGAGCCCGGCGTCTTCACCCACGAACTGCTGCTCCATGTTGCCTCCGTGTACTCTCTTATGCATCGCCTAGGTCGTAGAGGACGCTTCTTGAGCCATCCCCATGACACTCACGCGCTAAATCCCAAGCTCCTTGGTGATTAGCTAGAGAGAGAAACCATGAGAGAGAGAGAGAGGAGAGAGAGAGACTAACATGAGGGAGAGAGGGGCTGCTGAGATTATAATATCTCCTTAGGTTTTTAATGTGATACTGTCATACCCGCTCCCGCGGCATGTAATTACATTATATTAGCATGCATGGTAGGCTTACTGTTGTGTTAATGAACACGTGTGAAGTGAGTGATGACTCACTAGTTGTTGGAGGGTGTCTTTTAAGAACCCAGTATTTGGCCTTGAAGGCAGTCCAGAAGGTGGGCATGTGAGAATTCCCTACGGTTGGAAAAATGAGTAATAACTCATGATTATGTGCTTAAATGTTTATTTAGGCATATGTGAATATAATTGATTATTATATTGTTGATAGCGACTCATCGGAGTCATTAGATGCCTGGTGAGGACGAAATTGAACACATTACATAGTTTGGTAAGCTAATTAGCAATTTCGTAAAAATTTGTAAAAACTTGCGTTTTAGCAACCAAACGGAACTTAGTCGGAAACCTTTATAATTTTGAGGTTTCACCTGTAGAGCTATGCATTAGCTGTGTAGAAAGTTTAAGAGACTGATTAGAAGTTTTGAAAACTCGTGGGGAGGTAAACACAATTTCCAAAAGTGTTGCCTATATATAGATAGTGATGACTTTCATAAATTTTTATAAAGTCTAACCTAAATTCAAGAAGAGGCCAAATGGAGGATTTCTTGGCTTAGAGCTTCAAGACTCGAATCGACGGAGTTCTACCCGTTTGTTTTTCATCAAATTCCGTATTTGAACTCTACGAGGTAAGGCCATCGTTTTGATACCTATTAGGCCTTGTTTGGTTAAGTTTTCCGAAAACTCATTTTATAGAATTTTCATACAAAGTTGATAATTGGACTTTTGATTAATAGGAATTGTATTAGAAGAATTACTGCACGTTCTTTGTGCTTGAGTTTTCCTTGGATCAGCGTTAAAGAGCATAAATCGGAGGTGAGTGATATTAATCTTGAGTTTTGGATGATTCTATGGTTTAATGCATTGATATGCTAGGAACCTTATATAGATAACATGTGTAGTTCATATTGGGCAAAACTAATGTGTAAAGTAGGCCCAAGGCATGTTGAAATGAAAAGCATGATGAGTTGCTAGTTGAGCATGTTTATGTGCCTATGTGGGTTAAAGGGGGATTTGTGCTAATTCACCGTGAGACGTCCTCTCGAAGGGGGAGGATTAGTAGTGACGACGGTCACTTGCCGAGAAAGGCATTAACGCGACATGTCGAAGGGGCATGGGTCGTGGTTGAGTCTTAAGACTTTGGATCGGTGAATGTGCACTTATTCCCTAGAGACCAATAGTTATGTGTTATAATGGATTGGAACATATTTGTCATCCGTATGCTTGATTCATATTATTCACTAAGCGTTAGCTTAAACAAATCTATATATGTGGTTATATAAATAACCATTCAGGTGCAAGGACTGGAGGGGAGAATCGCGGGTAATGAGGCGAGGAAGGACTGGAAGCTCCTAATGCTTATAGAACTTGTAGCACTTTTGTAATATGTGTTTAACTCTTGCCAGTTGTTTAACCGTGCAACTTGTATTAAGACTTGTTATTTATGCGAGTACGGCGCTTGGTTCACCTTAGGACCTTGGTTGCCAAGACGTGTGAAACTTGTAGTTTTGATACTTGTAATCCGGGACGGGTTTATGGTGGTTGTATAATGGATATATATATATATATATGTTTTGGTAGTTCTTTGAATGTTTAGCAAAGCTTTGAATTGTTTGGTTTTGAAAAGGTTTGGTGGAAATGGTTTTGTTTGGTTTGATTTAAAATGGATTGGGTTGGTTTCTTTGGGTGAAAGAGGTATTGATTTATTAACGGCGTTTGTCGCGGAAGCGCCGGGAATTAACGGCGTTAGTAGGAAGCGCCGATAATTAACGGCGTTTGCGGAAAAACGCCGGCAATTGTGAATACGGTCTTTTGGAGGTTTGGTTTCTGCACAGACCCCATTCGACCGGTCGAAATGCCCCTTGCCAGAAATTTCAAACTCCTACTTCCAATGTTCGGAACAACTTCTAATTAGGCATGGAGGTACCTTTGGGGACCCTTTGACCTATGAAACTGTTACTTTTGAAAACGAAACTCGTTAAGGCGTGTTTGGGCACGTGTTTAATATAACCTTTGAAAAACTATTTGGAAGTTGGTGGTTTTGGTGCAAAACTTTTATTAAGGACATTTTTGGAAACTCTAATCATTTTGGTAAGCCTTGATGGCGTGCCACGTGACCTAGATTCATATGTGTGGATCCGGGGCGTGACGTGTAGTGGTATCAAAGCAAAAGGTTATAGACCTTGAGCTATCGGTTTAGGTTTAGAGCCTTGGGGACGAGAGACGACGTCATGAGTTTGAACATTGATTAATGTGTGCAGAATTTGGATTATTGCATTATATTTGCATATGAATAATGGTTGTATGCATCGTACCTTACATGCATGTCACGCCCCGACGTAGCATAAATATGGAAAGCGTTTAATTTCCTTTATGGACCCGTAGGTCGCGACAGTTTGAAGGATCGATTCCGTCCCAAAAACTTCTAACAACATAAAACTATTAATCAGAGTAGGGCAAACAGGGCTCATAAAAATTTTTCTAACTTATTACAACTTATGGTACGGGGTTAACTAAGGCACAGACCGCCTTAAAATAAAACAATAACTTAAAGTCTATTACAGTCATCCTTATTACAAAACCAAATCATATCTTAAAGCACATAAACATAAAGCATATAAAAGTAAATTCTCTTCTCAGCAGTTGATCTCAATTAGCATAGTCATATGGTTCATCCTGATTATAACCTGCAAAGCCTGAACACGAATGTCCAGGACGCATCAACGCCGTCAGCTTCAAGAAGCTGGTGAGTATTAAAAACATAACTCTGAATGTAAAACATACTCATTTACCTTTTTCCCATTTCCATTTAAATACCACAAGTTTATATTTATGATAAAAAGCTCGTTTTAGAAAACAACCACAACATTATTTAAAAGATAATTTCACACATATGTGACCGTGTATGAGAACAATGCACCATCTCATCTATCCGACTCTTTTCTCTCGACAACACCCAACAACCCTCTATCCTACTCCTGGTATCTTTGAAATACTAAGATAGCCACACTTTAGCAACGGGGCGCCAGGGAGTGTCCAGTTTGCCTCACACTTTGGTCCGGGGTACCAGGGAGTGTCCAATGCCTCACACTTTGAATACCCTAACCGCCATGCAAATACCGGGGCAACCCCCACACAGGTATCCAGACTCGAGTCATTCAGGGAGTGTCTATAGGCCACACTTTAGCACTTCCATGGGTGCCAGTGAGTGTCCAAGTTCGGCTTCACACACTTTAACGCTTCCATGGGCGTCAGGGAGTGTCCATTTTTGCCACCTTCGCATTTCAAAGACACCCTCATCCTCTTTTTCAACTCCAACCACAATCACATCCACAACCACAACCATAACCACAGCCACAATTACAACCACAACCACAACCACAACCACAACTCAAACTCATACTCTTTCCACACAATCATTACTCTTTTCCACACTATCATTACTCTTTTACACACTACCAACACTCACCATGCATGTACAACTGACTCCACATGAATGTCATCAAACTTTAAACATAAAGGAATTCACAGAATTAAGAAATAATACGCGTACGGGGATTGAAAATTCGTAATTCATTGCCTTAATCATTTTAAACATAACTAATAGCATTCTAAAAAAACTGCTACTGAAATCCTCGTTTTCTGTCCAAACGGTGCAGAATCTGAGAAAATTGCATTAGACGAAAAGTGTGCAGAATCGAGTTTTGCTTGGGACAACGCGAGCAGAACCTTAAATTTCATTCGTTTTCCTAACAAAAATCTGAAAACAAAATTCTGCTACTGTTAAAATTAAAAGAGAAAATATTAGATTGAATTTCTAATATACTTTTTCTGCTACTGTAATCCTCATTTTCTGCCCAAACGGTGCAAAATCTGAGAAAATTGCATTAGACGAAAAGTGTGCAGAAACGAGTTTTACTTGGGACAACGCGGGCAGAACCTTAAATTTCATTCGTTTTCCTAACAAAAATCTGAAAACAAAATTCTGCTACTGTTAAAATTAACTACCTAAATCAGTAAATAAGGAATGAGTTACATTTGGAGTGAGTTAGTAATACTCACCGTGATGTAGATTGAAGAAGTTGTTGAGAAAGAAATACAAGAATTAAGAATCTCCAATTTCAAGCTTGGCTATGGAGGATTGAGCTCTTCAAATTCTGAAATTATTATCTCTCTATGTGACTCTCTCAAGCTCTCTATGTTAGGAATGTAGAATGTGTAGTGTGGTTGGGTGTATAAATACTCAAACTCCCACTTAGAAAACATTTGCCTAACATCCCACTCATTCTCCATTAATCTCCACTAATTACAAAGAAAGTGCAGCAATGATGTGTAAATATACACTTGCAATTCATAATGCTCCATTGATAATTGAAAGGGTAGGTGGAGTTGGTGTGGGTCAAGGTGTGTTTGGGAATCAAGCTTATGGCATTAGGACAACACACATACTACAAGCATTTGCCAAACAAGGCCTAAGGGAAAACTTTAGCAATAATAATTGGGTATAAAGAAATTTGTCCAATCAGTTACTCCCAAAATTCTGTGGAAGTTTAACACTGCGCGGACAGTTTTAAACCTAAACTAGTATTTTCGTGACACGGTGTTTATCACAAAAATACAGAAAATTCATTTTAATGTTAGAAATAGTTTTCTGATTTTATAAAAATACAGTTTGAGTTTTAAAAGAAATAATTCCACCGTTTTGAAATACAGATTTGAAATTTAACACAGGTATTGCCAGTTTTTATGAAAATTGCATTTTGACCCCAAAAGTAATTTCAATTATGAGATTAGTCAAGAAATAAATTTTTCACATAAGAATTGAAATTAGAATATAAACAGACAATGTATATTTAATTTTAAATATAATAATGCAATTTTTAAATATAATAATGCAGGAAAAATGCAGGTTATTACACCCTTCCTCCCTTAAACAGGATTTCGTCCCCGAAATCAAGACTAACTAGTCATGAAACAACTCCGGGTACTTCTTCCTCATATCAGCTTCTACTTCCCACGAGGCTTCATTCTCGTCATGGTGATTCCACTGAACCTTCACCAACGGGATATCCTTATTCCTTAACTTCTTGATACTCTGATCCAGAATCTTCACAGGTCTCTCCTTGTAAGAAACGTTATGACTCGTCTCAATGTCGTCATAACTAACCACGTGCGAGGGATCTCGTATGTATTTCCTCAACATACTCACGTGAAACACGTTGTGAACCCCGGACATCTTCGGTGGTAGTGCCAGTTGATAGGCCACTTTCCCGACACGTTCCAAAATCTCGAATGGTCCGATGAATCTCGGAGCTAGTTTCCCTCTTTTGAGACCAAAACGTACCACTCCTCGGGTCGGTGAAACCTTAAGGAGTACGTGATCTCCAACACTAAACTCCAGATCTTTTCGGCGTTGATCAGCATAACTCTTATATCTGCTCTGAGCGGTTCTCATCCTTTCCTTGACCAAGGAAATCTTCTCGTTGGTTACTCTAACCAAATCTGGTCCCAACAATTCTGTATCACCCACTTCTGCCCAACACAATGGAGAACGACACGGTCGTCCGTACAGTGCTTCGAACGGAGCCATACCGATACTCGCGTGATAACTATTGTTATAGGCAAATTCGACCAAAGGCAAGTGTGTCTCCCAAGATTCTTCAAAATCGATCACACAAGCCCTAAGCATATCCTCCATGATCTGGTTAACACGCTCAGTTTGTCCATCTGTCTGAGGGTGAAAAGCAGTGCTCATCTTGAGCGAAGTTCCCATAGCTTCTTGCAGACTTTCCCAAAATCCAGAAGTAAAACGTGCGTCACGGTCTGACACAATCGACACAGGTGCACCGTGAAGTCGCACAACTTGTTGTATGTACTTCCGGCTCATCTTTTCCACCGGGTATGTCATACTATAAGCGATAAAATGAGCTGACTTCGTCAATCGATCCACAATTACCCAAATAGCGTCATGATTCTGCTGCGACCGGGGCAATCCTACTACAAAATCCATCGTAATGTGCTCCCACTTCCAACCAGGAATAGGTAGCGGTTGCAACAATCCTGACGGTCTCTGATGTTCGGCCTTGACTTGCTGACACGTCAAACACTTGGATACAAACTCGGCCACATCCTTCTTCATGCCTTCCCACCAAAAATTTCTCTTCAAATCTTTATACATCTTTGTCCCTCCCGGGTGAACTGTATATCTTGACTTATGTGCTTCTCCCAGGATATCCTTTCTAAGCTCTCCAACATCCGGCACACATAATCTATTCCTGCACCGATACCCTCCATCGACTCCCACTTTCCATTCTGTCGGGTCCTTCTCTGACATCTTCGCAAACCATGATTGAAACTTCTCATCTTCTTTCTGAGCTCCAATAATGCGGTCAATGAGAACAGGCTGTAGGATAAGACATCCGAAAAGTTGTCCTTTTCCTCTTTCAGCACTCTGTACATCGAACTCCGCCAACGTCTCCAATGCTCGCCATTCTCTAACCATTAAGGAGGCGATCGTCTCACGAGTCTGCCGACTCAAAGCATCAGCGACCACATTAGCTTTACCAGGGTGGTATTCCAACGTGAAGTCGTAATCTTTGATCAACTCCATCCATCTGCGTTGCCTCATGTTCAACTCTTTCTGTGTGAACAAATACTTCAGACTCTTGTGATCAGAGAACAAAACAAACTTCTCACCGTAGAGATAATGTCTCCAAATCTTGAGTGCAAATACCACTGCTGCCAACTCCAAATCATGAATAGGATAGTTCAACTCATTCGGCTTCAGCTGTCTAGATCCATAGGCTATAACTCTACCATCTTGCATAAGTACACACCCTAGTCCTTGATATGATGCGTCACTAAAGATAGTGAACTTCTCATCAGGCTTGGGTATTGCTAGTACTGGTGCGGTAGTGAGTCTCTCTTTCAACTCTAGAAAGGCTCGCTCATGCTTCTCTGTCCACTCGAACTTCAAATTCTTCTTCGTCAATCCAGTCAATGGTGCGGCTATTTTAGAGAATCCCTCAACAAATCTCCTGTAATAGCCTGCGAGTCCAAGAAAACTCCGAACTTCTGTAGGTTGCTTGGCCTAACCCAGTTGGATACAGCATCGGTCTTGGACGAATCCACAGAAATTCCTTGAGATGACACCTTGTGTCCCAAAAATTTCACTTCTTGTAACCAGAACTCACACTTACTGAACTTGGCATACAAGTGGTGGTCCTTAAGCGTCTGCATCACAATACGTAGATGTTGCTCGTGTTCTTCTCCTGACTTAGAATAGATCAAAATATCATCAATAAAGACGATGACAAACTGATCTAAATAAGGCTTGAACACTCTATTCATTAAATCCATAAACACTGCCGGGGCGTTCGTCATTCCAAACGGCATCACCAGAAATTCATAATGACCATATCGGGTTCTGAAAGCAGTCTTAGGTATGTCTTCCTTCCGTACCCTCAACTGATGATATCCCGACCTAAGGTCTATCTTGGAAAATGTCGTAGCTCCTTGAAGTTGATCAAATAAATCGTCGATCCGAGGCAAGGGATATTTGTTCTTGATTGTCACTCGATTCAATTCTCTGTAGTCGATACACAGCCTGAGCGTCCCGTCCTTCTTCTTCACAAATAACACCGGTGCTCCCCAAGGCGATGTACTTGGACGTACAAAACCTAGGTTCTCGAGCTCTTGAACTTGTCCCTTCAATTCTAGTAGTTCTGTGGGGGCCATTCTGTAGGGAACCTTGGTAATCGGTACGGTACCCGGTATAAGCTCAATACAGAACTCTATACTTCTCTCGGGCGGTAATCCAGAAATGTCTTGAAATACTTCTTCGAAGTCCTTGACTACAGGTATAGATGATGCTGTCACCTCTGTACTGACGACTTCAATGTTGGCTAAACATCTGGTGAGGAACATATCTCCCGAAGTGTTACATTGAAAATCAAAGGGTTGATTCTCATTGTCGGAGAATGTAATTCTCTTCCTCGCACAATCCAACTTCACTTGATTCTGAGACAGCCAATCCATTCCTAGGATTATGTCGAACTCCTTCATCGATAGAACAATCAACCTCGCAGGGATTTCTCGGTCTCCTAATCTTAAGGGACAATCCTTGCACACATGTCCTAAACTGACCGCAGCTCCTATTGGTGATGTAGCCTTCAAAGCTTTCTCTAAGCGATGAGGTAAGATACCCAATCTCCGAATCGTATTAACAGATATGAATGATAGAGCAGCACCCGTATCAAATAATACTCTAACATGGGAGTTAAATAGAGTCAATGTACCTTCTACTGCTTGCTGATCAGGTTGAGCTTCTCCATGATCTCCTTCTTCATATACAGCTCCATCATAACCAGCGGCATCAGGAATAACAGCATTCAAGCGGGTCTGACCCTGTTGCCCATAAGTCGCTTGCTTAGGAGCAGTGCAGAACCTGCTGATGTGACCTGGTTCACCACAGTTGAAGCAGACTATTCCTGGCTGAGCAGCACGCCTTGGTGCCTTGCAGTCCCGAGCCACATGTCCAGGGTTGCCACAGTTGAAGCACTTTACGCCACTACTTCCTTCTCCTACTCGGGGTTGAGTCGGATAGGTAATAGCTTGTGCCTTCTTGCTTCCGTCAAAGTTCCTCTTCTGCCCTTGGGTACGATTCATTGGTGGTCTATTCCCAAAATTACCCCTCTGAGGCGGTCGGAATTCAAATTGTTTGCGATATACTCGAGCATCTTCTTCCAGATCGGTAGCCAGGCCGACTAGTCCTTCAAACGTCTTGTCTAGATGGCCGAGAGTCAGGCGACGAATCTGCGGTGCCAACCCTTGGTTATACTTCTGGATCTTCTTCTCCTCAGTATCAACCATGTGCGGGGCAAACCGTGACAGCCTCTCGAACTGTGTGGTATACTCTTGCACCGTCTTGGTTCCTTGCGTCAGATCCATAAATTCCTTCTCTCTTCTGTGCCTCTCCGTAGCCGGGAAGTACTTCTCCAGGAATCTCCCTTTGAACGCCGTCCACGTCATCCCCATAGCAGCGGTGTTTCCGATAGTGGCTATGACCGAGTCCCACCAATCTGCAGCGGCGTCGGTTAGTTGAAAAGTAGCCAATCTCCTTTTGTCCATCTCGTTGCATTGGACAGCTTCAAACATGCGGTCCATCTGTCTTAACCATTGTTCTGCCTTCCAGGGATCCGTGGTACCCGCAAATTGCTCGGGTCTGAGCGCACGGAATCTCTCCAGCAGCTTATCTCCCGTCTGACGGTCTCGTTGGTTTTCATTCGCATTACTAACCCTCTCGAGACGTCTGATAAAAGCTTCAAATATTCCCGTGGGGTCGGCAGCCTCGGGCGCTCCTTCAATCAGATTTCTGTTCCTCCTTGGTCTTCCAGCCATTCTATGCATGATAGGGGTAGTAGAATGAGAAACATGTATGCAACAGTACTATGACGAAAATTTCAAAGAAGTATTTATCACTATATCACATACTCGTATTATCACATAAGCATACAATAAAATATATATTAAGTACATATAACACGTATTCGAACTAGGGCTGTCTAATAGCAAAGAGGTTGTATTCTTATCCTCTAGACTCTGGGTTGTGGGCCATACTGACTGTGCCGAGATTTGACTCAGGAAGTTGGTCAGTGCCTAAGCTATTAATGAGGGCTATGGTATGCTTTAACTCCTTAGAAACTCGGCTACTATATGTCTGTAGGGGCATCATAAGATATGGTTATCTCGGCTAATCCTAAATGGATATGTCTGAAGGTATATGGAAATTGCTATCATTCTTGTCGATGTGACAAGACAAACGGGTAATCATTTCTATGATAAAACCAACTTAGAATTTTAGTTTCTGAACTAAGGGTAATCCGTACTAAACTAACACTAGAACTTGGTTGTATAGCTTAGTAAAACTTAAGGGTAACCTATGTCACTAATCTATGGCGTGAATAACTGAGCCTGGTTAATCTAAGAAAACCTATGGCTCTGATACCACCAAATCCTGTCACGCCCCGACGTAGCATAAATATGGAAAGCGTTTAATTTCCTTTATGGACCCGTAGGTCGCGACAGTTTGAAGGATCGATTCCGTCCCAAAAACTTCTAACAACATAAAACTATTAATCAGAGTAGGGCAAACAGGGCTCATAAAAATTTTTCTAACTTATTACAACTTATGGTACGGGGTTAACTAAGGCACAGACCGCCTTAAAATAAAACAATAACTTAAAGTCTATTACAGTCATCCTTATTACAAAACCAAATCATATCTTAAAGCACATAAACATAAAGCATATAAAAGTAAATTCTCTTCTCAGCAGTTGATCTCAATTAGCATAGTCATATGGTTCATCCTGATTATAACCTGCAAAGCCTGAACACGAATGTCCAGGACGCATCAACGCCGTCAGCTTCAAGAAGCTGGTGAGTATTAAAAACATAACTCTGAATGTAAAACATACTCATTTACCTTTTTCCCATTTCCATTTAAATACCACAAGTTTATATTTATGATAAAAAGCTCGTTTTAGAAAACAACCACAACATTATTTAAAAGATAATTTCACACATATGTGACCGTGTATGAGAACAATGCACCATCTCATCTATCCGACTCTTTTCTCTCGACAACACCCAACAACCCTCTATCCTACTCCTGGTATCTTTGAAATACTAAGATAGCCACACTTTAGCAACGGGGCGCCAGGGAGTGTCCAGTTTGCCTCACACTTTGGTCCGGGGTACCAGGGAGTGTCCAATGCCTCACACTTTGAATACCCTAACCGCCATGCAAATACCGGGGCAACCCCCACACAGGTATCCAGACTCGAGTCATTCAGGGAGTGTCTATAGGCCACACTTTAGCACTTCCATGGGTGCCAGTGAGTGTCCAAGTTCGGCTTCACACACTTTAACGCTTCCATGGGCGTCAGGGAGTGTCCATTTTTGCCACCTTCGCATTTCAAAGACACCCTCATCCTCTTTTTCAACTCCAACCACAATCACATCCACAACCACAACCATAACCACAGCCACAATTACAACCACAACCACAACCACAACCACAACTCAAACTCATACTCTTTCCACACAATCATTACTCTTTTCCACACTATCATTACTCTTTTACACACTACCAACACTCACCATGCATGTACAACTGACTCCACATGAATGTCATCAAACTTTAAACATAAAGGAATTCACAGAATTAAGAAATAATACGCGTACGGGGATTGAAAATTCGTAATTCATTGCCTTAATCATTTTAAACATAACTAATAGCATTCTAAAAAAACTGCTACTGAAATCCTCGTTTTCTGTCCAAACGGTGCAGAATCTGAGAAAATTGCATTAGACGAAAAGTGTGCAGAATCGAGTTTTGCTTGGGACAACGCGAGCAGAACCTTAAATTTCATTCGTTTTCCTAACAAAAATCTGAAAACAAAATTCTGCTACTGTTAAAATTAAAAGAGAAAATATTAGATTGAATTTCTAATATACTTTTTCTGCTACTGTAATCCTCATTTTCTGCCCAAACGGTGCAAAATCTGAGAAAATTGCATTAGACGAAAAGTGTGCAGAAACGAGTTTTACTTGGGACAACGCGGGCAGAACCTTAAATTTCATTCGTTTTCCTAACAAAAATCTGAAAACAAAATTCTGCTACTGTTAAAATTAACTACCTAAATCAGTAAATAAGGAATGAGTTACATTTGGAGTGAGTTAGTAATACTCACCGTGATGTAGATTGAAGAAGTTGTTGAGAAAGAAATACAAGAATTAAGAATCTCCAATTTCAAGCTTGGCTATGGAGGATTGAGCTCTTCAAATTCTGAAATTATTATCTCTCTATGTGACTCTCTCAAGCTCTCTATGTTAGGAATGTAGAATGTGTAGTGTGGTTGGGTGTATAAATACTCAAACTCCCACTTAGAAAACATTTGCCTAACATCCCACTCATTCTCCATTAATCTCCACTAATTACAAAGAAAGTGCAGCAATGATGTGTAAATATACACTTGCAATTCATAATGCTCCATTGATAATTGAAAGGGTAGGTGGAGTTGGTGTGGGTCAAGGTGTGTTTGGGAATCAAGCTTATGGCATTAGGACAACACACATACTACAAGCATTTGCCAAACAAGGCCTAAGGGAAAACTTTAGCAATAATAATTGGGTATAAAGAAATTTGTCCAATCAGTTACTCCCAAAATTCTGTGGAAGTTTAACACTGCGCGGACAGTTTTAAACCTAAACTAGTATTTTCGTGACACGGTGTTTATCACAAAAATACAGAAAATTCATTTTAATGTTAGAAATAGTTTTCTGATTTTATAAAAATACAGTTTGAGTTTTAAAAGAAATAATTCCACCGTTTTGAAATACAGATTTGAAATTTAACACAGGTATTGCCAGTTTTTATGAAAATTGCATTTTGACCCCAAAAGTAATTTCAATTATGAGATTAGTCAAGAAATAAATTTTTCACATAAGAATTGAAATTAGAATATAAACAGACAATGTATATTTAATTTTAAATATAATAATGCAATTTTTAAATATAATAATGCAGGAAAAATGCAGGTTATTACAATGCATACTTTGAGGTATATGTCATGACATGCATGATAGCATTATGTGATGGTTATCAGGAATAAGTGGTGGAAAGTATGGATATAAATAATGACAATGCAACGAATGCAAGAATGGATCGAATAGAGGCCGCTATTGAGGGGTTTATTAGAGCAGTGGATGACAGAGTGCCACCAAGGGGAATAGAGCTGGAAAATCAAAATTTGGCACCAAGGGCTGGGCAATCAATTGCCGAAAAGTTTGCAAAGAAGAATCCGACCATATTCACTGGGGGGATCGGATCCTGATGTGGCAGACTTTTGGAAAATGGATATGGAACGTATATTCCATAACCTGGCATGCACCGATAGAGAGAAAATAGACAATGCCACTGATACTTTAAAAGAGGGAGCTCAGAATTGGTGGGTTGGTATCCTCGCTAGTAGAGCACCGACTACTTGGGCAGGTTTCATAGAAGAATTTGACAAGCGATACTTTCCGGATTCAGTAAAGACCCAAAAGAAGCGAGAGTTCATGAACTTGAAACAAGGGGATATGACGGTAAATGAGTACGCGACTGCATTTAATGGGTTGGCTCAATTTGCACCGGGTATAGTTTTGGAAGAGGTGGATAGAGCCAGACAGTTCGAAGAAGGTCTGAGGGAAAATATCCATAGTCGCGTGGATACATTTCGTCTCCCAACATTTGCTGAAGTTCTCGATGTCGCCCTTATCGCGGAAAGAGATATTGGGAACTATAAGCTTAGCCAACAAGGGAAGAGGAAGAATGAGAATCAAGGGAGGAATCAGAGTAACTTTAAGAAATCCTATTCAAGGGCACCTGGGGTTGGTTCAGGAAATCAAGGGGGGAGTTCATTCTCCGGAGGAGATAAACCGGTGTGTACTATTTGTGGCCGTAGACATTGGGGTGTTTGTTTTATGGCAAATATGATTTGTCATATTTGTAACCAACCGGGACATGTTGCCAAGAATTGTACACAGACAAGAACCCAAAGTACGAACGTGGATATGAGGGGTAAATGTTATGAATGTGGTATGCTGGGTCATCGAGAGAGGGATTGCCCGAACAAGCGACAACGTGGGGCCGGTTCTATGGCTTCTAGTGGAACGAGAACAGTGCAACAACCAGACAAAGGAAAGAAGGAACAAAGGGAGGCGCGGGCATTTAACCTTTTGCCAGGAGAGACGGCCAACGCGGACTCTGTGGTGTCAGGTACACTACTTATTTGCTCACGCCCTGCACGTATACTTATGGATTCAGGATCCACGCACTCATTTGTGTCACATGAATTTGCTAAGTGCTTGGATGTGATGTCAGAACCATTGGGATTTGATTTGTCCGTTTCAATTCCGTTAGGAAATCCTATAATAAGTTCATTGGTATATAAAGCATGTGACATCAACGTAAATAAAAAGACCTTAGTTGTTGATTTGGTACCATTAACCATTCATCACTTTGATGTAATTTTGGGAATGGATTGGCTATCAGCGAATTGTGCTTCAATTGATTGTGTAAGAAAAAGAGTTGTATTTCAAATGCCAGATCAGGAAGAGTTTTATTTCCATGGGGTGGGGATCACGTCACCACCGCATATTGTATCGGCTGCACGAGCTTGTCGACTAGTGAGGAAGGGTTGTCAAGGATTCTTATGTAGTATTCTTGATACAAGAGTCACCGGATCGGGGATTGAAAATATTTCAATAGTGAGAGAATTTCCTGATGTGTTTCCTGAGGAGTTACCTGATACTCTAGTTGAAAGGGAGATTGAATTTACCATTGATACGATACCTGAAGCACAACCGATATCAAAGGCACCATACCGAATGGCACCAGTGGAATTGAAGGAACTGAAAATCCAACTACAAGAGCTACTTGATAAAGGGTTTATACAACCAAGTGTCTCACCATGGGGAGCACCGGTATTGTTTGTTAAGAAGAAAGACGGGACAATGCGAATGTGCATAGATTATAGAGAGTTGAACAAGTTGACGATCAAGAACAAATATCCACTACCACGTATTGATGACTTGTTTGATCAACTACAAGGGGCCCATGTATTTTCAAAGATTGACTTGAGATCGGGGTATCACCAATTGAAAGTCAAGGTGGAGGATGTTGAGAAGACAGCGTTTCGGACTCGATATGGCCATTATGAGTTTTTGGTCATGCCATTTGGAGTAACAAATGCACCAGCGACGTTTATGGATTTGATGAATAGGGTATTCAAGGAATATCTGGATGAGTTTGTGATTGTGTTCATAGATGATATCTTGGTGTATTCCAAAAATGTTGAAGAACATGAAAGGCACTTACGATTGGTCTTACAACGACTGCGAGAGAGAAGATTATATGGGAAATTGAAGAAGTGTGAGTTTTGGTTGACTGAGATAGCTTTCTTGGGGCATGTAATTTCTGAAGATGGAGTTTCAGTGGACCCGCAGAAGATTGAGGCTATAGCTAATTGGTCAAAACCAACAAATGTATCAGAAATTCGAAGTTTCTTGGGATTGGCAGGTTATTATAGAAGGTTTGTGGAAAATTTCTCCAGGATAGCGATGCCAATGACTCAACTGATGAGAAAGAACGCAGTATTTAATTGGGACTCGGAATGTGACAAGAGTTTTAAAGAGCTGAAGACTCGACTTATGTCAGCACCGATCTTGACGATTCCGTCTGGTACAGGGGGGTTTGTAATCTATAGTGATGCTTCACATAAAGGATTGGGATGTGTCCTGATGCAGAACGACAAGGTGATAGCTTATGGCTCACGTCAGTTAAAGGTACATGAAGTGAATTATCCGACTCATGATCTTGAGTTAGCAGCGGTGATCTTTGCATTGAAGATCTGGCGGCACTATCTTTACGGGGAAAAGTGTGATATCTACACAGATCACAAGAGCCTGAAGTACTTGTTTACACAGAAAGAACTGAATATGAGGCAGAGGTGATGGTTAGAATTGATGAAAGACTACGACTTGTCGATTCACTATCATCCTGGGAAAGCAAATGTAGTTGCTGACGCGTTAAGTAGGAAGTCCACTAATAATTTGGCCTATGATTTGACTTCGCAGAAACAACTCGTTGGTGAAATGGAAAAGTTAGAACTTGAGGTGATTTCAACAACTGAGGGAGGTTTTCTAGCAGCTATTGTCGCACAACCGACATTGATAGATGAGATAAAGATGAAACAACTTCAAGACCCAGTTTTAAAGAAGATTTGCGATGAAATACCGCTAGATAAACAGCCAGAGTTTACGTTAGTGGATAATATTCTGAAATTCAATAATCGGGTATGTGTACCTAATGTGGATGGAATTAAGGAGTTAATACTTGAAGAATCTCATAATACCAAATGTACAGTTCATCCAGGTAGTACCAAGATGTATCGAGATTTGCGAGAGGTATATTGGTGGTCTGGAATGAAAAGAGAGGTAGCTGAGTACGTGGCCAAATGTTTGGTTTGTCAGCAAGTCAAAGCGGAACATCAAAGGCCTGCAGGGTTATTGCAACCTTTGGATGTACCAGAATGGAAATGGGAAAAGATAACCATGGATTTTGTATCGGGTTTTCCAAGGTCTTCAAGATCGAACGACAGTGTTTGGGTAATTGTAGATCGATTGACTAAGTCTGCACATTTCTTGCCGATTAAGACAAAGGAACCGATGAAACTCGCGGAGTTGTATGTTAAAGAGATTGTGAGGCTACATGGAGCGCCAGTATCTATAGTTTCAGACAGGGATAGTAGCTTCTTATCTAGATTCTGGAGAGGACTACAAGTAGCTATGGGTACAAAGTTAAACTTTAGTACATCTTTTCACCCACAGACGGATGGGCAGTCCGAGCGTGTGATTCAAATATTAGAGGACATGCTTCGACTATGTGTTTTAGATTTTAAGGGTGACTGGGAAAAATATATACCATTGATTGAATTTGCCTACAATAACAGTTTTCAGTCTAGTATTGGGATGGCACCATATGAGGCACTATATGGGCGTAAGTGTCGATCACCGATTTGTTGGACTGAGGTAGGGGAACGAAGGCTAGAAGGACCTGAGATGGTTCAGTTGGCAGCGGATAAGGTAAAGGTAATACAACAACGGTTGAAAACGGCTCAGAGTCGTTACAAAAGCTATGCGGATATGGGGCGAAGGCCACTAGAATTCGAAGTAGGTGACCGTGTGTTCTTGAAGGTTTCACCTTCCAAGGGGATTACGAGGTTTGGAAAGCGAGGGAAGTTGAATCCTAGATACGTTGGACCATTTGAGATTATTGGAAAAGTGGGGCCAGTAGCTTATCGACTAGAGTTACCACGGGAGTTGGCTAATGTACACGATGTATTTCATGTGTCGATGTTGAGAAGAGTTATATCTGATTTAAGTCATGTGATTACTCCAGAGCCATTGGAAGTCAGAGAAGACTTAACGTATGTTGAACGTCCAGTGAGAATCCTAGATAGAAAGGATAAAATATTACAAAACAAGACGGTTCCATTGGTAATGGTCTTGTGGCGAAATCACTCAGTGGAAGAAGCCACGTGGGAAAGAGAGGATGAGATGTAGGCAAAGTATCCATTTCTATTTGAAGCATGAGGTACTGAAAGTTTGGGGACAAACTTCCTTTAAGGGGGAGAGGATGTCATACCCGCTCCCGCGGCATGTAATTACATTATATTAGCATGCATGGTAGGCTTACTGTTGTGTTAATGAACACGTGTGAAGTGAGTGATGACTCACTAGTTGTTGGAGGGTGTCTTTTAAGAACCCAGTATTTGGCCTTGAAGGCAGTCCAGAAGGTGGGCATGTGAGAATTCCCTATGGTTGGGAAAATGAGTAATAACTCATGATTATGTGCTTAAATGTTTATTTAGGCATATGTGAATATAATTGATTATTATATTGTTGATAGCGACTCATCGGAGTCATTAGATGCCTGGTGAGGACAAAATTGAACACGTTACATAATTTGGTAAGCTAATTAGCAATTTCGTAAAAATTTGTAGAAACTTGCGTTTTAGCAACCAAACGGAACTTAGTCGGAAACCTTTATAATTTTGAGGTTTCACCTGTAGAGCTATGCATTAACTGTGTAGAAAGTTTAAGAGACTGATTAGAAGTTTTGAAAACTCGTGGGGAGGTAAACATAATTTCCAAAAGTGTTGCCTATATATAGATAGTGATGACTTTCATAAATTTTTTTAAAGTCTAACCTAAATTCAAGAAGAGGCCAAATGGAGGATTTCTTGGCTTAGAGCTTCAAGACTCGAATCGACGGAGTTCTACCCGTTTGTTTTTCATCAAATTCCGTATTTGAACTCTACGAGGTAAGGCCATCGTTTTGATACCTATTAGGCCTTGTTTGGTTAAGTTTTCCGAAAACTCATTTTATAGAATTTTCATACAAAGTTGATAATTGGACTTTTGATTAATAGGAATTGTATTAGAAGAATTACTGCACGTTCTTTGTGCTTGAGTTTTCCTTGGATCAGCGTTAAAGAGCATAAATCGGAGGTGAGTGATATTAATCTTGAGTTTTGGATGATTCTATGGTTTAATGCATTGATATGCTAGGAACCTTATATAGATAACATGTGTAGTTCATATTGGGCAAAACTAATGTGTAAAGTAGGCCCAAGGCATGTTGAAATGAAAAGCATGATGAGTTGCTAGTTGAGCATGTTTATGTGCCTATGTGGGTTAAAGGGGGATTTGTGCTAATTCACCGTGAGACGTCCTCTCGAAGGGGGAGGATTAGTAGTGACGACGGTCACTTGCCGAGAAAGGCATTAACGCGACATGTCGAAGGGGCATGGGTCGTGGTTGAGTCTTAAGACTTTGGATCGGTGAATGTGCACTTATTCCCTAGAGACCAATAGTTATGTGTTATAATGGATTGGAACATATTTGTCATCCGTATGCTTGATTCATATTATTCACTAAGCGTTAGCTTAAACAAATCTATATATGTGGTTATATAAATAACCATTCAGGTGCAAGGACTGGAGGGGAGAATCGCGGGTAATGAGGCGAGGAAGGACTGGAAGCTCCTAATGCTTATAGAACTTGTAGCACTTTTGTAATATGTGTTTAACTCTTGCCAGTTGTTTAACCGTGCAACTTGTATTAAGACTTGCTATTTATGTGAGTACGGCGCTTGGTTCACCTTAGGACCTTGGTTGCCAAGACGTGTGAAACTTGTAGTTTTGATACTTGTAATCCGGGACGGGTTTATGGTGGTTGTATAATGGATATATATATATATATATATATGTTTTGGTAGTTCTTTGAATGTTTAGCAAAGCTTTGAATTGTTTGGTTTTGAAAAGGTTTGGTGGAAATGGTTTTGTTTGGTTTGATTTAAAATGGATTGGGTTGGTTTCTTTGGGTGAAAGAGGTATTGATTTATTAACGGCGTTTGTCGCGGAAACGCCGGGAATTAACGGCGTTAGTAGGAAGCGCTGGTAATTAACGGCGTTTGCGGAAAAACGCCGGCAATTGTGAATACGGTCTTTTGGAGGTTTGGTTTCTGCACAGACCCCATTCGACCGGTCGAACGGGGCAATTCGACCGGTCGAAATGCCCCCTGCCAGAAATTTCAAACTCCTACTTCCAACGTTCGGAACAACTTCTAATTAGGCATGGAGGTACCTTTGGGGACCCTTTGACCTATGAAACTGTTACTTTTGAAAACGAAACTCGTTAAGGCGTGTTTGGGCACGTGTTTAATATAACCTTTGAAAAACTATTTGGAAGTTGGTGGTTTTGGTGCAAAACCTTTATTAAGGACATTTTTGGAAACTCTAATCATTTTGGTAAGCCTTGATGGCGTGCCACGTGACCTAGATTCATATGTGTGGATCCGAGGCGTGACAGATACATATTCATATATATATATATAAGCACATGATAAACCTACTAGGCTTGGGACTCCAAAAGCCCGTTATTTGGTGTCCAAGCCAAGCCTCTTTGGACCCAGTCCAATTTCATGTGGGTGCCCATATGGCCCGACCACAATATTTGTTACGTCTCCCACTCACCCACATAGGGTTGGTACTAAAAACCAATCTCTCAACACAACTGAACTTCTCAACTCTTCATATAGGGAAATAGAACGTGCGACCTTATGAAAAGAAAGTACAGCGACAGGAGTGTAATGCCAAATCATCACCATAACCAGCAAGACACATCACTCGAAAGCTTCTCGTGTATGCCTTAGACGATTCAACCACACCGGACACAGCATTCTCAATCCCTCGGTGAAAAAAATTGCTACACCACCTCAATGTAATGTACTCATGACATATCAGTAACAAATTACGATTGTCACAGGCTTGCTAATGAGTCACAAAAACATGGTGTGTTATTGAATGGTCTTCCCTTAGCCCACATGTCAATCCGACTAACTTGACCGCTTGCCCAGACACGCCCCATAAAACAAAATTATCTCGTCGTCCTAGGATAGCATGCTAAAGTAGCTGTCATCATGCGTCCTCTTCATGAAATAGTCTCAAGTCGTGAAGGCAACCAGTTTGTAGGATAACCAATGTCTTGGATATGCTACATGGCTCACACAGCAATGAAGAGGAATCCATTCACTGCTCCACAATCGATCCCAAAAGCACATACAGTATGAAATGTATGTTATGGCGTTCTTCCATAAAAATGGGCATGTCACTCTGTGTTTGGAAAACAATTAACGCCATATGAACATTTGTCTAGACATTACACAAAACGTCTAACCAGAGTTTTCCAACACAGTCACCACTCCTGGCGCCCAACTGAAAACTCACATTTGGCTATAAATAGACTACATAGAATTGTGGGATATCTCTATGTTCGACCAAGTATAAGGTCTCATCTTAGATCCATCTAAGGCGACATATAAAAATAATAGGGTTTGTATCTAGCTCGCTGTTCTTATACTATGTAGATATAAGTGTTCAAGCTCGCTTTCTAAGCGTTATGGATACACATGTCCTAACTAGCTATCTAAGCGCCATGAACACATATGTCTCATCTTGCTCGCCATCTAAGCGCCATGGACACCCATGTCCTAGTTCGCTATCTCGGTGCCAAGGTGAATCACCCATGTGAGCAGGTCGATTCAAGCCCGGTGACATATAAGAAATGTGCATTCATTCCATTCATATAACAAACATATATGTATGGAAACCAATTAGTTTATTATTAACTGATAATAATACTTGAATAATAATGTTAATACCACAATAAAATGTCTAAGCACATCAAATCCCCCAATGGAGATGTGCCTTAAGACAACTTCCCTTTGCGTAAACCACATCTCAAATGTGACTCGTGCTAGAATGGTTTTGAAATCTTTTGCATATGCTCAGGCTTACGTGCTATCACCTTTGATGAGCATAATCTCATCACTATGAGATAAAGAGCCTAGCCACTGCAAAAACTCTTCAACCAAAACAGCTTCTCTAACAGCTACAGAGCACACCACATATTATGCTTCCATCGTGGAGAGCATAAGGCAAGGTCCACAGTACTCCTGCAAACATATCGCAAGATACTCTTCACTACACTCTAGTGACAGGACCATGGTTGCTACGGCAATGACTAATTAAACCAACCGCATAGCAGACATCTGACCGAGTACACACATTAGCATACTTCAGATTCCCTATTGCGGACGCATATGACAAACTGGGTACATTTGTTTCCTCTTCTCATTTATTCTTAAGACATTGATCTAAGGTCGAGGTGAGTCCCCAAAAAATAGGATGTCTATGGGTTTTCAGTTTTTCATGTAAAAACGTTCAAGAACCTACATCTTGTAAGTCCTTTGAGACAAACAGAGGAGCTTCTGAGAACAATATCTCACAGTCTAAACTTCCAACACATAGTTGGAATCACCCATGTCCTCAATCTCAAACTGAGAAGACAACCACTCTCAAGTGACGACAATGGAACTCATCTCATCCCCAGCTTTCAGGATGTCATCAACATATAAAGAATTAGAACACTTTTCTTGGACCGTTTAATGTACACAACTTGTACCACTGCCTAGCCGATTGCTAGCTTGAGATAAAAAACAGATCATTTGAGACGGTATACTTTTGCGCTCATTCCCTTTGGTCACGAAACTAATGGGATGATCCATATTTATCTCATCGTCTTGTTCTCCATTGAGAAAAGAACAGTTTAAACATCCAACTAAAAAGGTTCAAAAACTAAATATGCGACAATTGCTAGGATAAGGCGAATAGAGTCAGATCTCACCCGTTGGGAGAACATGTTTCCATGGTCTATACCCTCTCTGGGTACAAACTATCGCCATAAGGTATGCCTAATACTTGTTAATTAAACCATATGCCTTGCGTTAGATTTTGAAAACATACTTGTCTCCAATAGTCTTACGCACAGGCGAAATGTCAACTAATTCCCAGACTTTATTTACTTCCATAGAGCTCTTATCATCTGGCATAGCAACTATCCACTCAGCTTCAGCAGACGAAGAAAAATGCTTCAACAAAAGAAGTAGGCGCATCCTCATCCACTTGTGCACACATTTGCACACATATGAAAATGTCTTCTTCAATTTCAAAACAACGATAGGGAACTTTTTCCTCATCACCATATAGTGTACTACTTGAGAATCTTGAGTGCCTAAGTGGTGCACTCCCACTATCTAGTACACTCCCACTAGCGTCTAGCGGTGTACTCTTACTCGGGTGGAGACTAGTACCATTTTACAGCGATTATTGGATGTAGATTCTCAATCTCCCCACCCTCGCTTAAAGATGGTATGTTGTCTTCAACATCCTCCAACTCATAGAGGTCAAGATATTTCTTAGTAATAAAAATCTAGGGAAGTCATTCTCAATATTAAGTGGCACCATTTTTCATTCCTATACCCGTTTGTTCATTATACATAACATAGCTTGTCGAGCTGTTAGAATACCTTATAAAGGTATACTTTCTAGCTCTTGAGCATAGTTTCTCGCACTTATACGAGGTATACTGAACATAACCTCCTGAGCTCCATGAAGGTAAATGCTCCAAAATGAGCTTTTCGCCTTTCCATAGCTCATAAGGGGGTAGAGGGAAACGACTGAGAGGGGGCACTCTAGTATGTAGGCAGCAAACGAGAGTACATCCCCCCAAAACAACATTGGGAGGTTGACTTGCACCATCATAGTCCTAGCCATATCTAGGAATGTCTTATTCCTTCTTTCTACAACACCATATTATTGCGGAGTTTCAGGAACAGAAAGTTGTCTGCGTTTTCCCTTTTTCCTCACATAGTTCCCAGAACTGATTAGATAAATACTCGCGATCCTCACATCGCACGAAATCATCTATAAAAGTGAGAAAATAAGAGGCGCCATGATGTGCCTTCATAACCATAGGTCCACAGATATCTGAGTGAACTAGCTCTAATGCTTGAGTAGCTCTAATAGCCTCTTTAAAAGGCTTTCGACATGTTTTGTCAACTAAGAAAGACTCACACATAGGCAGGTCAACCTCAGCGAGTGGGCCCAAAAGAGCTTCTCGAGCTAATCAAGTCATCCTATTACATCCTATGCGTTCAAGTCCAGCATGTCATGTCTCAGAATAAATGAATAATAGAGGAAAGTAGAATTATATAAAACAACTCTTAAGTAGTTAACCCTAGATAACCATGTCCTAGTAACACTACCACCAAAAGTATCCATCCTATTAATACCAAACTGGAGAACGCCCTCGATTACGCTCTTCCACCTTATTAGCTTGGGCACAAACTTGCTGGTCCCACCCTGCCTTTAGGCGGGTTTACCCTTACCATTGCGTTTAGGCCCACTGGCCTTGCGCTTACTTCCACTTATGAAAGTAGTGGTCAAGAGTGTAGCTATACGGTTCGCCTCACCTTTTTGGCGCTTTGTATTCAGCTTAACATGTCAGAAAATATCAAAATAAAAAATTTAACATTTTCGTTGTGGATCATGATTTTTTTTTCTATGAACCAGCGAATCAGGCAAAGAACTAATCATAGCTTGAAACTGCAGTTCACCAGTGAAGATGTAACGGGTATTCTGAAATCACGAATCATACCTGTCATCGACCTTAGATGTCCAGTCATCGTGTACTTGGAACGTTTTCTTTACTTTCCCAAACTTCATAACTAGATGCTCAATCTAGTAGTGAATGTGCCATTGAAAACAAATTTGAGCTGATCTCATAATACTTTGGCTATTGGGTAGTACGTATACTTCCCAACAAGATCATGATGTATGCTGCTTATCACAAAGCGCGTGTTATGATCCTTCTCGAGCCAAGTATTATAGGCTATTAAGGTAATAATGACATTGGGTCGGAGGCTCATTATTTGGTTTAATGGGTTGGACCATAGAATAAGCCTAAAGCCCATAAGCTCTTACTCATTCTATCGGTGTGTTACTTTGCAGTGCCATATTACAAAAAATTAGTCCCTTTTAAACTTGTTACTTTTATAAAGATCGACAAAGTGTGAATTGGAAAACATTTGTTTTTGTGAAGAATAATATTTGAGAACATGCGCAAGGGATTGACATTATTATTTGCACATTTCATAAGGTTTGTTTTAAAATCCAATTACAAATAAGTTTTTCCCTTTCTACAATTTAAGAACAAAAAATTCGTTATTCAAATCTTAATTTTGTAAATCAAGAAAAACCTTTTATAATTGATTTTTCTAAACAAACATCAATTAGATAGTACAATTACCTATCTAAGATTATCCACAAGATATAAAGTGCGCCATACAACAAAAGTGCGCATGGACCCCCACGTGGGTCCGAATTGACAACTTAGAGCTCATGTTAAGGTAATTCAAGTGTTTGATTTATGAACAAAGAAAACCATCCCTTTACAAGTAGGCTTTTCTAATACAAGAAATAAAACCCTCGTCCTCACATTACATTTATAGCCCATAAAAAATAGGGATGCTTTGGTCATAAATATATACAAGAACAACCTTAAACATACATCGTGAGGACACAAGCTCCATAAATTGTCAATTAATTCTCCATTCATTAATCCAGATTAATGCATTAATCACATACACCAAGCACTCATGTGGTCTATTTAAAAATGAATGGACTAATCCATCACACCATTTAAGGAGGATGATTAGAGGTCTCGGGTCATCTAATCACAAACAACACTAATATAAACATGACCAGCTAAGCTGTGAGCCTCTAAAAATAATAAAATGTGCAATAAAAATGATTATTACACAGCCCAGATAGCTCCCATAAGCTAAGTAAAATCAATAAAAAAAATCCTGGATTTTTCATTAATTTTAACCTAATTTTAGGTCTTAAAACATAATTTAAAACCAATTTATTAAGGGCCCTTTAAATTAACAATTAATTTAAAACCTTATGAAATATTTAATTAATTGAAAAACAGATTTTTCATTATAAATAAAAAAATTCGGAATTTCACCAAGGTCCAAAAACATTTTGAATCAATTTATCATAATAAATTGATCTAGTTAAACGAAATTAACTATGAGCAACAAAAATTTCCAAAAATACAAAATTTCAAGGAATTTGTTCTCCAAAGATTTTCAGTGGTCTAATATGGTGTTCTAAACACCCCATATTAATTTCAAAAATTAATAGTCTATTTTGACTATTTTAAGCAATTAAATAAATGCTCATATGCATAAATTTTATGCTTTAAAATACCAAAACAAAAATGAGATAATTCATAAAATTTTCTCAAGTCTCCAATCAGTCTACAAAAACACTAGACATTAAATTCAAGAATTAGCAACTTTAATTGGTTATATTTTAAGCAATTAATATTGCATACTCAACACAACATATATGCTCTAAAATACGTCCCAAAGAGCGAGAAAATACACTAAAATAATTTTCTCAAGCTACCACTAGTGTTCCAAACACATTTTGTTAATTCCCTGAACTAACAATCAATAAAAATATTTTAAGCAATTTAATACGCGTACAAAAACACACAATTATATGGTCTATAAGATTAATATTATTGAGATAATTTACCAAAAATTATCCATGGGTCTCACAAAATTTTACATGGTCTTAAAACAGTGTCCCTTATGTCTCATATTAATTACAAAAATTAATAATGTATTATGGCTATTTTAAGTAATTAAATAAACGTCCATAAACATTAATTATATGCTCTAAAAAACCATAAATACATGATAATTTACACAAAAATTATCTTAGAGTCCCTTACAGTGTACTAGACACTATATATTAATTTCAAAAAATTAATATACATTTTTGGATATTTTAAGCAATTAAAAACATGTATAAAACATATATTTTATGCTCTAAAGTACCAAAAATGATGAAATAATTTATCATAAAATTATTTCTGGTCCCACTTAGTGTCCTTAATATAGGAAAAATAAAAAATTAATTTTCTACATTTTTCCAGAATTATAAAACAATTAAAACATATTTAACAATTAAAAACACAATTTTTAATAACCAGAAACTGTTTTAATTAGAAAATAATTATTTTTATTCTGGAATAAATTTATAAAAATTATATTAAGGATCCAAGGGCCGGGGGGAGCCCACACTCTCCAGACCCATGGTCGCCGGACCACCAGAGGCCAAAGAGTGGAGCCCACTATCCATAGCGAGAGTGGGATAGGTTGGTTGTCTTCAACATCCAGTAGCCCAAATGCATAGAATGGGCTACTTCCGCGGCCATGTTTGTGCGCTCGCCCCGGCTTCGTTTCTTGACGAAATATAGCATATAATGTACGATTAGAAAGCTATCATGGAGTAGAAGAGGATTATAAAAAAAAAAAAAAAAATTAAAAAAACAGAGGTATTGCACGTGTAGATTTACCAAACCAAGGGCTCAAAGTTAGGAAAAAATTTCGTTTTTGAAAACCCAGAAAATTAGGTTTTCAGTTTTCTTCTTTGTTTGAGATAATCTGCCCATGGGGCTCATTGGGGGACTCTAGGGACCATAAGGAACACATCCATGTTAAAAAATCGAACCCCTATTGGAGTTTTGATGTAGACCCACTTTAAAATCGATTTTCAAAGTTTATGTAAAAAGCTTGGTTAAACTTTAATGGCAGATTCGTTATGGGTTTATAAATGGGCGAATCAACAACCTATTGGCTCTTATACCAATGTAGATAATATGCACACAAGCATACGAGTCGGGTATAGGTTCGTTACTTAGCGGAATAGCCCGACGGATCGCCGAACGGTGTTGTTACGAGCCCGGCGTCTTCACCCACGAACTGATGCTCCATGTTGCCTCCGTGTACTCCCTTATGTATCGCCTAGGTCGTAGAGGACGCTTCTTGAGCCATCCCCATGACAATCATGCGCTAAATCCAAGCTCCTGGGTGATTAGCTAGAGAGAGAAACCATGAGAGAGAGAGAGAGACTAACGTGAGGGAGAGAGGGGCTGCTGAGATTATAATATCTCCTTAGGTTTTTAATGTGATACATATTCATATATACATATATAAGCACATGATAAACCTACTAGGTTTGGGACTCCAAAAGCCCGTTATTTGGTGTCCAAACCAGGCCTCTTTGGACCCAGTCCGATTTCATGTGGGTGCCCGTATGGCCCGACCACAATATTTGTTACATCTATAAATAGAATGAGCCAACGAGAGAGCAGGGAGACTAACCTACAACAACAGCACAGCTTCACACACACTGTTAGAGAGAAAATAGTTTGGGGAGGTTGTCATGTGAGCACTTCATATTGTCCCTAGAAGTAGGAAACTTTAGTTTTTCTTTGCATTTTCTAGTTCTAGTAGTTGTAAAAATTTACTTTTATGTAATTGATGATTTCATGTTCAAAAAAATGTAATAAAACTTTGTGTACTGTATTTCTCAAATTAAAATATTCATTTCTTGTACAACCTTTGTCAATTTGTAATAGTAAAATAGTCTTATTTAAAATTTATATTTAAAATTTTTAGTCTAGTAGTAGTTATAGTTGTCCCCTAAAATAGTTTGAAACCCCAAATTTTTAGTTTTTATAGCAATATTTCCATTCGCTAGAAGACAGATTTTGCAAGTAAATGCTAGATTTCTTAGCCACGTAGTTGTTATAATCACCTACCAAAGCCCCAAGCAACCCTATCCATATCTCAATCCCAAATTAGATTAGGATTTGGTTTGGCCTTGCTTGTGTTCTTGGAGTTCAACCACTATGACCCCACAAGAAGTCAAAGTCAAATGTTTAGTATTTTATTTTTGGTTCAGTATTTCCATTTGTTTATATTTTATTAGCCTAGTTGTACTGAATTATGTTATTTTGCAGATTCCACAAATTCAATTCCAGCTCATGTTAAATGAAGAAAAAAATATAATAATGTTAGTTTTCACCCTTACCTTGGTTTTATAACTTTAATTTAATTGGATGATGATTGTGTGCATCTATTTAATTTATCTTTAAATTTTATTTGGAAGACAATGTCAATTCCAAAATGGTAAGCTAAAACTTTAATTGGGGATATGCAATAAAAACTTAGAAACCACAGCTTTTGTGCACTAATCTTAAATGGGCAAATTTATTTGGATGGGTTGTTTTTCCATTTATGGCCAAAAATATCTATGTATCTATAGTTTATGACCATTTAACATGTTTATAGACTATGGCTATATTGGATATCAAACGATTACATATTTGAAATATGAATATAATTATGTGGATTGTCAAACTATGTTTTTTGTCATAAAAAACACCTAGCATACTCAAATAATTCATATGACAGTTTATATTTTAAATATGTGTGTATATATATATATATATTTCTATCCATTAATGGACATGCAATTGTGTAGTGGCAGAGTGGTGGGGACTGGGCGCCGAATAACCCACGTTCGCGGTGGGTCACGGTTCGAACCTGGTTACTGCCCAATTGCCTCTTTATTTTTCTTTAAACCAAACGACGTCGTTTCATATCAAACCTGACACACTTGATATGACCTCAACTAGTGTAAGTTTATTTTCAAATAAAGATTCACTATGTTTAGAAATGCCAAATTCTTTATCAATGCACAAAAGTTGTGTGATCTAGTGTTGGTTTGCATGTTCCCAATTTTTTAAAATCATTTCTTCCTAATTAATTAATATTCCCTGCATTTAGATAACTTAGATTAACTATTTTTAATATTTCCATCTTTCGTTATAATAAAATCCAAAAAGTTAATCTCATAAAAATCTAGCTTTTATTTATTTTACTTCCTTCTCTTACTAGTAACTTAGTTAATTTATTTTGCACTGTTAAAATCTTTACCATAAATTGTTACAAAAAAAAAGCTTTTAATTAGTTTTATTGCAAAAATATAAGAACCAGTAGTTTAGTAAAAGCCCCAAAAATCCATCATCTTTTAATATATTTTTTAGGGACAAAATAGTTACTGCCTATCTCTATAAAATTATTTTCCATTCCCTGTGGGTTCGACCTGGACTTCCAGAACTTTATTACTTGTACGATTACCTACACTTGGGTGTTGATAAGAAAACGCGTCAATAGGATGTCTTCAACTCACGGATAGGATTTTCTTCAAAACACGAAGTCTCTTGAGACTCGCGGATAGGATTTTATTCAAAACCTAGAATCTTTTCAAACTCATGGATTGGTTTTCTTTAGAACACGGATTCACTTTGGACTCTAAGATTGGTTGTCTTCAGAACCTGGAGTCACTTCGGACTCAAGGATTGGTTCTCTTCAGAACACGAAGTCACTTCAGACTCAAGGATTGGTTCTCTTCAGAACACGGAGTCACTTTGGACTCAAGGATTGGTTCTCTTGAAAATGCAGAGTCACTTTGGACTCAAGGATTTATTTTCAAAATTCAGAGTCACTTCAGACTCAAATGTTTAATTTTCTTCAAACTTCGAAGTCACTTCAACCTCAAAATTTTATTTTCCTTTAGATGGGTGGTTTTTCTTTTCCTTTTTTATTTACCAGCTTTACATGTAAAATAAATTTTTATATACATATATTAAAAGATAATTAAGGTAAAAATATGAACACGCTTAGTTAAGCTATCTCCATGTTAGGTTTGACTAAGGCTCCATTTGTTTTGATGTAGAATATTTTTCGAAAAATGTGTTTAACTTATCCGATAAGGTGCACGTATTTTTCAGAAAATATTTTACATCGAAACAAACAGAGCGTAAGTGGAAAAAATAGTTTTTCTGTATGTGAAATTAATTAATAGATAAAATGTTTATTTTGGTAAAAAAAAAAATTGAAGGACCAAAGTTTAAAGTAATCAACTCATAAATTTAAAGAAGAAACTCAATTTTGAGATGGAATATTCGGTAAAATCCCTAAAGGGGTGATTTGTGAAAAAATGCTAAACTTTAAGGGGGGTCACATTTCAATCGAGAGTAAAACATCCATTTAACCCCATTTATTAACGGTGTTAACTGTTAAGCCAACAAGCTTGACAAGGGACGTCAGTGTAATGTCAGAAACCCTAGGGGGAGGTTTATGCAAAAGAGCTAAACCTCAAGGGGTATCATTATAATTTACCCAATATTTTAACTGAAAATTGATGAGACATAGGACATGGCAATTTTGGCTTGTACATTCCCTTTTTGGTAACTGTCTTTAAATTGATAGATCTATAGTCTATCTCTTTCTAGTGAGGAGGGAGAGGGTTCGAGTCTCCATAAGGGATTCTAGTTGCTTGCCCCCAGTTATTCTTTAGTTGGAATAAGTGGCCCTTGTTGGACTTTGTTGTGGGGTTTTGGGGTTGAGTTGCGGTCGAGATGTGTGTGTGTGGGGTGTGTGCGTATCTAGTCTAGTCCAGATCAGATAAATGTTTTTAAATATATATATATATATATACTAGTGGAGGACTGCGTGCGTTGCACGCAGCGGTGTCCGTGTCCGTGGTTTTCTTTTCTGCTTCTATTGGTGGTTTTCTGTGAAGGGGAGTTTCTGTTATAAGAAAATGCGCATGGATAAGTAAAACAGAGTACATGAAGATTGAAGCTGCAGACAACCACCATTTGGGTAATTTATCAAATGGAAAAATAAAAAGTAGTCCAACTATGCGTGACAACTTTTATGTTCTGGAACTAACAGCTATCAGTACTACCATAAATAATCTTCAAAAAGTACATACACTTTCATGCAAACCTTCAATCCAGCAAAGAACTTTGTGAGAGTCCAGGGAAATATTTGGTAATGGATTCCATGAAAGCTTCTTGGGTTTTCCTTGTACTAAATCCAGAAAGCAAGAATGAATAAAATCACTGAAATGAGAAATCACCCCGGTAAAAGAAGAGGCAAGTAATTTTTTTTAATTCCAGCAAGATAATGCCCAAGGTTTGGTAGCAAATAGAGATACTTTGTAACAAAATATAATCTGAAATATTCTTCTAACCCACACATATATTACCTGTTTGTAAAAGCAAAAGATGTCAAATATATCTGCATAGTTGATTCCCTTAATTCGTCATTCAAAGGTACAAACTTGGGCTTTCCATGGGTAGTACCAGAACTGCCGCCAAGTCACATAAAATAAAAAAATACAAAAATTAGAAAAAGTTGATCGAGAAAATTCATTTCCGTTGCATACATATATGGAATTTACATAAACAGACGAAAGCAAGCAACAAATGATGAATACCTTAATGAGATGGTTGTTATCGGTTTTCCAGTAAGAATGGTGGCACCATCATCATCAGCAATTCTGTGGATATGAGTTTCGAAATCTTTACCATTAAAGATGATTAGTCTAATAACTGTTGTATAGACTCTGTAGAGTTTTCCTTTCACTTTTAGATTATTGCACCACTTTCTTGAAACACTCGTCAACATCTAAATTTAATCTTGTGAGGCACATCATCTTTAATCTTTGGCGTTCAGACTACAAGAAACATTAACAAAAGTACCAAAAAATAACCAAAAGCTAATTAAAACAATATGGTGAGTGGTTCACAAGTCAAAAGTGGGCTTCAACATTCATAATTTAATGAAGGGACTAATTTCGCAAAAGGCATAAATAAAAACAACACAAAACGGTAAAATGGAAGTAAAGGAGATAGATTCAACCAAAGAAAAATAATATGTTAAAAAACTAAAGTTTTTATAAAAAATAACAAAATCGTTTCCTGGGGTTAAGTGGTGGTTAAAAGCGTACAATAAGATGTTAAAACGGTTAGATAGGAAATTGTAAACAGAGCTATTTCATCTACAACTCCTCCTAGAGAAAAAGTTAACACGAGTAAGGAATTTTACAACATCGATTGAAACTTATAAACATGTACACAAGATGACTCCAGCAAATATTGATTCCACTAATACACAAATCATTTCTTCGAAACGTTTAACTCAGACCCTTGTCAAAATCAACAAACCCAAGGCTACTTGGTATTTTGGTTTCATGTTTTACATTGAACATTTATCATGTATACATTGAACATTTTTCATGTATAACAATCTCATGTAAAATAGTTTTGCTTGCATATGTTTTCTAGCACTCAAGGAAGGAACTACATGTATTTCCAGGAAAAAGAATAACTTATAAGCATATTTTAAGTTCTTTCTTTAAGAACTTTTCAACATCTTATTTGCAAAATTCAGATTCTGTTTTACAAGAGAAGCACAGCACTTTAGTAGAATGTTACATCTATCTGTTCCATGAAGATGTGGCATTGTTGGTCATTTCCAGTGTCAATCTTCACAGTTCACACCATCAAATCCAAACAAAAAGAAAAACGCAACTCATAGTGAGAATCAAAGGCTGACAAAAGTGAATTATGAATGGAAGTGGTTATTTCATATATCAATTTTCGGTGAAAGGGAGTTTCAAGTTATTTGGAAGAGTAGTGTGCGACAGCTCACATATCTAAACAAAAACAAAAGATATGCAAGCTAATGTAGCAACCCAATGAAGTGTGTGTGCGTGTGCATGTGCATATGTATGCATACACATATTCTCTTGTGATGTATATGAAATCAAATGTCTCAAGCCAACCATGTGTATGTACTTTTGCTCATTTTTGACATGTCATAAACCTTTTGAATGTAAAGCCACAAAAGTAATGCTTAGCAATCTTATATAAGTTATCACTATCTGATTATGGTTTTTGTTAGATTAATGTCAACATACAACATGGGGAAGCTAGAGTACTCTTAAGTCTTAAGTACTATTTAGTTAATACTTTTTGCCATAGCCTGCCCAAGGACTATAGAATCCCAGTAATAAGGAGTTTTTTAAAACAAATTCCCACCTCCTAGATACTGACCAAAAACTTATTTCTTTGACCACCAAAAGGAACATGCAAGCTTTTTTTCATGAGAAAATATTCAATGCAGCTGTGAAGCCTGTGATACCACATTATCTTTAGCAACATACTAATAAATGTGTGTTGATAGGATTTCAAGAATTTAAGATACACAATTCTCCAAAAATTGGTTAATATCCTTCAAGTCTAACTCTCCCGAAAACACAGTTACTTTTTTTTTTCCATGAGTGAACAAATAATTTTCAAACTTTCAAAGTAAATCAAAATTCACCTTTAGTGGAAGTTGGAAAGTTGGTGGTTGAGGGGCTTGACATCATGTAGTGAAGTGAGTCACATCCCCACAGATTTATGTACCTGATTGCACATATAAATAAGTAAAACTTCAATAAGAATTAACATGTGAGTGTTAAGTCTCTGCACTTTCAATAAAAATAATATACTCTAATTGTTGTCTGCAATTTTGTCCATTTGTGCGTGTGTTGGTAAGACCATCTCACCATATGAATCAACCAATAAATCACCATTAACATTGGATATAGGTTTAACTCCTTCCTTTCCTAGCTCTACAAAAGTACCTAAGCTTGTCTAACCTCTCAGCAAGCTATTAAAGTATAATAAATAGAGTTAAGAACTATGCACACACATATGATATATGTACTAAATTAAATCAGTCCAATTGCAAGCCTCACATGCACTTTAACTTTTCATAACTCAAACAGCCCCTAATGCAAAATTAGTTTACCCACAAGGCAAGCAGATTTAAGCATTAAAAGAAAATCAAAGTAATATTCCTTAACAAATTTAAAAAGATACATGACATAACAGCCCCCTGTTTCTTTATTAATATCCCAATATAGTTCGAATATACGTCAAAACAACATTCAAGTTTCAAGTTATATTTTGCAGGTTATTATTTTATGGTGACACTTACTTTGCCTGAGCGGTTGTGTTGAAATTCAATTTCACTTTTAATGACGTTCTAGTGGGTTAAGAGCTCCCTTTCTTCCAGAATTGGTAAGATATATCAATAGAATACAGGGGACCTTTTTCTCAATTAGTATATCAATGGCTAAAGGTTAGGGGACATATCCTATTTGATAACTCAAATCACAAGCAAATCAGCTCGCTTGTAAATCCAACCTTTTACCACTATACTAAACAATATCCTAAACTCCGTAAAACAACTAAACGTGCATGCGCATACATACACTTGTTATTTGAACTACATTTTTATACCACCTCCTTCCTATATGAAGTAAATTTAGTAATTTTCTCATATTTCATATGAACATAAGACTGGGCCTCGCCATCTTCATTTCTCACATCCCTTTGTTTCAATGAGAACCTATAAGTTGACAGCAAAGCAAAAGAAATAGAATTTTCACAGTTTTGAGTATACAAAGAGGATTCACACCAGTAGATAACCCTAAACAGTGGAGGGTAAATGTAAAGCAAAATGAAACGATTACATTTGGTCTCTGCAGGGTTTATCACTTAAGCCAGTGATTTTGTATTCTATATTAGAGGGGATAGTCGTGATCCTCAGATTCTTAAGCATTCTTTTAGCCTGTTGACAAAAAGCAAATGCAGCTTTTGAATAGAAACATAAATCAATTAATTGTGCATGTTGAGATCAAAATCTTACCTTGGCCCAATCAATCTGCCTCTGGTCTCTGACATTTTGCTTTGCTAAAAGAAAGTCGATCACTGGTCCAGGCTGTACAATCATTGTAGTCGATACATCTGCCACATAATGGAAACAAAGATGCCCATTAAATTAAATTAAATTAAATCAAGTGTAAAAAGTGGGTTCTAAAGTACTACTACCCATAAAATATTACCAATATTCAGAGAAAGACCACCCTGAGTGGCCCGAAAACTACAGTGAAAACCCCGACATCCCAAGACACCACCTCTCAAATCTGTGAAGTTCCTTGGTTGATTGTGGAAAAATGACTGGCGGACAAGAAGACAACCCCTGAGATATAGAGTTAATTAGGTTAGCAAAGCAAAAACACCAAGCAAACAAAGCATCAACGAAACAACTATAACTTACTGTTTGGCAGCATGCTGCCTCAGTATAATATCAAGCACTCTTACTGCTTCTTGAAAGTGATCAGATTCTTGTCTGCGCAGTGCATTTGCTATTGACTGCATCGGGATTTTGGCAGCATAACTTATTGCCACCTTAAATGTTTTGGAGAATTTCCTGCAGTATTTAGCAAGAAATAAGGAAAAGATATATGTATGGCGGATTTATAGTTCTACCCATATACACCAAATGTGATGTCTGCTCTCTACGGATAAGATAAGCTCTTCTCACCTGTTGTAGCTGGTAAATGCTTTGCTTTCTCTGGTTTCCTTAATGAAGCAAAGAGGCCTCCTTCACAGCAAAGAAGAATCGCTGTAGACAACAGAAACCAAAAGGCAAGAGTGAGCAGCTACAAACAAAGCTATTAAAAATGGGAAGGATATCCGCATAAATGAAGAGGAAGAAATAAATGAACCAAATGTGATTAAACCAAAAAGAAGGAAGAGTGAAATAGAAGTAACTACATAAAGAGGATGCATTCCTCTTGATGGCAACTTTTCACGTGAAGAATCATAACATAAGAAGAAGATTCTGTTCCAAGTATAGTCTGAAGTAGCATCAGGTTACAATTAGCATCAGGTTACAATTAGAGCGGCGGAATAATTAAAAGCTGCCCCTTGGCTTGCCTGAAAAGAATGTACAAAACAACATAGGCTGAAGGGGCCGATTTTATGTTGTGGATATTTATAAACTGGATTTCATTTGGAAAATCAAATTATCAAACCCACATAAAGAGAAAATCAGAAGGGTAAATTAAAATTCGAGAAGAATACCGAATTGAGGATCTGATCCACTCTCATACTTGAAGGACGCAACTTCAAATCCACTGCAACCTATCGAAGCTCGCATAAATACCTAAAAATTCTAAAATCAAATCACATAATTAAAGACCCCCAAAATGGGTAAAGTGAAAACCATACAGTCTCTGCCTGTAGGTATGTGTGTGTACAAATCTGTGTGTACAGATCTCCAACAACTTTAGTACTGACCTTGATTCCTTTGCGAAGATAGGTCAGAGCTCGATTGGTTCTTTGCAGACTGGAATTCGGGGATCAAGTGGTTGTAAGAGAGAGGAGATGAAGCGTTTGCTAATCAGCAGTAAAGCCACGTGCTGGCATGACTCATGAAAGAATACACGTATTGCGAATGGGGGAAGACACGTTCAACTGAGGTCCCAACGTGTTCGATGGAAGGGGTTGAAGCAGAGAGGTCAAGCACATATAGCGAGAGAGTTGAACGACGGAATAGGGGTAATATAGTTAATTGTTGTGCAAGCAGGGCTAGAAATGGCAATCCATATTATTTGACATGCTTGCTTGAGATGTATTCTTATGGACATGTCAAAGAACTGCAGCAATGGAAGAAGTTAGTGTTGGGTATTAAGGAAAATTGTTAGTACAGAAAATATGAGACAGTAAGAGCTTAAACACATCCATACCACGTCCACAAGATTGATAATTCCATCGTTAATGCCGCAATAGATTTTTAAGTTTTCTGTCAGCACCTACATAATCACCCAATTAAAATTTAATCAGAAAGGTCAAAGTAGCAATATGTGATCCAAAATTGAAATGCTGAAGTCTTAAAGAACCTGGTAGAAATAAATTGGCTTCGTATGTAAAAAATCAAATGTTTTGGTCATGTTGAAGTTACTATTGCCCACTTCAGATCTATTTAGGAAGAATAATTCATATGTGGAACTTTCAGCTTTCAGTTCAAAATTGATAAGAACAGAGCAAGAGGGAACATCTAATTAGCATGTAAGAGGCAAATATAGAGTATTATAGAATATATATATATGCATGTGTGTGCATAAAAGAAATATAAAGAAGATGGAAGAAAAGAAAAACAGGTGAAAGACAATAGGGTTATAAACCTATAACAAACAGCAAGTCTAAAGAGGTGAACCACACCGTATCTGCAGAGTCCAAATTCTTCCCTTTCGGTTCAGAACAGTGAAATTCAAGGATGCACTTGTCTGGAAACAAATAAGCAGTTTTGTAATGGAGAAAGATTCAACCTTCTTCCGACCAAAACCCAAAACTGAGATTAATTTGACACCCAAAAAATTAACAGATTTAGGGATGTATAACACCTTTTCATCTAGCCCATGGATAAAGCTTTCTGTGGCAGTCATAACTCTTCCAAATGGCAATGTTGGAATTGAATATTTCCCCAGCTGCAAGAATAAACTCTTACAAGTTAGATAATGAAATATCGAATATTGTACTGGAGTGATTATGAAAACAAGACAATCTCTAAAGAATAAAATGCACTTCTTGAAAATTTAGGAAACACACATTTATATGCAGCCATTCAATGCTTTAAACCACTCTATAACAAACAAAAGGGGACCAAATAAAACCCTAGTTTTTTACGTTGCAACATCTGCCATAGGAAAAAGAGGAGAAGAGTGAGAAGAAAAAACTACACCTGTCGCCAAATTGCCATGGCTGACCGCTGCGTGGAAGGAGTGGGCGATCGTGGATGTGAGAGAGAGAGAGAGAGAGATGAAATTAGGGTTCCAAGAATCAAAAGAGATGAGGCAAAAGAGGAGAAGACTAAGAAACGATGAGAGAGAGAGAGAGAGAGAGATCGCTGAAGAGAGAGCAGAGGGACAGGCGATCAGTTGTATAACATAAAACTTCATCCAAACACCATAACATTACGAATTAAAAAAGGGAAATGATTGAAAATATGGAGGGGAAATTGAGGTGGAAAAAGAAGAATTTTAAATAACCAAAAGTGAGTTTGCTTCTATTATGAACAAAGGGGTTTCGATGATACAACTGCTTATGAACAAATTTACAACAATCAATCAAAGTGCCAAAATAACCCAATTGACTAAAACAAAAGTCAAAGAATTCCTAATTAGGTTGAACAGAAATTAGAATTGTTTAAAAAGCTTTTGGGTTTTGTTTATTAGACATACCTATACATCACAAAGAGTGAGTCGATGGTATCTCTTGTATATTGAATCAACGGATTTGAAGTCTCCTCTTTGGGATCTTGCTTGTAGATAACTTGGACATGAACTTTGTTGTTGTTTGCTCTACTCTGATTATTGCCAATTCTAGTGCCATTGTCCTGCAAATAATAATGTGGATATTGGTAAATCAGATAAAATAAGTGGACATTCGTTTATTTATAAGTTGGAAGGTAGGAATAAGGTTTAACCTCTACGTGGATTGTACATCGATGTGTAAATGTGATTGTTCTGAATTTTGTAGATATGAGGAGTAAGCAAAGGAAGCAAGTATTATAAACAGTGAGCTAAATGTAGTATCTCCTCGTATACAATGTTTTGGGTATGGGTTGGTTTATCATCATATTCGGTGGTTGGTTGTAGTAAGACTTTGATAGACGATGCGGTTGTTGCTCTAGATAATGCAACATAGAGTTGTCCATGGGAGAAAACTGGTTGCTTTAGATAGAGTCCGACTTGTTTTAGAGTTTGCCCCTGAGCTTTGTTGATCGTCATTGCAAAACATAATCTTACGGGAAATTGAGTTCTTGTAAATTGGATTGGATATTTTTCTTTTTCCGATGGTTGTAGAGGAATTCTTGGCAGTAAGACCATTTCACCTTGATGATCGCCAACTGCTATTTCTGCGCATATTATGTTTCTTTTGAAATCACGGCAAATTAGACGTGTTCCATTGCAAAGTCCTCTTGGTGGATCTATGTTTCGGAGTAGCATGATGGGTACATTTTTTTTAAGTTGTAATCTGTGTGGTGGAAGTCCAGTTGGGCTTAAAGAGTTAAGGAAATCTTCATATTGTCCTTGTTCGTGTGGATCAATAGCTTTATCGATTGCGATGTATTCCATTTCTTCGCCTGGGAAGTCACTGATTAGAAGATTGTTTAATTCATCCACAGTTTCATTTTTGGATGTTAATATGGCTGAAGACATCATGGCCGTTGCATTTTCATGGTATTCATCTAGATTTGGGAATGTTGATCTAATTAGAGTATTCATTGAATCTATAGCATTTGTCCAAGGGATAATCATCGATGGCGGAATTTGTATTCGGTTTTCATTGTCACATGGTTCAGTTCTGTTTCCGATTCGTAGTAAGAATGTACTAAATGAAGGATCAGATTTTGCTCGCATATTGGTTGTTAGTGTTAATTTTGTAAGGTCATTCCAAATGGGTGATTTTAATAAGCTAGTATTTATTACTTCTTCTCGTGATGCCTTTGGTACTACAGGTAGTACTTGGCGGAAATCACCACCAAATACTATTATTTTCCCTCCAAAAGGTAGGTTACAATCATTTATGTCTCTTAGCATTACATCAGTGGCCTCTATGATTTCTCGTCTTGCCATCGGTGCTTCGTCCCATATTATCAATCTGGTAAGTCTTAGAAGTTTGGCAAGGTCACTTTGTTTACTCACATTACATGTCATAGTAGGATCTACTTGTACTGGGATTTTGAACCGAGAATGTGTAGTTCTTCCTCCGGGAAGGTTGGAGGCAGCTACTCCTGAAGATGCTGTTGCAAGAGCTATTATTTTATGTGATCTGACTGTTGCTAAAAGTGCACGGTATAGAAATGTTTTCCCCGTTCCACCTGGTCCATCTATGAAAAAACATTCAGGTTTGTTTGATAAAACGCTGTGAAGAATTTTTTGGTAAATATCTATTTGTTCTTTGTTTAAAAGTGATATTGACATTAGATCAGATGTTGAAGGAATAATATTTTGTTCGTCTTCAACTTCTTTGTTGTTATTGTTTTGTAAGTCATAGTAACTACTCGGTATAGCAATTCCGCATTGTTCAATGTTTTTCCCCATTGATTCAAGAGTTACATTAATGTCTTTTAATGTTTTTTGGTATCTTTGGTTCTTCGTTAATGTAAGGTCTTTTTTGTAATCTTCAGACATATATGTTCTATATTTCTCCCATAACTGTTGAGGATTATTTGGAGCGCAATAGACTAATATGGTTGCAAATAGTCGTCGTAGTGAATTTGACATTCTGTAAAGAATCGCTTCTTCTAAGCATTGGTCAATACTATTGTCTGCTTCTAAAAGGTTGTGTAAAATAGCTGCCTCTCGAAATGTAGATACTTTTTTTCCTGCGACAGTTCTAAGATCGTCGAAAGATGTTGGTGCACGAACATGGTTTAATAAGAGTCGCAGAAAATATCGTTCACCTTCAATTGGAGTTGCTGTTATGATGCGTCCAATAACTCTTCCTCTTTTTCTTTCAGTCCATACTTTATCTTCAGGCCACCAAACAAAATGTTCAGGAAACTCTCGGTATAATAAGTTTTTCCTTCTAGCAGTTTCATTAGTTCGATTCATCATGAAGAACTGGGTAAGCATTGTTTCAGAATAGCTTTCATTGTTTGCAATGTCTGTTAGATTAGTTGATTTTCGAAATGTTATCATTTGAGAGTTTTCCAGGTGAAGTTGGAGTTTGATAACTGGTGGGAAGACTTCATTCATAGGGAATCTATAAATCCGCCACATTGCCTCGGGGGCAGATATCCATCTTGCAGATTGAAATTGTTGTATTTCATCAACTGTATCTGTCTGGTGGTTTTCACTTATATGGAATGACACTCGATCGTGGCCTTTGTAAATGTATTTGTACAAGTACTTGACGGCTTTGATTGTTGAACAAATCTCTACATTGATATGGCTATCATACTTAGCGAGTAGGTAAGGATTATACGGGATTACCCATCGATTATCAAGCATTTGCTGACGTACTCGTGCTTATTTTCCATCTTCTCGGCGTCTGTAGATTGGGTATGATTTCTTTCCAATGGTAGTAATTTCTGTGAAAGCTTTTGGATAGTGGTTTTTACATTGTCCGTTTTTCATGCACACATTTGTATGGTTTAATGTTCCACATGGACCATGAATCATGTGCTTTAGTACCATTGAATATAAATGGGGTTCTTTTTTTGGATCTGGTAGTTCAGCAGAAACATAAGAGTCGTACTTTTCAGATGATGTTAGTTTTGAATCCTTTGCTAATATCAATAGGAAATGAACATGTGGTAATCCTCTTTTTTGGAATTCAATTACATATGTATATGCAGCTACTACTCCAAATAATTCATTTTTGATCATATCATTTTTCAATTCTTCTAGTTTACTATGGAAGACACGAGCAATAAGATCGGGTCTATTTTGAGCTTCATCTGTCGGAGCAAGTTGTTGGATAATTTCTGGCCAAGAAGGATTACATGTCATTGTTAAGAAAATATCGGGTTTTCCATATTTTTGTACTAAAGTCATTGCATCAATGTAGCGCTTTCTTAGATCTCGCGGTCCACCAATAAATGAGCTAGGTAGAACTATTCTTCGACCAATCTTAGAAGGATTTGTCTCTCCTTGAGCTATAGTGTCCATTACTCCTTGGTATAGATCAGCTCGTATTACATTCTGATTTAGTCGACAGTAATCTAATCTTGAAGTTTCTATCTTGATATACATATCTACTGCATATTGTTGAAATAAACGTCCCGAGTGAAGGACTATTGATTGCATGTTGGATCTAATTTGAATCTTGTAACAATAATATTCTCGACATGAAACGGTCCCTCGTTTCGTACGATTCCGTAGAAGCACTGTGAATGAGGAAAAGGTGGCTTTGTGAGTCGAAAATAGGTAATGTATATGATACGCACACATTTGGTAAATGATTACCTACGTTTTTCTTCATTTCCGATGATTGTACTTGCTGAGACTGCTAATGCTGGGTCGAGCATACCCTCTGTAGTAGATGAATTGGATTTTCGTTTTGTGGTTGTTAATTTAATTCCTTCATGCCATCCGGACTCACCAAACGGGAATAGTAAAGGATATTGTAGTGGGTCATAGCAGCCGTAATAATATTTGATTCTTTCACTTTGTCCGTCATGTTTGTGAACAATAATATCGCGTTCTCTGTAGTTACCATCATCATCATTTTCGATCCAAACTGCAGCAACTTGTGAAACTGAAGGGTGGTTGTATATTCTTTGATCTAAATCTTGAGTTGCTCGTATTACAATTTCATATGTTTTTAGGTCAGGAATATTTTGCAATGTTTTAAAAAAGTTAGTGTATGGATTGGTCGACATCACAGATATTAGTATTTCTAGAGTAGATGGGTCGAATTTATTGCATTGTGCCGCACGGTGTTCTAATTCATGTTCTGTATCATAAAAATATAATTGTAAATAGGTGGGTGGTCTTGAGTCATTTGGGAGTAAATGATTAATAAAATGATATACTTGACCTTGTACTCTGAATGTGTAAATGCCTTTGGTGTTTTTACACAATTCCTTATCGTATGTGACACCCATCGAAGTGAATGCGAATCTGTTGTTGTAGGATCTGGCATATTTTCTAAAAGATTGGCTTTCTGTTGTAGTTCCAGTATATAAAGCATATAGTCTATTTTGTATGTTATCCGGTAAAAGGGATATTTTTCCATTGCCGCAGTAAAAATTCTTAGTTTCATGTTTGAATAATTTTGCCTTACAAAATGTGCAAGTGGTAGGCAAAGGCAATGTAAAGGAATGTGTTGGAACGGTGTGTTTCCTTGGTCGTCTCCGTTTGAGGCTTGAGCTGATTGCTGCATGACAATGATTCCAATCATTCTATATATCAACTTGCATATTGTGGAATTTGGTATTCCCCTTTAACAACTCCTCATGTTTTTTAAAAACATTTATAATAAAGCAAATTTAATCGCAATATTTACCTGTGAAATTTGGTAAACTACACGGCTGTAGGGTTGTCTGAGCCAGCTCCTTACATTGGGAAGTATGCTCTTTAGATTTTGTTTTCATAAGTTGCCGACCTTTTGTGTATGATTTCCTTTCTGTTGAAGCGGAGAAAATAGGAAAACAAATCAATTGTACCTAAAGTATTGGTTATTTCTGTAATTTTGTTTCAAACCAAGGTTGATTGGTTAATACCTTGTTGCATGATATTTGATTTTGAAGTTTGGTTATGAAATTCAGTAATTACTTCCTTTCCTTTGTTTGTTGCTGCTTTTTGATGTAAGTCTTCAGCGTTAAATGTTCGAGATATATCTTCTCCAATGGATACATTTTCAGTAACTGTAGCATCTTTTCTTTGTTGTATAGTTTCCTTTTCCTTTTTACGCTTCTGTCTTTTTAGTCGGTATCTTTCTTTCTGCGTGTTTGTAATATTTGAGTATGTAGTAGCGCTGGAAGAGCCAGCATTGTGCATTTTTTTTTTATGATGTGTAGTATGTATGCACCTGCAGTGTAATAGTATGGAAATTTACAACGTAATATGCGCATTTTGAAGATTGTAAATATGCTAATGCTCAAATGAAAGAAAGCGAATAGAAATAGATGTAATGTTAACATAAGTAAATCTAATAAGCCTACAGGAAAAGTTCAGTAACAGAATCTTTGCAGTTGTAGTTAAAAGTTTCAAATGTTGTCATATTATACTTGTTGAAGATCATAATCTGAGTATAGAAAAGCTTAGAAGATGTTCATGAAATTGCTATGAGAAGCTGGCTTTCTCTACTAATCTAAGTAATAAAAGCAACTGCAGCTATTGACAAGTGAATGTGTTAACCTCAAAATTAAGAAAGCTATTCAACAACAACGAACTAAATAGGTGAATCATTTGAAGTTGAAACTAAATCTCACAATACAGAAGTTTATATGGCATAATTTCTTATCAAATATCATGAATGAGAACAAAGGCAAGCACAAGCTAACCTTCCTCAAAGCCCAAAGCTCAAAAACCCTTGATCAACCGAATCTGCATATAATTTACAATTGTGTCAGATTGGACCAAACTTCATCAGCCTTCATGCAAAGTAGTAGGTCTATCTTGCTTACCCAATGACAAGACTAACAGTAATGCAATGGTTTCCAAATTTAAATTTCACCAAAAAAAAAAAAAACAGAGAATTTGAAAAGCCTAATTTGCGGCCAATTTTGTGCACGAAACGAAGCAGCTTAAAATTGTCCATGAAATTCACCAATGAAAGAAGGAAACCTTCAATTATGCTTTGTCAAGCCTAAGGAAACCTTCAAATTGGAAAGCTACCCTGTTAGTATATATGTAGAATTTGTCATTGAGTGTACCACTATCTTGATTACCAGCACAAGCACTAACTCCATTTAACCCACAAACATGGAAGAAAATAATTTTAAGGTTGACAAGAGAAATCTACGAAATTATAAGTATTAGGTCTTTCTATAAACTTAGCAGATTCAAGTGAAGTTAGCAATACCTCCATATATAAGAAGATAATAGAAATTTAAAACTAAGTATCTAATATAATCAAGGAAGTTAACTACAGAACCAAGAGTTTCCTACACAACAAGTAGATAGAAGAAAAATACAAAATCCAGCAAGAATCTAGCATCAAAACAAGGACTATGTGCAAAATACAATTTAAAATATATAACAAGTTTTATTAGAAGAAATGTTTGAAATTAAAGAAGAAATTCACTCGTACGCAAATTTGTACAACCACCGACCGAAAATCGGTCGACACCACCTAAAACCAATTGATCGGTTTTAAAATCACTTAAAAAACGACTGCAAACCCCCCTAGAAAATATATAATAAAAAAATGACATTTTGACGATTGGGAAACTCTCTCTAGATCTCTTACTAATCTCTTTTAATTCAATTCCCTTAAAAAAATAAGTCAATCAACACATAATCGACTTTGTTGTTTGGTTCATAACAGCTTTGACAACACAAAATATATATATATATATATATATTTTTTATTTAAAAAAATTTGTGCAAATTGGTCATATGAGTTCAAAATTGCAATCTTTCTCTAATTAGCTGAGACAAGTGCATAAATCACTACCAGCTATGCTTAGGCCCAACCATATACCAAATAAAGCAGGCAAAGCAAATAGTCAAGCTACTTTAAGTGGTGCATCAAACCTATTAGTCCTGTCATTACAAATTCAAATAAGAATCAAAAAGCCCCTTAAAATTCAATCTTCAACAATCGGATTTTTTTTTTTTGCTTTGACTTCAACAATCTAATTAATTCACTATATGTAAAGCCCAAAAGTTCATTTTAGAAAGGGGAAAAAAAAAACAAACAAAGCAGAGGGGGGGAGGGGAAGTTTTAGAAGCAATTACTTGATAAGAGTGTAGATTGTCAAGGCAATATGAGAAGGGAAAAGCAACAAAATCACCCCAATATTCCCTATTATTAGTATCAAACCAGCAATTGGACCCACCAATATAGCTGCAACATTCCAAAAAGAACTAATCATATGATCACGTATTAACCTACCAAAGAACCCCCCATAAATGGAATCAAACTGAACCCAAAAACAAAAATAAAGAGAGCGAACCTTTGAGGGCACCCAAACAGAGGGCAGAGCAGAACGCAAAAACCACATATGGATTATCTATGACACTGCAAAGAGTATCCAGTTTAGAAATCAAGCCACAAGTGAGATAGAGGGGGAATTATTATTTCGGATTTCTTAGCAAGCATGGCTGGTATAAGGTCTGAAATTAGGGTGTCAAAGCTCAAATACATGACTGGCGGCAATCAAGAATACCCTTATACAAATTCGTTATCTACTCTAGTTAGTGATCAATTGTCCGAGGACAACAATTTCAAACCAGGGTTCCTCAAATCATTGTATCCTACGGGTAAAACAAATAAAACAATAAGCACCCATAAAGCTAAGTAAACAAATGATCTGAAATCTTAATCAGAAGCATAAAAATGGCGATTAAAAAGAGGTGCAATTTCCCGATTATTACCTCAAACACCCACGTTCCGGATTTGAGAGAGAGAGCACAGAGATGAAATTAGGTTTCCAAGAATCAAAAGAGAATAGCCAAAAGCGGAGAAGACTGAGAAACGATGAGAGAGAGAGAGAGAGAGAGAGAGAGAGAGAGAGTGAAGAGTGAGCAGAGGGACAGAGAAAGAGAGAGATCGGTGGAGATTGAGAGAGAGAGAGGGGTCGGGAACAATCGAGAATTTGGGGGAACTACCAAAGCCAAAGGAAGAGATGAAGATAAGGAACGTGCTACGTGTTAGCTCTAACACATGACATTTCTCCGTCTGCCTTAGGTGTAGGGTGTAAAATAACAATGGAAGAAGGGTATTAAGGTAAGCTGGAGTCATAACATCATGGGCCAAACAGGAAGTTCAAAAGATTTGACGTGCTAGTTTATTTAGGTGTTGTATTCTTATTATATAGTAATAGATTAAAAAAAAGAAGAAGAAGACAACTAGCCAAAATATACCTATCAGTAAGGAAAAGAAGTTTCTACACCCTAAACCCAAAAGAACCAAACCACCCCCACCAACCCACCACAAAACAACAAATAATAATAATAATAATAATAATAATAATAATAATAATAATAATAATAATAAAGGGGGTAAAGAAAAGAAGTTTCAAATATGTTTGAGGTTGCTTTCACTTTCATACAAAACAAAGTGACTAGTAAACCTGCAATTCTCAATAACCAAAGAATGCATGTATACTTCTACGATATAAACATAAACTATATTACACCAACTTTCCTTGAGAATTGGCACGATATTAACTAGTCTCATTTTTAAAAAAAAATTATGACCTTTAAAATTTATAACTTCTACACACTTAGCTCCATTTTTTTCAAATGAGTTGCTACGAATTTGATGACGGCAGAAATTATTATTTTTGAAATACCAAATTTATCCTTCACATAACTTTAAAATTCATATGTTATCTTTATTTGTATTTGAATTGACTCTTCATAAAAGTTAGATAGTGAACAAATTTATAAAGCTCGAGGGATGTCAACGGAATTCCATCGCACAAATGGGACTAACTTATATTATGCTAAATCTCAAAAGACATTACTGTAATTTTATTTTAATTGAATTGTTAGATTAACAAAGGATGGATTTCATCAATAATCATGAATAACTTGAAAAAAGAAACAAAATTTTATTAATAGCTTCTGTGCTTGTCAATTGAATGTTAATAGTCTTATTAACAATTTAAGTATCCTAATGAAGTCCTCGTCAAAAAATGAAGACATTATAGACAATTTTATTTCACCTTATATGGCTGTTTCTATGTTATCTTGCAATAGCAAAAATTCGCAATTTTATGCAACAGAATTGAAATGAGCATGTTTCTTGAAATGAAACCATTTGAGATTAGGAGTGGCAATAGGGCGGGTTTGGTACGGAGTAGCCTCTTTTCAATTCCTACTGATCCTATTATAAAGTTCGTTTAATAAACTTGTCCCAACCCTATTAGTAGCAGAGTTGGATTTGGTCAATTTTTTGTCAAAGGCGGTGACGAGTTTACCATCGGAATAACTTAAATAAAATTTAAAAATTTACATTTTAGTATATGGATTGAATGATTGATTGATAATAATAACAAGTAACCACGGTGGGTTTCTCTTATTTTATGAGTCAAACTTTTCAATTTTGTACTCTATGTATTATATTTCTTCTTCCTTTTTTCGTGTGTATATGTACAAAAGTAAATGGTTTATTTGATACTAACGGGTACTCCGACTCTACTCCACCCACCTAAATAGACACACACAGTCGCTATATATAAACACGCACAGTCGCTATACAAACACACCTGATACATAAACACACACTAGCCACTGTCACAATATATGTAATGTATAGCTCATGAAATTTAAAAGTGTGAACAGTGGCACCAGGGAGCTACCAATTGCAAACTACTAGGTAACCTGTTTCACTGAAGCATGGAAAACAAGATTTGCTTAATTCTCTAATAGATTCTTGGGAAAGTGTCAAAATAGCTATATCTATTAATCCAAAAGTTAAGGGATTTGGAGAACATCTTCTGAACTTGAGTTAGCTGAGGATGCAGAATACTCATTGGGGTAAGGCGAACAACAATGTAACCTCAATTCCCAAATCACGTAGTGCCAGGCATTTGGGCCATAGCACAAGCAATAGGATTCCTTAGCTATATAGATTTGGAAGAAGAATCTTGTGTGAAGATATGGTTTCTGAAATAGGGGGATTCGTTAGTCCAAATGGCATGACTAGGAATTTATAGTGTCCATATCTTGTTCTGAAGACTGTCTTTGATATGTCTTCGGGTCGAACTAATAGTTGGTGGTATCCAGATCATAGATCTATCTTGGAGAAGATCGTTGCTCCATGCAATTGGTTAAATAGGTCATCTATTCTGGAAAATAGGTATAGGTTCTTGATTATGACCTTGTTCAACTCTCTGTAGTCAATCCAGAGTCGAAGTGTCCCATCCTTCTTCTTAATGAATAACACTGACGCTCCCCAAGGCGACGTGCTTGGTCGAACGAATCTGAGATCTTCGAGTTCCTAGACTTGCTTTTTATCAGAGCCATCCGATACGGGGTCTTGGATATCGGTAGGGTACCGGGTACCAGCTCAATACAAAAGTCGATGTCCCTCTTGGGTGGTAGTCTTGAGATGTCCTAAAATATGTCCTCAAAGTCTTGCACTACACGGATTTGCGCAATCGAGATTTCTAAACTTATGCTTCCAAAGGTAGCTAGACAGCTAGTGAAAAAGGTGATGCACAATGGATCACATTGGAATTTGAATGGTTGGCTTTAGGGAATCGTAAAAGTAATAGACTTGCTAACACATTCTAATTTGGCATGGTATTTCGTGAGGCAGTCAATTCCTAAAATTAAGTCAAATTCCTTTATTGATAGAACTATCATATCAGCATGGAGGTTCTAATCTTCCAAGTTCAAGTTGCAATCCTTATACACTTTTCCCAAATTAATTTTCATTCCTAAGGGGGACATGACGTTCAGAGCTACATCAACCGTCTAGGGCACAAACCCAATCGTTGTACAATTCTAATATTAATAAAGGAATTGGAAGCACCAGTGACAAATAATGTTTTAACTCGACTGTTAAACAGTATGAGTGTATTCTGCTATTCTTCTTCGGCGAATCCCGCTTCATCCAGAACAATGACATTAAGATAGGCTTGCTTAGGACCCTGAGTAGGTACTCTATAGTATCCGCATTGAGGCAATCTACAATCCTTGGATATGTGACCCTTTTTGCCATAGTTGTAGAAGACGACGTTCGCTCAATTTTTCATTGGGGTTCGACAGTCCTTGGACTACAGTTAAAGTAGCCTCCACATCTTGCTACGATAGATTCTGGCTATTCTTGAGGAGGTGGCTTTGGTAGTGCAGTCGGTTGAGGTTGAGGGAAGGTCTATTGGGGATTTCTCGCTTTGTTTGAAGTCCTCTTGATTACTTAGAAGTAGTTGGGGGTTGTCGTTACCCTTGGTTGAACCTCGATGGCTAATCTGATTATATTATCACTCTATGCTCTATCAGGTCATTCTCGTCATCATGGTACATTTCTACCCCTTCCTCGTCATTTACATCCATTCCAAGTTGCTAGTGCTACAGGTAACGCTAGAGAAACTATAAGAAGTCCTACAGCTATCTGAAATCCAAATCGTGGGTGATCCATACTAACCTGCCTACCAATACTATAATCCATGCTAGTCTGTCCAATAACACTAACTTGTACTTATATCATGGAAATCTTAAGGTTCATAACTTAACTGTGTAGGATAATCAGCGAGCATGTTTAAGTAAACCTAGTGCTCTGATACCAAAAAAACCTGTCACACCCTAGAGTAGCAGAAATTAAGAAAAAATAAAATTTCCTTTCTAGGTCCATAAGCCATGACTAGTTACATTAACTGATTGTCCACAAACACACTAGATAAATAAAAGAGTGACTTAAATGGAAGCGTAAACTGAATATAACTTCAAAAGGATTACTAGCTATTACAACAGAGTTTTTATTTTCAAAAAGAAAAAAGAACAAAAGAGATTAAGGTGTTTGACATCGTTTACAATGTAAGAAAAAATAAAGTGTAAGATCATTGGTGTGAGGCATGTGACGCCAATTCTACCTCTTCATACTTTACTCCGTTTGAAGTGTTGTACGGACGACCATGCCATTCTCTGTTGTGTTGGGCAGAGGTTGGAGACTCAGAGTTATTGGGACCAGATTTAGTTAGAGAGACTCACGAGAAGATTTCTTTGGTCAAGGAAAGGATGAGGACCGCTCAAAGCAAGTATAAAAGTTATGCTGATCGATGCCGAAAAGAATTGGAATTTAGTATGGGAGATCACATACTTCTTAAGGTTTCACCAACCCGAGGAGTGGTATGTTTTGGTCTCAAGAGAGGGAAGTAAGCCCTGCGTTTCATCGGACCGTTCAAAATTTTGGATCATGTTGGAAAAGTGGCTTATCGACTCGCAATACCACCGAAGATGTCTGGGGTCCACAATGTGTTCCATGTTAGTATGGTGAGAAAGTACATACGGGATCCCTTGCACGTGGTTAGTTTTGACGATATTGAGACGAGTCATAACATTTCCTATAAGGAGACACCCATGAAAATTCTAGATCAGTGTATCAAGAAACTGAGGAATAAGGACATTCCGTTGGTGAAGATTCAGTGGAATCACCATGACGAGAATGAAGCCTCATGGGAAATCGAAGCCGATATGAAGAAGAAGTATCCGGAGTTGTTTCATGACTTAGTTAGTCTTGATTTCGGGGACGAAATCCTGTTTACGGAGGGAAGGATGTAACAACCTGTATTTCATCAAATTTTAATTTCATTTTCACTTTTAAATATGTATTCCCGGTGTTATTCTTTTGTGAAATTCTCATGTGTTAAATCTTGTTACTTATTTTAGTTCATAACAAAATTCTTGTTGGGGTCAAATTGCAATTTTTGTGAACTTGATGATACCTGTGTTGGATTTTTGAAAACTGTACTTCAAAACAGTGAAAATAATTTCTCTTGACTCAAACTGTATTTTTTTTATAAAATCGAAAAATCATTTCTTACATTAAAATGAATTTTCTGTATTTTTGAGGTGATTGTTGCGCCACGAAAATACAAGTTTGTGTTCGAAACTATCCGCGCCGCGTTAAGCTTACACGAACCTTGGATTTTTGACGTAGAGTAGATTAGACTTTTGCTTTATTTCCAATTATGGAAACTAATGATTGTTTGGGCTTTGTTTGAAAATGCATTTTTGTGTGTGTATTAACTTAATACCATAAGTTGATTTCCCAAACTTGATAAATGATTCTTAGGCAACTTGATAGAGCCTTGTTTGGTTGTGCTTCTATGGTGTGTGTTGGTTTGTGCCCATAAGCTTCATTTCCCAAACACCTCAATTTACCCCCTAGGAGTCTACTTGACCCTTGGTGAACTGTAGAGTTCATATATCTGGGTATATACGTATGTGCATAACCAATTGTTGAGTATCAGATGATACTTGGCCTCCAAGTTCTAGGAGTGCCTATATATTCACATATACACTCACACATAGCACACATTCTTCTATTTCAAATTTAGATTATGTAGAGAGAATCTTAGAGAGAAAAGAGAGAGTTTGAGAGTTCATAGTTAGTGAACTTGTAGAGAGAAAGCAAGAACATCAACACCATAGCCTATAAGCTTCATTTGGATTTCTTTATTTTGCTACTCTATCTCAACAATCTCTATTCTCTAAATCTCTGTGAGTATTTCTAAATCACTTGATATGTAATACATGGTTCAATTACTGTTTGTATGCTTGAATCATGGATCACCATTGTTGATGTTGTTCTTAGAGTTCAAAGCTTGAAAACATGGATTTCCCAAATTTAATCAAATTTCATTTTTGGAGATGATTAAGTAAGATTATAGTTCATAGATGTTATGTTCACAGTATTAGAGCCTAATTCATTCATATAAAAAAGTATGTAAGAAATTAAGTTTTGTCATCTTTTAGTTTTTCGTAAAATTCAAGAGCTATAGATCGATTCGTGTTAAATTGATCGTAAATTCTTAATCCTTGTGGAAAAACGAAGAAATCCATATGTTACATGTTATATATAATTACAGATTTGAAAATGGGTCAAAAGGACCTTTAAACTGAAAACTGGGGAAATCCCACAAAGAAGATGAAGCCTCAGCATTCGCGCGAGCGGCCCGCGTGCGCGACTTGTATATGTTCTGACACTTAGAAAAGTCATATAAGAAAAACAAAAAATGGGCATATCATGCGAGCGGCACGCACGAGCGAACCCTCGCGCGAGCGGCCCGCGCGCGCTACCTGGTCGTTTATGAATTTTGTTTGTTTTTTGTTAAGGGACTGTTTGGAATGAATTTTAAAGACGGTTAAGGTTCTGTTGGAAAATATCTTAAATCAGAATCCTTTTATTATGTTTTGATTATTAAGGCGATAAATTACGACTCATTTATTATTGTACGCAGATTGATTTCATGTTTCAATGATTTACGATTCTATATAAGTCATATGTCATACATGAGGAGTTAGTTGTGGGTTTTGGTCAGTGTATAAAGAGTATGTGGATGAGATTGTGTGTGGAACACTCCCTGGTAATGGTATACCAAAGTGTGATGTTTTGAGAACGCGGCGAGAGTATCTTTGAAATGCGACGGTGACAAAACTGGACACTCCTTGGTACCCATGGTAGCGCTAAAGTGTGTAACACCAAACTTGGACATTCCCTGGCACCCATGGTAGTGCTAAAGTGTGGCCTACTGGCTACTCCCTGACATGCGTGGTATGGTCAAAGTGTGAGGCATTACCCCGTACTAAAGTGTGAGGCAAACTAGACACTCCCTGGTACCCCGTTACTAAAGTGTGGTCATCTTAGTGTTTCAAAGATACTGGAGTGAGAGAGTGGGGGGTTGTGTTTTTCGAGAGAAAAGAGTCAATAAGATGGGATTGGTTGCATTGTTCTCATACACGGTCACATGTAGTATGATTTAAAGCTTATTAATGTTATCTTTGTTGTTTCTTAATGTGAACTCATTCCTATGTTATTAACCTGTCGAATAATGGAACTGAGAATTTGAAAATGGTAAATAAGTATGTTTTACATTTCAAGTGCTTGTTTTTAATACTCACCAGCTTCAATAAGCTGACGGCGTTGATGCGCCCTGGACCTTCGTGTCCAAGCTTTTCAGGTTCTGACCAAGTGGAACAGTACGACTATGCTAATTGATAATGGCTGCTTGGAAGAAGAACCAACTATTTTTAAATTATTGCTCTAGTTAATGAACTGAATCTTGAATAAGGATGACTGTAATAGTCAATAGATATTATTTTGTTTCGAGGCGGGTTGTGCCTTTAGTAATCACGCGACAGTAATAAATATTAAGTTAGAAATTTTATATGCCTTAATTGTTCTACGCTGACTTATATGTTTACTGTTGTTCGACGTTTGGGACGGAATCAATCCTTCAAACTGTCGCGACCTGCGGGTCCATAATGAAAATTAAACGCTTTCCTTATTTATGCTACGTCGGGGTGTGATAGGATTTAGTTGCATCAAAGCCAGTTTATCTCAGAATAGTTTAGCCAGGTTAGGGTTTACCAGTATAGACCCAATTCCACATTCTGTTAGCTTAAGCTTTGCACAACCGATGATACGACAGGAGGACCACGCCTAAGATTATTTCTGTCCTGATTTAAGTTAGTACCTTTTTTATCTAGTATGGATCCAGCTCAACCACTCAATGTACCAGACGGGTTTGGAGGACATTTTGTGACACTCGGGGCAGTAGTCCCAGCTTTCCTTGACTTATATCACACGGCCATTAAGCAGCTAGCCACAACGACTGTAGTATCGAATCTGTGGCACCAGGTCCATGTGGTGGGTTTAGTTGATTTGATTCGTATTTGCCTTGAGCTTTGTTACTTTGCAGAGTCTCAGCGCTTAGTGCTAGTTGAGATTTTGAGGTTGGTTGATAGTGATGCTTTCTATATCCCTTTGGAGATTCAGGTTATGCACGCTCATCTAGCATAGCTGGAGATGCCCCCCGTCAGTAGTTTCTGTGGTTGAGGATGATGATGACGATGACGTCATGATTATCCCTATTGTTAAGGAGGTTATAGGGGAGGATGGCATAGGTCTAAATGACTTTGCTGCCAACCTTGAGGAAGAGCTGGCCCTTGAGCTAGTTTTACCCGTGGAGATGACAGTTGAGGCAGATGCCCCAGAGCCTGCTTCATCATTGACCTCTCAAAGCTATGATTTTGATAGGGTAGGCCCGTTCCTTATCCAGCGATTTTGCCATGTCGACTCGCTAGATCTTCTGATGGCTACCTACGGGGATGACTAATTATTTAGATATGACCTTGTATATATATGTTAACTATTTTGACTAGTAGCTCTATCTCTTTTTGCAAACTGTATTTACATGCATTGGAGTGTAGGATAATGACCGCATTTTTGTGACATTTAACTCTTGCATGGACGAAGTATATTCTAACCCATACTACTAGGGTTGGCATTGACCTGATCATACACGTTTTTTGTATCAACTTGATTGAGAAGTTATATATAGAAATACTCTTTCAATATTATCGTTGTTTAAACTGTTGTATATTCCTGCTTCATGCATGTTTCTCATCCTTTTATCATTGGCATGCATTTAGAATGGCTGGGAGACCGAGGAAAAACAGGAATCGAATCGAGGAGGCACCCTTAGCTACTGATCCTACAGGGATGTTTGAAGCATTTGTCAAGCGCTTGGAAAGGATCATAAATTCTAATGAAAACCAACGTGATAGCCAGACAGGGGACAAGCTACTGGAAAGATTCCAAGCGATGATGCCCAAGTAGTTCGCGGGTACTACAGAGCCCTGAAAAGCCGAACAATGGTTGAGACAGATGGACCATATGTTTGAGGTTGTTCAATGCAACGAGATGGATAAGAGGAGACTGACTACATTTCAACTTACCGATGCCGCCGTAGATTGGTGGGATTCGGTTATACCTACTATTGGAGGTGAAGCTGCTATGGGAATGACATGGACCGTGTTCACAGGAAGGTTTCTGGAAAAGTATTTCCCGGCTACAGAAAGGCATAGGAGGGAGAAAGAATTTATGGAGTTGACTCAGGGGACTAAGTCGGTGCAAGAGTACACCACACAGTTCGAGAGACTATCTCGGTTCGCCCCACACATGGTTGATACAGAGGAAAAAAAGATACATAAGTATAACCAAGGGCTGATGATCTCGTCAAAATCAAGATATAAAAGTATACTTTACTTTTCAAGGATTTGTAGTGTAGAAGTAAAGGTCGAACCCACAGAGATTGAATACTACGCACTTTAATTTTTAAAACCTAAATTTAGTTAATTAAGAAAAACGGATTTTGGATTTAATTTGAATTAAATCAATAAAAGTAAATATAAATTATGAAAGCAATTAAATATTGTTTTTATAATAAGTTTAAGGAACCTAGGATTGCAAATCCACCACTAGCTTCATAATAAGGGCATTTACGAATTACTTTAGCTTATTAAGTTGGATGATAATGGGGAATTGTAGCTATAAGCCCAATTCCTCTGTCAAGAAAATAACTATGGTTCAAGCACCAACATAATCCATCTTCGGTTAGCACGAATTATCCCACACTAAACTAGGGTTGTGGTATAATCCATCTAATCTAGGCATGGACTATTCGGATACTTGATAGCACAATTCAATTTAAGCACCATTATATGTAAATAATCTAAACAAGCACAGCAAGCATAGATCATTGAGCACACTACCATCAAAACAGATCTAAGACAAAAGTAAACTTTGAAAGTAACGATTTAATCAATAAAAGCACGATTTATTTATAAAAATCCTCGGAACATGTAACTGTCATCCATACATAATAAAACTAAAATAAAAACATAAAATACTCCCTATTACTTGGCTAGGGTTTCATTGAAACCCTAGATCTTGAGTTTAGTTGGCCATAGAATTGATGAACGGCAAGAGGTTGATGGAGGAGGCCATGGGAATCCTTGGTCTTCTTCTTTTTCTCTTTGCTTTCCTCTCTTCAATGGCTGAAGTTTTTGTTGTATATGGATGTATCTAATGTTGTGTAATGATGTGTAACCACAAAATTGATTTAGAATAGGATTTATATAGAGTTTGGAAGGATTTAGGAAGTTTTCCTAAGCCAAATCGTGCTAAAACTGCTATATTTATGTTTCTGGACATCATATGCACAAACCACCTTCGCTGGGCACTTTAATTTAACAAAATACGCGTTTTTGGTTTTTTCACAGGTCGCTCGCCCGCTCACGCGAGGTACTTTTCGCTGTAGTGCGCGACTTTCGTAGAATTACGATAACTTTTACTCGAAACTTGGATTGACTCGCCGTTTGCGGCCACACGTCCGTAACTCGAAGATCTACATTTTATATCTCTAGAGAAATTTCTGAAATCTAAAGTATTCTTTGCCAAAAATGCGATTTACCAAGATTGCTACTACATTCAACTTTCACCGGAATCACCGTTTGAGCCCAGAATGACTTCCAAAGCCACTAATCATTGGATTTTTGTGCATTTTCAAGTTAAAGCTCCAAATCCTACAAAATTTAGAATACTTATTAAAAAATAACTAATAACTACATGAAATGGGCTAACAAAGGGTATTTGTAAGACTCTAAACGACAACTATTCGTCGCCGATCAGCTGACACCGCAGATTCGTCGCCTGACTCTCGGCCACCTAGATAAGTCATTTGAAGGAATGGTCGGCCTGGCCACTGATCTGAAGGAAGATGCTTGAGTGAACCGCAATCAATTCAAATTTTGGCCACCTTAGAGGGGTAATTTTCGAAATAAGCCACCAGCATATCGTACACAAGGGCAGAAGAGGAACTTCGATGGGAACAAGAAACCCCAAGCTATCACCTATCCGACTCAACCTCGAGTTGGTAAAGGAAGTAGTGCTGGGAAATGCTTCAACTGTGGCAACCCTGGTCATCTGGCTCGAGACTGCAAGGCACCAAGGCGTGCTGCACAGCAAGGGATAATCTGTTATAACTGTGGTGAACCTGGTCACATCAGCAAATTTTGCACTGCTCCTAAGCAAGTGACTAATGGTCAACAAGATCAGACTCGCCTTAATGCCGTTATTCCTGATGCCGTTGGGTATGACAGAACCATTTATGAAGAAGGAGATTATGGAGAAGCTCAACCTGATCAGCAAGCAGTGGAAGGTACATTAACATTGTTTAACTCCTAAGTTAAAGTTTTATTTGATACGGGTGTTGCTCCTTCATTCATATCTATTAACACTATTCGGAGATTGGGTATCCTGCCTCACCGTTTGGAGACAGCTTTGAGGGCTACCTCACCTTTAGGAGCCGTAGTCAAGTTAGGAAATGTGTGCAAGGATTGTCCCTTACGATTAGGAGATCGTGAAATCCCTGCAAGGCTAATCGTCCTATCGATGAAGGAGTTTGACACAATCCTCGAAATGGATTGGCTCGCTCAGAATCAAGCAAAGTTGGAGTGTACGAAGAAGAGAATTACATTCTCCGACAACGAGAATCAATCCTTTGATTTCCAATGTAACCCTTTGGGAGATATGTTCCTTACGAGATGTTTAGCTAATATCAAAGTCGTTAGTACGGAAGCGACATTGTCATCTATACCTGTAGTTAAGGACTTCAAAGAAGTATTTCAAGACATTTCTAGTTTACCGCCTGAGAGAAGTATAGAGTCTTGTATTGAACTTATACCAGGTACCGCACCGATCACAAAGGTTTTCTATAGAATGGCCCCCGCCGAACTATCAAAGTTGAAGAAACAAGCTCGAGAATCTAGGTTTTGTACATCCAAGTACATTGCCTTGGGAAGCACCAGTGTTATTTATAAAGAAGAAGGATGGGACGCTCCGGCTATGCATCGACTACAAAGAATTGAATCAAGTCACTATCAGAAATAAGTATCATTTACCCTAGATCGACGATTTGTTTGATTAACTACAGGGAGCTACAACATTTTCCAAGATAGACCTACGGTCGGGATATCATCAGTTGAGGGTACGGAAGGAAGATATACCTAAAATTGCTTTCAAGACCCGATATGGTCACTACGAATTTTTGGTGATGCCATTTGGAATGACGAATGCCCCAGCAGTGTTTATAGATCTGATGAACAGAGTGTTCAAACCTTAATTTGATTGGTTTGTCATCGTCATTATAGATGATATTCTGATCTATTCTAAGTCGGAAGAATAACACGAGCAACATCTACGGATAACGATGCAGGCGCTTAAGGACCACCGCTTCTATGCCAAATTCAATAAGTGCGAGTTCTGATTACGAGAAGTAAAATTATTGGGACACAAGGTGTCATCTCAAGGGATTTCTATAGATTCATCCAAGATAGATGTTGTATCGAATTGGGTTAGGCCGACCAACCCTATGGAGATTAGGAGTTTCCTCGGACTTACAGATTATTACAGATGATTTGTCGAGGGATTCTTAAAGATAGCCGCACCGTTAATCAATTTGACTAAGAAAGCTCAGAAGTTCGATTGGACGGAGAAGCACGAGCGCGCCTTTCTGGAGTTAAAAGAGAGACTCACCGCCGCACCAGTACTAGCCATACCCAAGCCTAATGAGAAGTTCACTATCTTTAATGATGCATCATATCAAGGACTAGGGTGTGTACTTATGCAAGATGGCAGAGTTATCACCTATGGGTCTAGATAGCTAAAGTCGAACAAGTTAAACTACCCTATTCATGATTTAGAATTGGTAGCAGTGGTGTTTGCACTCAATATTTGGAGACACTATCTCTATGGTGAGAAGTTCGATTCGTTCTCCGATCACAAGAGTTTGAAATACTTGTTCACACAGAAAGAGTTGAACATGAGGCAACACAGGTGGATGGAGTTGATCAAAGATTACGACTTCATGTTAGAATACCACTGTGGTAAAGCTAATGTGGTCGCTGATGCCTTAAGTCGGTAGATTCGTGGAACAATCGCCTCTTTGATGGTTAGGGAATGGCGAGTATTGGTGACTTTGGCTGATTTTGACGTGCAGAGTACCGAGGAAGGAGAAGGGTAACTATTTGGATGTCTTATCCTACAGCCTACTCTCATTGACCGCGTTATCGAAGCACAGAAGGGAGATAAAAAATTTCAGACTTTGTTTGCGAAGATGTCGGGAAAAGACCCAATAGAGTGGAAAGTGGGAAGTGACGGAGAATGCAGGTACAGGAACAGATTATATGTACCAGACTGTGGAGATCTAAGAAAAAATATTCTGGAAGAAGCACATAAGTCTAGATATACAGTTCACCCAGGAGGAACGAAAATGTAAAAAGATTTGAAGAGAAATTTCTGGTGGAAAGGTATGAAGAAGGATGTGGCCAAATTTGTATCCAAGTGCTTGTCATGTCAACAAGTCAAAGCTGAACATCAGAAACCTTCAGGATTGCTGCAGCCGCTACCTGTTCCAGGTTGGAAGTAGGAGCACATAACCATGGATTTTGTAGTGGGATTGCCTTGATCTTAATAAAATCATGACGCCATTTGGGTAATCATGGATCGACTGACTAAGTCAGCACATTTTATTGCTTATAGTATGACATACCAGGTGGAAAAGATGAGTCGGATGTACATACAACAAGTAGTGCGACTTCACGGTGCACCTTTGTCAATTGTGTCAGATCGCGACGCAAGTTTTACCTCTGGATTTTGGGAAAGCTTGCAAGAAGCTATGGGAACCTCACTCAAGATGAGTACTGCTTTTCATCCTTAAACAAACGGACAAATCGAGTGTGCTAATCAGATCATGGAGGATATGCTTAGGGCTTATGTCATCAATTTTGAAGAATCTTAGAAGACGCACTTACCTTTGGTTGAATTTGCCTATAATAATAACTATCACACGAGTATTGGAATGGCTCCATTTGAAGCGTTGTACGGACGACCATGCCGTTCTCTGTTATGTTGGGCAGAGGTTGGGGACTCAGAGTTGTTGGGGCCAGATTTAGTTAAAGAGACTCACGAGAAGATTTCTGTGGTCAAGGAAAGGATAAGGACCGCTCAGAGCAGGTATAAAAGTTATGCCGATCGACGCCGAAAAGAATTGGAATTTAGTGTAGAAGATCACAAAAATCTTAAGGTTTTACCAACCCGAGGAGTGGTACATTTTGGTCTCAAGAGAGGGAAGTTAGCCCCGCGTTTCATCAAACCGTTCAAAATTTTGGATCGTGTTGGGAAAGTGGCTTATCAACTCGCACTGCCACCGAAGATGTTTGGTGTCCACAATGTGTTCCATGTTAGTATGCTGAGAAAGTACATACGGGATCCCTCGCATGTGGTTAGTTTTGACGATATTGAGACTAGTCATAACATTTCCTATAAGGACAGACCCGTGAAAATTCTGGATCAGAGTATCAAGAAACTGAGGATAAGGACATTCCGTTGATGAAGGTTCAGTGGAATCACTATGACGAGAATGGAGCCTCGTGGAAAGTCGAATCCGATATGAGGAAGAAGTGTCCGGAGTTGTTTCATGACTAGTTAGTCATGATTTCGGGGATGAAATCCTATTTAAGGAGGGAATGATGTAACAACCTGCATTTCATCAAATTTTAATTTCATTTTCACTTTTAAATCTGTATTCCTGGTGTTATTCTTTTGTGAAATTCTCATGTGTTAAATCTTGTTACTTGTTTTAGTTCATAATAAAATTCTTTTTGGGGTCAAATTGCAATTTTTGTGAACTTAATGATACCTGTGTTGGATTTCCAAAAATTGTACTTCAAACCAGTGAAAATAATCTCTTGAATCAAACTGTATTTTTTTTATAAAATTGAAAAATCATTTTTTACATTAAAATGAATTTTCAGTATTTTTGAGGTGATCGCCACGCCACGAAAATACCAGTTTGTGTTCGAAACTGTCCGCGCTACATTAAGCTTACACAGACCTTGGATTTTTGACATAGAGTAGATTAGATTTTTGATTTATTTCCAACCATGGAAACTAATGATTGTTTGGGCTTTGTTTGGAAATGCATTTTTGTGTGTGTGTGTTAACTTAGTACCATAAGTTGATTTCCCAAACATGATAAGTGATTCTTAGGCAACTTGATAGAGCCTTGTTTGGTTGTGCTTCTATGGTGTGTGTTGGTTTGTGCCCATAAGCTTCATTTCCCAAACACCTCAATTTACCCCCTAGGAGTCTACTTGACCCTTGGTGAACTATAGAGTTCATGTATCTAGGTATATACGTATGTGCATAACCAATTGTTGAGTATCAGATGATACTTGGCCTCCAAGTTCTAGGAGTGCCTATATATTCACATATACACTCACACATAGCACACATTCTTCTATTTCAAATTTAGATTATGTAGAGAGAATCTCATAGAGAAAAGAGAGAGCTTGAGAGTTCATAGTTACTGAACTTGTAAAGAGAGAGCAAGAACATTAACACCATAGCCTATAAGCTTCATTTGGACTTCTTTATTTTGCTACTCTTTCTCAACAATCTCTGTGAGTATTTCTAACTCACTTGATATGTAATACATGGTTCAATTACTATTTGTATGCTTGAATCATGGATCACCATTGTTGATGTTGTTCTTAGAGTTCATAGCTTGAAAACATGGATTTCCCAAATTTAACCAAATTTCATTTTTGGAGATGATTAAGTAAGATTATAGTTCATAGATGTTATGTTCGGAGTGTTAGAGCCTAATTCATTCATATAAAAAAGTACATAAGAAATTAAGTTTTGTCATCTTTTAATTTTTCTTAAAATTCGAGAGCTATGGATCGATTCGTGTTAAATTGATCGTAAATTCTTAATCCTTGTGGAAAAATGAAGAAATCCATATGTTACATGTTATGTATAATTACAAATTTGAAAATGGGTCAAAAGTACCCCTTAAACAGAAAATAGGGGAAATCCCACGAAGAAGATGAAGCCTCAGCATCACCTCGCGCGAGCGACCCCTCGCGCTAGCGGCCCGCGCGCGCGACCTTTATATTTTCTGACACTTAGAAAAGTTTTATTAGAAAAACAAAAAATGGGCATATTGCGCGAGCGGCCCGCGCACGCGACTTGGCCGTTTATGATTTTTGTTTGTTTTCTGTTAAGAGACTGTTTGGAATGAATTTAAAGACGGTTAAGGTTCTGTTGGAAAATATGTTAAATCAGAATCCTGTTTATTATGTTTTGATTATTAAGGCTAAATTACGACTCATTTATTATTGTACGCACATTGATTTCATGTTTCAATGATTTACGATTATGTATAAGTCACATGTCATACATGAGCAGTCTATTTTGGGTTTTGGTCAGTGTGGAAAGAGTATGTGAATGAGATTGTGTGTGGGACACTCCCTGGTAATGGTATACCAAAGTGTGATGATTTGAGAACACGGCAAGAGTTTCTTTGAAATGTGACGGTGACAAAACTGGACACTCCCTAGCGCCCATGGTAGCGCTAAAGTGTGTAACGCCGAACTTGGACATTCCCTGGCACCCATGGTAATGCTAAAGTGTGGCATACTAGACACTCCCTGACATGCGTGGTATGGTCAAAGTGTAAGGTATTGGACACTCCTTGGCACCTCGTACTAAAGTGTGAGGCAAACTGGACACTCCCTGGTATCCCGTTACTAAAGTGTGGTCATTTTAGTATTTCAAAGATATTGGAGTGAGAGAGTGGGTTGTTGTGTTTGTCGAGAGAAAAGAGTCATTAAGATGAGATTGGTTACATTGTTCTCATACATGGTCACATGTAGTATATATTAAAGCTTATTAATGTTATCCTTGTTGTTTCTTAATGTGTACTCATTCCTATATTATTAACCTGTCGAATAATGGAACTGAGAATTTGAAAATGGTAAATAATTATGTTTTACATTTCAAGTGCTTGTTTTTAATGCTCACCAACTTCAATAAGCTAACGCCGTTGATAGGCCCTGGACCTTCGTGTCCAAGCTTTTCAAGTTCTGACCAAGTGGAATAGTACAACTATGCTAATTGAGAATGGCTGCTTGGAAGAAGAAACAACTATTTTTAAATTATTGCTCTAGTTAATGAACTGAATCTTGTAATAAGGATGACTGTAATAGTCAACAGATATTATTTTGTTTCGAGGCGGGTTGTGCCTTTAGTAATCACGCGATTGTAATAATTATTAAGTTAGAAATTTTATATGCCTTAATTGCTCTACTCTGACTTATATGTTTATTGTTGTTCGACGTTTGGGACGGAATCGATCCTTCAAATTGTCGCGACCTACGGGTCCATAATGGAAATTAAACGCTTTCCTTATTTACGCTACCTCGGGGCATGACACTTATATACTCTCTCCTTAACCCTCTTGTATTTTTCTAGGTTTTCCCTTACTTTTAGTCCATAAATTGGTGTAGATTTAGGGTTTGTAAGTGACATAGTGAGAGAATCTTGTACTTCCAAGCTTGGATTTCTTTTGAAGCACTTATTGGAGCATTTTTTGAAGTTTGTAATTGGATTTCCTCTCTTGAAGTGTATACTCTCATTCATGGTTATGTAATCATCTTCTTTGTTGTTTATTTTGTTGTTAATATGTTAAAAACCATGTGTGGCTAAATTTATAGGTTAGGGGTCATGAACCCACCTATGGATCTTTGTTTTTCTTGAAAGTCTAAAGGGTTTGGAGCTTCTTATGTGATTGAAGAGTGTTGAGTTTGTAATATGCTTGTTTCATTATCTCCATTGTCATGCAATGGGAATTATTGAATCTATATTACAAATCCAACATTTTCCCTTAGTGCTTTTAAGCTTTCATCTTTCATAGTGGGGTTGACAACCCACATGTTTAATTGTTAGCCCCAAAGGTACTTTGTTCACTTGAGAAGCCTCCAAACCCCCAAGACTTATCCTTGTGTGATCCAAGGTTGGTAACATGACCCCTAGCCCCTTTTTCCTTAGTTAAATCAAACTTGCCAATCTAACTCACTTGGAGTTGTTAATTTTAGCCGTTTTCTAACTAGTTAACATAATTAGTTATCATTATTACTTGAATATTGTTTGCATGCTAGTTGTAGACTTAGTGATAGAAATCCCCAAATCAACCATCTTTTCTTTATTTTTGGTTACCATAATTGTGTATTCGAGTCTTGAAACTACGACTTTCCGGTTCAGTCCCCATGGAAATCGACCTTGTACCTACCTGAGTATTTCTTGTTACAATTGATTTGCACTTGAATCATACATATCTTGAGAGCGAACACCTATGATTTCCAATGTGATCCACTGAGTGATACATTTCTTACAAGTCGTCTAGCTAACATCGAGACAGTCAATGTAGAGATTTCCAACTCATCGTTACCCATAGTCAGAGACTTCAAAGATATTTTCAGGACAAGGTATGGGCACTAAAAGTTTTTAGTAATACCATTTTGTTTGACCAATGCCCCAATGATATTCATGGATTTGATGAGTAAAGAAATTCCGACCCTGTCTGGATCAGTTTCTCATTAAGTTAAGTCTCAGATATAATTATACTTATGCTAAGTTTGACAAAGTGCAAGTTTTGGCTCAAAGAAGTCAACTTTCTAAAATATGTCATCTCCAAGGATGGAATAATAGTCGACTCTCTAAGAATAGACACTGTTGTGAAATGAAATAAAACGACCACTGCATTGAAAGTCAGAAGTTTTCTTGGCTTAGCATGTTACTATCAAAGATTTCCTCGAGATTGCGTCTTCTTGACCAATCAAACTAAGGTAACAAGGAAGGAAACAGAAAGAAAGTAAAATTTTGAATTACAAGAACCTCTATTACTTGTTTACACAGAAGGAGCCGAACATGAGACAACGCGGATGGATGAAACCGATTAAGAATTATGATCACATTTGAGTACCACACCGGAAAGGCTAATGAAGTCCCACATACCCTAAGTCAGAAACCTTGAGAGATAATTATTTCTCTAATGACCAGGGAATGACAAGCATTTGGAAAACATGACTGAAAATGACAATCAGAAAACCCTAGCTGACCTCATTCTAAGCATATCAACAAAGAGATCTATGTGAACATAGAAAATCAACCGCCTTATGAACTTACTGGAAATTTGAATTAGACATTCGAGATAAGGACCCAGAACCATTTCAAGATTAGTCAGCTTAGAATTTGAGACGAAGTCTCTATATGGAGGGAATAATGTAGCAACCTGTAATTTCTAATTCCCTAATATTAAATAAAATACCAATAATATTTTATTACTGTGTATTATTCCTATTAGTTGCATTTTTTTAATAAATAAATTAGTATACATATTGTTAATTGTAAACCCAATGCCTTTAATTTTGTAACCCTTAGTATTTTTATTTATATTATCACGTAAAGACTGCGCCCCTAAGATAGCCTACGATTTGGGATAAAGCCATTAATAAAATACAGTTTCACATCCCATACATTATTGTCCATAATGATTATGCTTGGAATATTTTCCTAAAGCTAACCGAAACAACTAGACTAGAAGAACTAACCAAACTAATTAGACTGAATAATGCGAATTGACCGATTGAGATCAATTAGTTCACAAGCCGCATAATTGTCGTAAAATCATTACGTGCAACGATTCAAAACAATCAGCAAAATTCTTGTGGTGTAAAGTGTATGATGTGTGTTTGAGTTTATGACCACAGAAATGCTAAGCCTTTAAATAATTGAAACACACACATACACACACACACACTCTCTCTCTCTCTATATATATATATATATATATATAGTCACAGACTAAACACAAACAACACAATACACATGCACACTGATACATATTTCAAAAGCTCTCAAAAACTCTCTTAAGATTTCCTTCTCATTTGCTCTCCCTCTCAATCATAATCACACACATATATTCTGGAAATCAAAGAGAATGAAGGAAAATACAAAAGAAGGGAAGTCACAGTAAGCTCCCAAAACCATAACCATTGCCATTAAAGCTCGAAGTTTATTTCGATTTTTTCTCAAAATTCTTCGGCAACCCAACCTTGCTAAACCAGAGAACGGTGAGTCTCTTGAACTTACTCCTAATGTACTTTAAGTCATTACACATAATATGTATGTCTCAAATGCGATTGAAAGCGACTATATATGTATACATAGCCATGGATGTCCAAAATTAGCAGTACCGAAAACATCAACAGAAATCAATTCCATAAATTGGAAATGGTAGTTTTTAGTCCCCATAGGTTCAATTTCAAGTATTAGGTGCTAATTCATAACGGTTGCAACATACGATTAAAATGAAGTTTTGGCGACTCTCGAATTTTCACCTAAAAGTAGAGTTACAGTAATAATTGATAATCAAGACTTATATATTCATAATCTACATGAAAAAAGAAAGAGAATGGTATATTACACGACCTGTTTGGTTCGAATTTGAAAAATGGAATAAAAACTCAGTTATTCAGCGTCTGGAGGTAGAAGACACGGTGGCAATCGATTTCCATCATAGCCAATCGATTGCCACCTTTTCCAATCGATTTTTGCGCCTTTCCTAATCAATTTCCCTTTTCCAACATTGTCGTCTTTTAGTAAAACTGCCATAACTTTCTCTATAAAACTCAAAAGCGCGCACCATTCGAAGCGTTGGAAACTAGACTCAGAGACCTTTCTATTGATATTTGATTTAGCCACAAAATTTATAGCTCATTTTTTAGGGCATTGATTCAAAGTGGACTTCCTTGTCTACTGGTAACTGTAATCGCATATTAAAGTATTCTTTGATGGATTTACCTGTTGTTTCATACAAGACTTGATAATTTAGATCGAATGTCGACACGATGATTCCATGTATGTTATACATTGTTAATAAAGAAAATGCATGTTCTTAAGAGTAGTGCCAGCATGTTATAAATGTGAAAGAGAATATGACATACATTTGCACAGTCAAGTCGGCATGTAGGTGTGGAAGTTTAGTCAGTATATGTATTTTCGTGAGAAGTGGAAGAGATGTCTGGTTTGGCCTTTATGGGCTTAGTTTAAAGATAGTTGGGAACCATTACTATATCATTCGTCGGTATGAGATGGGCCGACAAGGGTATACACGATTGTGCTGGTTTGCCGTCGTGCTATTTGTTGGTATTCTATATGTGCTATATAGTTGGTATTCTATATGTGCTATTCATCTGTTGTAAGTTTTCCAGCAATAGTATACACGTCTATTGTCGGTTCGCCAATGTGCTGTATTATTATAGTTAGTTTACTTATATACTACTCGACCGCTACTGGTTTGCCAGCGAGGGGTATACACAGCGTTGCCGGTTTGCCGTTGTGTTGTGTGAAGCAGGTTATACTCTTTGATGTGCTATTCCTTTGTGTTGATTGGTCGATGGTGATTTGTCTATGCTAATTTTCCAGTGATAGTACACACGATCATGCTGTGTATATGTGATATGGAATTGAGACACACCTAAGCTGGTTGCCAGTGGGACATAATAGAGATAAGTGACATAAGGATCTATGGAGATAAGTATGAGGGTGAATAGGAATGTGACACGAGTATATTACTTTGTGTGGTCGGGGGATCTTATCCTAGTGTTGGGCAGGTTGTATCGGTCATGCATTTTCACACATCGTCGAAATGAGTAACAAGCTTTGGAATCATATGTTTTGAATAGTTCGAGATTCTTCTGTTTGTATATGTTTCTATATCTGAGATTATTGATAACTCTGTTATGAACGTGTAAGCGACATCTTTCAGTAAATTATTAGCTGCATCATAAGTTGTTGAATAATGACGTGAAAAGAGTTGCCAGCTTATGTATACAATAGATATGTTTCAAAATGATAAAGTGTCTTTAAGTATACTTTTATATACATTATGTGTGCCTGTTTATTGTATTCACTCAACTTGTATCCAAGCTAATAGTTGTGCCCTGGACATTCCAATATCCAGATCTTTGCAGGTATTGTTAGACAGGTAGGCGAGATTGAGGAAGAAGTACTATAGAGCATAAGGTAATTAGAGTCGGACAGAAGACTTGAGGATAGTTGTAGCATTTGGATATTTCGTACCCATCAATCATGTGTTGAACAATAGTATTTGAAATCAATTTGTAATAAGGGCAATGTGCCTAAGATATTATGATGTAATAGTTAAGTTGGGAAATTGAGTATTAAGTTCTATTTAACCCCGCTTGCCAATTACTCTGCTTTAGCATTACTGTTTAGTTGTATCATGGACAATCGATCCCTCACATGTCATGACCTAAGGGTCCAAAAAAGAAATGAAATTTTTTCCCTATTTTGCTACATCGGGCATGACACAAGTTAAATGGTTCAAGTCGTAAGACACATTTACTGATAAATCTTACAACCACATTTTCAAATTTTATTTTTAAAATGGTGGGGGATTGTTGGAGAATTTTTAAAATAATGGTAAAAGATGAAATGAGTTTGGAAAGTTGTATTGTAGAATGAAATTTAATTTATATAAGAAAACATGTTCCATAATAGAAAACATGAGAAAATTAATTATCCATACAATCGAGATAGTAGGGGAATGAGTTGGTTATTTAATGCACGAGAAGCACTAGATAATTTCCATCCTATGTAAAATGGTGCTTAAAGCTCCCATTTCCTTTTCATGAAAAGGTTTTTGTACAAATTGTTAAGTACACTATATATGTATATATACAACTTTTAGATGAGGCATCTTTTGAATTCATCAGATGCCTTCATTAGATGCCATTAAAGGCACGGAAAAAACTTCAATACAGCTCCTTGGGTGTGGTTGGTGTACGTTGTTCCCCTCACATGAATAGTAAAAATAGTTTGGACAGAACTATAATTTTACACTCTTTTTATTGTTCATGTGAGGGGAACAACATCAACCATACCCAATGAACTGTACTAAAGTTGAGTCCTAAAGGCACCTTTTGAATTGATTAGATGTCATATGATGGGGTACTAGTGAATAGGTGCATGCAACCGGTACATACACATCTATTGAATCAATGGGATGCTAGTTAGTTTCACAATCTGATTAGATGCTTATGCATTCCTTCGGCTCTATATGTAATGGAAATGCTCAAAGACTAAAAGTAGAAAAATAGTCTTTTTCTCTTTCTACTTACCGTGCTCCAGATCCATATTCTCTGTCCTTTTTATTTTGCAAAAGCATAGTTCTCTGTATTTGATTAACTACAGTAATCAAATACAATGTTGGTCAAAAAATATCAGTGATAATTCTAAGGCTATCTTCAATAGTGCATTTTGCAGACAATGATTGCTTCATAGTATCTTGAGTAAAAACTCGCGGAATACCTAGTTGCACACCGATTATAATATCTGATGGGGGCGAATATTGTACTTAGGAAAGTGCATGTCTAGTACATGCTTTCAAGATCTCTTCGTGACTTTTTGAAGAACTTCCACCAATCAGGCGCATTTTTCTTAACAACAATTTTTAATAAGTTGGATTTATAGAGTGGATTAGAGAGGAGAATATTAGTTGTGTGAGGCACTGTGAGTATAAGCTCTGAAAAATCATTGCAGTAGTATTTAGTGAACAACTAGACAGTAATGGCACCAAAAAATGTATGAAATGTCTCGATCATCACCCAACCATCCTAAAGCAATACAATAGATCCATCCCAGTTATAAAATGGTAGCCAAAGAGAATTTATCGCCATAATTAGGAAGTATTAAATTTCGATATTCATATGGCATAAAAAGTCACAAGTGAAAGAATAAAACTTATACAAATACATAACTAAAAAAGAAAGGAAAAGAAATAAGCACATAATTGTCTTGCCTAGCACAATTACTTAAGCAATAGAGGTTGGACATCTATTGATAATGACCCTCTAGTATCTATGTAAGATCCTGTTGAACTTGAAGTAACATCCCCAGGCCAATTTAGTTCAGCTACTTCATATTCAACCTCTTCATCATTCTTTTGTTTAATAGATGCTCCTTGTGATGCCCTGATCCCTTCCAACTCCATAGAAACTTCTTTCATCGTAGGCCTCTTTTTCCCATTCAAGTTTAAGCATCTTTTTGCAAGAGTAGCAACTACCATGATCTCTTCTTTCCCACCTTCTTTCAAAACACAAGCGTTGAGAATATCATACAATTTATTCTCCTTCATCATCAATATAAAGTGTGTTGCTAAACTCTTGCCTTCTTCTGATAATGTTGACGATATTGCTTTTTTTCCAGTTAAGAGCTCCACGATAACTACTCCAAAGCTATATACATCGCTCTTGTCTGTGAATTGGCTTGATTGGAAGTACTCTGGATCCAAGTATCCAAAGGTCCCCATTACCCGTGTGGTCAAGTGTGTTTGATCGATGGCAAGTGATTTTGAAGTCCCAAAGTCCGCCACTTTTGCTCTGTATTTTTCATCCAATAGTATATTTGAGGACTTTATGTCTCGGTGAAAAATCGGTATAGAAGCTGCCGAGTGTAGATAGGAAAGTGCTCCTGCAACTTCCGCAGCAATCTGGACACGCTTATTCCATGATAGTGGGAACTCTTCGTTTTCCTCATGGATATACTGGAAAAGGGTTCCATTTGGAATGAATTCATAAACGAGTTGGGGAACTTCTGTCTCCAAACAACATCCAAATATCTTAACTATATTTCTATGGTTAATTTGGGATAGAATCACAACCTCGTTAATGAATTGTTCGAGTTGGCCTTCATCCATTTTTTTGGACTGCTTGATTGCTACAATTCTGCCATCTGTCAACATTCCTTTGAAAACAGTACCTTGACCTCCTTGGCCGAGGATTCTATTACGGTTATAGTAATCGGTGGCTTTTTCCAACTCCTTTGAAGTGAATACTTTGGTTTTCTCAACATTACCTTCACCCGAAGACAATTGTTGTTGTAATAATAAACCCCCATTTCGTTTAAAGAATTTTTTCTTGAGTTTATTCTTCTTTCTTCTTTTCAATATTTTCCACAACCACCAAATCCCAATAAGTAGCACTAGCACCCCAATACCTGAGGAAATACCTACAAAACTCAATAGAAAATGGTCATTATGTATTCAAAGTAGAATACATGCAATTCTGAACATTTGACAAATTCATATCCCATTTTATCAAGAAAGGAAGACTTATTCTTCTGTACCATTCTAATCTAGATAAAATGCCTACTTTTACAATGACAAGGGACCTTTATAATTCTTACCATATAATTATGTCTTTCATAGATGAATGATGTTTAATGAATCGTAGGATAAACAAGGACCTTAGTTTAAATTCAACTGCAGGTGATTATAAATGGAATTTTTAAACACAAAACTGCTTGTAGTGTATGGATAGGCTCATCACTTGGTTGACGACAAGCGAGCAATCTTATGTTTAGAGAGAGAAAAAAAATTGAAAGACGGATATAGATGGAGATAGAAATATATACTTATTTCCCAAAAAAAGAAAAGAAATATTATAGAGTGAGAATAATTTTCTAGTGAAGCGTAGGAGCATAGACTTAAGGGTGTATACGAGCCGACCCGAGCTCATGTATGTTTGAGCTTGACTTGTTTATTAAACTAGCATGAAATTCAGGCTTGTTTATTAATTTAACGAGCCTAAATTTCAAACTTGATTGGGAGCTATATCACGAGTCCTCTAAAAGTCTATAATTTTAGAATCTATATATATATATATATATACTGGCTAGACATGGCACATGTGCAAGGTACGTGCAAATCACGTGCGCCAGTTGAAAAATTCTGTTAAAATTGCAATAGTGCTATAGTTTCCAAAATTTGAATCTCACTTTTAGTTCTTAAAGCTTTGTTTGGTTCTTGGACTAATATTGTTAACTAAATGGAACTTAATACTATTAACTCAAATTAATGAATTGTTCTGATTATTATGACACGTCAACGATGCATAAACATGATGACAAAAAGGTTTACTTGTAAAACTTTATATATGTTGAGAAATAAAACTATAGAAAAATGTATCACTTAATAATGCATATCGATCTCTTTTATGACTACATAATGGCATTTATTAAAGTTTGCGTCGTAATTTGTTGAACTGCAAAATTATTACAAATAGATCATTATCTATATTATATCACACTTTTTAGTTTCACCTAAAATTTAGGAGATAAAACTAAATTATTCTCGGGGTGCTGAACGGAAGTTTAGTGTAATCAAATGGTACAAAAATGAAACTTAGGTGCAATTACAATTTATTATTAAAAAAATAGGCTTTTTTTTTTTTTTTTTTGTCAATCACGTGGTCCATTTCGTTACATTTTTCTAATACCGTTAACGATTGTCCTTAAATGACGTGTTGTTACAATTTGAGAGAATTTAGTGTTCTAACAATTATTAAACCTTATAATGAATCTTTGGTGTAACCACCGACTCACCGAATACTAAAATATATTTTAATTAATTAAATAAAAATGTTATGATATTACGAAGTAATGTTTATTAGAATGTCATTCAAGCAACCAAAAAAAAAATTTGATGGAATATATATATATATATATATTGGAAAACTTTAAGGCCTGGTTGGAAAAACCTAAAACTGGGCCAAGTTTTGTTAAGTCTTACTTCTTCTTCTTTTTCTTTTATATATTTATTTTTTTTTTTTTTTGTGAGAATCAAGGTTATGTTAGTCTGACAAAGAATCGGTTTTAATAGTCTAGTCACTAACTCTTATGAATGAAATTAGTGCTCACCAAATACTTTAAATTCGCAAAACCGATTCTCTTATGTACTACAAAACCGTTTCTTTACTTTCTCAAAAAACCACTTAGAGTCGTAAGTATTGCTTATAAGAATGTCAGCCAAACCAAAAAAAAAAAAACCATTGAATAGGACCCCATAGAGTAGGGATGTTCTTTTTTATTTTTTTTTTTATTGTGTACTTTTACTATAGAGTCTTATAATAGGAGAAAACTAATACGTATCCCTAGTCCATAGAGTCCAAGAGTAGAAACTTGACCCATATCTAATGAAGTCCTTCTCCTATAAGAAATCTGAAGTGGCAGAATCAATTACGGCCGTGTGTTTACTTTCCCAAACAACCACTTAGATTCCTAAGTAATGCTTATTCTTTTTCAAAAAAAATAAAAAAAATAGAAACTTCATCCGTATCTAATAGAGTCCTTCTCCAATAAGTAATCTAAAGTGGTAGAATCACTTACCGCCGTGTGTTTACTTTCCCAAACAACCACTTAGAGTCCCAAGTAGGACTCTCCCCGATGGGCCAACAAAAAAAAGTGGGATACCAAACTTATTAAAACTCTAAAAAGAATCACTTAAGTATATGTGTACCAATTGATAAAAGTGCAAAACACTTAAGGGGATTAATGCACTTATATATAGTATAGATATAGATATAGATATAGATATAGATATAAATATATAGAAATATATATACAGACGTATATAAGCCCTTTATCAAGCTATTCTCCAATTTTTTCAGGAGCTTTTTAAAATTATATGTGGTTATTAAAACAGATTTATATATAAAATCCCTTTATTAAGCCTATTAATGAGCATTTTCACGAGCCTTATTCAAAATTGTTCACACGCTACATCGAGTCAATCTCTTGTGTGTTTGAGCTTGACTCGTTTATTAAATGAGCCTAAAATCTACGATTGAACCTAACTTGTTTTTTTTTTTTTTTTTTATACGAGCTGAGTCGAGCCTTTATCGAACATGTTTGTGAGGGCTTGTTGAGTTGCTCGGCTCGTATATAGCCCTAAGCACGTCAGCTCCCAACTCATATCCTCGTGTGCCGAAACACCATCTCAAACTTAAAATCAGAAGAAAGTAAAGACCTGCTTTTGTGAAGAAGTAAAAAAATTCTACTAGAATACATCTTTAATTAATTTGCTACTGAAGATAATTATGTGATTACAACTGGTTAGAATACATTCCAAAGTGATTATTCTAAACATACCATTTGAATCAGGGCATGTAAAATTTTAGTTTTATTGTATTTGTTTGGATTTGGTTTTGAAAGATCTCCATGCCTCTTAACACAGACATCAAAATTTGAGTATCCAAGGAGGGATTGTGCTATAAATGTTTATTCCACTCCAATTGGTGCGGTTATGTCCTCATCCTTTCATACTCTTAACACACTTTTTAAACCTCAGTTATGTGTGTTTTTGTGTGTGTGTGTGTGCGCGCGCATTTTAGCCTATCTTTAACACAAGTATCAGTTAGAAAATGGAAGTGACATTTTCTGTTTGGAAAGTAGAGTTTATTTGTATAAACATACCTATGACAATCGTCCGATCATTGTTGTTCATTTTGTAGCATCTAAATCCACTAGGTATGTACCCAGAGGGGCAATAACAGCTGTAATTCCCTGGCCTGTTCATACATAACATCTCACCACAAGTGTTGTTGCCAACACATTCGTCAATATCTGAAGTTAGAGCGGAAAAAAAAAATTTTAAAAAAAAAAAAAAAAAAAAGAAAACAAAAATACAGTTAAAAAATGTATTATCAAGGCGTAAAATATGCATAAGCTCTTACCTTGACATCCATTGGGGAGATACGGGTTTCCGGCATAGCCGGGATCACAATTGCATAATATATTTAATGAGCTTTGATTAATATTTGGATTATAGCAAGCAGCATTAGCGCCACACAAGGATCCTGAGCTAATAGTAGTAGTGGTGTCGTTGAATCGAAACCAATTGCAGTTTCCATATGTGATCCATTCCAACACAGCAGGAACAATTTCCATAGCTCGCACTTCACTATGTGGATCCGCCAAGGTATTGAACCATTGTTGGTCCACAACGAACGCGAATTTACAACCCTGTTGTGGAATATTGTTTCCCCCCTGCGAATCAACGCTTCTAATAGACACGTTGATGAACTGGAGAGACGGGGGAATGCTTATTTGGCAACAGTTGATCCCAATGCATTTCCGGCCAATTAAAGTTGAAGGATCACTGTCTGCGTTGCAACTCGACACACAGCCACCTATGACCGCCATATCTTGGCGGGTGATCAAGGCGAGGTTGTCACAACCCATGGCCGTGAATTGGGAATCGAATTGTGAATATGAAAACGGGGTTCCTATCAAGCTTGGTATAAACGAACCACCATTTTGTCTGTCGGGACAATTGGAAGTGATTATTGGGCTATGGACTCGGACAGTGCCTCGTGTTAATGAAATCTCTAGTAATTCGAGGTTGATGCTATTGAGGATAGGTTTGGGTGGAGTGAATGAGTTGTTGCAGGTAATGGAATAGTCTTCATCGGCGTAACAATTGGCTCCTATACCGAATGGATACGGAATGCTAATGCCTCCGCAACTTTCCGAGCAATTAGGCTTTGCTATTGATGATAATGATGCTGCTGATGATGATGACGACTCTTTGGCCAGAATCACCAGCAACAACAACAGCAACAAAAAAATGGTCCGGGGCACCAACTGAACAACCATCTTTAATTTCTATTATCTATCTCTCTAGCTCTTGTAGAGAAGACAGATATATACGCTCGGGACGAAGATACTTTGTATGAAAATTAATTAGGATCAAGACAATTCTTTGTAGCTTCCCTTATAAAACTACTGAGAAATATATGTATATCTAAGAACGTTGGGGGTGTGATGATTTGTTAGCTCTTTCAATCTTATGAATTATTAGGGGAAGACTATTGACTCAGATTGTGTGAACAATGCATTGTTTTCTTGGATTGGGTTATGTCATGGTTGGGTTTTTCTTCTATCCAATTTTAATCTTTAAATTATCAGCTCCTGAAGAGTCAAGCCTGCCATTGCTGACCTTCCATTTCCTTCTTCAAAACTTAGTAGATAAAGATTGTATATATATACTAGGGTCCTGGCATGTGCGATGCACGTGCTAATCCCCTCTTATTAGCTGTTTTTTTTGTTTTCATCATTTGGTATTTTAAAGGATATATGAGTTTATTATTTGTATGTATTTGAGTAAAAGATATGGATATAAGTTTATTTTATTTATGTGCATTTGAGTATAAGATATAAATTTGGTATGAGATTCGAGTACAAGTGAATTTTGGTACATTAATAACCAATTCCTAAATATATAAATTTTAGAGAAGAAGTTGACCAAAATGTAAATATTAGTGACCAATTCGTAAAAAGCCATTAAAATAGCCTTTTTTTTGGCTTTTTTTTAAATGAATAATAAATATCCCAAAACTTACTCACCTAAATGCAATTACATATATTACAATGTATGAATCCTAAATTTGAGAGAAGATGTTGATCAACTTGTAAATATTAGTGACCAATTCCTAAATAGTCACCAAAATAGCAGCAATTTTTTATTTTTTTTGAAGTGAATAATAAATATCCCAAAATTGTTGACCCAAATGTAATTAGACACAAGATGTTGATTGAAACCTCATTATTATATTAAATAAAATTGTAAAAGCTAACAGAAATATAATAATAATCTGAAATGACATAATTACCATCACACAAATCAATATATCATTATGATGAGTACTACGATATACATGTAATTAAGGTATAATGAAGGGGTATTAATGTCTTGAGAAGATGCAGAAGGACAGTATGGTAATTGAATAAGTGAGGTTTCAGCTGCTAGATTCTTATATATATAATCTTATATATATATATATATATAAGGTTTGATATATATATATATATACAGTCCGGATCTAAGCCGACCTTAAAAAACAGACCTAAAGACGGATGGTGTAAAAGTGAGAATTTCTCAAAAAAAATGTGACAAATTTCTCACTTTTTGTGAGAAATTCTCACTTTTTATTGAGAAATTTGTCACATTTTTTTGTGAGATGTTCTCACTTTTACACCGTTCGTCTTTAGGTCCATTCTTTATGGTTCGCTTAAGATCTGGACCGTATATATATAATATAAGTACATCGATGCCCTTAAGTGTTTTAGACTTTTATAAATCGGTGCACTTTTACCTTTTTTTTTTTTTCTTTTCTTTAAAATTTTAATAAATTTAGTGTGCCATTTTTTTATTCTGTCCATGAAAGTTCCCCTTAAAATAATAGGATCAATGAAACCTTGTTAATTTTTCTCCCACTACGATTAAATACTATGTTCTGAAGAAATGCCTGCAGCCGACAGCTACCCATTTTTATTCTTTATTGCTGTATGCCTCTGTATATGACACCATTCTCTGTAACCATCAAAGCAGGTGAGATATCATTATACCATTGTCTGAATAATAATTGGAGAGAAGTGTTTGCATAGTATTGCAATGCAACCGAAGAAATTTGTGTTATTTAATTTTCATAATCTTTTTTTTCTTATTTTTATATACTTGTATTAGTTCCTGTTGACATAGACGGACCCACATAGACCCAACGGTGGCACAGGGTCCCCTCTTCTCTTGGATTTTTGAAATTACAAAATTATATGAAATAATATGTAAATTTTAGAAATAAATTTTCTTAAATTTCACATAGCTCCCTAAATTTTTGAAAATTCTACATTTACATGCAATATTTTACAAGTTTTAGACATATGACCCCGACACTTTTGAAAATTCTTGAGTTACACGTACGGAGTAATATTTTACAAATTTTAAATATAAGCTCCTTAAAATTACATGATTTACTCCAAATTAAGGGTGTTAAACTAGTTCTACATACAATTTTACCATTTTACACATTTATGTATAGATAAACCCAAAAAAATTCACCTCGAGGACGTTGTCCCCGAATCCCTGTATAGTCTAAACCCCCCTTGATCAAAAATCTTAAATCCGGCCCCTGCTTGTTGGAATCTGTTTTTATGCAAAACAATATTTCTCGTGCTAAAAAAAGGGTTAATTACACTCACCTCCCCTGTATTTGCCTTAATTACATGAACCTCCCTTAAAATTAGTATTATGTAACACTTTCCTCCTTAAAATTAATATTTTGTAACACTTTCCCCCCTTACAGTGTTAAAAAATACTAGACATAAGGAGATCCGTGTAATTTCTCAAAATACGAGAAAAATCCGTATAAATTAAGGCAAAACACAGACGAGGTGAGTGTAATTAACCGTAAAATATTTCTAAAACAATAACCAAGCATTTCGTTAACGTCTCCTATGTGTATGGCAATGAAGGGGAGGAAATAACTAACGAATCTATATCTATCTATCTATCTATCTATTAGTATATATAAAAGTGGAGAGTTGAAGCAGAATTGCATAGGAGATTGACATGTGGTGGTGCCCATTAATGCAAGAGGGAGAGGGAGAGGGTTATTCCTTTTCCTGGCTCTAAATTGAATTCATTTTGACAAGTTTATATAAGTTCAAATATGTACACATTTAAATGGAATAACTGTATAAGAGGAAGAACCAACGAGTTTTCATCTCTATTCATTTTCAACCGTTATCTTTATACTTATTGGGGGGAGAAGCCTAAAAGCCTGCTCTATTTACAAACCATTAATTATCGAGGCAACAATCAATTAGAGAACTTCTAACTGATGTCATCTAATTATTTCAAGAGTCTACACACTTTTTTCTTTGCCTTTTCACTTTGCAATGACTTGTGGGTGCTTTTCTGATTCAGATTTATTTTTGCATTCTTCTAACATCGAACCTCAATGAAGATCTAAAACCAGGTTTGCTGAACTATTGGCATATACTTTTTTATCATGTTTTGCAGATTTTTCTCTTGATCAATATTCTGTTCCATTTTCTTCTTTTTCATGTGACAATGAAAGTTTTCTTGCATGCTCCGTTCTCTTATGATCTATGTGCCTTGCGTTCCAAGATTACCTTTATGTCTTGATAATTAGTAACATGAGTAATTTAGGAGATTAATATAAGAATTATTATAGTATAAGTAAAAGGTTGATTGTATCACATTAATCGATTGATCTCTTAACAATTTTAGAGGCCTTAGATTACCAATAGAAACTGATATCAACAATTAGATAATTTCTTAGTAATATTCTAAAATTAAAAAAAAAAACAAAAAACAAAAAACAAAAAACAAAAAAAACAAATTTTTTTTCTACATCTAGGAGCCCAAATCAAATATTTCTACAAGATAGTGGCCAACTGTTCAAATTGGCGTAGGTCCAGGATATGGTAAATGAACTCTTAGTTAATTACATCATATTTATTTTTGTCAGCTATGTTTTTTATATTGAATGAAGCATATTATTGTTCTAAATAAAATCTCTATCTAAAGCTGAGATGGAGTTTAGATTTAACTTTCTTGTGTATTTGCTATGTTGATTAGAATTGACATGGCTTTTTCCTCACTAAGATGATTCTCTCTTGGAAAAATCCTGGTTTGGTTAATCGAATAGTTTTGCACCTTGAAGGTAAACATACGGGTCATTAAATTTGAGAAAAAAGGGAGAATTCATTTACTTCATATACAAAATCTGGCCATAGAGCAAAGACTAGCAACGTATCAGCGCATTGCGCGGGATACATGCTAGTAATAAAATACTAATAGCAGAAGATGAGAGAAGGAATGCACCAGGTATTGACACATGGCAGTGCTTTTTATTGCCTTGGATGTTTAAACGTCTCTATCTTGATGTGTTGTTCCTTCCAAAAATCTATCCGTCTCTTCGCTTTCTTTTCTATCGTCTCTCTAGCTCTAGGTGTGATTAACGTTCATTTTAGGGGTTTTGTTATCTGTGTATGGATTTACTGATTTGTGTCTCATTTATATGTAGTTTGTATGCAGTGTTAGGGTTTCAATAGGTTGATAACCATGTCACTATATCGACTGTAATGACCGAGGTTCACCCGAACCGATACAAGGTGGTCGTCCATGCCGAAGAAGTTCGAAGACAGAGAGAGGACAACATGGTTGGGATCCGGAAGATCAAACGCACGATGACGCTCTATCATCTTTTCTGCCTCTTATTGTGTTTTCTGTCCCTTCAATCGTGTATTAGTGAAATAAAGACCTTCCCAGGTACTCACCAAATTTAAAGACAAGTCCAATGTGAATTTTCAATTAAATATTTGATGAGGCATAATGTGTAAAATTTAATTAAGTATTTGATGAGGCAGAATGTTATGTTCCAGATTGATGCTGTTCTTAGGTCCTCCAACCTCAGGAAAAACAGCAATATTTCTCTTGGCTATCGCAGGACGCCTTCACATGATTTGATGGTATGAAAATTTTATTTGTTTTGCATAGCAATTGATACACTACTTTTTATTCTAATGTTCCTGCTGCCAATGTGGATTTTTATTTCAGAGGGTGTTGATTATATGTTTATAATTATATATGTATAACTATCTATAAGTTCTCAGTACTAGCAATAAAAGCCATATCTAGAGCCAATAATTTTTTGCTAAAGAAATTGTCCATTGAGAAATGATAAAGAGAAGTATCTTTTATATGTTTCTTTCATAAGTGCAAAACTATTCTTTATTTTATGGGTAAATATCACCAACCTCCCTTGAGGTTTGGCCTTAATACACATACCTCCCCTCACGTTTCAGGAATCTCACTTACCTCCCTTATTTTTAAATTTTAGTATCAGTTTCCCCCCTCTGTTTAACAAATCGTTAGAAAATTTAAAGGAATTTAACACTAAAATTCACAAGTAAGGGAGGTAAGTGAGATTCCTGAAACGTCAGGGGAGATATGTGTATTAAGGCCAAACCTCAGGGGTGGCAGGTGATATTTACCCTTATTTTATTTATGGGAATTGAGGTTATGGCTTTGTCTAAATTTCTATAAGAGCCCGTTTGTATTAGCTTATTTGGGTCAGACAATCAATTACTTGGGATAATTTAGAGATTTGAGCCTGTTTGGCAAAAACCTTTCACAACTTTTTCAAAAATCGAGTTCACGGCAAAGATGATAAAATAACTTAAATTCAAAGCGGCAATTTGTTGCTTATTGAAAATCTTTAAGGCAAAATCATTACTCCACAGCATACCAACGGGCTCTAAGTTTTCAATTATCCAATGACTTCTTTTTGCTTTTGTTGCTCTTGGCTAGCATTTTGATTATTGGGTTATCTTGGTGTAATGTGTATAAGCCATCCAGAACTATGATCTTTCACAAATTGGTTGTATTTTGTTGGGAACCGATAATGGCATAAACTATGATTTTTGCCAATTTATGAATAGAGTTATCGCATACTTAGTTGTTACCTGAAATTGAAGATTGATAGTATCTTGAAATATGTCTGGTATGCATGTGAGAGAGAGGTAGAGAGAAAGCTTCTCTTATCTTTTGACTTAGTTACCCTCCAAAGAAAATGATACATTGTTAATGTAAGGGCAAAATAGAAAAAAAAAAAAAAAAAAAAAAAAATACAACAATCTATTCTCTTCTTTCTCACCTCCTTCTTATCTAACCAAACAAAAGAGGCAAAGACTTTCTTCCTCTCCTAGGGATACCTCTTCCGTCCCCCATACCCTTTCTTCCTTTTATTTTTTTGCCCCTCCTACCCTACAAAAGAATCGGTGCAATTGCACGGACACGGATGCGGGAATGTGGGCGCGTGGGATTCACCAATTTTTCAAAAATTGAGGGAGCAGGTGCGGGGGTACTTTTATAAATAATTTAAAAATACGCCATTGAATAATTTCATAAACTACACATTGTCTTGATTTTTGTGTAGTTAAGTAAATAACAAGCGTAGATAAACAATACTAACCTTTTGACATGTAATACAATTCGCGACATTCTTAAATTGACTTCAGAGTCGCTAAAATTATGGTAGTGTTTCCTTTTTAATTTAAAAAATAATAGGAAAAAAAAAACCCTACTACATCCGAGAATAATATGCACCAGTGCTGGTATGCGTTGGGTGTGGATTCTTTGACCTTTTAGAAGACTTTGTGCTTCATTGCTCCTACCATATATAGCATTAAAGTAACATTAATCACATGGATGAATTAATTTAGATCATCTAAAATTTGAATTATATTTGGATTTAACATGATTGGCATTTTGTACACACACAAAACAAAATGCTTTTATACTTGAGGGGCGTGTTTTCACTCCTTAACATGGCTATTAGATTATTTTAGAATTATTTTATGGGATTACTGTCTTAACTTGCTGTGACATTGCACAGACGGGGAAGAATGGATAACTCCAGTAGCTATAAAAAAATCAACCTGCTTGATGTAAGTCCCATTTCTACTCTTGCTTATGCCTTGACATCAAGTTTCAAGTTGCCACTCTTAAGATATTACCAAGTCACCGATAATGATAGAACAAAAGATAATACAAAAATTAAAAAGTAAGACCCCTTCAAGTTTTAATTTTGCTACTTTGGTTCTTTCTTTAGTTAAAATTGTGGGTATATAGCCAGATCAAATGACATACAGTTTTTTGCAAAGCATTCTATTGAATCCTTGCTAGAAACATTAAGAAACCTATAATACAACTTTATTTGTTAGAGGAATTTCATAAGCCTAAATTTGATTAACTTCTTGGATTAGCCAAAACCACAAATTCTAGATTGATGTGGGATAATTTTTATCAATTTATATTCTATTTAATAATTTATCTCTTCTTAAATATCTTGCTTATTTGTATACAGATGCAAGATGGTGCGAGTTAAAATTGCCATGGCCCTTCTAGGCTAGAAATTGTGACAGCTAAGATTTGAGGACATAAAGCTAAGCCTTTAAAGAACAAGAGAAAATACAACATCTGTTTACAAGAAGAGTTTGAAATAACAAAGTTAGACCTCCAACAGCTGAAGGATAAGAGAATTTGAAGTCCAACTACATTCTAGAAGTCATGTTGCAAAAGAATTAAGAGTTCTTTTTGGTTTTTGTTGCACAATCTAATGCTTTTCCTGTGGAACATATATTGATTTAACCTTCTCTACTTTTTGCTCCTTAGAGGAGCAAAATATGTTGACATATGATAGTTTTGTCCGGCTTTCTCTGTCATCTACATGTTAATCACTTAACTCTTAATATAATGTAGATATATAGAGAAGTGTTGCAGAGTGTCTATCTCTCTCTTACACTAGGTGACATATCATGTGCCCGCACATTGTGCGGGTTCTATGCTAGTAATGCTATAATAGTATAATACTCAAATTTGCGCTCCAAATTGATTCCTACACAAGTGCCAGTCGGACCACATTGAATACACCACTTGAATTTTCATTCATGATTGTTTTAAAACCAAGACGAGAATATAAATTTAAGACCCATGGTATTAGTATGACAAATCTTGAGAAAAGCAGGGTAATTAAAATGGGCAAAACAGACCATTCAAAGTGAAGACATCCCAAATCCTTCCTCGCGTGTATTCGAGGGTTTCATCTTTGAAGATGGTATACGTATCTATTCCTGTTAGTAATGTAGACCTACACATACACACTCACCCAATTTCTCAAGAAAACAATTCCTTTTTTTTTTTTTTTTTTTTGATCAGGAAAATAAGTCTGGACACACACACACACACACAGAGAAAAAGAAAAGATTTCTGGCACTTCATGCAACCATGGACTATGTGGTCCTTAAAATTAATTTCAGCGGCACAAGACAAGACTTAATAAGAAGAATAAACATTTCATTAAGCTACTATATTGTACATGTGATACAGGGGAAAGGGGTCAAGCCCAGGGTTTAAACCAGCTGCTCAAAATCCCAGACATGACCATCATAACTGAAACATATAACTTACATGGTGCTTCTCATCAAGTTGGGTTCTTAAAGAACGGATGATCAAGGGCTTGTTGAGCAGTGAGACGTTCCGATGGATCAAACTTTAACAAACCATACAGTAAGTCAAAAAGGGAAGATCTTGAGCAGTCTAGATGTTTCGACACCAAATCCTGCATTAAAACATTCACAACATGGTTTTTATTATTGAAATGTTAAAAACATTACATGTTTCTTTTTCTCTCTTTTTGTGTTATACAGCGTGGAAAATTTTGTCCTTGGGGTTTTAGAAACAGAACCTTACATAATGCTCTTCTCGAACACCGAAATGAGAGTAATAAGCAATGCAAGCTAGGAAGCACAGACACTCCTAGAAGGGTCAAGTGTCCATGTCCGACAATTTTATATATATATATATATATATTTGGACACATCACACATGTATTGTAGGACACAGGACGGACACACCCGGATACTTTGACAAATAAAAGTTGAAGGATTCTTTGAACTCATACTTTGGGATCATGAAATCAAAATAGCATTTTAGAAATAAAAGTTCGCAGGACATTGAATTAAAGATAATTAAAATCTTAGCTACTCCGTATAAAATATCATGTAAATAAGCAATCATGGATACTTAAATATGATTGTCATTGTATAGTGACCTCTCCGTGTACGTGTTCTAATTATTTTCCATATCATATCGTATCATGTCTGTGTTCAGTATCCGAAGCTGTGCTTCTTAGGTCCAAACAAAAGGGAAAGGGAGGATTGAAACCTTCAGATAGTCTAGCCTCTTCACTGCTCTAATACTCTCCCTTGAAACTGCTCCTTCCGGCCAGTTCAACCGTGATCCTCGCCTGAAATACTTCTCAGCACCTCGGCTGCAGATAAAATTCATTAGTGGCCAAAATACAGTTTAAATTAGCACAAAATTCAAATCATATTTCTCATATATCGTCAAATATGTTCATTACTTTGTGAATTTGAATTGACACGAGGTACATTTTCTCCCATTATTTTCATATCATAACTTACTTAGCCCTTCGAATCATATGCTCCGGCAAAGGCCCCAATACTCTCTCCATCATTGCCAAATGCTCTAAGTTCTCATGTGTCTGAAACAATGCTTCTCCCTATAACAAAGATGTCATGGCTTAAGAATTTTTTACTGTTAAACTCCATATCCTACCTGATCAGAATGGAAGAAGAAGAAGAAAGACAGAAAGAAAGAAAGAAAGAAAGGGCTTACCGAGCATAGTTCAACAAGTATGCAACCAATACTCCATAAATCACACGGATACGTCCATCCTAGTCCTGAGAGATGACATAAGAAGGAAATGAGAAGTGAAGCACCCAGTAGGAATTACTTGAGACATTTAAAGGCAAAAGAGGTCCATGCAAATCTAATATTCTGTGGGTAAGATATTTTAGACTATATCGAGAGTCAAGACACCATCCAGGAGTAGTCAACCTCATTCGACTTTGGCAGGAGTAATCCTATGCAGAATCATGCTAGCCCAAGCAGCAACAAGAAAGAACAGGACAAAAGTAGGGGGGGAGAGAAATCAAATCATACGTATCCCTCAAAGAAACTGTATCATGAGAGGCATTCTGCTATTCTGCTAAAGGATTGTTCACGTTGTTCATGAATTGCTTATAAGTTTCTTATCTAATAATAAGAATTTTGATGTAGCAGAGAGCCTCTTTAAAAATGTTAGTAAGGGCCCATTTGGATTGGCTGCGGCTTTTGCTTTTAGGCAGGGGCAGAAGCCCTTATCACAACGGCATGGTGGGAATAAGAGAAATTCATTAAAACCCCAATCTGCTTCCCCATCACATCTGAGCTGAAGCCTTTGGACCTGCTTCAGCAAAAAGTTGTTTTGCTAAAGTGCTTCATAAAATTAATCCCCACAGGCTAACATACGCGTTTTGGGGTCTCAGAAGCATGTTTGGACCCAAATGGACCTTTGGGAAGTGGTTCTAAACAAGCCTTGAGAATACGTCAACATCAGTTGATCCTATTGTACAGAAATTTAACCTAGGATGTTATGGAGCTCTACCACAGTATTGTGGTTGTTCTCATAGTCCCCATGTGTTAAATAAGTTTATTTCTATCACTACCTAGGAGGTTAAAAAGGAAGAAGGCTTTTATTTTTCATACAAGCACCAATTTGGTACTTTACCATTAAGTACGAAATGTAGGTGGTAGGACTTGCAGACACAATACAATATATAAATATAAACAGAAACAATACATTTCTCTTTGTCAACAGCAACTATTTACCTAGAATAACCTCGGGTGCTCTGTAATGCCTTGTGGAAACAATGGAGCTATGATTCTGATTATCAAATGCAGTACTACCAAAATCAATCAGCTTAATGGCACTTGACTTTGGCAAGCACCTGAAATGCGTTTCATCTGAAGAAATCCTCTGTTCCAATCCAAAAAATTACTTTATATTATAATTGAGTCTATCCCCAATTATAAAATGGTTTTTGAATTGTATAAGGCCAAATACCTTGCAGCCAGGAAGCTTTACATACTCAGAAGATACAAGTAGTATATTTTCTGGCTTCAGGTCAGTGTGGATTAAGCTTAAATCATGCATATCTGTCGAATATAATACAAATAATAACAAGAGTATTAGACAAAAAGGACACAACTACAAATGCAGCGCTATACATCTGGACAAAGAAAACAGGCCGAGAAACAAATCTGGGTGACCGGTTAGAAACAGAAAAGAATATAGAATAAGATAAAGCAAGGTCAAGAACAATCCACACACATGCTACAGATTCCAAAAGCTGTCGTCCAAATTCACGAACAAGGTCCACAGGAAATGGGCAGTATTTATTTCTCTTTAGTAAATCAAATAAACTTGGTCCAAGCCTCTCAAACACCTGATAACACCATTAAAATGCATTCAAAGGAATGTTTCTGTTCAGTTCCCAGTGCTACAAATGAATATTCACATGGACAAATGGATTTAAATATCACAAATCAATTTGATATCTAGATTTGACTACAAGGACAATGTATTTTATAGGTTGTAAGAATTTCAGAATATAGCAAGTTCTCCTACCAATGAGGAGAAAAAATAAGGAAAAGGAACTCAAGAATTCCAAAAAAAATTATGGGGCTAATCCCAGTGAGGAGCTCAAGGGTAACAGAATCATCATTCCCACAGGTCCTTGTCTAAATGCAACAACTATTCATAGATCGCAAACTCTATAGGACAGTGGATATCACATTCCAGAAAATAAAAGATGGACTCGAGCGATGTAAAAGAAAATAACAGAAAAAATTAAAGGAAGCTTTGTTGGGATACTCACAATACATATATGGTTTCTGTAATCAAACCAATTCCGAATCTGGACACAACTGCACACAAATCACGATTGCAAAGAGTTGGAAAACACCACACAACAAAACCACAAGATTCTTTCATTCATAACTGAACAAAGACATACCGTGAACCCCCTTGGTCATTCTTAGCAAGGCGTTGAAGTATATCAACTTCAATCATTGCGGCATTGCGGTATTTGCTAATGCTACGAACTACTTTAATGGCCACATATTCTCGTGTTTGACGGTCCCAACATTCCAAAACTCGGCCAAATGTGCCTACAGTACTAGCAAGTTGCTGAGACGGCACAAGAAGAATCACAAAAATATAAGGTTTTGCAGACAGCGGGGCACTTGACAGCTAACCTTCACCCATCTTGCTGAGTATTTTGTCTGGTAAAAATATGACAAAGAAGAACTTCAGCCAAACAGATTTAGAGCAGAAGTATATCAGTGGCCAAAGAATAGTGGAAAGGCAATGGAAATTGCATGGATTTTTCCATACACGGGCAATATTGCCTAAAACTGGAACAACAATTCTTTGTACACGGAAAACGAATAAAAATAAGCAAAAACAGAAATTGTATATAGTCATATGGATTGCTCAAGGACAAATCTGAACTCCTAATAAGCAGAATGATATCCACACCATAGGGAAGCGCAATCCAGATTCACATGATCACATCCCACACATACACACACACACACACACAGAGGAAGAAGAGGGAGGGGATGTTCCTAGATATACTCTAGGTTCTTCCTGAATGTGCAAAATTAGAGTTGTCTTCTCTTTTTGCATTTTCAGCACTTGGGATTTTTTACTTCGTCACTTCATCTGAAAAGTAATTCTACTCTATACAATTTAAAACTACTTTTAAAGGATTAATATGTGAGGTAAAATCATACAAACAACATTTGGAAATTCAGTGCCCAAGTGAAACTCCGAACTCCGCTAAAACTATAGGCTAAACAACATTTCAGTACCCAGTAATTTTAGTGATATTTCACTTTGGGGTCTGTATTTTCAAATGCAACATTTTGGCCCTCAAGTTTCAAAATCGTGCCAATTTGGTACAAAAACACCGAAAATACAAGGCCCAAAGTGAAACTTTTTGCACCGTGAGGAACCAAAATGATGCATCTGAAAATGCAAAGCCCTAAAAGTGAAACTTTTTGCACAGTGAGGAACCAAAATGATGCATTTGAAAATGCAAAGCCCTAAAAGTGAAACTTTTCGCACCATGAGGAACCAAAATGATGCATTTGAAAATGCAAAGCCCTAAAAGTGAAACTTTTTGCACAGTGAGGAACCAAAATGATGCATTTGAAAATGCAAAGCCCTAAAAGTGAAACATTTAGCACCCTGAGGGACCAAAATGATGCATTTGAAAATGCGGAGCCCCAGTGAAATTAGGCTAAAACTACAAGTTACTGAAATATTGTTTAGCCAAAACTATATGGTGCTAAAATGTTTTTTTAGCCAAATTTCAACCATTTCCAAAGCAAGTCATACGGATTCCAATTCAAATATTCACCAAACATAACAGTGTACATCAAATTTGGCAAAAAAAAAAAAAAAAAGAGCACATCAAATCAAATCAGACATCAATTCCAAAAACAAAATCAGATAGAAAAATGAAATCTCAAATAACTTACATCTTGTGGTGAGATTTTCTCCGAGACTGTACACATAATGGCCCTCGTGATCGTCGTCCCTTCTCGGCGGTGACACGTGTCGACAATTTACTCCATTACCCGCCACCGGCGGCGGCGGCGGCCGAACATCAGCCTACAAAGACGCACCGAACCATTCCCAGCTATGTCAGATTAGCAAAAACCCAGCTCCAAAAAAAAAGTACCTCAAGCTGTCCCCCCCTCTGAAACCCTAACCCTAACCCCTAAATTCTCCATCAACAGGGACGAACTCAAAAGGTCGCAAATGCACACCAACCTCTGGTTGTTCAGCAGGCGCTACGTCCCACGTCAAACGACGCCGTTTCCTCGTGTGCTCCTCCTCCACCATTCACGCCTTTTTCTCTCTCCCTCTACAGATAATAATATAGATGTGTATATCTGTATATATATATATATATATATCTGTCTGCAATCAAAAAGAAACACTAACAAAATCTTAACAACATTAGCGATTTTCGAGAAACACCGATGAATATGAACTGAGATTGATCATAAATAAATAAATATTTTTTTTCAGAATTACGAGAGAAGTGGTAAATTCGGGAGATTAGGGCTTGTTTATATTGCCGATGGATTATAATCTGCTGCGGAGCTTTATTAAGCACAATGTTACTACAGCCATATCCACCGTCCACGTCCATCTAGCAGCGTTTGGAAGTAGGGATTATCAATTTTGGTAAAGAGTAATATTAAGCTTCTCAAAATTTCCATCCTAAAAGTGCTTCACAATGTGACAGTAGGGTCAGATAAATAACTTTCAATCAAAATTCAATTGGTCTCAATGTATTAGACCGGTCTCACTATCATATCATTTCAGATGTATTTTTGGGATAAAAATTTCAACAATACTAGGCACACAATACATTCCATAACAAGGTTTTAAATACATGTACCTAGTACTGTGTAAATGGTGCATAGATAAGTGTAAAAAAATTCAATCAATACAGGGCACAACATATTTAAAGCCATATTATAAAAGAGAACACATTTGCTCACCCTGGGTGACGCTCACCCAGGCATCCCATTGGCCAATGCAGTGGGACCAGGGTTACTTTATTCCTGGGTCCCACTGTATTGGCCAATGGGATGCCTGGGTGAGCGTCACCCAGGGTGAGCAAAAATGCTCTCATTATAAAATGTGTTAATGTCTAGCATATTTGTAAAAAGGGTAAATATCATTTACCTCCCTTGAGGTTTGGCTTAATAACACTTACCTCCCTCTACGTTTCAAAACTAACACTTACCTCCCTTATTTTTTAATTTCACTAACACTTACCTCCCCTCTGTTAAATAGTCGGTAGAAAAATTAACGGAATGTTAGTGACATCACTTAATAACAGTATTAAATACCAAAACTACCCTCTCTCTCTCTCACTTTCCATTTCTTCTTCCCACTTTCTTCTCTCTCTAAAAACCAGGCCCAAAGAAGGCTGAAGAAAAACCACTCTGCAAAATTGCAATAAACACATATCAAATTGCCTAGGTTCCCAATTGTTCTCTCTCTAGTTTCTCGCTCTAAGTTCCTGTCTTCTATGTTTTGCCCTCTCTTTTATTTTCCAATTGGCCATGGGACTATGGAATAACACCCATATTCAACATCACAGAGATCTAGTGATTATCACATCCTCCACCAATTCACCTCCTCAATTATTCTCGGGGTAGAGCAAAGGACCAATAAAAAATGACTTAACAAATGGGTGTTATTATTTGGATTAGTTTTGAAATGCAATTTAGGTCTATGTAAAACTCAGTAATTGAGCATTGAATTTGGTTAAGAAATGAAATTGGACTCCCCTGCATTTGATTTGGTGGTTCTGATGGAGGAGATATTGAATGATGACATGGACTACACAGTCAATCTGCATGTTTGTGGGTAAATTAACATAGTGAGAGAGAAATGAAAATGAAAGCCAAGTGTGTATATATATACATATATGTATGTGTATATAGAGAGTGAGAGAGAAAGACAAACAATGGAGGGAGTAGCAGGAGGGGTGAAGAGAGAGAGAATGAAGCTTGTCAACAACTATCCATGGCGTTTTTAATTTCTTTAAATCTATCATGCACATTTATTGATTGTAGATCTCTTTTCCCCTTGTCGATTTTATCATTTCAACTTCTTGAGATTTCAGTTTGATAGCCCTAGCTCTTGATTTTGTTCATATGTATTTGTACATGTATAAGTGTAGGTTCAGATATATATATATATACAAAGTTTTGAGTTTGAGCTGTGACGTTGAGTTATCGTTTAGAAGCACAACTGATGCCATGTTTGTGCAATGAAACTTCACAACTAGCGGCGGTGGGATTGTGGTAGTGGTGGGTGGTGGTGGATTGGCGGAGGAGGTGGCGAGAGGAGGAAATGTAAGAAAATATGGGCTTTTTGGAAGGTTAATTTTGTCTTTTTAACTCTATTTGGCTGTTGACCTAACTTTAGTAAGGGTAAAGAAGTAATTTCACTATCTCAATTAACACCGTTAGCAGACAAACTCTGACAAGGAAGGTCAGTGTTACCACTGAAACGTCGAGGGAGGTAAGTGTTATTAGGTGAAACCTCAAGAGAGGTAAGTGATATTTACCCTTGTAAAAATTTAGAAAATATAGCATTAACAACCATCGTCACTTCCAAGTTAACCACAACCTCTTCATGATATGTGAATTTTGTTGCAATTTGAAGTAAAAGATGTGGTTCTTCAAATAGGGTCTTATGCATGGCCGGCCTAAAAGTGGGGCAAAAAAAGCAACCGTCCCGGGTCACCAAAGTTCATAAAATTTTGAGGGTTGCTATGAAATTTTCATAATTATATTTTTACCTTGAGTTTTTTAGTATTTTACATTTAGGCCTACCCTAAGGCCCAATTTATGGTCATCAACTATATATATCAGTCAGGCTATAAAGAATGCGCCCTTTCTTTATTAATGAGAGGACCTCTGTTTTGGCCGTCGGATTGTGTTTTCATTAATGACAGTTTTGTCATTTCATTGTTTTTAAACACAATCCAACGGCCAAAACAGAGGTCCTCTCTTTAATAAAGAGAGGTGGTCCTCTTTAGAGAATCTTTGTATATATATATATATATTGATATATATGTATATAAAACTCAAAATCAAAGGCCATAGAATTTTGAAAACTATAGTTTTAGTGTAAGAATTTTTTGAGTTTTAGAAATAAGCCCCTCTAGAATTTTGAAAGATATCATACAATGTTTAAGTTTCACAAATAGACACATACTATAAGTAGACTCAAAAAAAATCGCCAATCATGTATAAGTATACCCTAAAAAAAAATTTCAATTATGTATAAGTAGACCCCAAAAAAATCGCCTCGGAGGCGCTGGCCCTGAATCCCCGTATAAGGGCCTCCCTTTTAGTAGTTCATTCCAGGCCTTCAAATATTCGGGATCGGCCCTGGTCTTATGTTGGAAAGAATAAAAAGATCTAGGTAAAAGATAATTTGTTTTTGGATTTGAGAAAGTAAAGTGAGAGAGGTGTGTTTATTAATTTTCTTTTTATGTATTTTTTAAATAAGCCACTTAATTGGACAAACAATAAAATAAAGGGTTAACTAGTACTAAGTCCTATTACGTGTAGCTACTACAATAGGCACAACACAAAAAATTATTTAATCATAGGTCCATTAAGATTTCTAGGACCATAATACCCTCATTAAAACCTTCAGTATTTAAATCCCCTCATTCTAGCGTAAACAAATCATTTCCCCATAATCAAGCCAAGATTCTAGGGTTTTCAAATTTCAAAAATCGAACAGATTTGGAAAAAAATTAAGAAGAAGATTTGAACAAATTTTCATCTCTCACCAACCAGGGCTATCCATTTATTTCTCTCGCTCTCGCTCTCTATCTCCCTCTCTCTCTCTCTCTATCTCTCTCTCTCTCTCTCACACACACTCTCTGTCTCTCTCTCTCTCTCTCTCCATGGTTGCCCATCCTCAAATCCGTCGTTACGCCTCCGTCGCAGTTTGTTCTTAAACGATATCCGACCAATAAAGCTATTGTCTCACTTGCAGAGACCTCGGGTTTTGGCTCCATTACTAGATATGGACGTTGAAGAAGATGACGATAAAATCGGTAACTAAAAAGAATCGGAGTGTGAAAACTGTATTCAATCCCTTATGAGAGGTAGAGATATGAAGTTACACCGAAAAGCCAAATCTATGTCGTCACTCAAAACCTCGCAATCAATGGATGTGAAGACGAATTGTTTGGGGTTATCTAAAGTACACTTATCATAGAATAGAAATAAGGTGCATTTGTGATGTGTGTGTGCAGTTTTAGCTGAAATGGTTGAAAATATCAGCAAAAACAAATCATTAATCATTAAAAGATGAGTTTTTTGGCATCTAGTAAAAGGGCCAATAAATTTATGTGTCCTTCATTTGTATATGCACTCAACATAAATCAACGTGCAAGCATGTTCTCGGACTGCTAGAGTGGTTGGGGTTCAGTTCCAAGGCCTATGGTGCTCTTAATGGATTCACTAGAACCAGTGTCTTCTAGGTAAAATTGAAATTTATTAAGCTTTTGTTTATATATCCCTTTGTATTGTCAATTTGTCAATTCAACACGCATGTTCTTTGTTCAAAGTTTGTAGTGTGAAATTTAACACATGTGTGTTTTGTTCAAAGAGGTTCAAAAGTTGTAGTGTGAAATTTAACACTCATGTTCTTGATTCAAAGATTGTGGTGTGAAATTGTATGCTATGTGAAGTAAAATTGTGATATCAATGAAATATTGTAGTCAGTGTAAAATGAATGTGCAAATGAATTTGTGATAAGATAGTGTTAAATGTATTCCTAGTATTGTGGTGTGAAATTGTATACCATATGAAGTAATATTGTGATATCAATGAAACATTGCAGTCAGTGTAAAATGAATATACAAAAGAATTTGTGATAAAGACAGTGTTAGATGTATATATATATATGTGTCTAGTATGACATTGTCAAATTTAATACTATATGAAGTAAACTTGTCATAGTGTCAGATACTAGATGAAATTGAACTTAACTTGTGATAGTGTAAAATTTCACACTAGGTGAAGTTGAATTTAATTTGTAATAGTGTTAAATTTTACACTATGTTAAATTTCATAGAATGACGAGTTTCACTTTGTGATGAATGGAGAGTTGGATGAACACAGAATGGTAGGTTATCAAGCTACAACTACAAGAGATGTTTGTAATTTGAAATATGGTAAGTTATTAAGCTCTTGAAATATATTGTAACGTACTAACATATAATCATGGGAAATAGTTATTCCCAAAAATATATCCACAATCAAAGGGATTCTGTATAACTGATTATGTAGAGGTAAATTCGTCACCTCAAAATTATTAATTGGGGGTTTTGGGTAATTAACATACTATTTCAATACCATTAGGGTCTATTAATAGATACTTATATAAGATGGGTCTAAAGCAAAAAAAAAAAAAAAAAAAAAACATTGGTAAACAGGGATTTTCGAGTACATTTCTATAAAATAATGGGTTAATTAATTATAATCCTACTAGGTGGACTTTTATGGTTATACACTTAACCCAAAAAATAATTTAGTGATGATTTAATGATAAGTCCACAAAATTTTCACTAAATTATTTTGGACAACAATACCCCTCACTCCACATCCCACGCACACCATATAGTTTTTCTTGAAATGGAAGGGTTTTTTTTTTTCAAAACCATTGAGAAGCAGACCATCCCCACGATTAACGTCGAAAATCTCAAATTTTCAAAATTCAAACAACATACGCGACTAATTTCTTTGCCGTTTCATGAACAAGCAAGGTTCCTCACTCGATTACAATGTATAAAAGGTCCAGGTCGAAGAAATTTCTCACACTTCTCGTCTACGTTGACTTCGCGACTCCAAAGATGACGAAGAATGGGCAAAAAGAGGTATACTGGTCATTGTCTGTGATTCAAGAAACATATATGAAATTTTTCACTAATTTGTTTGATCTATGTTTTCTTTTAACGTTTCTATTAAATTGATTTTCTGAAGAAGAAAAAAAGTTTGGGAAAAAACTACGGTATTTTTATTCAAAATTTCTTATACATGAATGATTTTGATGAAATTTTGGGTTTCAAGTTGGTGTTTTTTTATTTTATTTTTTTGTAAAACACCCCCAAGACTTGATTTCGTGTGTTTTTTACGGCCATAATATGACCCATTCTTCTCTGAATGTCGAGGTTGTAATTATGAGAGGTAAATAAAACTCAAGGAATGGAAGATGTAATCATTATTCAGGTTGACAGTAACTGATGATGTAATTTTTTATACTGGTCGGATTTAGTGTTTAAGAACATATTATAAGCATAGAAGAGAGGGAGAGAGAAATATAAGCAGCGTGTTTGTATGTGGTTTAACCCTGTTAATGAAAGAACCTATGTCCACGTGTGCTTATGTGTTAATGTTTCCACTAGATAGAAAACTAATTACAGTGACTGGTGTAGGTGGCCTTGATGATCTAACAGTGAGACTGGAACTATCAAGGGCTTCCTTACACGACTGCTCTAGGATTTCTAAGAAGAAAGACAACACAGTATGCTAGGGCTAGTGTAAAATTTGTATTCCCGTAGGACCCTTTTATAGAAGGAAAAGTCCTCCCTTACAAGGCATTTTAGTTCGATTAGGTAACTGTTGACAGCCTGTGATGACAGCTGCATATCTGGAATGTTTCCTAATCTAATTAGGAAATAGTGAGAATCTGGATGGTTTCCTAGCTGGTTTAGAAAACTACTGGAGTTCGAGAAGTTTGGGATGCGCCTCTGAGTTAGCTGATCTGGACCTGAACTGTATTGTAATTGGACTGCGTATTCTAACCCATAGGTCGGGGTCAGACCCAGAGCACTGGAGGTCAGACCTGGAGCACTGGAGGTCAGACTTGAAGCACTGGAGGTCAGACCTAGAGGTTGGGAGGTTAGGCCTAGAGTACTGGGTTATTGGACAATTTTGGGCGTATCAATTGTACCCCATTTCCAAGGTTGGCCTGATGCTATATCGGGTTAAGTTTGGAAATCTGTTGATTATTCTTACCATTGTCTGATGTTTACAAAGTTGGATTTTCTTAGGGAGTAAAGCACCTTATGTTTTAAAGTTTGCAGATCTTGGTGAATCACCCTTATATCAGTAACATGTCATGATCAGTAATACTGTGATTGATCGGGGAAGTTTTCTTGGAACTTCTAAGTCTTTTGAATTGTTGGGAATTAGCTAAGAGTTCAAACTTATCCTAATTCAAAGTCTTTTGAGTGCTCGGGAATTGGCTAAGAGTTGAGACTTAGCCTAATTCGCAGTCTTTTGAGTGCTCGGGAATTAGCTAAAAGTTGAGACTTAGCCTAATTCGGAGTCTTTGGAGTGCTCAGAAATTGGCTAAGAATTGAGACTTAGCCTAAATCGGAGTCTTTTGAGTGCTTGGGATTTGGCTAAGAGTTGAGAGTTAGCCTAATTCGGAGTCTTTAGAGTGCTCGGGAATTGGCTAAGAATTGAGACTTAGCCTAATTTGGAGTTTTTTTGTTTAAGTTAGCTCTCAGGATGGTTATTTTTTGCCCAGTAAGCCTTCGTCAAGGTTGTTGGTAGAAGAATTTGACCATGTTGGGTAAGCCAACCTAAAGTGTATTGCTTTAGGGTCATTTTTTTAGCTCCCAGGATGGTTATCTTCTGCCTTGTAAGCCTTCGTCAAGACTATTGGTAGAAGAATTTTACCATGTTAGTAGAGCCAACCTAAAGCGTGTCGCTTTAGGGTCTTTTTTTGTAGCTCCCAGGATGGCCATCTCCTGCCTAGTAAGCCTTCGTTAAGGCTGTTGGTAGAAGAGTTTGACCATGTTGGTAGAGCCGACCTAAAGCGTGTTGCTTTAGGGTCCTTTTTTTATGTTAGCTCCTAGTATGGTTATCTTTTGCCCAGTAAGCCTTCGTCAAGGTTGTTGGTAGAAGAATTTGACCATGTTGGTAGAGCTGACCTAAAGTGTGTTGCTTTAGGGTCCTTTTTTACTCCTCTATCGTGGGCCAACCTAAGAGGCTTTAGTTACATCTATCGTCGGTTTGGGACTAAGTGGAGTTCTGCCTCGGTTTGACCGAGGACATTTGCCATGTGGTGGTCTTTTTGGTACCTTGGAGTGACCAAGGACTTTTGTTGTGCTCTAGGAATCGGCTAAGAGTTGAGACCTAGGCAATTCAAGTCTCTATAGGAGCTCTTTGACATAGTCTGTGGAGTCTTGTGTCATGGTTAGCCAAAAATACCATTGTAGTTGGGGTCGCCTGGACTGTTGGAGACAGGAGGTCAGGTCAGGATCACCGAGCCCTTGACCACTGTAAGTTGGAGGTCAGGTTGGGATTGCTGGACCTGACCTCTATGAACTGGAGGTCGAGTCGAGATTAACAGACCCTGACCGCTCGAGAATGGAGGTTAGGTCGAGATTGCCAGACCCTGACTGCTCGAGACTAAAGGTCGGATCGGGATCACCGAGCCCCTAACCGTTGTAGACCGAAGATCAAGTCGGGATTGTCGGACCTGACTGCTATGAACAAGAGGTCAGGTCAGGATTGACGGACCTTAACTGCTCGAGACTGGAGGTTGGGTCGGGATTGTCGGATCCTGACCACTCGAGACTGGAGGTCAGGATCGCCGGACCTAAATGTTGGAGGCTGGAGATCAGGTTGGGATTGCCAGACCTAACTGCTAGAGGCTAGAGATCGGGTCGGGATTGCCAAACCTGACTGCTGGAGGTGGGAGGTCGAGTCGGCATCATCGAGCCTCTAACCACTATAAACCAGAGGTCGGGTCAGGATTGTCGGACCCTGACCGCTCGAGACTGGAGGTCGGGTCAATATTGTTGAGGTTATAAGTAGATCTTGCACCGATGTTCTAGCCCATGTCCCCGAGCCTCCTTACCAGATCTCTGATCATTGTCTGTACTCGGCCTATCTATTGTCTGCATTGTTAGTCGGGCTAGTGAATAGAACATCTTCCTGACTAGGAAGGACTGTCCGTTGTGTGGCCACAAGTCGTCGATTTGTTGTTGTGAATGACTCTATCCTTCATTGAGTTGAGTGAGCACAGCAATAATCTGTTCTGGCATCAGGACTGCTGGAACTGTTGGGCTGTTTATTTCCCAGAACTGCTCGAATTGATGGGCTACTGGTTTCCCAGAACTGCTCAAATTGCTGGATTGTTGGTTTTCCAGGACTGCTCGAACTGTTGGGCTGTTGGTTACCCAGAACTGCTCGAACTGCTGGGCTATTAGTTTTCCGGGACTGCTCAAACTGCTGGGCTGCTTGTTTCCCATAACTGATAGAATTGCTGGGCTGCTGGTTTCCTATAACCACTCGAACTGCTGGGTTGTTGGTTTCCCAGGACTGTTCGAACATGTTTTCAGCCATTGCGTACCAGTCACAGGATTTGTTTTGGAGAAAAAATTATTGTTTTCCACAGATGGCACCAAGTTGATGATGCAAATTTTGTTACTATTCAAATTTAGTGTTTAAGAGCATATTAAAAGCATAGAAGAGAGGGAGAGATAAATATAGCAGTGTGTTTGTATGTGGTTCGGCCCTATTAATGAAGGAACCTACGTCCACGTGTGCTTGTGTGTCAATGCTTCCACTAGATAGAAAACAGTTTTACAGTGACTGGGGTAGGTGGCCTTGATGATCCAACAATGAGATTGGAACTATCAAGGGGCTGCCATACACGACTGTTCTAGGGTTTCTAAGGAGAAAGACAACACAGTATGCTAGGGCTAGTGTAAAATTCTCATCCCCCTCCGAGGGGGATAGGAGGACCCTTTTATAGGAGGAAGAGTCCTCCCTTACAAAGCATTATGATTCGATTAGGTAATTGTTGATAGCTTGTGATGAAAAGAAAGGATGTAAACGGCGCAGAGTAGACACAAGAGTTACGCGGATAAACGTCGCAAAAGTTTGAAATTCAGTGTTGGAGATCATGTGCTACTCAAGGTATCTCTGGTGCGAGGAATTGTCAGATTTGGATAGAAGAGATGAAAGTTAGCACTGCGCTTCATTGGACCATTTGAGATCCTCGAACGTGTAGGAAAGGTTGCCTACAGACTCGCATTGCCGCCTAAGATGTAGAGAGTACACAGCGTGTTTCATGTTAGTATGTTGAGAAAGTGCTCTCAAAATCTGAGTCACGAGATCAACTTTGAAGACATCGAGGTTAATGACAATGTGTCATTTCACGAAGGACCAGTGCGAATTCTGGATCAAGGAGTTAAGAAGCTGAGGAATAAAGAGATCCCATTGGTGAAGATTCAGTGGAAGTTTCACGACGAAAGAGAAGCGTCTTGGGAATTGGAGTAAGAGATGCGAGCGAAGTATCCAGAGTTGTTTAGTTACACTTAGTTCAGATTTCGGGGACGAAGTCTTTATTTAGAGGGGGATGATGTAATACCATGTATTTTCGTTGTAATTTTATAATATTTTTGACATAAATAAGATTTAGTGCGCTTGCTCTTACCTTCCCTATAATTTCAATTTCAATCGATCGTGCAGGCTTCAAGCAATCGAGAGTTTCACTTCTCAATCGATCGAACCCACTTCGAGCGATCGAACCTCTATCGACCTGAATTATGATGTGGAACCCTTTCTCAAGCTATTGAACACGTTTCAAGCAATCAAACCCTAACTGACCTGCTCTCAATTGATCGAACTCCACTTTAATCGATCGAACTTAGTATTATCAGTTTACGTGTTCTGCTACCTACACCCTCCCCTCCCTATATATATATGTAACTTATACACACACTCTCAAGGTTACTGAACTGAGAGAGAGTTAGAGAGATATAGCATTATATATATACACACTCATATACATATATATACATACCCGCATATATATTATACATACACACACACACTCTCAGAGGAGACAGAAAGGAGAAGAAGAAGAGGAACAGCAGAAAGATGAGACAGAGAGGAAGAGAAAGAGCAAAGAAGGAGAAAGAGAAGAGAGAGACCACCGAGGACCCGCGGCCACCCCGAGCTAGCCAGCATCACCATCTTTACCGGTGAGTGCCTATACTCACTTAGTAGCGTAGATATGTTAGTGTATATATGTTTTAACAAGATAGAACAGACCGTGAACATACACAAACAGTCTAGTTTAGTTTGGGAAGAAAATCAACGTTCAATCGATCGAACTGATTTCAAGCGATTGAGCACAGATAGACTTCAATCGATTGAACATCTCTGAATCGATCGAACTTCAATTTCCTAAATCGATCGAACTTTACTTTTGTCAATCCATTGAAATGACTTCAATCGATCGAAAATGCCAGTTTGTTAAATGTTTTGGTTATTTAAATTTGATGGACTACTAAGCGGAGTTATATCATGTGTTGATGGTTAGAAGATGTATTTGAATAATACACACGTGGAATAACAGACTTAATGCATTGAACAGTGGAACCAATTGTATAATGATGGTATAATGTTGTTAATCAGAATGAGAAGTCGACGTGCATAGTAGTGGGTCTATCGAACGCAGAAGTCGATACTCTTTATATTTGTGCATATGAATGCAGTCGCTAAGATCCTATGATGATGGGTGTGGGATTCTAAGGTGCTGGGTTAGGACCGGGACTACATGTCAGGTTTTAGGTATGATAGAGATGGACTGTGTGTCAGATTTGGGAGGTTATGTGATGTAGGACTTCATGTCGAGTCCAATATATCAGGGCTGGCGGCCGTAATGTTTGGGGCTAGAGTGCCGTAGGATATTAGGGCTGCGTGCCTGTCACGCCCCGCAGTAGAAAAAATAGAGAAAATAAATTCTTTTTTGGACCCGTAAGCCATGACAATTGAAAGTCACCACATTGTCCATAACTAAAGTCAAACCATTAGAGTAATGATTTAAACCACGCATTGGGAATTTCTAAGTTCGATATATATAAAGTCAAAGTGTAAGACTAAGCTATTACAAAGCCACGAGTGTTTACAGAAATGTAAATAAAGCACTACGACAACATACACCGATACAAACACAACTAAAACAGAAGTCTCTAAAACATAGACATAAATTAACTACGACACAGCTTCTAGGCTTCAGCTTGCGTAGTAGTCAGCATCAACATAGCCTCCATCATCATGGGCTCTATCCTCAAAGCCCCTGTCCATGTATGCATTTCCTGGGTACTCATAACCCTGGCCAACTGGATGTCGAATATCCAGCGACATAAATGTCGACAGCTACGAAAGCCGAGTGAATGCAAACACTAATAGAGTATCTATAGATAAGCAGTATATAAAGCAACAACATCACTAAAAGGATTATCTCATAATTCGCATACATGTATGCACTAACTCAATATAACAACGGACGTCATCCTAATCAAATCTCACACATAACATAGACTATTGGGTCCACATTAATCAAACACGTAGTCCCATACCTATGGTCTGTGACACTCGACACGAAGTCCCACGTCCTATCACATAAGTCAGACACGTAGTCCCATACCATATAAGCTATCAAATCCCAACACACAATCCTACTATTTCGGCCAATCCGCCCTGATATAATATGGCCAGCAGCCCTGATGAAATACGGCACGTAGCCCGAATATAATACGGCACGCAGCCCTGACATAATATAACACTCAGCTCCTCTACACTACAGCACTTAGCTCCACAGCTCTCAGCTCTAAAATATCACAGCACTTAGCAATACTACCGCACACAGCTATACCATCGCACATAGCTTTACTACCGCACACAGTTAATTCCATCGCACACAGCTTTACTATCGCACATAGCTAATTCCATCGCACACAGTTTTACCATTACACACAGCTAATTCCATCGCACACAGCTTTACTATCGCACACACCTAATTTCATCGCATACAGCTTTACTATCGTACACAGCTTTACACCACAGCACTCAACTATACTTCAGCACTCAGCAATACATCCGCACACAGCTCCGTAGCAATGCCACAGCATTTAGTAATACTATAACACACAGCAATACCATAACACTCAGCTCTGAAATACCTTAGCACTCAGTTCCGCAATCCTATTACGGCTTGTAGTCCCAATACGCTACTACGACACGCAACCCTAAGATACCACGGCACTCCAACCCTGATATATTACCCTCGACACATAGTCCCGCTATATTAAACTCGATACAAAGCCCCACATCACATAACCTCTCCAAATTTGACACGCAGTCCAACTCTATCATATGCCAATCTAACACGTAATCCCAATCCTGTCCCAGTACCTTGGGATCCCACATCTGACATCATACGATCTCAGTGATTGCATTCGTACGCACAAATATAAATAGTATCAATCTCTGCGGTCGACAGACCCACTACTATGCACGTCAGCTTCTCATTCGTTTTAGCAACATTTTACCATCATTATAACATTAGTTCCACTATTCAATGCATTAAGTCTATTATTCCACGTATGTATTATTCCAATACAACCTCCAACATCAACACATGATCATAAACAGATTAACAGTTCATCAAGTATAAAATAACTAAGGATTTAACATTTTGATATGCTCGATCAATTGAAGTCATTTCAATCGATCAAAGTTACTTCGATCGATTGAGAATGGGCTATGTTCGATCGCTCGAACGCTATTCGATCGATTGAACGCAATATTATTCCAGAATTTAAATTGGACCATTCACACACGTTCAGGATCCATTCTATCTTGTCAAAACACATTTATACAAACATATCTATGCTACTAAGTGAGTAAGGACACTCGCCGTTAATGCCGACAATGCTGACGAGCTCGGGGTGGCCGCGAGTGGTCTCGATGGTCTCTCTCTCCTCTTTCTCTTTCTTTTTCTCTTCTCTGTCCTCTGTCTTCTCCTTCTTCTTCTCCTTCTGCTCCTCTTTCTCTTCTCCTTCTCTTGAGAGTGTGTGTGTTTGTATGTATAATATATATATATAATTAGGTATGTATGTGTATATATATGAGTGTGTATATATAAACTTTATATATCTCTCTCTAACTCTTAGTTTTTAAAACTTATGTGTATGTGAGAGTAATACATATATAAGGAGAAGGAAATACAGGTGGTAAAACACGTACACTGAAGATACCACGTTCGATCGATCGATCGAGATGAGTTTGATCGATTGAGAACAGGTCGGTCAAGGTTCGATCAATTAAGAACAGTTCAATCACTTGAGAAAGGAGACACGTCATAATTTCAGGTCGACAGAGCTTCAATCGCTTGAAGTGGGTTCGATTGCTCAAAGAAAACAAAGTTCGATCGATCGAAAGTGGTTCGATCGCTTGAACTTGAAATTATAAGAAATGTAAAGACAAGCACACTGAATCTTATTTATATTAAAAGGGTATAAAAGTACAAATGAAAATACAGGGTATTACAGTGTCGTAGTAGCATATCGGGGCTATGTGTTGTCATAGTATAGTGGAGCGGAGTGATGAGGTATTACGGAGCTAAGTGTTATAGTATTGCTAAGTGCTGTGACATTGCTGTGTGTTGTAGTATTACTAAGTGCTGTGACATTGCTGTGTGTTGTAGTATTGATGAGTGTTGTGACATTATTGTGTGCTATAGCATTGCTGAGTGCTGTGATATTACTATGTGCTGTAGTATTGCTGAGTTTTGTGATATTTTTTAGTATTGTGGTATTGCTGAGTACTATGGTATAGCAGAGCTGAGTGCTGCATTATGTTAGGGCTACGTGTTGTATTATATTAGGGTTGCGTGCCATATTATATCAGGGCGGGTTGGCCGGAATGTTAAAATTATGTGTCGGGATTTGATAGCTTGTATAATATAGGACTACGTGTCTAATTTATGTGTTAAAGCGTGGGAATTTGTTTTAAGTGTGACAGACCGTAGGTATGGGACTACGTGTCTGATTAATATGGACCCAAGAGTCTATGTTATGTTTGGGATGGATCGAGACGATGTCCGTGAGTTTAGGACGACGTCCATTGAGATATATTGAGTTGGTGCATTCATGAACGTGAAAGATGATATGGTCATTAATGATGCTGTTGTTATATATGCTGCAAATCTATAGATACTTTGTTAGTATTCGCATTCACTTGGCTTTCGTAGGTTACGGCGTTTTATGCCACTGGATATTCGACGTCCAGCTAGCCAGGGTTATGAGTATGTAGGAGATGCATACATGGATAGGCACTATGAGGATGGAGCCTACAATGACGGAGGCTATACTGGTGCTGACTATTACGCAAGCTGAAGATTTGAAGCTTTGCCGTAGTTAGTTTATGTTTATGTTTTAGGAGACTCTATAATAGTTACGTTTAGGGATGGCAATGGGACGGGTTTTCCGAGTTCTTTGCCCCATCCTGCTCCTAATAGGTAGGGTATGGGGTTAGTTTAAACGGGTTAGGGGAGGGTATGGGGTACATCTACATAACCCGAGTCGGGTTCGGGTCAGGGATGGGTGAGGGTACAATTCCCCGAACCCGCCCCGATATACTAGTATTTTTTGTTTCAGTCCCACATCGGCAATATAGAAGTTGATCCCAAGTTCTTATCTCTATAAAAACAAACTGTATCTGTACAATAAAGCATTCTCCATCACATGCTTCAAGCATTAAAGTTTCTGATGCATGGGATGTTGTGCATCACGTGATGCCACAAATTCTTGTGTTCAAGTTTGATGGTTCATACTTTTTAACTTCTTTGAATTCTAAAGTGACACGTGGTGGCAAAATTATGACCATGCATTCAAAGTTCAGGAATTCAAACTTTTCTCATAGCATAAGTTGATGTTTAGGGGCGGGGGGCGGGGCGGGGCGGGGCGGGAACGGGTTTCAGTGAATGATGAGGGCTGATATTTGTAAGATATTGGCCCGATAAAGAGAAAAATTGGTTAAATTTGATCCTCGATCTCTAGTTTTACCTGTACTTGTGTTTTAATTCATCTCTTTACACAATGATGCATTTTCTGTGGTATATTGTTGTGTTTAGTTCTTTAAATGCATGTTCCAAAGTTTGGATGAATAACAAGTTGAAAGGAATAAATCAAGAAACAAGTAGATGAAGTCTTGGTACCAATCGATTGACATCATATCAATCGATTGACATATCTTATGATCAATCGATTGGTATTAATACCAATCGATTGGAATGTTTACCAATCGATTGATATTTTTGTCAATCGATTGGTTAAAGCTGGAAACAATCTGCATTAATGGTGCAAGATCTCAGCAATTAGGACGACGACCAACCGTTATGGGATGAACCTAGACGCCTTCAGCTCGTGGATTTAACACTATATATAGAGGGGAGTGAAAAGGGTCAAGGGTTGGCTCACTTTGTATTTGTTTTTGTAGGATTTCACCATTGTTGTTCTTAGTTTTAAGCAAATTCAAGTCAGAGGTTTTTATAGTTTGATGTCAGCCTAAGCTCAGGTTTATCTCTTGGTGTTTGCTACTCTAGAAATTGTTTGATTACGAATCTCATTTTAGTTTTAGTTGGACTTTGATAAATCTAATCTTTCAAGTTTAATCCATGTCTCCATTTAATTTAATTTCTAAATTTATTTCTATTCACGAAGTGCAAAATATGCTAGCTTAGAGTTCTGGTTGGGAATAATGTGAAGAAACATTGTTCCCAGCACACTGCCATGATTCTGTTTAAAAATCAGTGTCAATCGATTGGAAGCAGAACCCAATCGATTGACATTAGATTCCAAGTCAATCGATTGACTATATGTCAATCGATTGGGAGTCATTTAATATCAATCGATTGACATTAACATCAATCGATTGATATGTAAAAGACTTGGGTTGAATTCTTTTTGTATTCCAGTAGCTTCTATTTCAGAAACTAAGCTCAAATCATCCTTTTTAAGTTCGGATTGAAAATTGATTTTGAAATATAAACTCTTTTGATTAATTAACTCAATGAACGCTTGAGACAAACACATCGAATATTTCAAACTCAATCTGTTGGTTTTTGTTCATGGTTTTAATTAACTAATATTTCAGCCCTTCATAAATAAGTTAGGTAAACAAACCACTGAATATGCGAGATTCACATACCTAGTGTCTAGGATGCTTAACTGAATCATTCTTGAAATAAAGAATACTCTAAGGATAAAACCCCAGCTGTTCGTTATTGTTAAATCATGGTAGTGGTTGGGGCTATGTGGATTTACATGTTCCCAACACCTTTTCATTAGTAATTTAAATTGCATTGTTTATTCCTGTTTAATTTGATTGTCGTTTTTTCTTGCATTACTCAATCTCCATTTCAATAGGACTGTTAGATCTTCCACTTTAAAGAAATCATCTTTTATTTTATTTAGGATTCAATCTAGATCTTCCTGCCTTGTATCTTCCTTCCCTTGGGAAAACGACTCGGTTTTCACCGATTTTTACTCGACGCGACCGTCTGCGCTTGGACGTACTCTTCAGAGAACACATTTCAAGTCGTGTCAGTGAAATAGTCGGGCTCGGGGGTGGGGTTAGCTGAATTCTTGGTCGGGGCGGGTTCGAGGTATACTCTTTGTTAGGCGGGACGGGGGCAGGATATGGCTCCCCTGTCCCATACCCGCCCCGTTGCCATCCCTAGTTATGTTTATAGTTGGCGTATGTTGCCGTAGTACTTTAATTACGTTTCTGCATATACTTAAGGTTTTGTAATAGTTAGTATTGAACTCTGACTATATATATCAACCTTAAAACTTTCCAATGCGTGCTTTGATTTCATTACTCTGATGATTAGACTTTGGTTATGGATAATATGGTGACTTACAACTGTTATGGCCTATGGGTCCAAAAAAGAATTTATTTTCTCTATTTTTGCTACTACGGGGTGTGACAAGATTTTTGGTGTTAGAGTCAGGTTTAGTTAGCGCGTTCACCAATTGTCCAGCATTTCTCGAGTTTGAACCTTAAGATTCCTTGAGACAGGGGTTGGCTCTAAGTTTGTGTTTTGGAGATCGTCCTTATGGAATTCTCCGTGCTATTAATATGATAATAGTTATAACTATTATGTTTAGTTGCGAATTTATTTCTGTGATTATTTTTGGATTAACGACTAACCGATATACGTCTGTATAAGCACCCAACCCTACTGCATCAATGGCGGGAATGCCTACCGAAATCGCCCTGCACAGATTGGGGATGCACCCCCAGCACCCCAAGTTGCTGATCCAACAGGATTGTTTGAAGCCTTTGTACGCAGAGGATAGAACGGATCAACAATCCTAACCCAATCCAACCCAAACCCACAATGGCATGACATACACACACACCCATTATAGCCGTTGGTGGCAAGTTTGGTAATTAAAAGCCTCTTTAAAAACTAGCCGTTAGTGTATTCAGCACAGTCCAGTCGACTGGATCGAGGGTCCAGTCGACTGGGAAGTTTATAGCAGTGAAGAGGTCATTTCAGGGCTGTCCAGTCAAATGAAAAGTTCACCCAGTCGACTGATTTCACAATCCAGTCGACTGGACCCTTAAAAAATCAGTCAACTGGTTTTAAGCAGATTTTGGCAGACCGACACCTCTTTTACTAAAACGGCCATAACTCCCTCTACAAAACTCGTATTCCCGATCCGTTTGAAGATTCGGAAACTAGATTAAAATACCTTTCCAACCATATAAAACTCAAGATCTAATTCCTTACCAATTGGATCAGGTTTGCATTTAAAGTTGACCTATCTGCGCAAAGGTACTTTCTTTTGACTTAGCCACTTGAAAGCTTTTGTGAAATGAATTTAATTGAGTGGTCTAAGTATGTTTAGGTCCTTGAAAGTAATTTAAAGTGTAAGTGCAAGGATCCTAAAGTCCAATTAAAGTTACTTGAGCCCCTATGAGTGATTGATCAAAATGCTTACACGTAAATCCTAATCTTCAACCAAGGATGAAAAAATCTTCAAGTCTTCAAGCTTGATCCTTGTTGAGCTCCCTCACTCTTGGACTTCACCACACGCTATCTCATGATCTCAAACAAAGTTAGAACATTTAAGTACATGAATCAAGAGATTAACATAATAAAAATGACATGATAATAGATTAAAATAGAATCAATGAAATATGCAATTATCACTAGATTTGTCATCATCAAAACAAAACAAAAATAATGCCTTAAATAAATTCAAGGCTAACAATTTCCCCCTTTTTGATGATGTCAAAATATGCAATAGAGATATAGCAATTAAAGCACAATAAGTGACATTTTCATGTTATCATTCGAAGTAACAAGAATTCCAAAGTATGAGTCCAAGAATGATAACTTTCTAAAAACATTCCCCCTTTTTAAAGGTCTATCAAATCTCTATCATTTTCATATCTATATCATTTTCATATCTCTATATCATTTCCCCCTTTTTGACAACAGCAAAAAGATTAGGGGTTGGATCTAAAAAGTTCCCCCTCAAGATATGCAACCATATGATACCAAGGAAAACTCAAGTTAACAAATCAAGGAAGCAATAATGATACCAAATTGCCAAAAACCAAATATGATACCAAAATAACTAAAGTAAGCAAAATATCATGATACCAAGAAATCAAACAAACTAAAATGAACATAGTAATATGTTCCCCCTCAACATATGCATATACGAATGGATACCAATTTATAGGATCAACATTATGCATTATCTCCTTAGGAGGATGGGATAGCTATGAACATCAAAACAACAAGTCATTTGAAAAGTAAGCATGATTTCACAATCAAAACAAATTAATGTGCTAAACCAAACATGATTAGCATGCTACCAAAAACAAGAGAAATATCAAAATAATTTAATCTACCCTACTCCTACTAGGCTTAAGGTGAGAGATTTAACCATTGTCCAAGCACCTCTTGGATGCAACATTTTCCGAGGAGGTAGGAGAGGATCCCTTCACAACCCAAACCATGTTAATTTTCTTTCTAAATGAACATTTGTAATTAACATGTCCCTTTTTCATGCAATAATGACAAGTTACAAGGGGGAGGGTATCATGTGAGCTTGAAGCTTTAATAAAGAAGCTATTATGAGAATTGTTTGAACTTGAAGGAGTAGATTTTGCAAAGAAATTGTTATACTTCTTTTCTTTGTATGTAGGATTAAATCTCAAACCGGCTTTGTCAAAAACACATTTTTGCTTTCCCAAAAGCATATTCAAATTTTGTTCACCTTGTGTGAATTTTGCCAAAGTTTTTGTCAAATCATCCACCTCCTTTCTCAACTCAACCTTTTCTTTTTCAATAAACTCACTTGAAGGTTGATTGGTTGAAACAAGCTTTTCTTTTCTCAAAATTTCATTTTGAGATTTTAAATCAACCAATTATCTTTTCAATTCCAAATTTTCTTTTTCAATCTCTTTTGAAGATTGTGCTCTTAAAATATGTTTTTCATTTTCAATCTTCAAAGATTCATTTTGGGATTTCAAAAAATTTAACTCATTTGAAAGTTTGGAAAAATTCTTTTTAAGAGTTATATATTTAGATCCCAAATTCTCCAATTCCTCATGTAACTCCTCAAAAGCACATTGAAGCTCATTATAGTTAGGAGATTCAACAATAGAGGTAGGATTAGAGTTTACCAAATTCTCTTGTGCACCTACTTGGTCACATGAGTCATCATCGGATGAGTCATCATCATCCCAAGTGTCCATTTTTGCCATTTTCTCATTTTCATCCTCTTCTTCATTGGCAAATAGGCACATTCTTTCTTCTTCACAAATTTGGTTAGTAGTAATGTGAAAATTTTCTAAACATAACCAAATTTCATTTGCACTAGAGCATGAACGAATTCTATTATATGAATTATCATCTAAAGAAGTATATAGAATTTTCATGGCTCTAAGATTCAATAGAAAGTTATTTTGATCATTTTCATTCCATTCAATCTTTGGTTTAAGAGAAAAACCATTTTTGACAATTTTTCAAAGATTTATATCAAGTGATATAAAATAAATTTCTATTCTCCTCTTCCAATGATCATACTTATGATCTTTCAACGATGGAGGAGTTGTGAAGCAATAACCTTCTTGAACTTTTGTTTCCATAGAACTTGACTCAACATTTTGAAAATCATTGGAGTCATTTAAAGAGCAAGAAGTAGAGGTTACCCCATTTTCGATTGTCATAAGGCAAAGATTGACGATCTCATCTTCATTTGAGTCGTCGCCCGATGATTCACTCTCGGAGCTACTTTGAGTGGCCTTCATTGCCTTCTTCTTGCATTGTTCATCTTTAGTAAGCTTCTTTCCCAATTTTTCTTTCTTTAGAAACTTTGCAAATTTTTGGGTGATCAAAGCCATTTCTTCATCCTCATCATTCTCATGATCTTTTCCATTTTTCTTTGAGCTTGAGGACTTCAACGCCATATCTCCTCTTTTGATCTCCTTTTTCTTGTCTTCTTCGACAAGCACGGCTAACTCCATTTCATGGGTAATGAGTGATCCCATGAGTTGTTCAATTGACAAGTTTGTCAAATCTTTTGCTTCTCGGATAGCCGTGACCTTCGGTTGCCATTGCTTTGGTAAAGCCCTAAGAATTTTCTCAACAATTTCTTCATTAGCATAAACTTTACCAAGATTTTTTAAGCTATTGATGATAGTTGTAAAACGGGTAGACATATCACCAATAGACTCAAAAGGCAACATTTTGAACATTTCATAAGATTGAACAAGCAAATTAATTTTTGACTTTTTGACTTGGCTTGTTCCCTCATGAGTCACTTCAAGTTTATCCCAAATTTCTTTTGCGGATTCGCAAGATGAAATTCTATTGTACTCATTTGGGTCTAAACCGCAATATAATAAATTCATTGCCATAGCATTCAATTTTATGAGTTTCTTATCGGCATCATTATATTCATCTTCCGTTTTTTAAATAGTAATACCATTTGAAATTTTTGTAGGAAGATGAGGTCCTTTGACCACTATTTTCCATAAATCAAAATCTTGAGAAATCATATAGATTCTCATTCTATTTTTCCAATAAGCATAATTTGATCCATTAAAACACGGTGGTCTATTTGCCGAGTGACCCTCACTATAATGAATGCGGGAAGTGTTGGTTTCCATTTGGATCTTAACTCAAAATTTTCAAAAACTTTTTGAAAATAGAAGAGCCGAAGCTCTGATACCAATTGTTGGCCCAAATGTGGAAACCTTAGAGGGGGGGAGAATAAGATTTTAGCGGAAATTAACCTTTTAAAAACTTAATTACAAATTAAACACAATCACAAATAATAAAGTAAAGAGATAAGGGAAGAGACACTTGCAAACCGAGTTTTCAAGTGGTTCGGCAATCGCACCACGCGGCCTACGTCCACCCCTCAAGAACACCTCTTGAGGATTCCTTTAATCTGATCTACTTCACGGGTGTAGACCAAACCGTTACAAGAGCCTTCAATCTCTCCCAAAGAAGAAAACCTCTTCTTTGCACACAAGGGTTACTAACCCTCACTCTTTACAATTGATTTGGGTACAAATGATAACTCTCTCTCTAGCGTGGATAATACAATTTGAAGTTCACACAATAACTCCTTAGTGAGTAGATAATACAAATGAAAGCTCACTACAATTTACTCTCAAAGAAATACAAATCAAATACTAGAGCAAATTGATAAACTCACACAACTAGGGCTCAAATATGAATAATTAGAAATCAACAAGTTGTGTGATTTAAATAGATGTTTTCCTATGGATTGATCAACATAAAATGGTGTGGGAAAACATGTATTTATAGGCCAAGAAAGATTATAGCCGTTGGTGGCAAGTTTGGTAATTAAAAGCCTCTTTAAAAACTAGCTGTTAGTGTATTCAGCACAGTCCAGTCGACTGGATCGAGGGTTCAGTCGACTGGGAAGTTTATAGCAGTGAAGAGGCCATTTCAGGGCTGTCCAGTCAACTGAAAAGTTCACCCAGTCGACTGATTTCACAATCCAGTCGACTGGACCCTTAAAAAATCAGTCGACTGGTTTTAAGCAGATTTTGGCAGACCGACACCTCTTTTACTAAAACGGCCATAACTCCCTCTACAAAACTCGTATTCGCAATCCGTTTGAAGATTCGGAAACTAGATTCAAATACCTTTCCAACCATATAAAACTCAAGATCTAATTCCTTACCAATTGGATCAGGTTTGCATTTAAAGTTGACCTATCTGCGCAAAGGTACTTTCTTTTGACTTAGCCACTTGAAAGCTTTTGTGAAATGAATTTAATTGAGTGGTCTAAGTATGTTTAGGTCCTTGAAAGTAATTTAAAGTGTAAGTGCAAGGATCCTAAAGTCCAATTAAAGTTACTTGAGCCCCTATGAGTGATTGATCAAAATGCTTACACGTAAATCCTAATCTTCAACCAAGGATGAAAAAATCTTCAAGTCTTCAAGCTTGATCCTTGTTGAGCTCCCTCACTCTTGGACTTCACCACACGCTATCTCATGATCTCAAACAAAGTTAGAACATTTAAGTACATGAATCAAGAGATTAACATAATAAAAATGACATGATAATAGATTAAAATAGAATCAATGAAATATGCAATTATCACTAGATTTGTCATCAACAAAACAAAACAAAAATAATGCCTTAAATAAATTCAAGGCTAACATGATTGAATGTAATTTTTCGCACCATTCACATTTTCCTTCGACTATCTTAACCTAATCTGTGACAGATAAGCCTTTAGCGCAACTCATGTGACAATTTTCATTAATTTAAGCCAACAGCTTCAGACTTTAGGCCTGATTGAATGAAATTTTGAAGTTCAAGGGTTCAATTGAAAATAAAAAAAATATATGTGTCCAATTAAAAATATGGGTATAATATAAGGGTGCAAAATACAATTAGGCCAACCACTTTTAAGTCCTTCACTTTTTTTTAGATCAAGGTGACTCAATTTTACATTAACAAGCAAAAAAAATGAAAATCAATATTCAAGTATTATATGTGACAACCTGCATTTCATTTAATTTTAATTTGTATTTGTGACGTCCCGCAAAAATAAAACGTGTTTTCATTAAATAAAATAAAATGAATTACACTTTGATTCTTTAAAATAAAAATACAAACTTTATTTAAAACTCCCAGCAGGTCCATATTCTCCACGGATCTCGTATATCATCCTTAACCTTATCTCCCTTCCAGGCTTTGGTTACCGACACTGCCTGCATCTAAAAACCACACCGGGAAGTATACAATATGACATGAATAATAAAGGCTCAAAAGGATAATGACAATCAAATACATAGAACGACATCAAATCAATTGACCAATCTCACAACCCAATTGCTCACACTACCCAAACGCTCATACCAATAGCATCATACCAGGTTCCTCTTGGTCACATAGCAAGAGACACCTCACCTCACCTCACCCGTCTTCAGTGCGTCGGTCCCTGAGGCCTGTTGGACTGTTGGTAGGTGTTCCTTGCTCATGACCCTTTAGTCCCATAGCACTTAGCAATGAACACATACTCATTGATTCCAAATAAAAACACAACATAACTGTAAAAAGAGTACAAGTAGAGATAACAAAGAAATACTCCGAAGAATTTAGAAAGCATATTGTACACAACCCGGTACCTATAAATGATGTTGAGCAACTCTCAAACACTTCTCTTCTTCTTCTTTCCACTAACCCGAGGTGTAATATATCTATAATTGTGTATATATATATATATATAAATCTCTGTCTCTATATATATGTAAGCTATATATAAAATGTGCTGGAGAGAGAGAGAGAGAGTGAAAGAGAGTTGAGGTGAGGAAGATAGAGAAATGTAGATGAATTAGTAAATTGAATGAAAGAAAAGTGATTTATTTATAGACTTGGGAAACTTGGCCACCAAGTTGGGACTTGTGGTCCACAACACAAACACACACACACAATAAACACACCACACAAATGCATAGCCCTCATATGAACACACGCACAACACATACACCACACAAATGCATAGCCCTTAAATGAACACATGCACAACACACACACACCACACAAATGCATAGCACACAAATGAACACATGCACAACACATACACCACACAAATGCATAACACACAAATGAACACATCAATAACACATACACCACACAAATGCATAACACACAAATGAACACATCTACAACACATACACCACACAAATGCACATGGGTTGGCTAGCATAGTTTAGAAAATCTAGTTAGGAAAATATAATCTTTCATTATAATAATTATTCTTATAATTATATTATCAAATAATAGAATTAAAAAGTCGTATAAATACAGAAAAGGTCGTATAAATGCAAAAACGGGTATTTTATCAAAATGATTAAAATCGAGATGTCTTCTAAACGGAGATCGAAAAATCTTAACTTCCAACACGAATATCAAATCATTTAATCTCACGCAACTTTGTTCAAAAAATTATATTTTCAGTTCATGACTTACAAAATTAGAAAAATTACCAAAATACCCCTGTGACCAATTTTCGCTAAAATCGCACACGAAGTCTAAATTGTTAATTTAAACATGAAAATACGGGTTACTACAATCTACCCTACTTAACAGAGATTTCGTCCCGAAATCTAGAGATAAAAGTATTTGGTAAATAACTTCATAAATTTCTTAAAATAATGTTTAAAACAAATATAGTATGTTTTGTTTTGTAAAGTAAATATTTTTCTACCTTCTCTGACTCCTCCCAGGCGATGTAGACTATCAAACCTCGATATAGTCCTACACTTTCGGCTGGGGACAGACTCTGATACCATTTGTGACGTCCCGCAAAAATAAAGCGTGTTTTCATTAAAAATAAATAAAATGAATTACACTTTGATTCTTTAAAATAAAAATACAAACTTTATTTAAAACTCCTAGCAGGTCCATATTCTCCACGGATCTCCTATATCATCCTTAACCTTATCTCCCTTCCAGGCTTTGGTTACCGGCACTGCCTGCATCTAAAAACCACACCGGGAAGTATACAATATGACATGAATAATAAAGGCTCAAAAGGATAATGACAATCAAATACATAGAACGACATCAAATCAATTGACCAATCTCACAACCCAATTGCTCACACTACCCAAACGCTCATACCAATAGCATCATACCAGGTTCCTCTTGGTCACATAGCAAGAGACACCTCACCTCACCTCACCCGTCTCCAGTGCGTCGGTCCCTGAGGCCTGTTGGACTGTTGGTAGGTGTTCCTTGCTCATGACCCTTTAGTCCCATAGCACTTAGCAATGAACACATACTCATTGATTCCAAATAAAAACACAACATAACTGTAAAAAGAGTACAAGTAGAGATAACAAAGAAATACTCTGAAGAATTTAGAAAGCATATTGTACACAACCCGGTACCTATAAATGATGTTGAGCAACTCCCAAACACTTCTCTTCTTCTTCTTAATTTCCACAAACCCGAGGTGTAATATATCTATAATTGTGTATATATATATAAATCTCTGTCTCTATATATATGTAAGCTATATATAAAATGTGCTGGAGAGAGAGAGAGAGTGAGAGAGAGTTGAGGTGAGGAAGATAGAGAAATGTAGATGAATTAGTAAATTGAATGAAAGAAAAGTGATTTATTTATAGACTTGGGAAACTTGGCCACCAAGTTGGGACTTGTGGTCCACAACACAAACACACACACACAATAAACACACCACACAAATGCATAGCCCTCATATGAACACACGCACAACACATACAACACACTATTTGCATAGCCCTTAAATGAACACATGCACAACACACACACACCACACAAATGCATAGCACACAAATGAACACATGCACAACACATACACCACACAAATGCATAACATTTAAATGAACACATCAATAACACATACACCACACAAATGCATAACACACAAATGAACACATCTACAACACATACACCACACAAATGCACATGGGTTGGCTAGCATAGTTTAGAAAATCTAGTTAGGAAAATATAATCTTTCATTATAATAATTATTCTTATAATTATATTATCAAATAATAGAATTAAAAAGTCGTATAAATACAGAAAAGGTCGTATAAATGCAAAAACAGGTATTTTATCAAAATGATTAAAATCGAGATGTCTTCTAAACGGAGATCGAAAAATCTTAACTTCCAACACGAATATCAAATCATTTAATCTCACGCAATTTTTTTCAAAAAATTATATTTTCAGTTCATGACTTAAAATATTAGAAAAATTACCAAAATACCCCTGTGACCAATTTTCGCTAAAATCGCACACGAAGTCTAAATTGTTAATTTAAACATGAAAATACGGGTTACTACAGTATTTCACATTTAAATTGGTATTCTTGGTGTTAATATAGATTGCAATTCTCATATTTTGAAATCTGATTTCTTATGATATTTCATATTTAAAATTCTTTTGGGGCCAAACCATAATTTCCATAAATATAGAAAATTCTTTCTATAGATTTGAAAACTATATCTATACTTGTGTCCAAACCGAAATTTATTTCCTACGATAATAGAAATTTTCTGTATGTTTTATATCAACTGTAAAATATCAGTTATGTTTTAAAACTGCGTCTTTACTGCATTTGGGTGTGGGAGCACGTAAGCTCACCACACGGGATAATACCCGTTGGTTGCTTGGAGCCCAATTTCTCTATACAGTATATATATGTGTATATAACTCTCAACTCTCAATTTTTCTCACAGTCTCTCAATTCTCTCAAGACACACACACAGATAGTATATATATACACTCATACATACACATAGTTATATATATATTGATATATCAAATCAAGAACGTGAAGAATTCATAGACGACGGAAACTTCGGCGGAAATTCTCGGTCTCTAAATTCTCAATCTAATCCCTCAGTGAGTATTCTAAACTCACTTGGAATGTAATCTCATATTTATTTACTGTTAGTTTAGTCTAATTTGAAGAACACCATTGTTAATTTTCGTATGAAAGCTTGAAGCTCAAAAATGGTAATTTTTCAAACTTAACCAAAATCAATTCTGTGAATTGGGAATGAAAGATCTTAGTCCCATTAAGCTGTGGTTCGAATACTATGGCCTAATTCATCCGTATCGCGACGTACCGTTGATTTAAAGTTTTGTCACCTTTCGGTTTTACGTGAAATCCGAGAGCTACGATTGAAATTAGTCAAAACCGATCACATATTCGTAATCCTTGCGGAAAAATGAAGAAATCCATATATTATATGTCTTGGTTGAAGCAGAATTCAGAAATGGGTCAAAAACATGCTCTAAATTCGTAACAGGGGAGAAACTGCTGATGCCAATCGATTGGTATGGGTTCCAATCGATTGGTATGAGTTCCAATCGATTGACATATGTTCCAATCGATTGACACTTTTGTCAATCGATTGACATTTTTCAGCATTGACGACTTTTACTAAAACGACCATAACTTCCTCTAAAAAACTCGAAAACGCGCACGGTTTGAAGCGTTGGAAACTAGACTCAAAGACCTTTCTTTTGGTATGTAATTCATGTACAAAAATTATAACTCATTTTTGAGGGCATTGCTTCAAAGTAGACCCACTTGTGTTCTAACAGCGATAAAAGCATTCTTTGATGAATTCACTGGTTGTTTCACATAAGATTTGATTTCTTCTCGTATATCCATGGTTATCATTCCCAGTACTTTACATTTCTGTATTAAGGTTTCATGACATACATGTGGAGTCAGTTGTACATGCATGGGGTGTGGTAGTCAGTGTGAAAAAGAGTATGAGATTGAGATTGAGATTGCGGTTGTGGTTGTGGTTGAGATTGCGGTTGTGGTTGTGGTTGAGATTGCGGTGAGGGTATCTTTGAAATGCGACGGTGGCAAATATGGACACTCCCTGATGCCCATGGAAGCGTTAAAGTGTATGACGCCGAACTTGGACATTCCCTGGCACCCATGGTAGTGCTAAAGTGTGGCCTACGGACACTCCCTGATACCCGAGTCTGGATACTGCGTGAGGTTGCTCCGGTATTTGCATGGCGGTTTAGGTATTCAAAGTGTGAGGCAATGGACACTCCCTGGTACCTCGGACCAAAGTGTGAGGCAAACTGGACACTCCCTGGCGCCCCGTTGCTAAAGTGTGGCTATCTTAGTGTTTCAAAGATACCAGGAGTAAGATAGTGGGTTGTTGTGTCTGTTGAGAGAAAAGAGTCGGCAAGATGAGTGTGGTGCATTGTTTCATACACGAGCATTTGTTTTTATGAATGAATGACTTTCAACTTGTTCCTCATTGTTTTATAAATTAAATTCGCTCTATGGTCAACTATTGATTTTACAAATTGAAAATGGAAAAAGGTAAATGAGTATGTTTTACATTTAAAGTTATGTTTTTAATACTCACCAGCTTCTTGAAGCTGACAGCGTTGATGCGCCCTGGACATTCGTGTTCAGGCTTTTCAGGTTTTGATCAAGCGGAACTTTGTGATCATGCAAACTGAGAACGACTACTTTGGATGATAGAACTGTTATCAATATCCTATGCTTTAAGTTATAAACTGTTTGTTTTATAAGGATGACTGTAATACACGATAAGTTATTGTTTTGTTTCAAGGCGGTCTGTGCCTTTAGATGACCCATGCTGTAATATTTATTAAGTTAGAAAAATTTTATAAGCCTTGATTGCTCTACTCTGATTAATGGTTTTATGTTGTTCGACGTTTGGGACGGAATCGATCCTTCAAACTGTCGCGACCTACGGGTCCATAAAGGAAATTAAACGCTTTCCATATTTATGCTACATCGGGGCGAGACAGGATTTAGTGGTATCAGAGCCAGGTTACCTAGATTGACCAGGCTCAGTTATTCACGCCACAGATTAGTGACACAGGTTACCCTTAAGTTTTACTAAGCTATACAACCAAGTTTCTCTAAGAATAGTCTGATTTACCAAGCTCATATTTACCGAACAACCAAGTTCCAGTTTTAGTTTAGTATGGATTATCCTTAGTTCAGAAACTAAGTTCTAGGTTGGTTTCGTCATAGAGATGATTACACGAATGTCTTGTCACATCGACAAGAATGATAGCAGTTTCTATATATCTTCAGACATATCCATTTAGAATTAGCCGAGATGGCCATGACTTATGATGCCCCTACAGATAGATAGTAGCCGAGTTTCTAAGGAGTTTAGGCATACCATAGCCTTCATAAATAGCTTAGGCTCTGACGAACTCCCTGAGTCAAATCTCGGAATAGTCAGCATTGCCCACAGCCCAGAGTATGGAGAATAAGAATAAGAATACGACCTCTTTGCTATTAGACTGCCTTAGTTCGAATACGTGTTTAGTGTATTATGTGTACTTGATATATATTGCATATTTGGATTTTATTGTATGCTTATGTTCTAGTATGAGTATGTGATATAGTGATATTTACTCTTTTGGTTGTTGTCACTGTTTAAACTTCTTTATATTACTGCTTCATGCATGTTCCTCATTCGATTATCATTATCATGCATTAAGAATGGCTGGGAGACCAATGAGGAACATGAATTTAAATGATGAGGCACCTTTAGCTGTCAGTCCCACATAAATGTTTGAAGCCTTTATCAAACGTCTCGAGAGGGTTAGTAATACGAAAGAAAACTAACGAGACTGCCAAACTAGAGATAAGCTGCTGGAGAGATTCCGTGCGCTCAGGCCGGAGTAGTTTGCGGGTACCGCAGAGCCCTGGAAAGCGGAACAGTGGTTGAGACGGATGGACCGCATGTTCAACGTTGTTCAGTGCAATGAGATGGATAAGAGGAGGTTGGCTACCCTTGGGTATTTTACCTCATCGTTTGGAGAAAGCTTTGAGGGCTACCTTAGCATTAGGAGCCGCAGTCAAGTTAGGACACGTGTGCAAGGATTGTCCTTTACGGCTAGGAGACCGTGAAATCCCTGCAAGGTTGACCGTCCTATCGATGAAGGAGTTTGACATAATCCTAGGAATGGATTGGCTCTCTCAGAATCAAGTGAAGTTGGATTGTGCGAGGAGGAGAATTACATTCTCCGACAATGAGAATCAACCTTTTGATTTTCAATGTAACCCTTCAGGAGATATGTTCCTCACAAGATCTTTGGTGAATATTGAAGTCGTCAGTACAGAAGCGACAGTGTCGTCTATACCTGTAGTCAAGGGCTTCGAAGAAGTATTTCAAGAAGTTTCTAGTTTGCCGCCCGAGAGAAGTATAGAGTTCTATATTGAGCTTATACCGGGTACGACTCCGATCACCAAGGTTCCCTACAGAATGGCGCCTACCAAACTATTAGAATTGAAGAACAAGTTCAAGAGCTCGAGAACCTAGGTTTTGTACGTCCAAGTACATCGTCTTGGGGAGCACCAGTATTATTTGTGAAGAAGAAGGACGGAACGCTCAGGCTGTGTATCGATTACAGGGAATTGAACAGAGTAACTATCAATGACAAGTTCCCTTACCTCGGATCGACGACTTGTTTGATCAACTACAAGGAGCTACGACATTTTCCAAGATAGACCTAAGGTCGGGATATCACCAGTTAAGGGTACGGAAAGAAGATATACCTAAGACTGCGTTCAGAACCCGATATGGTCACTATGAATTTTTGGTGATGTCATTTGGAATGACGAATGCCCCGGCAGTGTTTATGGATCTGATGAACAGAGTGTTCAAGCCTTAATTAGATCAGTTTGTCATTGTCTTCATTGATGATATTTTGATCTATTCTAAGTCAGGAGAAGAACACGACCAACACCTACGGATTGCGATGCAGACGCTCAAGGACCACCAGTTGTATGCCAAATTCAGTAAGTGTGAGTTCTGGTTACAAGAAGTGAAATTTTTGGGACACAAGGTGTCATCTCAAGGAATTTCAGTGGATTCATCCAAGACCGATGCTGTGTCCAACTGGGTTAGACCGAGCAACCCTACAGAAGTTCGGAGTTTTCTTGGACTCGCAGGCTATTATCAGAGATTTGTTGAAGGATTCTCCAAGATAGCAGCACCTTTGACTGGGTTGACGAAGAAGAATTTGAAGTTTGAGTGGACAGAGAAACATGAACGCACCTTTCTAGAGTTGAAAGAGAGACTCACTACCGCACCGGTACTAGCTATACCCAAGCCTGATGAGAAGTTTACTATCTTTAGGGACGTGTCATATCAAGGGCTAGGGTGTGTACTTATGCAAGATGGTAGAGTTATCGCCCATGGATCTAGACAGGTGAAGCCGAATGAGTTAAACTACCCCATTCATGATTTGGAGTTGGCGGCAGTAGTATTTGCACTCAAGATTTGGAGACACTATCTCTACGGTGAGAAGTTTGATTTATTCTCCGATCACAAGAGCCTGAAATATTTGTTCACACTGAAAGAGTTGAACATGAGACAACGCAGATGGATGGAGCTGATCAAAGATTATGACTTCACGTTAGAATGTCACCCGGGTAAAGCTAATGTGGTTGCTGACGCCTTGAGTCGGCAGACTAGTGAGACAATCGCCTCCTTAATGGTTAGAGAATGGCGAGCATTGAAGACATTGGCGGAGTTCGACGTACAGAGTGCTGAGGAAAGAGAAGGATAACTTTTTGTATGTCTTATCCTACAGCCTGTTCTTATCGACCGCATTATTGGAGCATAGAAAGGAGATGAGAAGTTTCAGACATGGTTTGTTAAGATGTCAGAGAAAGATCCGACATAATGGAAGGTAGGAATCGATGGAGGATATCGGTGCAGAAATAGATTATGTGTACCAGACTGTGGGGAGTTGAGAAATGATATTCTGGCAGAAGCACATAAGTCAAGATATACAGTTCACCCGGGAGGAACGAAAATGTATAGAGATTTGAAGAGAAATTTTTGGTGGGAAGGTATGAAGAAGGATGTGGCCGAATTTGTATCCAAGTGTTTGACATGTCAGCAAGTCAAAGCCGAACATCAGAGACCCTCGGGACTGTTGCAACCATTACCTATTTCTGGTTGGAAGTGGGAACACATAACCATGGATTTTGTAGTGGGATTGCCTCGATCTCAACAGAATCATGACGCTATCTGGGTAATTGTTAATCGATTGACGAAATTTGCTCATTTTATTGCTTATAGTATGACATACCCGGTAGAGAAGATGAATCGAATGTACATATAACAAGTTGTGCGGCTTCACGGTGCACCTGTGTCAATAGTGTCAGACCGTGACGCACGGTTTACTTCTGGATTTTGGGAGAGTCTGCAAGAAGCTATGGGAACCTCGCTCAAGATGAGTACTGCTTTTTCACCCTCAGATAGATGGGCAAACTGAGCGTGTTAATCAGATCATGGAGGATATGCTTAGGACTTGTGTTATCGATTTTGAAGAATCTTAGGAGATACACTTGCCTTTGGTCGAATTTGCCTACAACAACAGCTACCATACGAGTATCGGTATGGCTCCGTTCGAAGCATTGTACGGACGACCATGTCATTCTCCGTTGTGTTGGGCAGAGGTTGGGGACACGGAACGGTTGGGACCAGATTTGGTTAGAGAAACCAACGAGAAGATTTCCTTGGTCAAGGAAAGGATGAGAGCCGCTCAAAGCCGGTATAAGAGTTATGCTGATCGACGCCGGAAAGATTTGGAATTTAGTGTTAGAGATCACGTACTCCTTAAGGTTTCACCGACCCGAGGAGTGGTACGTTTTGGTCTCAAGAGAGGGGAGTTAGCCCCACGTTTCATCGGACCATTCAAGACTTTGGAACGTGTTGGGAAAGTGGCATATCGACTTACGCTACCACCAAAGATGTCTGGGGTTCACAATGTATTTCATGTGAGTATGTTGAGGAAGTACATACGAGACCCCTCGCATATGGTAAGTTATGACGATATTGAGACAAGTCATAACGTTTTCTATAAGGAGAGACCCGTGAAGATTCTGGATCAAAGTATCAAGAAGTTGAGGAATAAAGACATTCCGTTGGTGAAAGTTCAGAGGAATCACCATGACGAGAACGAAGCCTCGTAGGAAGTTGAAGCTGATATGAGGAAGAAGTACCCGGAGTTGTTTCAGGACTAGTTAGTCTTGATTTCGGGGACGAAATCCTGTTTAAGGGAGGAAGGATGTGACAACCTGCATTTCATTTAATTTCAATTTGTATTTCACATTTAAATTGGTATTCTTGGTGTTAATATAGATTGCAATTCTCATATTTTGAAATCTGATTTCTTATGATATTTCATATTTAAAATTCTTTTGGGGCCAAACCATAATTTCCATAAATATAGAAAATTCTTTCTATAGATTTGAAAACTATATCTATACTTGTGTCCAAACCGAAATTTATTTCCTACGATAATAGAAATTTTCTGTATGTTTTATATCAACTGTAAAATATCAGTTATGTTTTAAAACTGCGTCTTTACTGCATTTGGGTGTGGGAGCACGTAAGCTCACCACACGGGATAATACCCGTTGGTTGCTTGGAGCCCAATTTCTCTATACAGTATATATATGTGTATATAACTCTCAACTCTCAATTTTTCTCACAGTCTCTCAATTCTCTCAAGACACACACACAGATAGTATATATATACACTCATACATACACATAGTTATATATATATTGATATATCAAATCAAGAACGTGAAGAATTCATAGACGACGGAAACTTCGGCGAAAATTCTCGGTCTCTAAATTCTCAATCTAATCCCTCAGTGAGTATTCTAAACTCACTTGGAATGTAATCTCATATTTATTTACTGTTAGTTTAGTCTAATTTGAAGAACACCATTGTTAATTTTCGTATGAAAGCTTGAAGCTCAAAAATGGTAATTTTTCAAACTTAACCAAAATCAATTCTGTGAATTGGGAATGAAAGATCTTAGTCCCATTAAGCTGTGGTTCGAATACTACGGCCTAATTCATCCGTATCGCGACGTACCGTTGATTTAAAGTTTTGTCACCTTTCGGTTTTACGTGAAATCCGAGAGCTACGATTGAAATTAATCAAAACCGATCACATATTCGTAATCCTTGCGGAAAAACGAAGAAATCAATATATTATATGTCTTGGTTGAAGCAGAATTCAGAAATGGGTCAAAAACATGCTCTAAATTCGTAACAGGGGAGAAACTGCTGATGCCAATCGATTGGTATGGGTTCCAATCGATTGGTATGAGTTCCAATCGATTGACATATGTTCCAATCGATTGACACTTTTGTCAATCGATTGACATTTTTCAGCATTGACGACTTTTACTAAAACGACCATAACTTCCTCTAAAAAACTCGAAAACGCGCACGGTTTGAAGCGTTGGAAACTAGACTCAAAGACCTTTCTTTTGGTATGTAATTCATGTACAAAAATTATAACTCATTTTTGAGGGCATTGCTTCAAAGTAGACCCACTTGTGTTCTAACAGCGATAAAAGCATTCTTTGATGAATTCACTGGTTGTTTCACATAAGATTTGATTTCTTCTCGTATATCCATGGTTATCATTCCCAGTACTTTACATTTCTGTATTAAGGTTTCATGACATACATGTGGAGTCAGTTGTACATGCATGGGGTGTGGTAGTCAGTGTGAAAAAGAGTATGAGATTGAGATTGAGATTGCGGTTGTGGTTGTGGTTGTGGTTGAGATTGCGGTTGTGGTTGTGGTTGAGATTGCGGTGAGGGTATCTTTGAAATGCGACGGTGGCAAATATGGACACTCCCTGATGCCCATGGAAGCGTTAAAGTGTGTGACGCCGAACTTGGACATTCCCTGGCACCCATGGTAGTGCTAAAGTGTGGCCTACGGACACTCCCTGATACCCGAGTCTGGATACTGCGTGAGGTTGCTCCGGTATTTGCATGGCGATTTAGGTATTCAAAGTGTGAGGCAATGGACACTCCCTGGTACCTCGGACCAAAGTGTGAGGTAAACTGGACACTCCCTGGCGCCCCGTTGCTAAAGTGTGGCTATCTTAGTGTTTCAAAGATACCAGGAGTAAGATAGTGGGTTGTTGTGTCTGTTGAGAGAAAAGAGTCGGCAAGATGAGTGTGGTGCATTGTTTCATACACGAGCATCTGTTTTTATGAATGAATGACTTTCAACTTGTTCCTCATTGTTTTATAAATTAAATTCGCTCTATGGTCAACTATTGATTTTACAAATTGAAAATGGAAAAAGGTAAATGAGTATGTTTTACATTTAAAGTTATGTTTTTAATACTCACCAGCTTCTTGAAGCTGACGGCGTTGATGCGCCCTGGACATTCGTGTTCAGGCTTTTCAGGTTTTGATCAAGCGGAACTTTATGATCATGCAAACTGAGAACGACTACTTTGGATGATAGAACTGTTATCAATATCCTATGCTTTAAGTTATAAACTGTTTGTTTTATAAGGATGACTGTAATAGACGATAAGTTATTATTTTGTTTCAAGGCGGTCTGTGCCTTTAGATGACCCATGCTGTAATATTTATTAAGTTAGAAAAATTTTATAAGCCTTGATTGCTCTACTCTGATTAATGGTTTTATGTTGTTCGACGTTTGGGACGGAATCGATCCTTCAAACTGTCGCGACCTACGGGTCCATAAAGGAAATTAAACGCTTTCCATATTTATGCTACGTCGGGGCGTGACATTATATATCCTTACATGGAAAACAAAAGTAAGAATTGCAATCAGATAAGAGATACCAAATATATGCAATTTGACAACCTACCTAAATTCACGGGGAAAGAACAACGGAGAAATCCACTAATTAGTATAGAGAAGATTACTATATATATATATTTATACGGGGATGGGATGAGGTTCGAACTCTGAACCCATGCATTGGAGGGAACTTATATATGCCAAACTCTTTACCACTTGAGCTATACCAACCTATGCAAGAGAAGATTACCATTGAGGAAAGAAAGTGTGTATTCAACTATTGTATCCTTACATTATTAAAAGTACTACTTTCAATGACCAAATGTTAAAATGTGAAGTCTTCAAGTCGTAAATATAACTTTCATCGAAGACAACTTTTCACGTAATTCTACATGTATCTATGAGATCGATTGAGTATGGAATTTTGTTTATTCACTTTAATGTACTTTATTTGCTTGATAAGGGGAGGCATTTTACTAGCGTAGATGTGTTCGTGTATATATGTTTCAACAAGATAGAACAGACCCCGAACGTACACGAACAGTCTAGTTTAGTTTGGGAAGAAAACCTACGTTCAATCGATCGAACTGATTTCAAGCTATTGAACACAGATAGACTTCAATCGATCAAACATCTCTTATTCGATCAAACTTTAATTTCTTCAATCGATCGAACTTTACTTTTCTCAATTGATTGAAATGACTTCAATCGATCAAAAATGACAATTTGTTAAATATTTTGGTTATTTATATCTGATGGACTGCTAAGCTGAGTTATATCATGTGTTGATGGTTAGAAGCTGTATTGGAATAATACACACGTGGAATAATGGACTTAATGCATTGAACAGTAAACCAATTGTATAATGATGGTATAATGTTGTTAATCAAAATGAGAAGCAGACGTGCATAGTAGTGGGTCTATCAATCGCAGAAGTCGATACTCTTTATATTTGTGCATATGAATGCGGTCGCTAAGATCGCATGATGACGGGTGTAGGATTCTAGGGTGCTGGGTTAGGACTGGGACTACGTGTCAGGTTTTACGTATGATAGAGTTGGACTGCATGTCAAATTTGGGAGGTTATGTGATGTAGGACTTCGTGTTGAGTCCAATATATCGGGGCTGGTGGCCGTAATGTTTTGGGGCTAAAGTGTCATAGCATATTAGGGCTGCGTGCCATAGTAGCATATCGGGGTTGCGTGTAGTCATAGTATAGCGGAGCAGAGTGCTGAGTTATTACAGAGCTAAGCACTGTTGTATTGCTGAGTGTTGTGACATTACTGAGTGCTATGACATTACTCTATGTTGTAGTATTTCTGAGTGCTGTGATATTACTGAGTGTTGTAGTATTGCTGAGTTCTATGATATTACTGAGTGTTGTGGTATTGCTGAGTGCTGTGGTATAACGGAGCTGAGTGCTGTATTATGTTAGGGCTGCGTGTCATATTATATTAGGATTGTGTGCCGTATTATATCAGGGCGGGTTGGCTGGAATGTTAGGACTGTGTGTTGGGATTTAATAGCTCTTGTGATATAGGACTACGTGTCTGATTTATGTGTTAAAGCATGGGATTTTGTGTTAGGTGTGACAGACCATAGGTATGGGATTACATGTCTGATTAATATGGACCCAAAAGTCTATGTTATGTTTGGGATGGATCGAGACGATGTCCGTTAGATTGGGACAACATCTGTTGAGATATATTGAGTTGGTACATTCATGAACGTGAAAGATGAGATGGTCATTAATGATGTTGTTGTTATAGATGCTGCAAATCTATAGATACTCTGTTAGTATTCGCATTTACTCGGCTTTTGTAGCTGACGGCGTTTTATACCGCAGGATATTCCACGTCCAGTTGGTCAGGGTTATGAGTATGCAGGAGATGCATACATGGATAGGGGCTACGAGGATGGATCCTACGATGACAGAGGCTATGCTGGTGCTGACTACTACACAAGCTGAAGATTTGAAGCTTTGCCGTAGTTAGTTTATGTTTATGTTTTTAGAGGCTCTGTAATAGTTACGTTTATAATCGGCGTATGTTGCCGTTGTATTTTAAATACGTTTCTACATATACTTAAGGTTTTGTAATAGTTAGTATTGAACTTTGATTATATATATCGACATTAGAACTTTCCAATGCGTGGTTTGATTTCATTACTCTGATGATTAGATTTTGGCTATGGATAATGTTGTGACTTTCAACTGTTATGGCCTACGGGTGCAAACAAGAATTTATTTTCTCTATTTTTGCTACTACAGGGCATGACAGGATTTTTGGTATCAGAGCCAAGTTTAGTAAGCGCATTCACTAATTGTCCAGCATTTCTCGAGTTTGAACCTTAAGATTCCTTGAGATATGGGTTGACTCTAAGTTTGTGTTTTGGAGATCGTCCTTGTGGAATTCTCCGTGCTATTAATATGATAATAGTTGTAACTATTATGTTTAGTTGCGAATTACTTTTAGTGATTATTTCTGGATTGACGACTAACCAATGGACGTCTGTATAGGTACCCAACCCTACTGCATTGATGGTAGGAATGCCTACCCGGAATCGTCCTGCACAAATTGAAGATGCACCCCCAGCACCCCAAGCTGCTGATCCGACAGGATTGTTTAAAGCCTTTGTACGTAGAGGATGGAACGGATCAACAATCCTAACATGCACAATGGAAACAATCATGGACCACCTCTGAGGCTAGTTGAAGATCGAATAGTAGAACATTTTCGTCACTTTCATCCAGAGAAGTTTGACGAGAACACTGAGTCGTGGCAAGCAGAACAGTGGCTCTGAGAGATGGAAGCAATCTTCGATACCCTGGGATATAATGAGATAGAGAAGCATCGACTAGCGACATTCTATTTGATTATGCGACTGGTGATTGGTGGGAATCGGAGAAGGCAACCATAGGAGAGGACACGTGCGGAAGGATGCCCTGGATCACATTCAAAGGAATATTTTTAGAGAACTACTTTCCTCAGACGGAGAGGAATAAGAAAGAGAGAGAATTCATTGAGCTAAGGCAAGGGATCCTTACTGTGAGGGAATATACGGTGCAGTTTGAATGGCTATCTCGTTTCGCCCTTTATACTCCAGAGAAGAAGAATTGGCAGTATCACAAAGGTATTTCCCTACCACTACAACAGATGACTCTGAATCATCAAGGTCAAACTTTCAAGGCCATGGTAGGAATGGCAGTCGGTCATGAGGATATTAACGGTCGGGAAGAAGGATATTTTGGGAATAGACTACCACTAAAGGGTAACCAAGGACCGAGACACCCGATGCGGTTCCATGGGAATAAGCGCAACTTGACTGGCGAAAGGAAGCAACCACCTGCGTTTCCCCAGAACCGTTATGCTGCAAATCAAGCACCTCCCCCGCAAGGACTCCTTGCTGCTACTGGAAGCAATACCAGTGGATGTTTCAACTGTGGGAAGCCAAGCCATGTGGCTAAGGATTGCCAAGCTCCTAAGAAATATAATCGTTCGGGCATTCGCTGTTATAATTGTGGCAATCACGACCACATCAGCAAGGACTGCAGAGCACCCCATAGGGCATACAACAAACCAGCTGCTCAAGGCCAAGTTGGACAGGTTCGTACGAATGCTATCCTCCCAGAGAACGTGGGATTTGATGAGGCTGAACAGCAAAACATGGAAGGTACTCTTACATTATTCTATACTCGAGTTAAAGTTTTATTTGATACTAGTGCTTCGAATTCGTTTATTGCTATTGGAATTGTTAAACTTTTGGGTTTAGTACCCCAGGCGCTTGATATAGCCCTAAATACGGTATCACCTTTGGGAGTAACCGTAAGATTAGGGAAAGTGTGCAAGGATTATACTTTAACCCTTGAGGATAAAATTCTTCCCTCAGATATAATCACTTTGTCAATGAAGGAATTTGACATCATCTTAGGATTTGATTGGCTCACAAAGTATCATGGTAACTTGGATTGTGCCAATAATATGATTACATTTCTAGTACCAAAAAGTCAACCTTTTGATTTTTAGTGTAACCCCTCTAGTGATGCTTTTCTCACTAGTCATCTAGCAGCTATCGAGAGCTCGAGTTCGGAACTGACTATTGCATAGATTCCTGTAGTCTGAGACTTTGAGGATGTGTTTCAAAATATTTTAGGATTGCCACCTAAGCGAGAGATTGACTTCTGTATCGAGCTAGTGCCCGATACTTTACCACAATCAAAGGCTCCTTATCGGATGGTACCAACAGAGATGTAAGAACTGAAGAAGTAAGTACAGGAGTTAGAAGATCTCAAGTTTGTTCGACCCAGCACTTCGCCTTAGGGAGCGCCAGTACTATTCGTTAAGAAGAAGGACGGAAATCAGCAACTTTGTATTGACTATAGGAAACTCAATAAGGTTATGATTAAGAATAAGTACCCACTCCCTAGAATCGACGATCTGTTTGATCAACTATAAGGAGCGACGGCTTTCTCAAAGATCGATCTACAATCAGGATATCACCAACTGTTGGTTCGACCCGAGGATATCTCAAAGACTGCTTTCAGGACGAGGTACGGGCATTAAGAATTCTTGGTTATGTCTTTTGGATTAACCAACGCCCCAGCGGTATTCATGGACCTAATGAACAGAGTATTTAGACCCTACTTGGACCAGTTCATTATCGTGTTCATAAATGATATACTAATCTACTCGAAGACCGAGGAGGAACATGAGGAACATGTAAGGATCGCACTACAGACCCTCTAAGATAACCAATTGTATGCGAACTTTAGTAAGTGTAAGTTTTGGCTGAAAGAGGTCAAGTTCCTAGGACATGTCGTCTCGCAAGATGGAATAGCCATAGACTCGTCAAAGACAGACGCAGTTCTGGATTAAAATATACCAACAACTACAATGGAAGTCAGAAGTTTTCTTGGTTTGGCTGGATACTATCGAAGATTCGTGGAAGGATTCTCCAAGATCGCAGCTCCTCTTACCGAACTAACGAAGAAGGACTTAAAGTTTGAATGGGGTAATAAGCATGAACGCGCATTTCAGGAATTAAAGCAAAGATTGAATACAGTGCCAGTGCTGGTGATACCCAAGAGCGGTGAGCAGTTCACCATTTATAGTGACGCATCACACCAAGGACTCGGAAGTGTCCTGATGCAAGATGGGAAGGTAATCACATATGGATCACAACAATTGAAGCCTCACGAGTTAAATTATCTGACATATGACCTCGAGCTAACCGCGATTATTTTTGTACTCAAGATTTGGAGACATTACCTCTACGGCGAGAAGTTTGATCTGTTCTCGAATCACAGAAGTTTGAGATACTTGTTCTTTCAAAGGAAGTTGAACATGAGGCTAGGGGTAGGCATTCGGTCGGTTTGGTTCGGTTCGGTTTGGGTTTGGTTCGGTTTGGAGAATTATCAACTGTTAACTGACTGAAATTTAATTTGGTTCGATGAACCGAATTAGGTTCGGTTTGGTTATTCGATTAGCCGAATTATAAAAAATCCAAATTTTATTTTAATCTTTTTTCATTTTTCACAACTTTTTTATGTTTTTTTTTCCTTTCTCTTTCATATTCCAAAGAAAATAAGCTTTTCTTTGTTTTTAATTGTAAAAATTCTTATATTTTATTGTCTATAGTTATGTATAAGTATATTAATAATATAGAAAATAAAAAAAAATTTAGTTTTTCAGTTCGGTTCAGTTCTGTTTGCCTATAGGCAACTGATAACCGAACTGAAATTTTTAATTCAGTTCGATTTTTAACCGAACTAAAATTTTTAACTGAAATAACTTAACTGAAATTGAAAATTTTGTTCGGTTGGTTCGATTTGTTCGGTTAACCGAACTGTTTGCCCACCTCTACATAAGGCAACGATGTTGGATGGAATTGTTAAAGGACTACGATTTTACATTGCAATATCACTCTGGAAAGGCGAACGTAGTAGCCAATGCGTTGAGTCGGAAACCCCGGCAGATAACAATAGCTTCTCTCATGGTCAAAGAGTGGCAAGCATTAGAAATATTGGCTGAATTCGGTATTCAAGCCTTAGATCCAAGTGAAGGACGACATTTTGGATGTCTCATGGTGCAACTGACCCTCATCAGTCGTATTTTGGAGGCACAGAAGAAGAATAAAGGACTTCAGGAGTGGTTCGCAAGCAATGCGATAAAAGAACCAGAGAATTGGAGTATTGGTCCAGACGTAGCACTCAGATGTAAAGGTAGACTTTGTGTGTCGGATGAAGATAATCTTAGAAATGAGATACTGGACGAAGTGCACAAGTCGCGAATGACTATTCACCCAGGAGGTACAAAGATTTGAGGAGGGATTTCTGATGGGAAGGAATGAAGCGAGAAGTTGCTGAGCACGTATCTCAACGTCTTACGTGTAAGCAATTGAAGGCAGAACATCAGAAGCCTCTAGGACTTCTACAACCATTACTAGTTCTTAGATGGAAGTGGGAGCATATCACTATGGAATTCGTGGTAGGATTACCAAGGTCTCAGCAAAACTATGACGCTATTTAGGTAGTTATGGATCGACTTACCAAATCGGCGCATTTCATAGCTTACAGTATGTTGTACCTGGTTGAACATTTGAGTCGTACGCATATACAACAAGTCGTATGACTGCACGGTGTACCAATCTTTATCATATCCGATCGTGATTCGAGATTCACTACAGGGTTTTGGAAAAGTCTATAGACAGTTTTAGGAACTTCGTAAAACTTGAGCACTGCCTTTCACCCACAAACCGATGGGCAGACTGAACGAGTTAACCAGGTGATAGAAGACATGCTTCGAGCGTGTGTTATTGATTTTGAGAACTCATGGGAGCCTTACCTACCGCTGATAGAATTTGCATACAATAACAACCACCATTCGAGCATATGAATGGCACCCTTCGAGGCATTATATGGACGACCATGCCGATCGCCTTTATGTTGGATAGAAGTTGGAGACAATCAACTGCTTGGACCTGACTTAGTTTGGGAAACTAATGAAAAGATTCAGATTGTAAAAGAAAGGATGTGAATGATGCAGAGTAGACACAAGAGTTATGCAAATAAACATCGCAGAAGAAACATCGTAGAAGTTTGGAATTCAGTGTTGGAGATCATGTGCTACTCAAGGTATCTCCGGTGTGAGGAATTGTCAGATTTGGATAAAAGAGAGGGACATCACGCTTCATTGGACAGTTTGAGATCCTCGAATGTGTAAGAAAGGTTGCCTACAAACTTGCATTACCGCCTAAGATGTCGGGAGCACACAACGTGTTTCATGTTAGCATGTTGAAAAAGTGTGTGCATAATTCGAGTCACGAGATCAACTGTGAAGACATCAAGGTTAACAATAATGTGTCATTTCAAGAAGGACCAACGCAAATTATGGATCGAGGAGTTAAGAAGCTGAGGAATAAAGAGATTCCATTGATGAAGATTCAGTAGAAGTTTCATGATGAAAGAGAAGCTTCTTGGGAATTGGAGTCAGAGATGTGATCGAAGTATCCAGAGTTGTTTAGTAACGCTTAGTTCAGATTTTGAGGATGAAATCTTTATTTATAGGGGGATGATGTAATACCCTGTATTTTCATTATTATTTTATAATACTTTTGATATAAATAAGATTCAGTGTGCTTGCTCTTACCTTCCCTATAATTTTAGTTTCAATCGATCGAGCAATCGTGAGTTTCATTTCTCAATCGATCGAACGCACTTCGAGCGATCGAACCTCTGCCGACCTAAATAATGACGTAGAACCCTTTCTCAACCTATTGAACACGTTTCAAGCGATCAAACCCTGACCGACCTGCTGTCAATCGATCAAACATTCTTCGATCGATCAAACTTAGTATTATCAGTTTACGTGTTCTACCACTTGTACCCTTCCCCCAATATATACATAACTTATACACACACTCTTAAGGTTGCTGAACTGAGAGAGAGTTAGAAAGAGAGATATAGCATTATATATATACATACTCATATACATATATATATACACCCGTATATATATTATACACAAAAACACACACTCTCAAAGGAGACAGAAAGGAGAGAAAAAAAAGGGGAGGAGCAGCAGAAAGAGAAGACAGAGATAAAGAGTAAGAACAGAGAAGGAGAAAGAGGAGAGAGAGCCACCGAGGACCCGCGGCCACCCCGAGCTCGCCGATGTCACCGTCTTTACCGGTGAGTGTCTATACTCACTTAGTAGCATAGATATGTTCGTGCATATATGTTTCAACAAGATAGAACAGACCCCGAACATACACAGGCAGTCTAGTTCAGTTTGGGAAGAAAACCAACATTCAATTGATCGAACTGATTTCGAGCGATTGAACACAGATAGACTTCAATCGATCGAACATCTCTGAATTGATCAAACTTTAATTTCCTCAATCGATCAAACTTTACTTTTGTCAATCGATTGAAATGACTTTAATCGATCGAAATTGCCAGTTTGTTAAATGTTTTGGTTATTTATATTTGATGGACTGCTAAGCCGAGTTATATCATATGTTGATGGTTAGAAGCTGTATTTGAATAATACACACGTGGAATAACGGACTTAATGCATTGAATAGTGGAACCAATTGTATAATGATGGTATAATGTTGTTAATCGGAATGAGAAGCCGACGTGCATAATAGTGGGTCTATCGAACGACGAAGTCGATACTCTTTATATTTGTGCATATGAATGCGGTCGCTAAGATCCTATGATGACGGGTGTGGGATTATAAGGTGCTAGGTTAGGACCGGGACTTTGTGTCAAGTTTTACGTATGATAGAGTTGGACTGTGTGTCGGATTTGGGAGGTTATGTGATGTAGGACTTCGTGTTGAGTCCAATATATCGGCGTTGGTGGCCGTAATATTTTGGGGCTAGAGTGTCGTAGCATATTAGGGATGCGTGCCATAGTAGCATATCAGGGCTGCGTGTTGTCATAGTATAGCAGAGCGGAGTGCTGAGGTATTACGGAGCTAAATGCTGTAATATTGCTGAGTGCTGTGACATTACTGTGTGCTGTAGTATTGCTGAGTGATGTGACATTGCTGTTTGCTATAGTATTGCTGAGTGCTGTGACATTGCTAAGTGATGTAGCATTGCTGAGTGCTGTGATATTACTAAGTGTTGTAGTATTGCTGAGTTTTGTGATATTTCTGAGTGTTGTGGTATTAATGAGTGCTATGGTATAGCGGAGCTGAGTGTTGCATTATGTTAGGGATGCGTGTCATATTATATTAGGGCTGCGTGCCATATTATATCAGGGCGGGTTGCCCGGAACGTTAGGACTATGTGTCAGGATTTGATAGCTCGTGTGATATAGGACTACGTGTCTGATTTATGTGTTAAAGCGTGGGATTTTGTTTCAAGTGTGACAAACCGTAAGTATAGGACTACGTGTCTGATTAATATGGACCCAAGAGTCTATGTTATGTTTGGGATGGATCGAAACAATGTCCGTGAGATTGGGACGACGTCTGTTGAGATATATTGAGTTGGTGCATTCATGAACGTGAAAGATGATATGGTCATTAATGATGTTATTGTTATATATGCTGCAAATCTATAGATACTCTGTTAGTATTCGCATTCACTCAGCTTTCATAGCTGATGGTGTTTTATGCAATTGGATATTCGACATCCAGCTAGCCAAGGTTAAGCTAGCCAGGGTTATGAGTATGAAGGAGATGCATACATGGATAGGGGCTATGATGACGGAGACTATACTGGTGCTGACTACTACGCAAGCTGAAGATTTGAAGCTTTGCCGTAGTTAGTTTTATGTTTATGTTTTTAGAGACTCTGTAATAGTTACGTTTATAATTGACGTATGTTGCCGTAGAACTTTAATTACTTTTTTGCATATACTTAAGGTTTTGTAATAGTTAGGATTGAACTCTGATTATATATATCGACCTTAGAACTTTCCAATGCATGGTTTGATTTCATTACTCTGATGATTAGACTTTGGTTATGGATAGTGTGGTGACTTTCAACTGTCATGGTCTACGGGTCCAAAAGGAATTTATTTTCTCTATTTTTGCTACTGCAGGGTATGACAGATTTTTTGGTGTCAAAGCCAGGTTTAGTTAGCGCATTCACCAATTGTCCAGCATTTCTCGAGTTTGAACCTTAAGATTCCTTGAGACAGGGGTTGACTCTAAGTTTGTGTTTTCGAGATCGTCTGTATGGAATTCTCCGTGCTATTAATATGATAATAGTTGTAACTATTATGTTTAGTTGCAAATTATTTTCTGTGATTATTTCTGGATTGACGACTAACTGATAGACGTTTGTATAAGCACCCAACCCTATTGCATCAATTGCAGGAATGCTTACCGGAATCGTCCTGCACAGATTGGGGATGCACCCCCAGCACCCCAAGCTGCTGATCCGACAGGATTGTTTGAAGCCTTTGTACGCAGAGGATGGAATGGATCAACAATCCTAACCCATTCTAACCCAAACCCACAATTGCATGACATATACACACATCCATCTCATTCCAACCCAAACACAAAGCCCCAGAATAGCCCACAACAAAGTCCAACAAGGGCTACTCATTCCGACTGACGAGCAACAGGGTCAGGGGACAAGCAAAGGAATCCCCCTAAAGGGATTCGAACCCTCAATTGCATTTTACACCCTTGTACTATAATCGTGTTTTCAATTGGATTCATATTCTTTTTTTATTTTCAATTAAACCCTTGAACTTCAAAAATTCATTCAATCAGACCCAAAGCATGCCAATATTGGCTTAAATTGATGAAAATTGTCGTGTGAGTTGAGCGTAATATGTACCTGTCATAGGTTAGGTTAAGACAAACGAATAAGATTGTGAATGACGCGAAAATGATGCCATTTGGGGTCTGATTTAATGCGATTTTTATAACACCCACAATTGTGTTATTGCATTTGCATTACATTGTCATGCATGATAATGTGATGTGGCATGTCTTATGACACATGTTTGGGTGAGTTTTTGACTCACGAGTTGATTTGGGTGTCTGTATTAGAGAACCCTCTGAGACTGTGGTGATTTAGAATTTGTTGTTGTGACATCTCTCCGAGTGTGAGACGGTCACTGTAGAACATTTTAAATGTTTATCTGAAAATAAATGTTTACCTGTGTATTGCAATATCTGTATTATTTTCTGGCTTAGAATATATTTCTGTTGTTAGATTTAGTATCCTGGTGAGAACGAATGAACACGCTATTAATTTGGTAGGCTAATTAGCAACTTCGGAAACGCCATATAGAAATTCGTGTTTTAGCGACCAAACGAAACTTAGTCGAAAACTTTTATAATTTTAAAGTTTCACTCGTAAAGCTATGAATTAGCTGTATAGAAAGTTTCAGAGACTGATTAGGAGTTTGGAAAACTCGTGGGGAGGTAAACGTAATTCCCCGAGAATGTTGCCTATATATAGATAGAGATGAACTTAGATTTTTTTTCATAAGTTAACCTAAAGTTCAAGAGGAGGCCAAAAAGGTGGCTAGAGGGAGATTTGATTGCTTAGAGCTTTGCGACGCCAAACGACGACCTTCCGTCAGTCTGGTTTCTCCCAGATTTCATATTCGAGCTCCTTGAGGTAAGAGCTTCGTTTTGATACCTATTAGGGCATGTTTGGCTAAGTTTTCCGAAAAGTTATTTTCTAGAATTTTTCATAAAAGTTGATAAATGGAATTCTGATCCATAGGAATTTTGCTAGACGGACTTCTGCACGTTCCTTGTGCACGGGTTTTCTTCAGATTGAATTATATGAGCGTTATTCGGAGGTGAGTGATTCAACTATGTTTTGGAATGATTTCTTGGCATGTATTCATGTTTTGTTTGAATAGCATGTATTAATTCCTAGAGATATATTGTGTAGTTCATATTGGGCATTTATATTGATAAGTAGGCTCAATAGCACGGTGATATGTTTTAATTACCGCGAGCATGGTGATATGTATTTGAGCATGTTAAGTTGCTTATTTGGGTCAGAAGGAGCACGTGGTCACCGTACCATTTTGTGGAGCCGATATAGGCATTAAGGTCGCATGGTTGTTTGTAGAATCGTGGGTCATACCCTTTCGCGTGGACTTATTGGCGAGGAGTCGCGGATTGGGAGTATGGACGGGCACGTGAGTCTCCGGCGACTAGTATGAAATGTAGAGATGTGAATGCGGACATGTTTATCATTCATGTACATATGTTGTTTTATTCACTAAGCATTAGCTTAAACAAATCGAATATGTGTGGTTATTCAAATAACCATTTCAGGTGTAAATGCTGGCGAGGAATCGCAGAAGTGAGCACGTGGGTTGGGAGTTCTTATAGAAGGCAACTTGAAATGTTAACCATATAGTTTTGGGATAATAGGATGTTGTAATAAGAATTCTTATGGTTTTAGTTATGTTTAACTTGGTATGTTAGAACGAATCTAAAACGTTGTAATAGTTAGTAACATGTTGTAACTGTGCTTTGGTAATATGTTAATACAGTTAGAATTACTTTGGAGTATGTTTGGAAGTGTGTGTTTGATCGCCGTTCGAATTCAAAAACTTTTAAACTTAGAAAACTCTGCAGAATGTGCTGCTGCCATAAATCAGTCGACTGGTTGAGAAAACAGTCGACTGGAGCCTCTGTTTTCAGCAACTCTCTGCATTGTTTCATAGAGGATCAGTCGACTGGGTCCTCGACACAGTCGACTGGATCATGTTTTCAATTCAAAATATTTTGTTTAGGCCAGACTTCAGTCGACCGGACTTTATCAGTCGACTGAAAATTTGAAGCCCCAGTCGACTGGGTGTAGAAAGCAGTCGACTGGATGGTGTTTTTAAACCCAACTTTCTGCTGGACAGGATCAGTCGACTGGATCCGAGGATCAGTCGACTGGACGAATAGTTTTCAAAAATGACTTGTTTATTTCGCTGCGTGTGTTCTTCAAACTAATTTTTGGGAACGTTAATGATTTGGTTTAGCCTCGGTGGCGTGCCACGGGCTCCAGTTCCGCTATTGTGGGACCGGGCTGTGACATTTAGTGGTATCAGAGCATAAGTTTAGAGCCTTGGGAACGAGTGACGTTATATATGCTGAGTGACGTCGAGTGGAGTGTGTAATTGAGAAGATAATTGTTATCATTGTAGAAATGCTTCATGCATTAGCATTTGTTGATTGTGATGAACTGTACACATATATCCATATTGTGGCATAGCATGCATGGTCATTATGCATTGAACTCAACAGGGGAAATATTTGAAACGTTATGGCTGATCTACCAAGAGAATTGTCACCGCATTCGCAAATGGACCAAATAGTGAATATGGTGGGAAATTTCATACAAGCGGTAAGTGAAAGAGAACAGATGAACGTTCAGCCTCCACAAGTGGAAATTCGTTATGTCAATGCACCATCGGCACCGCGACCTCAACACACAATCGTGGAAAAGTTTCATAAGCAAAAATCGACGTTGTATCATGGGCAAATTGACATAGACTTGGCCGATCATTGGATGATGGACATGGAAAGACATTTCCGTCAGGTAATATGCACCGATGAGGAGAAAATTTTATGCGCATCCGATACGTTGATGGGTGAAGCCTTGGACTGGTGGAACAACGTACTTGAACAAGGGAAGCCGACCACGTGGGAAGCACTTAAGGAAGAATTCAACAAACGTTTCTTTCCGCAATCTGCTTATACTAAGAAACGTCAAGAGTTTGCGAGTTTGGTTCAGGGAGATATGACCGTAGGTGAGTATGTTTCTCGTTTCAATGCCTTGTTACGATTTGGGAAAACTACCGTTCCGACTGATAGGGATAAAGCTCGTAAGTTTGAGGAAGGACTTAGAGAGAATATCCGTGGCCGTGTGGATATGTTACAACACCCGACCGTTTCTCTCGTTGAGGAAGCTGCTCGGATTGCTGAGAAGAGTGTCGACCGATATCGACAAGGACAACAAGGAAAGAGACCCAATGACAATAGGGGCAAGAGCCAAGGGAATGTGAAGAAACCGTTCACGCAAGGTTCAGGATCGAATATGGGTAGTCAAGGAGGAAGTGTGTTTGTTGGAGATCCGAGACCGTTGTGCCCGACATGCAACCTGCGACACAGAGGAACCTGCTATCAATTGATCACTTGCTATATTTGTAAACAATTGGGACATGTGTCTAGGAATTGTCCTTTGAACGCAAATTCGACTACACCAAACACAACCTCGAACGCCAAGAGCTATAACCCAGAGATAAGAGGGAAATGTTTTGAGTGTGGCCAACCGGGGCATATAGCAAAGAATTGCCCAAGTAAGAGACAACCGGGAATGAGTACCGGGGCATCGAGTGTGCCAAGCGGATCAAGGGTAGAACCTCGAGTGGATAAAGGGAAAGGAGTCGCGCAACAACAAGGACGATACTTCCAGCTCAGGCCGGGGAATACGGATGATACCGTCGTATCAGGTATTCTTCCTATTTGTTCGTATCCTGCACGTATACTTATGGATTCTGGTTCGACGCATTCATTTGTATCACGTGATTTTGTTAAGCATTTAACTGTTAAGTCAGAACCGCTAGGATATGACTTGTGTGTATCATTGCCTAGTAGTGAACCGCTAGTTACTTCTTCGATATTCAAGTCATGTGAGATCAAGATAGGTGATAAAGTCTTGAGCGTTGATTTGATTCCGTTGACGGTGAATTACTTTGATGTTATCTTGGGTATGGATTGGTTGTCGGTTAATCAAGCCAAAATCGATTGTGAACAGAAACGGGTTAGTTTCTATCCGTCAGGACGAGAAGAGTTTACTTTTCAGGGTAAGGGAGTGATCGTACCGCCGTATTTGATATCGGCGATTCAAGCAAGCAAGATGTTGAAGAAGGGTTGTTCGGGTTTCTTATGTTCAATTATCGACACGCGAGTTCTTGGACCACTAATAGAAGACATTTCAGTAGTTCGAGAATTTCCAGATGTTTTTCCCGATGAGTTACCCGACGTATTGATTGAAAGAGAGCTTGAGTTCACAATAGAAGTAGTACCAGGGTCACAACCGGTATCCAAAGCACCGTACCGAATGGCACCGATAGAGTTGAAAGAATTGAAAGTTCAGTTAGAAGAACTGTTGGAGAAAGGTTTTATCCGACCTAGTGTTTCACCATGGGGAGCTCCAGTCTTGTTTGTGAAGAAGAAAGATGGAACAATGCGTATGTGCATCGACTACCGAGAGTTGAATAAGTTGACCGTCAAGAACAAGTATCCGTTGCCGCGAATAGATGACTTGTTTGATCAGTTACAAGGGGCTCAGGTATTTTTGAAGATTGACTTGAGATCCGGTTACCATCAGTTGAAAGTTAAGGAGGAAGATGTTGAGAAGACAGCTTTCAGAACTCGATATGGTCACTTTGAATTTTTGGTTATGCCATTTGGAGTGACTAATGCACCAGCTGCTTTCATGGACTTGATGAACCGTGTTTTCAAGGATTATTTAGATGAGTTCGTTATCGTGTTCATAGATGACATCCTAATCTACTCCAAAAGCGTAGAAGATCACGAGTATCATTTGCGATTAGCTTTACAACGATTGCGTGAAAAGAGATTATTCGGCAAATTGAAGAAGTGTGAGTTTTGGTTGACAGAGATTGCTTTTCTTGGACATATTGTATCAGCTAAAGGAATTTCTGTAGACCCTCAGAAGATAGAAGCAGTTACCAACTGGGCGAGACCAACGAATGTGACAGACATCAGAAGTTTCCTAGGATTAGCTGGGTATTATCGGAGATTTGTAAAAGACTTTTCGCGTATAGAAATGCCGATGACACATTTAATGAGGAAAGATATTGCTTTTGTTTGGAGTCCAGAATGTGAAGAAAGTTTCCAAGAGTTGAAGGGTCGACTAGTGAAAGCACCAATTTTAGCCGTTCCGTCAGGGACTGAGGGATTTATTATTTACAGTGATGCTTCATATAGAGGTTTAGGTTGCGTTCTTATGCAAGGTGATAAAGTCATTGCGTATGCGTCGAGACAACTTAGACCGCACGAGAAGAATTATCCAACACATGATCTAGAATTGGCCGCCGTGATTTTTGCATTGAAGATTTGGCGTCATTATCTATACGGAGAGAAATGTGAGATCTATACGGATCACAAGAGTTTGAAGTACCTGTTTACACAACGAGATTTGAATATGAGGCAAAGGAGATGGTTAGAGTTGATGAAGGACTATGACTTGTCAATTCAGTATCATCCGGGCAAGGCGAATGTCGTCGCCGATGCTCTTAGTCGCAAGGTACCAACCAATACCGCATCGGATTTGACTTCTCAGAAAGAATTGATGAGAGACATGGAGAACTTAGAACTTGAAGTGATTCCGATGATTGAAAGTGGCTTGATGTCGACAATGGTGGCACAACCACTCTTGATTCACGAGATTACAGAGAAACAACTTCAAGATGTGACTTTGAAGAAGATTTGTGATGAGATTCCAATGGGCAAACAACCGGGATTCACGTTTGAGAACAATGTTTTGAGATTGAGGGGTAGAATTTGTGTACCTAGTGAGAAAGAGTTGAAAAAGAACATCCTAGAGGAAGCACACAACACAAAATATACCGTTCACCCGGGAAGCACCAAGATGTATAGAGATTTGAGACATGTTTATTGGTGGCCGGGAATGAAGAGAGAAATAGCACGTTATGTTTCGCGTTGTACTAGTTGTCAACAAGTAAAGGCCGAACGCCAAGTACCCTCAGGATTGTTACAACCATTACCGATAGCCGAGTGGAAATGGGAGCACATAACAATGGATTTTGTTAGTGGGTTTCCGAGATCGAAGAGATCGAACACTATTATTTGGGTGATTATTGATCGTTTGACGAAGTCGTCGCACTTCCTACCGCTTCGAACAACTAAGCCGATGCCGTTAGCTAAGTTGTATATTTGCGAGATTGTGAGACTACATGGTATCCTAGTTTCTATCGTTTCGGATAGGGATAGTAGTTTTACGTCGAAGTTTTGGAGAGCCATGCAAGAAGCAATGGGTACCAAATTGCACTTTAGTACAGCTTTTCATCCTCAGACCGATGGTCAATCAGAGAGAGTAATCCAGATTTTGGAAGACATGCTTCGGTTATGTGTACTTGATTTTCAGGGTGATTGGGAAGACCACCTACCGTTAATTGAGTTCGCATATAATAACAGTTTTCAGTCGAGTATTGGGATGGCTCCTTATGAAGCTTTATATGGTCGTGTATGTCGTCCACCAATTAGTTGGACAGAGGTGGGAGAAAGAAAGATTGAAGGGCCGAAAATGGTACAAGAGACGACGGATAAGATAAAGGTAATTCGACAACGGTTATTGACAGCTCAGAGTAGGTATAAGAGTTATGCCGACAAGCGCAGATGGCCGTTGGAATTCGATGTAGGAGACTTAGTGTATTTGAAGGTGTCACCTTCAAAGGGGATAACCAGATTTGGTAGATACGGGAAACTCAACCCGAGGTTTGTAGGACCTTTTGAAATCATTGGAAAGGTTGGACCTGTAGCTTATCGTTTGAACTTGCCGAGCGAGTATGCTCAAGTTCATAACGTGTTTCATGTATCGTTGTTACGCAAACAATTAGTGGAAGATAGAGATCAAGTGATGACTCCGACATCGAATGAGATTCAGAGAGATTTAACGTATGTTGCGTATCCGGTAGAGATCTTGGATCGGAAGGATCAAGTCTTACGGAACAAAGTAATACCGAAAGTGAAAGTGTTCTGGCGTAGCCAAACTACGGAAGAAATGACATGGGAGATAGAAGATGAGATGCGTACTCAGTATCCACACCTTTTCGAGACATGAGGTATAAGTTTGGGGACAAACTTCTTTTAAGGGGGAGAGTATTATAACACCCACAATTGTGTTATTGCATTTGCATTACATTGTCATGCATGATAATGTGATGTGGCATGTCTTATGACACATGTTTGGGTGAGTTTTTGACTCACGAGTTGATTTAGGTGTCTGTATTAGAGAACCCTCTGAGACTGTGGTGATTTAGAATTTGTTGTTGTGACATCTCTCCGAGTGTGAGACGGTCACTGTAGAACATTTTAAATGTTTATCTGAAAATAAATGTTTACCTGTGTATTGCAATATCTGTATTATTTTCTGGCTTAGAATATATTTCTGTTGTTAGATTTAGTATCCTGGTGAGAACGAATGAACACGCTATTAATTTGGTAGGCTAATTAGCAACTTCGGAAACGCCATATAGAAATTCGTGTTTTAGCGACCAAACGAAACTTAGTCGAAAACTTTTATAATTTTAAAGTTTCACTCGTAAAGCTATGAATTAGCTGTATAGAAAGTTTCAGAGACTGATTAGGAGTTTGGAAAACTCGTGGGGAGGTAAACGTAATTCCCCAAGAATGTTGCCTATATATAGATAGAGATGAACTTAGATTTTTTTTCATAAGTTAACCTAAAGTTCACGAGGAGGCCAAAAAGGGGGCTAGAGGGAGATTTGATTGCTTAGAGCTTTGCGACGCCAAACGACGACCTTCCGTCAGTCTGGTTTCTCCCAGATTTCATATTCGAGCTCCTCGAGGTAAGAGCTTCGTTTTGATACCTATTAGGGCTTGTTTGGCTAAGTTTTCCGAAAAGTTATTTTCTAGAATTTTTCATAAAAGTTGATAAATGGAATTCTGATCCATAGGAATTTTGCTAGACGGACTTCTGCACGTTCCTTGTGCACGGGTTTTCTTCAGATTGAATTATAGGAGCGTTATTTGGAGGTGAGTGATTCAACTATGTTTTGGAATGATTTCTTGGCATGTATTCATGTTATGTTTGAATAGCATGTATTAACTCCTAGAGATATATTGTGTAATTCATATTGGGCATTTATATTGATAAGTAGGCTCAATAGCACGGTGATATGTTTTAATTACCGCGAGCATGGTGATATGTATTTGAGCATGTTAAGTTGCTTATTTGGGTCAGAAGGAGCACGTGGTCACCGTGCCATTTTGTGGAGCCGATATAGGCATTAAGGTCGCACGATTGTTTGTAGAATCGTGGGTTATACCCTTTCGCGTGGACTTATTGGCGAGGAGTCGCGGATTGGGAGTATGGACGGGCACGTGAGTCTTCGGCGACTAGTATGAAATGTAGAGATGTGAATGCGGACATGTTTATCATTCATGTACATATGTTGTTTTATTCACTAAGCATTAGCTTAAACAAATCGAATATGTGTGGTTATTCAAATAACCATTTCAGGTGTAAATGCTGGCGAGGAATCGCAGAAGTGAGCACGTGGGTTGGGAGTTCTTATAGAAGGCAACTTGAAATGTTAACCATATAGTTTTGGGATAATAGGATGTTGTAATAAGAATTCTTATGGTTTTAGTTATGTTTAACTTGGTATGTTAGAACGAATCTAAAACGTTGTAATAGTTAGTAACATGTTGTAACTGTGCTTTGGTAATATGTTAATACAGTTAGAATTACTTTGGAGTACGTTTGGAAGTGTGTGTTTGATCGCCGTTCGAATTCAAAAACTTTTAAACTTAGAAAACTCTGCAGAATGTGCTGCTGCCATAAATCAGTCGACTGGTTGAGAAAACAGTCGACTAGAGCCTCTGTTTTCAGCAACTCTCTGCATTGTTTCATAGAGGATCAGTCGACTGGGTCCCCGACACAGTCGACTGGATCATGTTTTCAATTCAAAATATTTTGTTCAGGCCAGACTTCAGTCGACCGGACTTTATCAGTCGACTGAAAATTTGAAGCCCCAGTCGACTGGGTGTAAAAAGCAGTCGACTGGATGGTGTTTTTAAACCCAACTTTCTGCTGGACAGGATCAGTCGACTGGATCCGAGGATCAGTCGACTGGACGAATAGTTTTCAAAAATGACTTGTTTATTCCGCTGCGTGTGTTCTTCAAACTAATTTTTGGGAACGTTAATGATTTGGTTTAGCGTCGGTGGCGTGCCACGGGCTCCGGTTCTGCTATTGTGGGACCGGGCTGTGACAATTTTGGATCTGATTGAATATCATTTCAGATCTGGTTGAATGCGATTTTGGATATGATTGAATGTTATTTTTCGCACCATTCACATTCTCCTTTGACTATCTTAACCTAACCTGTGACAGATAAGCCTTAAGCGCAACTCATGTGACAATTTTCATTAATTTAAGCCAAGAGCTTCAGACTTTAGGCCTAATTGAATGAAATTTTGAAGTTCAAGGGTTCAATTGAAAATAAAAAAAGAATATGTGTCCAATTAAAAACACAAGTATAATATAAGGGTGTAAAATACAATTAGGCCACCACTTTATGTCTGTGGATACCGGCATTTGGGCCCACTTTAAAATTTTAAAACATTTTCAAATACAAAACAAATTCAAAGAGAGTCGCCACTTAATTTTTAAAGGAAAATTAAGAAACCATTTTAAAAGCAAACCGATCTTTTGCAAAACCAAAGATAAATTGGGTCCGGGGATTATGGAATGAAAGGAGAAGGAGCCCGGTGGACTAAAACACCCCCTTTCTTCATATCTCGTGATAGGCCTCTACTCAACATCCTTTTTAATCAAATTATTAATCTAAGCATGCCCTCAACTAATACATCTATACAGGTACGTTACAAAAGCATATTGAAAAGGGTGTAAGATTGCTAACAAAAAAATATCATTCATAAACCACGTAATTCAAGTAGCAAGCAAGATGATGTGCAAATAGGGAACTAGAAAACTTACCCGAGATCCAGCTGCGAATTTAAACGTGCAATGCACACAAATAAAGATAAAACCTAAGAAAATGTCTCTAATTCATATATACAAATAAGGCAATACCTAGTCTAAGGCAATACCTAGTCTAAGGTGTCGCACATAGGGTCGAAAAATCAATAAAATCAATAAATAAAGTAAACTAGAGAAAGGTTTGAGAAACTGTACCTCAAAAGCGCTACAAAACAAAGATTAGTACACATGCTTTTGACAAAGATATGATACCAAATAATCAATCCTAGTGCTTCTATCTTAAATCTATCAAGCATGGCAAGAATTGACATGTTTATGGATTCCTTTTAATTAGTTGGAAATGTATCACCTCTATAGATATGCAAGTCTCAACTAGGAGCCAATGCAATGTCCACATAGAGGTAGTATAATCCCAACATGATCATAAGGAGCTCACAACTAGGTTCAATTGGGGACAAAACAACCTAGAGCTAGATCCTAACTACAAGTATGAATATGCATGGATGAATGCATGTATATGTACGAGGACAAACTATGAAATATTCACTAATTGGGATCATTTGGCCTCCGAATTTAAGCTAAATTATCATTATTCAAAACATGATTTGGATCCCAAGACATTAGGAAACCATTTAAGTTAAAATCAATGAAATTAGACAAAAACAGTGACTGTTTCTCAAAAATTACAGAGAGCAGACCAGACTTTCAAAGATAGAAAAACCATGCTTTCAAAGGTTGGATCTTAATGATTTTTGGATATGATATGTCCCTGTGAGTCTAGTTTCTAACCCAAAAATAAAATTGAAGATTGAACGGTTAGATCTCTGGGAATAAGTGAAACACTAGACATTACTCAGGAATTTTCAACTCTCTGTCCAGAGTTTTTGTATGATTTTCTAAAAATAGTAAAAAAAAAAATGATAAACACTTTGTTCTTTTTAGGGTATCTTCCTAACACATTGAACTACTTAGAAAAATTTATTGGAGGCCAAGAAAGCTCGATTAAGGTTCTGATTTATTAATTTTAAAATGAATTTACTGTTCTGGAACTTTGGACAGAGAGTAGCTTGCTTTGAAATCACAAGGCCAAACCATTTTAAACATGGAATTTCTTCAAGAAAAAAATCACAAAGGTACAAAAGTGAGTTGTGAACATCCTCCAATTGGTCTCATCCCATTCCAATGGACCATGATTTAATGAAAAATCTTTGATCATAGTGGGTTTAAGGATTCACTGCACTTCTTGTTAAATTGGTATTCATAATCTCATCCAAACTCAAACTATATCTAATTCCTCTCCCAAGTACATGTTCCTTGAGGAATATAGATCCATTTTTATTAGTTCTCCTCCCAAGTTAATGGTCCTTGGAGACTATACATAGCCGAATCCATATGAACCTTCAAGGAATATGAGAAGGATTCCATGACGATTTCAAACTAGAAGGTCCAAACCATAGATCTTGACTTGGATCCCATAGTTATGTGTGGATGTGAACATAATCAACCTTGATTCCCATATAAGTCATGAGACCATAGGAAATCAAGGGACCAGACTCAAAGTGGACTCAAATGGGACATTGAAGGTCCCATGAACCTTTAAAGAGAGTCATAAACAAGAGAAAACAAAATCAAAGTTTATTGGGAAGTTTAAATCAAAGAAAAAAAATCCTTTTATATATACTTTTAAATCCAAGGCTCTTTCCTAGACCCAAATCAATGAAATCAAGAAAAAGGATTCAATCACAACTCTATGTGGTGTGTGATGAAATGAGGTAAGAAGAGAGGTTTTAAAAATGTGTAAAAGTCCTAGATCTATAAATTGTGATTGAATTATATATAATAAGTATAGGAATAAGGATTTAACCTCTAGATCTTCTCAGGATTTGATTAATTTGGATAGATCCAAGCCTTACAAGCAATGTTCTTCTTCTTCTTCCTTGAAGCTTCAAGGTTCTTCAATGGAGATTTGAGGAATTGGGTGAATTGGGTAGGATTTCTATGGGGTTTTTGGGTTTCTCTCTCTCTATATATATATATTTCTCTAAGAACAAACTCCATTTTCAAAATTCAGCTTCTCTCTTAAAGATTCAAGTCTCTCTCTCAAGATTCAAGTCTCCAACCCCCCAAAATGAGAGAAAATGGTGTTTTTATAGACTTTCATTATCTTAGGAGCTAATATAAGGGTAGATAGGTCAATTAGGGATGGTGGGAGCATGGTTTGCATGACCTAGGAGTAGTAAACACGTACACAAAAAATGGCATCGTTTGGTGCATTCATTTGATCAAAGATTGAAAAAGAATTTTGACTTAAAAATGCAAATTAGCCCAGGGCGGCACTCAATGAAGATCAAACGACACTCAGTGCATTCACTGACTGCCGTTCGGGCATTTTGAGTCCCGCTGCACAGCAGTTCAGCACTATTCATAGTAATTCAGCACCTTAATTTCATTTCATGTCATTTAAGTAAATACATATAATTTATGTATTATTTAAGACATTACATGTAATTAAGGAAATATCCCCCATTTGGATTCAATAAAAATATCTAAAAAATCAAAATCCTTAAGGGAAAAAAGTCAACTTTCCCTCCGAAGGTAAAATTTCCAATTTCCTACACAATTCTTCTTATAGACCTTTCGATTTCTCAATGCTCCCTTTCATTTGAAATTCTTAAAAATCGTTTCTAGCATGAGGGAGACCCAATGAACAATTACTAGGACTTTTCATCTTAAAATTCAAAAATTTACGATTGACCTCCTTTTGACCCGTTGACTTTTTACTGGGTCAACTATTGACTTTTGATGACCTTTTCGGGGTTCATGCTAAATTTATCTCCTTTTGAAAATGGTTTTAAGATGCTCTGAGGACAATGCCGTGTTTCTATACGTGTTCAAAATTCATAGTTCACAAGGTGACAGGTAAAATAAGAATGTTGATCTTTTTGGCTGAAAGGGCGATTTTAGACCGAGATTCTTCTTGGAAGAGAATCAGATTGCTTGTAAGAGTCTTGATTCCGACGAGACATATTCATCATTGATCTCCAGAGGTAAATCCCCCTAAGTTTAATAGTCTGGTCAAAATTGGGGTGTCTATAATGTCCTTCACCTTTTTTTTAGATCAAGGTGACTCAATTTTACATTAACGAGCAAAAAAAATGAAAATAAAAAAGCGTATTCAAGTATTATATATCCTTACATGGAAAACAAAAGTAAGAATTGCAATCAGATAAGAGACACCAAATATACGCAGTTTAACAATGGGGAAAAAACAACGGAGAAATCCACTAATTAGTACAGAGAAGATTACTATATATATATATATATATTGATAGGGGGAGGGAATGAGGTTCGAACTCTGAACCCATGTATTGGAGGGAACTTATATATGTCAAACTCTTTACCACTTGAGCTATACCAACCTATGCAAGAAAAGGTTACCGTTGAGGAAAGAAAGTGTGTATTCAATTATTGTATCCTTACATTATTAAAAGTACTACTTTCAATGACCAAATGTTAAAATGTGAAGTCTTCAAGTTGTAAATATAACTTTCATCGAAGACGGCTTTTCACGTAATTCTACATGTATCTATGAGATCGATTGAGTATGGAATTTTGTTTATTCACTTTAATGTACTTTATTTACTCGATAAGGAGAGGCATTTTACTAGAGGTTTTAATCTACCCTTGTTTCTCTCAAATAATCTGTTCACTTTGGGACGGATTGAAATTCGTGAATCTAGAGGAAAGGGTCACCATTCCCTTTTTCCTTTATATCATCTTTGTTATGTACCAAACAATCGATTCTACCCTCTTTTCTCTCATTTTCCCTCTACCCTCACATTCTTTTCCCTCTACCAAACATATCTAAACCATGAGAGACATTTCTACTATTTAAGGGGGTTGTCATTCCATGGTTGTCCCACTAGATCTAGCACAATCTAATTAGAATCTTGGGTTGACAAGTGTAAGGTTTCATCCACCGTGTGTTATATAAAAAACTTTTTTTTTTTATAAAATATAAGTAATCCACATAGTTTGAGGGATATATATATATATATATATCTGTGTGTGTGCATGGAAGTTGATTGAAAAAAAGTAATTACAAATTTATTTACCATATTTATTATTATTTTTTTCTTTTTTAATAAAATGTCATACATAACTCGGGTCAACACTATTATGTGTATGTATGTATATACAATTAAGGTCTAATTGCACTTTATACTCTTTCGTACTATATTCGTATTTTCAATTCGATACATAAACCTTTTTTTTTTTACAATTGGACCCTTAAACTTCCAATCTCACTGCAATTGACTCTAATTGAGAATAGGGATGGCAATGGGGTAGGGTTTTTGGGTTCCCCGCCCCGCCCCGCCCCGCCCGCCCGCCCCTAATAAGTAGGGTATGGGATGTGTCCAAATGGGGTAGGGGCGGGTATGGGGTATATATACAAACCCGAGTCGGGTTCGGGTCAGAATTGGGGTGAGAGGTATTTTCCCCGCCCCACCCGATTATGTTAAGTTTTTCTGATTCGTAATTTTCCCACATCGAAAATCAACTGAAAAAGTGTGAGTTTCTTCTATTACATATTGAGTGTACCGCTTAAGCCAACAAAAAGTGAAAATAACATTCAATTGCATTGATTGTCGTGTAAGAATAGTGCATGAATTATTGTGCACTACTGCACTGTCAATTAAACTTTCTCTGAATATTAAAAGCCAAGAGTTTGACTACTTAGAATTTAATGATAACATGTGGCTAAATTATAGCCACACATTTTACTCAGCTTGAAATCAAAAATTGTTCAACTCAGGTTGATAGGGTCGGGAATGGGGTGACATCAGCCAAACGTGTTACTCAGCTTGAAATCAAAACTTGTTCAACTCGGGTTGGTAGGGTCGGGAATGGGGTGACATCAGCCAAACGGGTTTGGGATGATGGAAAAACCGGTTTAAATTAAAAGTTTAAACGCGCAACGGAAAAGTCAAGTTATAAAAACTTATTAGTAGTCCAGGATCTACTACCCGTCAATTGCATAGATGCGTACTAACAAGAGGGAGAGGAAATATACCTCAGGTCTTGAACCCAATTCTGAAAACTTCTTTCTCCTTGATGGTGCAGCAACTTCCACTAGGATGTCTTCACTCTTATGACTCCTGCGGATGCCTGCCGGAAGGAATAGGGTTGGTGGGAACCCTAATAGGGAGGATAGGGAAGGTTTAGGGAAACCTAAATAGTTTCTGCAGCTTCTACGTATAAAAACGACGATTAAAAACATTCAGTACGCAGCTGCCCTATTTATAGATTCCCAGAACTGACCTAACCTTCGAGCGATCGAAGTGTATTCGATCGATCGTACCTTCGATCGATCGAACAGCCCTCGAGCGATTGAACCTGCCTAGACTTCAATCGATCGAGACTCCTTCGATCAATCGAACCTGCCCTAACATGATCCTCATGTGCCCTTCCAAGCTTCGTAGCGGAGCTAAGAGTGGAACCTCCTAGACTCTTTATTGTTGGCTCAGACCAGTTTGTTAATTACCGTGACCAAACTCTTTGATCAGTAAACTAACTAACTGGTCAGTTAATGTTTACTCCACTATAAAACGATAACTGAACTCCAATGCAAAAGAACATATCCGAAGCGATAACTAGACTTGTATGTTGTACTAATGTCCCTCTACCTTCAGCATTCGTAATCATATTCAGGTAGTCGGATAAATGTTACTGTCAACCTGAATCATGATTACTTCTTGTATTCCTTGAGTCCCATTCACCTCTCATGATTACCAAACATGTTGATAACTCTTATCAACAAGACTGCAGTACTCAGTAATCGACTTGGTGACATTCTCAAGAGAATGCTTACTCTGAACTAGAGGGTATATTCTGTCTTGACAATATATGTTCACAACCCTATGAACATGACATACCCAAAATACCTAGGTGTTGATCTTGTATATACCTCACTGATTGGTAAGTCAAAGCAGCCATATCCATAGTCTGTGTTCATAATCGTCGCAAGATTGAGAACACGTACCTTATACAAGTTATGAGTTCCTATTGACTGTTTGACAGCATTAAGTGTAAATAGGAAAGCTCAGGTCCGTCAATGCACTATAAGCACTAGCATATCAACTAAGAGTGACACTATAGTGATTGAGATTAATCACTTCATCCAATGGTAGTTAATTATGTTACAGTGTATACCTGATGAGATATTCAGTCTCATCATCCACTGTGACAAGCTTTAAGTATCAAAGGATGGTAATTCATATCTCACTTGTATGTATCTCATACACACACGAATTACCTACTATGATACTTAAGGATTGAAAATTATATCATGAAAGAAACATACATAATGAAATGTAAAACTGATATCCATATATTAAAATGCTAATGTCATACATAATGTAATGGTTTGAGGGCATAAACCCAACACGGGGATGGTAGAAACAACAATTGGGACGGGGCGGGGTCCGGAGTAGAACAAATTTAGGCTGGGTGGGGTTGGGAAATGGCACCCCCATCCCATACCCGCCTCATTGTCATCCCTAATTGAGAAGTGTCCTTACCAATCTGCTGAGTTGGCAAATGGAGTTGCTGATATGGCATTTATATTTTTTTAAAAAAGTATAATTGCACTTTACCCCCTCGTACTATACACGTGTTTTCAATTGGGTACATTAACTTTTTTTTTTTTTTTTGCAATTGGGTACATGAACTTTCATCCCCTTTCCAATCAGATCCAATTGATGACGCCGTTAGTTTAAAACTAACGGTATTGCCCAGAATTGTCCGTTTTTTGCAATTGGGTACATGAACTTTCATCCCCTTTACAATTATATCCATTCGCTAACGGCGTGAGATTTTGTTGGATGGAATTACCCACGTGTCCTTCTACCACATTTTGACCATTTTTTATAAACCCCTATACTACTTTTTGACATCAAAAGTAGAGAAAACCCCCTCACTGGAACAGAAAAATGGCTAATTTGGAGCCTCATTTTTTGATTTTATATGTCAAAACAGATAATTTTATCTATTGACAGACAAATAATATTGAGCTAAACAAAATAAGGCTGCAACGTATATTTTTTGTGAAATTTCGAAGCCCATTGCGTTGATCTCGAACAAATACTTGAAATAAAAAAATCATCCCAAAAGACTAAAAGATAAGAAAATTAGGATTGTTTAGCTCAATATTATCTGTCTGTCAACAGATAAAATCATCTGTTTTGACAACTAAAATGACAAAAAAAAAAAAAAAAAAAAAAAAAAAAAAGAGAGGTTCTGATTTAGCCATTTTTGGAGGAAGGACACTTGGACAATTCTGTCCAGCAAAATCTCATGCTATTAGCGAATGGATCTGATTGGAAAGGGGATAAAAGTTCATGTACCCAATTGCAAAAACAGGATAATTCTAGGCAATTCTGTTAGTTTTAAACTAACGGCGTCATCAATTGTATCTGATTGGAAAGAGAATGAAAGTTCATGTATCCAATTGCAAAAAAAAAAGTTCATGTACTCAATTGAAAACACGTGTATAGTATAAGAGGGTAAAGTGCAATTAGGCTTAAAATAATAAATAAATAAATAATAAATAAAAAAACAAACCATCGCCATCTTTCTCTAGAATGCTCCATCAGATTCATCCTCCCCTTTACCCAAAACCAAACCCAAAATCCAACCTTCCATCAGCAATTACTTGGAAACCCAAATCACATTTCTACTAAAACATCAATATAACCAGTTGTGTGTGTCCAGAAGAAAGAAAGAAAGAATTAAGAAATAAAATAAAATAAAATAAAATCAACCCAAAACCCAACCTTGGATCAGCAATTTGTTGTAAACCCAAATCACATTTGATGAGAACTGATGAGGATGATTATGATGATGGTGACTATGAGGGTATTGATAGTGGATCTCTTCATCGTCCATTCCATCCGTAGACGATACGCTCTCAATGTCCTCAAGCACCCACTTTCAATACACACAATGATTCTTATTTATTTATTTATTTATTTTTTTTCGGATTTTGGCTTCTATTTTCTTTCAATTTCTCTCGATTCTTCTATGGCAGAGAATTTATTGTAGAAATAAGAGAAAAATTTGAAAGCAAACGGTAGAGATATGCCTTTTGATCTATGTTCTCCTGTATCTTCATTATTCAGTAGAAGGATAGAGAGAGACCCTGTTTTTGTTTTCCAAAACAGAGAGAGCTGAGAGCCATGTTAAGTTCTATTAGTTTAGTTTGACGGTGTTAACGATTGGATTTGATTGGATTTGATTGAAACGAGATTGGAAGAAAGGTCCGACTGTTAGAAAGAAAAAAAAACTGTATGTATGTAATTAAAGATACGGGTATAATAAGAGTGTGTAAAGTACAATTAGGCTTACAATTAATATCAATGAGACTATGTACAACTTGTACATTACGAGCACCAGATCAATAAAAAAAGGTTATTAATAATGAACTACCACATAATGAAATTTTTTGCCACTGAGGAGGAGCTTCAGCTTTTGTTTCAAGTTTAAAAGCTTAATCAAATGATGTTCCATAATTCTCAAGTGAATAAAGAAAGAGGGTGTTTTCCAACATTCTCAACTATTGTGTGTTTTTTCAAATATGCTACGCACACAACATACTCTAAAATAGGGTTTTAAATGTATGTATCATGTGTTGTATAAGTGGTGCATAGAAAAGTATAAAAAATTTAAACAGTACAGTATACAACACATTTAAAGCCCTATAGTAAAATATATTATGTGCCTAGCATTTTTTTGTGTTTTTTTAGTGCGAGTGGAGATAATTTTGGGGCAAGGAGGCATCACTTGTCATGTGTAGTAGTACCTTGCTGCTAACGAGAGTGGGTATTTTGGACGGGACTAGAGATGTCAATCGAGTCGGGTTGGCCTGGTCCGGCCCGAACCCGGCACGCCTTTTTTGGGCTAAAAGCCCGACCCGGCCCGCCACAAGGCCCGATTCACATACCCCTGGTCGGGGTGGACACCCATCCTCCGTCCACGACCCGACCTAAAATGAAGAAAAAGTTCGGCCTGGCCCGAAGCCCACCACGGCCTAGTCCAAAAGTTGAAGAAAGCCCGCTAGCCCGTCCGGCCCGGCTCGATGTCCGGCACGCTCGGCCCGGACCACCGGTCCGGGGCGAACACCCCCCTCCTCTCCCAAGCCCGGCCCGACCCGATGTTTGGTGAAGCCCGACCCGGCCCAATCTGAATCCCGATCGGGACTCGCTTTGACCGGGCCCGACCCAGCCCGTTTGACACCTCTAGACGAGACTTGTGTCCTTACCTATAGGGCTTTCACTATTTGTGGATAGGTAATATTTGGGACACAAACAAATCTCACACACACACTCATAGTCTATCTCTTTCCTAGGTGGTCTACTGAAATTAGCAGAGAAATAGACTACAGGTGTAAGTGTTTGTGATATTTACTTGTGCTCCTAACATTGTTAATTTATGGATTCTAAGACTTGACATCACACTAAAAAAAATCCGTTATTATTGTCATCAAGATACCATGTAAGCTTATTTACCATTTTCCGGAAAGAAAAAAAAATACCATGTAAGCTGTCACATGATACCAAGAAGCTCCTAAAATTTGAGAGAGAGAGAGAGAGGACATAAAAATAAAAGCAAAATGGATATATGGACATCAAAATACATTGGGGGTTGTATTACAATTTACAATTGTCAAAACATACACACATTGTTGTTTTGTTGTCGTTGTTAATCAATCAATCAAACCCTTTATAATGAAAATTCCTAGATGGATCAGCAAACCGAGCTGAGAAGGATCTGTATAGATTCTCTGGCTCTGTTCTACCACACCCATCATCAAAATTCTGCAAATAAGTGTCTGGTTCATATGAACACTTCATTGGATTATGAGTATTTGAATTTCTCTTCTTCTCTCCTTTGATTTTCTTCCAAAACTTTAACCATCTTGGGCTTTGATCACTCTCTCTTCTGCCCAATCGGACGCTTTGGCTCCTTGAACTCTGCCAGTTTCTGATGCCCATTCCTACACAAGCGGAAAAAATGTTCATGTGTATGTATATGTATAGATACATATATATATATATATATAATGAATTGGGTTTGCTTGAAGGTTCATCCTAAAATATAGCTTGGCTTGGCTTGGCTAAGTTTGAGGTGGAAAGCAAAAGCTTAATTAGGTAAAAAAAAATAAAAAATCTTATCCAAAACTAAAAAGTCCATCTATATCCGAATATATATATATATATATATATATATTTTAACTATAATTGTCCTTTCTATAGGGGAATCCCCCTTTTTATCTTAACATCTTGAATTGGGAATTTGGGAGTAGTGTACTATCCAGAGATCATTGGTTTAAAACGGGTAAGTCATCTCCGTATATAGGTCGGAGTATGCCTAATATGCTTATAATAATGCTAGGTATACATTTTTTTTATGCATTTTTTGATATATTGTGCTTTAAATGCATGTACCTTGCGTTGTTTAAATTTTTCACACTTTTCTGTGCACCACTTACACAACACAGGACACACTTTTTTACACATTTTTTGATACACTATACTTTAAATGCATATAGCTTGTGTTTGAAGTTTTCACATTTTTCTGTACACCACTTGCACAATACTGGGTACATACAATTATAGTTGTGTATTAAAAAATGTGTAGAAATGTGCATAAATGTAGCAGTGCTCATATGCTTATCTAAGTGGAAACGTTATAGGGAGTGATAGTTGTTCGAGGCATAAGTAATTCTCTATATTTTTTCACAAAGGCTACCCATAATGTCAGAGCAATTTTCTTTATTGCCAGAGCAGCCCACTATTTTTCTAACAGATTTTTGACATTACTAACGGATTTTTTCCGTTATAAATAAAAAAAGTGTTAGAATCTGCTCTGGCATTAAAGGAAACTGCTCTGGCATTATGATTTCCCTTTCACAAAAGGAAATTCCATTGTATTAATTGAAATACTCCCTCCGTCCCATGTTCATATTTTCTTTTTTGGATGTTCCACAATAAGTGTCCATTTTATTAAATTGGTATATAACTTTTATTTACTTTCCAAAACTACCCTTATAATAAAGAAAAAGTAGCATTTATTTGTGGTCTCAAAATAAGCAAAAAGTCAAACATCCATCACATCTAAGGGTAAAATTGGAAAGAACTCTTTAATGAATCAAAAATAATAATATAATACAACTTTCTTAAACATTGTGCAAAATAGAAGTGGACACTCACTATAGGACGGAAGGAGTAATAAATTAAGTCCCTTCTAAAAATGTACAACAAAATAGTACCATGTTCAGCCCAATTTTAAATTTTGTTATCAGGTTCTTATAGAACTAGTAACAAGGTAATTTGACATAAAACATGTTTAAGAGCAATTTAAGAACATACACGTACTTCCACAGAATAACATTAATTCTATTAAACCAGTTCGATGTCATCCCAAACAGCCACTCAACCCATTGTACATGAAACTTATAATTTCTAAAGTCCGAAATCATAGTATCTTTACAAAATAATAATAATAATAATAAAATAAAAAAAAATTGGGCAAGAGATATTAATGTGTTCCCTAAGATCAAATACCAACTTTGCCCTTGCCCTAATCCATTTCCCAGTCACTATTACTTATCGAAGAAATGACAATTCAAATCATGGTTAAGTGAAAAATAATATTTATTAGACAAATACTCAAATTGTATTTCAAATTGGCTTTTTGGTTTACTTATCCAAGAAATAACAATTCATATCATAGTCAAATGAAGAGTAGCATTTATTAGACAAATCCTCAAATAAGAAAATTATATTTCATAGAGTAATGCTATGCTTTTTAAATCTAAATTTCAAATTCTCATCTCAAATGATGTGACAATAGATCCAGTAATACTATGCCTTTCAAATCTAAATTTCAAATTCTCATCCCAAATGATGTAATAATAGATCCACTAAATTTTGATTGGAGAATATTGAAGTAATCCCACAATAGCCAGTGGACTCACTAAATTTTAGTTAGTAACACATCATTTAATATGAGAATTTAAAACTTAAAGCCTCTCCATTTCAACCACATGGTGAGTGGATTGGCAAGCCCAAAGGAAACCTCATCCATTTTCCTTTCTCCTTTATTCCCTTCTCACCCTTCTTTTGCACCAAAAGAATAAAGATGTAAAAAATATAGTAAGAAAAGTAATTGAAAGTGTTTTTTGCTAAAGGCTGGGTGGCTCAAGCCATCTCTGATTTTAGAGACTTGAAGATGAAAAAGTGTAAAGTTTGGGGCATGTGCTACATTGCCTACGTCAGAAAAACATAAAGTTTTAAAGGACAGCCCGCCGAAAGACTCGGTAGTAGCTAATAATACCAAGAAAGAAAAAAAAAATAAAAAAAAAATAAAAACAGAGCAAAGAAAGAGCCGCACACCAATATTCTCTCTCTCTCTCAACCAAATCCCCTATAGCCGCGGACCAAGATATGCAGTGTTCTATCTTTTGGTCTGGAATTTGAGACTTTACATGGGTAATTACAAGAGATTTGACTAGAAACTTTGGCTCCTTTGACCTCCCTAAATCTCTCAGGGGTCAGGTCGTGTAAGCTAGTTGGAGGAATAGATCTCAAGATGTATAATTTCCAAATTCTACCTCTAGCTTACCTCTCTGATTTACCTGGTACATGTATTATGGGGTCAGTGCACGTGCTCAGGGTTTGCCCTTTGTTCTACTCCGATAAAAACGACAATAAATACTAATCCCGAGGTTGAAAAGGACATACTAGAGAATTTGTCCTCGTATACAGAAAAAAATATATACTCTCTCTCTCTCTCCACATGACATACACATTCCAATATAGCTTCACACAAACATTGTTAGGGGTGTTTGGCACAATTTCTACGTTCGGTCGCTAAAGAAATTATTCTTAATCAAAAGTTGTACAAAATAGCTTTTTGATCTATCGATTATTTTTGCGCTTTACTAACTTTTTTTTGAGGTGAACGAATCAAAAAATCTGGTTTGCCAAACATCTTTATTTTCACTTTTAAAGTTATATAATCATTTATGCATCATACTGCAAAGCACCCATTTAATAATATGAAAGAAGGTTCTAAAAGGAAAAAAAGGTTCGGCAGTTGAAAAAGGAAACATGATAGAATAGAGTAACATCTACAGAAAATACAATTCGTCAGAGCTGAAAAATTCAAAGTTTAGACTTAGAGAAACTGTGATGGGTGGAAGAGCTAGGTAACAGATATTCAACCTTGTCCAAGAAACGATCAAAGAGAACAAAAGTATTGGAATAGAATAATGTAAGATGTTCTTGTATTCTTCTTCTTCACTTTTTTTTTTTTTTTTTTTAAATATTTAATGGATATCATTTCGTCCTCCGAGCTCCCAACGAAAGATTAAACGTAGAGAAAAACTTGATAAACCAATATGAAAATTGTTAATTTTAAAAGAAATTAAATAGCTAACTTATGGTAGTCAAAATTGAATAATAAAAAAAAAGGTTGAGGGAGTTTTTATATTTTATTTTCTTTTGTCACGAGGAGTTCCTTCCAAGGCCTGGTGCTGAAGGACCCAATCCTGTAGGTAGGGCTATAAACAAGTTATGCCGAGTTTTAGATTGGTCGGCTTGAAACAAAATTTTCGGACTTAAAGTTTGGCTTGATTAAGTAGTACAAAATCAAGCTTGATGTCAACTTCGACTTGACTCGTTTATACTACAAACCTCTATAATTGCATAGTATACTATATACTTCTCCGTCCCATAATAAGTGTCCACTTTTATTTTGCACATTGTTTAAGAAAGTTGTATTATATTACTCCCTCCGTCCCATTTTATGTGTCCCTTTTTGGGAATCCAACTATTTAAGGGGACAAAAGGAATCTACACCTACTTTCCACAATTGCCCATAATCATTGCTCTTTCTTTTTTGTTTTGTTTTGGTATTGGTTGTAAGGAAGGGCAATTTGGGAAACTTAGTAAAATATATATACTAATTTAGGAAAGTGGACAACAATTTTGGGACATACCAAAATAGAAAGGGGGACACATAAAATGGGACGGAGGGAGTACTTTTTTTGGTTTATTAAAGAGTCACTTTCCAATTTTAACCTTGGATGTGATGGATGTTTGACTTTTTGCTCGTTATGGGACCACAAATAAATGCCACTTTGTCTTTATTATAAGGGTAGTTTTGGAAAGTAAGTAAAAGTTATATACCAATTTAGAAAAGTGGACACTTATTGTGGGACATCCAAAAAAGGAAATGTGGACACTTATTATAGGACGGAGGGAGTAATATCTATGTAGCTGTAAAAGTAAACACTTTTAAAACTACCTAATTTTATCATATATCTATCTATATTAGTCAATAAGTGTTTTCTTGCTCACCCACCGACAGTTTTTGACATGTGTCATATTCTTGTCCTATTGATTAATTATGTTCAATGAGTAGGGGCAAAATGGAGATGAAATGTCAAAAAACTGTTGGTGGGTGAGCATAAATGCACTCATTAGTCATTAGCCAATATACTAGCTCTTATTAAATTTATTCTCAAGCCTACAAAGTCAAGAATACTAGTTTGACTTGTTTATCAAAGACTCTAAAATCTGAGCTCGAGCTTAACTTGTTAATAAGCAAACAAATATGAACTGGACTCTATATAGAACATGTTCGCTAAAGGCTTGACTTGTGTACAACCATACTCGTAGGTAATATAAAAACCTATTTATATCTGCCACACAACATAATGGAGGCAATGGCGGATACAAGAAGGGACAAGGGGGGCTCAAGTCCCTCCTTGATTTTTATAAAAAATTATGTTTATACCCTAAGAAAAAAAAAATTTGTTTTACACCTAAGTCTCAGTCTCAAATTTAAATACTCCTTACTTTATTAGTATTTGAGCTTTGGAAAATTCTACAAAATACGTACGATACACGCAATTTTATGGTCTCAATTTATAGTAACAATGTGTGGTTTTGTTAGAGGTTTGGTTCCATTTGATAGTAACTCTTCTACAATGTCATTTGATAGTAACTTTTAGGTGCCATTTGTTCCTTACAAATTTATAATTAGTAAAAGTTCCCAAGGTGCTGTAATTGAGATGTATGTATCAATAGTTGAATAAGATTTCTTGAGTTTTTGTATAAATATTTATAGCATTAGCATAATTATATCTTCTCCATGAAAAAAAAAAATACAAATAAACCCCCAAAAAATCACCTCCTGAGCACTGACCCCAAACTCCCATATACTTGGCTACTCCCAAGTCCAACTTCTTAGTTTCACCCCTACCAACCAAATGCCCTAACTTCAAATTTCTGCATCCACCATGAATGGAGGTGGAGTTGCACACGGAGGAATCCTTACAGGGGGTCACACCACTATTGTATAATTTGTTTGTTGAGAGAACTCATGTTGGGTTAAACAAGAATAACTCATTGAGTTAGACAAGGTGTGCTTATCAAATATTAGTCCCAAAATCAAAATAAGTGAAAGCTACATGAATAACTTAACGGTCACACGACTTCCACTTACTAGTCTAGATGGTTTCTCATTAGATATGGACTCTGCAAATGTCAATCTTCTCTCTTTCTAGTGCTTCGTGTATGTGTGCGCGTTGAGAGAGCGAGAGAAAGAGACAAGAGGCAAATGTTGGTCTCTTTTTGCTAGTACATTCTATATTTCCCAACACTTGTGACAGTTAAAACACTTCCGATTAAAATCAAATGATTCCATCTTTACTGAATATGGTCTCACTATGGAATGACATTTAGATCCAAACCTCCATAAAATTACAATTTGAGAACGTGAGGAGTATTACTTTGTTGAAGAGTAAAATGCTATATTTCAAAATTTGTATCTCAGATTTAACTCTCAACACATGTGACCGTGGAATCACCTAATATAACCGTTCACATCACCAAACAAATAGTAATGTACACGGATAATCCATTATGTTAAAAGCACAATGTGAAAACAACATAATTGGCACCCCCAAAACCTCCAGAAAAATATCCTCATAATATACATCACATATTTACAATCAAAAATTGACTCCTTCCGGATGCGTGGGAGATATAGATAAGTTTTCCATCTTCTGCAAAGAAAACACCACTTCAAAAAAGAATGAGACTTTGTGCAAGCATAGAAACATTCAAATCCATCAATTTGTAGAACATTTGAAGGCAAAATTTATCAACTTAAGTTAAGGCATTTGAAAAAATGACAGCTATGTGAAAATTCATGCATAAAACTATAATTATCAATTATCATCTTAGAGGGGTCATAAGAATGGTCCGTATGAAATTTGCCATGAAGCTTTTCATTTCTCTCAATGTACTAATTCAAGATGATGATTTGTATATTATAATGATTTACAAAACGTGAACTCAAGAGCAAATCGTCCATAAGGGAAAAAATGGTAATATCAAATTCGCAAGTAGGACTTTTATAAGGCAAAAGCCGCAAACACACATTTCACTTGAAAAAGGAAAGAAGGCATGCTATGTTTCAATATGCACCTAAACAAAAGCAACTAGAAACTAAAACAATGGTACTCAAGGATCAAAATTTCGTGTCGTTTCGACCGAAACGTACGAAACTTTTCGATTTCGCTGGGGACCGAACCGAAACCCTAATGGAATTACGAAATTCCTATGTGTCGCACGAAACGACCTCGTTTCGGTGTGTTTCGAACGAAACACGCATGTTTCGCACGAAACATGTGCGTGCGTCGAATCAGGTGCAGAGATCCATGTGAAACTGAAAAGGGGGTTTGAAATTGGGGAAAAGAGGAGTCACGAGAGAGAAAATAGGAGATCCATGAGAAACTAACCCTGTTATTCTTCATTCTTCTTCATCTTCTAGTTGATCTTCCTCCTCTTCTTCTTCTTCTTCTTCTTCTTCTTTCGGCTAGGGTTTCTCTGCCCTCTACACAGTCGCGACACACACTCTCTCTCTCTCTCTCTCCTTCTTCTTCTTCTTCTTCTTCTTCTTCTTCGGCGCCGAAAGTCGTCGCCCCTCCTCTCTCTCTCTCTACTAGTAACCAGCAAGTTTTAATCACATGTTCCCTTTTTTTTTTTTTTATTGCTCTGTGTATGTTATATATATATATATATATATTACTTATAAGTAGTATTACACTATTACTCTATTACTCATATGATATATATAGATATAACACTAGTATATTACTTGCATTATATTACTCATACAAGTTTTATTATTATTAGTAATATAAGTATTATTATTACTTGTATTACTATATTATATAAGAGAGCACTTTAGCTCACCCAAATTTGGTTCACCATTGCTCACTCTTGCCATTACTTATTACTTACGAGTATATTATTAGTCATACTCAAAGATTAAAATTAATTTAAAATAAATCCATTTTTGCTTACCCTAAAATTGCTCACCCCAAATTGATCAAATTTAATTTTAAAATGAATACATTTTTAATACTGTGCCCCCACTACATTAACCAATAGGAAATGAGGGTGAACAATTTTTGGGTGAGCAAAACTGTATTCATATAAAAATTAGATGTAATTTCTTAGTAATACTCATTGAACTAATATTCTTAGAAATATAAAAATTAGTTACAACTTATAACTTATTACTTATATAAGTTATATTCTTGAAAATATAAAATTAGTTGTAAAATTAATAATTAGTTATAAAATTAATAATTCGTGTATACTAATATAAGTTATATTCTTAGAAATATAAAATTAGTTGTAAAATTAATAATTAGTTATAAAATTAATAATTAGTGTACACTAATTGCAGCCTATACTATTTAGTAATTATTATATAATTGTGGTATACTAATTCCAATTTGTAAATATTCTTATAAATATATTTAAAAAATTAAATTAAATATTATGTATTATGTGTAGGAATGTCAGGAAAAAATAACGATGACATTGCACAACCAGTTTATGCGCCTGCTCGACACTCTACAGCCGATTGGATGTGAATTTGTTGGATGAACAACTATATATATTTTGGAGATGTCTTATTAGCTCCTTATGTGCTTATATGTGACTTTTCTTTTCTATGAATGGTGTTTTTTGTATTCTATGAACTGCTTGGCAGTAGATTGACGCCTAAATTATCAGGTATTTTCAATTTGAACTATCTACTGTTGATATAACTACATATATCATGGTTCGAAGTATCGGCCGATACCGAGACGTATCGGCCGAGTTAACTCGGTATCGAGAGGGTCCGATACGAGATAATGACCGAGTCAAGCTGAGTTAAAAAAAATTTACAAATCGTCCTGCGAATCGGCCGTATCGGCCGAAACGACCGATATTCCAAAATATCGGCAATAATATCGCCGAGATTCGCCGAGATGTGCCGATACAAGAGACGAGTCGTAGAAAAAAGTGAAAAACAAAATCAAAAAACAACTAGAACTCACTCGATCTGTTGAAGGCTCGAAGCTACGATCTGTTGTAGCTTGAAGCTCTCTCGATCTATTGTAGCTTGAAGCTCTCTCTCTCTATCTCAATCTCGACCTCGATCTCGATCTCGATCTCCTGATCTCTCGATCTGTTGAAGTCACTCTCTCGATCTCGAAGCTTGAAGTTGCTGCATGCGCTCTCTCTCTCTCTCTCTCTCTCTCTCAAAGTCGCAGGGTGTGGATAGGGATGGGTCTCGTTGTGTCGGTAGGGATGGGTTAACTTAAGTCTGATAATGTTTTTAAGTTGGGAATTTATTGTATGCAACATGTGTTGGGATGTGTGATATGCATTATTTTAGTATTTAATAATTAATTACATTGTAATTGGTTAGGGTTTAACAATTTGGGTAAATTAGTGGGCGTGGGTTCACTGGGTTGTATGGATTTGGGTTGAAGATTAAATAACTTTGTAGGTGTATTAATTTTTGCTATTTATATATTTATAAAAAAAATGTTTAGTTATATCTAAAAAAAGGTTATTTATAATAAAAATGTCATTTATATGTATAAAAAAAATGTTTATATGTATAAAAATTGGAAAAAAAAATGTGTAAATGTATAAAAAAAATGTTTATATGTTTATTTATATGTATAAAAAAATGCTTATTTTTATGTATAAAAAAATGTTTATTTGTTTATTTAAATGTATAAAATCTGTTATTTAGTATTATTGAACAATCTTTATCCAATTATGTGTGTAGAGATATCAAACAGTGGATCAGCAGTGTGTGGATTGAATAATCTGTGATTTATAATTGGTGCATTGTGTATTGTGATATTCTATTAGGCCAATTTTGATATTCTAATTATTTTAGAATTTTTCGTTATTTTTTGATATTTTTTTGAGCCTTAAATCTAGCGTATCGTTGCGTATCGCCCGATACCAGGCCGCGACACGACGACCGCGTCGTCACACTGGCCGTCGATACCGCGACCGATACCGCGACCTCGAACCATGACATATATAGACCTCTCAAAGGTTTAATTAATCAATTATAAGCTTTATATGTGCATACAATTTAGTTTGAAGTTATGTTTCCACAAGTTTCTTTGTGTTTCTAGTTTTTTTCGGTGTTTCCACATGTTTCCGAAACGTTTCTGTTTCCGGGAACACCGAAACACTACACCGAAACGAAATTTTGATCCTTAATGGTACTACACTTGCCATGTCAGCTAATCCGGGTAGGCAGCCCAGTGAAGGAACTACGTTTCACATAAAAACACACTAAAGCAACGGTAATAGTTGGAATATTTACCCAAGCATATGCATAGGAGAACTCTGTCAGGCACTCTGAACACAAAAAGCCGTCAATTTGGGGGGTCTGCATTGGAGGAAGAAGCCCATTATACAACATGAATAGATAGAAGGCAATCCGCTTATTCACTACGCAGCATAGGTATATGCATATGATTACCGACACATACAGCTCCGGAACATGGAAAACATAAATAAAAAAAATAAAGATAAAAAAATAAATAAAATTTGTAGGATACGGACATGGTGAATGGATAATATCATTTTTTTTAACTTATACAATATAGCCATGTCGTCTCCACTCTGGTTTCCTACATTTAAAATAAACTCCACTTATCTCTCATTTTATTTTATTAAGACTCCAACCTCAAAATTTTAAAAACATTTTCAAAATAAGCTTAACGTGCCCCTTGTCTACTTCAATGGCCAGTCGTGTCGGACATGTGTCTATGATTTCCCAAACAATAAAATAAAATCACGGCGTGATGGTTTTTTGCATGTCCATTGAGCTTCGAAGAATCGAAGTCTGACACGGCACCCAGATTGAAGTGTCAGTGCTACATAGGTTGTTCACATTCACAAGATGCTGGGAAGTGGAGATCTGAATTTGTGGAAGTACTGACCAAAGAACGAGAAGGATGTACATCATACATGCCTTTACTTTCTCTTGAGATTGGCTTTGAGTTTTCTCAATTCCTCCCCTTGTAGCTGAAGTAACATAAAATAAACAATTCAACAACATTGAAGAAATTCAAAACAGTAAAACAGTAAAAGTAGTATAAGAATTCCAAACATATTACCTTGTACAATCTCTTCCACGAGCTTTCTGATCTGGCTTGTAGCAGGCACCATTCCATGGCCATCTCAAATTCAATCGTATCAGGCTCAGAATAATGTGAATGAGAAACAGCTTCTTTCTGGGCAAAACACACACACACACACATGCACAAAAAAAAAAAAAAAAAACTTGGAAATCAAGATGCTAAAAAACAGACTCGTAGGAGACTCGTGGGAGGATGGAGTGCACGTGTATGCATGTGTAAGAGAGAGAGAGAGAGAGAGAGAGAGAGAGAGAGAGAGAGAGAGAGAGAGAGAGAAAGAGAGAATAACAAATCATACCAGCTCCCTTTGCATTGGCAGTTTAGCTTTATCAATAGACAGATGGCCAAAAAATGTGGAATGCTTTCCTGATAAGCTGTGGGGAGGTGAAATACTTCCAAGAAGAGGCCTGCAAATACAATAAACAGATAAAGTAAGTGCCGCTTATACAGGTCAAGAAAGTTGGAAACTACAAGGTTTTCCAATAACAGTAATATTTATATGTCTAAAGGAGACTTCCCACCCCCAACTGTCTGGAAAAATGACAGACAAGAAGGCAGGCTAAAATCAAGTGATATAATTTTAAGATATCTAAACCTCAAATGGACCAAGTACCCATTTGCTATTGATGTGGGAACAGGAGATTTTTTCTTTCAATAGATTTTCGAATTCTAATTTAAGTTATTTTTAAGCATTAAAGTGGATTCAAAATTTTATCTTTGAACAAGTCTTTGCCATACAAACTCAACTCTCCCAATAATCCCAAATAAGTTATTATAGGATTATGGGGGAAAGCCTCACACTATTTGTTTACTGGAATTTTTGTAGTGTAGTTAATTTATCAAATGGTTTAGAGCATGTTTGGATCAGTTTATATTTGAATGAGGTCCGGATCCGATCCGGATCCGGCACTTTTTGATGGATCTGAGCTTTTTTTTAGATCCATATCCATATCCATATCAGGATGCGTTTAGAATGTTAAGTTGACGGATCGGATATGGTTTCGTGGTATCCGATCCGTCTAAGATCCGGATTCGAATAAGAAGAAACTATGCACAAATAATATAAATATAATACACTAGATAATATTACTATTACATATCAAAATTGAACAACGTATATATTATACACTAGATTATACATATTTACTTTCAATGGTATATTATTTTGATTTAAAAATAGGATTTTTCTTCATAATCAAGGGTATTGATAGGCTAAACATTGATTGATTTTTGTATATGCATAGAGAAAAGTAATAAAAACAATTGTTTCTATGGTAATACTAGAATATATATATATATAAGCAACTAAGTTACCGTTTTAGATCCGACAAACAGATCTGAATATCCAGATCCGACAAAATCTAGATGGATTAAATAAGGCAGATCCGACGGACAAATGGACCAGAGCTGGATAATAGAATTGTTAACGGATCTGGATCTGATTTGTGTGGATCCGGTCCAGATCCGGTCCGTTTACAGGCCTACCCCATATGCAGAGAACTATGGAGTAAATAGTATGCCAGAGAATTGGAGATGAGAAGTGCGTAACCACATGCTTTAGGAAAAAAGGTAAAATAAAATAATAAATAATAGGTTATGCTCTATCGAGCAGCATTCAAACAACTAAGATATAAAATAAGGCAACCGAGGCCAAGACATTACTAATAACATTCATCAAAATTGAAAAGTTCCTTTAAAAAAAAAAAGCTAACACCACCTAGAAATTGATTCCAAAAGCATATTCAAGATAAAGGAATCTACATATCTATACATTGAAGCATATCTCTAGTTTAAATGTCCAATTGGAACTGTTTGCAAAGGTTCATGTGTTCTGAATATATACTGGGTATATCTCCTTGGTACCAGAGCAAACCCACACCTTGATTTCGGATTAAGACCGACACATCCCAAAGAGAGCCTACCTTGCTAACTATCAAAGAACTGAAAGGCCTACCTGGAATATAACCAGAATGGAAGCTACCAGATAGTGAGCACCATGGTTACAACAGTAGATTCACGAGCCAATTCATAAAAGTCGATTCGAGTTCTATACGACCCGCTGCGATTAACGATTCTTCACAATTTACAATTTATAATTTTGAACTTGAAGTTTCAAATAGACAACTTTCAACATTTTGAACTTTGATATTGCATGAAATTTGTGTTAAATGGTTATTTTGTTCTTTTTAAGCACTGTACATGTGTTTTAATATGTGAAAAATCTATACATATATTTATAAATATATCACTTCTCTTCTTCAAAAGTAATCTTCCGATTCACACTTTGACATGACTAGCGATTCATAATTTTGGTGAAACAATTCACGATTCAATTCACAATTTGACAATCACGGTGAGCATGATGTGAATGGCAGACAAATAAGGTTTCCAAACCATCACATATTAAGACCAACCCTGAGGCTTTTGACATTTGTTGGTAGTTCTTTTCAAGGAGAAACATAATGGGATTAAGGGGCAAATACAAAGATAGGTATACCATTATCATGCTGTGACGTGCCTTTTTAACAAATTAGAGTTGCAAACCAAGAATCATGTTTTAACTACCACCATTTACAGCAAAAAAAAATGACGTCGACCAATATAAGACATTACTTATTGGTAGACCTGCATACATACCTCCCGTTGTTTAGCATAAGACATCCCTCATTCAATTTTCTAACGACCCTCTCTGCTGCTTCCCTTGTTTCGAAAATACCAAAAGCTTGACCTAGGACACCCAGAATCTACTGTCATAATCATGTTGTAAAAAAGGCTAAAAAATCCATTTCAATTGAACTTTGTATTTACAGGCAGGTAGTAGGTATCCCTACTGGCACAGCAAAAATAGTAGCTACTGCCAGAAGAGGCCGTTTGATATTGCAATGTGAATAAGAGATTTTCCCTTTAATAGATTTTTGTAACGGCAAATTGCTGATTCTGCTTTAAACGGGTTTTTCAGCTTTAAAGAGGCTTCAAATTTTGAAAAAGCTGTGACAAAGTTTTTCTCAAACGGATACCAAATAAGCTAAAATCCAAAACGGGCTCTTAAACTGTCCCGCAGTTTAAATTGCTTCAGATAGCTCAGGAAGCAGCCACTTTTGGTCTAGCACTACAGCAGCCAAATAAGAATTGATTTCATCTAGAAAGTAAGAGAAATTATTTAAGTAGCAGATCCTTTGGTTTGATCCATACCAGAATGCGGGCTTGAAATTGCTGTGCGCTGTACCATCTTTGCTGAGCAACTTTCATTCAACCCACGCCAAATGATGTCCTCCTAAAATATAATACAGATAGTTGATGTTGTAAGAGACATTTTATACGCAACTATGATTTACAATCTAGCGACCATAACTGTGAAGACAGATATATACAAAACAGAGCAGCTATGAACGAAGGGGGAGAAGAACCCTACAGCTTTCTGCAATTACAAATGATCTATTACCCACAGAAAGCAGTCCACAGCGATAGCAACAGTGTCCAAAACAATAATAAACGAAAAAACTGTGTGATATCGAGGAGGTGGGTAAATTTGTTATGGAGCAGAAATATCACAAAGTAAAGCAAGAGAATTCTGAATTTCTGACGAGAAGTGGGTCAGGTGTAAATAAAGGAAGCTAGTAAAGGTGGGGGCCGGAATCTCAAAAAGACTATACCTCAATGATGAGCGCATCTATCGGGGGAATAAAGCTGAGCTCACAATTGCTCAACATTTCAATAGAATTGGATAATGTGTCCTGCCCTTGCCATGAAAAGATTGCTCCTATTTATAGCAATCGGGTCACGTGAAGAGCACGAGTCCATGACATCAGAAAAGGAACTCTAAAAAATTCACGCTTTCGATGTGACCAATCCATGTGTCAGCCTTAGGTGACACAAGGAATATTCCTTTCATAATAGAATGTATTCAGAAGAGTCTCTCTAGCCATACCAAGGAGGTTTACCTCACAGAAAAAATCATCGTGACCAACCTTGAAGATCCTTTCCCTCAAGCCATCCAAACCACATAATCCCAAGAACCCCAGAGACATTGACACGACAAAGCTAGAAATGGCTCTGCCGTGACAAACTGAAATCTGTCACCAAAACTATGCCCCTCAACGTCTCTGTGTCGTGACAAGTATAAAACCTTCTCTATATTGGTGATGTATGGGTGAGTAACCCAATATCCACCAAACCTTAAGTCACTGTGGTGAGACAAGAATCACCAAAGCCTTCACACCATTCTTACAATTTACATACTCCTGTAAGTGAAATCCCTTGAGGGGTATGGACAGGTGGCAGAATATGATTGTCAAAGTAAACCAAATACCTACAAAGTACAAACTGCACTCAGTCTAGAATCTTGTACGAATTCAGTAACAGAACCGATTGAGACTAGCTTAGAGAGGTCTATTCAAATGATTGTCAAAGTAAACCAAATACCTACAAACTGCACTCAGTCTAGAATCTAGTACAAATTCAGTAACAGAATGGATTGAGACTAGCTTAGAGAGGTCTATTCAAATGCCATCCACTCATCAAGTTATGAAATGAAATAACTTTAAGGGCAAATGAGTTGATGATGTAGGACAGCTTTGAGAAAGTTGGTACATGTTGAAAGTTGGTTCATGTTGAATACCGTTGAATGTTGATTTTGTAGAAACCCAGATTTTTATACAGGGTAATTCGGTAATTTTGGACCAATTTGGGTCTTGGTTTGGGACAGCAAATTTATTTCTGTCCAAGTGGTATTACATCTACATTTAAATTAGCATATGTGTATATATGTATGATATATATTTTTGTGTGTATGTGTAAGGGAGACAAGAGTGGGACCCTCAAGTCAACTCCCAAACCACTCCCTAACCACTCCCAACCACCCCAACAACTAAAGCTTCACTAGGAAGCTTCCCCCTCCTTCATCATCCTATATATAACCCATATCTAACTCTCCCTCTCATTTTTCTTTTTCATTTTCTCTCTCTATATCTCTCATCTCTCTCTCTAGTTTTGGGAGATACAACTCCATGAAAGCTTAGAGCTTTCAAGCTCCATTTGGAGGCCAAGGACTCAAGTTTGGGTCAAGGCTATTAGAGACCATTTTGATCATCTCACCTAGACCTTCACACCGGTGTTCTCGGTTTCTTCGTGGGATTTGCAATTTAGTACTTTTTGCCCTAGAACTCAAGAGGTAATTTATGTCATCTTAATAACACCATAGTTTTCATTCCTGAGTTCGGTTTATGTAACTAGGTGTTGATATCTTGTAGGAAATGCTAGTATTGATGATTTCCCCTTTGGATTTCTTTGGTGAGAGTATTTGCTCAAATACTCAAGAGGTAGATTTCATTGTTTAAGTGCACTATTATTTCTAACTTCATGGTTTGTCATGTGTAAGTTAGTGTTAATAGACATTAATCTTGTTTTGGAAATCTCCCTATGTGATTAATTGAATGATTACTTGCCCTTATATGTTTACTTGAATCCATGTCTAAACCTAAATGCTATTTGAGTTTCTATGGTTTCAAATACTAATTGATGTTAAAAATATCTTATTTGCCTAATGTGATGATTACATTTTATATGAACTACCATGTTTACTTCTTGTCATTATATTCTTAGAAATGACATTGTTAAAGCATAACCGCATCTAGTAGCATATCATAGTCGCCAAGTCGGCATAGCATTCATGGCATTGGCTTGGGGCATATGAAATTGTTAAAATTCCCACGATTTGGGAATGTCTTTGGAATCCCCGTTTGGGGTTGTAATTTGATGAAATTCCGGAAGCGGGTGTGAAGTGAGGAAGGTTGTTTGTGATCCTTAAAACATTCGAAAACGCAAGATCATATTCGGCTAGCTACCGGAGATCTTGTATGCTACACTCACGTTTGAGTGGCTCGCTATCCGGTGTGAGAGTGTGTGATTGGTATATTGAGTTGGGAATGTCTCACGGTTTGGCCACCCGGCTAGTTGCATCGCCACGGCGGCAAAGCATTGCACCGCATGTCATAGCATGATTTTAGAAGTAGTAGTACATTTCTACAATGTTTTCTACTGAGCCGTCGTGCTTAATGAATCTATAAAACCCCATTTTTCAGGAAATGTTGATTAGGGCAAGGCCCAAGAGTAATCCGACGCATGGCATCTCGTTTTGTAAGATTCCTTACGAGGAAGTCTTGTGATATGTTAATGTTCCAATGGTATAGTTCATGGTAGGAACATTATAATTGTTGTTACCGTTATCTCATTTGTAGATTTGAATTACAAGATGTTATTCGTAAAGTCCTTATTGATCTTGAACTTGTTAGTTGGATCTTCTTGGATCCTTGTTAAATTATGTTTTTAATACTTGTTAGCAATTCTTAGCCCATGGTTACCCTATTATGGGAAAAATTACTACTTTCAACTTCCTAAGGACCGTTTGGTCGTATTCCTTCAAAAACCGCTTTAGTGATAAACTTTCAAAGCAGACTTCATTACATGTTACTTTTAAACCTTTGGAGTTTCTTTATACTTCTTTACAAACTCCTTTCAAAACCAAACTATGTTGGTTGATCCTATTTGACCCGTTTGGTCCTCGTGGGTCAACCCTTGACTTATTGACTTTTCTTTAGAATCCACGTAGGATTCCCCTATGCTTCCGCCTTGTGGATTAGTCTATGTAGGACTATCCCTTACTTTCCTTTATATGGTTTGGCTCGTTGACCTCGCCCATGTGGCTTGATTTTCGGGGCGTTACAGATTTGCAGTGGACGAAGGCTGAAATGACCTTGTTAATAGGCTTTGGAAAAAAGTAGAAGAAAAGTATAGGTCTTGTAGACAAAGGAGATGGAGTTGGTTTAGGCTTCAAAACAACTACTTGCTGAAATTTCAATTTTGGGGTTTCTGTTAAATTTCGAAGGCTAAATGATAAGGAAAATAATAAGAGTTAATTAAGAGTTGATTACAAATAAATCTGACCACAATTTCTGCAAGTCCTACGCAGTACGGGAAAAAAAAAACCCACACAAAATAAGCATATATAGCAAACAACTATGTTGTATAACGGATGCATATTACCTCCACTTCAGCTGAAGTATAATTTGGATCCAAGTTTTGAAACAAGACAAGTGTTCCTTTCTCATGCGCACTCACGATGATTTCCTCCCAAGGCTGAAATGCATGTAATGACAACAATCATAAAGTAAAAAGGTAAGGGAACAATAAGAGCACCACCAGACATCTGCATAATCATTCAGATGTGTACATAAATTAGACAAAACCTTTGTTGCTCCAATATCAACAGATTTAAATCACCACCAAAACAAGTTGTGAAGATATCAGAGTGACGTGCTCAAGATGTTGCCAACTTAGTTAACCGCAGGAAAGATCAATCATCAATTTCTAAGAGTCAGTTTACATACAGAATGTTTCTTTGGAGGGTGGTAAGAGGTTGCAATTGCATAAAAGATATAATCGCTTGGAACCAAAAAAAATTGGCAGGATACTACTCAGAATTCAGCAGAAAAATGCAATGTATGACAGGGATGTGATGATTTGGGAGGATGCCAACTATGGCCTATTGTATGCTCAATTGCTCACTCAAGGGAGCAGAATGGGAGTGAAGCAACTCGACGTATTTGATTGGGAGAAGGCATTTTAAAAAAGGAAATCTTATTATCAGGAGCTCAAGGAAAGAGGCAGACAAGGATTTCTGTGAAGGTTCATTTCGGTGGACTAACGGCCCATTTAGATTGGTAGTGACTTTTGCGTTTGGGCACAAGCAGAAGCCCTAACCACAAGGGCACGGTGGGAATTAAGACAAATTCATTAAAACCCCTAATCTGCTTAGCGCATCATTTTGGGGCTCCAAAGAGCCTAATGATTAACCCAAACAGGCTAATACATACATCTTGGGTCCCAGAAGCATCTTTGGGCCATACATGCGAATGGGAAATGAGTACCACCAGGCCCTAAATCCTCTCCTGCAGAGGCTTTCTTTTCCTAGACAGCAGTCCACAAGAGATTCTTACTTAAGATAAACCTTGAAGAGGAATAAATCAGTAATCATTAAGTGTTGCATGTGCAAATAGAGAAGGTGAGACATCTATCGTTGTATCTTAAAGTGGCACGGGATTTGTATATTCATTTGTCCCTTGTGAACGCCTGGGGCAGCACAGAAGGTAGTAGCAGCTGGTACAATTCCACAGTGGGGAGGAGAATGAGGAAGGTGCAGTGGTAAGTCAGAGACTCCTCTTAGCTTCTGGTGGGGTATCTGGAGATAGCGGAATGGGAAGTCCTTCGTTGGGAGTAGTCTCATTTTTTTGGGCGCTCAACCATATAGCTTATTGAGCTATTTTATATTATCACAGGAAGCACTTCTATGCATACTAATTCGCTGTCAGACCTTTTGCATGAGATGAGAAGTGTGTGACTATACAAGATGTGATACAATGAAAATCAGCATTGAAATTGAAACAAATTGGATAAGGTATATATTACTGATACTAAACAGAATACGGAGAATATCACGAGGAGTGAGGAAAAGCTACTTACAAGTTCCCTAAACCGTTTGCCTTTATCCTGTAAGCATGACAGAAGGTAAAAAAAATGTAAGGGCTACTTGATAAAACTGAAGTGTAAATACTAAGATATTAAGTGCTGAACTTGTAAAGTTAAAAGGATTAACTCATAGATTTGAAATAAAATTGAACCCATTTAATTCAGACTATCAAGTCTTTCAAACTTCAAATTCTACCTAAATTAGCAATAATATTATGATTTTTAAGTGGTGCACACGTTCCATTATTAACAGAAAAAGGACTGAAATAATTCAGTGTTAAGGGTTTCATTGGGTTATCGAACATAACATAGGCATATCTAAAATTTTGACAGAAAGAAAGCTGTAAACCAAAAATACAATACAAAGGCATATGCTTAGCTAAAATGGATTTCCCCCTACATTTAATTTGACTTCATTCGATTCTACCATCTTGGCTATTTAATCAATTTCTTCTGACACAATTCCATGTGGGTAATCAAGGGGTAATCAAGAATAAGTGTCTAAATGTCTGAGTGAAAATGTGAAAAAAAAACCACCGGTCAGCTTAGAAGTTTGTTTAAGACATGAAGCTAATAATGCTAAACACAAACTACTCATATCTCAACATTGTTTACCTTCTTTATTTAAGGCTTGTCATATTTATTTGATGTTAGAGGCTGTTTGGGTAATATGAGAACTGGTTCTAAACAGTTCAGTGTTTTTATAGCTCCTTTCTAGTTACATTGGAGCCCCTGCCTGACTTAAAATTAACCCAAGAACTGTTTCTTTATCAAACAAGTACCATACTGGGTTTCATAAAAGCTGGGTCAGTACCTGATCTTGTTTTAAGCATTCCCAAACAAGCCCTTGGGTTACTGAAGTCTGAAAATGATATCTATTTCAACCAATATGAGAATTCTTGTGAAACAACTTACAGTATCTGGTCTTCGGGTGACCTCAATTCCCCTGCCTTCACTTCTGATGTCCTCGTCTGAAAACTTTTCGGAGGGTGCCTTAAGCAACTTTCCGTTTGAAACCTTTGCTATTTTTTCATCAGGTTCAGGATCAGGCTCCCGCCCAAAAGAATGATTAGCCAGTTTAGATTTTGTTTTTGCATCATTCCCATCAGAATTGATACTCAGTGTATGAACACTACTCTTATTCTTGTTATCAGGTAATTTAGTAGAACTATCAACCCTTGGTTTCTTGAAAGGCTTATCTTCCAAAGAACCTGAATCTTTAGGAGATTTTATACTCTTGTCCTGCCCATGCAAATCCTTCACAGATCCAGATTTTGTCTTCTCTTCAGTAGGAGTGACACTTTTAAAAGAACCCAAATCTTTAGGAGATTCTATACTCTTGCCCTGCCCATGCAAATCCTTCACAGATCCAAATTTTGTCTTCTCTTCACTAGGATTAACACTTTTAAATGAACCCAAATCTTTATGAGATTTTACACTCTTGTCCTGCCCATGCAAATCCTTCACAGATCCAGATTTTGTCTTCTCTTCAATAGGAGTGACACTTCTAAAAGAATCCAAATTTTTAGGAGATTTTATACTCTTGTCCTGCCCATGCAAATCCTTCACAGATCCATATTTTGCCTTCTCTTCACTACGAATGACACTTTTAAAAGAACCGGAATCTTTAGGAGATTTTACACTCTTGTCCAGCCCATGCAAATCCTTCACAGATCCAGATTTTGCCTTCTCTTCACTAGGAGTGACACTTTTAAGAGAACCCGAATCTATAGGAGATTTTATACTCTTGTCCTGCTCATGCAAATCCTTCACAGATCCAGATTTTGTCTTCTCTTCAGTAGGAGTGACACTTTTGAAAGAACCCGAATCTTTAGGAGATTTTATACTCTTGTCCTGCCCATGCAAATCCTTCACAGATCCAGATTTTGCCTTCTCTTCACTAGGAGCGACACTTTTAAATGAACCAGAATCTTTAGGAGATTTTATACTCCTGTCCTGCCCATGCAAATCCTTCACAGATCCAGATTTTGCCTTCTCTTCACTAGGAGCGACACTTTTAAATGAACCAGAATCTTTATGAGATTTTATACTCCTGTCCTGCCCATGCAAATCCTTCACAGATCCAGATTTTGCCTTCTCTTCACTAGGAGTGACACTTTTAAAAGAACCCGAATCTTTAGGAGATTTTATACTCTTGTCCTGCCCATGCAAGTCCTTCACAGATCCAGATTTTGCCTTCTCTTCAGTAGGAGCGACACTTTTAAAAGAACCCGAATCTTTAGGAGATTTTATACTCTTGTCCTGCCCATGCAAATCCTTCACAGATCCAGATTTTGTCTTCTCTTCAGTAGGAGCGACACTTTTTAAAGAACCAGAATCTTTAAGAGATTTTATTCTCCTGTCCTGCCCATGCAAATCATTCACAGATCCAGATTTTGCCTTCTTTTCACTAGGAGTGACACTTTTAATGGAAGCCTTCACATCATTCCTTTGGTTGGTTAAGATCTTATCGCTATTCAAGTTCTTGTCATCAGATTCTTTAGCAAAATTATCGACCCTGGCTTTCTTAGAAGGCCTATCATCCAAAGCACCCGAGTCTTCAGCAGATTTGCATTTCTCTTCAATTTTAAACATATTTCCTTCAGGATCAGTAATGTAACTTGCTAATCTTTTGTCATTGCTAACACTTCCCTTTTCAACACTGGATGTTGGAATCGGCTTAACTAATGAATCTTTCACGTCTGTATCTTCTTTCACCACCAAACTACTAGAATTTCCATCTATATTTGGAGTTTTGAACTCATAAGATGGGTTTTTCTCAGAAATCTGCACTCTTTCTTTGCATGCTACAGAATCAAGTTTGGGAACCAAGCTGGTTGTTTCAGACTCTTTCTTATTAAATATGAACTTAACTGGAAAATTCAAGAAACAACAAAATTGCAAGAGTTTCAAAGCATCAGAATCGTGCATCATATTTAGAAAAATACTGTTAAGAGGACAATTCTTATATTTACTATAAGGAGAGAGAGAGAGAGAGAGAGAGAGAGAGAGAGAGAGATGCCTTCAACTCCAGCAACTTTATCAGCGATCGTATCCAATATTTTGCACTGCCCGACATCGAAGGTACGGTAAAATATGTAGTCGGCCAATTGAAGTTCATCCAGTGAAGGCTGCGGGTTTCTGCTGTCCTTTGAAGTGCAGACAACATTGCATTTGCCAGCAATTGCTTCCTGGTTTGTTAACGGCAAAATTAGCATATACAACAGCCAATTCAATTTAGACAACTGATGGCGAAGTTACTTAAAATGCACACACATAAATTTCTTTTTTCTTTGGAAAGGTTTGTACTTTTTAATAAATGTAGACTTGGCTAATTCTTCTAACCACCTCCCAAAAATTGTCACGTTGAGACGTATGCTAAATTTTCAGAGAATTAGGATGTGAAGTTCAATTTAAAGATTCTTAACTATAATTGTAAAGTATAATCAAACAATACGTAAGTAATCTCTTCCATGCAAAGAATCTTTAACAATTATGTGTCTTCTGTATATAAAAAAGACTATGAGACTATCCATCCTAATTGACTTCTCAAATAACCAAACCAACCCAAGTTTCAGAGGCTAGCGGCGAGTTACCAAATGAAGGGAAGCTTTGCACAACGAGAGGAAGCTTACGGAATGAAAGAAGAAAAGGAGTTTTCCATCCTATTAACACAACACTTTTGAGTTAAGAAAAAAGCTAATATCAAAAAGAACAAGCAGAAGGATAACTCATCAAGATTATAATGATGACACATTGACAATAAAAGAAGAACAAGAGATCATTTCATTTTCATCGCTGGACCCAACAGATGATCCATAAATCCATGCACAGTGAGACTGCACAATGAAAACACCATTATACCATATCAAACCATCGCCAATTTGAACAAGTCACATGTTCACTGTCTTTGCCTTTTGGTCTGTTCAAATTGAATGACAAAATTTGGTGCCCCTTACGCAATCATATAAAAGGCTTCGAAGTTTTTTCTTCCCATAAATGTGCATTCCAGGTTCCCACTATCCCTTCCAAGACAAGGAATTACACACTGTTAATTCCCCTCCACTGAAGCTTCCACAAGAAAATGGAAAGAGGGCAAGTATCTAGGTACAAGCGAAAAACAACATGATTTGACAAAAGTGGTTGAGCTAAAACTCAAAAAGGCAAGTTTTCATGTTGATAGTCGTAGTTTCAACCAGTGTCCCCAACAATGACCCCGGCTAGTATTTTAAAATTAAGACGGGGAAAAAAAACGCTAATCGAGCTCTGGTCATTTTCTGTTTTGAGTTCCTTCAGAACTTGCGAGGAAGATTCACAGAAGACTCTACAAAAAAAAACTCGTAGAAGAGAGAGAGAGAGAGAGAGAGAGAGAGAGAGAGAGAGAGAGAGAGAGAGAGAGAGAGAGAGAGAGAGACTTAGAAAAGCACTTCCATTGCGCTCCCCCCAAATACACCGAAAAAAGTGGGAGATGTCTATACACAACAAACCTGAGAGGAAAATTTATAGAGGACTACACACAAAGCTTGTATAACCTAAAAGCTCTACAAAAGATGCTAAAGAACAAAAGTAAGATAGAGATCTTTAAAAAAATAAAGTCTTTAAAAAATAAACCAAAGAAAAGCGGGAGCAGGCCACTTCAATGAAGAATCCGCTGCCAAATACCAGTCCAAGCTAATTTATATCCGTCACAACCTCATGCAATCAAACCAATAACTCCCCACAGCAACAAGCTCCTAATCCTGAAAAGAACTTCTAAAAATTCAACCGGAGAAAGCTAAACATTTGCCAAAAGCTGCTTCCTCGTCAGTTGCTAGTTGCTACCAATATAAGGAAGGAAACTTCTTCAATGTAACCTCTACACACAAAATATTTCTTCCAGAAACTAATGCACTGGCCTACACCAAGAACAAATCCCAAACACCCAAAAAATACACTCCACAATTACATAATTCCTTTCTATAAGCAGATCTCATAAGAAGAAGTAATCTCCCTAAAAACCCACACGTCCCAGCTTCTTCCTTTGCCCGCACAACTTTTCTCCAAAGGTTTTCCTCTCCGAAGCAGCTCATTTGTTCCCCACAAGCCATTGCTAACAAACCAACTTTCTAACAGCCAAAACCCTTTCCTTATTCGGAGTACACACTAACCACTTGACCATGTGAACAAACAACTAATCCTCCAAGTCCCCCTCCCCCCACCCCAATAAAACATATTTGAAACTTCCCAAGCTGGCACTCCATTGAGACTGGAATGGTAAGCAAGGACATAATTTATGTTGGTAAACTAGAAAGAGTTCAAAACCAAACAAGCTGTTGCGAAAGAGTCATTTCCACATTCCAAACTAATTGCAAGAACTCCAACCTCCTCAACTACACCAAATGATTTTTACTTCTTATTTTTCCCTTCCAAATTCTCCTACAAGCCTGAAACTCCATCTAAGCATTAATAGCACACAACTCAAATATCTCAGCTAATGAATTTTAGGATAAAAAAAAAAATAGTCATTAGTAATTTCGCTTCACCCCATCTAAGCATAATAGCACACAACTATGGTTGAAGATTTCTCACGATCAAGCTTACAACCAGGTCTGACTTTCAGAACAGATCCCTTGCCTCAATCCTCTTGAACTGAAAAAGAAAACCTCAGAAATTCCGCTAATGAACTCAGAAAAGCGTGGATTGAAAACTCAAGCCATCACCAATTTCCTCCACCTCTACCCAAATCCCAAACCTCCACAATAAAATGATTAGAAAATTCGAATAAACATGGGCGAAGATTTCTTAAGATCAAGCTCACACTCAGTTCCGACTTTCCATCCCTAAAATCCATAAAGTCATTACAAATCAACTGCTAGATAGCACTGAGAAGGATCACATATTTGTATGCGACATCGGATATGACACGTCGAACACACCTTGAAATGGGGTCTAGCTTTTCATTAATTTTTCTGTTCAACCATGCGCCGCCCTTACACCAAGTATGATGACGAGGAGGATAATTGGCATCCTTTGATCTCATAATTTCGATTTTAAAATATGAATAAATAAGGTCTGTGAAAGCATAAAATAGGTTTCAGAATTAAGAATACCTCGAACATCTTGAAGCTAAAGATAATTAGACATCATGGCTTAACAGATCATAAAATTTTATTAAGCAGATATTCATCCTTTTCAACGTCCTTGCCTGTCTGTCCTCAAAACTTTTTAGTTTTTCAGTTTCGATATCACGTTAGTGTCTCCATGTTCATGTCTTTGCTTCTTAGATCAACACCAAATCCATTGTTTTCCTACCTCCAACAAAGGCATTCTATGATTTAAATATGCCATCCTCCAGCTCCTTAATCTAAAGGGTAAGAACTTCAAGTAACAACTTTTACATGCTCCCAACCAAGCTTATTGCCCCAAAGTCTCTAACACCTACTTCACTTCCTTTTTTAGATCAAGGCATGGAAGTCCCTCCCTCATTTTCCAGATCGAGGCATGAAAGAAGCATTTGGATACCTTTCCATCACACCAGTGCTCAAAAAAGAAAAAAGGGATGACATAACCTACACTCTAAACTAACCAACAACCACGAAAAAAAGCTGTAGAAAATCCATAGAGTTTAGGGACGTATCCCAATTACAACTCTTCAAAGCCACGAAAAACTTCTTCAGTAACTAGAGTTGTTCTATATCCTCTTCTGAAACAGGTAAACCATAAAGACTAGGTTTCCACACGGCCCATTTAGAATGCAACCTCTTATAAAAGAGCACAATGCAAGTAATAATCGGCTTCCTCAACTCAAATCCTCGTTATGAACAATGATGTGAGTGATGATTTCCTCAATTAAGGGCACTTCCCACCCGATGAAAGATTGTGATCGTGTTCTCCTCAATTAGCCAAAGCACCATCCCACCAACTGATTTCCTCTTCTGACAATAAATTCCCATATTATCTTTTCTCTCAAAAGCCTTCTCATCTCCGATGGTCCCTCATGTGCTTTTATCCAGCCCCTAATGACTTGCAAAACTCTAGCCTCTCGATCCTTCCACCTTCCCAGAACCCACCTCATTTCTCTTTAATGATCTTCCTTCCAAAGTTTCACTTCCTTGGCTAAAATAATATTCCGATCTGCACTACTTGATATCCATGACAATCTTTTACATTCTCATTAAAGCCCAACCACATTCTCAAATCCACATTACCACCTCTCAAAACATAGCCACCATTGAAAACCTATCACCGAATTTTCAAAACTCTATTACCATCTCCACGCAAGGAGCTCATACAAGACTATAGATCCCCTTTCTCAATCTTCACTCCTGCCAACACTCCTTGTTTCTTAATCACTCAATTTTACATTACAACCGGCTTACCAGAGGGCAATTGACTGCCTCCACTCGCCCAAACAACCATCTTTTTAAGAAGAGCACCCCATTCGTACAAGACTTCAGCTTCCGTGTAATTCACCATCGTGGATTATTCAACCATCTAAGACTGATAGTGGTCACCACCTCCACATAAGATTATCTTCTATCACTAAACTTATGAAGACCATACCTAATCAACACCTCCATGGATTCCACCCACCCTCCTTCAGTCCTCTCCGAGAAAAGTACTTGCTAGTATATTAGTATAGCAACATCTACCTTCTTCCCTTCTCTTCGCTATTTTCAACTCACCTCCTCAATCTATTCAACAAAACCTTCAAGAACCTTATCAAAAAAGGCTTTGATGAGGTTTCGACACCCAATCCAATTCTCTTTCTTCAACATCAGTAAACTACTCCACCATAATGCTTTTCAACTATTCCAATCAACTCATTGTTTCCCTTTTAGAACCTCATAATGACAAACGATTTTGTCTTGCAATATTTTAATCGAAACCTAAAACCTTATGCACTCCGAGGCCATAACTAAAGAGTAAACCTTGAATTCGGTTAAATTAGTTTTGGCAAAATAAAGATCTACACTCAAAGAAGCACCCACTAGGGGTGTCAACCGGCCTGTTCGGTCCATATTTTAAGCAAACCGATCGGTTTTGAGTCGGTTCGGTTTGCACACTAGAGAAATATTTTGAAAAATGACCGAACCGGACCGAACCAATTGGTTCGGTCGGTCCATCGGTTTTCTGGACACCCCTAGCACCCACGTATGACGAAAAACTAGCAATTTAGTGATATCACACATTGGTGAGTAGGGAAGACTGTGATATACACAAGGAACCACCGCCTTTTTGTTATCCAACAGTAGGTTGAATTGGGTGAGAATGGTCCTGTGCTATTGTCTGACCCGACACTTGCCCAACACGGCTCCAACACATGTCAAACACGACACGGCGTCGACACAACACAGCACATGGAGGGAAATATTCCTCTAGACCAAAAGGCATCATTTTGGTAGTTTTTTTTAACTGTTTAAAACTAAACACTGCCATTTTTGGTCAAAACATTACATCAGATATCCCCCAGTTTTTCCCCACAACAATAACCTCTCAAGACCCTCTCATTCCATCTCCCTCTCTACAACTGCCTCTGTTTGGATGGTGGTTGTCCCTAGAGTATTCTGTATTGTTCATACTGAACAATAATTTGTGACAAATAAGATAAAATACAAAAGAATTAAATTACATTTTTATATAAAAGAAAAAAAGTATATAAAAATAAATATTATTAAAAAAAATGACATTCCCGTCGTGTCGTGTCTTCATTTTTTTTTTTTTTTTGGGATTTGCGGCGTCAAATGTATCAGTGTCCGTGCTTCATATGATATCCCACGTCAGTTACGCAACAAAAGGTTGATTGGCTTCTAAGTGATACCACAAGTTCGCAATTAACTTAGACTTATATTTGGACCATGTTATTAGACTCAGCTTCAAGTTATTAGGCCAGCAGGCTTGGGTGTAATGACCAAGCCCACCTCGTGTAGTAACAATATTGTGTGCTTTAGGCCTAAACACAAGAAATTCCTAGGTCACCTATCTTTCAGCAGTAACACTCTTCACTGCGAAGTTCCTTTGTGTATAGCTTTCTTACGGCTTTAAAAGACTTGGTTGGGAGTAGAGGCTTAAGACTTGAGAGTTATAAAGTAGTTTAGGATCTTCTCTCCATACGATGTGGGACCAAGTACAACACACTTGCCTCACCAATTTTGGTCGCCTACTAGGTAGCTCACCCATGAACTCGACACCTCCCCACATCTAGCGCCTATGTTACCCACACTCGGGTATGGGTGTCGGGTGCGAGTGTCTATCTCTATGTTACATGGACTCTTCTAAATAGGAGAAATACCCGTGTCGACACGACTCTTTGCGGACATTGGTATGACACTTGGGTAGGATCCTTCTAGTGTAGTTTAGTGTAATTTTCAGACAAGAAAGGCAAAGTACCCGTGTCGGATATGGAATCCATACCCGTGTCCTCCGGACACTTTGAAGAGTCCGTGTAACATAGGTCTATCTAGATGTCGAACCTCCTCTAAATCCAAATCTCAGGATCTGGGGACGTGTCTAAACATTGGATACGGGTATGTGGAGACCTTCTGAACGTATAAACATATTATGTTTCTTAATATCAATAGTTAGAAACCTCTTTGCCCACAATTTTGAGCTTATTCTTACCTTTTCAACATCACCTGTAGAGGATCCGAGTGTCCGAATTGGGTACTGGGGTCAGATACGAGGATCCCGTACTTGGGGGTAGTAGGAGAGTCCACGTAACATAGCCTAGCGCTAACCTTACGAACCTTAGTCACAATTCCTCAAGTGAGACTAGCGGTGCATTATTGGTTGTGTTCTTGCTCTGATACCATTTTGTAACAACCCAACCCACCATCTAACTATAATATTTGTCCACTTCGGCCTAAACACAAGGAATTCCCATGAGGTCACCCATCATGGTACTGCTACAACGGTAGCACAGTTAACTATAAGTTCCTTTGAATTTAGATTCCTCACAGCTTTAATTGAAGTACGAGGTGGGGACAAAGTACATAGGCATGTTTGCCTCACCAATTTTGGTCGCCTAAGAGCTCGCCCAATAAACTCGTCACCCACCAACATTAAGCATTAACCTTAGGAATCTTGGCAATCAAATTAGGCATTTCAAATAGTATCAAAGTCGGCCCTTATCCCAGTGGTGCAGTACTCTACCCGCAATTACCCACGATGGGACACATTATGCACCAGCATGGTGGATCGTGTGGAGTGGGACCGCAACGGGGCAAAGGTGTGAGCAACTCGAGCGGGCCAACCCGTGCCCAGCCCGGGCACGCCCCGAAAATTACCAGGCTTGGGCCCGCGGTATTTTCACCATGGGCGGGCTTAGGCAGAAAAATGCATGCCTGAATTCAATTCGGGTCGGGCTTGGGCAGAATTTTGCTAACTCGTGGAACCCGAGACCGAACCCAAATTCTATTTATGTATTATTTTTTACATTAGATTATAGTGTTTTTTAGTGACAAAAATACACTATTAGATATTATTCAAGCACCAAATTAATATATGAATGTTTTTTCCCAAATCTAAACTAAAAAAAATAGATTTGATACTCTACATATTATTGTTTACATACTAAAATCAGTTTGCACCCAAAAAAAAAATTTGCAATTCGGGCTCGGGTTTTAATACTAAATCACAAACCTGGCTCCGGTTGAAAAGTTCGGGTTTATGTCATGTTCGGGCTCGGGCTTGGGCAGACTACTTGAGTTAGAGCTCGGGCCTAGGCAAAGCCAAAACCCTTTGGGTCCCGCCCGAGTTGCACCCCTATAAGCAACATTAGCCAACCTAGAATGTTTCTAGGCCATGTGATGCGATGAGGATGTCACGCGTTTGAGGGGAGGAGATTGTGATAACTCACATCGATGAGGTAACAAAAAGTTCATTGGCTTATAAGTGATGCCACAAGATTGTTACCACTTACCAGTAATTTCAGTTTGCGCCTTTTGAGCCATGTTATGAGGCTCTTCATGAAGTTATTGGGCTAGAACGATTGGGGTGTTACAAATTTTTTATGACCAATCAATAACGTTGAACAAAATTAAAATAGAAATAAAGCATAAGAAACATAAACATTGCAAGAATTTATCATCATTCAATTTACCAAAGAATTAACATCTACAAGACCGACTCCTTCACCAGAGGCCAAAAATATCTCATTCTCAAGCGGCTCTTCATCTCCTAGCCAACTCAAAATCTCTGAAGGGCGGAAAAACCATTGAACCATCACTTTCTTTGTCTTATCTGTCCAGATCCTTATAAGCTTACCAATGTAAGGCTCAGGCACACCTTCCTTGTACATGTAAACACAGTCGTATAGAGTGTATTCCATGCCATCATATGTAAAGGATTCATAGTATTGGACCTCTTTCTTTTTTCTGCCAACTCCACTCTTTTTACCCCACTTAAATTCAAAGTTCTCGACTTTGTCTGTTTCCGCTGAACGGGGCATTATTATCATGCTCTCCCGAAGCCACGAAGATATTAATCAAGGTCCAAGCGAGCCTGAAAAATACATATTTACTGAGAAAACCACCACAATTTTTAAGGATCCTTAAACGTCAATAACCACCAAAAACATTGAAACTTAGTGAAATGATGATAGATGTTGAGACATGCTCGACGCTCTACCTTTACTTGTTCAAGCGATATATTATTATCAACGCCACAATTTGCCAGAAAAACATTGCAATAAGAATTCAAGATAACACGTGAGTTGTCAACACGAGAATTGTTAGGGCTATCGCAAAGATTTGTGAGAAACAAAACTGAAAACGAAAAGGCAGACACAGAAACGACAGAATTTACGTGATTCACTCCAAAACGAGGGCTACGTCCACAGAGTTGATGAGGTTTTCACTATGCTTAAAAGGCAGAAAGAGAAGTTTATTGAATACTGTTAATAGTGTGTATTTACTGTATATGTGTTGTCCCACATCGCTTAGTTAGTGATTTAGTCTAGGTGTTGGAAGCCTATATATAGGCTCTTGTAATCTTCTTTTTATTCATTCAATATATTGTGATTCCACACATTTACATGGTATCAGAGCCTTGTTTGTGGGAGGTCCTGGGTTCGACTCTCCATCCCCGCTTTGTTGTGCATATTTGCACTTTGTTATTTGTCTCCACTATGATGGAGTTTGGTTTGTTTGCTCTCCACGTGCAAGCCGGGGTTGCATGTGAGGGAGGGTGTTGAAGCTTGATATACATTGTTGGGTCCATTCTCTAACAGCTTAAGCTTTTGGAGTAGTTGGTAACTTAACAATTTTGAATCCCATACTTTGTTAAAACCATGAGGCCTGGATTTTAATGAGCAATTAAGAATGTTATAAAAGGATTATGCTACATTATGCCAGATATTCATTGATGGGATTGACATTGAGTTTGAATGGTGTTGGAGCTTTGTTAAGAGGTTGAGAAATTGACCGACAACATGTCAGGAGAAGAAAGAAACGAACCCTAAGTTTAAGGGTAATGCTCAAGATCAACTCCATTTAAATACAAGTATTCTTATTAAACAAGAATTTAACTTGACTCTTCATAGTGCACGCAAGTGAGACAAGATGTTTGGACCTGAACCGTTACCTATATTATTCTTTTGGTCATAAAGGAACTAACACCCCTCAGAAGAGTTGGAAGGAAAAGAGGAATAGTTGATCCAAGGGGTACCTTACTTGCTGCTTGGGTGATAATTGAGGAGAGAAATGGAAGGAAAGTAAGGGAGGAGGGGGTTCTTAATCTCTCTAAGCTCGATTCTGCTATCCTCCCAAAAGTTGGAGACAACATCGAAGGATAAGGGAGTTCGTAATTATTCATTTGCTAAACAATTTTTTTATTTTATTTTAACCCTTCTACTTGTATATTGATTGTTCCATTCCTTTCTCTCCAAATTTCTCTTAAAGTAAGACAATTGTTATTCATATATGTTGTCATGTATTTATTTTCTTTTCTTCCCTAGCTAACACAATACTTTCCTTTTCTTTCCCTCATATTTATCCCACCATAGTCCATTTGACAACCTCAACAGCGATGGGAGAGTTGCTAAGCCATAACCAAAAGAAAAAGAAATACATATAGCAGAAGGAGTGAGTGCAAAGAGCACCTTGCCTTGATTACTCATATTAAGGGCCAAATTCTTTGATTGCGTAATAATTAATATTCTATAGTGTGGCTAGTAATGCTAGATTGGGTGTGGGTTACTTTGACATTTGTGGGATTACAATGCATTCTTTACGATATTGGTAGGATGGGTCAAGTGGAGGTGGAGTACTTTTGGTAACATGATTGTCGTCTATGTAAAATGTGTGCTTCAATTTGGGTGTCATGTCCGTGTCGAACACGGCCAATACCAAAAATGTTTTAATTTTTTTTGGGTTAATTACACTTTGCCCTCTTTTACTTTGGGCAATACTTACTTTGCCCCCTATGATTTAAAAGTAAAAGTGAGACTAAACTCCTTGTTGTTGGCCTTATGCGCAATTGGCTCTGTTAACAAGAATCGAAGGCGAATCTGAATCGTACGACTCGATTCGCAAGTGAATCGTACGACTCGATTTGCGATTCTTACGATTCACTTGACTGCTAGGCCCCATGGTTCGAAGTATCGCCCGATACTGAGTTGACTTGGTCGAGTTAACTCGGTTTCGGAGTGGTCCGATACGGGTCAACTCGCCGAGTTCAGAAAGATACAAAAAAATTATGGTATCGCGCTACATCTCGGCTGTATCGGTCGATATAGCCAATATATCGTTAACTCGCGCGAGATGTATAGGCCGACAAAGCCTTACCTCACTAGATCTAAAGCTTTTTAGGGATTCTCTTGCTTTTTCGAACACCAGAAGCCCTAGATCTGAACACCAGAAGCCTTACCTCACCAGATCGCGCTGCTCTCGGCCCAGAAGCCCAAGATTTGAACTCCAGAAGCTCTCTTTCTCTTTCTCTTTCTTCTCCTTCAGCCATCAACCACCAGAGGTAAGGGTTGAGAACTCCCAGACGTGTGTCGGTGTGTGTGCGTGTCGATGTGTCTGTTTATCGCTGTGTGTGTCGGTGCTACTGCTCTGTGTGTGTGTGTGTGTGTGTGGTAGGAGTCTGGGAGAACTAATGGTTCTTATATTATTTCTCTTTCCGCCCCTCCCCCCCCCTTTTTTTTTTGATAGGTCATATTTATATGTGTGTGTGTATATATATATGATATACTAGATATATATAACTTAGGGTCTTTATTATATAATTATACTAATAAATTTCTTAATTTAATTTTTTTCCAAAAAATTATACTCCCTCCATCTCAAAATAAGTGTGTGCATTTCCTTTTTTGGATGTCCCAAAATATGTGTACACTTTTGAAAGTCAACTACAAAATTTAATAAACTTTCTATAATACCCTTACAATAGAAAGACTAAGTAGCATTTATGTGGGGTTCCAAAATAAGTAGGAAAGCCAAACATCCATCACATCTAAGGGTAAAATAGGAAAATGACTATGTAATGGACCCAAAAAATTAATATGATACATCTTTTTTAAACAATGTGTAAACTTGAAGTGTACACTTATTTTGAGACGGAGGGAGTACTTATATATATATCTTAATTCTTAACACCTTTTTTTTTTCAATGAGAGGGGCAGTGGGTTTTTTTTATTAGAGTTTAATACATTTTACCCCCTTGTGGTTAGACCCATTTTCACTTCACCCCCTGTGGTTTAAAAGTGAACACTTACCCCCTGTGGTTTTGGACTAAAGTGACACTATTAAAATTTCTCTAAAAATAGCCCCACATCTTTAATCGTTAAAATCAACCCATATATGAGAGTTCCAATGCCAAAATTAACCCCACATAGACAATTAATCTCAAAATTAGCACACAAGAGGAGCTAAGTGTTAAAAGTTAGCCCTAAATATATAGGTTAAATTACAGCATTATCCCCAAATATGGGGTTAACACTAAAATTAACCTCACAAAGGGGGTTAATTGCTAATATTTTTGGCCAAATTTAGAGTTTTTAATTAGTTTTGAGGCAGTTTCGCTTTAGTCCCAAACCACAGGAGGGTAATTGTCTACTTTTAAACCACAAGGGGGTGAGGTGAAAATGGGCCTTAACCACAACGGGGTAAAATGTATTTAACCCTTTTTATTTTATAGATTCTAATTTTTGTATGTTACTAATTGATTTATATATTCCCTTTTATTGTATTGTATGTATTATTTAGTAGTATTGAACAATTTTTATCCAATTATGTGTATTTAACACTAGACCGACAACTTGTCAATTGAATAATTTGTCTTTATAATTGGTACATTGTGTATTTTAACAATCTATTATGCAATTTTGTTATTCTTATTTATTATTTTAGAATTTTTTATAATTTGTTTGAACCTTAAATCTAGCGTATTGCCCGATACGAGGCCGTGACCCCGAGTCATCATAGCAGACTCCAATACCACGACCTTGAACCATGCTACGCATAAAACTTAATTTTTCCCCTTTTTTTAAAAAAAAAATTTAAAAAAAAAAATTGATTACCAACCCTCTTTTAAACCACCAAGGATATGTTTATACAAGCTTAGGAAAAAAAAAGATATGTTTATGCAAGCCTAGAAAAGAAAAAGGATACGTTTATAGGCTCTTTTTTTTTTTTTTTTGTAAATTTGTTACCTAACTTTACGTTTCACGATTCACGAATCCTTATTTGATTCACATGTATCATTCCGATTCACGATACGAATCCCGGTTTGACAACCATGGCAATTGGTAGTAAACTTGTCTGATTTGTATGAGATGTGATTTACACTTGGCAAATAAAATGTGTTGTCTTAAGGAAGTCCTTCATCTCCCATCATTTCAGTACAAAAAAGTCAAAATTGCCCTTAGTGTTTTAACAAAAATAAAGATATTAGAATATCGCTTTGCTATGTTTTTGAAGAAGAGGGATATTCAAACGAAAGGGTGGGAAGGGTAGAAGATACCATTGACTTCTCCCTCTGCAATTTGAAAACCCAAGCTGCACCACATCGAACAAACACACGAAACTCGTGATCTGTTCAACATTTGAGTACCTCTCCTTCAAGTTCTAACTCATCGCTCATGTTCCGTAACACAATTGTAAGACCAAGAAGAGAAAACAAGATAGTGGACAAAATAAATAGATGATAAGATAGGCATTTCTAGTCCGTCGGTCCCTACTACATTTGTCGGAGTTACCGGTGGTAATGTTGGTGCTTGATTGATCTGATTGTAGAGAGGTACCAACATCGTATTTATTTCATTTCAATCTCTCTCTATCTCTCTCTCCTCTCTCTCTCACCGACACGACGATCAGTTTATCACACCTCAATGGCAATTTGTTGGGTTTGAATCATTGATTGCATCGGCAATAGGCTTATAAAAAGAAGAGATGGAAAAACCTATCTAAGAAGTAAGACAACCAAGGTTTTATAATTAACGCATAAGCTCATTGAATTTACCTTCAACTGGCTCATTCGAATTAATGAAAGAATGATTCACATTATAGCTGTTTCGCATACTTAAAATTTTCATTTAGGAACTAACACAAGAACTCAGTGAAATTGGAAAAGTGATGTTGTCAGAAGTTTGTTTCAATTTGTCGTACTAACTTATAACACTTGCAGAATGAGTTAGTGAAATACATCTTCATTTATCATTTTGGAAAAAGTTAACACAATAGTTTCAGATATAATGGGCAAATAAGAAAATTTAGGAAAAAATATCAGCAACCCAAAGACTATCAAAGAGAGTTCATTGAATCTAATCGCCCAAGAACACAAGTTCAATGAGAGTCCAAATGACCATAAATCTTAATGAATCTAGAGTTCAAGGCATTATTTACTTTTTGAAATTCTTGTTAATGTCGTCGAATATAGCATACGGTCCTAACCATGAAGGGCATTAATGTCTCTTTTGTGAAGTTAGGGACCAAAGTGTAAATCCACCAAAGCACAAGGGGACAGTGTAACTAACACGTTTTTATTTTACATCATACACACGTGGGACACATGGTTGACATGGCTGGATAGAGAAGTGGACACAACGATGACTCCTCCAAAAATATCATTAAAATTATGATTGAAAATGTTAATATTAGAAGGTGGAGATAGGAATTGGTTTATTTGAAAATTTACAAAACTAGAAGATAACCCGTGTACGTTATAGGTATATATTATGTTGTGCCAGTAATTGGTAGTATCACATGTCACTACACGTGGTACAACAGACAAAGCTTTTAGAACTTACTTTGGTTCTAATTTAGGAAGTTAGCATTTGCTTTAATATAAACGAGGCTTAACTTGTGTTACTTCTATACAATTTTTAAAAATTGACACCAAAAATATTACTAGATATATATATATATATATGGGTTTTTTAAAGCTAAAAGGAACTTGCTGGGAGCTTCCTCTTTGTTCCATATTATGATCAATTGAAATTCTTACTTTTTACTTGAGCCTGCTACACTGGATAAAAATTCTTTATCCTTGGATTCCCAAAACCAACAACCATGTGATTGTGTTGGATTGTTGGAAAGAAACAAAAAAAACTGTAAACAAACTTTTCTTTTGTTTAAACGAAATTTCTTCTTTTGTTGAAGAGACCAAATTATTGTTTTGAAAGTAAAGATTCTATCTTTCAAAACCAGCTGACACGTTCACCAAAAAAGAAAGAAAATAAAACCAGCTCACACTGTTGGGTTCTTTGTGTGTGATGTCTTAATACACATGATCACACATCTATTTTTTCTACTTAGAAGAAGGCTTCGAGAGGGTAAATTTATTAGAGAGAAGAAAGCAAATTTTATAGAAGAGAGAGGGAGAGACTGATAAGGGAAAGAATGAGAGAGAGTGATTGAGGGTTGACGAGAGTTAGAGAGAGAAGAAATTATAAGCGAGAATTTCTGGTGGAGATAGAGAAAGATAAGATGAGGAGAGAGGAGCCCGCTGCCCACCTCTTCCATCTCCCACCACCACGACCACCACACCCTTTCCCTCCGCCTCTTGGTCTACCTTCCAACCACCACAACTATCACCACTTCCACCCCACATCTGGCCACCAGCGAGAGGGGAGAATGAGAAAAAAAAAACCCTTGGGAAGGGAGTTCTATTGCCTCATATGCAGCACCCAACCCTTTATCCCCACTCCGGCGAACGCAGCACCACCGCTTATTCCCACTCTGGCGACCACAACACCGCCACTCACTCTCAAAACTCTAGCTTGTCTTTCTCCTCTCAATTATTTTTTTGTGTCTTTCTTTTGTTATCTCCTGCTCTATTTATAGAGCAAAATGGTGAAGAAATTGTGAAAGGGAAAATGTATTTGGCTTGAGATTGGGGGATGAATATAGAAGAGGAGGGAGACATTTGGACACTTGAAGTTGGAAGTGAAAAACGTCACAAAAAAGCGGGCTCGTGCAGAAGTCAACAAAGGGGCTATATATGGTGTTCTTAGAAGTAGAGAAAAATGTCTGTCTTGAAACTGCATTTGTCAACAAAAGTTGCTTCTCTTCTTCTTGAAGAATTTTTGTTGCTTCTCTTCTTCTTGAAGAATCTAGATGAAGGAGAAGAGCCGTCCTGAATTGAGAAGCTACTGCAATGTAGAAGATTGTCACGTGTCAGGTTTAGGTTCATTCCTAAATAACACGTTTCATCAGCTTATGAATCCTGGCCATAACTTTCTTTCACCTTCCGCAATTATAGTGTAGATAGTAGATGTGAGTGGCCACAGAATGGTGTATTGTATAATCAATTAGTAAGACAATTGTTTATTTGCCGAGTTCGCATCCAACATTTTAAGATTTGCAGTGTCGCATTGTCCGTATTAGTGTTACCAAAAATTGCTCAAACCCTAGCGATCCCCTTTGTGGATTGATCATTCCAAGTCATGATACAATAGCGAATCGGATCGCCTCTTTTGGCGTTCTAGCTTTAAATCATGTGATATTGTATTAACTGTTGGAAATTATGGAAGAAGATATGGAAGATATCGGGTCAGAATATTCTAGATTTGATAGAGATTTTTCAGATTTTATATTTGATTTAAACTGATATTATTGTAATCTTGGAGATATGATCTCCTTTGATCTTATCCAGTATTCTCATCTTATCTCTCTTATGCTAACCCTATATAAAGGGTTGAGAGTCTTGTAATCCTTAACTGTTGAATAACATTCATACAATCTCTCTCTCTCTCTCTCTCTCTCTCTCTCTCTCTCTCTCTCTCTCTCTCTTTATTTATAAGTTCTACATGGTATTAGAGCCAATCATAAGGTACTGGTGATTTTTTCAGTATTTTAATCCGTTTGATTCTTTTTGATCAACACAAATCTGAGGTTTAAAGTTGTTTTATACACAAAAAAAAAAATCTTTTTTTTTATTCTTGATGTGTGTGTGTGTGTGTGTGTGTGTGTGTGTGAGAGAGAGAGAGAGAGAGAGAGAGCAGAAGAGAAAGGAAGTGAGAGGAAGAGAAAGAAAAAAATAGGCTGAAGCCCAAGAGTCTCCGACGACCTTCTTCTAGCGACCCTCAGCAGCCATCGGCGAAGCTTTGGCCAGTCTCGCTGGGTTCCAACACTTGTGATTGGATCTGGTTCCTAGGGCTGCGACCACAAAGGACCGAGAACCTCATCAGACTCCGGCGTCCTATCTTTAAGACTGAGTCCAACGAGATCCGGCGAAGAAAGGGGGGAAAAAAAAAAGGAAAGAAAGAAGAAAGAAACAGATCATAGAGGGAGAGAAAGATGAAGAGACTTTTTGGTCTCCAATGAAGAAAAAAACGTGGGGGACATCTTTTGCCTTTCACATAACCCCCCACTCCAAAAGTTTTTTTTATTTTTTTAGTGAAACCCCCAAAGCTTCCTTTACGAAAAGTAAGACCACCAATCTTCTCTACAATTTTAAATTTGCCCCAACAGGTTTTGGAATTTGTAAATGTGCCCCCAACACTTTTAGGAATTTGCAAATTTGCCCCCATATTTTTTTTGAAAATGACATTTTTGCCCTAGAAATTTCAGAAATTACAATTAGCCCCAAAAATTTCAAAATTCAGATTTTTTTTTTTTAAAAGCTATGTTTTGGCTTTGGGCTTTAATGGGGTTTTGTTTCTTATGTCTTCCAAACTTCGGTCTTCGTGTTCACTCCCACCTTCAGTTTGAGGGGGAGATTATAAGGAGACAGGACTGGGTGATGGGACCCCGAGGAGGGGACCCACTATATCACACGGGTGACGAGACCACCCAAAGAGGGACCTGCTACACCGTACGGATTGGTGTGTTTGAACATTACACCGCACGGATTGGTGTGTTTGAACATACGTCCCCCCTTCAACTCGAGGGGGAGTGTTGAAGACAAAACAACCACCTCTATTTATATGTCACACGATGGATTATTCCATGGGCACATCTCACCTCTCTTCATGTGATCTTGGAGCTTTGGATGTTTGTATGAAGAAACCACCTAAGAGGAGCCTCACGTGGACCACCCAAGAAGGGGTCACACGTGGACGAGAGACTATCTAAGAGGGGCCGCTGCAAAAGTCTTAGAGAGGATAGTTCGGTATAAGATTGTTTTCCATATTCGTGTGCAAGTTCGACACTTTAACAATTATCCGTGTGCCAACTTGAGGGGGAGTGTTGGAATTATGGAAGAAAGTATGGAAGATATGGGGTGTGAATCGTGTGATATGATTCCAGAATATTCTAGATTTGATAGAGATTATTCAGATTTTATATTTGATTTAAACTGATATTATTGTAATCTTGGAGATACGATCTCCTTTGATGTTATCCATTATTCTCATCTTATCTCTCTTATGCTCACCCTATATAAACGGTTGAGAGTCTTGTAATCCTTCACTACTGAATAACATTTTATTTATAAAATTCTACATTAACACCACTAAAATCTCGTGATTTTGTTTCAATCTACTATACTCCGTTCCGTCTTAGCGATTCGGGGAAGTGTAACCCCACTGTACCACATTCTTTAGGCAATGGAAATCCATGTTCCCTTTCCAATTCTTCGTACCGAATCGACCGCGATCTGCATAACCTTATCGTGTGGCATCCATGTACTATGTCCGCCTTCGTGCTACGTGGATCATTATATTCCCTCTAAAAATGAACAAAATTTTTTTATAGGTAAACAGTGAAACCAACAATAGTTTATAAGATAGCAACGTATTAGTTAAATAAATTAAGCTCTATGCATATGTTGAAGTGGAGGTGAAATCCGTGGGATGAAACAAAAAATAACCGAATTAAAAATGAATACATTTGTACGCCAAGACCCGCCCTAGCTTATGTTCAACATGTGTAAATACAAAGTAGATATTGAAAAGCAAGATGACCTTGCTTTTAAAACTCTATGCAATCGGTCCCTGTCCTACTTCTACCCTCTCACTGTATGTATCGGTTACTTAGGTCTTACGTACCAGAAAAAGCCTCTATGAAGCAAGGTTCATTGTTCAGGAAATAGCATAGAAAGCAACCTATTGTTTTGTTTTTGCATGCAACTTTTACCATTAATTGAAGGGAGTTTTTGAATTTAGCTTATTGACTTTGTGGCAATGTGCATGATCAAAATCAATTGGTCGGCTCCTACCACTCGCCCCTTCTTTTGCTTGTTGAGTGTGTCCCTTCTATTTCTTTTCTCTAGTAGCCGACCTAATCAATGCCTTTTGACCGTGGACTAAATTTTGGGTACACATTCAAGATTACATGTGGTCTATGATTTTTGGAATACATGGAGTATTTAGCTATTAATATAATACCTCAAGGGGAGTTTTGGTAATTTTTTGCACCTGTAGCATTTATGCTTTCTATGTTGAAGAAGGGCGACTCTCATTGTATTTGTAAATGTGTGGAATCACAATATATTGAATGAATAAAAAGAAGATTACAAGAGCCTATATATAGGCTTCCAACACCTAGACTAAATCACTAACTAAGCGATGTGGGACAACACATATACAGTAAATACACACTATTAACACTCCCCCTCAAGCTGGAGCATACATGTCATATGCACCAAGCTTGTTACAAATATATTTCACTCGAATCCCTCCTAATGCTTTAGTAAATAAATCGGCTAACTGATCGGCAGACTTCACATGCACTGTATGAATAACATTTTCCAAAAGCTTCTCTCGAACAAAGTGACAATCGACTTCAATGTGCTTTGTCCTTTCATGAAAAACGGGGTTAGAAGCAATATGAACTGCAGCTTGATTATCACAAAATAAACTCATTGGAGTAGTTTGAGTAAACCCAAGTTCCTCTAATAAATGCTTCATCCATACTAGCTCACAAGTAGTGTGGGCCATTGCTTTGTATTCCGATTCTGCGCTAGACCGAGCTACCACGGTTTGTTTCTTGCTTTTCCATGAAACAAGGTTGCCCCCAACGATAACACAATAGCCAGTAGTGGATCTCCTATCACCAGGAGAACCTGCCCAATCTGCATCAGTGTAACCTTCAACTCGTATGTGACCATGGTCTTTGTATAACAAACCACGTCCTGGAGCACCTTTGAGATATCTCAAAATGTGCATCACTGCATCCCAATGGGTTGTTCGAGGACAATCCATAAACTGGCTAATCACACTCACAGCGAATGCAATATCAGGTCTAGTTACTGTTAGATAATTAAGCTTCCCTACTAGACGTCTGTACTGTCCTGGGTCATCAATGAGCTCTCCCTGATCTGGTAACAACTTAATATTAGGATCCATAGGAGAATCCAAGGGCTTGGATCCTAACATGCCTGTTTCAGAGAGGAGATCAAGAACATACTTTCTTTGAGATAGACAAATCCCTTCACTAGATCTAGCCACTTCAATGCCCAGAAAGTATCTAAGTTGTCCCAAGTCTTTAGTTTGGAACTGCTTTTGCAAGAAGTGCTTCAACTCCTGAATTCCCTTGGAATCATCTCCAGTTATAACAATATCATCAACATAAACAAGAAGTAGGATTTTACCTGCCGAAGAGTGCTTATAAAAGACAGAATGATCAACACCACACAGGTGGAGACCAAATTGTGCAACGACTTCACTAAATCTTCCAAACCAAGCACGAGGGGACTGTTTCAGACCATATAGGGACTTCTTCAACCGACAAACCATACTAGACTCCCCCTGAGCAACAAACCCAGGTGGTTGCTCCATATAAACCTCCTCCAAAAGAGTGCCATTGAGAAAGGCATTTTTGACATCTAACTGATGTAACGGCCAGTGATAAGTAGCAACAAGAGAGATAAAGAGACGAACGGAAGCAATCTTGGCAACCGGAGAGAACGTCTCGGAATAATCAAGACCATAAACCTGAGTATAGCCCTTGGCAACAAGACGTGCTTTCAATCGATCAAGGGTACCATCAGGATGCATTTTAACAGTAAAAATCCAACGACACCCAACCACAGACTTCCCAGAAGGAAGAGGTACCAATTCCCAAGTACCAGTTTCTGTCAAGGCAAGCATCTCATCCTCCATAGCTTGTTTCCAAACGGAATGGGAAAGTGCCTCTGCTGTAGACTTAGGAATAGAGAAAGTAGACAAAGACGCAACAAACGAAGAGAAAGTAGGAGACAAATGATCATAAGAAACAAAATTTGAAATAGGATGAGAAGTACAAGTACGCTTACCCTTCCGGAGAGCAATTGGAAGGTCGGAGTCTGACGGAGGCGGATCTGAAGACACAGAGGCCACAGGTGCTGTAGCTGAATCCAAAATGGTCTCAACATGCTGATGACGGCGGGTGTATGTCTGGAGGTCAGGATGGTCCAGCCCAGCTTTGGGAGGTAGGGAGAGGGGAAGGGGAAGGGGAAGGGGAACCATAAAGTCAGGATCAGTAATAGAGTGAGACTCAGAGTAATATGGAGTAGATTCAAAGAATGTAACATCAGCAGAAACAAAGAAGCGACGCAAGGAAGGACTATAACAACGATAACCCTTCTTTGTTCTGGAGTACCCCAAGAAAACACACTTGATAGCACGGGGATCCAATTTATCGATACCTGGAGTAAGTTGATGCACAAAACAGACACACCCAAACACACGTGGAGCAACAGGGAAAGGTGGGGTAGTAGGAAACAAAGTGGCATGGGGTGTGCCCCCATCAAGGATGGAAGACGGCATACGATTAATTAAATGGCAAGCAGTAAGAACTGCATCTCCCCAGAAATTCTTGGGGACCCTCATTGCAAACAACAATGTACGGGCGACTTCTAATAAATGACGGTTTTTTCTTTCGGCAACCCCATTTTGCTGAGAGGTATGAACACACGAGGATTGATGAAGCATGACATATTGTGCCATATATGTGGTGAAAGGATGGGAAAAATATTCTTGTGCATTGTCACTACGGAGAATTTTAATAGGAACATTAAACTGAGTCTTTATTTCATTACAGAATGTAGAAAAAATAGAAAATAACTCAGAACGATTTTTCATTAAATAAAGCCACGTAGTTCGGGAAAAATCATCAACAAAACTAACAAAATACCGATATCCCTTAACAGAGGTAATACAGTGTGGACCCCAAACATCGGAATGCACTAATTGAAATGGACTAGTCACACGTTTATTAACTCGGGGAGCAAATTGGACACGGTGATGCTTCCCCAATTGACAGGACTCACACTCTAAAGTAGATAAATTACTTAAACTAGGTACTAAAAGCTTCAGATTGGCCAAGGAAGGATGACCAAGACGGCAGTGGATCTGGTGAGGAGACACAGTGGCACGACACGCTATTGGAGTAGAAGAAGTAGGCAATTCATCAAAGTAGTAAAGACCTTCGGATTCATGCCCGACGCCAATCGTCCTCCGAGTCGTCAAATCCTGAATAAGAACAGAATCAGGGAAAAAGGAAACACAAGCATTAAGATCTTTAGTCAACTTCGCAACAGATATCAAATTAAAGGGTGAACGAGAAATAAAAAGAACAGATGATAAGGATAAAGACGGGGATAATTGGACAGTCCCTATGCCTTCAACAGGCATAGAAGAGCCATCTGCCAAAGTAACGGGAGGTAAAGATGAGGACGGTTCAAGAGACGAAAAAAGGGTGGATATACCTGTGAGATGATCGGTGGCAGCAGAGTCAATTACCCAAGGACGAGTACGGGAAGTAAGACAAGCGGTAGAGGTACCTTTCTGAGCAAGCGAGGTACTAGGAGCAGAGGCATGCTGAGAGGCCTGGAACTGAAGGAATTGAGAGTACTCTTCACCAGAGATGGAAAGCGGATCACCTGCAGCAGGAGCATGAGAAGATGGCGAAGCATCGCTAGAGACAACAGCATGTGCAAATCGAGCAGGGCGACCAACAAGATCCCAACATGTCTCCTTATAATGACCATCCTTATCGCAATTGGTGCAATGAGGACGACCACCACGACCACGGCCCCCATATCCACCACGATTACCACCACGGTAACCACCACGACCACGACGGGGATTACCATCACCCCGACCAGTAGTGGAGGGCGGAGCCTGAGTAACTAAGGCAGAATGATCAGTAACAGAGGAAGTAGAACCCTGATCACGAGACGTACTCCGGAGAACACGCTGGTAAGTCTCAGCAAGAGAAGGCAGAGAGGCACCCCCTAGAATCTGGGATCGAACAGGCTCAAAATCAGGTTTTAAACCAGCAAGAAACTTCATTACGGCCATTTGCTCCCGCTGTTCGTGCTGTTTTTTTGCATCAGTAGTAATGGGCATAACACCGTTCAATTCTTCAACTAACCGTTTGAAGGAGGCAAAATACTCAGTAACTGAGAGATCACTTTGCTGCAATTGAAAATACTGAGAGGAGAGATCATACATCCGAGTGAGATCGCTGGAGAATAAAAGATGTGCATAATCCCAAATATCCTTACAGGTGCCCAAGTGACCACACATATCCGCAATATGTGGTTCCATACAGTTCCAAAGGAGGGCAACGATTTGGGCATCCCTTTGTTTCCATGTCTTGATGGCCTTGTCATCGGTGGTGGGAGAAGACTCGGTAAGGTGATCATCAAACCCCAAGCCAGTGAGAGCAATATTGACAGCCCGGGACCATTGGAGGAAATTAGATCCATTCAACTTCCTAGTGGTGAGTTGAGGAAGAGCTTTGGACTCCATGGAGATTGAAAGAGACAAAATGGAAGCGCAAAGAAGCCAAAAAACGTAACACAGAAGCAGATCGGAGCCCAAAAACCTTGAAAAAAAGAAGCCAAAAGGCTGCCGGAGGATCGCCGGAGCTGCTGAAGGGTCGCCGGAGCTGCCGGGGGGGTCGCCGGAGTGTCGCCGGAGGGTCGCCGGAGCTGCCAGAGGGTCGCCGGAGTGTCGCCGGAGGGTCGCCGGAGGGTGGGCTGAAGGGAAGGTGCGGCGGCTGCTTGTTTGACTTTTAGGGTTAGGGTTTTGACTGTAGGGGCTGCGGTTGAGTGAGAAAGAAGCTCTCGAATTTCTTACGGAAATCCGGCAATGATAATGAACTCTCGAACCCTAACTAAGGATCGGCAAGATGACCAAACCCAAGAACAATTGCTCTGATACCATGTTAAGTTACCAACTACTCCAAAAGCTTAAGCTGTTAGAGAATGGACCCAACAATGTATATCAAGCTTCAACAAAAATAACCAAATTTCATTCACACTGCATACCCATTCTATTCAACAAAACCTTACCTTGCTACAATATGATGTGCTCCCAAAAGGAATTAAAATCAAAGTCATGAGTTGGATCTTTCAAAGGGTCAATAGAGTTAGATCATGGTCGATAAATCCTACCAAACGAGGAAAAAGTATGACAACAAATCTATGATTATATCTTAGGAAAATGAGCCTAAAACACTTTTACTAAGAGTATACTCAAAAGGTAGAGCCATATTACTTGATAGGTGGCAACTGGCAACTAAGTAAGCTAACCTAACCAGAAAAACTAAGCTTACGCTAACATAAAGCGATAGGGTCAATAAGGCAACAAGGGGGATTGTTAGTGCAATGGTAAAAGATTGATGCTCACTAATTCAACTAATGGCCCATGGTTTAATGCAATGTTAAAACCTCACGCAGGTTCAAGTTTGCAAGCTGACGCTTTATGCAAAAATACCAAAAGTTAGATTTGTCACCAATGAGCCCCTTACAGCACCCTGCGTAAGTCGGCCGATCACCACCACGTAAAGCCATATATCTTCAATTAAAGATTATGAAATTAATAATGCCCAATTGCTCAATAATCATTGAAGCAGCACATAAGATTTTCCGTCAATCTCCTTTCATTATTTTTCTATCCAAATCCCTCTTTCGAGTGGTATTAGTTCCTTTACAATCGAACTAATAAAATAAGCCAGGGTTCCAAACATCTCACTTCAATCGCGTGCATCATCACCGAGTTTGAGAGCCGCCACGTTGTGCAACAGAAGAACCAAAAGATAGATATGCCTCCAATGTGCCCTTCTCAGCACCATGCACAAGCTGATCACCAACCATAATTGGCCAATGGCTCACTACTTCAACTAGTCCCATGTTCATCATACAACCTCTACTCTTACCATATCACCATTCACATCAAAATCATCAAACAATAAAGTGCACAAAACAAAATAATTCCTTGTATGAGGAAGTAGTTAAATCGACATCAACAGTTCAGAAACCAGCATTCGAAAATAACAGAAAAGGCAGTAAATACATTAATATGTCTAACAGATTATACCATTAATTAAAAACCGGAAAAGATTATTCCATTCTGATAGCACCACTCAAAAGTAGGGGTGGGCAATCGGGTGGTTCGGTTCGAACCGTAAAGTTCGGTTCGGGGTTGGTGAATACGAAATTCGTCTTGAAAGTCAACCGAAATCCCCCCGGTGTGCATGTGTGTGTGCGTGAGTGTGTGTGTGTGTGTGTGTGTGTGTGTGGCGGGGGGCAGCCAACAACATAGTGAATTAAAACACTAATTCACAAAAAATACTTACAAAATTAAAATATCAAAATTAAGCAATTCACAACTCAAGTCACAACAACAGAAATACACAATTCACAACCTGTCAACCACAAGCCACGAGAACAATAAACATGAACAAAACAGAGGTGTTAGGTTTGCAATAGCAACCAATAGCTATTCTAAAGATTGAGATGAGAAAAGTACCTCAGAGAGAGAGAGAGAGAGAGAGAGAGAAACGGCGTCTGAGTGGTGGCCGGTGGGTGACTGAGTGTGGTGTGTCTGTGCCTCAGTCTGTGGTGAGATCCCAAAACCCTTTTATACCCGAAATCGAATGAGAGAGAGAAACGACCGGACTGTTTAGTGTTTGAGTGTAAAACTGTGTTTGCCCTGAATATCCCCCTCTACAAAGTTCACTTTATATATTCCCAAACCTTCGGTTATTGGGTGGGTCGGGTTCGGTTGGGAATCACTCTCCGATAGTCGAACGAGCTGTTATATAATGGTTAAGACTTAAGAGTAGTGCTACACACACTCATTTTTTGACACACTTTTGACACACAGCTTTAAATGTATGTATTTTGTGTTGTGTAAGTCGTGCACAGAAAAGTGTAAAAAATTCAAACAGCACAAGGTACATATGTTTAAAGCATAGTGTGTCAAGTAGTGATTCTTCTTAGTTGAACCCTCAAAAAAAAAAAGCACAGTGTGTCAAAAAGTGTGTCAAAAAATGTGTGCCAAACATTTTTCAATGGTTAATGTTATGTGCACATAAAGATTTGGACTATTCATTTTGGTGGGGTCCATTCTTGTACACATGGAACCCACCAAAATGAATGGCCTAAATTTTTATATGTACACTTTATGCGCACGAATCATTACTCTTATATAAAAGGCGATTCGGCCATAGCCGGGTACAAAACTCTCTCTAATTAAAATTCAGTATAATACTATTGCCAGAATAGTATTTGCTAATGTCAGAACAAAAAAAGGATTACCGAAATTTTAGTGACATTTTTTTTATCACTAAAACTTTTAACGACACTCTTTACTTTGACATTAGCTATTTCTGCTCTGGCAATGGAACTAGCCAAAATTCATGCTTACTTCATTTAACTCATTAGATCTTTTATATGCCTAAACAACTTTAAATTACTATAATTTTTATTTTACAAGTCTGTTTTTCGTAAAATTTGATATTTTGGAATCAGCAAAATGATATTTATCAACTGAGATCAGCATTAACCATGAAATGCTGGGGGAAAAATTAAAAACTAAGCAAATATGAACAACTGTGTTTTTTGCATAAGAATAACAAAACATACTCCTTTCAAAAAATTGGCACCATAGATGCATAGATCTCGAAAAATATACAAAGAATAAAAAAAAATCACTCAAAAAACCAAAAAATTGATAAAGATATCGCCGTTAACATTAACAGATAATGTTATCTGTCATATATGTGACAGATAATATTATCTGTTAGACAGATAAAATATCAAAATCAGGTTGCAACGTATCTTTTGTTGTAAAATTTCCACGCCCATTGCGTAGATCTCGAATAATACATGAAAAAAAAAAAAAAAACAAATAACAAATCACTCAAAAAGGCTAAAAAACGAGTGAGTTATGGTGGTTTAAAGTTAAGAGATAACATTAATAGGATTAATTACACTCACCTCCCCTGACGTTTGACCTAATTACACGGACCTCCCTCGTATTTTCAAGAATTACAAGGACATTCCCTATCAATGACGTTTGTGCAATGGATGTGACAAAAGTGTCAAAAGTACTAAAATACCCTGAGATGAAACACTGTATATCGAACCATAATCAATGTAACTTTCCATTTCTTTGTTAATTCTGCTTTTATCTATCTCTTCCTCTCTTGACCACAGGTCCATAAGCAAGTACCACACTAAAGACTAGAAACAGAACTCGAATTTTTTACCCGAGGCTTCAAAAGTGGGGTAATTATTCCCTGACCAGTTATTGTTTCAACTTTTTTCCCAAACCCATCACTTTTCAAGAAGTCGCGACTTCAACTAGCGACTTCAGACCAAATCAGTTTAAGAAGAAATCGCTAGTTCAAGTAGCGAATTCATTTAAAGTAGAAATCGCTACTTGAACTAGCGATTTCGTTTTGCCCCCATTTTAACGCGTCTTCTTCTTCCTTCAGATCTCTGGTCTCTCTATCTATCTCTATGTCTCTCTGTCTCTCCTCTGCGATCCCTCTCTCGCAGACCTTTCTCTCTCTCTCTCTCTGCGATCTCTCATTCTCACAGACCACGATCACGGCGATCTCTATCTGGTGCCTCTCTCTCTCTCTCTCTGTTACACACACACACATAATGTATATGTACACAGACACACACACAGACACACACACAGACTCACACACACACAGATACATAATGTTCACACACACACACATACACAATGTTCATACATACACACACACATACACAATGTACATACACACACATACACAATGTACATACACAGATACACAAATCAAGTTTTTTTTTTTAATTTATTAATTGGATAGCCGTTAAGCACCAAAGGAAATTTTTAATCGGATATCCGTTAAGCACCAACTTTATTATTTTTTTATTTTTTTTCTATAATCGAATATCCGTTAAGTACCAAAAGAATTTTATAGTGTATGGTCATTATGTAATTTTCACAAAATAGGGGGAGCTAAATTGTAATTTTCACAAAACAAGGGGAGCTAAACGGATCGGATCCGGATCGGATTTGTGATATCCGAATCCGATCCGTTTGCTAACAAAATATTTGGATTCAGATTCGGGTTCGGGTTCGGCTTCGACTTCGGATTTTCTTATCGAAAATTTTCTGTCGGATTCGGATTTTCTTATCGGATATTTGCTAACAAAATGTTTGAGCAAAATAAGAACTTGAATCAATTTATAAACTATTTGAGACTGTGAGCGAGGTGGGAGCGAGGTTCTAACACTTTCCGACAATCTTCTTAGTAAGAAACGTGGAATCGTGAGTCTGAGCTGGGTGCGTAATCACTTTAGAAGGTTCTTGCTTCTAAGGACTTTAGATTGATTTCAAAAGTTGATTCTTTGAGTTCAAATTACATAGCAAGTGTTTTCGATTTTAGAAATGGGAAGGTACATTGGTCCTTGTATTTAATTACCATTGATTACTTACACGAGGTTTTGCAAATGTGAAGGTATTAAAATGGCTAGTGTTGTGACTATAATGCTGTATTGGGGGGGGGGGGGGGGGGGGGGGGGGACATGTGCATTGGAGTGGATGGTCTATACTATGATAGTAACTGTCGAAGTTTCATTCGCCTGAGAACAGACGCTCAATACACTGAACTTGTTAGAAACGTCTGCAAGAAAATGGGGGTTCATCAGAAAAGTGTTCATTTGAAGTTCACTTGTAGGTTTCCGTCGGTTCTTGGATATCAAGTTTCGAAGTTTATAGCGTTTGAAGTAAATGATGACGAAAGTCTACAAGTAATACTAGAAATAGCTTCTACCAATGAAGCTATAAACTCTATGCTTTATATGAGCCTCGTTCATCAACTTTTACATCCTTTGACTTAGGCATCCATACTGGAGAGGTGTGTTATGCTTTAAACATTGAGGGTAGGCAATGGAATCCAGATCGAGACGAGTTGGTCAAGGGTATGATGTTCAAAACCAAAGATGATCTTCAGAGATTTGTGGAGTTGTACTCGATAAGAACACATCAACGGTACAAGGTGGATCAAACTAGTCCAGATCGTTGGTCGTTGAAATGTGAATTGGCGTCACAAGGTTGCAAGTGGCAGGTACGGGCAAGGTTGAAACGACACGGGATGTTTGAAGTCGTAAAGGTTGAGCAAAGCCATACTTGTATGTCCTCTACGATGAACCTTGGTCATAGAAATCTAAATGCTCGGGTAGTGGCTAGGGACATAATGCTAATGATTAAGGCGGACGCATCTATTAACATCGCAGCGATATTGGAAAAGGTTAAAGATAAGTATTTGTACACCGTCTTATACAAGAAGGCGTGAAATGCGAAACAGAAAGCCATTGGAATGATATTTGGGGATTGGTGTACATCATACACAGAATTGCCCAAGTTCATAGCTGCAATTCAACAGTATAATCCTGGAACGGTTGTAAAATGGTTCTATGTGAACGGTGGTAGTGCGACTGTAAAGAACTTCGAAAGAGTATTTTGGGCGTTTAAGGCGTCCATTGATGGGTTCAAACACTGTCGGCCCGTCATAAGTATCAACGCCACATTCTTGTATGGGAAATATAAGGGCAAATTACTAATCACTATGGGAACAGATGCAAACAATCAAATATTTCCTTTAGCATTTGCCATCGTTGACGAGGAGAAAATTGAAACGTGGACGTGGTTTCTGAAATTGCTAAGAGACTACGTTGTGCCTGGCAGAGAAGGTATTTGTTTGATATCCGATCGACATAGAGGCATCCTTTCTGCGGTGAATGAGCATGATGTAGGGTTTAAGGAACCTGATGGGTATCATCGCTATTGCCTCCGGCATGTGCAGAGTAATTTTGTCACAAAGTTTAAAAATGCATACCTAAAGAAACTTGTGTGGAATGCCGAGAGTACCCACCAAGTCCGTAAAATTAATGGGTTCATGGAAGAGATTAAGAATGTTGATCCAAAGGTGTGGGAGTATCTTGATGCAATTGCCACCGCAAAATGGACCATTGCCCATAACGGGGGACGACGGTACGGTATGCAAACAACCAACATCTCAGAGGTGTTTAATGGTGTACTCAAGAAATCTAGGCATCTTCCTATCACCGCTTGTGTTGAACAGATATTTTTTCGTGTTGTTAAGTACTCAAGCGAGCGACGTCAACTTGCTGAGGAAGCCATCAGGGAAGGTTTTACCTTCACCCCAAAACCAATGTGCAGATTATTGAAATCAGAAGGCAAGATTGGTAGGTACAACCTCGAGATTTTTCATTCTGGGAACGGGTACGTGCTAGTCAAGAAAGGGAGAGCATCAGGTTCTAGTCAAATTGTGAACATATCTGACAGGACTTGCAGTTGTGGAAAATGGGATATATATAAATTGCCATGTACTCACGCATTGGCAGTTCTAGCTAACTTTAGAATATCATATCAAAATTACGTTCATCAATGTTACACAATTGACGCATACAACCAGTCTTGGGCACCCCAGTATTTCCCAATCCATCACAAAGATTACTGGAACCCACCGTCTGGTCCTACAGTTGTGGCGAATCCTGCTATGCTTCGAGGTAAGGGCTGACCACGATCAACTCGCATAACAAATGAGATGGATTTGAGAGAGGGGGGGGGGGAGGGCTACTTATCAATGTAGATTATGCCATCAACAAGGCCATGACAGGAGGCGATGCCCCTAACAACACAGTCAAGCTGGGCCATCTAATGCAGTATAATATTCAGTGTTGTGTTTGAGCGATGTGCTTTATAATATGTACTTGCTTGTTGTGACTATGTAATGTGCAAATGGAAATGAAAACTTTTTTTAGTACAAACTCCTTATAGAACCACAACAAACTTCGTAGTTAACTAGTACAAACTTAGTAAACAAACTCGTTAGTAAACAAAGTCCTTGGATAACTAATACAAACATCCTTGTAAACATCAATTGTGCGTTCAACGCTTCAACCTCCGTAGAATTTCCTCAGTGTTGTTCCTCGCTTCATTTCCAGATGAGTTGGCAACATTTGACGGGCCCACACCACTTTCAATTATCGAGCCAGTGACCGGTAACGGTTTAAAGATATAACAACATCTATGATAGCGGTAACCGACATAGTTCCTCAACAATGTTGCAGTACTGTCATAGCTTTTCTACGCGTATAATTCATGAAAACAATTGTTATAAGATACAAATCATCATAACAATTAAAATGGAAGCTATGAGAGGTTTTGGTTCTAACCTTAGCACACCATTCATACCCAAGTCTGGTCAGGAACTTCTAGCCAGCTTTGTTCAGTAAAATGAACACCTCTCATCGTTAACTACTCTTGAAGGAGTACATGTTCCTTCTGCCAGCTCCAAACCCGAGTCGCAATGGCATCATCTGGAATATCACATCCAGGGATTGTCTCAGCAAAGACGGTCTGCAAAGCTTCAAAAGCAACATATTTAAATGAACCATCTTCATGTTTCCATTCCGGAGTAGCAAAATCCATGAGTGCTTCTAGTAGAACACCCTTCTCTCCAATACTCAGTATCCTTTTTTCAAAAAAATGTGGGTGGTACGTTGGTGTATACTTGTTTGCCATACTAAAAAACAATACAGTGAAGAAGAAGAAGGATAGGAAGGAATGCTTGGGATATCACATTGAATCTTAAAACCACAGTATATATAGATCATGGAATGCCTATTACAAGTCACTGGGTTTGACGCCCAACAGTTGACGCGACAAGTCACTGCTTCTGACAACATTTGCAGTTGATGCGACAATTCACTGGGTTTGACGCCCAGCAATTGATGCGACAACTCACTGGGTCTGACGCCCAATAGTTGACGCGACAAGTCACTGCTTGTGACAATATTTCCATTTGATGCGACATTTCACTGGGTCTGACGCCCAGCAGTTGATGCGACAAGTCACTGATTTAAGTTTTTTTCCGCCACGTAGTTTAAAATATTTAACTCTTGTTTAATATCATGTTGTCGCTTCATTAAATTTACTCGTGATTTTGTTGACTAACCATCATGTTTGAGCGGCCTGCTTACCATGGATGTACACCCTGGCCTTGAGGATCCCTCAGTACTGTCATTATAGGACGCACACCGGTCATCTGCCATCTGGGATGGTGAGATCTTGAGTGAGCTTTACTGCCGGCACTCTGAGGCTGTTTTACGACGAGGTCCTGATCCAGATTAGCGCATACTACATTACATCAGACAGATCGGGTTCTACGACACATATAGACTCGGATTTATACAGTATGATTGGGGTTTGATCACTGCCCTAGTTGAGAGGTGGCGTGTTGAGACACACACGTTTCACTTACCTGTCGGCGAGACCACGATCACGCTACAGGATGTCGGCATTCTATTGGGCCTACCGGTCGATGGCCGTGCAGTTACCGGTATTGATGTGTCACGCTCCAAGGAGCAGTGGCAAGAGCTATGTTAGGAGTTGTTGGGTTTCACGGCACCCCTAGCCACTATCTCTGGATCTTCGCTGCGACTGACTACTATACGGGACCATTTCACACCCCAGATCGCCCAGCATGCCGACGACGCCACTATTCAGCAGATGGCTCGATGTTATTGTATGATGTTGATAGGAGGGTCGTTATTCCCAGACAAGTCTGGGAACAAGGTTAGCCTCATATATCTACCACATCTACGACACTTTGATCTGGCTACAGCTGGGGTAGTGCAGCATTAGCATATCTGTACCGTGAGTTTGTGTGCTGCATCTCATCGTATTGCAGTTGAGATATCCGACCCTCTTATACTTTTACAGGTTAAATGTTATGTCAATTATGTAAATTACGCATAATTTACAATTGTTCAGGGTATCATAAATAACTTATCTCAATTATTATCAATCGCAGCTTTGGGCATGGGAGAGATTGACCCGTATCTGACCAGTCCCCTTACCAGTAGCTGCACCAGAGGATGGTCCATTGGGTTGTAGGTATACTTACATTGTTTTATACATTATTTTTATTCATTACTCATACATTCATTTAAGTGCTAACAATTTTGTCATTACTTTAGGTGGTTGACCCGATTCTTAGTTCGGGATGTTCCTACTCATGTCCAGCGTCACTTTCGGGACCAGATGAGGCCCGAGCAGGTAAATAATGTGCAGAGTTATACCGTGTTTTGCATTATTGTTCAAGTTGCTAATTTTTTATATATTATTTCATAGATGATTTAGCAGCCGTACAGTGCTGAGCTAGTCGCTTCGTTACCTCAGTACTATCAGGCTGGGCAGGGCACATAGATGGACAGATGTCCGTTGATCGTGTACGTCGTGGTTGAGTGGCATCATCCTGACAGAGTGATGCGACAGTTTGGGATGAGGCAGGTAGTCTCAGAGCCATGTAACACTATGACGACATTACATCGCATTGATCGACGTGGTCATGCGAATACCGACTAGAGTCACTTTCATAGGGAGTATGTTGACCTCTGGGACCATCGAATGTAGCATGTTATGGTAGGTATTCCAGATGCAGCTCAGATGCCTGCCTCAGACCCATATATGAGATGGTATAGCCGCATTACACGTAGATTGATTGGACTAGTTAGAGATCCACCGACTGTTGGCTTCCAGCCAGTCGGTACGATTCGCGGTGTTCTGGTGAGATGTTTTCCTTATCGTACAACATATCCATCCTGTACATAAAATAACTTCACTTAATAAAACTTCCCATTTTTTTCAGGAGGATGGTGTGACTCGTGTGTATGAGGTTACACGATCGGTGTTGGCTAGATTAGCAGCAGGCGGCCCTCATTCCATCCCTCCAGAGGTGATGGCGGCATTAGAGGAGATTCGTACTATTAGTGAGCATTCATTGCAGGTTGTTCATGAGGACCGGCATTTAAATGGGGCTATTCCATCTTCCACAGTATTCGTGCCCCGCGTCTCAGAGGCTCAGCCTCAGCCTCAGCCTCAGCCTCAGCCTCAGCCTCAACCGCAGCCACAGCCACCGCTACAGCCATAGCCTCAGCCTCAGCCTCAGACGCATCCTGATTCTCAGGCTCAGCCTCAGTCTTAGGAGCAAACAGACCCATCTACACACTCTGAGTCTGAGCCACATACACCACATACACCACATGATCAGGGTCCTACTGTGCATGCATATGATGATACGGCCGACGTTTATAGGCCTTTCACTCCAGGGGGCTCTGAGTTCCATATATCTCTGGTCCGTGACTTCTCCATCCCATAATACACATATACAGATGCACCGTTGTCATCGTCGATCCAGCCACCACATCCAGCTTCAGAGTTCGCGGTGATTGTGGCGATGGTGGAGAGTTTGACGCAGGTAGAGGCAGAGGAGATGCAGGTGGAGGTAAGAGAGACGACTGGACATGATACCCCCATGGCAGAGACACAGGATGAGGGTTTGACACAGGCCGAGTCTCAGCGACGACCTCCGATACGTTCAGTTTACGCTAGGGGTAGAGGTCATCATGGCCATAGAGGGAGAGGGGTATCGCAGGTCATCCAACCACGTGAGGAGGTTCCACTAGTAGAGGATCCACCATAGCAAGAGGGTAGGCCTAAGAGAACGAAGTAGGTTCCGTGGTATGGGACACATTATAAACAAAGATAGTCCATAGGATCCACAAATAATTACACCTTTGTTTTTTGATGTATTATAAACAAATAATTACACATTTGTATATATATAATTTTTTTTATTCTATACATCTATATCTCTCCCACCATCTCTCTCTATCTCTCTCCCCCTCAATCTCTCTCTATCTCTCACACTCTATCTCTATCTCCCACTCTCTCTATCTCTCTCCCCCTCACTCTCTCTCTATCTCTCACACTCTATCTCTATATCCCACTCTCTCTATCTCTCTCCCCCTCACTCTCTCTTTATCTCTCTATCTCTCACTCTATCTCTATCTACCACTCTCTCTCTATCTCTATCTCCCACTCTCTCTATCTCACTATCTCTCCCACACTCTCTATCTCTCTCCCACTCTCTATCTCACTATCTCCCACTCTCTCTCTCTCTCTATCTCTATCTCACTCCCACTCTCTATATCTCTATCTCCTACTCCCACTCTCTATATCTCTATCTCCCACTCCCACTCTCTCGCACTCTCTATCTCTCTCCCACTCTCTATCTCTCTCCCACTCTCTCGTACCTATCTCTCTCCCACTCTCTCTCTTACTTTTTACAAATACACATTGTAATTGTAATTGGATTAATTATGTTGATAATGTTGGATTAATAATGCTTGGTGGTTCAATTTTGAAAATAAAAATATGTTGGATATATAGCAGGGAGCTGCTGCAATGGACAGACTGCTGAGAATTTAGCTGCTGATGAAATCGCTAGTTCAAGTAGCAATTTCTACTTTAAATGAATCCGCTACTTGAACTAGCGATTTCTTCTTAAACTGATTTGGTCTGAAGTCGCGACTTCTTGAAAAGTGATGGGTTTGGGAAAAAAGTTGAAACAGTGACTGGTCAAGGAATAATTACCCCACTTTTGAAGCCTCGGGTAAAAAATTCAACAGACCTCAAACCTCCACATCATGTCAACGCAATAAGGAAGCGCCCTTTTGAGATTCGATTCGCAGAGGCTCGATTTACATGGTTGGGGTTCATGTGCAGTGGAGGCCGGTGGTGGTCTGTACGGTGCCGGGGTAGTCGGCGGCATTACAAACCGGCCACCAAATCTTTAATCTCTAGATCTATCTTATATTTACCAAAATCATCTAACCCCCAATTGAAATTCTAGAGATTGATTTTTTAAAATTTTTAGAGAATCACCCTTCAATTACAAAGATTTGTGGTTGATTATAGGTGGTCGGTATTGGGTATTGAGGAATATTGGTTAATTTCATTTGATTCGTATCCATTGAATGTGTATATGGAGGTCGTGAAGATGAGGGTATGGTGGATCACTCTTGATCTTCTTCTAGTACATGTGGCAATGATGGAATTGATTCAGTGATTTGGGATGGAGAAGGAGAAAAAGAGATGAAGTCTCTGTTGTTTGATTGTTTTTCTTCTTTTGACCTTTGGTCTTCGAAAACATTCTAGAATTATGGTGCAATTGGGTACTTAACCCAACTGGTGGGATGTTTTACATTTATATGAACTATATGTATGTATTTATCTTTTGATAGGTATAAAGATTGGGGTAGAAGGTTGTGGTCTGTAGTAAAGGGGTAGGAGAGAGAGAGAGGATTTGCAGGTTTTCTTATTTCCTTTATCAAGGGTAAAATTGTCATTTTAACAAATTTTAACCAAGAAAATTACTTTTCTGTTTGGTCAACTAACGGAGGGGAGGTCCGTGTTACAAAATCATAACCTCAAGGGAGGTTTGTGTAATTTTTCAAAATACGAGGGAGGTCCGTGTAATTAGGTCAAACCTCAAGGGGAGGTGAATGTAATTAACCCATATTAATATTATCTGTCAAAATAGATAATATCATCTATTTTGATAGATAAAATCAAAATTTGATTTTCCAAATTATTTTTTTTGTACAATTTTCAACTTCATTGCATGGATTTCAAAGAAATACATGAAAAAAAAAAATCACTCAAAAATGCTAAAAATGAGTGAGTTATGGTGGTTTAAAGTTGACAAATAATATTGTCTTAGCCATTTTTCTATTCCAGCAAGGGGCTTTTCACCAAATTGAAAAAGTAGCAAGCTGCTTTATAAAATATAGCCAAATCGTGTGGGTTTTTGGCTGTAACACTTAATTTTAAGGGGTCTATGACCAAATATCTCTATAAATTATGGTTCAGCTGGACTTTGAACCGGAAATAACCGAACCGTAATGACTTGAAATTTCGGTTTCGGTTCTAAAATTCAGGTCGAGCCAAAGTGTGCATATCTCTACTCAAAAGTAATACTCCTACATAATGCAAATATACATATATACATATATAATGAGTAAATGTAGAAGGATAGAGAACAAAAAAGAAGAACAAAGGTCGAGAGCCAAAAAAAAAAAGCAGAATCAAGGCAATAGAGAGATGATAAATCATCGTAACAGAGCGATAAAACTTGAGAGAAGAATAAGAAAAAAAAAAGGCCGAGAGAGAGAGAGAGAGCGGGGGGGGGGGAGTGTTGCTAGACTCCAACTTCTTCACTCGCTATCTCAGCAAAAAAAGTGAAACCCCAATCTTTTCCCTAACTGGTTTTAATATAGGGAATTCAAGGGCCATATTTTTTCCTCTTTTGTTTTTTTTTTTTGGTTGAAACCCAATCTTCACTCACTTCTTAGGTGCATGTGGTTATTGGACTACAACCAGATATATATATATATATATATAAGGGTTAATGATACTTTATCCCCTCTGGTTAGGCTTATTTTCATTTTGCCCCTTGTGGTTTAAAAGTGGATGCATTTATAAATAAAGCGTCACAAGGGCATAATGGTCATTAAAAAAAATTCAGCTTTTTTGCATTGGGATTTTTACATCGAAAAATAGCTTTTTAAATTTAGAAATTAGCGATGAATACGCGACCTTCCTAGATCAAGTTATGCTCATTTAAAAACTTGAGTTTTCAAAACTTAAAAGCTCTAGTAGTGTTCCCTTCGATCGACCGATCAGTCAAAAGGTACGCAAAAGCATATCCTTCTATTTTCACAAGTTTAAACCTTTCAACCTTTTCCCATTTCAATTAAAAACATTTCTCATTCATTTACAAAACATTTAAGCTCACTTGACATCATTCAAACTTCAATGTAAACACTCTAACACATAAGTAAAATTCCTCAATATCATTCTTCCTCAATCAACCAAGTATGAGAACAACCAATCCATTCACCTTAAACTCACCTAAACCTCTCCCAACCGTTCTCACAATAGCAAGAAAAGTCTTTCGCAACATTATAACATAATTTACAAGCCTTCACATACATTACACTACCATTTGCAAGCTTAATGCAAGTCTAGATTTACAACATACCCAAATATTACAAGTTTTTACATATCTAGCACTAAACTACCAAACTAACCACATTATGAACATTAAACCTGCACTACATTGCGAATCTCAGCAAAAATAAATAAATAAATAATTTAACTACATTATGAACATTAAGCTTGCTCCTTCCATTCCCATCTTTACTCGCTCGCTTTCTTACCTAAAATGGTTACTGAATTGCCACTAACCACAGTCATCGCCACCACTAACCACTATCATCACCATTTTCGATTTGGTGATGGTGGGTGACGAAGCACCGACGACGGTGAAGTCAAGGGAGTGATGAGCGAGACATGATTAGTCCAATGATATCTCTCTCTCAATCTACATAGAACATTACCATCATCACCATCATCATCATCATCATCATCACTACCACTGCCATCATCATGGGCTTACCTAAATGCTTGGCAATTTGATGAATAATAACGTCGCTAAGAGTTCACAACATAAACCCTAGGTCTCTCTCTCTCTCTCTCTCTCTCTCTCTCTCTCTCTCGATCTCTCGATCTCTCAATCTCTCGATCTCTTGATTGGTCGGTCGATTCAAGCTATTTTCACCTTCAAATTAACGTTTTGTTATGTGAATTTTGAAGCCCTTATATACTTGGGAGGATGCTAAATCCTGTTTTGCTTTGATTTCATGATTTTTTATTTGTATATAAGATAAACATTGTATAAAATCTGATTTGTACATGTCAAAAGGTTTTCAAACAAAATTTGACTCAAGCTAAACTATAACACCCGTAATTGTGTTATTGCATTTCATTACATTATCATGCATGATAATGTGATGTGTTGTGCATTTTTGGCACATGTGTGAGTGAGTTTTGACTCACGAGTCGATTTGGGTGTCTGTGTAAGAGAACCCTTTGAGACGGTGTTGAATGAGTGTTTTGATGTTGTGAAGTCTCTCCGAGTATGAGATGTTTAATATGGAATACCTTAAATATTTATCTGAAAATAAATGTTTACCTGTGTATTTCACTATCTGTATTATTATCTGGTTTAGACTATATTTCTATTGTCAATTTTAGTATCCTGGTGAGGACGAATTAACACGTTGCATAATTGGTAGGCTAATTAGCAATTTTGTAAAATCATGTAAAAGTTTGCATTTTAGCAACCAAACAAAACTTAGACGGAAACTTTGATAATTTTTAGTTTTCACTCGTGAAGATATGAATTAGCTATATAGAAAGTTTCAGAGACTAATTAGGAGTTTTGAGAACTTGTGGGGAGGTAAACATAATTTCTGAAAGTTTTGCCTATATATAGATAGAGATGACTTAGATATTTTTTATAAACTTTTCTAACCTAAATCAAGAGGAGGCCAAAAGGGGGGATTTAGAGCTTAGAGCTTTCTGGCACAAATCGACAACCTTCTGTTCGTTTGTTTTTTTTCCCAAATTTCATATTCAAACACCTCGAGGTAAGAGCTTCGTTTTGATATCCGTTAGGCCTTGTTTGGCTAAGTTTCTCGAAAACTCTCTTTCTAGAATTTTTCTAAAAGGTTGATAATTGAATTTTTGATCGATAGCAGTTGTACTAAACAAACTTCTGCACGTTCTTTGTGCTTGAGTTTTCCTCGGATCGAGTTCTAAGAGCGTAAATCGGAGGTGAGTGATTCAACTGTGTTTTGGAATGATTTCTTGACATGTATTCATATTCGTATGAAAAGCATGTATTAGGTTATAGATATATATTACATAGTTCATATTGGGCTTCTATATTGATAAGTAGGCCCAATTGTACGGTGAAATGTTTGATTATGTCAATAGCACGATGATATGTGATTTGAGCATGTTTAGTTATTATTTTGGTCAAAGGAGTGCATGTATCAAGTTATCATTGTGGAGTCGTTATAGGCATAAGGTTGTACGTTTGAAGAAAAGAAACGTGGGTATTACCTTTTCGTGTGGACTTATTGGCGAGGAGTCGTGGATTAGAAGTATGGAACGTACACGTGGGACTCCAGAGACTAGTATGAAATGTAGAGATGTGAATGCGATTATGTTTATCATTTATGTCCATTGTTGTGTTATTCACTAAGTGTTAGCTTAATCAAATCGAATATGTGTGGTTATTCAAATAACCATTTTAGGTGTTAATGCTAGCGAGGAATCGCAAAAGTGAGCACGTGGGTTTGGAAGTTCACTTAGAAGGCGTCACATCATGTTCATTCCGTTGTTTTGGAAATGGGAGTGTTGTAATAAGAATTTTATGGATTTTAGCTATATTTTAACTTAGTATGTTAGAATGGATTCGAAATGTTGTAATAGATAGTATCATGCTGTAATAATATTTTAGTAATGTTATAATACAGTTGGGATCACGTTGGAGTGAGTTTAGAGTATGTGTTTGATCCTTAGTTGAATTTGGAAGACTTTAAACTTGGGGAATTCTGCAGAATGCCTTGTTGCTAGAAAACAGTCGGCTGGTTTTTGAGTCGAGTTAACTGGACCCTTTTGTGTGAGACACTGCATTAGCTACAGTTGATTGGTCCTAGGGATGGCAATTTATCCCGCCCCGCTGGACCTCCGCCCCGCCCCGCTCCTAATGGAACGGGTTTGGAGGAGTTATAATAGGAGTAGGAGTGGATTTGGTATGGAAATATAAAAACCCTATAGGAGTCGGGGCGGAGTTGGTATCCATGAAATACTACCATTTAAAACCCGCCCCGCCCCGATTAATTCATTAAGTTACTAAATTACTCTCATACTTACAGTTATTTACAACAAATTAGGGCATATATGTACATCTCTTTCTCTTCAGTATTAATATTTTAATTTCTGAATTGTGATTAACAAATTTAGAATCATTTGCGTGATTGATTTTTAAGAAATCAAGCCAAAATTAAGTGGGTTTTGAATTAGAAAAGAACATTTAATTTTGGAATGGTGATTAACAAATGGAGTAGGAGTATAATAGGAGTACCCGATAGTAAACGGAGTAGGAGTGGAGTAGGAGTTGGTATTTTACTTAAACGGAACGGGGCGGAGTCGGAGTAGGAGAAAAATAAACGGAGTAGGAGTTGGTATAGGGGAACTCCGTACCAACTCCGACCCGTTGCCATCCCTAATTGGTCCCCCGACACAATCGACTAGTTTATGTTTTCAAAAGTTATCTTTCTGCTTGATTGGAGTTCAGTCGACCGGATAAAATAGTCGATTGGGAATTTGGCACCCCAGTCGACTGGACATAGAAAACAGTCGACTGGATTATGTTTCAAAATCAAACTTTCTGCTGGACTAGTCTCAGTCGACTGGGCATGAGATGTAGTTGACTAGATTGCTGGTTTTTTTAAAAAATTACTTGTTTTTTCTTTTCCGCTGCGTGTTCTTCAAACTAAATTTTGGGAACGTTAATGTATTGGTTTAGCCTTAGTGGCGTGCCACGGGCTCCGATTCTGCTATTATGGGACCGAGCTATGACATTTAGTGGTATCAAAGCAATAGGTTTAGAGCCTTAGGAACGAGTATAAGCTGAGTGACGTCGAGCGGAGTGTATGTTTAAGACGATAATATTGTTATCATTGTGGGGATGCCTCATATGTTTGCATCTATTGTTTGTAATGACGAACGGTGCGCATATATATTGTGCCATGGCATGTATAGTCATTATGCATTGTATTCAACAGGGTGAATACGTCATAAGGTCATGAGTGAGCCTATAAGAGAGTTGTCACCACATTCGCGAATGGATCAGATAGTGAATATGGTAGGGAATTTTGTTTAAGTTGTAATTAAACGAGATCAGATGAATGTTCAGGCTCCACCGGTCGAAATTTGCTTTATTAATGCACCACTGGTACCAAGACCTCAGCACACAATCATAGAACAATTTCATAAATGAAAACCGACTTTGTACCATGGACAAGTTAACATCGACTTGGCCAATCATTAGATGATGGACATAGAAAGACATTTCCGTACCGTGATATGCACTGATGAGGAGAAAATTTTTTGCGCACCGGATACATTAATGGGAGAAGCATTAGATTGGTGGAATAATGTACTTGAGCAAAGGAAGCCAACTACATGGGAATCATTCAAAGATGAGTTCAACAAGCGATTCTTTCCGCGAACAGCTTATACTCAATACGTCAGGAATTTGCGAGTTTGGTTCAGGGAGATATGACTGTGGGTGAGTATGTCTCTCGGTATAATGCTTTGTTGCATTTTGGGAAAACTACGATTCCAACTGATGAGGATAAGGCACGAAAATTTGAAGAAGGGCTTAGGGAGAATATCTGTGGCTGTGTTGATATGTTGCAACACTCGATCATTTCACTAGTTGAGGAAGCCACCCGTATAGCCGAGAAAAGTGTCGATCGATATCAGCAAGGACAACAAGGAAAAAGATCCAATGATAATAAGAGCAAAGGGAAAGGGAATGCCAATAAGCCATTCATGCAAAGTTCGGGATCATATGTGGGTAGTCAAGGAGGGAGTACATTTGTCGGAGACTCGAGACCGTTATGCCCGACATGTAACCTGCGATACAAAGGGACTTGCTACCTAGTGAGTACGTGTTACCTTTGCAAGCAATTAGGGCATATCTCCCGTAACTGTCCTCTGAATACAAATGTGACTACACCGAACACAACCTCAAACATCAAGAGCTATAACCCGGAGATGAGGGAAAATGTTTTGAGTGTGGACAACCGGGGCATATAGCGAAGAACTGTCCGAGTAAGAGGCAACCGAGAATGAGTACTAGGACATCGAGTGTGCTAAGCGGATCAAGTACAGAACCACGAGTGGATAAAGGAAAATGAGTCGCACAACAACAAGGGTGATATTTCCAGCTTAGGTAGGGGAATACGGATGATACATTCGTATCAAGTATTCTTCCTATTTGTTCATATCCTGCACGTATACTTATGAATTTTGGTTCAACTCATTTATTTGTGTCCTGTGATTTTGTTAAGCATTTAACTGTTAAGTCTGAACCACTAGGATATGACTTGTGCATATCATTAATTATTAGTGAACCATTAGTAACTTCTTCGACATTCAAGTCATGTGAGATCAAGATATAAGGTCTTGAGCGTCGATTTGATTCCATTTATGGTGAACTACTTTGATGCTATCTTGGGCATCGATTCGTTGTCGGTCAATCAAGCTAGAATTGATTGTGAAAAGAAACGGGTTAATTTCTATCCGTCAGGTCAAGAAGAGTTTACTTTTCAGGGTAAGGGTGTGACCGTACCGCCGTACTTGATATCGACGATTCAAGCCAGTAAGATATTGAAGAAGGGTTGCTCAGGTTTCTTATGTTCGATGTTGACACACGAGTTCTTGGATCGCTAGTAGAAGACATTCCAGTAGTTCAAGAATTTCCAGATATTTTTCCCGATGAGTTACCCGATGTATTAATTGAAAGAGAGCTTGAGTTCACGATAGAAGTAATACTAGAGTCACAACCGGTATCCAAAGCACCAAACCGAATGGCACCGGTAGAGTTGAAAGAATTGAAAGTTCAGTTACAGGAGCTGCTTGAAAAAAGTTTTATTCGACCTAGTGTTTCACCCTGGGGGGGCTCCAGTCTTGTTTGTGAAGAAGAAGAATGGGACATTGCGTATGTGTATTGACTATTGAGTGTTAAATAAGTTGACTATCAAGAACAAATATCCGTTGTCGCGAATAGATGCCTTGTTTGTTCAATAGCAAGGAGCTTACGTATTTTCGAAGATTGACTTGCGTTCCGGTTATCATTAATTGAAAGTCACGGAGGAAGACGTTGAGAAGACAGCTTTCAGAACTAGCTATGGTCACTTTGAATTTTTGGTTATGCCATTTGGAGTAACAAATGCATCAGTCGCTTTTATGGATTTGATGAATCTTGTTTTCAAGGACTACTTAGATGAGTTTGTTATTGTGTTCATAGATGACATCCTAATCTATTCCAAGAGTGTTGAAGATCATGAACATCATTTGCGATTAGCCTTACACCGACTATGTGAGAAGAGATTGTTTGGAAAATTGAAGAAGTGTGAGTTTTGGTTGACGTAAATTGCTTTTCTTGGACACATAGTATCAATGAAAGGAATTTCTGTAGATCCTTAAAATATAGAAGCAGTTACCAATTGGTTGAGACCGACGAATGTGACAGAGATTCGAAGTTTCGTAGGATTAGTTGGTTATTATCGGAGGTTTATAAAAGACTTTTCACGTATAGCAATGCCAATGACACAATTAATGATGAAAGATGTTGCGTTTGTATGGAGTCCGAAATGTGAGGAAAGTTTTCAAGAGTTGAAGAATTGACTAATGAAGGCACCAATCTTAGCCGTTTCGATGGGGACTGAGGGGTTCATCATTTATAGTGATGCTTCCTATGGGGGGTTTAGGTTGCGTTCTTATGCAATATGATAAGGTCATTGCATATGCGTCGAGACAACTTAGACCACACGAGAAGAATTACCAGACACATAATTTAGAATTAGCCTCCGTGATTTTTGCATTGAAGATTTGGCATCATTATCTATACGGGGAGAAATATGAGATATATACGGATCATAAGAGTTTAAAGTACTTGTTCACGCAATGAGATTTGAACATGAGGCAAAGGAGATGGTTAGAATTGATGAATGACTATGATTTGTTAATTCAATATCATCCAAGCAAGACGAATGTAGTCGCCGATGCTCTTAGTCATAAAGCACCAACCAACATGGCATCAGATTTGACTTCTCAGAGAGGGGTAATACGAGATATAGAGAAGTTAGAACTGGAAGTGATTCCGAGGATTGAAAGTGGCCTCATGTCGACGATTGTGGCACAACCACTCTTGATTTACGAGATCACAGAGAAACAACTTCAAGATGTAGCTTTGAAGAAGATTTCTGATGAGATTCCGATGGGTAAACAACCGGAATTCACTTTTGAGAGTTGTAAACATTAAAATTTCGGTAATTATTTAATTACCAGCTGATTAATTAATAATTAATTAATTTTAATTATTACAATTAGTCAAAACAAATTATCTCAAATGTGGGACCCACAAAATACAAGTGGACCAATTTATTTGTGACATGTGTCATATACACCACAGGAAACTATATAAATGATGGTCTCTAAAGTGGTGACACATGTCAAAATCTCAAAGGAGGACTTCAAATCCACGGTTAGGATGTATTGAGTCACCAATTAAAACTCTATACCCTAAGCCTATAAATAGGGGTCTCTACCCATGTAGAAGGGACTTTTGGCCTTTCAATAAGTTGAGATTTCTCCACAAAAATTGAGAGCTCTCTCTTACATTCAAATCACCCAAGCCTTTCTGAAGAACAAACATACAGTTTGTTGTTCTTCAGATTCAAGTCAAGTCTGTTTAATCCGTTCTTCGAGAAGTTGAAGGAAGATTAATCGTTCGTTTGTTCGAGATCAAGCCCCGGCCCTCGTTCAAGCTTTCCTACAAGCACTTCATCCAGTGTGAAGATTTGAAGGACAAATCTACGGTTCAAGAACAAGCTCCAGAAGCCCTTGAATCGTGAACAATCAAGGAGATCGAATCAAAGGAATTTTCTTTTCATTGTAAAAGAATTATACAGAGATTGTACTCATATTTTCTGAAATCAATAAAATCATATTTGTTCCTCAATTTTCTCGTTATTTCTATACTTGAAATTTGTTGCGTACAAATTTCTGGCACGCCCGGTGGGACCTCTCTGCCTTTCATCTCTTTCTCCTACATCAAAGTATCAAAATCCTACTCTAGCAACATTCAATGGCATCTAAGAAGGTTCAACTTCCCAAAGATACCAAGAATAGTGGCAAGAACGTTGTTACTGCAAGTAGCAATAGTAACTCCTCTGCGAAGAGCACCGATAGCGTCTCCTCAGGACCATTCACCCGTAGCAAAACAAAAATTGCTACCTCTGCTGGTGGTCAAGTCACTTCAGTGAAATTAGGACAAGTGAAGGCCCGTGTGGTTGTCAACACTGATCCTATAGGGACAAAAACAGATGACATGTTGCAGCCCAAGAAACTTCCAGTTGTTACAAAGGATGATACCGCGAAGAACTTGTCAGCATGTTCATCTCGCTCGGTCTCAGATGCTGAATCAGACTCAGATTCGTCCTCAGGGTCATCTCCAAGTAGCCTGAAAAAGTTTACTTCCCCAAAACGCACAAACTCTAATACGTCTTCGTACACAATGGAGATGCCGGTCATGATGACCAATACAACTTCAATCGAAGAGCAACTAGCTACAATGGCTCGTGCAATTGAACAACTTACGAGGACTGTTGAAGAAAAGGACTTACAAATAGCTTCTTTGATGAACAAGTTGGAGGGTCAAAACATAGGGGAGTCAAGCCAAAGCCAGAAACACCCTCCTGGATTTACACCTCTAATTACATCCACATCGGATGACCAACAGGTGCCGCCTACTAAAGAAGAGGGAGAGCAAATTGCTACCTCAACATCCGTTGGTGCGTTATCTGTCCAACAGCTCCATGACATGATAACAAATACAATAAGAGCACAATATGGCGGCGCTCCTCAAAGTAATCTCATGTATTCAAAGCCTTACACGAAAAGGATTGACGACATGAGGATGCCTGCGGGGTACCAACCTCCTAAGTTCCAACAGTTCGATGGAAAGGGAAACCCTAAGCAACATGTCGCCCACTTTGTTGAAACATGCAACAACGCTGGAACTGAAGGGGATCTTCTCGTCAAGCAGTTTGTCCGCACCCTTAAAGGCAATGCTTTTGATTGGTACACCGACTTGGAGTCACAATCAATTGATAGTTGGGGACAGATGGAGCGAGAATTTCTGAATCGCTTTTACAGCACTCGTCGCACGGTCAGCATGATCGAGCTCACCAGTACCAAGCAATGGAAAGACGAACCCGTGGTGGACTTTATCAACCGATGGCGGTCACTTAGTCTAGATTGTAAAGACCGACTCACTGAAGTATCTGCCGTTGAGATGTGTATGCAAGGTATGCACTGGGGCCTCCTTTATATCCTTCAAGGTATAAAACCACGTACTTTCGAAGAACTGGCAACACGTGCGCATGACATGGAAATTAGCATTGCTAATCATGGTGGTAAAAATCCTCCCGTTGTGGAGCAACGTAAGGAGGTGAAAGATGTGAAGAAGAATGACAAGACGGGCAAGACCGCAGCAAAAGGGTCTATGGTGGTGACTACTGTTCCCGTAAAGATCCCCTCAAAGGATAAAATGGAAGCAGTAAAGAAACAAGACCAACCCCGTGAAAGTCAAAAGCAACGATCAACACTAAAAGAGTTGCAGGAAAAGGAGTACCCTTTTCCAGATGCTGACGTACCAGGCATATTGGAGTACTTGCTCGAAAAGAAGGTGATTCAACTCCCAGAATGCAAACGACCTAATGAGATGGGACGTGTGAATGACCCAAAGTATTGCAAATATCATCGCATTGTCGGTCATCCCATTGAAAAGTGCTTTATTCTCAAGGAGGTTATCATGAATTTGGCTAAAGAAGGCAAAATCCTGTTGGACACAGAAGAAGTAGCAGCGTCAAATCATGCTGCCGTCGTTTCTCAGCCTCCAAATGACGCGTATACACAACGCTCTCAAAAGCAACCATCATTCCCCACACTGGGGGCAAGTGTCAGGTCAATCCAGTTTGGCTCTTTTGAGCCGGTGCAAATTCCACTGTCACCAGAATGCCAGCTGAACTGTCCCGTCTTTCATAAAGAATCAACGAAAGAAGATGATGAAGGATGGACCCTTGTTACAAGGAGAAAGGCACGAAAGCAACAAGTACTCGTGCAACCCACTGTCAATGAAGATAGAGTGCTTCAAAAGAGAAATACATTTTGGCGCCCAAAGAAGAATAACAAGAAGCAGTGGGTAAAACGTGAGATACATGTTAATGATGTGTTACAACAGCCGCCAAGTTTCGCTACTTTGCGGGAATATTTTCCTAAGGGGTATTTCAATGATAACCTAGTTGTGACAACTTACGCAATTTCTGCCCAAGAAGCTGATACTGTAGATGATTCTAAAAATGAGCAGATGCAAACTTCTAGTATCGACGTTGTGCATGCAAATGAACAAGTTGAAGTGTCAAAGACGCTTCAAAGTTTACCAGCAAAGTTTAGTCTTCACGAGGCTTCACAATTTCCACAACAGGTGCGCTCTGCGCTAGTTCAAGTGCTACAAGAGCCAAACAAACATGCTGCCGTTATTAGTAAGCTTGGAGACAATAATGTTAGTCCGAGCTCTTGTGCATCTTGCTGTGCAGCAATTACTTTCACTGATGAGGACCTGCAGTTAGGGTCAAAACTTCATAATAGACCACTTTTTGTTTCGGGTTTCATAAGAGAACAAAAGGTTAATCGCATTCTCATTGATGGAGGATCAGCGGTAAATATCATGCCAAAATTCATCATGAAACGCCTTGGTATAACAATCGATGAACTATCTTCTAGTCGTCTCATCATACAAGGATTTAACCAAGGAGGCCAACGAGCAATTGGAATGATTCGTGTCATTCTCACAGTTGGAGAATTAGAGGCAGAAACTTTATTTCACGTGATCGATGCGAAGACATCATATAACTTGTTATTGGGCCGACCTTGGACCCACTGGAACGGAGTCATCCCATCGACTCTTCATCAGTGCTTGAAGTTCAATAAAGGTGGCGTAAAGACAGTGATAGGAGATATGAAGCCATTCACCGAGGCTGAAGCTCACTTTGCTGATGCAAAGTTTTACATCGACACTGATACTAACGCATCATCAGAGGCTCTTTCCATAAAAACTTCTTCAAAAGAAAATGGCGAGCACAAAAAAGATAAATGTGTAGAAGTTCCTCCCACTAACGCTATGGCAAACGAGAGTGATGATCTTTCAAGGGTTGTTCTGCCGCAAGAGCTGGAATCATCGGCAAGTGTCAAGACCTCATCACTGATTTTCAAGTATGTTCCATTGTCTTGTCGTAAAAAGGGAGAGTCACCTTTCATTGAATTCTCTAAGGATGAGAAGGAAAAAAGAAAATCTCTCGTAGGAGCAAAGCCAGAAGACATTCAGTTGCTAAAAGAAAATTTAACCATCCCGCTTACCAAGGTTGAACGAGATGAATCGTTCAAAACTCCTTTAAAAGGGTTCGTTAAACCATCTGGAATAGCAATAGAACATGGAGCACTCCCTGATAAAAGAACAATTGAAGGGTTTGATCCAAAAGCATATAAGTTAATGGTAAAGTCGGGATATGATTTCTCGAATCCTACACCCCTTGGAGTCCTTAACCCTCAATCTACAGGAGAGAAGGTACATGGTCTCACCGAAACTCAAAATAAGCTGAGGCAACAGGGACACATGATTACTTTGCCCAAAACTGGTCTAGGATTTACCCCTGATGAACCTATTCGTATTCCAGTTAGAGGAAAAAGCAAGAAAGTAAATGCCCAGTACATTACGGTAGAAGAAATTGATGACGAGAAAAATTCCCAACATACTTCTCGTGTTTCGGTGTTTGACCGCATTGGAACATCATCTTCGCATACTTTTGTCTTCGATAGGTTGGGTGAGCGTGTACCAAATGAAGATCGTTCACCCTCTCATACGAGACTTATGTCCCGCACATCTGCTTTTAATAGGCTGGGTACTTCCAATCAAATGGAGGAAAATCAAACCCCTCAATTACGAAATTCAGTCTTCTCTCGAACCACCAAAACAAATTGTTGGCTTACAAAGAGGCGTAATAATGACGTTCCTGAAAGGATCGAAATTGAAAGAAAGGAAGATACTGAAACTCGGAGTTTGATTCCCTCTCGCATGAAGCGCACTACCAAGCTAGATGTAAGTATGGATGATGTGTTGAAAGCTAAACGGCGAACCATCGTGTTGACAAACCAAGATGATGTTGGGAACCAAGAAGCTGACAATGAAGAAGTAGTTTATACATCATCTTATCATATTACATTCGAGGAGGCAGGCGATGACGACTCCATCGGGGATGATGTTAATGAAGCACCCTCAACACTCGAAGACGGGGGGCAACCTACTGTCGACGAGCTCAAGGAGCTGAATTTAGGGACAATAGAAGAACCTAGACCAATCTTAATCAGCACGCTATTGGAGCCTTCAGAAGAGGAAAAATACTTTGAGTTGTTGTTTGAATATAAGGATGTGTTTGCGTGGACATACAAAGAAATGCCAGGTCTAGACCCCAAAATTGCAGTACATAACCTTGCAATCAAACATGGAACACGGCCAGTCAAACAAGCTCAACGTTTCTTTAGACCAGAGCTTGTTCCAAAAATAGAAGAAGAAATCAATAAGTTGATTGAAGCAGGGTTTATTCGAGAAGTAAAGTACCCCACTTGGATCTCAAGTATAGTCCCGGTGAAAAAGAAGAATGGACAAATACGCATTTGTGTCGACTTTCGCGACCTAAACAATGCTTGTCCTAAAGATGACTTTCCTATTCCTATTGCTGAACTGACAGTCGATGCAACTACAGGACATGAAGCTCTTTCCTTTATGGATGGTTTCTCAGGTTATAATCAAATACGGATGACCCCTACAGATGAAGAGTTGACTGCTTTTCGGACCCCAAAAGGCATTTATTGTTACAAAGTTATGCCATTTGGTCTTAAGAATGCAGGGGCTACTTACCAACGTGCAATGCAAAAGATCTTTGACGACGTACTCCATAAAAATGTGGAGTGCTACGTTGATGACTTGGTAGTCAAAAGCAAGAATAGGGAAGACCATCTTCATGATCTGCGTATGGTGTTCAATAGGTTGAGAAAATATCAACTTAAAATGAATCCCCTTAAGTGTGCTTTCGGCGTTACTTCAGGAAAATTCTTGGGCTACATTGTTCGACATCGTGGCATTGAAGTTGATCCAGCCAAAATTGATGCTATTCAAAAAATGTCACCACCTAAGAATTTGCATGAATTACGAAGCTTACAAGGTCAACTCGCTTTTATTCGCAGATTCATTTCAAATTTAGCTGGACGATGCCAACCTTTCAGTCGTCTTATGAAGAAGGATGTACCTTTCATATGGGATCAAGCTTGTCAGAATGCTTTGGATAACATAAAGAGGTACTTGCTTAATCCCCCAGTGTTAGGAGCTCCCATAGTAGGAAAGCCGCTTGTACTTTATATTGCTGCGCAAGAAGAATCACTTGGGGCTCTTCTTGCGCAAGAGAATGAAGAGCGCAAGGAAAAAGCATTATACTACTTGAGTCGTCGCTTGACTGTGACAGAGCTAAAGTATTCTCCTATTGAAAAGACATGTTTAGCATTGGTCTTTGCATCACAGAAGTTAAGACATTACTTTTTAGCTCACACAGTTCACTTAGTGGCAAGAGCCGATCCTATAAAGTACGTCATGTCCAAACCAGTTCTTTCAGGACGACTTGCACGATGGTCAATCTTATTCAATGAATTTGAAATCATTTACGTCCCTCGAAAGGCCGTCAAAGGACAAGTTATAGCAGATTTCTTGGCTGAGCACCCAATCCCAGCTGATTGGGAAATCTCAGAAGATTTTCCGGATGAAGATGTACTATTCATTGATATACTTCCCCCATGGATGATGTTTTTCGATGGAGCATCACGGTTTGATGGAGCGGGGGCAGGCATAGTCTTGGTTTCACCACAAAGGCAAATTTTTACATACGCTTTTACACTCGGTGAAAAGTGCTCTAACAATGTTGCCGAGTATCAAGCTTTAATCATTGGCCTGGAAATGGCAGTAGAAATAAAAATTCCTGACTTAGAGATCTATGGTGATTCAAAGTTAGTTGTCAACCAGCTTCTCAAAGACTACGAAGTTAGAAAAGATGACTTGGTGCCATACTTTCGATATGCTTCTCATCTTTTGGAAAAGTTTGATAGTGTCGTGTTGGAACATGTTCCTAGAAAGGATAATCGACTGGCAGATGCTTTGGCAAACTTGGCTACAACGCTAGCATTATTGGAAGATGAAAAGATCGACATTCCTGTGTGCCAACGGTGGGTGTTACCCCATTTACTCGATTGCACGTTAGAGGAGGTCAACCTAATCTCTGTTTTAGCCATTGAAGCAGACGATTGGCGGAGACCTCTCATCGACTACTTGGAGCATGGAAAACTTCCAGAGGACTTACGTCACAAGACTGAGATAAAGCGGCGAGCCCCACGGTTCATATACTACAAAGATACCTTGTTTCGACGCTCTTTTGAAGGACTATTTCTACGCTGCCTTGGAGAAGTTGAAGCAACTCAAGCTATGGAGGAAGCGCACTCTGGAATATGTGGGGCCCATCAGTCTGGACCAAAGCTTCACTTTCGTGTGAAAAGAATGGGTTATTATTGGCCTACTATGGTGAAAGATTGCATGGAATATGCGAAAAGATGTCAAGCTTGTCAGTTTTATGCAAACTTTATCCATCAACCACCAGAACCCTTACACCCTACTATCGCTTCCTGGCCATTTGAAGCGTGGGGACTTGATGTAGTTGGACCTCTGACAAAATCATCTAGAGGTCATTTGTACATTTTGGCGGCAACCGACTATTTCTCAAAATGGGCTGAAGCTGTCCCGCTCAGAGAAGTGAAAAAGGAAACTGTCGTTGATTTCATCAAGACTAACATCATCTTTCGGTATGGTGTTCCCAGATACATCATTACCGATAATGGAAAGCCTTTCTACAATTCTCTCATGGATAACTTATGCGAGAAGTTCAGTTTTAAACAACGGAACTCCTCTATGTACAATGCTCCAGCCAATGGTCTTGCAGAGGCGTTTAACAAAACCCTGTGCAACTTGCTTAAGAAAGTGGTAGCCAAGTCAAAGAAGGATTGGCACGAGAGGATTGGCGAGGCATTATGGGCGTATCGTACAACTCATAGAACATCTACACAAGCCACTCCATATGCACTCGTTTACGGCGTTGAGGCCGTTTTGCCATTAGAGCAACAGATCCCATCGTTGAGGATTGCATTACAAGAGGGCCTAACAAATGAAGAAAATGCACGTTTGCGTCTCGAAGAACTAGAAGCGTTGGATGAAAAGAGACTCGAAGCGCAGCAAAGAATGGAATGCTATCAAGCACGACTCTCCAAAGCTTTTAATAAAAGAGTACGACATCGGTCCTTTCAAGTTGGAGACTTAGTATTAGCGGTTAGAAGACCCATTATACTTAGTCATCGCACTGGCAATAAGTTTACGTCAAAGTGGGACGGTCCTTATGTCGTGCGTGAAGTCTACACCAGCGGTGCCTACAAGATTGTTGACGAAGATGGATTACGTGTAGGTCCAATCAATGGGAAGTTCCTAAAAAGATACTATCCATAAAAGCACACCGCACTCCTGGCCCGCATGAGTATAAACTGTGTACGGCGTAAAAAAAAAAAAAAAAAAAAAAAAAATCTGTCTTTTGAGAAATAAATGCTTTGAACTACGTGATGACTTGATCCCTTTCTTAGGGTACGTAGGCAACTTGAAATTTCAAGTTCAGTCAACATTATTGAAAAACATATGCAAATCACTATTGATAGAATGCGTGGTGGAATGCAGTATTCTTACTTCATAAAAAGGCCAATTATAAATGGACAAAGTGAATAAGCATTTCAGAAAGGAAAAGGGATGTCGTATTATTAAAAGAAAGCTAGTAATAATGTCATCTAAATACAATTACTAGGAGAATAAAGTTAAAAAAAAAAAAGAAAAAAAAAAAAAAAAAAGTCTCTAAATATCTCTGTCCATCCAACATGAAGAATCAAGTGACGACTGAAGACTCTCGACCTGTCTGCGCAAATCTTGCAGCATGTCTGCATCTTCAGTTGTTACTGTTGGAGTTAAATTTACATCATGTAGAACCTTTTCTGCTGTGTCCACCTTATGCTTAGCTGTTTCCACTGCGTCATTCTTAGCCTTCAAGTCTCCTTCCATCCTTGACTCTTCTTGTAAAAGAGAATGTAATGTCGCCTCAAGAGTAGCTCTTTTCTGCTTAACACCAGCTAAAGCAGTAACAAAATCACTTTGATCCTGCTTTGCTGTCATGAGGTTGGACTTGACAAATTCAAGGTCCTTTGTTGCCTTAACCCTTTTGGTTGCTATGTCATGCGCGGATACACACCCAGTGAGCTGCTTTTTAAATTCTAAGTACGCATTTACACTACCCACATATGAATCTACAATGGTTTTTAAGGGGTATGCGTCACCATTAAGACTACTAATGCTCTTGTATACGGATGAAGCAACTTCATGCACCTGAGAGACACGATTAAGTGAGGCCTCCTTAAGTAATTTCAGCAAGTCAACTCCTAACCCTTCAATCGCCCTCTTGACAAGAGACGAAGCGATATTGCTAGGTTGATACGTAGAACATGAACGTGTAGGAACGGCATTAGGTTGTGATACAATGGTACGACCTCCAAGGTATGTATCTACCTTCGTAGCTTGGGAGGTAATATCTGGTGTGTTCTCAAGCGTCTTGGTTCCTGAATCATCGTGCAATGGCCCAACTACCGAGTTTTCGCTACAGCTGAAAGCATCAGCCTCCAAAGTCTTTTCATCGTCGTCCTTTTCATTGTCTTCCCCGACAACCAGTTCGCATTCTCCTAACTGGCAAAAAAAAAAGTGTGGGGTAAGAAATCAAGTACAAACATTGTTAAAAAAAAAAAAAAAAAGGAATTAAGGGACATTACCTGTTCATGTGTCCCTATGATTGCACACGATGAGCTGGGAACTCCATCAAAAAAGGATTCAAGGTTAGTATCGCGAAGGACAATCCTTGGAAGCACCGAAGATTTATTCTTTTTAGGAGCTGACTGCTTGTAAGGATCCTCATCATGCTTTTGAGAGTCCCCTACTTGCTCTCCCTCCTGACGGTCTGGGTGAGATCTTTTCATGCTTGGTGTGCCTGCAGCAATCTGGCGAATTGATGAAGTACGTGGAACTGGTGGCTTACTTATGTTTTTAGCATCTCTAGCCCCACCATCACTGTCATCACCATCATCTTCCAAATCTAGCAACTCTTCCGAGTCAGAGCTTTCTTGGGATTTATGCTCTTTTCGCTTGGATTTAGACAACCTTGTACTCTCAATAAAAATCTCCAGCCCATTACTTAAGTAGTCACCATGCCTGGTTGACCACCATTCTTGGTAAGTTTGAGTAGTGTGGATATTTGGGTCATCACAACGCGCAGGTAAAAGTACGTTGGCAAAGGTACCCTTTGCGAGGCATATGCGCCAATATTCAAGAGCTTGCCTCCAGGTAGCAGAACGAACATCGTCTTTTAAGTCACCTGGTATGTCTTGACAAAACCCAAATTGTCTGCTAAATCGATTGGGACTATAAGGTTCAACTATGATAGAGCTTTCTTGACGCAATACCAAGTAACTCGAACGAAGGCTAAGGAAATAGCTTTGTTGTGGAAGACGCAGATTTCCGTCATCAATAAATGTCTCATTGCTGTTGTTGAGCATCATTTCGCACCATTTTGCTTGGCTACCCTTGTGGATAAGTTCTCGAGCCTCACGTTCATCAAAATATTTGGCGCCTCCTGCACCTGAGTATCTGGACATTTTGGGTCCTTGCACAGCCCCTTGCGTATCGTGAGGAATTAAATAGTGTGTACCGAAATAAAAAGCTAGCCATCCGTACACGTAATGAAAGGGCAAATGCGAATGCGACCGCCCGGGGTCTGAAGATTTAGATAATCTATTCAACCCATCGTAGATACTAGCTAACACGGGCACAGCAAGGCTGTACGTACGACCTCCGGCCAAGAAGCTTGCAACTTTGAAAGTTCCCGGACGAATGATGTTTCCTTTGTTAGTTGGGAGGACGAACACGCACAACCAACAAGAAAGAAATGCAGCTAAGTATGTCTTATCATGAAAAGTACTACTAATCCCAAGATCTGCAAAAACTGAATCCTCTTTCGGTGTCCTAGCTCGAGGCTCATCAAGGTCTCCAGTAGGATTCTGAGTTGACTTAGGACGAGTGACACTTTTAGACTTGCGAGTTCGGGGTTTATTAAATCTGTGTTTTTCGTCTCCTCTAAACCAAAATTCAACCCATTCAGCGATTGACACTTGAGAATTCTTCCCCTTCCTTTTCCGCAAGAAATGGTAAGCTGAGAATAGGAACGGGCAACTATTAGGAACATGTCTAGTATTTGCCTTTTTGTCTATCCCAGTTAATTCCAAAGCACTCGGGATGATTTCTTCATAAATCGCACCAACTATAGGAAGACCGCCTATTAGTCGTAGATCCCATAGAGATATAGACAACTCGCCTGCGGATGTGTGAAGTGTGTTAGTGGATGGACACCAAGCTTCACAGATTGCTCTCATGATATTAGGATTCCGGTCATACGTATACAATGAGGCATAAACGGCATTGTATATATGGGCTGTTTGAAGCACCGTTGAATAATTCCCAAGGATATATTCAGTCCATTCCCAATACCGTTTGATGAATCTGAATTCACCTTCAAGCTTCAACGTACAGCCCCAATGTACATCTCCTGAAACTATTCGGTGACCCAAGGTCTTGAATGACTTTGCACGTGAGATATTTGAGTGAAAGGGCGATTGCAGAAAAATACGATCTGGTGATCCGGAAGAATCTGCAACTGACCATTCGGTTAATTTGGGTAAACTCTCTAATTTGGGCCATTTTTGTGAAAATGGACCGGCTGAAGGTGTGTGAACAGAAAATATACTGCCTGTTTGCTCTTCGTCATCCTTGTTATCCACGATGGACATGAAATGTTTTCGGGATGAGCTAAAGTCCTTGAAAAAAACCATGACCAATCTAAAAAAAAAAAAAAAATTAAATAAATAAATAAATAAAAAAAAAGACATTAACTGTTCCGGAGATTGGATAAATAAAGATACATTGCAAAAACAAGTAAAGCGACATATAAAAGATTGCACGTTGTAAAGTAAGATAAATCTTCGGAGTCACAATGGAGTGTTTGCCCATGAGGATTAATGGCTCTGGGGTAGCAATTCCAAAGGGTGTTCCCCGAAAGTCGGAGTCACAATGGGTTGTTTGCCCATGAGGATTAATAGCTCTGGGGTAGCAATTCCAAAGGGTGTTCCCCAAAAATCGGAGTCACAATGAAGTGTTTGCCCATGAGGATTAATGGCTCTGGGGTAGCAATTCCAAAGGGTGTTCCCCGAAAATCGGAGTCACAATGGGTTGTTTGCCCATGAAGATTAATAGCTCTGGGGTAGCAATTCCAAAGGGTGTTCCCCGAAAATCGGAGTCACAATGGGTTGTTTGCCCATGAGGATTAATAGCTCTGGGGTAGCAATTCCAAAGGGTGTTCCCCGAAAGTCGGAGTCACAATGGGTTGTTTGCCCATGAGGATTAATAGCTCTGGGGTAGCAATTCCAAGGCTGTTCTCCGAAGATGCCGCCGGATAATGCACTACCTTGAATCCCTGCACAAAAAAAAAAAAAAACCTCCTACAAGGCAAATTGCAACAATTCTACAAATATATCTTCCCAAGAGAAAAATGCTAAAGAAATGCTTACTAAGGGATTGGTGGACTGTAAAGTCTTTGGAAGCTGCTCGGCTACGGAAATGGAAGTACCTGTAAAAAAAAAAAAAAATTTCGCATGAGGTAGTTAAAAAAAAAAAAAAAAAAAAAAAAGAAGAGGGTTCTTTACACCATAATTAATTTTGATGACTTGCCTAATTGCAAAGGTGTTTTACATCAATTTTGATGTACCTGTCTAATTGCATTGCCCAAATTCGGTTTATACCATGGGTTGAAGAATGTTGATTACAAGTCAATTTGGAACATCAGATATAGCAGTTTTCATTTTGTGGAGTTCGATCACATGACATGGATACATCAAATACCAAAAAAAAAAAAAAAATGTGTATTTTGCCTACTGGAAGACAGCTGCCATAAGCATGTATCCTAAAATTGCAAATTTCGTGACTTCTAATTGCATAAATGAAAACTCTGCTTTCGAATGATTTTGGGAATTACTCAAGAGGATACTCTCCATAAATTTGTGTACATGCAAAGTGATTGGTACACTTTGAATTAATCATGCATGCAAAGTGACTAAAAAAGGGGGCAGGATTTATGAAATTTTGGGAGTAATTCCTGTGACAAAACAACCACAATTGGTCTCCAAGTGTTCACCCAAAACCCCCCCTCCAAGAAAAAAAAAAAAAAAAAAAAAAAACTTGCAGAGCCAAAGTTCCTCACAAAAGTACTGCCCAGTTGAGTGAAGAAGTCTCCAAATAAAAAAATTCAACTGCAAAATATGGAACCCAGGTTCTAATTTTTATTTGGTGAGGTGTTGTGCAATTAGATTTTTATGTGCACCATCAACAATTCCATTAGTTGTTGGTTGCTTACATGGATTTAAAATAAAAGTAGTTTTCATGGTTACAATAATTTGGGATTTAAGTCATACTCTTTTGGACACCAAATTGGGATGCATGATTGGTTCTAAATCAATAGAATACACCATAAAAGATCCCCTCAAAAGTTTTCCTTAGATGATTGTCAGTGTGTACATGTGTGCATATATACCTACAACCCAGGCAATTGATGGAGACAAGGAAAGAAGATGAAGAAAAAAATTAAATAAGGGAACCGCAGCTTACAGTTCCTAGCCCAGAAGTTGTCTTTGAAGCCTCCAATTCGTTGTATTTGAATCCTCCAATTCGTGATTGAACATCACCGTACTTATGTATATTTATAGGTTCTGGTCCAAATTGTGAACCCGCAAGTTTACAAAAAAGAAAAAAAAAAAAAAAAAAGGTTTGTCTTGCTTGAAAAGAAAACGAAAAGAAAAGGAAAAGATGCCTAATTTGTTTAGGAAACAACCAAGTCATGGGACATGTTTGGCAAATCTGAGTTTCGTTCTGTAGACTAGAGCTATAATAGTGCCCCACTAGAACGTGGCATATGTCATCTCAAATACTACAACAAAGCACATGGGAATTGGTGAAAGGTGATACGTATCAACATGCATGAACTCTCCTAAGACACATAGGACTTCTTTGTTTGAGGATCTTCATACAAAGCCTACATGATTCTAAAAATCCATATGAATTCAATATGCATGGATTTGATCTAATGGGGTGTAGTGCAATTCGGTCTTATTCACCAAATAGTCTAATATGGTGCGTTTGGAAGAGTTTAAAATTGGCCCAATTTCAATCCAAATCTCACACTTTTATTTGGTTCTTATAAAAACTAAGGCATTGTTAGTTTTATAAAGAACCATTTTAAAAGAGTTATTAAACCAGACAAGGATTTCTATGCAAGAAATTGATGTCCCAAGCAGTTAAATAGTAGGAGTTGGCTCTTCCCAAGTACGGTATGGAAATTTGCCACAAAAAAAAAAAAAAAAAAAAAAAAAAAAACAAAAAACCTCTAAATACTTCAAGTCCCGTCGCGCATGTACAGCAAGCGTACGTGTCGACATGCCATGAAGTGGGGGCATTTGTAAACATTAAAATTTCGGTAATTATTTAATTACCAGCTGATTAATTAATAATTAATTAATTTTAATTATTACAATTAGTCAAAACAAATTATCTCAAATGTGGGACCCACAAAATACAAGTGGACCAATTTATTTGTGACATGTGTCATATACACCACAGGAAACTATATAAATGATGGTCTCTAAAGTGGTGACACATGTCAAAATCTCAAAGGAGGACTTCAAATCCACGGTTAGGATGTATTGAGTCACCAATTAAAACTCTATACCCTAAGCCTATAAATAGGGGTCTCTACCCATGTAGAAGGGACTTTTGGCCTTTCAATAAGTTGAGATTTCTCCACAAAAATTGAGAGCTCTCTCTTACATTCAAATCACCCAAGCCTTTCTGAAGAACAAACATACAGTTTGTTGTTCTTCAGATTCAAGTCAAGTCTGTTTAATCCGTTCTTCGAGAAGTTGAAGGAAGATTAATCGTTCGTTTGTTCGAGATCAAGCCCCGGCCCTCGTTCAAGCTTTCCTACAAGCACTTCATCCAGTGTGAAGATTTGAAGGACAAATCTACGGTTCAAGAACAAGCTCCAGAAGCCCTTGAATCGTGAACAATCAAGGAGATCGAATCAAAGGAATTTTCTTTTCATTGTAAAAGAATTATACAGAGATTGTACTCATATTTTCTGAAATCAATAAAATCATATTTGTTCCTCAATTTTCTCGTTATTTCTATACTTGAAATTTGTTGCGTACAAGAGTAATGTTTTAAGATTGAGGGGTAGAGTTTGTGTACCTAACGAGAAGGGTTTGAAACAGAATATCCTAGAGGAAGCACACAACACAAAGTACACAATTCATCTGGGAAGTACCAAGATTTATAGAGACTTGAGATAGGTTTATTGGTGCCCGGGAATGAAGAGAGAAATAGCACGCTACGTTTCACGATGTACGAGTGTAGACACCCCATTTTTGCCCAACCCAATCATTTCAAAATAAAATGATCATTTGGCACGAGCCTACCACTTTTTGAATCATTCCAATCTGACCTCAAATGGTAAGGATATTACACGTCAAAGCTATGTGATCAAAAGGTCAACAACTTCGCACGCTCCCTACCACACAATATTATTCCTCCACAAATTATTAGAGAAAACAGCTTCTCGGTGCATTCATAAGGCAAAGCAAAGAAAAAGGAGGGGGGACAAGAAAACAATGATTATGGCTCCTTTTTTAGTGGAGTCTTGCTTTTGATTAAAAAAAAAAAGGAGATGCTCCCTTTTGGGCCTATAAATTGGCCAATGTGCATTAAAAAAAAACGAAGAAGGCAGAATACTCTCTCTCTGTATCTCTCTTACTCTCTGTGTCTCCCTTACACTCTATATCTCCCTCACATTCCTCACCATCCCCCTCACTTCATCATTAAAAAAAAAGTGTACATATTCTCCACCACCATATCACCTTTTCGTGATTCTCATCAGCATACCTCACAACCACTATACCACCACCATCATCTGTTGTTACCCAACCGTTATAGTGTTGCCTCAAATCACTGCCCAACATCCCGGTCACTTACCACTAATATTCAAGCAGATTTCTCGAGTTCCTCTAATAACTCAGGTTTTTTTTTTTAATTTTTTCTTGTACATATTATTTTTATTCCTGCTTGATAATAATAAAAAATAATAATAATATCCACATCATACTCGGAATTACTTGGTTTCCAATATAAAAGTCACGTCCGACTCTGGATTACATGGTTCATAATACAGGAATCCTACGTGGTTTCTAATAAGGAGAGCCATGTTCTACTGGGGATGACGCGATTGCTAATACGTGAACCATGTTCTACTGGGGAATACGTCTTTGTAAATATGGAAATTCATGTATAAATAATAAAGATCGCCTAATTCGCATAAATAAAGAAATAAAAAGAAAGAAATGATTAATCGGACCCAACAGTCCCCTTTGCACTAAGAGATCTTCACAGGTAAGTCTTCTTATCCTATACACACTTCACAATTTTTTTCTTTCTTTCTTTTGGGCACTGACCCTTACTTCCGGCATAAAGATAAAAATACAAAAAAAAAATACATTTTCTTTGTTTTGGGCACCGACCCTTACTTCTTGCATAAAAATAAAAATACAAAATAAAAATCTGTTTTTTTTCTTTTGGACACCGACCCTTACTTTCGGCATAAAAATAAAAATATTTAAAAAATCTATTTTCTTTCTTTTGGGCACCGACCCTTACTTCCGGCATAAAAATAAAAATACAAAAAATCTCTTCAAAGCCTTTTTTCTTTCTTTTGGGCACTGTACCTTACTTCCGGTACACTTTTCAGTCATTTGGACACCGACCTTTACTTCCTGCATAAAAATAAAAATACAAAAACAAAATTCTTTTTTCTTTTCTTTCTTTTGGCCACTGACCCTTACTTCCGGTACATTTTTTAGTTATTTGGGCACAGATCCTTATTTCTGGCATAGGAATAAAAGCACAGAAAAAAAAGTACAAAAAAAAATGCATTGCATAGTCTCATTTCAATCTCAATTATTTTCCAAAGGTTAAAATCTAGGACTATACCACGTGGGTTAAAGTTCCTAGTTACACCAGCTCTTTCTCAAATCACTATATCACAAGTGCATGGTTAAACATGACCACTTTTCTTTCTCTAAAAAAATCATGCATACACTCGCACACACAAGTCAGAACTACATTTGGCCTGATTTCCATCTTGGAAAACGTAAGCAACTCGCAAAGAGTGCGGCCATACCCATCACCATTTTTGTCCTATTCACTCTCTTAAAAAAAGAAAAACTTTTTTACTTTTTCAATCAAAATGCCCCATTTAAAAAAAATCACTAAAATTGGCAACCGTGTTCGCACGGATGATTGAGGGTGCCTAATACCTTCCCTCGACATAATCGAGTCTCCGAACCCATCTCAAAATCTCTGGTTTTTGCATGGCTATTCATAGTCATACTTTTAAAGGGCCCACTTTTCTCAAAACTGTTTTTCAAAAGTCAAAGATAAATTACTTTAACTGTCTTTGCAGGGGTCCTAACACCCTAAATGTTAGATGGCGACTCTGAACATTTCAAATAGGCCCTACCATACTCTTTTCACCCTTTCCAATAAAAATCAAGTCGCAATTCACCCACTCTCAGGAAGCCAGGCCCACACCGACAGCCTGGCGACTCTGTTGAGGACATCACTTAAGAAGACTCAGGCCATCACTTTAGTGATTTTTCGTTACAATGGGGCATTTTCTTTTGTACTAACATTTTTTTTGTTTCACCCTTTCTTTGTAAATTTATATTCTTTTGCACAGGTGTTCGCAATTCAGGCTAAAATAAAACTGCAAGGCCATTGCCAATATTGCAAAGGCCAATGCCAATATTGCAAAGGCCAATGCCATGATCTTTAACTATCACGCACACTAGCATGAAAGCATAACATAACCCTTCCTTAATAGGAAACCTTTAAGATTAGATAGGAGGATTAGTAAGAGGCATGGCCGTTGCGGTAGTACTGCCGATACCAGCACCGGAAGTTCCCCCGCTCGAGCCACCAACCCGAGAAAGTGCTTCGGCGCTGGAGGTTTGAAGGTTTGGGGACCATGCCTGATTTAAGTTTACATTAGACATCAGCCTCTCCACATGCTCTCACTCTCTACATATGCATCAATGTTGATACATCACTTTCTCCACATGCTCTCACTCTCTATGTGTGCATCAATATCGATATGTCACTCTCTATGCATGCTCTCACTCTCTCCACGTGTTCTCTCTCTCTCTCTCTATCACTCTAACTGACCCCCTATCTCTCTCTCTTTCTTTTTTTCTTTCTCACCTACTCCCTCTCTCCATCACTCTCATGGACACCCTCTCTCTCTCTCTTTCTTTTCTTTCCCACCTGCTCCCTCTCTTTTTGTCTCTCTCACCGATACACTATCTCTCTATCACTCTCATGGACACCCCCCATCTCTCTCTCCCTCTCTCTCTTTTTCACATGCTCCCTCTCTTTATGTCGCTCTCACAGACTCTCTCTCTCTCTCTCAACGCCCCCTTCCCTTTATCTCTTTCTATCACTCTCAATGACCTCTCTCTTCCCCTAATTTTAAAAACCCCCCATATCCTCCTTTTCTCTATCCTTCTCACACATTCTCCATCTCTCTGTTTCACTCTCCTCCTCTCTTTCTTCTTCTTCCCCTCCTTCCATCTCTCTATAGAAACTCATCCCTCTTCTTGGGAAAACCAGGAAAAAAAAAACTAATTTGAATAAGAGGAAGCTAAAACAAGCCCTATACAGGGAGCTTCCCATAGAGATCAAGAAGTGGAACAGAGAATCATAACAAAATTTAGGTATGAAGAGAGTTATGGAACCAACATATCATTGTTGTGGTGCATGTATATATAATAGAAGACAGTGCCGAACTGATTGTCTCTTGGCTCCCTACTTTCGATACGCAGGAAGTAACAAGGATTATGGGGCAATTTACAGATTTTTTGGATACAGGAACTTTTTACGCCTTATTCAAAATGTATCCAAGGCAGATCACCAACAAACTATCAACTTCCTTGTATATAAAGCCATAACTAGACTTCAGGAGCCCATCTTGGGTTGTGTTTCTTATATCTTTCTCCTTGAACAACAAGTTCGAGAACTGAAGGAACATGCTTCACAACTTCAAGCTCAATCAAAAGAAGAATCACCCAAACAATCCAAAGAGCCTGATCTGGATCCTTGGCTCAAGTATGCCATAGAAGATCTAGATTGCAACATAGAAATTCTTCAAAAATACTCCAATCTCGTTTCTCCCATCACAACTGCTCCAATCTCTTCTAAAATCTCTAGCCCTACCCATGTTCCTCCTGTCACTCAAATCTGTACAACATCTTCTCATTCTCGTTGGTCTGATCTAGTCCAACACTTGCAATCTAGCAACAACCACCAAAAGTCTCCAGGTCTGTTGGATCTCTCTACTTCCAACACGAGCTCTCTAGTCTCTAGTCCTACCCACACCCCCTTTGCTACTCCAAATTACTCCCACTGGTCTGATCTAGTCCAATACTTGCAATCTGGCAAGTCCCAAATTCCCTTGAATCAAACAGAAAAATCAGGGATCCCAAAATATCCAAGTCTCCCTCTAAATCTTCAAGCGAGTTCGTCAAAAGCACCTACTCCATCCACTGATCCTTACTCTTTCTTCACTATCAATAATTAGATCAAAGCTCCTTCTTGGATTTAATTGAAAAAATGGAGAATCAACATACCTTCAAAGAAAAGAAAAAAAAAATTCACGAGGTGGTATGAGCCTTAGAACTAAGGCTCTTTTTGTTTGTTTTCAAAAAAATAAAAAATAAAAATAAAAATAAAAAATACAAAAAATTGGAATGAACATCACGGTCCGTATTCGAGGTAGTCTCTATACGTCGAGTGTGCATGGGATTGGGCCCACATGTCTTACTACGCGTGTCCCTCCACTAGCTTAATGTAGTTTGGACCTTTAGGTACTATTTTATAGGGCAACTGGGAGGGTAAACATCCCAGGACGGTATTGTCCTCAGAAGTAAGTCCTGAAGAACATTCACCCAGGGTTCTGTGGAATGGACTATAGGATCTATATGGTTGCTGAAAAGCACATAGGATATCATTAGCATTCGACCACTGAAAGGAAGCCTCACGTTGGCAGAATTCTGCTCCCATTCAGCAAAATCCAAATGTACATTTGTATCATTGTAATTTTTTTTTTCTTAAAAAAAAAAATTCCTCTGTAGCACTATCTTCACTTCTTATGCAATGTACACTCACATTGGGCAATCAGTTCAAGAATCAGTTGTGGAAATACTATCTCTTGTTAATAACATAAATGCACTTTCTAAAATGAGGGTTCTAATCCCCATCACTTTCATAATCCACTTGTGTTTGCTATCATCAATTTGAACCAGCTCAAAGGCTGACATGACATGCTGGATCATTTCTAATCCTTCATTCAAGCCTAATTCTCTCCCTCATTTCTTATTCCCTCCTCCTCGAATGCAGCTCTTCCCCCATCTCTCCATCTCTACATTTCTCTCTCTCCTTTCCCTTCTTGCTCACTCATCTGTCTTTCATTTCTCTCCCCTTACCATACTCATAGTCATTATCTTTCGCCATTGTGCCTTGCGACTGCGACCAAGATCAGAAGTTTGACATTATTTTAGGCATGTGGGTGCTCATTAAAAAAATGGGTTTGGAGAATGACATGGATTTGGGTGAGATAATTATACTCTACGAAGTGTGCGTTCTTCTTTGGATGGCTGTGGCTGTGGCGGTTGCGGCTTATTTCTGGCTCAAACGGCCTGATAATGAAAAAGTCCATAAAGACTAGAAAAAATGTTCACCCCTATGATTCAGATCATTTGTTGGGTGAGTTGGCTTTACCAATGAAAAATGGGTTGATGAAATGTAAGGGTTTTCTTGTTGTTCTGTTTTTGCTCTTATATGTATCAAAAAAATATCATCGATAAAAAGATAATGTCAAGGATTGTGTAAATACACGGGCAACCAATCATATGTGTTGTTCCCAGCCATCCAATCAATGCACTATTTCTATACACATTATTAACAGTCTGATTCTCCATCGATACACCCACGTGTCTTTCGTCACTCGCACAAAAAGCCAATACTTCACCCACTGCCTAAAATTCCACTCCTTACAAGGCATCAAAATGCCATACAGGGGCAGTTCTCCACCACTAAATATATGCATTGTCTGCTTTGTATAAGTACATACATTTCTTTTATATAAAAAAAATGAAACAAGTTAAAAAAAACAAAAAAAAAAAAGAAAAAAAAAAAGCTTTTTTCATCATCTTGCTTTAAAATCTCATGATTCATTGGATATGACTGTCTTGTAACTTGTTGAAGCCAATTTGGACATCACATTGGACTTTTGGACACAACACACGATAGAACATGCCAAAAAGGCTTCAAGACCATGATTAATCATGTCTGACACTACTCATCATCATAAGTGCATGCTGCTCTACCACTGCTGTAGCATATGGACAGTACACTCTCAGGGACAGAAATACCTCAACTCAAGGTCTGCTACACATCATCAAATACCAAGTAGGGGCGGCCCATTGTTCCCCATAACATTGCACGAACTTCAATGTTACACATACATGATTTCTAAAATCCAACTATGTTTGTGTCAAAATGATGAGAGGCAATCATTTCAGCTATCCATACACTATTATTCACTTGCTAGCCCACTTGAGCCATACAATGAAAATCTCTTTCCAAATTCAAAACCCCTGAGGATCACCCCCAACACTGGGGCAATGAAAAAAAAAATTGAAGCTCAACGAAAAAGCAAAAAATAAAAAATAAAAAAAATACAGAAGCTGGACAATCCACAGAATACTATCCAACTTGGATACTCGCTTCGAACTGGGACAATTCCCCCCAAGTCGCATTTCACTTGGTAATACTCACCCCACACTAGATTAGGGCAGGCAAAAAGAAAAAAAATAGAGTATAAGGTGATCTCAGGCATCGACCTTTCAAAAAACAAAAAAAACTTTGAGCCTTCATGCGATCCTTCATTTTTTAACCCATGACCCTGGCCTACAATACAACCCACTAAAAGTCCACTCTGATTGACACAAGTCTTGTTGGATTTATTAAATCATAGTTTTGCATCATTTCAAAGACATAGGCCATCACATATTGTCAATTTCAAGATAGTCCGGTGAGTGTAGTGAAAACCTAGGGATAAAAAGGGTGTTATGAATCAAGACTATGGCAAAACTGTCGATGCAGCAAATACGGACAAGGACTGGGCATTCACCGAATACTGGGGCACTGAGCTCATACAGTCAAATACGTTGCCTTCTAGTGTTCCAACAAGCAACAAGACATACAATATCCACTAACTTATGAACATTCTTTTGCAGATGATAAACTCATGCATCAAATACTGTTGTAAATACTCTGTACATAGCATAACATTTCATTAAAAAAAAACACAAAAACAAAAATCATTCACACTTTACAGCATAGCAGAAAATGCATATCTTTTGTAACAGGGACAACTGGTCCTGATACTTCTATCATCATTGTAAGGAGAACACTCACCTCCAGCCCAACATACTTTCCAAAGCCCAATAATTTGCCTAATACTTCCGAAAACCTCACCACTGGCCCAATATACTTTCCAAAGCCCAACGATTGGCCCAACATACTTCTAAAAGCCTAACCACTGGCCCTATATACTTCCAAAGCCCAACTACTGGCCCAATATACTTTCCAAAGCCCAACGACTGGCCCAACATACTTCCAAAAGCCTAACCACTGGCCCAACATACTTCCAAGACCTCCCACTTCATGCAACCTTTACTCAGGCTCGCCAACTCTACAACCCCTCTGCTCAGGTCCACATGTCAAATCAACCTCTCCTCTATGGATCATCAAGAAGTATGTCCCGTACTCGGGATCACCAAGTTCATCTCATCCAGTCTCCGTCAAGGGACATCCTATTCATATCATCCAGTTTCAGGTGTGAGTCCGTCAAGTGGCGTCCTGTTCATCTCATCCAGTCACATGAGTGAGTCCGTCAAGGGGCATTCTGTTCACAATCTCACAATTGGGAATGAGTCCGTCAAGTGGCGTCCTGTTTACATCTTCAGCACATGAGTGAGTCTGTCAAGGGGCATCCTGTTTACAATCTCACTATTGGGAATGAGTCTGTCAAGTGGCGTCCCATTTACATCTTCAGCACAGGAGTTAGTCCGTCAAGGGGGCATCCTGTTTACAATCTCATTATTGGGAATGAGTCCGTCAAGTGGCGTCCCGTTTACATCTTCAACACAAGAGTGAATCCGTTAAGGGACATCCTGTTCACAATATCACTATTGGGAATGAGTCCGTCAACCATTTATATCTTCAGCACTGGAGTGAGTTTGTCAAGAGGCATCCTATTTCACAATCTCACTATCGGGAATGAGTCCATCAAGAGGCATCATGTTCACAATATCATCATCGGGAGTAAGTCCATCAAGTGTCATCTCGTTATCATCAACATCAACCTTAGTTTAGGATTACGCGGCTTCGCACTTCCTGACTACATCCCTCTTTCCCCAGCATACATGAACTACGCTCGGTCTGATTCTCCCGACGGGAGATACGTAGGTAGCTCTAAGAGCTCGACCAAACCGTTACTTTTACGTTCTCGGTTAAAATTTGAGATTACGCAGCTTCGCACTTCTCGACTACACTGTCTCTCACCATCTCTCAGCTACCTAGGTTTGCAAACTACGCTCAGTCTGATTCTCCTCGCAGGAGATATGTAGGCAGCTCAGCAGCTCGACCATACCCTTACTTTACTACATTCTCGGTTAAAGTTTGAGATTACACGGTAACGCACTTCTCGACTACACCATCCCTCTTTGTTTAATTCTCACTTGAATCCCCAGTGGAGTCGTTTGCTCATTCTGGTAACACTCTCAATCCCCAGTGGAGCTATTTCCCAATCTGGCAATATTCCCAATTCCCAGCTGCGTACCTTGGTATGCCACTCACTTGCCTACTCTTGCACGTCACTTCACTCTTTGCCAATCATGGTATCACTCACTTAAACTACACTCGATATGATCCTTCTCCACATAAGATACGTGGGCATCTCGAACAGACTTCGAGATCATTCGTATTCTTATACATGCTTCTCATAAAAAACAAAAAAAAAAACCAAAAATTCAAGGAAGTGCTGAGGCAAAAATGGATGTCTCATTATCTTTGTCACGATTTGCTCCGCAAAACATGACAAAGAGGGGCAGCTGTAGACACCCCATTTTTGCCCAGCCCAATCATTTCAAAATAAAGTGCTCATTTGGCATGAGCCTACCACTTTTTGAATCATTCCAATCTGACCTCAAATGGTAAGGATATTACAAGTCAAAGCTATGTGATCAAAAGGTCAACAACTTCGCACGTACCCTACCACACAAGACTATTCCTTCACAAATTATTGGAGAAAACAGCTTCTCGGTGCATTCATAAGGCAAAGCAAAGAAAAAGGAGGGGGGACAAGAAAACAATGACTATGGCTCCTTTTTTAGTGGAGTCTTGCTTTTGATTTAAAAAAAAAAAAGGAGATGCTCCCTTTTGGGCCTATAAATTGGCCAATGTGCATTAAAAAAAAAACGAAGTAGGCAGAATACTCTCTCTCTCTGTATCTCTCTTACTCTCTGTGTCTCCCTTACACTCTATATCTCCCTCACATTCCTCTCCATCCCCCTCACATCATCATTAAAAAAAAAGTGTACATCTTCTCCACCACCATATCACCTTTTCACGTTTCTCATCAGCATACATCATAGCCACTGTACCACCGTCATCATCTGTTGTTACCCAACCATCATAGTGCTGCCTCAAATTACTGCCCAACATCCCGGTCACTTACCACTAATATTCAAGCAGATTTCTCGTACATATTATATTTTTATTTTATTTTATTTTTATTTTATTTTTTCTTGTACATATTATTTTTATTCCTACTTGATAATAAAAAAATAATAATAATACTATCCACGTCATACTCAGAATTACTTGGTTTCCAATATAAAAGTCACGTCCGACTCTGGATTACATGGTTCACAATACAGGAATCCTACGTGGTTTCTAATAAGGAGAGCCATGTTTTACTGGGGATGACGCGATTGCTAATACGAGAACCAATGTTCTACTGGGGACTACGTTTTTTTAAATATGGAAATTCATGTCTAAATAATAAGATCGCCTAATTTGCATAAATAAAGAAATAAAAAGAAAGAAATGATTAATCAGACCCAATAGTCCCCTTTGCACTAAGAGATCTTCACATGTAAGTCTTCTTATCCTATACACACTTCACATTTCTTTTTTTTTTCTTTCTTTCTTTTGGGCACCGACCCTTACTTCCGACGTAAAGATAAAAATACAAAAAAAAATATCTTTTCTTTCTTTTGGGCACCGACCCTTACTTCCGACATAAAAAAAAAATACAAAAAAAAAATCTCTTTTCTTTCTTTTGGGCACTGACCCTTACTTCCGGCATAAAAATAAAAATATTTAAAAAAATTTATTTTCTTTCTTTTGGGCATCGACCCTTACTTCCAGCATAAAAATAAAAATACAAAAAATCTCTTAAAGCCTCTTTTCTTTCTTTTGGGTGCTGTACCTTACTTCCGGTACACTTTTAAGTCATTTGGGCACCGACCTTTACTTCCGGCATAAAAATAAAAATACAAAACAAATTTCTTTTTTCTTTTCTTTCTTTTGGCCACGACCTTTACTTCCGGTACATTTTTCAGTTATTTGGGCACAGATCCTTAGTTCCGGCATAGGAATAAAAGCACAGAAAAAAAATAAAAATAAATAGAAAAGTACAAAAAAAAATGCATCATTCTCCAATCACTTGCATAGTCTCATTTCAATTTCAATCATTTTGCAAAGGTTAAAATCTAGGACTATACCACGTGGGTTAATGTTCCTAGTTACACCAAATCTTTCTCAAATCACTATATCACACATGCATGGTCAAACATGACCACTTTTCTTTCTCTAAAAAAATCATGCATACACTCGCACACACAAGTCAGAACTACGTTTGACCTGATTCCCATCTTGGGATATGTAAGCAACTCGTAAAGAGTGCGGCCATACCCATCACCATTTTTTGTCCTATTCATTTTCTAGAAAAAGAAAAACTTTTTTCCTTTTTCAATCGAAATGCCCAATTTTAATAAAAATCACTAAAATTGGCAACCATGTTCGCACGGATGATTGAGGGTGCCTAATACCTTCCCTCGACATAATCGAGTCTCTGAACCCATCTCAAAATCTCTGGTTTTCGCATGGCTATTCAGAGTCATACTTTTAAAGGGCCCACTTTTCTCAAAACTATTTTTCAAAAGTCAAAGATAAATTACTGTAATTGTCTTTGCAGGGGTCCTAACACCCCAAATGTTAGGTGGCGACTCTGAACATTTCAAATAGGCCATACCATACTCTTTTCACCCTTTCTAATAAAAATCAAGTAGCAATTTACCCACTCTCAGGAAGCCGGGCCCACAACAACAACCTGACGCTCTGAAAATGCGAGCGTGACAATGAGTTGTCAACAAGTGAAGGCTGAACGACAAGTACCTTCCGGATTGTTACAACCATTACCGATAGCCGAATGGAAATGGGAACACATTACAATGGACTTTGTTAGTAGGTTTCTGAGGTCTAAGAAATCGAATACTATTATTTGGGTGATCGTTGACTGTTTGATGAAGTCGTCGCACTGCCTACCACTTCGAACAACTAAGCCAATGACGTTAGCTAAGTTGTATAGCCACGAGATTGTAAGACTACATGGTATACCAATTTTTATTATTTCAGATAGAGATAGTGGTTTTACATTGAAGTTTTGGAGGGTCTTGCAAGAAGCAATGGATACCAAATTGCATTTCAATGCTGCTTTTCACCATCAGACTGATGGTCAATCGAAAAGAGTAGTCCAGATTTTGGAAGACATGCTTCGTTTATGTGTACTTGATTTCTAGGGTGATTGGGAAGACCACTTGCTGTTAATTGAGTTTGCATAAAATAACAGTTTTTAGTCGATTATTGGAATGGCTCCTTATGAAGCTTTGTATGGTCATGTATGTCGTTCACCGATTAGTTGGACAAAAGTCGGAGAAAGAATGATTGAAGGGCCAGAAATTGTGCAAGTGTAGACACCCCAATTTTGACCGACCGTCGAATTTAGGAGAGTGTCGCCTCCGTATCCGATGATGACAAGGACCGAAAAATTTGAAGTGTTCCAAGCTCTTCAGAAAGTTCTCTAAACGCGATAAAATTTCACAGAAAGAAGAAAATACCAGGTATTTAGGAGAACTCAGATATAAAATACAATTTTCGGAAAAGATCTTCAAAAATAAATTGCTTTGGGAAAAAGAAAGACCTAAAAAGAGAAGCTCAACAAAAAGCGGCACCCGGCAGAACTAAGCGGCACTCAACGTGTGCCGCATGGCATTCAGTGAGTGCCGCACGGTTTTCGGTGAATGTCGCACGGCATTCACCGAGTGCCGCCGACATTTTTTGACTGCCGTTTGCTTTTAAAGTCTGTATTTTGCAGAACAATACGTATGCGTATGCAGGTAAAAACAAAAAAACTGATAAAGTAAGACTGACAAAAAATGCGACAATCCATTAATTGTCGCGGCATTTGATGAGAGCCTCGCGGCAGTCACGCAATGCCGGAGCGGCAGTCATGGAGTGCCGCCGCGGCTTTCATGGACTGCCGCAATAGTTTCCTGACTGCCGCCCTGGGCAGCAGTCTGCCTAATTTCAGAAAGTACACATTGTACCACCAAATGAGAGTTTTACACCTGTTTTTTGCTCCGAAATTCACTAAAAATACTTGGTAATTTTGCCTATAAAAGAGAAGGGATCTTCCTTGGAAGGGGGGAGAGAAGAATACAACAAAAGCTACCACTATATACAACACAACACACAAAATAGCCATTACTCCACCAACATATTTTTGAAGAGAAAAGAGAAGAGAGTTTAGAGAATTAGGAAGAAGAGCTTGGAAGATCTTCAAAGAAAAGAGAACTTTAAGGATAATTTGGAGGTGATCCTCTATGCCATAGATTGTTTGTTTACTCTTTTTCTTTTGAATTTCTAATCCTAAAATCTCTTGTTATCTTCTTTGTTTGTCAAGTAAGCTTAGGAGTCTTTATTCCTAATTCTTCCTTCTATTTCTTTGTATATGTTCTTCTCTTGAGAGTCTTGGAGATCTTCAATATCTCTCTTGATCTCTTGAGTATGATCCTTTGAATCCCATGTAAAGCTTATGCTCTACATGAGAGTCAAAATTTGATCATCACTTTATTTCACATAGATGGATCCAAGTCCATACTCATGACTTGGATCCTCTAAATTTGGTACCTCATGAAATCATTTCCTTATTCTCTTTGAAACTTAGGAACATTAGTCATGTCTTTATCTCCCATGTCCATCAAATGGTAGGAGAAAGTGTTCTTTTTTTGAGTCTAAGCCCATCTCCATGGTTTAGGATCCTTATTTTGAGATTTCATGAAGTCTATTCATACTTCATTTGAAACCTACAAAATACAAAGGTCTTTAGCCTCCAATGACCATCAAAAGGTAGGAGGAAATGGTTTAGTTTAGGTCCAACTTCATGGTTTAATGGTTGGGGTTAACAAATAAAGTTGAACTTGACAAATGAAAACAATGAGTTCACAAACTGTTTTTGATCAAAGATTTTTGGTTCGAAATCTAACCGTTGGAATCAAGTGAAACCAACGGGAAAGTGTCTATAACACAATGTTCTACCACTGTAATTTTTTATTTTAAGGTGGTTTCATGTTTAAAATGGTTTGGTCATGAGTTTTGTGAAGCAACAACAATTTGCCCAGGATTTCAGCACAGCAACACTCTTTTGAAATAAATAAATTGGGTTTTTAATAGATTGTTTGTGACCCAAAATATTTTTTTCTAAGAATATTAATGTGTTAGGAAGTCACCCTAAAAAGAACAAAGCATTTCTGATCTTTTTGCTATTTATTAAAAATCATGCAAGAATTCTGGACGGAAGGTTGTAGAATGCTGAGTGATGCCTAGTGTTTTCCACATTCCCGGAGATCTAACCGTTCAAACCTTGATTTTCCTTCTGGGTTAGAAACTAGACTCACAGAGGCATAACATATCCAAAAATCATTAAGATCCAACCGTTGGAAGTATTTTATTTCGTTTTTTTAAGATCTGGTCTGCTCTCTGCAATTCATAAAAAACTGCTACTATTTTTGTCTAATCTTATTTATTTCAACTCAAATGGCCCCCTAATGTCTTGAGACCCAAATCATACTTTGAATAATGATAATTTAGCTTAAATCCAGAGGCTAAGTGACCCAAATTAGTGAATAAATCCATGTCTTATTCTTGTTCACATTTATTCATTCATGTACATTTAATGCTCATGATTAGAACTAGCTATTGAATAATGTTGGATTTCATGCTTGATAGGTTTAAGCTAGAAATTTAGGATTGTTATTTCTAACTTCACATTTTGTATATCATGTGCACTAACCTTTGTTTTGTAGCGCTTTTGAGGTACGATTTCTCAACCCCTCTCTAGTTTATTGAATTCTTTGATTTTATTTGATTTTCGACCTCATGTGCGACACCTTAGAATTAGGTTTTTGCCTTATGTGTATATGTGATTAGAGATTCTTTTTAGGATTTTATTTTGTTTGCATGCATTGCACGTTTAATATCGCTGCTGGACCCCAGGTAAGCTCTCTTGTTCCCTATTGCATATCATATTCTATGCTATTTGACCTATGTGGCTTATGAATGATATTTTGTCATTAGCAATTTTACACCATTTGGACATGCTTTTGTGATGTATACGTATATATGTATTAGTTGAAGGCATGCTTAGAATAATAATTTTGATTAAAAGGATGTTGAGTAGAGACCTATCGCAAGATAGGATGAGAGATGGTGTTTTAGTCTGACGGGCTCCTTCCTCTCTCATTCCATAATCCCCGGACCTAGTTAATATTTGGTTTCGCAAACGATCAGTTTCCTTTCAAAATGGTTTCTTAATTTTTCCTTTTAAAAATTAAGTGGCGACTCATTTGTTTTTAATTTGAATTTTAAAAGAACTTTAAAAGAAAGCTGTGGGTAAGAAAAATGCGATATCCACAATCTGGCGACTCTGCTGGGGATCGAACCCAGAATCTCTGGTTTCGCAGACCAGAATTTCTGATTTTGGGTTCACTTGAGGATTAGACTTGAAAAATGTCCTTTTAATCAAATTAATTAATCTTTGTGTGCCTGTTGCATTTTACTTGCATGTCCAGCCAGTCGATTGCACGGAACTATGACCTTGGAGGCTCGGGGCAACCCGGTCGGTCAAGTCATCATGGGACTGTGTGATCACCCTTGATCTCGTACCATGATTTGGTATATGAAGCATCCTATCGGATGTGTGTCAAGGGTCCCTTATTTGACCAAAACCCAACCTTTGCATGATAGTTTCTGTAGAACCTTTCAATCTTAGGAAATCAATTCTTGATTAGGATAATGTGCTAGGAAGTTTTGTATGCCCGGAAGGGATTACTTGAGATGATGACGATACTTGCTTGATGAAAGATGTATAACCTTTTAATCACCTTTTAGCAATTTCTCCTCATGTTCCACGACATTTGGAGAACGTGCCGAACCCTGATTATAAGATTATACTTCTTATATCATGCTAGCTAAGCATCATTGACCTTGTATGTATCCAAATTCATGGAAAGTACGGTGATAATCCGGTCATGTGATCCCCCTACCCAAAGGTTTTTCTCAAGATTTTCGATTACCTTTTCAAAAAAATCTTTTCCTCTTTTCAATTAAAAATTCCCAAATTACCCTTGCATATTTCACTTGATCATCTTCAAAGAAAAATCGAAAATCCTTGAAAATTATTTTGGTAGAAGAATGTTCTCAAAAAAGCACTCTCAAAGATTGTTTTCAAAAGCCTTTCCTTTTTTTTTTAACTACCCAAACAAAACAAAAAAATGCTTTTCAAATAGATTTTGAAAATTTCGAAATGACCAACCTCTGAGAAGGTAGTGAGGATCACAAAGAGAGGAGAAATCAGCGCACTTGACATGGGTGAGGATTTTATGTGCTTATGTGTTTTATGTGTTAGGATTAGGTTTTTGGTTTCTTTGGCATATAGGATAGGCACACACGCACACATGCATTGCATCCGTATGACATGCGTTAAAATAAAAGAGAGAGTTTTCACTTTACCAAAAATCTTTTAAAATAAAAATACGTGGGTTTTAAAACAAAATTAAACCTGTTTGTAGGGGCGAAGATAGCATCGAGTTCAGATTCAACCTGGCTTAGGGGACCCACAGCAAGACTGATAAGGAGAGAAGACTTCGAGATGGCAGAGGAAAGAGATACTGGAGAAGTGGCAGAACTAAGAACACTGGTAGAGCAACAAGCTGAACAGATGAGGAGGCAAGCCGAGAATATGAATCGTATGATGGTTATGATAGAAGCAATAGCGCGTCCACCACCTGTTGTAGATCCACCAGTCATAAACCCACCAAACCCGGATCCGCCTATCAGAGAAGAAGTTTGGTTTGATGATCTAGAGATGCCGAGAACCGAAGCGCTCAGGGTAGAAAAAGAGAAGAAAGAAAGGGAAAAAACTGAGAAGGAGAGGCTTATGGCAGAGAAAATCGAGAAGCTTGAAAGGGTCGTACGAAAGGCTCAAGGGGTCGACACTTATTTGCTGCAGCTAGAGGGTTTGTACGAAGGGGCTTGTGAGGTACTGCCCGCCGGTTTCAAAATGCCCGTCTTCGATAAATTTGATGGCACAGGCAACCCCCGCAGTCACGTTCGAATGTGCATAGGAGTTTTTCAGCCTAGTGGACTGAGCACTACCATGATGGCTGTCCTGTTTCAGCAAACCTTGACAGGAGCTGCTCTGTCGTGGTACCTCACACTTGAGCCAAGCAAAACCAGAGTTTGGGAAGAAGTCGTAAAATCATTTGTGACCCAGTATGAGTACAACCAAGACCTAGACGTCACTGTCCGAGATCTAGAAACAACGAGGCAAGGAAACAAAGAATCATTTGCTGAGTATCTGAGTCGATGGAGAGGAAAAGCCGCGAAGATGGTGTAGAGGCCATCAGAAAAAGACCAAATCCGAATGATGATGAAAAACCTGCAGCCAGTTTATCAGGAGAAGATGAGGTTCCAGTCAATCAGCACTTTTGCTGAAGTATTCGATGTGGGGACGAGGATCGAAGATGCGATTCAAGGAGGAATAATCAAGAAGGAAGAACCGCCAAACCGATATCGGAGGCCCAGTTATGGATCAAATGGGGGGCATTCGGGGGGTCACTCTGGCCCCACCGATGTCAATGCACTTAGCGAGTCGGAGAAAAAATTTGATATCGTTGGAAACCATCCAAGAGGAGGGGGGGACAAGCCACTAAGAAAGTTTTTGGATTTGGGGGTATCATTATCAACCACCCTCGACAGGCTGTTGGCAAAAGGGCATCTCCGTCAGTTAGAGCCTCGACCCCCACCGAGTCCACTCCCGCCACATTTTAAAGGAGATCTCTACTCAAATATCATCAACAGAAGGGCCACTCGACGGATCGATGCATAAGGTTAAGGCATAAAATCCAAGATCTCATTGACAACAAAGTGATATCCGAACCGCCTGTCAAAGCCCCCAATGTCACCAAGAATCCTCTGCCAAACATCGTGCTGTGCCGCCGCCGCGGGGCCTTTATTTCTTGGGGATAGAAGAAGCAACCTTTGATCCATCTAGGCTAATCACTAAGTCTGGGGCACCGAGAAGACCATACATGCTGCCTAAGGACTCAACAATCTGCGCTTTGGAGGATCAGCTAGGGGAAAATGAAATAAGGAAGTCAGATTGGTGGATCCAAGAGAGCGACGATCAAGACATGGGCCGGGTGGAGGATGACCTTTGGTACAAAAGCGACAAGGAAACAGAGGTGTTAGAGAGTACTTTGAAAATTAAGTCAGAAACCGATAATCTATGGATGAGAGAAGAAGTCAGTCACTTGACCCGGTCAGGCAGACACTTCAAGCCGCATGAACTGGAGGAAGATCACCCCGGGAGAGATCTGGACAAGGGAAAGGGTAAAGTTGATGAAGAAGCAGGGGAAGACAGGGTCCTGAAACAATTGAAAAAGACCCAGGCTAACATCACTGTTTGGGGGTTGCTGATTGCCTCCAAACGTCACAGGCAGGCGGTTCTAGATGCTCTGAACCAGTCTGACGTATCTATCGACACCACCCCAGAGGATCTTATAGGACTGATCGGCAAGATCCCAACTTCGACTATTACCTTCTCGTCAAATGACCTACCTCCGGAGGGCCCGTGCACAACAAACCGTTATATGTCATCGTCAAATGCTTAGGGAACGTCGTGCCTGCTTGCCTGGTAGACAATGGATCAGCCCTCAATGTATGTCCTTTCCGAACAGCTAAGCAAATGGGTCTAGACGAGTCAACGTTTGCACCATCTGAGCAAAGGGTAAGAGCCTACGATAATACCCAGAGAATAGTTATGGGGATAGTCCTTCTTCGTCTCACTATTGGCCCTTGTGAAAAAGAAGTTGAGTTTCAGGTCATTGACATACCCGCTTCCTTCAATCTGCTATTGGGGAGGCCTTGGTTGGACAGTTTGGGGGCCATACCATCAACAATCCATCAGAAGGTTAAATGCATTTGGGAGAATGAAGTCCGTGATATCCTCGGGGATAGTTGGAATCAGTTGACCGAAGCATCATCTAGCGCGCCGGTTTTAGAACTTCAATTGCAAGAAGAAGAAGCGAAGATAGGAGGGTTCGAGTTTATCAGCATGTTGGAAGAGGAAAAGCCGAAAGAATTTCTACCGCTCCACTTTGATCAGTATGCCAGTCCAGTGGTTGCAGGGATAATGAAGAAGATGGGTTTCTTTCCAGGACTAGGATTGGGAAAGAACCTTCAGGGCCTGCCTGAGTTTCCAAGAATTCCTACTCAGACTCACACTCACGGCCTGGGGTATCAGCCAACGAAGAAGGAACTAAGGGCAAAGAAGAAGGCTTTCGATGCGCCACTGGACCCTTACCTAAAAACGCTCAACGGGTACTTCGTGAAGGAAGGAGAAGATTTCCCCTTCTGTGGCTTCCTAGAGCCTTGGATGGACCAGAAGGACAAAAGTCTAAAGCCGGGGTTCGAAATCTTTTTCTCCCATGAATTCTCTGAGCACAAAGACCCGTTTTTGCAAATGCCTGAAAAGTCTGCTGTCGTCAACGATTGGGTTGGTGTACTGGATGGACCGGTCATGCAGAACCTGTTGAGCGAAGAAGGGGCAAAAGCCGAATAAAATAATAAAGAAGACGAGGGCCTGGAAGTCAAGGTCGAAGAGGGGAGTGATGAGGATACAGAGCCGAAGCCAGGAAAGGAAGAAAAGACGGAATCCGAAGGACTGCCAGGTTGTAGCACTATGGAGCTCAAGCAGGGAATCAACAAGGAGTGGGTCTTTGAGTCTAGTGATAAGTATCCCCCTCACCCAGAGTCTGTAATGGCCCAAATGAGGCGTCTTACTATTACTATGTCTGTTGTAATCACTCCTAACAAAATCAATGAAAGTATGACTAATTCTGCCTACTCAAACGCGCTTAATAAATTCGATGAATGTGATGATCATGAAATACCGTTTGAATTGCAAAAATTAATTGAAAAAGAAAATGAATCTGCATGCAAAATCATAGAAGACACTCTAACAATTAATCTGGGTAACGAAGAAAAGCCCCAAAATGTTTTCATTGGCTCTACACTTAACGAAGAAGAAAGTAAAGAATTAGTCAAACTGTTAAATGAATTCAAAGATGTTTTTGCATGGTCTTATAATGATATGCCAGGAATTGATCCAGAGATAGTCCAACACCATATCCCTTTATTCCCAAACTCTATACCAATAAAACAAAAATTGAGGCGAATGAGGCCTGAATGGGCACTTAAGGTGAAAGAGGAAGTTGAAAAGCAATTAGGGGCCGGATTCTTAATGGTCACCGAGTATCCAGAATGGATCGCCAATATCGTACCAGTTCCAAAAAAGGATGGTCGTGTTAGGGTATGCGTGGATTTTCGAGATTTGAATAAAGCAAGCCCTAAGGACGATTTCCCGTTACCTCACATCGATGTTCTGGTCGATAATACCGCGGGACACGAGCTCCTATCTTTCATGGATGGTTTCTAAGGTTATAACCAGATCCTCATGGCACCCAAAGACAGGGAGAAAACCACTTTCATCACGCCCTGGGGAACCTATTGTTATAGAGTGATGCCGTTCGGTCTTAAGAATGCGGGAGTGACCTATCAGAGGGCTGCCACCACTTTACTGCACGACATGATTCACAAAGAGGTGGAGGTGTATGTGGACGATATGATTGTGAAGTCCAAAGAGATGAGAGGGCACCTAGAGGCTTTGAGAAAATTCTTTGGGAGATTGAGGGAGTTTAAGATGAGGCTAAACCCGCAGAAATGTACCTTCAGAGTTACCACAGGGAAGTTGTTAGGGTTCCTTATTACCCAAAGGGGGATCGAAGTAGACCCAACCAAGATAAAAGCCATAGCCGAAATAAACCCACCAAAAAATGAGAAGGAACTGAGAGGGTTTTTGGGGAGAATACAGTTCATCAGCCGCTTCATTTCCAAACTCACCTTGACCTGTGACCCATTGTTTAAACTGCTTAGAAAAGGAGAAAAGTTCAAATGGGACACCCTTTGCCAACAAGCCTTCGACAAAATCAAAACCTACCTCCAGAACCCCCTTGTCCTATCACCACCATCACCCGGGAAACCTTTGTTGCTTTATCTCTCCGTATCCGAAGATTCGATGGGGTGTATGTTGGCCTAAGAAGGAGAAGAGGGGCACGTGGAGAAAGCCATTTATTACTTGAGCAAAAGAATGATCGGATATGAGTTGAAGTACTCGCCCTTGGAAAAAGCCTGTTGGGCCTTAGTCTGGTGTACCTGTCGCCTTCGCCACTACATGCTAGCATTCCCTGTGATCCTGATATCCCGAATGGACCCACTAAAATATCTATTCGAAAAACCCGTCTTGACCAGTAGGATTTCCCGTTGGACCATGATGCTGGCTGAGTTCGATATCAAATATGTCACTGCCAAGTCCGTGAAAAGGAGGGCTGTCGCTGAGTTTTTAGCCGATCTCGCTGTAGAATCTGAGGACGAAGGAGAATTCAGGTTCCCGGATGAGGGAATAATGGAGGTAAAGGAGGAGTTGTGGAAAATGTAATTCGATGGAGCAGCTAACCAATTAGGTTACGGAGTTGGAATCATTCTCATAGCACCCGATGGGACCCCTACCCCATTAGCTGTCAAACTCAAATACAACTCAACCAACAATACCGCGGAGTACGAAGCCTGCATTATTGGGATGGAAGCGGCCTTGGCTTTGAAGGTCGGATGGATTGATGTCTTCGGAGATTCCAATTTGATCATATCCCAGGTCCGGGGAGATTGGAAGGTAAAGCATGAGAAACTGAGACCTTACCATGATTACCTGGAAAGTCTGAAAGCACAATTTCAAAAGATTTCTTTTTACTACCTCTCTCATGAAGAAAACCAATTAGCCGACTCATTGGCTACCTTGGCCTCGATGATCCAAATCCCCTCCAAAACTACCATGATCCCGCTATCCATAGAAGTGAGGAAACAACCGTCGTTTGAAATGGTCGCGGCCGTGGAAGACAAAGAGGAAGTACCGTGGTATGAGGATGTGTGGAAGTTCATTAAAGAAGGAGAATACCCCGAAGGAGCCTCAGAAAAGGATAGAAAGGCAATTCGGCGCTTCGCCGCTCAATTTGTGATCTATGCAGATAAGCTATGGAAGAAATCCTACACCGGGTACAATCTAGAGTGCCTATATGGAAGGGAAGCTAAGAGAATGATGGAAGAAATACATGAGGGAGTGTGTGGACCCCACATGAATGGGCACATGCTAGCGAAGAAGATCATCCGACATGGATACTATTGGACAACCTTGGACAAAGACTGTTGTGAATATGTTAGAAGGTGTCACAAATGCCAGATTCATGCAAATCTAATGCACACCCCGCCGTCACAGCTTTATAGCATGACCACCTCTTGGTGGTTTTCCATATGGGGGATCGACATCATTGGTGAGATAGTTCCAAGGGCTTCCAATGGGCACCGGTACATAATCGTGGCGATTGATTATTTTACAAAGTGGGTAGAGGCAGCCTCGTATGCAACTTTGAAAGCCAAAGATGTGGTGAGTTTCATCGATAAAAACATAATCTGCAGATATGGGGTCCTGAATGAGTTTATCTCCGATCATGGCAGTCATTTCCAGGGGGAAGTTATCCCACTCTTGGAAAGGTATAAGATCACTCATCACCAATCATCCCCGTATAGGCCTCAGACGAATGGAGCAGTAGAAGCGTCAAACAAAAATGTTAAGGCAATCCTGGGGAAAACGACGGATACGTATAAGGATTGGCATGAAAAGCTGCCATTTGCTTTGTGGGGATACCAGACCTTGGTCAGAACTTCAACGGGTGCTACGCCGTATTCATTGGTCTATGGGATGGAAGTTGTCCTCCCAATCGAGGTAGAAATACCCTCTCTTAGGGTTTTGGCCGAATGCGAGGTCCCCGAATCAGAATGGGTACAAGGAAGATATGAGGAGTTGATGCTACTCGATGAGAAAAGGTTGGCAGCGATAAACCACACTCGGGGATATCAAAAGAGGATAGCCCGTGCTTTCAACAAAAAGGTCCGCCCTAGGAAGCTTGCTGAGGGTGACCTGGTCCTCAAAGAACTGAAAGTGCCCGTTTATGACCCCAGAGGAAAATTCAAACCCAACTGGGTCGGGCCGTACATCGTTAAGACTCTCCTTTCCGGAGGAGCGGCTTATCTCATGGACCTGGATGGGGTTGAATTTAAACAACCAATTAACCTCGATCGCCTCAAGAAGTATTTTGCTTGAAACCTTTCTTTTCAAAGCCTTCTACCTTGATGAACTACGCTTGACCTGATTCCCGCTAGGGGATACGTAGGCAACCTACTCGGTTCGGTCATCAAAAGTAAAACCGCCCGAGCGGCGTCCTTCTTCAAGCCTTAAACCGAACTACTTGGGACCTGACGCCCACTCGGGGATAAGTAGGCGGGCTCTCCAAAGTCCTCGGTCCACTCAAAAAAAAAAAAACATGTGCTAAACTAGGGGCAAACTGACGTTTGCCCGGAACTACTTCAAAGCCCCGAAACCAGGGGCAAACTTCATTTGCCATCCGAAGAACCCAGATATCTGCCTGAAACCCGTCTTTGGATCTCCTGGCTATCAAGATACGTACTATAAAGAAACAAATGAGAGTTCATGGTATAGAAGGAATAAATCTTTAAGCAAAATTCAAAGCAAGGTGAAGAGCCGAGAAAAGACATTTGAAAGGAGAATTCTTCATAAAAGATTAATTGAAGGGGTGAACACTTTGATTGAACATAACAAACACTTTTTTGAAAAGAAAAAAATAAGGAAAATCACATTCAATAGCGTAAACAAAAAGTAGGCAGGGTCTGCCAGAAAGTTTTGTAAAAAAAGGCAAGCTTTTCCCTGTTTTCGTCTACTTTATTATGCATGTGTCCGTCAAGCTCGCCTCGCAACCAAGGCCTGGATCTCTAGGAGATACTCGGTAGTAGGCACAGTCAGAGCAGGAACCCTCGGGAACGGAGCAGCCATTCTGCTGTGCCAAGCCTCCATGAAAGCCTTCACGATAGAAGGACGCAGAGGGGACCCCCTGGTGATGTCAGCAGTCGCAGATTCAGTAGCATCTTGCAAAAGTTCAAACTGACGGACAACTCGGTCAGGAATGTAGAAAGTAGTGGCATGCAAACCCGGCAGCCAGATGCCAGGTCGCCCGGGAAGGCGTACAGCAACAGAGCGACAGATCCACGACGGACAAATCCAGCAGATGTCACTAGAAGAGAGGCCCTGAAGCCAACCAAGCCACGCGTCGGCGGACTGAAACAAGCTATGAATCTCCACGCGATCATAAGGAAGTGACCCACGGAGATGGGAAGCATGTATGAAGAGGTCCAGACGCTCCATGAGCCAAATTTGCAAAACAAAAGGTGCCCCGGCGGATAACATGACCCCAGTAGCATGAGCATGACCCAATCCAATCAGAGTTTCACCAAGGACTAGCATAACAACACTTTTCATCTCCCGCAAGCCACAGGCAATGGGTATAAGTGTCACGCCCCGGATCCATACATATGAATCTAGGTCACGTGGCACGCCATCAAGGCTTACCAAAATGATTAAAGTTTCCAAAAATTACCTTAATAAAAGTTTTGCTCCAAAACAATCAATTCCACATAGTTTTTCAAAGGTTATATTAAACACGTGCCCAAACACGCCTTAGCGAGTTTCGTTTTCAAAAGTAACAGTTTCATAGGTCAAAGGGTCCCCAAAGGTACCTCCATGCCTAATTAGAAGTTATTCTGAACATTGGAAGTAGGAGTTTGAAATTTCTGGCAGGGGGCATTTCGACCGGTCGAATTGCCCCGCTCGACCGGTCGAATGGGGTCTGTGCAGAATCCAAACCTCCAAAAGACCGTATTCACAATTGTCGGCGCTTTTTCGCAAACGCCGTTAATTACCGGCGCTTCTCTAATAAACGTCGTTAATTCCCGGCGCTTCCGCACAAACGCCACTAATAAAATAATACACATATTAGCAGAAGAAACCAAACCAAACAAAACCATTTCAAACCAACTCCTTTCAAAACAAAATCATTTCAACTAATGCATTTCAAACCAAAACCATTTCAAAGCTTTGTTAAACACTCGAAGGGCTTGCAAAAACACATACACCGTTTATACAACAACCATAAACCTTTCCCGGATTACACGTACTAAAGGTACAAGCTTCCCACGTCTCGGCAAGCTAGGTCCTAAGATGAACCAAGTGCCATACTCGCATGTATAACAAGTCTTAATACAAGTTGCACGGTTAAACAACCGGCATGAGTTAAACACATATTACAAAAGTGCTACAAGTTCTATAAACATGAGGAGCTTCCTGTCTCTCCTTGCCTCATTACCCGCGATTCTCTCCTCCAATCCTTGCACCTGAATGGTTATTTATGTAACCACAGATATATGGATTTGTTTAAGCTAACGCTTAGTGAATAATATGAATCAAGCATACGGATGACAAATATGTTCCAATCCATCAAAACACATAACTATTGGTCTCTAGGGAATAAGTGCACATTCATCGATCCAAAGTCTTAAGACTCAACCACGACCCATGCCCCTTCGACATGTCGCGTTAATGCCTTTCTCGGCAAGTGACCGTCGTCACTACTAATCCTCCCCCTTCGAGAGGACGTCTCACGGTGAATTAGCACAAATCCCCCTTTAACCCACATAGGCACATAACACATGCTCATTTAACACATATCACCATGCTTTTCATTTCAACATACTTTGGGCCTACTTTATACATGAGTTTTGCCCAATATGAACTACACATGGTATCTATATACATTCCTAGCATATCAAATTCATTAAACCATAGAATCATCCAAAACTCAAGATTTATATCACTCACCTCCGATTTACGCTCTTAAACGCCGATCCAAGGAAAACTCAAGCACAAAGAATGTGCAGTAATTATTCTAATACGATTCCTATTGATTAAAAATCCGATTATCAACTTTTTATGAAAATTCTAGAAAATGAGTTTTCGGAAAACTTAAGCAAACAAGGCCTAAAAGGTATCAAAACGACGGCCTTACCTCGTAGAGTTCAAATACGAAATTTGATGAAAAACAAACGGGTAGAACTTCGTCGATTCGAGTCTTGAAGCTCTAAGCCAAGAAATCCTCCATTTGGCCTCTTCTTGAATTTAGGTTAGACTTTATAAAAATTTATGAAAGTCATCACTATCTATATATAGGCAACACTTTCGGAAATTGTGTTTACCTCCCCACGAGTTTTCAAAACTTCTAATCAGTCTCTTAAACTTTCTACACAGCTAATGCATAGCTCTACAAGTGAAGCCTCAAAATTAAAAAGGTTTCCGACTAAGTTCCGTTTGGTTGCTAAAATGCAAGTTTCTACAAATTTTACGAAATTGCTAATTAGCTTACCAAATTACGTAACGTGTTCAATTCTGTCCTCACCAGGCATCTAATGACTCCGATGAGTCGCTATCAATAATATAAAAATCAATTATATTCACATATGCCTAAATGAACATTTAAGCACATAACAATGAGTTATTACTCATTTTCCCAATCGTAGGGAATTCTCACATGCCCACCTTCTGGACTGCCTTCAAGACCAAATACCGGGTTCTCAAGAGACACCCTCCAATAGTGAGTCATCACTCACTTCACATGTGTTCATTAACACAACAGTAAGCATACCATGCATGTTAAAATAATATAATTAAATGCCGCGGGAGCGGGTATGACAATAAGAGCGTCAGAAGATGACTGAAATAGGAAGTAAGAAAGCATGGCAATTGACAGGGCACTACGTCGGATGATCTGATACTCACCATCATAAGGGTCCCCCGTGGGAGCATAAACGGAAGCAAGGCGCTCAAAATCAATCTGCCTGTCACAAATAAAGGAGCCCGCCGCATTTCGAGACTGCGGAAAAGAGTGGCTAAGTCCCGAACATACCCGGCCTGAATCTGAGGGACCATCAATTCAGCAGAAGGATCAGTGTGAAAAATGGTGCTAAACTCCTCAAATAAGGGGCAAATCTCCTGAAAGCCAAAACGAAAGACATTGAGAGCAGGATCCCAACATTGGATGGCGGCGCGAAATAGACCCTCATTTAGATTTATCTGTCGGAAAGAGAAGAGATCGTTTAGTCTGAAGCACTCAAAGTTGAGCTTGTCAATACCAGAGAGAGTATCCATCCATGAGAAGAGGATTTGAGAACTAATGGGGACCATTTGAAGGGAAAATAGGAAGGAAAGAGAAATATTTTGCGGAGCTTTGAGAAAGAAGGGGTATAAATAGAAGAAAAAGGCTGTCTACCTACCCGCGGCACTCGATAAAGTGCAGCGGCACTCGATGAAGTGCCGCGCGGCAGTCCGTGAATGCCGTAGCGGCACTTATTGACTACCGCGCGGCTCTCACTGAGTGCCGCGGAGACCTAACCGAGTGCCGTTCCAAGTTTTTCATTGGCCAGGGTTTGTTTGTAACACGATCAGCCCACCTGCAAACAGAAAACTAGATAGAAAAACAATAAAACGTGCGCATCATGCAACACGTGCAAATACATTCATTCATTCATTTCATTCATTTGTACATATCAAATAGATAAAGGAAATAGAAGCATTCAAAATAAAAATAAAGGCGGGACCAAGCCATGATCCCACATACGACGAGAGATGGACCAAGCTATGGTCACACATACGGTAAATGTTAATAAAGAAGCAACGATATAATAATAGAGGTATCTAAAGTGCCTATCCTACTGGCTATCACGAAGCCATCACCAAAATAAAGCATGTATATACAATCATCAAATAAAGTGTAAGACCTCTCAAAACACTCAAAAGAAAAAGGAAAAGAGAAAGAAATATGATCAGCCCCAGCCCCGGCCGCGAGTCTGGCGGGTCGTACGCCTGAGAGGCTCCTCCTCCGACTCTGTCCCGCTGCCTCTGCCACTCCCTCCACATCCGCTGCTACCACCGCCTCTACCTCTGCCACCGCTAGTACCCTCGCCGCTGCCTCCACCACGCCCAGCACCGCTACCTCCGGGGGCATCGCTGAGAGGGATGCCTAACTGCTGGAGCCTCTGCTGGAGCTGCCCCACCTGCTGGGACAGGATCCTATTCTCCTCCGTCTGAAATAAAAAAAGAAGGGGGTAAGTCCAGGAAGTGTTGAAAAGGCAAATGAAATACTAAGAATAAAAGGGTGTAAAGATCATACATGGGCCCTCAACTGGGTCGCAGCAGTCGCCCGAGCTCCCTCAGCCTGAAAAGAACAAGAACCAAGAATAAAGGCTAGTAAAAGAAGAAGCAGTCAAAGTCAAAATAAAAGGTAGTCCCTTACCATCCACTCTCGCCCAAGGACCCGCTGTCACACGCTGTGGGCATATGCCAAACCCTCCTCCGCGTAGGCACGCGGGACGACGTCGTAATGGATAGGAATAGTGGGGGCGCCCCGTGATAGTCGGGGGATCGTCGTCAAGTAAGGCTTGCCAAATGAAATGGTAGACATGGTCCAGTCCCACTCAGGCAAGGCAGGAGGACGAGTGGTGGAGGGAACGAGCTGCAAATAAAAGGAATAAAGCATGAATAATAGAAGAATGAAAGATAATTCATAAAAGGGTTGAAGGAATCTTGCTCACCCGAGTCACTTCCATCAGAGGGAAGTTCGGCATCAGCTTAGCGGCACGGAACACCGCATATCCAGTAGGAGGGTCCACAAAGTCATGAATGCCCAAACCTAGCAGAGCAACCGTAAACTCGCTACCCTGGAGAGTGTCCGTGGCTCTCATAGAAACGGGAGGAGGGAACGGCATGAAGAATCCAGGAGCCGCTAGTGACTGCCTGGTCACCCTCTCTCCTAGGTACCACGCCTGGCCCTCTGGCCCACAGAGGAGTCGCCTCGTCGGGTCGTACCCGGCCGACTCTCGGATCCCCACACGAGCCTCAGGTAGTACCCTGAGCCACGGCTGCCAGTGGACATGCTCCTCCCATAGGTTCGTCAGGAAGTTCCTGAACGAAACGAAATCGTGGGCCCCGGTCTTCCGCCCAACCCTGTCCTTCTCCCATTTCAGCCCCTGGGGCATGATAAGGGCGTCAGCATCACGTATCTCTGGAGACATCATGCGTAGATGCTCGTGGGACCAAATCTGTAATATAAGAAAGAATGAAAAGGGGGGGGGGGGTTAGTCTCTCAATTTGAATAAATTTCTGAAAGCGTAAAAAGCAATAAAATACGGAAAAGAATATACCTCCCACACTCTCCAATACCCGCTGGTAGAAGCCGGTCTGTCCCGGGAGATGTCACGCATATGCCTGTACAAGATAGATAACCCTGTACCAGCCCAATCATACTCGACGACCCAGTCCAGACGCTCCAGCGATGCAAACAGGGACACAGAAATCCGGTCACCCTTGGTGCTCAACAAGGAGCACCCCAGCATGTACATAAGGAAGCCTCTGGCCATCTGCTCGTCCGTGAAACCAGGCTGGCCCCGAAACGTATCCATAAACCACCGGACTGTGACTAGAGCCTCCTCCGGGACCACCCCTAGCAACGGCTCCACTTGGCCCCACTCCTGATCTGTCAAATATCTCAGAGGCTCTCCGCCGAAGGCTATCTCGGTAATCATAGAGAAGTCCAGCGGCGTCAACGTCATCTCACCAAACGAGAAGTGGAATGTGCTCGTAGTATCCCACCATCGCTCAGCAAGGGCATGTATCTGCTGTAAATCATTGGAGCTCTTCGTCAAAAGTTTGACGAAGTCCCCAAATCCCGCCGCGTCTATGAGCCCCAGTACAGTCTCGCTCAACTCTGTATACCACTCATATCCGTGAGCAAGAATGTCGTGTCCTTTCAGCACCTTCGGCTGCAGCTGCAAGAAAGAATCACAAGTTCTGATGTCAGTAATTGGGTAAAAGAAAAAGCAAAATAAAATAGTTGACGTTCTAGAGAGAGAGAAATTTTCAAAGTATACATAAATTTGTGAAAATCGAAAGCAAAGTCCAGATTCAAAGGAGGCATTAGTTTCAATACAGGTTCACAAGTACCTAAATTGAGTTTGAAAAAGCATCGCGCTCGTGAAATCTAAAAAATAATAAATAAAGGACAGGAAAATCCAAACATAACGTTCGTTTTACGAGAAGTTTTGAAGTTTATAAGAAAATTTCTTAAAAAGGGGCATGGACGCTCGGGGGCGCCACGAGCACGACATTCGGAATAGGGTATCTAAGTTGTGACAATCCTACGTTACATTCACACAGAGAAGGAAATACAAGAAAGAAATACGAGAAATAAGTAAAAGGGGAGCGTTTACCTCGCGCTTAAACGCGCGGACCAACAAATGCTCGTCCGGATCCCGGAGCAGGAGCGTAGCATCTGGATGATGGGTGGCCGTGTACTTGGCCTTCTTCTTCCTCCCTGAACCACTCGCCATAATCTGTCAAAGAGAGAGAGAAATCTACACGTTAAATTCATAAAAAGTTCAGAAAAACAATGAAATAATAGGGATTAATCAAGTCCTGATCGAGTAGGACTAACCTGAATAAGTCTTGGCTAGAACAATACAAACAGGAGAGAAGTAGAAAATTTTTCTCCAGAGAGATTTCGAGGTGAAGGGATTTGAGAGAATGAGGAAAATGAATTGAATCCGCCGGATTTAGCCACTGCCGCTCAAACGCGGCACTCAGTTTTCTGTGCGCGGCAGTTGATGGACTGCCGCGCGGCACTCACTGACTGCCGCAACGGCACTTCATGAGTGCCGCACGGCAGTCACGGACTGCCGCGAGAATCCGCGTGTGCCGCGGTTAAGTCGGTTCAAAAAACCTTCACTTGCCCCCCAAAATTCAAATCAAGTCCCGAAAATTGAATTTGAGGCCCCCAAAACTTGCCATCATTACACTTTTGGCCCTCGGAGTCATTTTTAGGTTTAAATTGGCTACAAATTTCAGAATTTAAGAGTATATATGAGCCAGTGGGCTCCCAATTTTGAAAATTGAAGAGATTTGAGCCCGTGGGCTCCCGATTTTGGGAAAAGTGAAAATATTTCAGCCCGTGGGCTCCCAACAGATTTATATTCCCGGTTCTCGCAACAGATTTGCGTTAACCCTCGTTTTGGAATATAACAGATTTATATTCCCGGTTCTCGCAACAGATTTGCGTTAACCCTCGTTTTGGAATATAACAGATTTATATTCCCGGTTCTCGCAACAGATTTGTGTTTACCCTCGTTTTGGAATATAACAGATTTATATTTCCGGTTCTCGCAACAGATTTGCGTTAACCCTCATTTCGGAATATAACAAATTTATATTCCCGGTTCTCGCAACAGATTTGCATTAACCCTCGTTTCGGAATATAACAGATTTATATTCCCGGTTCTCGCAACAGATTTGTGTTAACCCTCGTTTTGGAATATAACATATTTATATTCCCGGTTCTCGCAACAGATTTGCGTCTACCCTCGTTTTTGGAATATAACAGATTTATATTCCCGGTTCTCGCAACAGATTTGCGTTAACCCTCGTTTGGGAATATAATAGATTTATATTCCCGGTTCTCGCAACAGATTTGCGTTAACCCTCGTTTTGGAATATAACAAATTTATATTCCCGGTTCTCGCAACAGATTTGCGTTAACCCTCGTTTCGGAATATGACAAATTTATATTCCCGGTTCTCGCAACAGATTTGTGTTAACCCTCGTTTTGGAATATAACATATTTATATTCCCGGTTCTCGCAACAGATTTGCGTCTACCCTCATTTTTGGAATATAACAGATTTATATTCCTGGTTCTCGCAACAGATTTGCGTCTACCCTCGTTTTTGGAATATAACAGATTTATATTCCCGGTTCTCGCAACAGATTTGCGTTTACCCCCGAAATCAAATCAAAGGATCATGACCCCTATAAGAGATCTTCGCATCAGTTACTGAATTAGGTGATCTTCCCTAACAAACACGTCCCATAAAATGCGTGAGAAAGACATAATGAGCATGGCGCTTGCATGACCAGGTCAATTCGGAAAGAACCATGGCATGGCATATGCATCACGACAGGATAGGTGCATCCATCCATGTGACTACTTGCGTTTGTGTGTGTTCGACCCCGTGTCTGAACTACGCTTTGGTCTGATTCCCGACGGGATACGTAGGCAGCTCGCCATCGAGCACGACCAGCATGAACCGTTCGTACAGCCGATTTTTGCAACGCATTTTGTTTCTACCTAAATTCGACAGTCTGGTCAAAGGCTTGTCTTCACACAGGCTTTGACATTCACTTATGGGACGCGTTGCCCCACAAGCTCTGTCAAAGAGGGGCAAACTGTAGACACCCCAATTTTGACCGACCGTCGAATTTAGGAGAGTGTCGCCTCCGTATCCGATGATGACAAGGACCGGAAAATTCGAAGTGTTCCAAGCTCTTCAGAAAGTTCTCTAAACGCGATAAAATTTCACAGAAAGAAGAAAATACCAGGTATTTAGGAGAATTCAGATATAAAACATAATTTTCGGAAAAGATCTTCAAAAATAAATTGCTTTGGGAAAAAGAAAGACCTAAAAAGAGAAGCCCAACAAAAAGCGGCACCCGGCAGAACTAAGTGGCACTGAACGTGTGCCGCACGACATTCAGTGAGTGCTGCACAGTTTTCGGTGAATGCCGCACGGCATTCACCGAGTGCCGCCGACATTTTCTGACTGCCGTTTGCTTTTAAAGTCCGTATTTTGCAGAACAATACATATGCGTATGCAGGCCAAAAACAAAAAACTGATAAAGTAAGACTGACAAAAAACGTGGCAATCCATTAATTGTCGCGGCATTTGATAAGAGCCTCGCGACAGTCACGCAATGCCGGAGCGGCAGTCATGGAGTGCCGCCGCGGCTTTCACGGACTGCCGCAACAGTTTCCTGACTGCCGCCCTGGGCAGCAGTCTGCCTAATTTCAGAAAGTACACATTGTACCACCAAATGAGAGTTTTACACCTATTTTTTGCTCCGAAATTCACTGAAAATACTTGATAATTTTGCCTATAAAAGAGAAGGGATCTTCCTTGGAAGGGGGGAGAGAAGAATATAACAAAAGCTACCACTATATACAACACAACACAACACACAAAATAGCCATTACTCCACCAACATATTTTTGGAGAGAAAAGAGAAGAGAGTTTAGAGAATTAGGAAGAAGAGCTTGGAAGATCTTCAAAGAAAAGAGAACTTTGAGGATAATTTGGAGGTGATCCTCTATGCCATAGATTGTTTGTTTACTCTTTTTCTTTTGAATTTCTAATCCTAAAATCTCTTGTTATCTTCTTTGTTTGTCAAGTAAGCTTAGGAGTCTTTATTCCTAATTCTTCCTTCTATTTCTTTGTATATGTTCTTCTCTTGAGAGTCTTGGAGATCTTCAATATCTCTCTTGATCTCTTGAGTATGATCCTTTAAATCCCATGTAAAGCTTATGCTCTACATGAGAGTCAAAATTTGATCATCACTTTATTTCACATAGATGGATCCAAGTCCATACTCATGACTTGGATCCTCTAAATTTGGTACCTCATGAAATCATTTCCTTATTCTCTTTGAAACTTAGGAGCATTAGTCATGTCTTTATCTCCCATGGCCATCAAATGGTAGGAGAAAGTGTTCTTTTTTTGAGTCTAAGCCCATCTCCATGGTTTAGGATCCTTATTTTGAGATTTCATGAAGTCTATTCATACTTCATTTGAAACCTACAAAATACAAAGGTCTTTAGCCTCCAATGACCATCAAAAGGTAGGAGGAAATGGTTTAGTTTAAGTCCAATTTCATGGTTTAATGGTTGGGGTTAACAAATAAAGTTGAACTTGACAAATGAAAACAGTGAGTTCACAAACTGTTTTTGATCAAAGATTTTTGGTTCGAAATCTAACCGTTGGAATCAAGTGAAACCAACGGGAAAGTGTCTATAACACAATGTTCTACCACTGTAATTTTTTATTTTAAGGTGGTTTCATGTTTAAAATGGTTTGGTTATGAGTTTTGTGAAGCAACAACAATTTGCCCAGGATTTCAGCACAGAAACACTCTTTTGAAATAAATAAATCGGGTTTTTAATAGATTGTTTGTGACCCAAAATATTTTTTCTAAGAAGATTAATGTGTTAGGAAGTCACTCTAAAACCAACAAATCATTTCTGATCTTTTTGCTATTTATTAAAAATCGTGCAAGAATTCTGGACGGAAGGTTGTAGAATGCTGAGTGATGCCTAGTGTTTTCCACATTCCCGGAGATCTAACCGTTCAAACCTTGATTTTCCTTCTGGGTTAGAAACTAGACTCATAGAGGCATAACATATCCAAAAATCATTAAGATCCAACCGTTGGAAGTATTTTATTTCGTTTTTTTAAGATCTGGTCTGCTCTCTGCAATTCATAAAAAACTGCTACTGTTTTTGTCTAATCTTATTTATTTCAACTCAAATGGCCCCCTAATGTCTTGAGACCCAAATCATACTTTGAATAATGATAATTTAGCTTAAATGCAGAGGCTAAGTGACCCAAATTAGTGAATAAATCCATGTCTTATTCTTGTTCACATTCATTCATTCATTTACATTTAATGCTCATGATTAGAACTAGCTATTGAATAATGTTGGATTTCATGCTTGATAGGTTTAAGCTAGAAATTTAGGATTGTTATTTCTAACTTCACATCTTGTATATCATGTGCACTAACCTTTGTTTTGTAGCGCTTTTGAGGTACGATTTCTCAACCCCTCTCTAGTTTATTGAATTCTTTGATTTTATTTGATTTTCGACCTCATGTGCGACACCTTAGAATTAGGTTTTTGCCTTATGTGTATATGTGATTAGAGATTCTTTTTAGGATTTTATTTTGTTTGCATGCATTGCACGTTTAATATCGCTTCTGGACCCCAGGTAAGCTCTCTTGTTCCCTATTGCATATCATATTGTATGCTATTTGACCTATGTGGCTTATGAATGATATTTTGTCATTAGCAATTTTACACCCTTTGGACATGCTTTTGTGATATATACGTATATATGTGTTAGTTGAAGGCATGCTTAGAATAATAAATTTGATTAAAAGGATGTTAAGTAGAGGCCTATCGCAAGATAGGATGAGAGAGGGTGTTTTAGTCTGACGGGCTCCTTCCTCTCTCATTCCATAATCCCCGGACCTAGTTAATCTTTGGTTTCGCAAACGATCAGTGTCCTTTCAAAATGGTTTCTTAATTTTTCCTTTTAAAAATTAAGTGGCGACTCATTTGTTTTTAATTTGAATTTTAAAAGAACTTTAAAAGAAAAGCTGTGGGTAAGAAAAATGCGATATCCACAGCAAGAGACAATGGACAAGGTAAAGGTAATTCGAAAACAGTTACTGACATCTCAGAGTAGGTATAAAGTTATGCCGACAAGCATAGACAACCGTTGAAATTTGATGTGGGCGATTTAGTGTATTTGAAGGTGTCACCTTCAAAGAGGATTACTAGATTTGGGAGATATGTGAAACTCAACCCGAGGTATGTAGAACCATTTGAAATCATTGGAAAAGTTGGACCCATACCGTATTGATTGAATTTTCCAAATAAGTATGCTCAAGTTCATAATGTGCCACGACCCATCCTGCTAACATACGAAAACAGGACAAGTGGCACGCTATCAAGACTTATCCAGCCCGTAAATAACCATACGCAGCGAAAAATACTTTAAAACAACCTTAAGTATATAAAACTTTTGGAAACATTCCCTCCAAGTTGTAAAATCCGTATAAAATTGAAAATGAAATTATATTTCGAAACAAATGATTTTATGTTGAAAGGAGGGGTCCTAAAGGTACCCTAAGAACCAATCAAAACCTTTTAAAAATTTTCAAAAGGTATAGAAAAAGGATTCTAGCAGGGGGCATCTCGACCGGTCGAACGACCCCATTCAACCGCTCGAATGACCCTTTAACAGAATCTTGTACCATGCTGCATACTTGTGCCTAAGGCATCAAACAACCATCACATAAAATCTTTTCACGACTTCCATTCTACAATCCACAACTCTCCAACTCAAACGAAGTTGCGAGAACATAAAAATAACTTACTAATCATTGAAAAAAACGATAACAAAACAAGTTAAGGCTTGTTTGGATTGAAAACACAAAAGAACTATTACAATTCTCCAAAATCCGAGTTTGGCAAGATAAGTGTTCAAAACACGAATCCATGGGTTCGGATTGATTACAACATAACTAAAAAGAGTTTTAGTACTTATTACCACATCATCAACCCATACTATGCCTTCCAAGTCTATTACAAAGTTCTAGCTATTCGAAACGCTCACTATAACAAGACTTGGAAAAGAAAGAAAAAATATATACAAGAGGATCCCCAGCATTCTTCGGCCTCACTCCTCAAGCTTCTTTTTCCCTTTCTTCTTTTCACCTGCAATGGAGTAAATCTCCACTGCTCAGCTATATGCTGAGTGCATAATTTCTAACATATGCATATATGACAAAAACACGCTTTAACCGCATAGTTCATATCAAAATAGTCTCTAGGGAAGAAATACGCATTCATCTGGTAGCGGCAAGTCCAAGACTTTAACCGTGATGCCAATGGCTAGTCCAAGGCTACAATCTTTGCATCCTCCAAGTACCATGGTAAGTCCATGCCTTAAACCATGCACAGTAGTCGTCGCTACTACAATTCTCCAACATCGAGAAGCTTACCCCGGCATGAATTTGTATCAACTCACCTTTGACCCATATAAACAACTTAATGTGCTCGCATAAAAGTAGGCATGTTTTTCACATTCAAGCGCGTGCATAATTAACGAGCCTAAGATTAACACATGGATTTTTCTTGGATCACAATTTCGTCAACAATATATAAAACATGTATCCCACTTCTATAACATAGGCTAGAAATCCATACCTTGAGCTATCGTCATATAACTTTGAGGGAACGACTAGAAGCCTGATTAAATGCCAAATCTTCGATCCTACACGAAACCTACAAGTTTACACGTTCTTTCCCCAAATTCCTAGATTTATAAATTTATAAAAACTTAGCCAAATGTGGCTTAAAGACTATCAAAACATAGCCCTTACCTTGGGGAGTTAAAATATGAAATTTGGTAAAATTCAGATGGATGAAAGGTCGCCGATCATCGTCGCAAAGCCCGTAGGATCAAGTTTCCTTTTCTCTCTCCTCTCCTAAGATATTATATAAGGTTTTGCTAAAAATGAAATTTCACCCCTCCTATATTTATAGACAAACTCTGTTGAAATCACGTTTACCTCCCCGCGATTTCTCAAAACCTCTAATTAATTCTTGAAACGTCGCACATGTCTATTTTATAACTTTACGAGTGAAAATTATAAATTACAAAAGTTTTTTACTAGGCCTCGTTTGGATCCAAAACTACATCCAAAAACCCAAATTCTGTGAAATCTCTACACATCCTACCTTTTATATAACGTGATACTCACGTTCTCACCACAGTTCTCAAAATAATGTTAACAATATCAAAATGATCAGAAATGATACTACACAGGTATAATTTAGTATTCATAAAATACCAGATATGTCAAATAACATTTAACTTACATAAATGCCATTTACTTATGACAATGAAATCTCGATTACTGACTTCCCGTGTCCTTACTAACACCTTACTGTTGACTCATAGTTAACCTCAATCTAATTATCCAATAACATTGATAATCCTCAAAAGCAAATATGCATGATAAAACTATGAAAAATTTTGGAACGGGTGTGGCATAATGTGTTCTATGTATCATTATTACAGAAACATTTAGCGGAAGATAGAGATCAAGTGATGACTCCAACAACGAATGAAAATTCAGAATGATTTTACGTATGTTGCGTATCCGGTAGGGATATTGGATCGGAAGGATCAACTCTTATGAAATAAAGTGATATCAAAGGTGAAAGTGTTATGGCGTAGCCAAACGACGGAAGAAATGGCATGGAAAATAAGCGATGAGATGTGTACTCAGTATCCGCACCTTTTCGATACATGAGGTACAAGTTTGGGGACAAACTTCTCTTAAGGGGGAGAAAATTATAACACGCGTAATTGTATTATTGCATTTCATTACATTGTCATGCATGATAATATGATGTGTTTGTTGGGTTTGTGCCCTCAAACCATTACTTTATATATGAGATATTGACATTTTAATATATGGATATCGGCTTTATATTTAGTTATGTATGTTTCTTTCATGAGATGATTGTTATCCTTAAGTATCATAGTAAGTAATTCGTGTATGTATGAGATACATACAAGTGAGATACAAATTGTTATTCTTTGTTACTTAGAACTTGTCACAGTGGATGATGAGATTGGATATCTCATCAGGTTTACACTGTAGCATGATTAACTACCATTGGATGGAGTGATTAATCTCAAACACTAGAGTGTATCTCTTAGTTAATATGCTAGTGCTTATAGTGCATTGATGGACCTGAGCTTTCCTATTGACACTCAAGACTGTCAATCAGTCGATAAGAACTCATAACTTGTATAAGGTACGTGTTCTTAATCTTGAGACGATTATGAACACAGACTGTGGATATGGCTGCTTTGACTTACCAATTAGTGAGGTCGATAGAAGATCTACACCTGGGTATCTTGGGTATGTAATATTCATAGGGTTGTGAACATATATTGTTAAGATAGAATCTACCCTCTAATTCAGAGTAAGCATTGCCTTGAGAATGTCACCAAGTTGATTACTAAGAACTATAGTCTTGTTGATAAGTAGTTATCAACATGTTTGGAAATCAAGAGTGGTAAATGGGTCTCAAGGAATATAAGAAGTAATCATGATTAAGGTTGACAGTAACCAGTTATTCGACTACCTGAATATGATTATAAATGCTGACGGTAGAGGGACATTAGTACACCATACAAGTCTAGTTATCGCTTCGGATATGTTCTTTTGTGTTGGAGTTCAGTTAGCATTTTATAGTGGAGTAATCGTTAACTGACCAGTTAGTTAGTTTGCTAATCAAAGAGTTTGGTCATGGTAATTAACAAACTGGTCTGAGCTAACAATAAAGAGCCTAGGAGGTCCCACTCTTAGCTCTGCTAGAATGCTTGGAAAGGCACATGAGGACCTAGTCAAGGTGGGTTCGATCGATCGAAGGTGTCTGAATCGATTAAAGTCTTGGCGGGTTCGATCGATCGATCTAAGTCTAGATCGATCGAATGCACTTTGATTGCTCGAATGTTAGGTCGGTTTTGGAAATCTATAAATACGGCAGCTGCGTACTGAATGTTTTTAAAATCGTCGTTTTGAACGTCAGAAGCTATAGAAACTATTTTAGAGCTCCCAAAGCCTCCTTATCCTCTCCATTAGAGATCCCACAACCTCTAGCCTATCCAGGAAGCATTCGTAAAAGACATAAGGGTGAAGACAACCTAGTGGAGACTATTGTACCATCCTAGAGAAAGAAAATCAGAATTGGGTTTAAGACCTGAGGTATATTTTTTCTCCCTCTTTAGTATACGCATCTATGGAATTAAAGAGTAGTAGATCCTGGGCTACCAATACGTTATTTGAAACTCAATCTTTCTGCTGCGCATTTAAAATTTTATTTTAAACTTGTTTTTCCTTCAATTGGTATCAAAGCCACGCTTGTTTGGATCTGTAGATGCATTTTGGAACACTAGTTTTGATTTGTATGTTGATTTTAGAACTATTTTTGAAATTGCATTGTCACAGATCTGTTTCTGTAGTATTATCGCAGCAGAATACAAATCTGTGATTCCATTGGATGCATGATGGATTCAATCAATCAAAGTATTTTTGATCAATCGAACATCTTCTATTCTCAAGCGATCGAACAAGTTTCGATCGATCTAACTTTGGTTTTGTTTGATTGATTGAATAGGGTTCGATCGATCGAGATTGAATCTCTGTCCAGCTGTTCTTTTCACAGTTTTGAATGTTTTAAAAATTATTTACTTTAATTTTAAATTATTCTGTAACTTTTTCAAACTTATCTGTGAAATTGAAAGTTCAATCGATCGAAGGTTCGATCGATCGAACCTTTGTCGATCGATCGAAGTGTGACAGAGAAGTGAGATGCTATTTTGAGTTCTAATTCAATACGTAAAGAGTTTACGCACTGTGTGAATCAGTTAGGGGTTCCAATAGATGTATATTTGTTATATATGCGTGGATGTGTATTCGACTAACCTTCTTGCAGCAAGCTTAGTCTGCTATCTCCCATGGCACCAAGATCAAAGTTTTAATTTTGTATTAAGATGTTTTGTGATTGGTGGATGATTGTTAATTGTATTTATTGTTGATTTGGTTTTAAGGCATGTGTAAAGGGTGCTGCGACTTCAATCCTACGAAAAGGAAAGTCGCACCGATTTCTCTAGACTTCGTTATTTTCTTGTTGTTAATTTCTATTTCTAGTTAAATTGTAAGCTTCAAAAGAAGCATAGGACCAATGTAATAGAATTAGAGTATACATGAAGATAGAGGAATAAGCCGTTGTCCATGAAAATGGAGCTGGAGGCGATCAAACCAAGAAGGAAGTTCTATGGGGATAGAGCCATGGGAGATAGAGGCATCATTTAGATGCTTTTATTTCAATTTTAGTTTTTTGTTTTTATATGCTTGTTTGTGATTGGAGTATTATATATGTTGTTACTACATGCATTATAAAAACAAGTTTTCTAAAATAAAATTCAAAAACTGTTTTCAACGCATTAGTAAACATTGGATGTTTATGGGTACTGTGTAGAAACAATTTTTTTCCTAAAAAGCAAAATCCTTATATACTAAACTAGTGGGAGAGGGTCTTATTATAACACCCACGATCTTTTATTAACAGTTCATTGTAAGATGAGTAGTGCATTCTGTGTCACCTCGCCAAGGGTGATCATTCCATACGGAGGGTACGCTATTCATTGGTTACTAGATGTGAACTTCCTATGGATAGGATCAATCAGACGTGTTAGAGGGTGACCACCACACGGAGGCGAAACTTGAGATGGTTGTGATTGAATCCTAGTTAATGGTACACACTAGCTAAGCTATGGATAAGGGATCCCACATGGGGCATTATTTAAAAACTTAGAGATCAAAAGGGAGCAGGAGTCACAACTTGTTTTGCAAGAGTTGCATAGGGGACAAGTCGTGATTAATCAAAAAATTGAACATTGACCACCACACGGAGGCTTTATTCTTTTGTTTCGATATTCTGACGACTTTGTTTTTTAAAATAAGAGTTTTAATGATTCTTTTATTTCAAACAGTCAAATTCTGATATCCATATTTATTTTGTTTTACAGTAAATTATAATGTCTGGATCTACATTTAGTCCACTTGCCACCATACTCACTCAAAACAAGTTAACTGGAAATAACTACATAGAATGAAAACGAAACCTTGACATCATATTAACTGCGGAGGATCATATATATATCCTCACCACCCCATGCCCTGAAGAACCCGCAACAAATGCTTCGACAGCTGCCAAACGCTTGTTCGACAGATGGAAGAAGTCGAATGGAATGACACGTTGCTACATTTTGGCCTCAATGGCCGGTGTGTTGCAACACCAATTCCAATCGAACAATTTAGCTAGTGGCATTATCACATCCCTCAAAAAGATGTTTGGGGAGCATGGTAGGCCTGCCAGACAGGCAACTATGCAGAAGATAATGAGTGCTAAGATGTCGGAAGGGACTCCAGTCAAAGAACATGTTTTAAAAATGATTGGTTATTTGAACGAGCTAGAGACCCTAGGTGCCAACATTGACGCATAGACCGAAGTTGATATGATCCTCAACACGCTGTCGCCATCATTCGCATAATTTAAACTAAACTATAATATAAATAAAATGGATTTTTCAATGAGCGAATTAATGAGTTCTTTACTGACAGCGAAATGGGTGATCAAACATGGGGTCAACGTTATGAACATTGAGAAAAGCGCTTCCTCTTCCCGATCTATGCCGAAAGAAAAGAAAGGGAAGAAGAAAGTTGGCACTGGTGGTTCAAGTGTTGGACCAGTCCGTAAGATTGCAAAATCTAAGAGAAAAGGTAAGGGCAAAGGGATGGTGGGTGTCCAAGGCAAAGGAAAGTGTTTCCAATACGGTAAGAAAGGCCACTAGAAGAGGAACTGTCCAGAATTCTTAGCTACAAGAGTTCAAGGTATGATTGAGTCACATGCGATTGAACTAAGTTTCATTACGGATACTTCAAACACTTGGTGCATTGATTCTGGTGCAACTAACCATATCTGTAATTCGTTGCAGGGATTCAGATCAACCAGGAAATGCAGTGATAGGGAAATCATGCTGGCTTTGGGTTCTAGCTCAACCATTTCTGCGGTTGCTATAGGAGTAATAGTTTTAAAGTTTTTGGATAATAAGACAATAGTTTTATCAGATGTACTTTACGTCCCTTTGATGAGACTTAATTTAATTTTAGTTTCAAATTTATCGAATAATGGTTATTCTTTTCATTTTGGAACAAAAGTTGTTATTATAAGAAATAGTTCTTTTATATGTTCTGGTGTTAAAACTAACGGCTTATATGTGATTACTCCCAACATCTCTAAAGACTCTTGTATAGAACTTAATAACTCAATGGTAATAGTACCATCTAAAAGAAAAGAACCTTCCACTAATCCAACAAGGCTTTGGCATATGAGGCTTGGCCATATCAAGCTAAATAGGATTGGCAGACTAGTCAAAGAAGGGGTCTTAGACGATTTGGTTCTCTAACCAATAGAAGTCTGCGAGTCTTGTTTAGAAGGAAAGATGACGAAAAGTCCCTTTCCTGCAAAGGGCAACATGACCAATTCATTGTTGGAATTAGTTCATACTAATGTGTGTGGACCAATAAATATTAGAGCAAGAGGTGGTTATGAGTATTTCATTACATTTACTGATGATCACTCTAGGTATGGATATGTGTACCTAATATAGCACAAGTCTGAAGCCTTTAAAAACTTTAAAGAGTTTAGGGCTGAAGTAGAGAAGCAATTTGGAACACATATCAAGGCCATTCGATCTTATCGAGGTGGCGAGTACCTCTCTAATGAGTTTATTGATCACCTCGTACAAAATGGGATTCTGTCACAATTGACTACACCTGGTACACCTTAGCAGAACGGTGTAGCAAAGAGAAGGAACCGGACTCTTTTAGACATGACTAGGTCGATGATGAGTTATTCGGAGTTGCCTTTATTCCTTTGGGGTTATGCTTTGGAAACTGCTGCGTACATACTAAATCTAGTACCAAGCAAATCTGTTCCCAGGACACCACATGAGATGTGGATTGGGCGCAAGCCTTCTTTGCAACATCTCCGGATATGGGGGTGTCCGGTACATGTGATGAAATGAAAGATGAGCAAGTTGGATTCTAGATCGGAAGTATATTATTTCGTAGGGTATCCAAAGGGTACTGATGGATGGTATTTTTATGATCCAAGAGAACAGAAAGTGTTTGTTAGTACAAATGCTATTTTCTTGAAGGATGATTATATCATGAACCATAAACCTAAGGGAAGGATAGATCTGAGAGAGATAGAAGGAGAGCCCTCAGTCCAACCCGCAGTTGATAACGATGTAAATTAATAAAATACCACTTCTTCACCCATTTCTGCACCGGTACCTCATCGTAGTGGGAGGATTATCAGTCAGCCTGATAGATACATGTTCTTAGGAAAAGTTTTTGAAGCTGTCTCCATAGAATCTGAATCTGATCCTACCACGTATGAAGAGGCAATGACTAATGTAGACTTAGCACATTGGGTTAAAGCTATGAAGGTTGAATTGGAATCTATGGATTCCAATCAATTCTGGGATCTTGTAGAACTTCCAGCCAATATTAAACCCATTGGTTGTAAGTGGGTCAACAAGAGGAAAAGAGAATCTGATGGAAAGGTTGAAACCTTTAAGGCTAGGCTTGTAGCGAAAGGTTATACTCAGAGGGAGGGCATTGACTATGAGGAAACCTTCTCACCGGTAGCCATGCTCAAGTCCATCAGAATACTCTTATCCATTGCTGCATGCCTAGATTATGAGATCTGACAGATGGACGTCAAGACTGCATTCTTGAATGGCAAATTGCAATCTTGAGAAGGACATTTATATGCAACAACCAGAAGGGTTCATGGCTGGTGGGAAAGGGAACTTGGTATGCAAGCTGTAAAAGTCCATTTATGGGCTTAAGCAGGCATCTAGAAGTTAGAACATTCGTTTTGACCAAGGGGTCAAGTCGTTTGGTTTCATACAGAATCTGGATGAACCTTGTGTATATAAGAAGTGTGAAGGGAAAGTGGTGGCTTTTCTTGTGCTTTACGTTGACAACATTCTACTCATTGGAAATGATGTAGCGACATTGTCAACGGTCAAGGTTTGGCTAGCTAGTACTTTCGATATAAAGGATCTAGGAGATGCGAGCTATATTCTTGGAATAAAGATCTTTCGGGATCGTAAGCAAAAGATAATGGGATTATCTCAAGCTGGTTATATCGATAAGGTGCTAACTAGATTTTCATTGGATAATTCAAAGAAAGGTTTGTTACCTTTCAGGCATGGTTTAGCATTCTCCAAGGACCAGTGTCGAAAGACATAAAAGGAGAGGAATCGCATGACAAGAGTTCCCTATGCTTCGGCAGTGGGAAGTCTCTTGTATGCGATGTTATGCACTAGACCAGATATCTGCTTTGCCGTTGGCATGGTTAGTAGATATCAGTTGAATCTAGGTCCAGAGCACTAGACAGCCGTCAAGGACATTCTTAAGTACTTGAGAAGGACTAAAGATTACATGCTTATGTACGGTGGTAGTGAGTTAATTCCAGTGGAATACACTGACTCAAACTTTATGTCAAATAAAGATTCGAGGAAGTCGACGTCCGGTCATCTCTTTACCTTGAGAGGTGGTGCTGTTAGTTAGAGGAGCATTAAGCATAAATGCATTGCAGACTCAACTACAGAAGCTGGGCATGTGGCTGCTTGCGAACCCGCAAAGGAAGCTATTTAGCTCAAGAAGTTCCTTATGGAGCTCGAGGTGGTACCAGCGACACTGTCACTTATTACGCTTTATTGTGATAATAGTGGGGCAGTGGCTCAGTCCAAGGAACCACAAAAAGGGAAAGCACATAGAGCGGAAATATCATCTAATCCGAGATATTGTTCAACGTGGAGATGTGACTGTCACCAAGATTGCCACCGCTGACAATCTTGCTGATCCGTTTACAAAGGCCTTGCCACAGAATGTCTTTGATCGTCATCTAGATAGTCTAGGTCTCAAATCTAATCCTGTATGGTTGTGAGTGCAAGTTGGAGTTTATTGGGTTTATGTCCTCAAACCATTACTTTATATATAAGACATTGATATTTTAATATATGGATATCGGCTTTACATTTAGTTATGTATGTTTCTTTCATGAGATGATTGTTATCCTTAAGTATCATAGTAAGTAATTCGTGTATGTATGAGATACATACAAGTGAGATACGAATTACTATTCTTTGTTACTTAGAACTTGTCACAGTGGATGATGAGATTGGATATCTCATCAGGTTTACACTGTAGCATGATTAACTACCATTGGATGGAGTGATTAATCTCAAACACTAGAGTGTATCTCTTAGTTAATATGCTAGTGCTTATAGTGCATTGACGGACCCGAGCTTTCCTATTGACACTCAAGACTATCAATTAGTCGATATGAACTCATAACTTGTATAAGGTACGTGTTCTTAATCTTGAGACGATTATGAACACAGACTATGGATATGGCTGCTTTGACTTACCAATCAGTGAGGTCTATAGAAGATCTACACCTGGGTATCTTGGGTATGTCATATTCATAGGGTTGTGAACATATATTGTCAAGATAGAATCTACCCTCTGATTCAGAGTAAGCATTGCCTTGAGAATGTCACCAAGTTGATTACTGAGAACTGCAGTCTTGTTGATAAGTAGTTATCAACATGTTTGGTAATCATGAGTGGTGAATGGGACTCAAGGAATATAAGTAGTAATCATGATTAAGGTTGACAGTAACCAGTTATCCGACTACCTGAATATGATTATGAATGCTGACGGTAGAAGGACATTAGTACATCATGATTAAGGTTAGCATTTTATAGTGGAGTAAACGTTAACTGACCAGTTAGTTAGTTTGCTGATCAAAGAGTTTGGTCATGGCAATTAACAAACTGGTCTGAGCCAACAGTATAGAGCCTAGGAGGTCCCACTCTTAGCTCCGCTAGAATGCTTGGAAAGGCACATGAGGACCTAGTCAAGGCGGGTTCAATCGATCGAAAATGGTTTGATCGATCTAAGTCTAGATCGATCGAATGCACATTGATCGCTCGAATGTTAGCTCGGTTCTGGAAATCTATAAATAAGGCAACTGTGTACTGAATGTTTTTAAAATCGTCGTTTTGAACATCAGAAGCTGCAGAAACTATTTTAGAGCTCCCAAACCCTACTTATCCTCTCCATTAGAGATCCCACAACCTCTAGCCTATCCGGGAAGCATTCGTTGGAGACATAAGGGTGAAGACAACCTAGTGGAGGCTGCTGTACCATCCTGGAGAAATAAAATTAGAATTGGGTTCAAGACCTGAGGTATATTTCTTCTCCCTTTTTAGTATACGCACCTATGGAATTAAAGAGAAGTAGATCCTGGGCTACCAATAAATTATTTGAAACTCAATCTTTCCGCTGCGTGTTTAAAATTTTATTTTAAACCTATTTTTCCTTCAGTGTTGTGCATTTTTGGCACATGTGTGAGCAAGTTTTAACTCACGAGTCGATTGGGTGTCTGTGTAAGAGAACCCTTTGAAACAATGTTGAATGAGTGTTTTGATGTTGTAAAGTCTCTTTGAGTGTGAGACGTTCATTGTGGAATACCTTAAATGTTTATCTGAAAATAAATGTTTGCCTGTGTATTTCGCTATCTGTATTATTATCTGGTTTAGACTATATTTCTATTGTCAATTTTAGTATCCTGGTGAGGACAAAATAACACGCTGCATAATTGGTAGGCTAATTAGAAATTTCGTAAAATCATGTAAAAGTTTAGCAACCAAACAGAACTTAGGCGAAAACTTTTAAAATTTTTAGTTTTCACTCGTGAAGCTATGAATTAGCTGTGTAGAAAGTTTCAGAGACTAATTAGGAGTTTTGAGAACTCGTGGGGAGGTAAACACAATTTTTAAAAGTATTGCCTATATATAGATAGAGATAACTTAGATATTTTTTATAAACTTTTCTAACCTAAATCAAGAGATGGCCAAAAAGGGGGATTTAGAGCTTAGAGCTTTCCGGCACAAATCGACAACCTTCTGTTCATTTGTTTTTCCCCAGATTTCATATTCGAACTCCTCGAGGTGAGAGCTTTGTTTTGATATCCGTTAGGCCTTGTTTGGCTAAGTTTTTCAAAAACTCTTTTTCTAGAATTTTCCTAAAAAGTTGATAATTGGATTTCTGATCGATAGTACTAGATGGACTTCTGCACATTCTTTGTGTTTGGGTTTTCTTTGGATCGAATTCTAAGAGCGTAAATCGGAGTTGAGTGATTCAACAATGTGATTTGGAATGATTTCTTGACATGTATTCATATTCGTATGAAAAACATGTGTTAGCTTATATATATATTGTTTAGTTCGTATTGGGCGTCTATATTGATAAGTAGGCCAATTGTACGGTGAAATGTTTGATTATATCGATAGCATGGTGATATGTGATTTGAGCATGTTTAGTTGTTATTTTGGTCAAAAAAGTGGATGTATCAAGCCATCATTGTGGAGTCGTTATAGGCTTAAGGTCGCACGTTTGAAGAAAAGAAACGTTGGTCTTACCTTTTCGCGTGGACTTATTGGTGAGTAGTCGCGGATTAGGAGTATGGAACATACACGTGGGACTTCAGAGACTAGTATGAAATATAGAGATGTAAATACGAACACGTTTATCATTCATGTGCATTATTGTGTTATTCACTAAGCGTTAGCTTAAACAAATCGAATATGTGTGGTTATTCAAATAACCATTTCAGGTGTTAATGCTGGCGAGGAATCTCAAAAGTGAGCACGTGAGTTTGGAAGTTCACTTAGAAGGTGTCACATCATGTTTATTCTGTAGTTTTGGAAATGGAAGTGTTGTAATAAGAATTTATGGATTTTAGCTATGTTTTAACTTAGTATGTTTGAATGGATTCGAAATGTATAATAGACAGTATCATGTTGTAATTATATTTTAGTAATGTTATAATACAGTTAGGATCGTGTTGGAGTGAGTATGGAGTGTGTGTTTGGTCCTTAGTTGAATTGGGAAGACTTTGAACTTGGGGAATTTAGTAGAATGCCTTGCTGCTAGAAAACAGTCGATTGGTTTGTGAGTCCAGTCAACTAGACCCCTTTTGTGAGTGAGACACTGCATTAGTTACAGTCGACTGGTTTCCCGACACAGTCGACTGGTTTATGTTTTCAAAAGTTATCTTTCTACTTGATTGGAGTTTAGTCAACTGGACAGAACAGTCGATTGGGAATTTGGCACCACAGTCGACTGGATATAGAAAATAGTCAACTGGATTATGTTTCAAAATCAAAGTTTTTGCTGGACTAGTCTCAGTCGACTAGGCATGAGATGTAGTCGATTGGATTGTTGGTTTTTTTATTTTAAAAATGACTTGTTTATCTTTTCTATTGTGTGTTCTTCAAACTAAATTTTGGGAACATTAATGAATTGGTTTAGTCTCAGTGGCATGTCACGGGCCCCGATTCTGCTATTGTGGGACCGGGCTGTGACATAACACACTAAACAATGTGTGAAATTTCACACAAAAAAGGTATGTGAAATTTTAATTCAAAAAGATCTGTGAAATTACATAGAATTTCACATAACTAGTTGTGTGAAATTTCACATAACTAGTTATGTGATTACCACACTCTCTCTTACACACACTCTCTCTCTGGGATGAAATCTCATATAACCAGTATGTAAAACAAAAGTGGGTTAGTTCAAGCTTTGTTTGAAAGGTATTTTTGTACTTGTCCTGTTGTGTGAAATTTCACACTGAAAAAAGTTGTGTGAAATTTTACACAATAAAGTCTAGAGAAACACTGAGATTACTTCTCTCTCTCTTACACACACACACACACACACACTCTCTCTCTCTGGAATAAAATTTCACACTACAAAAAGGTGTGTGCAATTTCACATAACTTTTTTTTCTCATAATTTCACAGCGACAATGGTACCTGTGTGACAAATCTCGTCAAATAGATTCTAAAAATTTTAATTTTACAAAAAAAAAAATGACTTCTGGATTGAAAGTTATTGATTTTTGAAGTTTGCGAAGCAATTTAGGAAATTTTGGTGTGAGTGTATGCACGGTGGTAATGTTAAATCATTAATGCACACACGACATATAGGGAGGGGTATTTTTGTCCATCAAAATGCTGGTAGACTTTTCACTAATATTAAAAGCGGAGCGGAGTTTTCATCCAAAAAGTATATTCTTAAGGACTTTTGACTAAATATCTCATTAAAGTATAACTCCTTTCCTAATCACATTAGGGAATTTAGTTTGATTGGAAGACAAAGTTTCCTAATCAAACTAAGACTTGTAGTTTAATTATAATACCAACACTATTATCTCTTAACAATAATTAGACTCCCATATGTTTCTTCAAGTTACACATCACCCTATTGCCCCTTAGGTTCATAATAATATGGTAGTAAGAATAAATGCTTTCAAGTATTACAACTAGAAACCTTTCTATTAATATTGAATTAGAACACCTTCTAATTCTCACTTATTGAAAAATAATAAAAAATAAATATATTATTATTTTTTGGGCCCCTACTAGTCATGAGTGACACCTAGCAGCATACCATGACACACCCCAGATATATTGAAAAATTAGTGAACCTTTCTGTTAACAGTTATTGTACAATTCATTCCTTCGATCACACAATGTCATAATTAAATCTTCGGGGTAATGAATGCATGTTTCAAACCCCGATTTAATTATATGTTCTCAATATAATTGATATTACTCTATTTGGTGAAATTAGAAAACTCTTTTCTAATTGTCCCCCTATCTTGGCCAAGGAACTTAACTTGAGTTATATCTTAGAAGATCACATAGGACATTCTCTCTCTTTACTTGAGAGTGACAGATTCCTTGTTGTACATTCACATGCCCCTATATGCATCTTGCTACACTCAACAATACATGAATATGCCTATAGTAAAACCATAAACAACGCGCACTATTAAATTATAACAATCCAAACATAAGGCAACCATGAGGTCTCAGGTTTAAGGATCACTTGTACAACTATAATTACGAATAACCCATTGATAGATCAGCAAACTCCATTTGGATGTTCTTTACAATTGATCATGTTCAGTGAACTTATTCTCTAATCAAGCACCCACATGTCTGTTCCATTGTCCCCACACTAATGACTTAAGAATAGTCATATTTTATCAAATAAAATAAACATGACATGTGTTAAATCTAATTGGACTATTAAATGCCCAATTTAATAATCCTACAACTAAGAACATTTTAAGAATAATAAAGTTACCGAGAAGTATAAGGTCTTCTTTCTTAACTCTTTAAGTACACATCTTTTCAACTTTAATTCTATGGACTCATCATAAAGATTAAACAACAATAACTTTCATGATAAATAATGAACTTGCCCTTTAATAAATAGTGAGATTGTTAAATAATGAATGTATATAATATTCCTAAAACACTCTTTCAACAATTGTCTTATAGGCCATATCACTAATAATACCTGTAATACCCTGGATTTGGAGTATGTATTATTAATAAGACTGTATACTAATTCTCATACCAATCGATTGCCATCCTGACGACCTGAATTCATTACGTGACACCAACCCAATCGATTGCCATCTTTCTCAATCGATTTCCATGAAATATATGATGCTAATCGATTGCCATCAGTACCAATCGATTGCCACCTACAGAGATAAGTTTTCAACTTTGATTCGTGGTTTGACACATGGAACTCTCATTTCCTATATATATGCATTCATTTCTTGCCTTGGGTCTGTTTAGTTCACAAATTTCTTGAGATATATATATTATATACATACATCCATCCATACACACATATATATATATATATGAACACAACTGCACACACACACACACACTCTACTGGACATAGAGAAGAAGAGATGAGAAAAGGAATAAGAGAAGAATGAAGAAGAGAAAGAGAAGGAGAGACATAGAAAAGACAGAGGCAGAGAAGAGACAGAGCTTGAAGGTTTCAAGCCAAACACACCCCACACATATCTAGGTGAGTTCTAAACTCACTTAGTCTCACTATAAGGTTTTTACAAGCTTTGATATGAATTAGATGTATTAGATACGTCCTTAGGACGTTTATATATACATTCTGTTTTACGTTTCTACTGGAGAAGACAAAGTACCAAACGATTGGACTTTTCCCAATCGATTGCCATCATTTGAGTTCTAATCAATTGGATAGATTACCAATCGATTACCATTGATTTTAACCTAATCGATTGCCAAAGTTAGTAATCGATTGACATTGTTTTGGATCTAATTGATTGGCATTTTTCTCAATCGATTGTTATAGTTTTTATCCCAGTCGATTGACCCTTGTCCCAATCAATTGGTATTAGTAGAACATGGATTGTTGCTTTTGTTTATTATATAAAAGGCTCGATCGCTCGATTCTCGATTCGAACTTTTATTATGCAATTATGGGTTGATCAGGGATAATGTAACAACAAAGATAAGTACGATTAAGAATAACAGTTTAACGTGATGATGTTAGATGCTATGTGGTTCTTGTATGAGTTCGATATCTGTTCATTTCAATCAGAGTAGTCAGGCCATAATGGGAAGTTGTGTATCAATGTTAGTATAGAACATAATTAGGTTTGATAAGTTCTAGGAATGGTACATAGGCAGGGCTAAATAGTCCTGAGATAGCCAGATGATGCATGTTATATACTTAATGAGATATCCCACCCATCCTGGAAAACCTTTTTATTTTAATAAACATATGTGGAATCATTTGAAATTATTAATGTTGATTAATAATTTAGATGAGTTGACGTGGGTCAACGGTGATGTGTCAATTGAGAACACTGTAATCAGAGGATCCATGATGTATTAACATGATTAAATGACATTTACGTGATTTAAATGTTATTTAGATTATCTAGTATCTTATAAATAGTGATTTTACCTGCGTAGAGTAAATTTCTAGTAGTTTTGATCTTATTTTAGATCGTTTGAATAATGTGGTGAGAACGTGAGTAATATGTTGCATAAAAGGTAGGTGGTATAGAGATTCCATGGAAATAGTTTTCAGAACGTGATTCTGGACCCCAAATGGAACTTAGACGAAAACTTTTATAATTTTTGGTTTTCGCTCGAGAATTGATAAAATGGACGTTTTGGGACGTCTCGGGAGATAATTAGGAGTTTTGAGAACTCGTGGAGAGGTAAACGTAATTTCCAAAAGTCGTACCTATAAATAGTAAAACATGAGATATTTTGTCATAACTTTCCAAATTATATCTTGGAGAGAGAGAAAGAGAGAGAGAGAGAGAGAGAGAGAGAGAGAGAGAGAAGGAGATTATTTCCCCGGAGCTTCACGATGCCGATCGACGAACTTCCGATCGTCAATTTTTCTCCAGATTTCATATTTGAACTCCTAGAGGTAAGATCTTCATTTTGATACCTCTTAGGCCTTGTTTGACTAAGTTTTTCATAAAATATAATTTCTAACAATTTGGGGAAAATACTTGTAAACTTAAAAGAATCGCGTATAATCGGAGATCCGCCGTTTAATCGGGCATTTAGTACTTTCCTCAAAGTTTAAGAGATATAGCATGAGGTATGAAGTTCTAACCTATGTTATATAGGAATTATATATGTTTTAGCTTTTGATGACGAAATTATGATCCGGGCAAAATTCATGGGTTAATAGTAGGCCCGTTAATTATGCACGCGCTTATCTGTGAAAAGCATGTCTAATTTTTACGCGAGCACGCTAAATGATTTTGTGGGTCAAAGGGGAGTTTTATACAATTTCATACCGGAGTAAGTTTTTTGATGTTTGAGAATTTAGTAGCGACAACTATTGTGCTGTATGGTTTAAGACTTGGACTTGCCATGGCACTTGGGATGCAATGGTTGTAGACTTGGACTAGCCATTGGCATCGCGGTTTAAGACTTGGACCTGCCACTACTGGATGATGCATGTTTTTCTCCCTAGAGTCTATTTGATGTGATTTACGAGATTAAAGCATGTTTTATCATATATTGCATATGTTAGAATTTTTATACTCAGCATATAGTTGAGCAATGGAGCTTTACTCTACTGCAGGTGAGAAGAAGAAAGGAAAGAAGAAGCGCGATGAGTGAGGTCGATGGGACGATGGGAGCACTCTTGTAGATGTTTTTTGTTTTCTCTCCAAATGTTGTAATAAGAGCTTGAAATTCATAATATGTTATAATTAAAGTTTGGAAAGGATTAGTAGTATTGTAATATGTAGTAGAACTTCTGTAATCATGTTGAAAATCGTTAAATCATAGTGATAGATGTGTTGGTCATTGAGTTGGAATCACTACATATTGAAATCTGCAGAATGCTTGTAACTGAGGTAAAACAGTCGACTGGTTTTCGGGAAACAGTCGACTGAAGGCCTATTTAATCTAGCCACTGCCTATATATATTGAGACACAGTTGACTGAGTCCCTGACACAGTCGACTGGATGGCATTTTCAAGTGTTGGGATTTCTTGTTTCATCGACTGATAGATTCAGTCGACTGAGAAATTGAGACCCCAGTCGACTGGGTCCCCGCCGCAGTGACAACCCCTGAGAATCTTTAGCTCTCGGTATCTTGCATTTCCAATCGACTGGACCTTGATCAGTCGACTGGTCAATTTGCTGAGATTTTTGGCTCTCTGTATCTTGCATTTCCGGTCGACCTGACCTATGATCAGTCGACTGGATTGCTGTTTTCAACAAGATGTTTTCTTTAAGTGGTTCATATGCGCAAAACTTTTTATAACTCAAATTTTCATGGGTTTTATGTTTTTTCGCTACTATTTACTTTATTGGAATTGGATGAGCCTTGGTGCCGTGCCACATGTCATATTCCCGTGCGTAGCGGGATGGGTCGTGACTCGAGTAATGGATGAGGGATCACTAATAGACATCAATGAGTCGTGGCAGTAAATTTAATATGTTGTTATTCGAAGCGTTGTATCCCTGACATGCGATAGATGAGTTATATCCTTAACGAACGGGGGATGGACCGACATGGTGTCCATGACATACAGTGGATGGTATATATCATTAATGAGCGATGGACAGAATGATGGTATGTTTATTTATGTTAAACGATTGAGTCAGTCAAGGTATGTTGCTTATCATGTCGATAATCGGTCTTAGGATAATAAGACGATAAGGGTTGAGTAACGACATTTGAATAAAGATGAAGATACTATTGTAACACTATATCTTATTCAGATCATAACTTGTTATTATGTTATATAATTGGTCCCTTGTGAGTTTCTATTCACTCAGCTCTCAGTAAGCCGACGACCGTTAGTGCCTGGACATTACCCGTCCAGATTATCCCGTCTCTCTTAATGCAGATAATGGGGCTTATGATGACGACTACTACCCTGAGGGGAAATATACAGAGGGTGGCCCCACGGATGCCGGTTATGCTGGAGAAGGGTTTTACGCTAACAACTACCCTTACGACAACTAGAGATGGAGATTAATATTTAGTTTTATATTTCTGTTGAACTTTATTAGTTAAGCGGGTACTTGGGCATATATTGCTTTCAAACCTGTTATGTTCCGGTGGACGACTTTGATGTTATTGTAATAGTTAGGACTTGTAATATATTCAATTTGATATTATTATTGTTCTTGTTGTTTCTAGTTGACTAGTACTGTGTGGTGTGAACAATTAGTGACACTCACCTGTCATTCCCTATGGACCAAAAAAGGACATTTATTTTTCTCTATTTTTGCTGCTCTGGGGCGTAACAGTACCCCTCGTGTCCACACAGAAAGTATGGTCCAATTTCCTATTTCGTTTCAGAAATATTTTATGTTTCTATAAATTGCGTTCTCTTAAAGTTACTTGGAGAGGCAATTTGGGACTGGTGAGGACCTATTATGAGAGCGTATTTGTGGGCTTTGAAAGGATTGAGAGTTTTGTTTTGTTAGCTCTATTGTGTGAAGCCATAACTCCTTCTGTGCAGAACTTCATATTAGTGGATTCTTCGTTGCTATTCGCTTGTGGACGTAGGCTCCTTCTGCACATTACTATATTCGTATTAGTGTTATATTTGTTTACAAATCTATTTAAGGACAATATGTTATAACTAGTATTTTTATGGGTGTTTAATGATTTGGTCATTTGGAATGGGGTTTGAGAACTCTAAGGGCATGTTTGATAAAACTGGAAGTTAACATTGAAAAATAATTATTGACATTTTAAGGTATTGAATTTGCAATACAGAAAATATTGTTTTAAGTATTGAAATATGCTGCACTCAGTGATTATTTTCAGTAGAATTTTTTCACTTAAAGATTTTAGCAAGTATTTGTCTGCTTTTTCAGTTAACTGTTATATTATCAAATGCATTGAATAAAAATAAGTGTTGAAAATTTTTAGGGTAAATTGCACTCACACCCTTGTAGTTTGAGGGCTGCGACACTGTTGTCCCTGCAATTTTAATTTGGTCATTTTAGACCATAGAGTTTCATAAGTGTGACAATTAGTCCATTCAGATCTTTTATAATTAAAGTGAGAATTGTATTAGTTTACAGAATTATACTAAACTCCCCAGAAGTTTTCTTAAATTTTACATTTTCTAATTTTTTTTAGTACCTAATTATTTTTTACCACCACCTTCCATCAATCTGGTATCAGAGCCTGGTTCCTCAGCCTGGTCACCTATTAGGTTATTACATGAGTCTTAGATATACATAAGATGTAGAATCTAATAATTTAAATAATTCAACTTCATTACAAATCGTGAAAGAGCAAAACAATATATTAATAAAAACATTAAAAGAACTTATTAAAAATCTTAAAAAATTATCAACTAGAAATTATTAGCAAAGTCAAATATATGCAAAATCTTGTGCAAAAAATAGAAATACAACTATAATTAGGTTTAATAAGAGAAAATCCTCTAGAACATCCTTTTGAATTAGTAATTCATAGAAAGAAAACCACCTAGAAATAAAATTGAGTTTTAGTAACTATACGCTCAAACGGTTAGAAAAAATGTTAGTAACTACACGCTCGAACCTATATAAGCAATTAGGTTTAATAAGTCTTGAGAAAATGGAACACACTCCTCTTGAAGAATTGAAAAATTATAACAGTATGCTAGAAAATAATGAAACTAATAATGTAGAACCATGGTAATAAAAGATGAAGGAAGTTCAAGTCCAAGAAATAATTTTTAAACAGAGAAAATCTAAGTTTTAGGGGAACTCATTACAAATCATAATAGAACCAAAACAATACATTAATGAAAATATTAAAAGAACTTATTGAAAATCTTGAAAATATGATTGATGGAAGGTGGTGGTAAAAATTAATTAGGTATTAAAAAAAAGAGAGAAAGTGCTAAATTTAAGAAAATTTCTGGGGAGTTTTAGTATAATTCTTTAAACTACTAGGGTTCTAATTTTAATTATAAAAGATATGATTGGACTTAATTGTCACACTTATGAAACGATAGGGGTCTAAAATGTCCAAATTGAAAGTTCAAGGACTAAAGTGCCACGGCCCTCAAACTACAAGGGTGAAAGGTGCAATTTATCCAAATTATTATTTTCAGCACTTAATTGGGTTATTTATTCATGTCCAATATTGCGTTCTCAACTTCATATTTTTACTCTTATCGGACGTGAATTATCACTTATACTGGGAGATTTAATGGATAAAATTGTACTCTTGTTGTTCTTGTTCTTGCTTACTTTTAGTTAATAAAATCTCTTTCTTGTAGAAATTGAGAGCTTGTTCAAAGAGGGAACCAATTCTGGTTGGCTCCTATCATAAAAGGGGAAGGAATCAATCTAGCAAAGGGCGGATCGATCCGCATTTTTGGAGGAAGTGACTACCCAAAACAGTCAAATCGGATCAATCCGGACTCAAAGGGCGGATTGATCTGCAATCCTAGATGCGTATTCCAAGAGCCTAGATGAATGGCAAATCGATCCGCCCATTACACTGGGATCGATTCGCCCCTGTTGTAATTCTCCCCTCTTGTTATTACAAGTTTGTCATTTTGTGGAGAGGATATAAATAGGAAGAGATGAATTTTTAGGGTTATCTTATCTTAGTCTAGTTTGATTGTTTTTGGTCGTTGGAAGTTGTAAAACTCTCTTTCTTAGGTCTTCTCTCCCAACTCATTTACTTTCCCATCTACCACCATCTTAGATAAATAGTTCTAGAGAGAGAAGGAGGATCTTGTATTGATTACTTCGAAGTTTAGCTTAAATTTATATTGAAGTTTTCTAAGGCATTTATGATGAGTTCTCTTGGTTGGTATGATTTCTCTTTCCCTCAATTTAATGTTCATGTTTTCATAGTTATGAGTAGCTAGAAAATGTAGGTTGGGGATCATAAGCCCACCATTGGACCCATGTGTGCTTTAATGTAGGATTTTCATATTTTGTAGCATTTCTAGGGTTCATGTGTACAATGTTTGATTTTCAAGGACTCCACTTACAATGTCAAGTATTATAAGTTGTTAAATCCTTGGACTTCAAACCTAGTCTCATGTATTTCATTGAAACCTATATCTAGCATGTTGGTTGACCACCACATGTTTGATAGTTTGTCTCAATGAAATTTCATACTCTAGAATGTGCTACAAGCATGAAATCTATGTGTGTTTGGTCTAAGGTGGGGGAATGCTCCTCAACCTCGATTTCTTCATTTGAAAAACCCTCAAACTCTAATTAAAACTTGTCTTTGATTAAAGTTCTCTTTTTACTTTAAATTAGTCAATGTAGTTTAAATAGTTGATGATTTGAGTACCACCTATAGTAAAAAAGACTTAGTTTTATTTCTTAGTGTGTTAATTTCTCATCGCATCATAATTGGTTATTAAGCGCCCAACCATCATTGTTGTAATCCAATCCCTATGGACTCAACACCTGTCACGACCCATCCTGCTACGCGCAGAAATAGGACACGTGGCACGCCACCAAGGCTTATCCACTTCTATTAAAGTAAAATAGCAGCGGAAAATAATAAGTGAAACCAATAAAATCAAAGTTATAAAAAATTTTGTCCATTGGAAAAACCTGGAGAAACAATTCAGTTTTGAAAACAGAGGTCCAGTCAACTGAATCGGGGATCCGGTCGACTAAAGACCAAAAGCAGAAGGATTAAAACAGACTACAACACGTCCAGTCGACTAAGGCCTAAAATTTTCAGTCGACTGACTCTGTCCAGTCAACTGTGCTTTAAACAAAATAAAAAAATCACATTTTCGTTAAAGGGTCCAGTCGACTGATCGGTGGTCTAGTCGACTGAAATGTTGTAGACACCCCAATTTTGACCAAACGTCGAATTTAGGAGAGTGTCACCTCCATGTCCGATGATGATAAGGACCGAAAGATTCGAAGTATTCCAAGCTCTTCAGAAAGTTCTCTAAACGCGGTAAAATTTCACAGAAAGAGGAAAATACCAGGTATTTAGGAGAATTCAGGTGTAAAACACAATTTTCGGAAAAGATCTTCAAAAATCATTTGCTTTGGGAAAAAGAAAATCTAAAAGAGAGAATCTTAGCTAAAAACGGCACACGGCGGACTGCCGCGGCACTCACTGAGTGTCGCACGGCAGTCATAGAGTGCCGAGCCGGCATTCACCAAGTGCCGCCAACAATTTCTGACTACCGTTCACTTTTAAAGTCTGTATTTTGCAGAGCAATACGTATGCGTATGCGAATAAGAACAAAAAACTGATAAAGTAAGACTGACAAAAACGCGGCAATCCATTAATTTCCGCGGCATTTGATGAATGCCGCGCGGCAGTCGCGTAGTGCCGCGACGGCAGTCATGAACTGCCGCGGCGGCATTCACGGACTGCCGCGACAGTTTCTGGACTGCCGCGCTGGGCAGCAGTCTACCTAATTTCAGAAAGTACATATTGTACCACCAAATGAGGGATTTACACCTGTCTTTTACTCCGAATTTACTGAAATTACCTAGGTATTTTTGTCTATATAAGAAGAGGTATCTCCATTGAGAAAGATATACAAAAAAAAGGAGACAAAAAAAGAAGGGGAAACACAAAAAAGACTACCATTACACCAACCTTTTTGGAGAGAAAAAAAAGAGAGTTTGGAGAGTTTGAAGAAGAGTTTGGAAGATCTTCAAAGGAGAGAAACTTTGAGGATAGTTTGGAGGTGACCCTCTAATCTTAGTTGTGTTTTCTTTCTTTTGAGCTTCTAATTTACAAGTCATTTAGTTTTTCTTGATTAAGTTATAGAGTTTGTTAAGTAAACTTGGAAGTCCTTACTTCCTAGTTCTTTGATCCTTCTTCTATTTTTCTTGTTTATGTTCTTCTTTTGAGATTCTTGGAGATCTTCAATATCTCCTTTGAAAGCTCTTGAGTTTGATGTTTTGAATCTCATGTAAGCTTATACTTCACATGGGAGTCAAAGTTTGATCATCACTTTTTTATAAATAAATAGATGGATCCAAGTCCATGCTTATGACTTGAGTCCTCTAGCTTGATGTTTCATGGAATCCCTTCTATATTCCTTTGAGACCCATGAGTATTAACCATATCTTCATCTCCAATGACCATCAAGTGATAGGAGAAAGTATTTTGGGTCTAAACTCATCCCTATGGTTTTGATTCATCATCTTGAGATTTCATGAAGTCTATTCATACTTCATTTGAAATCTACAAATATAAAAGTCTCTAGCCTCCAATGACCATCAAATGGTAGGAGAAGTAGTTTGGTTTAAACCCAACTTCATGGTTTAATAGTTGGAGTTACCAAATAAAAGTTGAACTTGACAAATGAAAACAGTGAGTTCACAAACTGTTTTTGATCAAAGATTTTTAGTTCGAAATCTAACCGTTGAAATCAAGTGAAACCAACGGGAAAGTGTCAATAACACAGTAATCTACCACTGTAATTTTTGTTTTAAGGTGGTTTTATGTTTAGAAGGGTTTGATCATGGGTTTTGTGAGTCAACCACAATCTGTCCAGAGTTTCAGAATAGTTTCAGAACAGCAAGTCTATTTTGAAATTCATAAATCAGAATTCTAATGGAGTTTTTGGGGTCTCTAATAATTTTTTCTAGGTACCTTAATGTGTTAGGAAGATCCCCTAAAAAGATCTAAGTGTTTCTCATCTTTTTGCTAATTTTAAAAAATCAAACAATATCTCTGGACAGAGAGTTGTACATCTCTGAGTGACGTCTGGTTCCTGTCCTTTTCCCGGAGATCTAACCGTTGAAACCTTGATTTTCTTTTTGATTTGGAAACTAGACGGATAGAGGCATCTTGTGTCCAAAATTCACCGACATCAAACCATGGGAGACGTGCTTTTTCTTTTCTTAAAGTTCTGGTCTGCTCTCTGCAATTTTCAGAATTTCATGACACATTTGACCAACTTTGTAAATAATGGCCCAAATGATTCTCTTATGACTTAGGGCTTAAACTATATCTTAATAATGATTAATTAGACTTAAATCTCAAAGCTAAATGATTCAAGTCAATGGATAAATTCATAGTTAATATCTTACTCTTGTTCATATTCATGAATTCATGTACATTAATGCTTATAATTAGAACTAGTAATTGGATAAAGTTGGATTTCATTGCTTGCTAGGTATAAGCTAGAGAATTAGGATTGATTGTTTGATATCATATTATTATTATGTGAAGCATGTTGACTAACCCTTTGTTTTGTAGCGCTATTAAGGTATGATTTCTAGGACTCCTCTTTAGTTTATCTTAATTTCTTGATTTTATTGATTTTTCGACTTAATGCGCGACACCTTAGAATTAGGTTTTGCCTTATGTGTATATGTGATTAGAGACTCTTTTTAGAATTTTCTTTTGTTCGCATGCATTGCATGTTTACTATCGCTGCTGGATCCCGGGTAAGTTCACTCGTTCTCTATTGCATATCATATCGCTTGCTACCTGAATTATGTGGCTGTTGAATGGTATTTTGTCAACTGCAATTTTACACCCTTTGGACATGCTTTTGTGATGTATATGTATATATGTATTAGTTGAGGGCATGCTTAGATTAATAAATTTGATTAAAAGGATGTTGAGTAGAGGCCTATCGCAAGATAGGATGAGAGAGGGTGTTTTAGTCCGACGGGCTCCTTCCTCTCTCATTCCATAATCCCCGGACCTAGTTAATCTCTGGTTTCTAAAAGATCAGTTTGCTTTTAAAATGGTTTCTTAATTCTCCTTTTAAAAATTAAGTGGCGACTCATTTGTTTTGAATTTGGAATTTCGAAAAGAAAAGCTGTGGGTAAGAAAAATGCGATATCCACAAATGTCATAATTAAAAAGCAGTAGCTAAAAATCTACAGTAGTCCAGTCGACTGATCCCCTGCTGGGCAGCCCTGTTGTATTATTACTACGCATACTTCTCCAAAACCAAAACAACCACAACCACCACCGAATTTCAGCATATTAGAACATAGCTACAGATGTTCGAATACAAAATACAGTACCACGAATCTAACCCTACAGTTCTATTACAACATAATACAAAATCCCAAAACCTTATACGAGTTTAGGAAAAGGGACAAAAATGTAAACAAGAGTGGTTCTCGTCATCTCATCGGCCTCATGCCTCACGCTTCTTCTTGTCTTTCTTCTTACCTGCAATGGAGTAAATCTCCACTGCTCAACTATATACGGAATGCACAAGTTCTAGCATATGCAATATAAGATAAAACATGCTCTAATCTCACAATTCATACAAATAGTCTCTAGGGAGAAAAATACGCCTTCACCCGGTAGCGGCAAGTCCAAGCCTTAAACCGCGATGTCAATGGCTAGTCCAAGCCTACAACCATTACATCCCCAAATGCCCTGGCAAGTCCAAGCCTTAAACCATGCACAGTAGCCATCGCTACTAAAATTCTCAAACATCGAGAAACTTACTCCGGCATGAATTTGTATAAGACTCCCCTTTGACCCACATAGACAACTCAATGTGCTCGCATAAAAGTAGACATGCTTTTCACAATTAATCGCGTGCATAATTAATGGGCCTACAAATAATACATGGATTTTGCCCGGATTTCAATTCCGTCGTCGAAATCTAAAACATGTATTTTCCTATATTTCACAAGTTAGAACTTCATACCTCGTGCGATTCCTCTCAAATTTTGAAGGATCGACTAGAGGGCCAATTAAACATCGAATCTTAGATTTGAGGTGATTCCTACAAGTTCACAATGGTTTTTCCCAAAAGTCTAGAAATTAGATTTTTACAAAAGTTTGCCAAATATGGCATAATGGCTATCAAAACGTAGGTCTTACCTCCACGAGTTCAAATTTTAAATTTTGAGAAAATCTGACGGACGAAAAGTCGCCGATCGTCGTCGCAAAGTCCGTAGGATCAATTTCCTTTTCTCTCTCCTCTCTCAAGATATTTATAAGTTTATAACAAATGAAAATTCTCACCCCTCACTATATATAGGCAAACTCTTCGGGAATCGCGTTTACCTCCCTGCGAGTTTCTCGGACATCTAATTAATCCATGAAACTTCGCACACGTCCATTTTATGCCATTACGAGTGAAAATTAAAATTTGCAAAAGTTTTCGACTAAGTCTCGTTTGGGTCCAAAAATAACGTCCGAAAACTAAATTCTGTGAAATCTCAACACAACCTACCTTTTATTTGGCGTGACACTCACGTTCTCACCATAGTTCTCAAAATGCTATCAACAATAGGATCAAAACTACCAGAAATTGTACCACATGTATAATTACTATTCATGAAAACTCAGATGAAGTCAATTAACATTCAAATCAAATAAATGTCATTTCTTCATGTCAATACATTATGACATTACTGATTACCGTATCCTCAACAGACACACCATCGTTGACCACGTCAACTCCATTCACAATTATCAAATAACATTGATAATTCACGAAAAGTTCATTTATGCATTTTAAAACTTATGAAAATTTGGAACGGGTGTGACAACACCCTACTTCCAATATATTACGTTTTTAATAGGGTTAACAAAAAACTTGATTTTGACATAATCAGTTATACCCTAGGTGATGCAATACATGGAATGCTGTACCTGTTTTCATTTTACAAGACATTATGTGATAACAATATGATTTCAATCATTCTGTAGTAGGCTTACTGGCCTGTAATTGAAATTGCATTTGGCAACATTTCTGCCTAATAAGATGACTCAAAAATGAAACTGTTAAGAGGGTAATTGGCAATAGCTTAGGAGTTTACAAGTGACTATAGAACTCCAAAAGTTAAAATGAAACTGTTAGGCAAACTTGATGTGAGCCAGCCGCAGAAATTGGTAATTGGCCAAAAGGTTGTAACTTTTTGCCAAAAAAAATTATGTTACTATTGAATCGCAAAAACAGAAGCTATGCCAAACGACACTAGTCTATATATTGTTGAAAGTTAGCTCAAGTTGTGTTAAGTCAATTTTATAGAACATACAAAACTAAATTAAGATCGAGCCACTATGAGTTTTGCTCTAACTCATTCCACCCAATTTAATGTAATTTTTATTTGGGTAAATTACTGACAGCTCTCATGGGGTATAGCCTAATTACACAGACCTCCCTTGTATAATGAAAAATTACACTATCCTCACTTGTCAGTGTTTGTCGGGAAGCGGAATTAACGGTCATAGGAAACGTACTATTTTGCCCTTCTTCGATATGCATAATTTCCGGTCAAAAGTCATAAGGAATATTAAATAACCAAAATTGCCCTTTACTAAAAATGCCAAAAAAAAAAACCACCTCTTTGGGGTTTTTTTTTTGGTTGCATATTCTAGTAGTGGTTAGAAATAATTGGGAGTTTGGACTTAGGCTTAGGAAAGTGCGAATCATTATCTATGTTCATGGTTCATTTGTTTTACCAATTTCTATATTCCAAACTTGAGGACCTATTGTAATGGTGGTGGTGGGCTAGGATAGTGATAGCTTCAAAGGTCCAATTGAGAGGTGTTACAAATTTATTTACATTAAATTTAATTGATTTATTAATAATTTTATTTTAGACTAAAGTACAAGTAATATTAGTGACATGATTTGAATTAAAGGAGGTAAAGTGAAAAACGGTTTTAAGTACAAAGGTATATCTGTAATTAACCCTACAAAAAATTCACGGTATGTGCCCCGTGGCTCTACCCCCGAGTGCATCTCTTATCTAACTATCCCATTATCTAGCATTAACGAGACCACCACTAGATAATGGCCTTTACGAACCACCTAACAAAGAGAAGTATAGATGCTGAAGTAGCAAAAATTAAAATATGCATTACTCAATAATGTGATGCATAGTCTAGATAATGTGGTGGGGCTGTAGATCCAATACATTTAATTATATATATATATATATATATAGTTAGGCTCCAGTGAAATTGAATAAGTGCACTGGGTGAACGTAATGGGCTTTTTAGCCCTAAAAAAAAAACATGGGTCAACGGAGCGGCAGGATGGAGCACTGGTCAGCGGGGCGGCTCGCGGTTTTTTTAGACTTAAAAGTCCAGTGCATTCACCCAGTGCGCACTAGAGCCGGACTATATATACATATATATATATACCCTTATATATAGAAGAGGCTTAGCGCCCAAAGTTCACCCAAATCCCAAAGTTGAATTACCATTTTATCCTTTCTTATCCCATCTATTCCCTTACCTTTTAGTATTTTATCTGACTTTTATTCTAATTTGGATGGTTTTCCCGGTATATTTGCGCCAAAAAAGCATACGTTATCATCCAAGTTTTACAACCTTTTTTAAGGTCCATTTTGCCCCCCTACTATACCATATTTAATCATACATTTGTACCCATCATAAGGATATATTGATTTGTGTAAGGGTAATTTGGTCATGTCAAAATAAGGCAATTAGGTTTAGGTCAGCTTTTGCAATTTTATTTAATTAATAATAAGGTTTCAATCAACAATATTGCGTGTAATTACATTTGGGTCAACAAATTTTGCGATATTTATATTCCGCTTAAAAAAATCAAAATAAGTGGCTATATTTACATTCTGGTTAACTTCTTTGATGTAATTACATTTGGATCAACATATTTTAGGATATTTACAATTTGCTTCTAAAAAAGTCAAAATAAGGAAAAAGTGAAAATAAGTGGCTATATTTACATTCTTGTCAACATCTTTGATGTAATTACATTTAGATCAACAAGTTTTAGATTATTTACAATTTCCTTCTAAAAAAGTCAAAATAAGTTGCTATTTTAATGACTATTTACGAATTGGTGACTAATATTTACATTTTGCTCAACTTATTATCTCAAATTTAGGATTTATATATTGTATTGTAACATGTATAATTACATTTATTTGAAGATTCTGCTGTCAACTTTTGTCTTAAAATTCTGCGGCAAACTTTGTCTTAAAATTTAGGATTAATATATTGTGGATTTTTTTAACACATTTTGTGACTTTTCACCCTTTCCCGAACTTTGAGTATATGAAGATTAAATTAACTCATAAAAAAACTGAATATATTTTTGTTTAGAATTCTATAACTAAATTCACACAAAATTCACTTTTACTTAAATCTCATACCAAATTAAAACAATACTATTCAAATCTTTTTTTCACATACTGTGACTTTTCACCATTTCCCGAACTTTGAATATATGTACATTAAATTAACTCATAAAAAATGAATACATTTTTTTTCTTTGATGTAATTACATTTGGATCAACATGTTTTAGGATATTTACAATTTGCTTCTAAAAAAGTCAAAATAAGGAAAAAGTCAAAATAAGTGGCTATATTTACATTCTTGTCAACATCTTTGATGTAATTACATTTGGATCAACAAGTTTTAGATTATTTACAATTTCCTTCTAAAAAAGTCAAAATAAGTTGCTATTTTAATGACTATTTACGAATTGGTGACTAATATTTACATTTTGCCCAACTTCTTCTCTCAAATGTAGGATTTATATATTGTAACATGTATAATTACATTTATTTGAAGATTCTGCGGTCAGCTTTTGTCTCAAATTCTGCGGCAAACTTTGTCTTAAAATTTAGGATTAATATATTGTGGATTTTTTTTAACACATTTTGCGACTTTTCACCCTTTCCCGAACTTTGAGTATATGGAGATTAAATTAACTCATAAAAAAACTGAATATATCTTTGTTTACAATTCTATAACTAAATCTACACAAAATTCGCTTTTACTTAAATCTCATACCAAATTAAAACAATACTATTCAAATCTTTTTTTTTTACACATACTGTGACTTTTCACCATTTCCCGAACTTTGAATATATGTACATTAAATTAACTCATAAAAAATGAATACATTTTTTCTTAGTAATTCTAGAACTAAATCCACACCAAATTCGCTTTTACTTAAATCTCATACCAAATTAAAACAAAACTATTCATATTTTATACTAATATTTACATTTTGGTCAACTTCTTCTCTCAAATTTAGGATTTGTATATTGTAAGTTGTATAATTACATTTATGTGAAGATTCTGCGGTCAACTTTTCTCTTAAAATTCAGGATTCATATATTGTGAATTTTTTTTTACACATACTGCGACATTTTAGCCTTTCCTGAATGTTGAATATATGGAGATTAAATTAACTCATAAAAAAATGAATGTATTTTTGTTTAGTAATCATATAACTAAATCCACACAAAATTCGCTTTTATTTAAATCTCATACCAAATTAAAACAATACTATTCAAATCTTTTTTTTTTACCCATACTGTGACTTTTCACCATTTCCCAAACTTTGCATATATGTAGATTAAATTAACTCATAAAAAAAATGAATACAATTTTGCTTAGTAATTCTAGAACTAAATCCCCACAAAATTCGCTTTTACTTAAATCTCATATATACCAAATTAAAACAATAGTATTCAAATCTTAGACTGAAATGCATAGAAATAATAAACTTATATCCTTCAAAAAAGAAAACAAAAAGACAAAGATACTAATAAGAGGGGATAGGCACGTGCGTAGCACGTGTCGATAACCTAGTATAAATATAAAATACAAGTACTTTTCAGGCATTTACAACCCAAACAACAAAAAATAAACAGGATGAAACCAAAGAACCATTCTCTCTCTCATGTAGAACTCTAGTTGTTGGCAACCCACACAATGTGATCTTCAGGAAGGAAATGACAAACAGGGACACTTTTTGGTTTAACCTTGAATACTAGAAATGCCAAGTGCTTTGGATTCGATTCTGATGTATCTGTGTGACATATTGCTACTACTTTCGCTTTCGTCCCATCGGCACCATCCAATGAAACCATATAAGCCTGTGGTGGGCATTTTGTGGCAGTAAAACACCGCGTTCGCATAGTTCTGCTTGTGGCACACCACGGCTTCGTTGCTACCCATCTTCTTCCTGCAATACTGTACTTTTCATCGGTTCTCTCTCCACCTCCATAGAGATTGCATTGACATTGACGCGCGATAATCAACCATGGATTCCAATGAGGTCACGCAATACTTTTCCTCTCACGCAGGCTCTTCGCATTCTTTGATTGTTTTTTTGCATTACCTATCATCGCTGTATAATGAAATCAGGATAAATTTGTGACTATGAGGCGGTCGTAAGAACTCTATCTTTAAGGTGTTAATTTCCCCCACTGAAAGAGTTTTGAGTCACGGATCTTCCAGCATTAAAATTTTGTAAGAATAATTTCAAAGGATTTTATATGGTGCATCTCCATTAATTTAGTCAAAACACAAATGACCAAAGAATCTTGCATATGCACGTGCCACATGTCCCCGTACACGTGAGGGCTATAATAGGTTACACTAGAACATACCTCAAGAATCCCTCTCATTGGGACCAAGGTCCTTATCCAAGTCGGCCAACACTAACTCTCCCCACACTTTTAGGCACATGTTCGAATCCCCCATCCCCTTTGTAATTACAAAAAAATACCTCTTTCTCAAAATGATCGATGGGATTTGTCATTTTTTTTTTGTGTGTTGATAAAGGAATATGTATCATTTTAAATAGGAATGTTTTAAGATACGATTAATCCATTGTATAATTTTGTCAACGAGACACTAAGTGGACCAATGGTATCTTAGAATAGTTAAAAATGTACAATAAGACGTATACTGAAGTATATTTTGACAGTACCTCAGCTTCCAATGAATCAGATTTCACAGAAATCTTGTTCATGATATCTGGCAGCCGCTTGTTCAATGAAAAGGTATTGACTTTGCAACTTGTCTAGACAAAAAAGTAGATGGGCTTGTACTCTTGGTGAAGTGCAATGCCTTTTCTGTCCCTGGCTTCATGTCCTCCAAGAAAAAAAAAACATAGCTGCATTGGGGTTGTCATGAAGTTGATCCTCATTAGCACCCCACATGTACTGGAATGGGTTAGGACCTGGTTGGACTCCAACATACACTGGCTTTCCCTTGTGGCCTGTGCTAACAGTTACGCCGCCCTTGCCGACACCAATGTTCATTCGTTTTCTGGGTGATCCGGTGTTAACTTCAACGCCCTTGCCGCCGACGTTCACCTGGGTTCCTCCTCCCGACTACCCTTTTCCAGTGTTAACGTTCACACCGCCTTTTCCTACACCGACTGATGTGCTTTTGTCTGCCTTCCACTCTACAGATTCGAAATGAGAAGAATTGTTCAGCATAACTAGTTTTCTTGTGATCACTCACATTGGTTTGGAAGCATGTACTTAATTAATTTGATATGATCCTTGTGCTTCAATTATTTGTATGTGATGCAGAACAAGTGGAAAGGGCATTCAGGGCCAAAACTGACCGACCCGATTGAAACATAATGAGTGAAACACACTATTATTGTGGCGAGGTACCCTGCTTTTCTACCAAATTCCTTCGTCTATTCCCTAAAAATTGCATTTTGGGCATTTAAGGAAAAGTTTGTTTTCTTATAAACTTTGTATAGGAATATCGCACGTTATGGTGATTTTTGAGGTAGAATTCTAGGAAAATACCAACTTTTACTGGAGTTGTCTCTCTATTATGTAAAGAGTTGTAATCAGCATAGCAGTTGAGATTCATCAATCACAATCTTTCAGTATAAGAGATAAAGAGAAACTTGAAAGGTGGCACTCAATACGTGAGAGAGAGAGAGAGAGAGAGAGAGAGAGAGAGAGAGGTGGAAGAGGTAGCCAACGTGGGTTAGTTTTCTTTAGTTGATTACTTTTAGTTACTCAAATATATCTTTTATGCAAAAAGTGATGGTTTACCAGAAAATATCAAGTGTGAAGAAGGAAAAAAAAAATGGGGGAATTTTAGTCAAAAAGTCTTTTTAAAATAGATTTTTTTAGTATTCGGTCCAACTCATTTTTTGTTTTAGTCAAAAGTCCACATGTTATAAAGATATGTGAAATTTGAAACAAATTTGAACTAGTTATGTGAAATTTCACATAAAAAAGTTGTGTAATCTCCCATAACTTTAAAACATAGGTACTTAATCCGATTAAGTTTCACTGGTCATGGAGTTTTGACCAAAATAAAAAACGGAATATCCTTCAAACTTAATAAGTCTAAAATGAGGAACTTTTTACTAACCAAACCAAACCAAGCCTTGTGTCCCAATCAATTGGGGTCGGTTGTTTGAATCATTTTTCTCAATTCTGCACGATCAAGAGCTATATGCTCATTTAAATTATATATATTCATATCTCGTTGCACTACATACTCACAGGTTAGTCTAGATCTGTCCCTCCCTCTAACCATTCCAGGCATTACGATCCTATCACTCTTTCGCACAGGTGCATCTACAGGTCTTCGTTGCACATGGTCGAAGCATCTAAGTCTAGTCTCCCTCAACTTATCCTCAATTTGTAACACTCCTACAGGCTCACGAATGTACTCATTTCTAATTCTTTATTTCCTAGTCTTACCACATATCCATCTTAGCATCCTCATCTCAACTACGTTCATTTTACTAATGCGTTGTTTCTTAGTTACCCAACACTCGGTGCCACAGAGCATAGCTGGCCTAATAGCTGTCCTATAAAATTTTCTTTACAATTTTGCTGGTTTTCTCCGATCACATAATACTCGGGAAGCACTCCTCCACATAAGCCAGCCTACTTTAATTCTAGGAGTCACGTCTTCAACAATCTCTCCATCTCTATTGATCATTGAACCTAGATAGCGAAAGTTTTCCCTTTTTGAGATCTCATGATCATTGATCTTCACTATTTCTTTGTCTCTACTTCCACTGTTACTAAAACTACATTCTATGTATACTGTTTTCGTCCTACTTATCTTTAGCTCCGTTGTCTCCAAGCTTTCAGTTTAGTGTTGAGTCCTCCTTTAACCTCATCAACCAAAACAATATCATTTGCGAACAACATACACCATAAGACCTCATCCTGGATGTGTCTAATCAATTCATCCATAATTAGGGCGAATAAATGAGACTTTTTACTAAATTTCTAAATAAAAAAAATTGGTACTTCTTCCCCTTTCTAATAGTGTAGATTTCTTATGTCACAAATGTAAATAATATTAGTTATAAGGGTGTGATTTTTTTTTTGTTGTAGACGTTAAAGAAATTGGTAGGCCACTCACAAGTGGTTTGTCAAAATTGTGATATTCTCTCATCCCTTAAAAATTTCTGAATGCTTGTTCACTATTATTTTGTTCGGGCGTGCCACTGCCAAAGGGCTCAAGTGCTTATTAACAAAAGTTTTCCTAATCTTTATGCAAGTGGTGCAAAATGATTGAACTAACTTCTATCAAGCAGATTACGAGAGATAAATAGGAAAGTACCATTATCTAAAGTCCGATGACAGTGTTGAATCAACAAACTGAACAAGAATATACCTTGCAAAGAGTATACATTTATTGCTCAAGCTTGAAATCTTACAACTTTGAGGAAAAACTGGAAATAACTAAGTACAATGCTGGGAATTGAACTAAGTTGAACTATAATTGATTGCTGGAATACAATGGACAATTGCTAAACTAAACTAAGAGAGCTTGAATGCTAAGGACGCTTTGAATGCTGAAGAATATATGAATGCTAGGTTTCGAGAGTTGTCGTAGAGTGAGTCCAAATTTTCACCAATTTGACCTATTTATAGAAGCCATGGGAAATCCTCAACGGCCTGTTAGCGAGATTCCAAGGCCACAACAACCATATTCGTAAAAAAAATAGGAGGCAGTTGCACTTTTCTAGGATACGCCTCCTTGATTCTCGGAGACAGTTATCCATGCCTTTGACCGCCTCAACACTGAGTTTTTACCGTTTTGGTCTATGTGGACGAGCCAAGGCTGGTTGATTAGCATGAACCCATTTGGTCTTTACCTGCAAAATTGAGTAGTCCGAATACATCATATGTCTGTTACCATGTGATGTTAGGCCAAAAAGGAAGTTCAATGTCATCGGCCTTGTTTCATGATTTAGTATATTTTAAACTGTCCTTTATTGGGCCAAGCCGTTTCCAAGACGCCTCAACGACGTCCTAAAATCCCTTCGACCTGCTAGCCAATTTCTCGTTAGCCCAAAATCCTTTTTCCCTCAAAAACTAGTCACCCAGGCTCACTGGACCGAACGGATATCGGCCCGTTTGTTTTCATGGCTTCGGCCTGTCATCATTCCCCATGTCACCCCTCAAACTTTGAGGGTTTTTGGGTGTAAACAATTGCCCCACCAAACGTCGCATCAAAGGACAATGTTGACGTTTGATGTGACATTTTGAATTTGAATTTTCCACGTGTCGTCACCATATAGAAGTCATCAGCACCTCGAAAACCCAAAAAGTGCTCTTGCCCTTTACATACACGTGTGGGCAGTCACCTCCTTACGCTTCCAATCTCTTCATCTTCTCCGACGATAAAGGCAATTTACAGACCTCCATAGCCAGAGCTTTCAAGCTTCTACAACTTCCAATCCCTCCCAACAATGTATCCCAAAACGCTTTCGAACCCAAATTCGGCGCCGATTCAGCTTCTGGTACAAAACTCCAAGGCTTCAAAGGCCTCTAAAGCCTCCAACAGCTCTGAACAAAATCCCACGAAACAAGTTAGGGCTTTGCTTGCTTCTCAGTCATCTTCCCACTCCCCCTTCTTCTTTTATTGGCATTCCAGCCACAGACACAACCCCTACTTCCGTTGGTCTATGGGCCTGCATTCCTCGACCATCCCCTTGAGTTCAATCCATTCCACCTTCCTCTTTCTTTTGAACAAGATTTGATAGTATGGGGTTGGCTGAGCCCTTCCTTTGATTGGACCACATAGGTCACTAGGGAATCGAATGTCAAGAAAGATATGTAGAAAAAGGTTGAGATCTACCGGGCTATGCTTTTGAGTCAGTCTAAAACAACTATTGATCGATCCCTTTTCTTCTCGGTCCTCATGTTCTGGTCACAATCTTGCAACAACCTTTTCTTCAAGTGTGGGCCGATGGGACCCACTATTCAACATGTTGGTTGCCTGCTCGGTCTACTCCCTCATGGCGAGGAGATCAGGTCAGACCTAGATATAGGTAAAGCTTCCATTGCCTTTCCCGTGTTCGAACAAGTGAAAGATGGCTCTGTTGTCCGAAAGCCAATTAATGTTCATGGCTCATTCTTCGCGGCCTGCATGGGAGAACCCAACTCTAAGGTGACTGATTATGAGCATACTGCTTTCCTCCTCTATTGGTCAACCGGTTCATTTTCTACTATGCTTCCTAAGTCATCACCAAGGAGTATATTCCTTTTGTCCTGGCACTATCGACCGGTATGCCGTTGGCATTGGCCACCATAGTTTGGTCACACTTGATCTGTGGTGTGGAGAACTCTTTGGATTCGAGCTGCAAAAGTGCAGGTGGCCCTTTTTGGCTCCTGCAACCCTGATTGTGGTATTTTCCAAAGTTTCAGCATCCAGCCCTCTCTTAAGTGTTCACTCCAGTTTTTGCCTTTCATTTTGTGTATAATCTTCCCAAGTCTCACTCCTTTGATGAGTGTTTTACTTTCATTTATGAGACTTGTACCATTCGGCTTCCCTCTCAGTACCTTACCTTTTTGTCTAAGATGGATTTTCCTTCTTTCCGTTAACCCTAAAGACATTGGCCCTAGTGGACAATCCCTTATAATGAGATATACTCCAGCTACCTTGTGCCCAGGGATATTTACAGTCCATATATAGGGTTGAGCAACAATAAATATGGGATTGAATACTATCATCCTGAACTCTTTGCTCTCCAGTTCGGCCTTACCCAAATGATCCCAGTTCCACCCTTTCGAACAATGAACTCTGAGTGGGTTCAAAGGGGGCTTCTCACTGAATGGCCAATGTAAAAGGGGCCAAGAGCCACTCTGACAAGGCCAAGGCCGAATTCTCTTTTCGGCCTTTCGTTGAGAACCCTTCGTCCACGATAGCGTTCCGCACATGGTGGTCCAAACGACTTCTCCTTATCTTCAAAGAGACCACAGAGGCCATGTTGAAGCATCATTTCCCTTATGCTTCCACATCGAGCCAACATGCCGAAGCCCCCGCCGCTGCTGACAAGCCTGCCACTTCCCAGCCTGTAGGGGAAAAAAGGGAAGAAGACTGTGGAAAACATATCTAGGCTATTGAGTCCATTCTTGCCTTTGAGAAATTTTACAAAATTAAATACAACCCTCACGCACTTGTTCGAATGCAATTGAAAATCTCCCAACGACTAAACGAATTGGACCTCGAGCAAGAAGTAAAAGGGCTGAAGATTTGGCAAAAGTTTATAGACGGATACCACCCTATTCCAGAAACCTGACATTAAGGACTTCATAAAACCCATACCCAAGAATATTCCTCCTCCGCCATCGGTCCCTTTTACCCTGGTCAAGAGATATCACGAACCTATAGTGGCATTCAGCCTAAGCCTTAACCCTTCTCTTCGGCCTTCGATTATTGGCTACAACGTAGAGTTTCAATCAGATTTGGTTAAGTGTACTGGGAGGTCTGCTTTAATTCCTCCAGTTCCAGCACCAGGTTACTTTTAAAGCCTTTCCCTTTAATTTCCATCAGTCTGATTGAATTTTACCTTGTGTTTTCCTTGTAGCATCCCTTCTTGCAGCTGCCAGACCCTTGGCTTCTCTACCCACTGTTGAATCTAATGAGGACGAGGACGCTTCGGCCGAAGCTCCCAAGGCCAAGAAATCAACCAGGTCCAATCTGCTAAGGTAACCCTCATACCGCTAATTTTTCTTCTGTTAAAGTTCTTTCCCTTAAACATTCGTATTCGGCCAGGTTGTGCGCAAGGAAGAGGCCACCAAAAAGGTTTTCAAGGCCGTTGGGAAATACATGGTTATTCCCAAGAAGCCATATGTTTAACCTGCTGGTGATCCCTCGGCCACTGGGAAGCCCGAAAAGCTCATGGTTGCCCTTGATGCTTCCAGACCAACGACCCCTCTTCCCAAGGTGATTGCTCCCCAAAAAGCCCATTCTCAAATCTGGAGCTAAATCGGCCACGACACAAGAAAATGGAAAACAAGTCGTCTCTCCTACTAGCAGCCTAGCAAGGGCAAAAAACAAGTGGTGGTCTCTCCTTCTAGCAGTGAAGAGGAAGAAGAGGAGAATGAATCAGAGGGTAAGGTGCAAGAGGAAGAAGAAGTTGACGAAGAGGGGAACGGTGGGGAGGATGGAAACACAGATGTCGTCGGCCAAGAGACTAAGCCACACACTGAAAATGTACCAAGCCTTACCTCGATGGCCGAAGATCCTCCTGTGGAGGAAAAAGAACAATCGACCATCACTCCACCACCACCAAACGATTCATTTATTCCTTCTTCAACCACTCCACAGCCCAAGCAAACAGTGGTCCAACAAAGTGCTCTGGTTAAGGTAGTTAAGTTAGACCCTCCAACCGAACAAGGAACTGGCCAATTGGTTATTGGTTCTTCATTAGCCATCGGTCCCTCATCTGGAACGACTGATGACTCCACTACCTCTGATGTAGCTTCAGTGCAGCATTATTTCTTTCGGTGTATGTTCTAGTTCGATTCAATTTTTAATTCCAACTTACCATTTCTGTGCCACAGGATCCTCTAACCGAGGTGATACCTGACTTGAAGCCACTTCTCTTTGATGACTTCTTTGCTAGCTTGGACATAGGCGTTTTTTATATTGGTGATCCTTCACGCCGATTGGCCCTCCAAACTAGGTCTTATATACAAAAGGATTTTTTCCATGACCATTTTATTATGAGTAATGCTATGCTTCCCAATTTTTTTTTCCCAAAGAAGTGTTTCCCAATGCGTGGCAGTGGGATCCTCTTCAATAATGGTGGGACTACTTCAAAATCAACTAGACCCACTGCGACATCAACCAATCAAAATCAACTAGACCCACTGCGACATCAATCAATCAAAATCAACTAGACCCACTGCGACATCAACCAATCAAAATCAACTAGACCCACTGCTACATGTGTTGGCAACACTTTTTGGAAAAAAAATAAAAAAAATTTGCGAGGAAGAATAACATCTCTTTTATTATACGCACTAGCAGCCCAATTTTTCTAAATTTTAAGACAATCTAAAGCACTAAACCTTACCTCGTCTATGCCTTCCAACTCAGCAATCATAACTTCGTTGCAATCGGCTGATTCCAACTTGTTTTTCAACGCTGTCCAAGCTAATTGGACTGCGACTTCCATTGACAGGACAGCGTCATGATTAGATTAACATAAAAGGGGTGACTCCAATACTTGACTATTTGGATGTCCGATAAGCCCAGAGGACTTGGGACAAGAGCTTGTCCCATTCCCTAGGATTTTCTCTCACCATCTTTTCTACAATCCCTTTGACGGTTTTGTTGGAAGATTCGGCTTGTCCATTAGCCTGAACATAGTAAAGGGTTGAATTGAGAATTGTTATTCCCCTTCTTTTAGCAAAGGTTGTTGTCTCAACCCCTGTGAAGACCGAACCTTGATCGGTTGTTATAATCTCAGGTAGACCGAATCTGTGTATAATGTGTTCGTCAATGAATTTTATGATTGTTAACTGAGTGACCGATCAAATAGGAATGACTTCTACCCATTTTGTAAAGTAATCGACCGCAATAATTATGAAATAGTGTTGGCCTGAGGATGGTGGATGAAGTTTGCCAATCAAATCCATGGCCCATACCCTAAACGAACAAGGCTTAATGACAATTTGCAGCTCCTTAGCTGGAACGTGCTGGGTCGGGCCATGCTTTTGGAAAGGTTGGCAACCCTCGGCATAGTCTATGCGATCCTTCTGCATTGTTGGCCAGTAGTAGCAATACCTAAGTGTTAGCCATTTCATCTTGGTGCATGTGCTCCACAAATTCCGTAGTGGACTTCGACCATGACCTACACAGCCTCTTTTTTGCCTAGGCATCCAAGGATTACATCGTCTCCTATGGCCTTTTTGAATAACTCACCATCTAGAAGAATAAATCGGACTGCAAACAATCTGGTCCTTCGGTTTGCCTTCGTTGTGGGGTGTTTAAGAAATTCTATAATTGGTGTTCTCCAATCATCCTCTTCCACCACAATGGAACAGGTCTCTACATACAACACTCTCTTAACGACCGAAGGTAACGTTCTCAATTGCACTGCCATGCTCTTTGCTTCAATTTTGTCCTCCGCTGTTGAGCCCGATCCTAGCCTGGCTAGTTTATCGGCCTCTTTGTTTGTGCTTCTTGGAATGTAACTCACATTAGTATCATCAAAGTCATCTATCAATTGTGTGGCTACCGAATGGAAAGAGCACAACTCCCAACTCCTTATACAAAAATCTTCAGATATCTGTTCGATAACCAAACACGAATCTCCTTTGATATGGACAAAAGATACCCCTATTTCAAGGAGAATCTCTAGGTCGATGATCAAACCTTTGTATTCGGCTTGGTCAGTGGAACATTTAAAGTCCAGTCTGAATGCCATCTTTGTTCTCCTGCTTCTCACTGATATTATTACAATACCAGCCCCAACTCCCACAGAGTTTTTGGCTCCATCAAAGATTAGAGTCAAAGGGACTAAAGAAACGTTTAGCACACTTAAAGAGAGTGCAAAATCGTCCATGTCTAAGTTGGATGTTATGGTGCGGTGATCAGCTAAGTAATTGGCAATGGCTTGGCCCTTAACTGATTTCTATGATTGGCATTGGAGTGAAAAGTCCATAATGGCCAAGGACCACTTACCGATCCTCCCACACATGATCGGTCTTAACATGTAATTTATAACATCAGTTTACAAATAATGTAAGTGGCAACAGGCAACATATATGTCCTTAATTTTTAGAAAAATACAATGCTAAGCACAATTTCACAATCGGCGTAAAACGATGCTCGATTGGAGTTAGCACTCTACTCAAATATAGTACATGACATGTTCCTTTCCTAACTCATTATGCTGAGCTAACATGCTTCCTGCGGATGGTTCTGAGGCTGAAATGTAGAGTTTTAGATTTTTCTCTTTCCTTGATGGCATAAGGACCGGTGGGGCTGACAAGTATCGCTTTATTCCTTGGAAGGCCTGCTGATGGTGTTCCTCCCCCTTGAACTCCTCATCGGCCTTGATCTTCAACAATGGTGACCACACTTGGGTTTTCCTTGCACAGTTTGAGATAAACCTTCTAAGTAAGTTTATTTGCCCCGAGCAGCCTCTGCAACTGGATTGTATAGCCCAAGCTTTGCTCATGTCTATATCTATTCCTCTTTGATGGAACAGGAATCCCAGGATGATCAACTTATAGGCTCTCATTCTTTCAAAAGCCCTCACAAAATCGTGCAGATGTTTGGCCTTCGCTAAGCGTTACCACCATGTAGTCAATGAAGACTTCCATGAATTGCCCAATCATGTCATGGTCAAATTCATGGCTCTTTGGTAGGTGGCTCTAGCGTTCTTGAGCCCGAATGGCATAACCACCCATTCAAAGGTCCTAATTTCCCCTGGACATCTAAAGGTCATTTTGGAACGTCCTCTTCGGCCATGTAGATTTGATTATAACCCGAATGTCATCCATGAGGGATTAGATTTGATGTTTGGAGACTGAATCCATTAGTTGATCGACCACTGGCATTGGGTATTCGTCCTTTGGGGTAGCCATATTCAAATTTCTGAAGTCTATGCAGACCCACAGTTTGCCATTCTTCCTGACCACTAGGACCATATTAGACAGCCATTCCACGTATCGTGCTTTCCTAATGAACCATGCTTTAAAAAGTCTTTCTATTTCTTCTTTTACTTTCAAAGTGACTTCAGGTGACATCCTTCTCTGTGGTTGCTTGAACAACCTGAACCCCTGTTTGATAGGCACTCGATATTCCACCGACTCTCTCACAAGTCCTAGCATTTCATCGAAGTCCCAAGCAAAGCAATCTTTATATTTTCTGTGGAAGGAAATCAGCTCGGCCTGAAAGTCTGGCTCAAGTAGTTGACTAACATAAGTTGGTTTATGTTCACCATCTTCTCCCAAATTGACTTCAAGGAGAGGGTCTTGGACATCAGCCTTTAAGTCATCCAACTTGGCAGTGGTCGTTCCCAGTTCCTCCATCTGAATAAAATCTTCGGAAAAAACTCCTCTTTGTAAACACAATCGGCCAAATAAGTGGAATTATCCTTAAGGCCGAATTGTAAACTTCTTTCGGCTAGGTATGCATGTAGCCTGGCAACGCTGGGCTTTAAGGCTAGCTGTTTTCGGAGTTTATATGGTTGTAGATTCATTAAAAACCTCTTGTTCATCAACTTCAATCGGCCTCACTTCCTCAGTACGACTGAGATTCTCAAAATACATGAGGTCCAAGGCAGTGTCTTAGATGCAAGTGGCCAAATTCGGCCTACCTTCCTAGTTAAGCCCTAAAAGCTTAATCAGCCCAATGTTATCTTCAAATAGTATTGCATTGGTCGCTTTCTCTTTGACGACAAAGGGCTTATTATCTACCCCACCACTTCTACCTCCTCACCATTCCAGAAAAAAAAGGAACTGGTGGAAGGTTGAAGGGATGCGGAAATTAGGGTGGATCCAATCTCGGCTAAGCAGTGCATTATACGCAGATGAAGTCTCCACTATAAAAAAAAGCAACCATAGTTGTATTAGTGCCCACTATTAACTCCACTGGTAAGATTCCCTAAGTCTTTGAGGGAGCTCCAGTGAATCCTTGCACACTGAGTTTGGTTGGGATCAGATATGATTCAGACTTATGCAGGATCAGATATTATGTTGATGGTTCATACCCCTCCCCCCAAATGATTCCATTGGCAAGAAGTCCTTCGACGTGCCCTTCGATGTACAATGGCTTCAGATGTTGAGCCATCTTGTATGTTGGCCGCTCAAACACAACCTTCGCGGGCTTCTCACCAGAAGATTCAAGTATGACCTTTTGGGCGTAAAATAGTAAAATTAGGCCAATCTGAGTGTCGATCCGCCTCTTCCATATTTCTGATTGCAACAGTGATTTCGGGCTGCACACTTTCATCCTTGCATTCTAAGAAATCTTTAATCATTGTAGACTCCTTGTCCTATTCTTCCACAACATCTCCACTCATGGCCTTGGGCTAATCGGGTTTGGCAATGAATGACAGTAGAAGAGTAAAGACCATGTTGGATGAGAACTACTTAGGAACCGTTCCAAATTGAATTTCTCCATCTTCGATCTCAAATGAGTCTAATAAGTCTTCAGACTCGTCGTTTTCTTCGGTCACATAGGTAACTAGTGCCTTGTTTTTTGCTAACTGTTGCTTGCGACGTTCAGAAGTATGCATTGTACATTTCCCAAGGTTCTTGTCAAATACCATTTCTTCTTCCTTATCTTGGATTATTGACGATCCAGGTTGATCGACCTTCGTGGGGGTCGATACATCCTCTGTCTTTTTCTTTCTTCCCATTACTTCTACTCTCATTCTTTGGTTGCTTGCTTCTCTTTGATACTGTCGTTTTTGCGTCTTAGTGTATTAGGGCTATTGTGGAAATTTTGTGTGCACCGCTCGATGCCATCACCCTGGTTCTACCATGTGTAGCAAGACATCCTTGGATGACTTCCTGATGAAGAGGAGCTTACATGCTTCCATCAAGGAGGTGAAAGAGGTGTTTTACCTTCAGCTCGTGTTCGACCTTCATGTCCTCTACTGACTTGTTGGCGAACAGGCGATGCTTTCATTGCATCTTCAACCCTTGTGTATTCACGCATGTATTGATTTGGAATAACGATTCGGCTTGGACCGATTTCCTTGGGCTGCTACTCTGGGTGTCAACATTTCTCTGCCTTTTCCCCCAGAGCTTGTATCCTCTGGTTTCACCTCGGCCTTGCACCTTGGGCACATCCCTTTCTCTACAAGTTCCAATCGGTACCTTAATTCGGACAATAATTGCTCAGTACCTCTTGAGGCCGAACTAAAATGATCGGCTTTTTCACTCATTTCCGTGGCTTTTCGTTCATTGTAGGTTCTTTGCAAGTCATGAATAGTCACATTTGGCCGATCCTTGTTGGGTTCAGCCTCATCTACAACTTGCTTCCCAGGACGCCGATTAGGCTTTTCTTCCTTTGAGCTTTCTGCCAGGTCCACCTTAGTCCTTGGCTTTAAGAGCTTGGACATGTCGGGGGTACTGACATTTGTCCCCACACTCGGAGGAAAATGATCTGAATCCACTCCCATGACCTTGTCTGAAAACTTAGAATGTCGCTCTCCACGTTGTCCTGTATGACATTTCGAAAGGCAACATAGTTGTCAGTGGAATGGCGCCATGAATTGTGCCATTTACAACAATATTTTCCTTTCACGTCATCGACCTTTGGTATCCGATGGCCATCAATCATTAAGCCTGATCACTTTTTCGGCATAAAAAATTTGACCAGCCATAATAATGTCAAGGGTGTAGTTCTTTCCAGCTTCAAATGTCAATTTTTTTGCAACAGAGTTATGATTAATTGGATTGTTTAAAGCTGAACACACAACAGGCCGTTTACAAACGATTTCGGCCATGTCTACTTCTCCAACCTCCAAATCACATTCGTTCACATGGACCTTATAATTTAGGTCCTTAAAGTATGTGCCTTTGGATGAATTTTTCATTTCCTGTTCGTCCAAAAGGAACCTTTCATATCAGGCAGCTCTTGCGACCAATTCGAACAAGTCTGTGAATTCCACTCCATCAAACTTCTTACGAAGTTCAAAGTTCAACCCTCTAGTGGCTATTTTGACAAATTCGTCCTCTGGAAGAACTATTCATCTTCTTCTATTTGGCCGATTCACCTGGCAATTGGTGTAGCCTGGATAAACCCACCATGGAGGTTTCAGGCTCAGTCCTGCAAAACTGCCCATGGAATGCCTCTTCCATTTGCTGCCATGCGTAGATTGAATCGACAGACAAATTAACATACCAAATGAAAGCAATCCCTATGAGAAAGTTGGGAAAAAGCATTAATTTCAAACAATCGTTGTCCCCCATCGTGACCGCATTGCACAATGAATCGGCCTACATGCTCTACAGTGAACTGCTCTCCTTCTTCTGAGAATAGGGTGAAGTTAGGGACTTTGTACCCTTATAGAATTTCCACCTGGTCAATCTAGGCAGAGCATGGTCGACGGTATGACAACCTCCTTCTCATGAATGGCCCATATTCTTCATGAATGGCCTCAACCAACTGCTCCCTATTAATGGGTGCATACTGGGGTACAAGCTGATTCACCATAGGTAGTGGAACGGCCTGTAGTGGAGTCTGATTTGATGAGGCCAGAATGTTTGATCGGCCCTTTACCCCCAGCAACTTGTGTTTGTTGCTCGAACAGTGGATTGTAGTGGCTCCAGGTTTGGTTCTGGATATTAACCATTAGTATTTTGGGGTCGCAAAAGGCCTACGGATGGTTAGTTTTATAGGAGAAGCACCCCTTCCTAAACTGATTCCACTATCTTTCCTGGGAGGAGCAACATACTTGGTTGGATTCCCAACCTGCCTACATTATGGATAGCCTCCTCAATAGTTCTCGGGCTAAAAGGCAGGTGATTGGTTGAAAACATGGTCTCCAATCTATCGGACCCTTCGATGACATTGATGAGGACTTCATTGTTGTCCCTAGTGCTCTTAGCCACATCAATGACTTCTCGCCGTTGAGAAACAAGGGGAGCAAATGAGGCTATCAGTGGAACTAATGAGCGATCCAGACTCTCTGTTATGGTCTTTTTGCTTATACTAGCGTTGGCCTGCTCTTGGCGGCTTATGGTGTCCACCACATCCGTGTCAATTTGGGGGTTAACCCCCTAGCCAGCCGGAGCTGCGGCCTTGTCCCTCTTAGGAGCCATTTTTCAGCACAGTTGGTCCCACCGTGCGTGCCAATACTGTTCACTACTATTTTGTTCATGCGCGCCAGAGCCTAAGGTCTCAAATGTTTATGAACAAAAGTTTTCCTAATCTTTATGCAAGTGGTGAAAAAAATGATTGAACCAACTTCTATCAATCAGATTGTGAGAAATAACTAGGAAAGTACCTATCCAAAGTCCTATAACAGTGTTGAACCACACAAGTCAATCTATGCTAAGTTTACCAAACATAATAAACAAACCAACAAACTGAACAAGAAAAGAGTAATGTTTGGGGGCACAACCACTCTCACAAACACTTTACATCTTTCTCCTGGTTGGCATTGAGGGGTCCACTCTCACAAACACTTTACATCTCTCTCCTGGGTGGCATTATGGGGTCTACTAAAATTACCAGACCCCACAATGTCAACCGGAGAGAGATGGAGTGTTTGTGTAAAGTGTGTGCCCTAGCATTGCAAAAATAGTATACATTTATTACTCAAGCTGGGAATCTGACAAACTTTGAGGAAAAACAGGAAATAACTACGTATAATGCTGGGAATTGAACTAAGTTAAACATTAATTGATAGCTGAAATACAATGGAGAATTGCAAAACTAAGAGAGCTTGAATGCTAACGACGCTTTGAATGCTGGTTTCGAGAGTTGACATAGAGTGAGTCCAAATTTCCAAAATTCCACCCCTTCGACCTAATTAAAGAATGGACAATTCTATGGACACAACTTGTGCACACTTTTTGTGCACACCCAAAAAAGTGTTCATCTCTCTCCTGTGTCATCCTGTGTCACCGTGGGGTCCACTGACATCAAAGGAGCGAGATACACACTTTTTTGGGTTGTGCACAAAAAGTTGTGCACAAGTTGTGCCCCAAGTTTTATCCTTAAAGAAGTCATGGGAAATCCTCAACGGCCTGATCGTGCTGTTAGCGAGATTCCAGGGCCACAATAGCCATATTCCTACAAACAAAATAGGAGGCTGTTGCGCTTTTCTAAGGATACGCCTCCTTAATTCTCTGAGACAATTATCCATGCCTTTGGCCCCGTTAACACCGAGTCTTTACCATTTCGATCTACATGGACGAGCTGAGCTGGCTTGGCTGGATGATTAGCATGAACCCACTCGATCTTTACCTGCAAAATTGAGAAGTCTGAATACATCATATGCTTGTTACCATGTGAAGTTAGGCCGAAAAGGGAGTTCAATGTCATCGGCATTGTTTCATGCTTTAGCATATTTTAAACTGTCCTTTATTGGCCAGGCCGTTTCCAAGAAGCCTCAACGGCCTCCTAAAATCCCTTCGGCCTACTGGCCAATTTCTCGTTAGCACAAAGTCCTTGTTCCTTCAAATTTCACAAGACCAAACAAATATCGAACCATTGCTTTCATGGCTTCGGCATGTCATCATTCGCCACATCACCCCTTCACACTTTGAAGATTTTTTGGGTGTAAACAATGCTATATATATTCAGTAAAAAAGTGTTGTTTGAATGTAAAGGTATGTTGGTTGACTGTTTAGAGATGCCTAATTTTATAAATAAAACATTCCCATTTTCAATTTCTCAACTTTAATGCTTGAACCTAGGCATATATTAAACAAAAGAGTAGTGTTAAAGACACCCTTAAGCTAACTCGATGAAATGTACCACGAAAACTATTTCATTTTTTCTTAATGAAATAATTCAAGATGATTTTTCTATACTATAAAGATTTACAAACCATGAATTGGCTCATTCATGAGCAAACCGCCCATAAGACAATTGTAATATCAAATTCGAAAAATTGTAATAGTATGAATATTTAACAAAGCATATATATCGAAGAACTCTGTCAGGTCAATGGACACAAAAAGCCGTCAATTTGAGAGGTAATGCCTAGGAGGAGTAAGCCCATCAAACGGAAATGAATAAATTGAAGCACAAAAAGCAATACATTTATTCACCATGTAGCATGGGCGTGGACATGAATACAACACATACAGTCACGGGACACTTAACAACACAAAATTAGAATACGGACACAGTGAATAAACAATGTTATTTTTCAATACTTGTACAATAAAGTCGTGTCATGCCCACTCTCGTTTCCTAAATTTAAAACAAACTCTTTACCTACCTCAAAATTATAAAATAAAAAATAAAAAATAAAAAATTCAAATGAACTTCACGTGTGCCTTGTCTACTTCAATGTCCAATCGTGTCGGACGTGTCTATTAGGGGTGTACATTGATCGATTTCTCGATCGATTTTGATGTATTTTTTCAACCGAACCGATGCTTTTGGTTCCCAAAATCAGTAAACCGAAACTGACCATGGTCGAATTCCGACGGCGGTTTTGGGGTCAGTTCCGGGGATGGCTTGATCTCACAAAATAAGAATTCCTAGATTCTAACATATATAAATCTTCATAAGGTAATAAAAAAATAATATATAAATATATATAAAAAGCACAAATTCAAGAGGTGAAAGAAATTTACTTATGTTTAATTTTATAGGAAGAGAGGTGAAGATTTTGAAATCAATCTCATTGTTCTTTGCTTGGCTGAATCAAAACGACATCGGTGACGTCTACCCTTTCTGCTGCTCGTCGTCCGCCGCAAGGGTCGCCTGAGATGGCTGCATCGCAAGTGGAGGGCAATCGGTAGTTTGGAAGGGGCCAGGAGTCACCGTTTGAGAGGGAAGGGGAGAGAGTAAATTGTAAAGTTGTTTTTAACATTTTAGGGTTATGTGATTTGGGGAAAAGTAACAGAGAGAGAGAGAATCTGTTTTAAACGTTTCATGTGATTTCGGGAATAGCAAATGGTGTATGTGAGCATTGGTAAAAATCATGTGCGGCACAGCTCATGAAAAAGTACAAAATTGACCTATTGAAAAAGGACATATACAAAAAATATAATTAAAACATCAAAACAATTGGTGACTTCGGTCGGTTTCGGTGTTTTTGGTTTCACCATATCAAAAACCGTAGACTGACTGAAAAAGCAGAAATTTTGTATTCTTCACATCAAAGCCAACCGTGACCTTCATAACACCAACCAATACACCGAAAAACCAGTCAATTTGGTCGGGCGTTTCGGTTTTTCGGTTCTGTGTACACCCCTAGTGTCTATGATGTCCCCACAAAAAAATTAAGGGTAAATTACAACACCACCCCCTGAACTATGACCGTTTTTCACTAACACCTCTTAAACTTTAAAACTGAACAGACACACCACTGAACTATCCAAATGAACAAACAAGAAGGGTTTTTGTGTCAACAAAGGAAAGTTTAGGGGGGAGTTTGTTCAGGTTTAAAGTTTAGGGGGTGTTAGTGAAAAACGGTCATAGTTCAGGGGTTACTATAGTTTACCCAAAAATTAAATCAAGACGTCCTTTTGTTTTTTGTTTTGTTTTTGTTTTTTGCATGTCCAGAGGGACGGATTTGGAGTGGGTGTAATAGGAGTAGGCACGGGTTTGGTACTTGAAAATCAAACCCCGCCCCACCCGGATTAAACTTCCAATGTACTAATACCCTTTTATCACATTTGCTGGGCATGTATTTTAGTCCACTATGGCCGAGGGGACCATGGCCTCACTAGGTTTTAAAAAAAAAATTTGAATAGGCTTTAAAAATATTAATTGCATTTTGTTTGCATGTCGGTGGGACTGCCATTTTTTAATCAGTTTCTTTAATGATTATTAATACAAAGTTTTGCTGTTCTCAAATATATATATATATATAGATATATATGTATTAGAATTTAAACCCTCTATATCTTTGATTCTCTGTTCAAGTCCCTCCAATAATCTAGAACAAAACTTTAATTTCTTAGTCCCTTCAATACAGAGTGGAGTATACTGAGTATAATCAGTAACCACATTTCTCCATTTCTTTTTTATACGTGTTGTCCTTGGTGAACTGGAAACGATATTAGAGTTTTTCATATTTCTCCATTTCTTTTTTATAAGTGTTGTCGGTGAATTGGAAACGATATTAGAGCTGTAAACGTGATTGTTGTATGAAAACAATTTTATACCAAGTCATTTATTTTTTAAGCTACCCTGATGGTAAACCCCTCACCGCTCCAAGACAAAACCAACCAAATCCGACTCCGCTAGTAATAGGGCTGGGACGGGTTTGGTAAACAATTCTTAATAGGAGTAGGAGTTGGGAAGATGTTAGTACCAAACTCGCCCCGTTGCCATTCCAGCATTCCTTTTTCCAACAAGTGTATGACATGACACCCAGGTTAAAGTTTCCGTGCTAATTAGGTCATTCACAAATTCAATATGCTGGGAAGTGGAGATATGTATTTGTGGAAGTACCAACCAAGAAGAGCAGGATGTACATCATACATGGCCTTCACTTTGACTTGAGATTGGCCTTGAGTTTTCTCAATTCATCCCCTTGTTGCTGAAGGAACATAAAATAACAATTCAACAACGTTGAAGAAATTCAAAGCAAAAGCAGCATATGAGAATTCCAAACATATTACCTTGTACAATCTCTTCCACCAGCTTTCTGATCTCGCCTGTAGCAGGCGCCATTCCATGGCCATCTCAAATTCAATCGTGTTAGGCTGAGAGTAATGTGAAGTAGAAACAGCTTCTTTCTAGGCAACCAAAAAAAAAAGAAGAAAAAGGAAAACGGAGACCAAGTTAATAGGAACATATACCAATCAAGATGCTAAAAAATGGACTCGTGGGAGGATGGAGTGCATGTGCCAGTCAGTGTGTGTGTGTGTGTGTGTGTGTGTGTGTGTGTGTGTGTGTGAGAGAGAGAGAGAGAGAGAGTATAACAAATCATACCATCTCCCTTTGCATTAGCAGTTTAACTTTATCAATAGACAGATGGCCAAAAAATGTGGAATGCTTTCCTGATAAGTTGGGGGCAGGTGAAATACTTCCAAGAAGAGGCCTGCAAATACAATAAACGTATAAAGTAAGTGCCGCTTATACAAGTCAAGAACGTTGGAATCTTCGAGGTTTTCCAATAACAGTAATATTTATGTCTGAAGCAGACTTCCAACCCCCAACTGTCCAGAAATAACAGAACAAGAAGGCAGGCTAAAATCAAGTGATATAATTTTACAAAAAAGCTAGGCACACAACACATTCCACAACAAGGCTTTAAATGCCTGTACCCTGTGCTGTGTAAGTGGTGCATAGAAAAGTGTGAAAATTGAAACAGTATAGGGTACAAGGCATTTAAAGCCCTGTCATGGAATGGTCTCAAATAAGACGACACAAACAGGCTCTAAATCATTTGATAAATTAACTCCGCCTAAATCTTTGATATCGATAACATACTGGGCTGTATAAACGCTACAAACTTCAGTAAACAAATAGTGTGAGGCTTTCCCCCATATGCAGATAGGCCTGGCAAAAGTTACCCACACCCACGAACCCGCCCACACTTGCCCGCAAATGATGAGTGTGGGTCGATTTATTTTAAGTTGCGGGTCAAATATGGATTTCTAAATTATAGATTGCTTTCTTGCGGGTTGTCACGGGTGCCCAATGTATACAAAATGATTCCACGATCTGCAACCCTCTCTCTCTGTCCTGCGGTGAGTAACCCTCTCTTCTTCTTCTCTCTCTCTCTCTCTCTCGCTCTCTCGATCTGATTAGATCTCTCTCACTCTCTCTCTCTCTCTCTCTAGATGACTCCATAACCCTAGACTAGATCTCACTCTGTAACCCTAGCTCTTTCTCTCTCGCCCAGCCCAATCACCAGCGACCACCAAGAGGCAAAGCTTTGGACAGATCAACAAGAGGCAAATCAAGCTCTGTTATATTTGTTCATGACAGCAAGCTCTGTTAAAAAAAAGGGTTTAACTTTTACTCTGTTTTGAGGTGTAGGTATAATAATAATAATAGGTGTAATTGTATGTATTCCAGTGAGAAAAGAGAGGGAAAAAGAAACGGTTTTTGGCAGGTGTGTACGGGGGATCAGCGAAAATCTAGCAATTTTTTCCCAGGAAAAACTGAAATCGTGAGTGAGGGGTGAAAATTGGTGGGAAAAAAGGAAAAAAATTCCAATTAAAAATCAAAAGGTTATGATAAAAGTGTTCCCAAAAGGCGAATCTGTATATATCTGAAGGAATATGAAACCCCCTAATTGCACCCACCACTATGTGAACTGCCAAAACTTATGCCGACTAATGTGTGTGTGTGTGTGTGTGTGTGTGTGTGTGTATAGAGAGAGAGAGAGAACAAGATAATTACTCAGAAACAAAAGTACGTATTGGAGACCAGACTTGGATAGAGGGGGATTGTAATGGGAAAGATGCAGAAATTGAAATGGAAATAGCGAATGAGTATAAATGAACAATTACCCCCACCCAAAAAAAAAAAGTATAAAAAAAAAAACAAAAAGTATAATAAAAGCAAAAACACAAAAAAAAAAAAAACACACACAAAAAAAACACACACACACAAAAAAAAAAAAAAAAAAAAAAAAAAAAAAAAAAAAAACGGGTCAGTGGGTTTGACCCGACCCAATTCCGACCCGCCCAAATTTGACCCGAGTAAACGGGTCAAAGATCCATTTGTTACCCAACCCGCATCCGACCCGCCCAAAACCAACCCAACCAGCTCATTTGCCATCCCTATATGCAGATAAGAGTGAAAATTATGTAGTTGGCCAGAGATGAGATGTGCTTCAGTAGTTACCCACCCTGCCACCCACATGCTTTAGGGGAAAAGACAGAATATAATAATAATACATAATAGGTTATGCTCTATCGAGCAGCTTTCAAAGAGCCTAAGATATAAAATAAGGTAACCGAGGCCAAGACATTACTAATAACATTATAGCAAAATTGAAAAGTTTCTTAAACTAAAAAAAAACTAATCCCACCCAAAAAATTGATTCCAAAAAAGAATATTTAGGATGAAAAGGAATGTACAGAGATATACACACCAAAGCATATCTCTAGCTTAAAGGTCCAATCGGAAGTGTTCCTAAAGGTTTATGTGTTCTCAATACATACTGGATACTAGACTCCTTGGTACCAGAGCAAATCAACACCTTGATTTTGGATTAACACCGACGTATCCAAAGAGAGCCTAGCTGGCTAACTATCATAGAACTGAAAGACCTACCTGGAATAAAACCAGAATGGCAGCCACCAGAAAGTGAGCACCATGGTTGTTACAATTAGTAGATTCATGAGCCAATTCATACAAGTCGATTTGAATTTTTAACGACCCACTGCGATTCACGATTCTTCACAATTCACGATTTATAATTTTGAACTTGAAGTTTCAAATGGACAGCGTTCAAAATTTTGAGCCTTGTTAAATTTTGTTCTTTTTGAGCACTGTACGTGTGATTTAATATGTGAATATAGATATATATATACATATATCATTTATCTTTAAAAAAGTAATCTTCCGATTCACAATTTGACAGAACTAGCGATTTATAATTTTGGCAAAACAATTCACGATTTGACCACCATGGCAAGCATGATGTGAATGTAAGACAAATAAGGGTTCCAAACCATCACAGATTAAGACCAACCCTGAAGCTTTTGACATATTGGTGGTTCTTTTCAAGTAGAAACATAAAGGGAGTAAGGGACAAATACGAAGATAGGAAGACATCATACCATAATCATGCAGCTGACATGCCTTTTGACAAACTATTCAAACCAAGAATCATGTTTTAAACACAGCTATGTATGGCAAAAAAAATATGATTTCAACCAATATAAGACATTGCTTATTGGTGAACCTGCATACATACCTCCCGTTGGTTAGCATAAGACATCCCTCATCCAATTTTCTAACGACCCTCTCTGCTGCTTCCATTGTTTTGAAAATACCAAAAGCTTGACCTAGGACATCCAGATACTGTCACAATCATGTTGTGAAAAAGGCTAACAAATCTATTTCAATCGAACTTTGTATTTACAGGCAAGTAGGAGGTATCCCTACTGGCATAGCAAAAATAGTAGTTACTGCCAGAAGAGCCCGTTTGGTATTGCTGTACAAAAAAGAGATTTCCCTTTAATAGATTTGTGAAAAAACAACAAATTGCTGATTCTGATTTAAACTTATTTTTCAGCTTTAAAGAGGATTCGGATTTTGAAAATGCTGTGAAAAAGTTTTTCTCAAACGGACTAATATCTCTCAATTATACCAAAAAAGTCAATACAAACAGGTTCTTAAACTGTCCCAAAGTTTTAATTGCTTCAGATAGCTCTGGAAGCAGCCACTTTTGCTCTAGCACTACAGCAGCCACATAGTACGTAAGAGAAATTATTCAAGTAACAGATCTTTTGGTTTGATCCATACCAGAATGCGGGCATGAAATTACGGTTCGCTGTAACATCTTTGCTGAGCAACTTTCCTTGAACGCATGCCAAATGACGTCCTGAAATATAATACAGTTAGTTGATGTTGTAAGAGACACATTTAATACGCAACTACGATATACAGATTAGCAACCATGCTGCAAAGACAGATATACATAAACCAGAGCAGCTATGAAACCCTACAGCTTCCTGCAATTACAAATAATCTATTACCCAAAGAAAGCAGTTCATAGCGATAGCAACAGTGACCATAACTATAATAAACTAAAAAACCATGTGGGGTGTGCCGAGGAGGTAGGTAATTTGTTATGGAGAAGAAATTTCACAAAGTACATCAAGTGAATTCCAAGGAAAAGTGGGTCAGGTGAAAAGAAAAGTAAGCTAGAAAAGGAGTGGGGTCGGTATATTGCGAAAGACTATAACTTAAGGATGAGTGCATCTCTCGAGGGAATAATCAAGTTGGGCTCACAATTGCACAAAATTTCAATAGAATTTGATAATTTGTCTTGTCCTTGCAATGAATAGACTGCTCCTAATCAGGTCACATGAAGAGCACGAGTCAATGACATCAGAAAAGGACGTCTCAAGTATTTGTGCCTTTGACGTGATCCATCCACATGTCAGCCTTAGGTGACACAAGGAATATTCCTTTCACAACAGAATTAGATGATTTTTCAGAAGAGTCCAACCCTCTCTAGCCAGACCAAGGAGGTTTACCTTGCGGAAAATAATCACTGCGACCAACCTTGAAGATCCTATCTTTTAAGCCATCCAAATCATACAATCCTGAGAACCCCAGAGACATCGACAGTTTGACACAACAAAGCTAGAAATGGCTTTGTCGTGACAAACTGCAAATCTTTGCCCCCCAAAGTCTATCTATGACGTGACAAGTATAAAACCTTCTCTATATGGGTGAAGGGATGTATACGAGCCGAGTGTGAGCTTGAGCTTTTCCATGAGCTTTTTCACGATCCCTTTAAAACTATATAGTTTAATGACAGATATATATATATATATATTATATATATAAAGGGGGCAGCCCAGTGCACGAGGCTCCCGCCATTGCGGGGTCTGGGGAGGATGAGATGTACGCAGCCTTACCCCTGCATGCAAAGAGATTGTTTCCAGATTCGAACCCGTGACCTCTAGATCACAATGGAGCAACCTTACCCTATGAAGCACGGGTACTCCATTTTCAGGGGAGTACCAGTGCCGGGTACCTGGAGGGTACCGACACGGCGACACGCGTACCATACGGCTGGGTACATGTCGAGTACTCCTCCAACGGTGTCCGGCTATTTTAAAGTAAAAGAAATCATTGGGTACTTCTTGGGTATAGCTTGGCTTGGGTACAGCATGGGACGGCATAGTCAAACAGCAGCAGAAGAAGAAGAAGAAAACGAAGAAGAAGAAAACGAAGAAGAAGACGGAAAAGAAGAAAACGACTTACTTGGTTGTCGATCTGCCCCAGGTGTGTCTTCCTCCCCTCTCTCTCTCTCTCTCTCTCTCTCTCTCTCTCTCTCTCTGTTGGGCAGTGACTGCTGCTGCAACTGGATGAGACCAAAGTCTAAACCCTAATGTGTGTTTATATAATTAATATTTAAGTTATTATGAATAGACCCCTTATATTGTTACCAATCGGCCTAGGCGGTGCTAGGCGGGCTAGGCGGGGCCTAGGCGGGCTAGGGTGAGAATGCTAGAGAGTCTTATTTGATAGACCCTTTATATTGCTACAAATCGGCCTAGGCGGTGCTAGGCGGGCTAGGGTAAGAATGCTAGAGAGTCTTATTTGGGTCTGACTCTTTGGAAAAAAAACCATAACATTAGTATATATATACACTTAAAGGTTTAAGTTAATTATGGAGAGATCCCTAATAGTTTTTTAAATATTAAAACCTTCTAATAATCTTTGCTTATTTCCAAAAAACACCACATAACCTTTATATATATATATGTATATCTATTATTTGAACCACAAATCTATAATTATTTTTAATTAACACCACATAACTCGAATATATATATCTATCATATAATTTACTTTATTTATAAAAAAAATCCGCCTAGGCCCCTAGGCGCTAGGCCCCCCTCTGCCGCGCGACTAGCGCCTAGCGATTTTTAGAACATTGGTATACAAGCCATTTATCAAGCCTATTTACAAGGTTTTGCATTATCTCTCTAAAATTATATAGTTTTATAATAGACATATATATAAAGGCCAGTATATAAGCTCCTTATCGAGCCTATTAACAAGCTTTTTCATAAGTCTTAATCAATCGTGTTCACAAGCTCTGTCGAGCCAGTCGCGAGCCCTTGTTGAGTGGCTCGGCTCGTTTACATCGCGATATGATTGTCAAAGTAATCCAAATAACTACAAACTGCACTCAGTCTAGAATCTTGTATGAATTCAGTAACAAAATGGATTGAGACTAGCATAGAGACGTCTATTCAAATGCCAGCCACTCATCCAGTTATGAAATGAAAAAAGTTTAAGGGCAAATGAGTTGATGATATAGGATAGTTCTAAGAAAGTTGGTAAATGCTGAATACCGTTGATTTGTAGTGGACGAAGGCTGAAATGAACTTGTTAGTAGGTTTTGGTAAAAGTAGAAGAAAAGTGTAGGTCTTGTAGACGAAGGGGATGGAGTTGGTTTAGGCTTCAAAACAACTAATTGCTGGAATTTCAATTTTGGGCTTCAAAACCATTGTGACCTGGAGGTCACGGGTTCGAATGTGAAAACAGTCTCTATGCTTGCAGAGGGAAGACTGTGAACATCTCACCCTCTAGATCCAGCAATGGCGGGAGCCTTGTGCACTGGGGTGCCCTTTAAATGATAACGAAAATGACACTCTCTCCGTCCCATATTTTGAGTCCTGTATCCAAAATTAGTGTCCACTTTCCTAAATTGGTATTTAAGTTTTACTCAAAACTACCCTTCCTTGAAATCTACACTAAGACAAAACTAAAAAAGTTATTGTAATGATTAGGGGCAATTGTGGAAAGTAGGTGTAGATTCTTTTTGTCCCCTTAATAAGTTGAGTTCCCAAAGGTGGACTCAAAATATGGGACGGAGGGAGTAAGAGTTAATAAATACATTGGTATTACAAATAAATATGACCAAATTTGTACAAGTCACTACACAGTACGGAAGAAAACATACACAAAATAAGCTTATATAGCAAACTATGTTGTTTAACGGAGTGCATATTACCTCCACTTCAGCTGAAGTATAATTTGGATCCAAGTTTTGAAACAAGACAAGTGTTCCTTTCTCATGCGCATTCACGATTCTTTCCTCCCAAGGCTGAAACGAATGTTATGACAACAATCATAAAGTAAAAAAGTCAGGGAACAAAATCTTTGTTGCTGCATTATGAATTGATTTCAACCACCAGTAAAACAAGATGTGTAGATATCGAAGTGACATGAGAAGTAAAACTTAAGTTAATAGCGGGAAAGATCAATCAAAAATTTCTAAGCGTCAGCTTACAAACAGAATGTTTATTTGGAGGTGGTAAGAGCCAGAAATTGTATTAAAGATACAATCGCTCGGAACAAAAAATGGGCAGGCTACTACTCAAAATTTAGCACAAATATACAATGTATGATGGGGGTAATTGATGATTTGGGAGGATGCATTCTATGGCCTATTGTATGCTCGGAGTGATGCATCTCAACGTGTTTGATTGGGTGAAGGCATTTTAAAAAAGGAAATCTTATTATCAGGAGCTCGGTGGAAGAAGCAGACAAGGATTTCTGTGAGGATCATTTGGGTGGACTAATTGCCCGTTTAGATTGGTAGTGACTTTCGCGTCTAGACACAAGCAGAAGCATCAACCACAAGGGCACAGTGGGAATTAAGAAAAATTCATTAAAACACCTAATCTGCTTAGCACGTCATTTTGGCAAAGAAGCACCTCTTGCTTTAACTAAACGGACTTTTGGGGCTCCATAGTGCCTCTTAATTATTAACCCAAACAGGCTAATATATGTGTTTTGGGTCCCAAAAGCACCTTTGGGCAATACATGCGAATGGGAAATGATTACCACCAGGCCCTAAATCCTCTCCTGCAGATGCTTTCTTTTCCTAGACAGCAGTCCACAAGAGATTTCTCACTTCAGAAAAACCTTGAAGAGGAATAGATCAGTAATCACTAACCAATAAGAGTTGTATGTGCAAATAGAGAAAATGGTGAGACATCTATCGTTGTATGTTAAAATGGCATGGGATTTGTAGATTCATCTGTCCCTTGTGAATGCCTGACACAGGTGGTAGTAGCAACTGGTCCAATTCCGCGGTGGGGAGGAGAGTGAAGAAGGTGCAGTGGTGAGTCAGAGACTCCTCTTCGCTTGTGGTCGAGTAAATGGAGAGGGCAGAATGGGACGTCCTTCATTGGGAGGAGTCTCGTATTTTTAGGCTCTCAATAACATATTGAGCTTCTTTTCCTAGACAGCAGTCCACAAGAGATTTCTCACTTCAGAAAAACCTTGAAGAGGAATAGATCAGTAATCACTAACCAATAAGAGTTGTATGTGCAAATAGAGAAAATGGTGAGACATCTATCGTTGTATGTTAAAGTGGCATGGGATTCGTAGATTCATCTGTCCCTTGTGAATGCCTGACACAGGTGGTAGTAGCAACTGGTCCAATTCCGCGGTGGGGAGGAGAGTGAAGAAGGTGCAGTGGTGAGTCAGAGACTCCTCTTCGCTTGTGGTCGAGTAAATGGAGAGGGCAGAATGGGACGTCCTTCATTGGGAGGAGTCTCGTATTTTTAGGCTCTCAATAACATATTGAGCTTATTTTCATTTAATTACAGGAAGCACTTCTATGCATAATAATTCTTTGTTAGACCTTTTGCAAGAGATGATAAGCATAAGTGAAATGACTATAAAAGATGCGATACAATGAAAATCAGCATTGAAATTGAAACACATTGGATAAGGTATATATTAACTAAGCAGAACGCGGAGAATATCACGAGCAAGGAAAAGCTACTTACAAGTGCCCTAAACCATTTGCTTTTATCCTGCAAGCATGACAGAGGTAAAAAAAAAAAAAAAAAGATGTAAGGGCTACTTGATAAAACGGAAATGAAAGTACTATAGGACAGAACTAGTAGTTTTGAAGATATTAAGTGGAGAAATTGTAAAGTTAAGTACTAACTCATAGATTTGAAATAAAAGTTAACCCATTTAATTCAGTAATATCAAGTCTTTCAAACTTCAAATTCTGACTAACTCTTCAACAATATTATGATTTTTAAGTGGTGCATACGTTCCACTATTAACAGAAAAGGGACTGAAATAATTCAGTTTTAAGGGTTTCATTAGGTTATCGCACACAACATAGGAACAAAAGTCATTAATATGCTCCTAAGCACCAAACATTCTGTCCCATAACATTGGGCTTGTCTAACAACTCTTTTAGATAAATTTTTCTTTCAAACTTTAGAGGTGTACAGGATCACATATATATCAGAGCACTTATCCACCTAACACATCATTGATTATTTGGTGGATAAATAAGCGTTTTTTAACCTTCATTACTACAATCATGAAACTATTTACATTGAAGATAGAGTATGTTATGTTATAAAGTAGGAAATTGGCCCGCGAAACAAGTTGTTGCTAGATCTACATTTTGGTTTTCTACCAACGCTTTTAAATTCATTTTGTTCTGACTTCATCATATTTCATGCACTCCTAAGCCGGGTCACGATCATAGAAGTTTCAAAAAATGGAAGAGGGAATTATAACAATCCCCACATGCAATTGACAATATCTACAAATTTTGGCAGAAAGAGAGCTGTAAACCACAAATACGATACAAAGGCATATGCTTAGCCAACCATACATTTAATTTCACTTGATTTGATTCTACACCCCTGGCTACTTTACCAATTTCTTCTGACAAAATTCCGTATGGGTAGTCAAGATTAAGTGTCCAAATTTGTTTCAGGTGATATCCCAATGAAAAGGAAAAAAAAAAAATCCACCGCTCAGCTTAGAAGATTGTCTAAGATATGAAGCTAAAATGCTAACAACTACTCATATCTCAACTTCGTATACTTTCTTTTTTAATGCTGGTTATATTTATTTGATGTTGAAAGTTGTTTGTGTAGTATGAGAACCGGTTCTAAACAGTTCAGTGTTTTTGTAGCTCTTTTGGTTACATTGGAGCCCGTGCCTGACTTAAATTTATCCCAAGAACTGGTTCTTTATCAAACCAACACCATACTGGGTTTTATAAAAGCTGGGTCTGAATCTGTTCTTGTCTTAAGCATTCCCAAACTAGCTCTTAGGTTACTGAAAAGGATAACTATTTCAAGCAATACAAGAGTTCTAGTGAAACAACTTACAGTATCTGGTCTTCGGGTGACCTCAATTTCCCTGTGTTCACCTCGGATATCCTCATCTGAAAACTTGCCGGAGGGTGCCTTAAGCAACTTTCCGTTTGAGAGCTTTGCTACTTTTTCATCAAGCGCAGGCTCCCGCCCAATAGAATGCTTAGCCAGTTTAGATTTTGTTTTTGCATCATTCCCATCAGAATTGATAGTCAGTTTATGAACGCTACTCTTATTCTTGTTATCAGGTAATTTAGTAGAACTATCAACCCTTGGTTTCTTAATAGGCTTATCTCCCAAAGAACCCGAATCTTTCGGAGATTTTATACTCTTGTCCTGCCCAAGCAAATCCTTCACAGATCCAGATTTGGTCTTCTCTTCAGTAGGAATGACACTTTTAATGGAAGCCTTCACATCATTCCTTTGGACGGTTAAGATTTTATCACTATTCAAGTTTTTGTCATCAGATTCTTTAGCAGAACTATCGACCCTGGCTTTCTTAGAAGGCCTATCATCCAAAGCACCAGAGTCTTTAGCAGATTTTACTTTCTCTTCAATTTTAAACTCATTCTCATTAGAATCAATAATATACCTTGCAGAGCTTTTGTCATTGCTAACACATCCCTTTTCAACACCGGTTGTTGCTTTCCGCTTAACCAATGAATCTTTCACATCTGTATCTTCTTTCACCACCGAACTACTAGAATTTCCATCAATTTTTGGAGTTTTGAACTCATGAGATGGGTTTTTCTCAGAAATCTGCACTTTTTCTTTGCATGCTACAGCATTCTCATCATCCGCTTTCTTGTCAGAATCAAGTTTAGGAACTGAACTGGTTGTTTCACACTCCTCATTAAATATGAACTTAACTGGAGAATTCAAGAAACAAAATTGCAAGAGTTCAAAGCATCAGAATCGTGCATCGTATTTAGGAAAATACAGTAAGAGGACAATTCTTATATTTTTTTTTTTTTTTAAAAAAAAAGAAGAGAGGAGAATTCAGAATGAAGAGACATGCCTTCAACTCCAGCAATTTTATCAGCGATCTTATCCAATATTTTACACTGCCCAACATCAAAGGTACGGTAAAATATGTAGTCGGCCGTTTGAAGTTCTTCCAGTGAAGGTTGTGGGTTTCTGCTGTCCTTTGAAGTGCAGACAACATTGCATTTGCCGGCAATTGCTTCCTGGTTTGTTAACGGAAAATTAGCATATACAACAGCAAATTCAATTGCGATAACTGGTGGCAAAGTTACTCAATATGCATATACACCAAGGATCAAAATTTTGTTTCGGTCTGTCCAAAACGGAAGCATTCAGGAAACATGTGGAAACATCGGAAAAATTGGAAACATTAAGAAACTTGTGGAAACATAATTCAGTTGTACTGTATGCACATATAAAGCTAATAATTGATTAATTGAAACTTTGAGAGGTGTATATTTGTAGTTACATTAATAATATATAGTTCAAATTGAAAACACGTGAGGATTTAGTGACCAATCAACTGTTAAACACTTCATAGAATACAACAAAACATGTATTGGTATATCTATAGAGGGATATTTATTATCTACTAAACTTAATTATTCTAAAGACAACCCTAATTCATATAACTAAACCTAACTTTTAATATATATATATATATATATATCAAAATCCCTAAGCCCCTAAAACAGAGAGACGAGAGGAGACTGTAGAGGCAGCAAAGAGAGAAGAAGAGGAAACCCTAGCCGAGGAGAAGAAGAACTGAAATGTTTCTGCGAGATCATAGGTCTGTTTCGATGGAAACAATCATGTTTCGGTGGAAACAAAGGAAACGAAGTTGTTTCAATTGAATCCATGGAATTTTGAGATTCCATAGGAAAATTTGATCCATGATACACATAAATTTCTTTTTCTTTGGAAAGGATTATACTTTTTGATAAATGTAAACTTGGCTAATTCTTCTAACCACCTCCCAAGAATTGTCATCTTGGAGACGTATGCTAATTATCAGCACAAGAAATGTGATTTGAAGTTCAATTTAAAGATTCTTAACTTTAATTGTAAAGCATCATCAAACAATACACAAGTAATCTCTTCCATACAAAGAATCCTTACCAATTATGAGTTTTTGCGTATAAAAAAGAATATGAGACTATCCATCCAAAATGAATTCTCAAACAACCAAACCAACCCAAAATTCAGAGGCTAGCGGCGAGTTACCGAAAGAAGGGAAGCTTTGCATAGGGAGAGGAAGCTTTGCACGAGGAGACGGAGCTTACGGAATGAAAGAAAGCAAAGGAGTTTTCCATTCAAAATCAATAACAAAAAGAACAAGCAAAAGAAAAATTTGTCAAGATTATAATGATGACAATAAAAGAAAAATAAGAAATCTGTTCAATGTCATCAGTGGACCTAACAGATCCACTGATGACTGACCACAGAGGTGGCTTGTTTAACAGATGATCCATAAATTCGTACACAGTGACAACTACACAATGAAAACATCATTATACCATATCAAACCAGCGTAGGTTTGACCAACAAGTCACATGTTTCACTGTCTTTGACTTTCGGCCTGTTCAAATTGAATGCCAAAATTCGGTGCCCCTTGAAAAATCATATAAAAGGCTATGATGTTTTTTCTTCCCATAAATGTGCATTTCAGGCTCCAAGGCAAGGAATCACACAACGTTAAATCCCTCCATTAAAGCTTCCACAAGAAAATGGGGATAACATGATTTGAAAAAAGTGGCTGGGCTAAAACTCAAAAGGCAAACAAGCTTGGTAGCAGTAGTTTCAACCACTGTCCCCAACAATGATCCCGCCTAGCATTTTAAAACTACGTCGAAAATACAAACCCAGCTAATCGAGTGCCGGTTATTTTCCATTGTGTGTTCCTTCAGAACTTGTGAGGAAAATTCATAGAAGACTCTACTAAAAAAAACCTCATATAACCCAAAAACTCTATAAAAGATTATGAAGAACGAGGGAAGGATCCCTTGATCCACACACTCAGAGAGAGAGATAGAGCCTTAAAAAAAAGCACTTCTATTGGGCTCCCCCTCAAATACACCGGGGAAAAAAGGGGAGATATCTATACACAACAAACCTGAGAGGAAAAATTATAGAAGACTACACACAAAGCTTGTATAACCCAACAGCTCTACAAAAGATGCTGAAGAACAACGGAAAGTTCCCTTGATCGAAAGAGAGATCTTTATTTATTTATTTAAAAAAAAAAAAAGAAGAAGAAGAAGCGGGAGCAGCATCCCATGTCTTCTCCTATCCTTCAAAAATAACTTCCCCACCACCACCAAACAAAAAAAAAAATGCACGACAACTTAAAAATGGACCTACAAAAACCCACTGAAATTATGCCACTAGAGGTTATCATAAGAAAGGATGGTACCCAAGCTGCTGCATAGGCAAAAAGGCCAACTTCAATAAAGCATTCGCTGCCAAATAGTCATCCAAGCTAATCGATATATGTCACAACCTCATGCAATCAAGCCAGTAACTCCCCACAGCAACAAGCTCCCACTCTTGAAAAGAACTTCTAAAGATTGGGGACTAAACCACTCCTCCTCCCCAAAACCAACCGAAGAAAGCTAAATATTTGCCAAAGCTGCTTCCTTGTCAGTTGCTAGTTGCTACCAAGAAGACAAGGATGGAAAATTCTCCTTCAGTGTAACCTCTCTGCACAAAATATTCCTTCTAGAAACTAATGCACTGGCCTTCACCAAGAATAAATCCCCAATACCCAAAAATATACACTCCAGTCTTACATAATTTCCTTTCTATAAACAGACCTCATAAGAAGTAATCTCTCTAAAAGCCCACTCATCCCAGCTTCTTCCTTTGCGCGCACAACTTTTCTCCAAAAGCATTTCCTCTCAAAGCACCTCATCTATTCCCCTCAAGACCTTACCAACAATACCAACTTTTTAACAGCCAAACCTCTTTCGTTATCCGAGTACACACCTTATCCCACTTGACAAAGAGAATCAACACCTAATCCTCGAGTTCCCCGCCCTAACAAAAACATCCCTTTGAAGCTTTCCAAGCCTGCACTCCATTTAGAGTGGAATGGTAAACGAGGACATAAGATATGTTGGTACATTAGAAAGAGTTTCTGTTAAGCGGAAAGGTCCCCCATTAAAAAATTATTCTCTACCAACCTACTATCAAGCCTATGAAACCTCTCCCCACTCACGATCCACATAGTCTTGGCCTTGAAAGATGCTTCCTAAAGCAAAACCAAACAAGTTGTTGCGAAAGACTCAATTCCACATTCCAAACTAATTGCAAAAGCTCCAACCTGCCCTACTGCCCCAAATGGCACTCAAATTATTTTTTTCCTTCCATATTCCTACAAGCCTAAAACTCCATCTAAGCATATAATAGCACACAACTCAAATATCTCTGCTAATGAATTTTAAGATCACAAAAACAATCGTCATTAGTTAATACAACATAGTAAACCATAAGGAGTTGTCCAACTTCCAATTCCACTTACCTCCCCCCACCCCCACAATCACACTCCTCTCCACAGCTTACCTCAACAACCCTTACACAACCTCAATCATGATAAGGGAATAAAAGGTGACAACATATTCCTTGCCTCAATCATCTGAAACTGGAAAAGAATCACTCAAAACTTTCGACAAATCTAGACAGATAAGAAAACATTCAAAATACAAGCCATCATCCATTTCCTCCACCTCCCTCCAAATCCCATCTCCACAACAAATAGATCAAAAATCTGAATTAGCATGGTTGAAGATCCTCACGATCAAGCTTACAACCAGGTCTGACTTTCACAACAAATCCATTGCCTCAGTCCTCTCGAACTGGAAAAGAAACCCTCAGAAATTCTGCTAACGAACACAGAAAAGCATACGTTGAAAATACAAGCCATCATCCATTTCCTGAGCTCCACCTCTATCCAAATCCCATCTTCCACAACAAATAGATCAAAAAATTTGAATAAACAAGGTTGAAGATTTCTAAAGATCAAGCTTACAATCAGTTCCGACTTTCCATTATACCCTAAAATCCATATATTCGTTTCTAATCAACACCTAGAGAGCACGGAGATCCTATGCGAGATATGGCACATGTCGGACACACCTTGAAACGCGTCTTAGCTTTTTATTATTTTTTTGGTTTAGCCATGCATAAGACAAATGATGGAAACACCTCACAGCCTTTACACCAATTATGATGTTGCAGGTTCAAAAATTGAAGTAGAAGTTGAAAGTGGCTCCGCTCTCAGCAATGAGGATAATTGGCATTCATTGATCTCATAATTTTGGTTTGAAAATACGAATAAATAAGGTCTGTGAAAGCATAAAATAGGTTACCAAATTAAAAATAATTCGTATATTTAGACATCTTAGCTTAATAGATCATATATGATTTTAATAAGTAGATATTCATCCTTTTCTGCGCCCTTGCTGTATATCCCCAAAAAAAAATTAGTTTGCCAGGATTCTGTATCACATTAGTGTCTCCATATTCACGTCTTTGCTACTAAGATAAACACCAAATCCATAATTTTCCTACCTCCAACAAATGCATCCTAGGATTTAGATATCCCATCCTCCATCACTCTCCTTAATCTAAGGGCAAAAACTTCAGGTAACAACTTTCACATGCTCCCAACCAAGCTTACTGCCCTAAAGTCTCTGACACCCACTTCCCTTTTTTAGATCAAGGAATGGAAATCCCTCCCCCTCCTTTTTCAGATTAAGGCATGAAAGAAGCATTTAGACACCTTTCCATCGCACCAATGCTCAAAAAGATATTGGACAACCATAACGTAAATTAACCAACAACTACGAAAAAAAGCCATAGAGTTCTGGGGACATTACAACTCTTCAAAGCCACCAAAACCTTCTTCAGTGATTGATAACTAGAGTTGTTATATATCCTATTATGAAACGGGCAAGAACTCTAAACCATAAAGACTGTCTCCACACGGCCCACTTACAATGCAACCTCTTATAAAAGAGCACAATGCAAGTAATAATCGGCCTCCTTACTCAAATCCTCGTCATCTCAATGATGATATGAATGAAGATTTCCCAGATTAAGGGCACTTTCCCACCCAATGAAAGATTGTGAAGGAGTTCTCCCCTTCAATTAGCCTAAGCACCATCCATCCAATTGATTTCCTCTTTTGACAATAAATGCACATGTTTCTTTGTCCTCTCTTATCTACAAGGCCTTCTCATATATGATGTTCCCTCAACCTCTTTACATCCAACCCAAATAACTTGCAAATCTCCAGCCTCTCGATCCTCCACCTCCCTAGAAACCACCTCATTCCACTTCAATAATCTTCCATCAAAAGTTTCACTTCCTTGCTTAACACAAAAAATTGCAATTCGCGATACTTGATATCCATGACAACCATTTACAAACTCACTAAAACCAATCACATTCTCAAATCCACGTTACCACCTCTCCAAACATAGCCACCACCATTGAATACCTATCGCTTAATCTTCGAAGCTCTATTACCATCTCCAAATAAGGAGCTCATACAAAGACCGTACTCCTTGTTTCTTAATCACACAATTTACATAGCAACTGATTTAAGCATGATTTAGGCAGAGGTCAATTGAATGCCTCCACTCGCCCAGAAAAGCATTTTCTTAAGAAGAGCACCCCATCCTTACAAGACTTCAACTTCCATGTAATTCACCACCATGGATTATTCAACCATCTAAGTCACCACCTCTACATAAGATTGTCTTCTATCACTCAACATATAAATACCATACCTACTCAACACCTTCATGGATTCTGCCCACCCTCCTTCAGTCCTCCCTGAGGAAAGTACTTGCTAACATATTGGCATGGCAAAATCTAACTTCTTCCCTTCTCTTCACCATATTCAACTCCAATTCCGCAATCTAGGTCTATTTAACAAAACCTTCAACAACCCTTTCAAAAAGGCTTTGAAGAGATTTCTACTATTGAGATTATAATCTCACATCGGGAATTTAAAGCATGGCTACTCAATATATAAGATCATGGGGCTACTCCACCCATTGCCAATTGGTTTTGGATTGGATGCTCCAATTCAACATGGTATCAGAGCAGGTTATTGTAAGGCTAAGTTTGGCCACATGTACTCCACGTTACCCTATCAGTAATCCACGTGTTTGGCTCACAGTCATGTCACACGTGCAGAGGCGTGTTGAGATTATAATCCCACATCGGGAATTTAAAGCCTTGCTACTCAATATATAAGATTATGGGGCTACTCCACCCATTTCCAATTGGTTTTGAGTTGGATGCTCCAATTCAACACCAACACCCAATCCAACTCTCTTTCTCCAACATCATAAAACTACAACACCATAACCCTTTTAAACTATTTCAATCAGTTCATTGTCTCCCTTTTGCAACCTCTTAGTGACAAAGGACTTTTTCCAACAATATTTTAATAGAAACCTAAAACACCAAGTTGGGTTAAATTAGTTTTGACAAAATACAGATCTTAGAGTCAAGGAAGCACCAACATTTAACGAAAAAGTTGCGATTTTGTGATATCCCACATTGGTGAGTGGGGGAGATTGTGATATACCCAAAGAAGCACCAACACTTTGAGAATGGTTCTGTACTCGTGTCTGACACCGACACTAACCCGACACGGCTCCAACACATGTCGACACAACAAATAATTGTCCTATTTTTCTTTTTTTGTTCTTTTTTTTGCAAATATTCAGAGGTGGACACGATGCCGACAGGACACGACATATGGAGGGACATTAATTAGGACAAAAAGGTAGTGTTTTGGTTGTTTTTTTTTAACTGTTTAAAACCTAAACAATGTCATTTTTTTGTCAAAACATTACATCACATACCCCCACTTTTTTCCACAACAATAGCCTCCCAAGACCTTCTCGTCCCATCCCCCTCTCTACGAGCGTCTCTATTTGGGTGGTGTGGTCCTTGTAGAGCTCTGTTCTGTTAATGTCAAACATCTTTTGACAAAAAAGAATTGTACAACATTTAAAAATAATGAAGAAATGCTCATAAAAATAATAATTACGAAAAAATGTCATATCCTCAAGCGTCGTGTCCTTTTTTCTTTTTTTCCTGATTTGCCGCGTCGATGTATCCAAGGGCGGACCCAAAGAGGGACCGGGGGGGTCACGGCCCCTGCAAAAAATTAAAAATTTTGAGGATCTATATAGAATTTTTTGAAGATTTGAGGGTCTATATAGAATCTTACAACCCTGACATTAACAGAACAGAGCTCTACAAGGACAACATTTAAAAATAATGAAGAAATGCTCATAAAAATAATAATTACGAAAAAATGTCATATCCTCAAGCGTCGTGTCCTTTTTTCTTTTTTTCCTGATTTGCCGCGTCGATGTATCCAAGGGCGGACCCAAAGAGGGACCGGGGGGGTCACGGCCCCTGCAAAAAATTAAAAATTTTGAGGATCTATATAGAATTTTTTGAAGATTTGAGGGTCTAAATAGAATCTTACAACCCCCCCCCCCCCCCCCCCCCCCCCCCAAATTTGTGACTTTACATGTGGAGGTTCTTAACACATAGTGTCCACTTGACTTTCATTATGTTGAAATGGTGATGTGTTAGGAATCACATTTGGGGATTAAAAAATTTTGGAAGAATAACATTACATGATTAATAACAATATCTACTAGTGTGACCGTGTGACTTTAAAAGTCTCTATTAATAATGATGGGAAGCTCAGAAGATAAACAATGTTTAAATCTAATCTGTCACAACTACTTGTTCGACTCTCTGTCTCACTTAAAAATAAAAAATATGTATAAATGACCCAAAAAAAAATTCTTGGGGGCGCTGGCCCCGAACCCCTACATGGAACTTGGCCCCCCTAGCACAAAATCCTGGGTCCGCCACTAGAAGTACCTGTGCTTCATGCTTCATAGTATTTGACGTGTCGATATATCCGTGCTTCATAGGATATCCCACATCGATTAGGCAACAAAAGGTTGATTAGCTTCTAAGTGACACCACAAGTTTGCTACTAGTAACTTGGACTTGAGTATTTTGGACCATGTTATTAGACTCTTCTTCAAGTTATTGGCCAGCAAGCTTAGGGTGTAATAACATAGCCCACCGTGCAATAAAAATATTTTACACTTTAGGCCAAAAAACAAGAAATACCTAAGTCACCTATCTATCAGCAGCAACATTCTTCACTGCAAAGTTCCTTTGTGTTTAGCTTTCTCAAGATTTTAAAAAGGGTTAATTATACTTTACCCCCTGTGGTTAGGGATGGCAACGGGGGCGGGTATGGGACGGAGTCCCCTTCCCCCGACCCCGCCCCGGTTGCATGAATCCTTCCCCTGACCCCGCCCCGCCCCGAGGGGATGTGTGTCTCAACCCCGACCCCGCCCCGTAAACAGAAACCCGTCCCCGCCCCGTCCCGCCCCGATTTTTATTATTAGTATTTTTTTTTTCCTTTCACAGCAAAAATCCACATTCCCACACTAGCAAAAAAATTTAAAGAACAAAAATAGATCATTAGATCTATATCCATATATACACCGACAAGCAAAAAAAAAATTAAATAACATAGATCTATATCCCAATCTGTACAGAGTGACACACCCATATATACGAATCACTCATACACAAAAATTGCTTGAATTGATCTTTATATATGTATATATGCATAGATCTAAACACAAATCTATATATATATATACATAGATCTATATCTATCTACACAGATCTTTATATATGTATACACACAGATCTATATATATATACACAGATCTATATATATACACACCGACGGAGAGAGAGAAGCTCGAAGCTGTTGAACAAAAAGGTAGATCTTTCTTGGACTGTTGATCAAGCTCGAAGCTGTTGAAGAAGCTCGAAGCTGTTGAAGCTTCCTCCATGGAGAGAGAGAGAGAGAGGGAGAGAGAGAGGGAGAGGGAGAGAGGAGTTATTATCAATTATGCTGGGAATTTTTTTTTGCTGAGATATTATGCTGGGAGTTAGAGAGAGAGAGACTAGGTATTTAAGTATTTATATTACTAGCATTTTAAGTAATACTTATAACTAAAAAGGGTAGTTTAGTAAATATGCTGTATAATCGGGGCGGGTTCGGGGGATTTTTTCCCTACCCCTACCCCGACCCGACCCCGACCCGGGTTGAAGAGTTTTTCCCCATACCCGCCCCTACCCCGAATTAGTCACTCCCATACCCTACCTATTAGGGGCGGGGCGGGGCGGGGAACCCGCCCCATTGCCATCCCTACCTGTGGTTTGGCTCGATGTCATTTTACTCCCATGTGGTTTAAAAGTGACCACTTAAACCCCATGTGCTTTCGGGTAAAGTGTCACCACTAAAATTAGTGACTACTTAACCCCCTGTGGTTTGGTCCGATGACACTTTACCCCCCTATGGTTTGGCCTGATGACACTCTAACCCCCATGTGCTTTCGAGGTAAACTGTCAGCTTAACACTAATTTTAGCGGTGACACTTTATCCGAAAGCACAAGGGGGTTAAGTGGTCACTTTTAAACCACAGGGGGTAAAGTGACATCGAGCCAAACCATAGGGGGTAAATTGTAATTAACCCTTTTAAAAAACTTTGTTGCGAGGGGGGGATTTAAGACTTATAAAACAGTTTAGGATCTTCTCTCCAACGATGTGGGACTAAGTACGCGGACATACATGCCACACCAATTTAGTTGCCGTTTAAGTAGCTCACTCAGTGAACTTGTCACCCGCCCACATCTAGCGCTAACCTTAGGAATCTTGGTCACAATTCCACATGTGAGACTAGCCCCACATTTTTGGCTACATTTTTGCTCTGATACCATTTGCAACCCAACCAACCATCTAGCAACAATATTGTCCACTTCAGACCATCTAGGCCTAAACACAAGCAATTCACATGAGGTCACCATCCTGGTACTGCTACAACGGCATCACACTTAACTGGGCAGTTCCTTTGAGTTCAGCTTGCTCGTAGATTTAAAAGGCCTTGTTGCAAATAAAGGAAGACTTGAAGCACGATGTGGAACAAAGTACATAGGCATATTTGCCTCACCAATTTTGCTCACCTACCAGGTAGCTCACCTAATAAACTCGTCACCCGTCGATATTAAGCGCTAAACTTAGGAATCCTGGCGATCAAATGAGGCATTACAACTAGTAACAGAACCGACCCTGATCCCAATGTTGCAGCACTCCACCCGCAATTACCCATGATGGGACATGTGATGCACCAGCATGGTGGATCATGTGGGAGTGGGACCGTAAGCGGGTGGAGGTGCGAGCAACATTGGCCAACCATGGAAGTTTCTAGGGTATGTGGGCCATGTGATGCGATGAGAATGCCACGCATTTGAGTGTAGGAGATTATGAGAACCCACATCGGTTAGGCAACAAAAGGTTGATTGGCTTGAAAGTGATACCACAAGATTGTTAACAATAATTTGGGCTTAAGCCTTTTGAGCCATGTTGTTCGGCTCTTTTTAAAGTTGTCGGACTAGCGCAATTGGGGCGTTACAATTTTTTTTATAACCAATCAATAACACAGAAGAAAATTAAAATAGAAATAAAGCAAAGAAAGACAAACGTTGCAAGAATTTATCATCGTTCAATTTACCAGGGAATTGACATTTGCAAGACCGACTCCTTCACCAGAGGCCAAAAATATCTCATTCTCAAGTGGCTCTTCATCTCCAAGCCAATTCAAAATCTCCGTAGGGCGGAAAAACCATTGAACCTTCACTTTCTTTGTCTTATCTGCCCAAATCTTTATAAGTTTACCAATGTAAGGCTCAGGCTCACCTTCCTTGTACATGTAAACACAGTCGTATAGAGTGTATTCCACACCATCATATGTAAAAGATTCATAGAATTGGACCTCTTTCTTTTTTCCGCCAACTCCTCTCTTTTTACCCCACTTAAATTCAAAGTTCTCAACTTTGCCTGTTTCTGCTGATTGGGGCATTGTTATCATGCTCTCTCGAAGCCACAAAGTTATTAATCAAGGTCCCAGCGAACCTGAAAAATACATTTTCACTGAGAAAACCACCACAATTTCCAAGGATCATTAAACTTCAATAACCACCAAAAACATTGAAACTTATTGAGCAATGATAGTCGTTAAGACATGCTCAACACTCTACCTTTACTTGTACAAGTGATATCCTATCAAAGCCACAATTTGCTAGAAAAAGTGAAAAACATTGCAATAAGAATTCAAGATTTTACATGGTTCACTCCAAAACGAGGGCTATGTCCACAGAGCTGATGAGATTTTCACTATGCTCAAAAGGCGGAAAGAGAAGATAACAGAATACAATGATAGCCACCCTTCTTCAACATAGAATAGGATACATGCTCTAAGTGCAACAAATTAGCAAAATACCACTCGAGTTATTATATTAATAACTAAATACTCCCCCTATTCCAAAAATTATAGACCACATGTAGTCTTTGAGGTGTACCCAAAATTTAGTCCACGGTCAAAAGGCAATAAATAGATCGGCTACCAGAGACAAACAAGGGTTAGGTACACACTCGACGAGCAAACGAGGGACGAGTGGTAGGAACCAACCACTTGATTTTGATCATGCACATTACCACATTGTCAATAAGCTAAATTAAAAAAACTCGAACAATTAATGGTAATGGTGCATGCGAAAACAAAATCAGTATGTTGTTTTATTTCCTGAACAATAGACTTGCTTCATCGAGGCTTTTTTTGATAGGTAAGACCCAAGTAACCGATACATATAGTGAAAGGGCAGAAGTACAACGTGGACCGACTGCATAGAGTTTTAAAAGCAAGGTCATCTTGCTTTTCAACATCTTCTTTGCATTTACACGTTTTGTATATATACGAGTGCGGGTCTTGGTGTACAAATGTATTCATTTTTTATTCTAAATGCGACACGATACGGACAAGGTGACACTGCAAATCTTAAAATGTAGATACGGGCACGGTGGATAAACAATTAATTTAAATAATTAATTATACAATATACCATTCCGTGTCCACTCACATTAGTTTTTCAAATAAACCAATTCCTTCTCCCAGTTTATTATATTATCACTTTTAATCGAAATTTTAATGGTATTTTTGAAGGAGCCATCGTTGTGTCCACTCGTATCCAGCCATATGTCCCAAGTGATTACGATGTAAAACAAAAACGTGTTAATTACACTTTGCCCCCTTGTACTTTGGTAGATTTGCACCTTGCTCCCTAACTTTACAAAAGTGACACTAATGCCCCTCATGGTTAGGGCCATATGCAATAAATGATGACATTAACAAAAATAGCAAAAAGTATAAAATGCCCTGAAGAAAGATAATGGACTCATCTGAACTCTAGATTCATTATCATTTATGATCATTAGGTCTCTCATTGAATTTGTGTTCTTGGTCGCTTAGATTCATTGAACTCTCTTTGATCTCTCTTATGAACCATCTGATAGATATCAATACATTATTCTTGTGACTATGAGTTCTCCAATCTTTGGGTTGCTGAATTTTTTTTCAAATTTTTTTTCTTAAACTAGAGTCGTCTTAACTTTGCCAAAATGATAGATGAAGATGTATTTTACTAACTCTTTCTGCAAGTGTTATAAGTTAGTAAGACAGTTGAAACAAGCTTCTGACAGCGTCATTTTTTCAATTTCACTGAGTTCTTGTTTTAGTTTATAAATGAAAGATTTAAGTTTGCAAAAAGGCTAACTGAAAGTAAATACTTATTGAGCTTATGCGTCAGTTATATAACCTTGGTTATCTTACTTCTTACATAGGTTTTTCCATCTCTTCTTTAATAAGACTATTGCCGATGTAATAAATGATTACAACCCAACAAACTGCCATTGAGGTGTGATAAACTGATCGTGGTGAGAGAGAGCAATACAGAAGGAGAGTGAGAGAGAAAAATATTGAAATGAAATAAATACGGTGTTGGTACCTCTCTACAACCATATCAACCATCTTCGGGCACCAATATTACCACCGACAACTCCGACATATGTGGTAGTGACCGATGAACTAGGAATGCCTATCTTATCATCTATTTAGTTTGTACACTACCTTGTTTTCTCTTCTCGGTCTTACAGTTGTGTTCGGAACATGAATGTTGAGAATAACAGCGATGAGTTCGAATGTGAAGCATAGGTACTCAAATGTTAAACAAATCATGAGTTTCGTGTGTTTGTTCAATGTGATGTCAGTTTGGATTTTTGAAATTGCCGAGGTAGAAGTTAATGGCCTCGTCTTTCTGGTTTTCTTCTCTCCCATACCAAAGCGATATTCTACTGTCTTTTATTTTTGTTATAACATTAAGGGCAATTTTGACTTTTTCGTACTGAAATGACAGGAGATGAAGGGATTCATCAAGACAACGCATCCTATTTGCCACATGTAAATCACATCTCGTTCAAATTAGACAAGTTTACTACCGATTGCACATAAGTCCCCACAATAAGGAGTATTAGTCTCACTTTTACTTTTAAACCATAGGAGGCAAAGCGAATATCACCCGAAGTAAAAGGGGGCAAAGTGTAAATATGCCAAAACAGTTCAAGACACATTTTCTGTGTTGGCCATGGTCGACAAGGACACAACACCCAATATTGAAGCGTACATTTTACATAGACGTCAATCATGTTACCAGAAGTACTCCACTTCCACTTGACCCATCCTACGTTAATTTTTATGGATTACACCATCCCTAATCAATATCGTAAAGAATGCATTGTAATCCCGCAAATGTCAAAGTAACCTGCACCCAAACTAGCCACATTATAGAGTATTAACTATTACGCAATCAAGAATTTGGCACTTAATTCGAGTCATCAAGGCAAGCTGCTTTTAGCGCTCGCCACTCACTCCTTCCACTACATGATTTCCTTTTTTCTTTCGGTTATGCTTGAGCACCTCTCCCATCTCTATTGAGGTTGTCAAAGTGGCTATGGTGGGATAAATATGAGGGAAAGAAGGGGAAAGGATAACGTTAGCTAGGAAAGAAAAAGAAATATATTCGAACATATTGCTTGTATAACTATGGAAGGAGAGAGAAAAAAAAAATAGTATACAACCATCACTTGAAGAGAAATTTGGAGAGAAAGGAAGGGAACAATGACCTCAATATACAATTAGATGGGTTAAACTAAAAATTTGCTTCTTCTAATAGAAAGGGGAGCAAACGAATAATTACCAACTCCATTCTCCTTCCTCCGATGTTATCTCCAACTTTTGGGAGGATAGCAGAATCGAGTTTAGAGAGATTAAGGACCCCCTCCTCCCTCACTTTCCTTCCATTTATCTCCTCAAATATCATCCAAGCAGCAGTAATGTACCCCCTCCCTCAACTTTTCATAGTTTTCCTTCCAAATCGCTCTTATGAGTGGTGTTAGTTCCTTTGTGACTAAAGTAATACGATAGGTAAGGGTTCAAGTTCATCTTCTCACTTGCGTGCACTATGGAGAGTCAAGTTAAATTCTTGTTTAATAAGAATTTAACTTGAATTGTAAATGAGAGCTGATCTTTGATGAGCATTACCCTTAAAATTAGGGTTCGTTTCTTTCTTCTCCAGAAGTGTTGCCTGTCAACCTCATAACAAAGCTCTAACACCATCCAAAATTGGATGTCAATTCCATCAACGAATATCTAGCATAATACAGCAAATCCCTTTTATTACTATATCCTTAATTGATCATTAAAGGCCTCATGGTATTAACAAAGTATGGGATTCAACATACCCGGTTTAGAGTTTAGGGTTTAGAAATTTCATTCGTACGGCATACCCCTTCTGTTCAACAGAAACGCTACCCTGCCACAATGTTGATGTGCTTCCAATAGGAATTAAAAATCAAAGTCGTAAGTTGGGTCTTTTGAAGGGTCGATAGAATTAGACAAGGACCATAAATCCTACAAAACGAGGAAAAAGCATTTGACAACAAGTTTACGAATGGGCCCATTGTTTAAGGCAATGTTAAAACCTCACGCCAACAAGTGAGAGAACAGGTTCAAGTTTGCGACCTGCCGCTTTATGCAAAAATAAATAAAAACACCAAAAGGTTAGATTTTGTCACCAATGAGCCCCCTTCCAGCACCGTGCGTAAGCGGCCGATCTACCACCACGTAAATCCACACCTTCAATTAAAGATTATGAAAGTAACAAAACCCAATTGCTCAATAATAATCATTGAAGCTTCAATCAGCACGTAAGCAAGGGCTCCAAACATCTCGCTTCAATCGCGTGCATTACAGAAGAACCAAAACAACAAAACCTAGAGAGAGAGAGAGAGAGAGAGAAGACGTACCTGTAAAGACGCAGAGAGAATCACAGCGGGTGGTGGAGAGAGAGGGAGGAGCGGGTAAGAATCAGCTGGTGCTGGTGGCGGAGAGAGAGAGAGAGAGAGAGAGAGAGGGAGAGATTCCAACTTCTTCACTCGCTATTGCCGAAAGTGAAACCCCAATCTGTGCCCTAACTGGCTTAAATAGAAGGGATTCATGGGCCGAATCTGGTTCTCAGCTACATAGGCTAATTGGACTTGGGGCCTGATTTTTGCCCCTATAAAATGGATGCACTTTGGATCCGTAATCCATTAGGACAGTGAAATTTCGAATAAACCGAATCGACTAATCGGAACTGCTAGGTTTAGATGGTCTTGGTTTAGAAGTTCTAAAATTCTTGATTATCGGTTCGGTGTTGATTCTCAATTTATATAAATCGTTAAAGAACCGAAGCAAACGAATTATGTTCACGTCACATCCGTTTCGGAAATATATTCTTTTAAATGCGTATTTGGAATTTTAAAAATTATCAAATTTATTTGATAATTGTGGTATTGGTTGACTGTGATCAACGGAAGGTGTCAAGTAAGGGTACGGTGATTCAGTAATCATTGAGGCATTTGTGTGATTAAATAACATTTATGTGGATTAAATGTTATTTGACTATCTCGTAAATTATGAATAGTAATATTACATGTGTAGCGTAATTTTTTATAGTTTTAATCATGTCTATAATTAATTTAATGATTTGACGATAACCAATAGGATACGCTGCATAAAAGGTAGGTTATCTAGAGATTTCACGAAAATTGGTTTCGAATGTAATTACGGCGACAAACGGAACTTAGTCAAAAAGTTTTATAAATTATGGCTTTCACTTGTGAAAAGATAATATGGTCGTGTGCAACATTTCGTAGGATAACTTGAAGATTTGCGAACTAGTGAGGAGGTAATCATAATTTTCAAATCCCGTGCCTATAAATAGTGAAGGCAAGATATTTTCCTCATTTACAATTTTTCCAATTGAAATCAAAAGAGGGGTTTTAGTGCTAAGAGCTTGCCGATACAAATCGATGTTCGTTAGTTCGTCAGTTTTTCTCAAAATTCTATATTTGAACTCATTGAGGTAAGAACTTCATTTTGATAGTTGTTAGGGCATGTTTGGTTGATTTTTTTATAAAAATCCTAATGTTACAATTTTGGGAAAAACATGTGTAAACTCGTAGGAATCGCTTGAGATCAGAGATTTGACGTTTAATCGGCCCCCTAGTTAATCCTTCAAAGTTATAGGAAAATCGCACGAGATATGAATTATAGGAAATTATATGTTTTAATTATCAGACTTGACATTTTGGATCTGGCCAGAATTCATGTGTTAATTAGGCCCGTTAATTATGCATATAAAAATGCCATGAAAGCACATATATGTGATTATATGAGCATGATATGTGTCTATGTGGGTTGAAAGGAGGTTTGCTGCAAATTCATCCGGGGGCAAGCTCTTCGATGTTGGAGGATTATAATAGCGACGACTACTGTACGTAGTTTGGGAGAAGGCCCAGTCAGGGCACTGTGCATGGTTTGGGAAAAGGCCCAGACAGGGCACTTGATGAATGGTAGGGAGAAGGCCCTCCGCGACATCAATTCCATCGTTTCATTACCGGATGAATGCGTGTCACTCTCCCTAGAGACCATTTTGTTTGATGTGCTTGATATGTTAAAGCATGAATTATCATACACGCAATTATTTAGAATTGTACACTCAACATATAGCTAAGCAGTGAAGATTTATTTCATTGCAGGTGAACGAAAGAAATGAAAGAAGAAGCGTGAGTAGTGAAACCGTGGAAATGACGAGAATCACCCTTGTATATATTTTTATTTCCATTCCAAAAATGTAATTTTGGATCGTTGGGTTATGTACTTAACTTATAACTCTGGAATGGATTAGTAAGGATGCAATGTGTAATGAAACTCTTTTTGGTTATGTTGTAATGAATCCGAACTCATGGATTCGTGTTTTGAATGCTTAACTTGTCAAACTCGAATTTTGGCAAAATATAATAGAACTTTTATGTTTTAAGCCAAACAAGCATTGGCTTCCGTCATTGTTTCTTTTCGTGGATTATCATGTCTTAACGATATCCTTGAAAGCCTAGCATAGATGGTGAAGTTTAAAATAATGTAAACATGTTTGGTGGAATGATAGGTGTGAAGGTTGTTTAATGCTTTAAGCAAAATTCTGCAGTTTTGGGGAGAATTCTACTAAAGGGTCATTCGACCGGTCGAAGGGGGTCGTTCGACTGGTCAAAATGACCCCTACATGAACACTTTTTATACCCCTTCCGAAAATAATTTAAATGTTCTAATTGGTCTTTAGAGTACCTTTGAAACCCCTTTTTACATAAATTTATCCGATTCGAAATATAGTTACGTTTTCAATTTTATAAGGAATTTACAACCCAGAGGGTAATGTTTCTTAAAGTTTTAATACTCAAGATTGTTTTAAAGGTATTTCCGCTATGTATAGTTATTTAATGAATGATTGAGCCTTGTGGCGTGCCACGTATCCAATTTTCACGCATATGGGATGGGTAGTGACGTTTATTGGTATCAAAGGTATAAGTAACAAAACTTTGGGAGCTTTCAATGACGAGTAGAGTGTGGAGTGATTTTGACACATATTCTAGAGTGCATACATACATTGTAGAGATGTTTGATGCTTATGTATGTTGTTGTAATACATGTTATAAATATTGTTGTGCATGCATAGTATTTATGCATTGAGATTGACAAGGTTATACAATCATGAGTGATAGTGACCTAGACCTATCGCCACATACTCGGCGGATAAACCACATGACGAAAATGATTGGAAACATGGGAGATCTGATAGGAAAACTAGCGAAACAATTGCCTCCAACACCTCCATTTAAGGCAGCATCGATAGCTGTGGTACATGCGCTTGAGAACAGGGGTGGGAGATATGTGTCTGAACAGTTTGCTCAAAAGAAACCAATGGAATCCATGGGACACCCGATACAACGCTAGCAGAGCACTGGTTCATGGACATGGATAGGATTTTTCGTTCTATCCTGATGTCCGATACACTAAAGATTGAGAATGCAAGTGATGTACTGAAGGAGAAAGTCCAGAATTGGTGGGTAAATGTGTTGGATCAAGGGGCACAAATAACTTGGAAAGATTTCAAAGTAGAGTTTAATCACCAATTCTTTCCGCGAGCCGCTCACAATGCGAAAAAGAGAGAGTTCGATCACCATCAACAAGGAGACATGTGTCATACCCGCTCCCGCGATATTTAACTATACTACTTTAGCATGCATGATATGCTCACTGTTGTGTTAATTAACACGTGTGTAGTGAGTTTTGACTCACGAGTCAATTTGGGTGTCTATGTTAGAGAACCCTTTGAGACTGTGTTGAATGAGTGTTGTAATGTTGTGACGTCTCTCCGAGATTGAGACGCTCATGGTGAAGTACCTTAAATGTTTATTTGGAAATAAATGTTTACATGTGTATTCACTATCTGTATTATTTTCTGGTTTAGAATATAATTCTGATGTTAATTTTAGTATCCTTGTGAGGACGAATTAATACGATATTAATTCAGTAGGCTAATTTAACAATTTTGAAAAATCATGTAGAAACTTGCGTTTTAGCAACTAAACGGAACTTAGTCGGAAACCTTTATAATTTTGAGGTTTCACTCGTAAAACTATGCATTAGCTATGTAGAAAGTTTCGAGACTGATTAGGAGTCTTGAATACTCGTGGGGAGGTAAACACAATTTTCGGAAGTGTTGCCTATATATAGATAGAGATGATTTTCATAATTTTATAAAAGTTTAACCTAAGTTTCAAGAAAGAGGTCAAAAGGGGGATTTGACTGCTTATAACTTCTCGACGCCAAACGACGACCATTCGTCCGCTGGTTTTTCAGCAAATTTCGTATTTGAACTCTGATCTTGTCAGAATCAAGATATAAAAGTATACTTTACTTTTCAAGGATTTGTAGTGTGAAAGTAAATGTCGAACCCACAGAGATTGAATTACTAAAGCACTTTAATATTAAAACCTAAATCTAGTTAATTAAGAAAATGGAATTTTGATTTTGATTTTAATTAAACTAATAACAATAAAAGTAAATCTAAATTATGAAAGCAATTAAAAATTATTTTAAACAATATTTAAAGGGAATCTAGGATTGTAAATCCACCACTAGCTTCATAATAAGGGTATTTATGTATTCAATTAGCTTATTACATTGGATGATAATAGGAAATTGTAGTTACAAGCTCAATTCCTCCGTCAAGAAGATAACTACGATTCAAGCACAAACATAATTCATCTTCGGTTAGCACGGACTGTCTCACACTAAACTAGGGTTGCGGCACAATCCGTCTTTCCTAGGCATAAACTATTTGGCTACTTGATATCACAATTCAATTAAGCACCATTATATGTAAATAATTCATACAAGCACAACGAATATAGATCATTGAGCACATCACATTCAAAATAGATCTAAGACAAGAATAAACTTTGAAAGTAATGATTTAATCAATAGAAGTACGATTTTATTATAAAAAATCCTCTGAACATATAATCATCATCCATACATAATAAATCTAAAAGAAAAACATAAATAACTCCATATTACTTGGCTAGGGTTTCATTGAAACCCTAGATCTAGGTTTAGTTGGCCATAAAAGCGATGATCGGCAAGAGGTTGATGGAGAAGGCCATGGAAATCCTTGGTCTTTTTCTTCTTCTCCTTGCTTTTTCCTCTTCAATGACTGTGTATATTGTCGTATAATATGGTGTTTATAAAGTGTGTAACCCCAATATTGAATTATAATAGGGTATATATAGATTTGGAGCAAGTTTGGAAGCTTTTCTTAACCTATTCGCACTAAAACTGCTATATTTCACAATCTGAACGTAATTGGGCAGTTTCGTTTGCCCAACTTTGATTTTTAGTACACTGAAATACGCAACTTTGATTTTTACACAGGCCGCACGAGCGCGATTTTGGGATATCGCGCGAGCGAGGTAGCTGTTTGTCACGCACGCGAGGTGTCTTTTTCATCTTCTTTCTTTCTACTTTTTCACCCTATTTAGCCTGGAATCCTTACTTTTCTCCCAATCCTGACAGAAAACAGAAAACAAAGTAAAAATACACAAAACAGGAAAAAAAGTACTAACAAAAAAAATATTTAAGGCATGTAATTAGGATTTGTTCTCTCCCGATCACACCCCCAAATCTACATTTTATTAGTCTTCGAGCAAAAAGAACATAAAAATTAAACTACTACTAAAAATACTATTTCATTTTCGCATAGATCGCGATTGCATTTAGCATATGCAACAAGCCTTTTAAACTCCTAGGTGTTCCTAGTCGGATGAGTGAAGTCTCGTGAGGGTTCTCGTCAACAAGTCACCCACAACCATCTTTATTAACTTATAAATTTAAAAAGTTTTATAAAAACGAAAGACAAAATAGGCAATACTCCTTATTATAAAACAATGATTCAAAAATAGAATAACGAACAAGAAGAAACGTAATCAAACTTCTACCTACGTCATGAACAACAATCCTAAGCACATGCATCATATAAAATCAATAAAGTTTCTCATAAAATTGCACGTGTGTGATGTGGTAGTCAAATGAACACGTGCAAGTCATGAATTTGGAATATAACTCGGATAACCATCAAACTATGCTTTGACTACGAATCTCACAATGTTAATTACACTCTCAAATAAAAACACTCAGAACATGGGAAATCTCTCTAATATATGTGAGCAAAGGAATTATGTTTTCAAAATGAGAAATGCTCACATATGACTCGGAAAAGACGCATGACACGAAAGAACAGTAGTCTCATGGATAGAATGCCAACAGTCAAGAAAAATTAATCATTATCATGTTTTAATCCCCCTCCCATCGTTTACATATCCAAACCATGTTTTCTAGGATCAAATAGGACTTTTCAACTGTTTTAAGGTAGCTCAGGCAATAAAAAATGATAGAACGGATTCATTAGGTAGTTTTCGAATGGCATTCTAAGGCATGTTCGGTTTCTTTCATTCATCCCTTCTACCAACTTTCATCTTTGCATTCTCTTCTTTTCATTTTTTCTTTAATTTATTTCCTCTTCTTCTTTTTTTTTTATAATTTATTTCAACCTTCTTTTCTTTCTTCTCTTTTTTTTTTCTTTTTCTTTTCGTTGCTTTTGAAATAAATATTCATTGAAGACCAAGGCAACTACCCCAATAGCATCTTATCTTCTTCTTCTCAATCGACACACCGCCTTATCACCACTAAGAGTTGACGGATCTCTCAGTGGTGAACTCCAAGTTGGTCAAGTTGGAGAAAAAAAAAGAATATGGTGATTAAATAAAAGGGGCATTTTAACAGCTCAAAGGGGCGAACTAATGAAATTTTATCATTTTTTGGTCGATGGTAAACAAAGAGGGCCTATCATCATTTCCTATGATCATATGGTTCTTCAAAGTTTACGATAGAAGGTTATTTAGCATGGTAAGAAATATTTTAACTTGACTATCAACCAAAACAAGAATAATGAGACTAAACAACGAGTAGATGCGCTATTTCAATGAAATTAAACAAACACAATGTGTATTTATAGCCCTCTAAAAAGAAAAGATAGGCTCAAAAGCTCATCGGGTTTAGTCTCCACCTTGTGTCATCTAGAAATCCGAATCATATTATAGTTCACATCAAACATGTACTCAAGCGACTACATGCAGTGCATAGCTTTGTGTGCAAATCGATGATATAAAACTACGATTCGAACGATACATATCCTGAACGTTGCATCATAACATCAGCAAATGTTTAACCACATCTTCCCTTATTTACCATTCTATAACAATCCAAGTTACATAACAAGAAGCATCGAATTAAGATTGCAAAAATATCGGTAACATCGTTTATTTAAGCACAAGTATTGAAAAAAATTGAAAAATTTTGGTGTATTTAATAATGTGCATGTGAGTGCATACCCCCAAACCTAAACCTTTCTTTGTCTCTAATGAAAAATAAAACGAAAGAAAGGAAAGTATATAAGGAAGGAATGACAATACCGCGATCTCAGCAATCACAAACAGGTGAACATATAAATATGGAATGAAAGGTCAAATGCTCCGAATGGAGACACTAATTCACTTGTCAATACTTGTCAATAGAAAATAAACAAACAAAAGAATAATAGAAAAAAGGAAAGAAATAGATATATAAAATACAGACTGTGGTGTACATGTTCTTTTTTTTTTTTCAATAGAAACTAAACTATATACAAAAGACTTAAAGAAAACATGAACAAACGAAACTACGAAAACAAACAAAGACTGACTCTAGAAATGCATAAGAAAACAAACTGAAAAATAGAAAAACAACTAACCAGGTTTGGAAAAAAGGAGGTAAGAGAACAAAAGAGAAAATCCAAAAAACCCTACCTCGCGCGAGTGGGCCGCGCAAGCGACCATCGCGCGCACGAGCCCTCGGCGAGGTAATGACGAGGCCTGTTTTATAAAAACTGAAAGAAAAATCTCTAAGTCCCTAGATCGCGCGAGCGAGCCGTGCGAGCGAACCCCTCGCGCGCGCGATTCTAGGCGTGAGTAAATACTTAAGGTTCTTATAAAACATTTTAAAAATTTTTTGTCTAAGGGGCATACTCGCGCGAGTGGGTTGCGCGCGCGACTTGGTCGTTTGCTCTTTTTTACTTATTTTATGTAAATAACTTTAAAAGAACTTACCTTCGACCCCCAAACCTGCTAAAAAAACTCACAAAAGACTCAAAATCGACCATAAACATTCAAAAATAAGATAAACAGCCAAAATAAAACTTGGGTTGCCTCCCAAGAAGCGCTGTCTTTTACATCTTCAGCTAGACCGTTCTAGCTCTAGATTCAAGGAGGCCGTAACTCGGACGTCGTACTATTGAATGTAATAGGGAGATTCCAGTGAAAAGCAGAAACAAGGTCATTATGAGTTAATTCATTCGACGGTTCTCCCTTTTCATGTTCAAATCGATTTTATACCTTCCGAGTAAATTCCTCATTAGGGTCTGGATTATTTAAATTCGATCGCTCATTACCCACTATATTATTTACATTACTCACAATTATGTCTTTATTAAGTTCAATTGTTTGTCTACCCTCACCATCCGCCTCACATAGGTAATCGCCATCCTTGGAAGGTTGATCAATAGCGTTAAAGACGTTCACTTTAAGATTCATGTACCCAAATGACACTTTCATTACCCCCGTTCGACAGTTGACATGAGCATTGGCCGTAGCCAAGAACGGACGACCTAGGATGACAGAAGTGTATTTTCTAATATCTATGACAGGTTCGGTGTCAAGGACCATGAAATCAACTAGATAATAACATTTATCAACTTTAACGAGAATGTCCTCGACGATTCCTCTAGGAATTTTAACAGAACGATCCACTAATTGAATAGTAGCGGTCGTGGGTTTAAGTTCCCCTAGACCTAGTTGTTTGTAGACGTGGTAAGGTAAGAGATTAACACTCGCACATAAGTCAAGGAGAGCCCGATGAATGATAGTGTCACCTATGATACATGAGATCGTTGGTGTACCGGGATCCTTATACTTTGGAGGAGCATGTTGGAAGATTGAACTTACTTTTTCCGTGAGGAAGACCTTTTTCAGAGTATGACTGTGCAACTTGCGCTTTTGAGTGCATAGGTCTTTTAGACATTTAGCGTAAGCGGGAATTTGTTTTATAGCGTCGAGGAATGGAATATTAATTTTTACTTGTTTAAACACCTCGAGTATATCTTCGGCTTTTGACCTTTTCTTTAAAAAATGTGACGGTTCGTCAACGTTTGGTAGAAAAGCCATTTTCGGAATATAGTTAGTTGGGACTGTTTTATTTTCTTTCCTAATTCGACTCGTGTTCTCACCTATCTCTTTATTTGAATTAATTTTTACCTCTTTTTCACTCTTATTCAGAATTTCAACAACTTTTTCCTCTCGAGTAGTCGTCCTAGTTGAAACAGCGTTCACTTGCTCATTCGTACCACCCACCCGTATTGTCCTTTAGGTTTTTGAATAGGTTTAACTTGGCAACTTACTCTCGATCAACCGGTTTAGTGTATTAGCTATTTGTCCCACTTGGGACTCCAGCTTTGCAATGGACTGTGTGTGAGAGTGTACTAACTGAATCACCGAACCAAAATTTTCAAGTGAGGCCAACACTTTCTCCTCAAATGCATTATTGCGTGGAGGTGGATGAGGTAGAGGTTGGGTTGTGTGTATCCATATTGTTGAAATTGGGGTAGATAAGTATTAGGAAAATTATTCGGCACAGGATTATAACTAGTTCGTGGGAACTGTTGAATAGATTTTATGTGTTGTTCCACGAATTCTGGAAATTGAGAAGCGGAAGGACATACAAGGATATTATGACAAGGTTCAGAACATAATGCACATACTTCGTAAGAGGGTGCGCTTGTCGTTTGGTTCATTGTCATAAGTCGGTCAAGTTTTTTAGATAGTTCTTGTATTTCTATTTACTGACTCGACTCGAAACGCTTCTCTCGCTTGAGTTTAGGTGGAAGACACCCCTCAGGACGTTCCGACACGGCTTGGTGCATTGGATTCTCGCTTAACGATTCAAAAAATTTCCATGCCTCGTCGACGCTTTTGTGTAGGAAGGTACCCGCACAAACGGCATCGACAGTGTTATGTATTGAGGGAACAAGTCCCTCGTAGAAGACCTGAACCAATTGCCACTTGGGAACCTAATGATGTGGGCATGAGTATAACAATTCTTTAAATTGTTCCCAAGTGTCGTAAAGCATTTTCCCATTTTGCATCACAAAGTTTGTTATCGATTTTCTTATATGATTAGTTCTTGTGATGGGAAAAAACTTTTGTAAAAATGCGATGTGTAAGGCTTCCCATGTTTTAATTGTGTTTGGCTCTAGAGATTGGAGCCATTATTTAGCTTTATCTTTTAAAGAGAATGGGAAGAGTCGCAATTTTAACTCATCATCAGTTAGGTTTTGTATTTTCAAAGTAGAGCATATATCTTGGAAATCTCCTAAGTGCTGATAAGGGTCTTCTTTAAGACGGCCATGGAATGAAGGAAGTAGTGCGATGGTAGATGACTTTATCTCAAAGTGAGATTTCGTCACCTCTGGTAATTTTATGCTTGCATGTGGCGTATAGGCCGTAGGAATGAAATAATCTTTAAGCGAAGGAGGTGAGGGTATATTAGGATTATTTACATTATTTCTGTTGTTTTGGTTGTTCACGTTGTTTCTATTGTCGGCCATTGGAATAGGTTCAATGGTATTCACGCGTGGTTTCTTTAGTCATTTTAAGGTACTCCATATTTCAGACTCAAACAACGATGACGGTTTCGGTGTTGAATCGTCGTCTAACATCAACCGAGCTCTAGAAGCTTAGGTTGATGACCTAAGGACTCTAAGACTTCATTCAAGTTCAAGATTAAGCGGATGTAATTTAGGTTTACTTGAACGTGTGCCAAACATAAACTAAAAGAAAATAGACTAAAACAACGACTGACTCAACAAAAACGAAAATAACTACGCGAATTAATCAAGCATGCAAGCACACAATACTACTATGATGCATGAATTTATCCTTATGCAGTGATTCACGTCGAAGCTCAGCGCCCCGGGTTTCCTAGCTAATGCAGTGCTCACTCCACACCTAACCTAATGCAAGTAATTGTGTCTTAGTTCCCTGACTTACAGTGATTTAATGCGAAATTTAAAAAAAGCAATGTATATTTATTTTATTTTATTTTAATTGCGTAAGCTCCTTTGGTGTGCTAAGCTTTTCCACTCCGACACGCTAGAATTTGATTACTTGAGAAACTAGGAAACAAAAAGAAAAATTAGTAACTCGAAACAAAAACGGAAAATAAGAAAAATAAAAACTAATCTAATATTTACGAATTAACTAAACTAAGATTTTAAAGCTAAAGGTAGTAATTTGCAATCCCCGGCAACGACGCCAAAAATTAATCTTGTCAGAATCAAGATATAAAAGTATACTTTACTTTTTAAGGATTTGTAGCGTGGAAGTAAATGTCGAACCCACAGAGATTGAATTACTAAAGCACTTTAATATTAAAACCTGAATCTAGTTAATTAAGAAAACGGAATTTTGATTTTGATTTTAATTAAACTAATAACAATAAAGGTAAATCAAAATTATGAAAGCAATTAAAAATTATTTTAAACGATATTTAAAGGGAACCTAGGATTGCAAATCCACCGCTAGCTTCATATTAAGGGTATTTATGTATTCAATTATCTTATTACATTGGATGATAATGGAGAATTGTAGCTACAAGCCCAATTCTTTCGTCAACAAGATAACCACGATTCAAACACCAACATAATTCATCTTCGGTTAGCACAGACTGTCTCACACTAAACTAGGGTTGCGGTACAATCCGTCTTTCCTAGGCATGAACTATTCGGCTACTTGATATCACAATTGAATTAAGCACCATTACATGTAAATAATCCATACAAGCACAGCAAATATATATCATTGAGTACATCACATTCAAAATAGATCTAAGACAAGAATAAACTTTGAAAGTAATGATTTAATCAATAGAAGTACGATTTTATTATAAAAAATCCTCTGAACATATAATCATCATCCATACATAATAAATCTAAAAGAAAAACATAAATAACTCCCTATTACTTGGCTAGGGTTTCATTGAAACCCTAGATCTAGGTTTAGTTGGCCATAGAAGCGATGATCGGCAAGAGGTTGATGGAGAAGGCCATGGAAATCCTTGGTCTTCTTCTTCTTCTCCTTGCCTTTCCCTCTTCAATGGCTGTGTATATTGTTGTATAATATGGTATGTATAAAGTATGTAACCCCAATATTGAATTATAATAAGGTATATATAGATTTGGAGCAAGTTTGGAAGCTTTTCTTAACCTATTCGCACTAAAACTGCTATATTTTACAATCTGGACGTAATTGGGCAGCTTTGTTTACGTGGGGATCTTCAGTACACTGAAATACACAACTTTGGTTTTTACACAGGTTGCGTGAGCAGGCCGCGCGAGTGCGATTTTGGGAGATCGCGCGAGCGAGGTAGCTGTTTGTCGCGCGAGCAGGCTGCGTGCGCGAGGTGTCTTTTTCAGCTTCTTTCTTTCTGCTTTTTTACCTCATTTAGCCTAGAATCCTTACTTTTCTCCAAATCCTGACAGAAAACAGAAAACAAAGTAAAAATACACAAAAACAGGATAAAAAGTACTAACAAATGTGATTTAAGGCATGTAATTAGGATTTGTTCTCTCCCGATCAAACTCTTCGAGGTAAGGCCGTCGTTTTGATACCTATTATGCCTTATTTGGTTAAATTTTTTCAAAAACTCACTTTCTAGAATTTTCATAAAAAGTTGATAATCGAATATTTGATCGATAGGAATTGTATGAGAAGAATTATCGTACGTTCTTTGTGCTTGGGGTTTCCATGGATCGACATTTAAGAGCGTAAATCGGAGGTAAATGATATTAATCTCAACTTTTAGATGAGTCTATGGTTTAATGCATTTGATATGCTAGGGACTTTATATAGATCCCACGTGTAGTTCATATTGGGCAAAACTCATGTGTAAAGTAGGCCCAAGGTATGTTGGAATGAAAAGTATGGTGATATGTGTTAAATGAGCATGTTTATGTGCCTACGTGGGTTAAAGGAGGATTTGTGCTAATTTACCATGAGATGTCCTCTCGAAGGGGGATGATTAGTAGTGGCGACGGTCACTTGCCGAGAAAGGCATTAACGCGACATGTCGAAAGGGCATGGGTCGTGGTTGAGTCTTAAAACTTTGGATCGGTGAATGTGCACTTATTCCCTAGAGACCGAATAGTTATGTATTATGATGGATTAGAACATATTTGTCATCCATATGTTTGAATTATATTATTCACTAAACGTTAGCTTAAACAAATCCATATATCTGTGGTTATATAAATAACCATTCAGGGGCAAGGGCTGGAGGAGAGAGTAGCGGGTAATGAGGCGAGGAATGACCGGAAGCTCCTTATGTTTATAGAACTCGTATCACATTTGTAATATGTGTTTAACGTATGCCGGTTGTTTAACCGTGTGGCTTTTAATAAGACTTGTTATCTATGCGAGTATGGCACTTGGTTCACCTTAGGACCTTGTTTGCCGAGACGTGTGAAGCTTGTACTTTTGATACTTGTAAATCGGGGGTCTATGGTTTATTGTATAAATGGTTTGTATGTTTGTGCAAGATCTTAGAATGGTTATCAAAGCTTTTAAAATGATTTTGGTTTGAAACGCATTTATTTGAAATGGTTTGGTTGAAAGGCGTTGGTTTGAAATGGTTTTGTTGGTTTGTTTTTTTTTGGTAATATAAGTATTATTTTATTAACGGTGTTTGCGAAAAAGCATCGGCAATTGTGAATACGATCTTTTGGAGGTTGGGTTCTGCCCAGACCCCATTCGACCGGTCGAACGGGGCAGTTCGACCGATCAAAATACCCCCTGCAACAAATTTTAAACTCATTCTTCTCATGTTCGGAACTTCTAATTAGGTATGGGGGTACCTTTGGGGACCCTTTGACCTACGAACTTGTTACTTTTGAAAATGAAACTTTTTAAGGCATGTTTGGGCACGTGTTTAACATAATCTTTGGAAAACTATTTGGAAGTCGGTTATTTTGGAGCAAAACTTTTATTAAGGTCATTTTTGGAACTTTAATCATTGTTGGTAAGCCTTGATGGCGTGCCACGTGATCTGGGACCACCTTGATGGTTGTAGGGCGTGACAACATGACAGTGGCTGAGTATACTTCCAAGTACAATGCCCTATTGAGGTTTGGAAAAGGGTCGGTATCCCTGGAGGAAGATAGAGCAAGAAAGTATGAAGAAGGACCGAGGGAGAACGTTTGTATGAGGGTGGAGCCTTATGAACACTCGACCGTCGGAGCGGTACAACAATCCGCACTCGTGATAGAGGGAGGTATAGAGAGGTCGAGACAGAATCAACAAGGAAAGCGGTATAACGAGGGCAGTGACCGAAACCATTGTGGAGCATGATGAGGGCTGATAGTTGTATGATGTTAGCCCGATGAGGAGAAAAATTGGCTGAATTTAACCCTAAATCTCTAGTTTTACCTATACTTGTGTCTTAATTCATCTCTTTCCACAATGATGCATTTTCCGTGGTATATCGTTGTGTTTAGTTCTTTGAATGCAGGTTCTGAAGCTAGAATGAATACCAGATTGAAATGGAATAAATCAAGAACAAGAAAATAAAGTTTAAGTACCAATCGATTGGAATATTTACCAATCGATTGGAATTTTTACCAATCGATTGGTGAAACCTGGAAATCAAATTCCTCTGATGGCGCAAGATCTCAGCAATCAAAGCTACGACCAGCCGTTACATTGCGAACCTGGACACTTTTAGCCTGGAGTATTACTGTATATATAGAGGGGAGTGTAAGGGATGGGGGGTTGTTGATTTTTGGTATTGTTTTGTAGGAATTTCTCGTGGAATTCTCAGCTAAGAACGAGCTTAAGTTTGATTGGTTTGATTTCGCACCTATTCTTTAGTTGTTTAAGTGCTATTTTATAATTGTTTTAGTTATTGTTGTTCAATTGAAGTTTAATTTTAATTTCCAGTGTGAAACTCCATTACTATTTTAGATTTATAATGAAAAGCATGTTTAGAATTAAGTTCACTCATTTGTTCCAGTTTATTTGCAATATTTGTACTCAAAACATGCTAGAGTAGAACTCTGGTTGGGAGCAATGTGAAGAAATATTGTTTCCCAGCCACTGTCATGAATATGTAGGAGAATCAATGGCAATCGATTGGAAACAGAACCCAATCGATTGTCATAGATTCCAAAGCCAATCGATTGGAATTTTTGTTCAATCGATTGGGGGTCATTTGATGCCAATCGATTGCCATTTATAGCAATCGATTGGCATTCATATGACTTGGGCATACTCATTTTAGTATTCCAGTAGCTTTTACTTCAGAAACTAAGCCCAAATTGATCTTGTGAAGTTCAAATTGAAAACTGATTTTGGAATAAAAGCCCCTTTTGGCCATTTAACACAATGAATATATGGACGAACATATTGAATATTCTTTACTCAATCTGTTAGTTATAGTTCAAAGTCTTAATTGGCTCTTATTTCAGATCTTCATAGTAAGTAAAGGAATTTGAATTACTAGTTTTGTCATTTTAACATTCTTAGTAACTAGGATTGCTTTACGTAATCCCTGCGTAAAATAAGGAATACTAGAAAGATGAAGCCCCAGTTGTGTGTTAACGCTAAGTCATGGTAGTGGCTGGTACTTTGTGGATTCACATGTTCCCAACTCTTTTTCATATTTAATTTCATTTCACAGTTTTTAATTCAATCTAGTTAGTTTCACTTCACTTAAATTTGTTTCTTTCATTTAGTTAAATTCAATAGAATTGATAGAACCCCCCCCAGCTAAAAGAAATCATCTTTTATTTCTCTTTAGGATTCGATCTAGAGTTTTCTGTCTTTATCTTCCGTCCTTTGGGATTCGACCCGGTCTTACCGGTTTTAACGCGACGCGACCGTCTACACTTGGAGGTACTCTTCTGAGATCACATTTCCAATTGTGTCAAGTTCTTGGCGCCGTTGCCGGGGACGGTAACAAAGGCCAGATTCTTTCGATTGATCCAATCTTTTCTTATCCCATTTCTATCTTTCTTTTTCCTTTTGTTCTTCAGAACACAAGCCGTATTGTTGTGTCCTTCTATGTCCTTTGATTCCACTGAAGCCTTCATCACAAATCTATTTGGAGATTCCATCCATAGTACTGATAATCCCATTTTCACTCCATCCACTTCTAATCCAATGTCTGATACGGAGAGCCAACAAGGAGAGAATAGGCATGACCTCATCGATGACGGTCAACGACCTCTACGAGAACTCTTGGCTCCTGATCGAACTGCCACACCTTCTTGTATCTGCATTCCTCCATACACGGGTACATTCCATTTTCGTAATGGGATAATTCAACTTTTACCCACATTTCACGGGATGGATAAAGAGAAGGCGTACTTGCACATTCGAGATTTCGAAGATGTTTGTGGCACTTTCACAGATCAGACTTGCCCAAGTGATATAATCCGACTAAAGCTTTTTCCCTTTACCTTGAAGGACAAAGCAAAGTCATGGTTATTGTCACTCAAACCGAATTCGATTTCGACTTGGCCAGCAATTCATGAAGCCTTTCTCAAAAAGTTCTTCCCTAATCGGTTAACGATAGGGGTGCAACTCGGGCGGGCTTACCCGTGGTCAACCCGGGCCCGGCCCAAAAATTACCGGACTTGGGCCCGTGATACTTTCACCATGGGCGGGCTTGGGCAGAAAAATGCAAGCCCGAATTCAATTCGGGCCGGGCTTGGGCAAAATTTTGCTAACCCGTGGAACCCGAGCCCGAGCCCGAATTCTATATATGTATTATTTTTTACATTATATTTTAGTGTTTTTTAGTGATGATAATACACTATTAGATATTATTCTAGCACTAAATTAATATATGAAATGTTTTTTTCTCAAATCTAAACCAAAAAAATAGATTTGATACTCTACATATTGTTGTTTACATACTAAAAATCAATTTGCACCAAAAAAAAAAATTGTAATTCGGGCTCAATTCGGGCTCGGGCTCGGGCTCGGGCTCGGGTTGGAGAATTAATTCACAAACCGGGCTCGGGTTGGTAAGTTCGGGTTTATGTCGGGCTCGGGCTCGTGCCTGGGCAGACTACTTGAATTCGGGCTCGGGCCTGGGCAGAGCCAAAACCCTTTGGGTCCCGCCCGAGTTGCACCCCTAGTTAACGACTGACATCTTGAGACAAATCAAGATGTATAATCAAAAAGAGGAAGAAACTTTCGCTGAGGCATGGGAGCGTTTTAAGGATTTGTTACTGCTCTGCCCACATCATGGTTTTGAGAAGTGGCGAACAATAAGCTTCTTCTATGATGGCCTAAGTCCAAAGTCAAAGAAGCTCGTGGAAACTACGAGTGATGGTAAGTTCATGAGTAAAAATGCTGACCAAGCAGAAGCTTAATTCGAGTGGTTAGCCGAACATGCACCAGAATGGGAAACTCAAGTGACGAGAACTCAAACCAGTTCAAGTTCAAGTAAAAAGAGTATTTATCAGCTGAAAGCGGAAGATGGCTTACTGGAAAAATACGAGCAACTGGCTCGTAAATTGGAAATTTTGGAAGCAAAGAAGGACCCGGTAATACAATTGGCATCTAAAGAATCCTGTTCGAGTTGTCTACAGATGGGGCATACCTCTCAACATTGCCAAATATACCCTGTTTACCAAGAACAGAGTCCAGTGGAGGTACATGCTGTAAATGCCCCTGGTCGTTTCAACCCCAATGATAGGTGGAGTCATCCTGGTTTTGATCAAAGAAACAGTGCTGCTGCAGCAAACCCATCTCAACAGTGGCAGCCAAATAAAGGAAACCAATACCGACCTCAAAATCAGGGATATCACCAGAGTTATCAACCTCCTACCTATCAACAAAATCAAGGGTATCACCAGAACCAATATCAAAATCATTCACCTCAGATCAACTACAATCATGGGGGCAACAACCAAACCTCATCAAACACTTACGTGCCACCCCATAAGAAGGTACAAGAGGATCCTAATACACTCATGATGCAGCAGATGATGCAGCTAATGAGTAAACTCAACACAAGTGTAGAGAGATTAGCTGCCCAACAAGGGGATCGAGAACGAACCATGTTCCCTGCACAACCAGAGCCAAATCCTAAAGGCCAACACTCGGGTACAGGACCCTCGGGATCTGGACCACATGAGGAGGCCAAGGCTGTAACTGTGTTGAGAAGTGGAAAAGAAATTGAAAAAGTCTCCTTGCCCTCACAACCTGTAGTTAGTGATGAAGAAGAGGTAGAGAATGAAGAAGAATTGGTGGAAGAAGGAAGAGAGGGCGAAACAGTTGAGCCCAAAACAACAGTTCCTGAGGATACTGAAATAAAGAAAAGACCTGGAAAAGAACCTCTCCTTGAGGAGGCAACCAAATGCCCTTTTCCAGCACCATATCCTCAGAGGTTGAAGAAACCTCAACAAGAAACTAAGAGTCAGGAGTTTCTGGAGTTATTCAAACAGGTAAAGATCAATCTCCTGCTCCTAGATGCGATTAAACAAGTGCCTTCCTATGCCAAGTTCCTAAAAGACTTGTGCACTGTAAAAAGGAAGCAAAGTGTTAAGAAGAGTGCTTACTTGGCATGCCAGGCGAGTGCGATTGTAAAACACGATTTGCCTCCTAAATACAAGGATCCAGGTACGCCAACAGTTTCTTGCATAATTGGTCAGAAGAAAGTGAACAATGCACTGCTCGATTTAGGATCGAGTGTTAATCTCTTACCTTACACTGTTTACCAACAGTTAGGGTTAGGAGAACTTAAGCCCACTCGCATTACTCTCCAACTGGCAGATCGATCAATTAAATACCCGCGAGGAGTGCTGGAGGATGTTTTAGTCCAGATTGACACCTTTGTCTTTCCTGTTGATTTCGTTGTGCTGGACACTGAACCAATTTACAATGCTAAATCTCAGATTCCGGTAATCTTTGGACGTCCTTTCCTCACAACAATTGATGCGACGATTAAAGTAAGGAGTGGAGTTATGACCGTTGTTTTTGGGAACATGACATTGAATATCAAGATCTTTTCAAATCCCAAAATTGAAGATTTTGATGATGAGGAAGAGGAGGTGAATTGGGTAGAATCAGTAATTCAAGATTGCTTTGATTCAACTGCTCACTCTGATCCTGTGGAGTCCATTATGACTAACTCATGTTATGAATTGGATAGATACACTCCACAAGATGAAATGATGAGTCAGATATGTGGTATGTTGGAGGTTGTTGAAGAGGAAGTTGCAAGAACAATGTGGACGGCTCAATATGAGCAGCTACCGCCAAAGACCAAGTTGGCTGTGCCGTCAAACCTGCAATTTCCAGAGTTGGAACTGAAAGAGCTCCCAAAAGAATTGAAATATGTATTCCTGGGAGAAGAGAAGACCTTTCCTGTGATAATTTCATCCGTTTTAAATCACGAATAGGAAAGTAAACTGATCCAGTTGCTTAAGCAACACAGGAGTGCGTTAGGATGGACCGTTGCTGATTTAAGAGGAATTAGTCCATCCATATGCACCCACAGGGTTTACCTTGAGGAAGATGCCAAACCTTGTCGTCAAATGCAAAGGCGTCTAAACCCAAACATGCAAGAGGTAGTGAAGAAGGAAGTTCTGAAATTGCTGGATGTTGGGGTTATTTATCCAATTTCGGATAGTCCTTGGGTAAGTGCGACTCAGGTAGTGCCGAAGAAAGCCAGCATTACAGTGGTAGAAAATAAAGAAGGAGAATTGGTACCAACACGTGTGACCACAAGCTGGCGCATGTGTATTGATTACAGAAGATTGAATGCGGTGACTCGAAAGGATCATTTCCCATTACCTTTCATGGATCAAATGCTCGAAAGAGTAGCAGGTCACCAATTCTATTGCTTCCTGGATGGTTATAGTGGTTATAACCAAATTGAAATTGATCCTGCTGATAAAGAAAAAACCACTTTTACCTGTCCGTTTGGAACATTTGCATATCGCCGGATGCCATTTGGCTTGTGCAACGCACCTGCCACTTTTCAGCGGTGCATGCTGAGCATCTTTAGCGATATGGTTGAAAAAATCATGAAAGTTTTTATGGATGACTTCTCCGTATTTGGAAGCAGCTTTGATGATTGCCTAGAGAACCTACAGAAAGTCCTGAAAAGATGTGAGGATAAGAATTTGGTCCTCAACTGGGAAAAATGTCACTTTATGGTGACAAAAGGGATTGTCTTAGGACATATCGTGTCTGCTGAGGGAATACAGGTAGACAAGGCAAAGATCGATATAATTTCCAATCTTCCAGTCCCCACTACAGTGAAAGAAATACGATCGTTTCTAGGTCACGCCGGTTTCTACCGGAGGTTTATTAAGGATTTCAGTGCTGTATCTAGACCACTGTGCCAACTCCTTGTTAAGGACCAACCATTTGAGTGGAACAGCGAGTGTCAGGAATCCTTTGATAAACTCAAACATCACCTTACAACAGCTCCGATAATGCAATCTCCAGATTGGAGTCTTCCTTTTGAGCTGATGTGTGATGCGAGTGACACAGCGATCGGAGCTGTATTAGGACAAAGGAAGGAAAAGAAGCCTACTGTGATCTACTACGCTAGCAGAACCCTTGATGGAGCTCAACGTAATTACTCTACTACCGAAAAGGAGTTGCTGGTAATTGTATTTGCACTGGAAAAATTCAGGCAATATCTGATTGGCTCGCAGATAATTTGTTTCACTGATCATGCTGCATTGAAGTACCTCCTATCTAAGAAGGATACGAAACAACGATTAATACGCTGGATCCTCCTGCTCCAAGAATTTGATCTGGTTATTAAAGATAAAAAGGGGGTGGAAAATGTTGTAGCCGATCACCTCTCACGATTGACATTTGAGGACAATTCTTCACAAACCAGTCCGATCCATGAATCTTTCCCAGATGAACAACTTTTTGCTGCAACTAGTTTGCCCTGGTATGCTGACATTGTCAATTACCTGGCAACAGGGGAGACCCCGTCTCATTGGTCCACCCCTGACAGAAAAAGGTTTCTATCCATCGCCCGGTGGTTTTACTTTGATGATCCGTACTTGTTTAAGTACTGTGCGGATCAAGTAATTAGGCGATGTGTCCCCGAGGAAGATATCTCTCAAATTCTAGCTTCCTTCCACTCAGAGGCCTATGGTGGCCATTTCTCAACTCAGAAAACTGCTCAAAAAGTGTTTAGTAGTGGTTTCTACTGGCCGACAGTTTTCAAAGACTGTTATGCATTCTGTAGAGTATGTGCTAGATGCCAAATGTTAGGAAGCTTGTCTAAGAGAAATGAAATGCCGATGACCCCGATCATTACTATTGAATTCTTCGATTGCTGGGGCATCGATTTCATGGGACCATTCCCGCCATCATCTCATTACGAATATATCCTTTTGGCAGTCGAATATGTGTCCAAATGGGTTGAGGCCATTTTGACAAGGAGAAATGATCACAGAACAGTGATCTCATTCTTAAAAGATAATATTTTGTCAAGATTCGGAACACCGAAGGCCATGATTAGCGATCGTGGAACCCATTTCTGTAATAAGCCTTTTGAGGCGCTGATGAAAAAATATGGGGTTAACCATAAGATTGCTCTATCATATCACCCACAGTCGAATGGTCAGGCAGAGCTAGCCAATAGAGAGATCAAACATATCCTGGAGAAAACCGTGAACATCAATAGAAATGATTGGTCGTCACGTTTAACTGATGCTCTATGGGCATACAGGACGGCGTACAAGACGAACCTTGGGATGTCTCCCTACAGACTGATTTATGGAAAAGCTTGCCATTTGCCTGTGGAATTAGAGCATAAGGCATATTGGGCCACTAGACTGCTAAATTTTGATATCCATGAAAGTGGTACATTGAGGAAACTACAACTCAATGAATTGGAAGACATCAGGAATGATGCATATGATCGTGCTCGAACTTATAAGTCAAAACTAAAAGCTAGGCATGACTGATCGATCCTGAGAAACAAACTTGAACCGGGACAGAAAGTGTTACTTTATGATTCAAAGCTTCATCTCTTTCCCGGGAAGCTGAGGTCGAGGTGGATAGGACCATTTGTTGTCAAAGAAGTGTTTCCACACGGAGCAATAGAAATCGTTAATCCCAAGAATGGTAATGCTTTTAAAGTCAATGGACAACGTTTAAAACCATTTTTGGAGAGGTTCGAACCAGAATCAGAGACCATCCACCTGGATGATCCTGATTATTCTTCTTGAAATTTGGAGAATCTTGTGTTGTTGTATAATAGTTTCTTTTCTTTGTGTGTTTCTCTATTTCTGCTTCCTTTTGTTCTTATTTCTGTCTTTCTGATTGGCTATAAGATGAATCCATTGCAGATGAATCCATTGCACTTCCTTCCACATTTGCTCTACCATGGAGTCCGGTCTCCAGGAACCCCAGATCAGTGGGAACATGAAAGGCTAATTTTTACTCCACTTTCCAGTTCATGCCCAGATTCCCCTAATGAGGCAATCACCAAAATGAATACCTGGGATTTGCTTTGCGCAGTTCGAGAAATTCTGGAGGACCTTCAAATCGATTCGGACGGGGAAGTTGTGGAGTACTCCGTGGATTATGCTGTAGGAGAAGACCTTTCTTCCCCTGAACTTGAGCAGAATTGATAATTCCTGTAGCAGATGAATGAGACAGAATTTCGTTCTTGTTTTCTTTTTGTTTGTTTGTTTTCCGACCAAGATCTTGTACCCTTTGGATGATAATAATCCAATTTGAACCATGAATTGATGATTTGGTTGGAATAAATTCTTCCTATTTTTGTGTGTTTGATGGGTTTGATCTCTGTTGAACGCTCGAATTCTTGCCTTTTATCTTGAGAGTGCATTCTGAACCAGTTGGGGGTGATTTGATGAACCATTCCTCTGACCTTGTGATCTGTAAGTACCAATTGATTGGGTTTTATACCAATCGATTGCCATTTTCTTTCCCAATCGATTGCCAATTTTGGCAATCGATTGCTATACAAATTAGACGTATAGTCTGATCATCTCCCTCTCTCTCATTTCATTACAAAACTGATTGAGAGAGAGAGAGAAGGTTGCGATTTGAGTTGGGAGAGAACTCCATCCCCATTTTTCCCCATCATCATCATCACCATCATCGTTCCCATCATCATCATCATCATCATCATCATCCACGAACACCACCACCGCCACAGTTTGCACAAGGGCAACCAAGGGGGGGAGCTGTGTGTTCGGTATTTTCATCATCACCACCACCGGAAACCTTCGTCGCAATCCAGTCCCTCATCAACTGGGGGTGGATTTCTCAGTCTCATAGCCGCGGCACCCCTTTGAGTTACAATGGCTCCCAAAGCCAAAGATAGCAGCCTCCACCAAGACAAGTCCATATCTTTGATTATACCGGACCCACCGCTTCCTCACGGTTTCCGTACAGACAAGGAGAACATCTGGTTCTCGAAATACTTTCAGAATCGTGAAGTGATGGTGGAGCGTACGTTCGAAAATCTTTGGAGCGACTCCAAGATTCCATTCTATCTCTCTCAGCTTCGTGCCTATCCCGATTGGATGCCTGTTCTCACGACCGCTAAAAAAGTCAACGCCTCGTGGATCCGAGCTTCCATAGCAAGTATGCTTAAGGTTCCAGGGACGCCATACACTTTTTCTTCCTGTGTTCGAGGAAAAGAGGTTTTGTTCAGCCCAGCTACAGTATCGACAGCTCTTGGAATTGCTGAGGTTCCTGATCATTTATTCCCTGTACACATTGATCGACCTTTCCCCTCATTCGACCTGGTTGCTACAGAAATTTCAGGAGGCAAAGTAAAAAAATGGAATGGAGAGGGAACCTTCTGGGATCACGATCTCACATCAGCCTATCACCTGCTACACTTAGCCATTGTTGGGTGCATTCTTCCGACAACGTACAAAAAGGAATTAGCTGGGTGGTACACACAGTTGTTATATGCTATTTGAACCAAGAAGAAAATCTGTCTCTCTCGTCTATTGTTAGATTTCCTGTTTGACTGCACTCGGCATTTGGGACGTACCCAACACCTCAAAGGTGCATGGGTTATTCATACAGTATGTGCAGCAGCAGGTATTCCTCAGCTTCAAGTTGATCTTCCTCTGAAAAATCCTAAGATTGGTGTGTTCTGCGAAGCCACAGCAAGATGATCAGATGCTCAATTCAAGGCCCTTAGTAAAGGAAAAGGGAAAGTTGGAGAAGGTAGTGGCAAAAAAAAAAAGCGATAAAAACAAAAAGAAGAGGAAGAGGGGAGACATAACGTCAGAAGAGGAGGATGAGGACCCAGGGACGCCGACTGAGGCGGAGGGTCAGGATACAGTTATAGTTGAGGAAGAGGAGGATGAGGACTCAGGGACGCCGACTGCGGCTGAGGGTCAATACGAGTTGAGGAAACGTGAGCCCCCTGCAGCATCCACGTCTGCCCCGGTATCTCTCCAGACCATTTACGATCTACTAGTTGAGGAGAGAGAGAGGCGCGAGTGCAGCTTCATGGGTTGGTTAGAGAGCTCTCTGCGGAGCTGTTATTGATAGCTGCCCAGATGTCGTTAGATCGTGATGCTATTCAGGGGAGACTCGGGCATCTAAGTGGTCAGATTGAGCAGATTTTGATGTTGCTTGGAATCGAGCAATCCTTGCGCTCATCTATGCCACCTCCCCCGACAGCTCCAACTTCTACGTCAGCTCCACCAGAGGGCGTTATCTTAGAGACACCTCCACCGCCACCACCTCCAGCAGCTGCTCCACCGCCAGCTGTAAGTGACCCGGCGGATGTCGCCCAGACTGGGACAGCTGCTGAGGGTGACAGTGAGATAGTTGTTGATCCTGTTCATGATGGTACGCCCACGCTATCTGGTGACCAGACTGCTGAGTCGTAGGAGGGAGTGTTGGAGAGCGAGAAAATTTATTGTTGTTTCTTATCCTGTGATCTCGTTTGCATTATTTTTGTTGATTTGTGGATATTTTGATACCTTTGTGGATATTTTAGTTTGGTGGATAGTTTGGTTTTCAGTTATATCTGTACTGGGACTTTATTGAATTTTGGACATTATTATTACAGATAGTTCTGTTTGTTCATGGATTATGTTTCTATTGTTGATACTTTAGATTATTATCCATATACTCTTGATCTTGGTTGTGTGCGGAGATTGTTATGTTAAACCAAGTGAATTCTCAAAGTTGTGTTGAATCGCGTAACACAGGTGATATCTTATGTTACTTGAAATGCTTCCATTGTGGACAATGTCAATTTCAGTTGGGGGTAGAAAGTAGATATCCACCTGTTTTCTCTTGAATTTAAAATGCACACCTGTTTAATATTTGAATTTCCAAGTTTTCCTAATTTGTTTTGTTTTCTTAAGGTCTATAATAAAAAAAAAAACTATTGTTAAGTTTCTAACTATCAAAACCTCGCTTCTCCTAGCTAAATTATTATGCAATGATGCATTCATGTCTTTCTTGTTATATTATGGACTTAGATTACATGTTACTTTGTCGCTAATCAGGTTTTACATCCATAGCATGAATATATCCTGAAAACATTTGCACGAGTTGACAATCACGAAAGAATTTTTGAATTAGAGTGAAATATGATTGTCATGTGATTGGATTAATAGTGGAAACTTTGAACCTTAGTGAGTTTTGAACCATTCTTCTATTCTGAGGGTTAATTTCAAAAAAAAAAAAAACTCGTGTTGATTTTTGAAATGCACTTTTATCTCGTTGAGAGTCTCATTCTCGTTTCATTCGGCTGATGCTTCAGGAGAACGTTCAGGATCTACTAATTTAAAAAACTCAGGAAATGCTCGAGATAAGTTATAATGTCTAGAAGATGATTTAGGCCATCGTTTCCTCACCTCATTACCCGAGGAAGTCTAAATCCTCACTTACCTATCACGAATCAATGCCTCTACCTAAAATCACATATTTATAATCGAGCATGTGACAGTTTTGTGAGAATAGTTAAAGGAGGAAAAGAAGAAGTGATTGGTTTGAAAAAAAATAAAAAACGGTGGAAAGCAAGAAATAAAAGAAATTGGAGAATAGATAAATAAAAAGTGTGAAGTGAAGTTGGTTTTACCATGTTACATGCTTGTTTGAACTCATTTTTTTCGCATTTCATCATCTCTAACCTCTCTTCATATTTCTGTCACAAGTCCTAAGGATTCTGGATAAATTTTAACAAATCTCGAGTATGAAATGAGTTTTCCACAGTAGATCGCTCCTGTAGTAATTGGTATTCCATTCATGAGACTCGTGCACCTCAAAATAAGCGTTCTTCAGTGTCTAGTATGTAAGCATGCTTGATTGCCTCTACAATTACTCATTTGAGCTTCATACTATGAATGCATAATTTTTACGCCAGTTTCAGAGTGATTTTATCTTGAGCGTAAACCATGTGAGAATTGAGTTAAAACTATAAAATCTTAAACATGTCAATCTAAATAATTCTGAGATAGAGATTTCAATTGTAGTTGTTAACTCCACACACACACACACAAGGATATATATAAAGGCTATGGATGCAGTTTGACTTGAATAGACACTTTGTAACATGTTGTTTACTTCCATAGCATGATAAAGGAATTTATGTCCTTGTTAAGCAGAATATTCAGCATAAAGGAGAAATTGAAGTTCTTTGATAAGTTTAGAAATGTTGACATTTGAATTTTGTGGGTAAATTCTCTGAAAACCCTCACGAGACACAACTCGTCCATTGGGGTAAACCTAAAGGTTCAAAGGCTTGTTGCAAACGCTAAATGCAACCGCGATTCCTGCGAAAGTGAGATAGGATTTTTTTTTCTTCTCTTGATTTAGCTCAATAAAATTGTAACTTTGGTTGTTGTCATCTTAGCTTGATTTAATTCCGCTTCATTGCTAGAGACTAGCAATACGCTAGTTGGGGGTCGTGATGAGGGCTGATAGTTGTATGATGTTAGCCCGATGAGGAGAAAAAATTGGCTGAATTTAACCCTAAATCTCTAGTTTTACCTATACTTGTGTCTTAATTCATCTCTTTCCACAATGATGCATTTTCCGTGGTATATCGTTGTGTTTAGTTCTTTGAATGCAGGTTCTGAAGCTAGAATGAATACCAGATTGAAAGGGAATAAATCAAGAACAAGAAAATAAAGTTTAAGTACCAATCGATTGGAATATTTACCAATCGATTGGAATTTTTACCAATCGATTGGTGAAACCTGGAAATCAAATTCCTCTGATGGCGCAAGATCTCAGCAATCAAAGCTACGACCAGCCGTTACATTGCGAACCTGGACACTTTTAGCCTGGAGTATTACTGTATATATAGAGGGGAGTGTAAGGGATGGGGGGTTGTTGATTTTTGGTATTGTTTTGTAGGAATTTCTCGTGGAATTCTCAGCTAAGAACGAGCATAAGTTTGATTGGTTTGATTTCGCACCTATTCTTTAGTTGTTTAAGTGCTATTTTATAATTGTTTTAGTTATTGTTGTTCAATTGAAGTTTAATTTCAATTTCCAGTCTGAAACTCCATTACTATTTTAGATTTATAATGAAAATCATGTTTAGAATTAAGTTCACTCATTTGTTCCAGTTTATTTGCAATATTTGTACTCAAAACATGCTAGAGTAGAACTCTGGTTGGGAGCAATGTGAAGAAATATTGTTTCCCAGCCACTGTCATGAATATGTAGGAGAATCAATGGCAATCGATTGGAAACAGAACCCAATCGATTGCCATAGATTCCAAAGCCAATCGATTGGAATTTTTGTTCAATCGATTGGGGGTCATTTGATGCCAATCGATTGCCATTTATAGCAATCGATTGGCATTCATATGACTTGGGCATACTCATTTTAGTATTCCAGTAGCTTTTACTTCAGAAACTAAGCCCAAATTGATCTTGTGAAGTTCAAATTGAAAACTGATTTTGGAATAAAAGCCCCTTTTGGCCATAACACAATGAATATATGGACGAACATATTGAATGTTCTTTTCTCAATCTGTTAGTTATAGTTCAAAGTCTTAATTGGCTCTTATTTCAGATCTTCATAGTAAGTAAAGGAATTTGAATTACTAGTTTTGTCATTTTAACATTCTTAGTAACTAGGATTGCTTTACGTAATCCCTGCGTAAAATAAGGAATACTAGAAAGATGAAGCCCCAGTTGTGTGTTAACGCTAAGTCATGGTAGTGGCTGGTACTTTGTGGATTCACATGTTCCCAACTCTTTTTCATATTTAATTTCATTTCACAGTTTTTAATTCAATCTAGTTAGTTTCACTTCACTTAAATTTGTTTATTTCATTTAGTTAAATTCAATAGAATTGATAGAACCCCCCCAGCTAAAAGAAATCATCTTTTATTTCTCTTTAGGATTCGATCTAGAGTTTTCTGTCTTTATCTTCCGTCCTTTGGAATTCGACCCGGTCTTACCGGTTTTAACGCGACGCGACCGTCTACACTTGGACGTACTCTTCAGAGATCACATTTCCAGTCGTGTCAGAGCATTTAGGAGGCTATTTACATGAGGCTCTAGTTCTAGTTCTAGTTTCACTGGACCCAGGAAGCCAGCAAGTAGTATACCATTGTGTTCACTTTGTAATCGACCACACACAAGTCGATGCTTTATGACCAAATTTCATAACAAAGCTCAAGGGATGAACAGTACAAGTTTTATACTAGACTCGGAGATCAAATGTTTTGATTGTGGTACCATTGGACATCGAGCGAAGGATTGCCCGAGGAAGCGTGCCTAACAAGGAGCTAGTTCTAGGGCTTCTAGCGGGTCGAAGCCTAGATAGACCAACGACGGGGGACAGAGGATAAAGCAACGTCAGGGAGGATCATTTCAGATGAACCCAGGAGATATGGCTGCTTCGGAGACAATAGTCTCAAGTATGGTGCCTATATGTTCATATCTAACACGCATACTTGTTGACTCAGGATCTACGCATTCATTTGTATCGCATAGTTTTGTTGAACATCTGAATGTTAGATCAGCACTGTTAGGATATGAATTATCTGTGGATGTATCCCTTAGTAAGCCAAAAGTGACGTCTACGGTGTACAAGGACTGCGAGATCAAATTAGGTGAGAAGTTGATAACTGTAGACCTTATATCGATTGTGATGAATCATTTTGATGTGATACTAAGGATGGATTGGTTAGCCCTTAACCAAGCCACGATAGAATGTAAACGGGAGGAAGTTAATTTTTGATCACTGATACACGGAAGCTTTTGTTTTCAAGGGAGTGGGGTTACACCGCTATCGTATTTGATTTCAGCTATTCGAGCAGGTAGATTGTTGAGGAAAGGATGTCAGGGATTTTTATGTTCGGTAATTGATAATTCGACAACCGAATCGAGAGTAGAAGATATTCCAGTAGTGCGAGAATATCTAGATGTATTCCCAGATAACTTACCAGATGTTCTTATTGAGAGGGAGATTGAGTTTACCATTGAGATAATGCCAGACTAAAGACCCATATCGAAAGCACCATATAGAATGGCACCTGATCGGGAGAGAACAAATCCTAATTATACGCCTTAATTCACATTTGTTAGTACTTTTTTATCCTATTTTTGTATATTTTTACTTCGTTTTCTATTTTCTGTCAGGATTTGGAGAAAAGTAAGGATTCCAAGCTAAATGGAGTGAAAAAGCAGAAGAAAAGAAGTAGAAAAAGATACCTCGCGCGCCCGGTCCGCTCACGCGAAACCCAGAAAATCGCTCGCGCGACCTCCCAATATCCCGCTCGCGCGACCTGTGTAAAAACCAAATACGTGTATTTTAGTATTCTGAAGACTCCTACGCGAACGAAACTGCATAATTACGTCTTGAAAGCTAAATACAACAGTTTTAGTACGAATTGGATTAGGAAATCTTCCAAACTTGCTCCAAATCTATAAATACTCAATTATAATTCAATTCTTAGGTTGGCAATTGTTATATACACAATATACAACCACACTTTCAGCCATTGAAGGGAGGGAAGCAATGAGAAAAAGAAGAAGACCAAGGGTTTCCATGGCCTCCTCCATCAACTACTTGCCATCCGCCGCTTCTATGGACAACTAGACTCAAGATCTAGGGTTTCAATGAAACCCTAGCCAAGTAATAGGGTGTATTTTATGTTTTTATTTTAGTTTTATTATGTATGGATGACAGTTACATGTTTCGAGAATTTTTATAAATAAATCGTGCTTTTATTGATTAAATCGTTACTTTCAAAGTTTACTCTTGTCTTAGATCTATTTTGATGGTAGTGTGCTCAATGATCTATATTTGACGTGCTTGTTTAGATTATTTACATGTAATGGTGCTTAAATTGAATTGTGCTATCAAGTATCCGAATAGTCCATGCCTAGATTAGACAGATTATACCACAACCCTAGTTTAGTGTGGGATAATTCGTGCAAACCGAAGATGGATTATGTTGGTGCTTGAACCATAGTTATTTTCTTGACAGAGGAATTGGGCTTGTAGCTACAATTTCCCATTATCATCCATCTTAATAAGCTAAAGTAATTTGTAAATACCCTTATTATGAAGCTAGTGGTGGATTTGCAATCCTAGGTGCCTTAAACTTATTATAAAAACAAATAATTAATTGCTTTCATACTTTAGATTTACTTTTATTGTTATTAGTTTAATTCAAATTAAATCCAAAATCCATTTTTCTTAATTAACTAAATTTAGATTTTAAAAATTAAAGTGCGTAGTATTCAATCTCGGTGGGTTCGACCTTTACTTCCACACTGCAAATCTTTTGAAAGTAAAGCATAAGTAAGCATACTTTTATATCTTGATTTTGACAAGATCAGCACCTGTGGAATTGAAAGAACTGAAAACCTAACTACAAGAGTTACTTGATAAAGGTTTCATCCGACCTAGCATATCACCGTGGGGAGCTCCAGTGTTGTTTATAAAGAAGAAGGATGGCTCAATGCGTATGTGTGTTGACTACAGGGAACTGAACAAGTACTCGTTACCCATAATTGACGACTTATTTGATCAACATCGTGGAGCACAAGTATTTTCCAAGATTGACTTGAGATTGGACTATCATCAGTTGAAAGTAAAAGCTGAAGATGTAGAAAAGATAGCTTTCAGAATGCGCTACGGACACTACAAGTTTTTAGTCATGCCATTTGGAGTTACAAATGCGCCAGCCGCGTTCATGGACCTTATGAACCGAGTCTTTAAAGATTATTTAGATGACTTTGTGATTATATTCATTGACGATATTCTTATCTATTCACCGAGTGAGATAGAAGACGAGAAGCACTTGAGGTTGATACTTCAGAGATTGCGGGAAAAGCAATTGTTTGATAAATTTAAGAAGTATGAATTCTGGCTACCTAGCATTACTTTTATTGGTCACATGAATGACAAGAATGGAGTTTCAGTTGATCCTCATTAAGTGGAAGCAGTGTCTAATTGCCAGAGACCGACATCCATATCTGAAATCTGAAGTTTCTTAGGATTAGCCAGATACTACCGTCGTTTCATTGAGAACTTCTCAAATATTTTGCTACCTATGACAAGATTAATGAGGAAGGGTGTTACATTTGATTGGAATCAAGAGTGTGAAGACAACTTTCAAGAGTTGAAAGTCACGGTTGACAAGCGCACCTATTCTGACAATATCATCCGGAACCAAGGGATTTGTAATTTATAGTGACGCTTCGCATCAAGGTTTGGGATGTGTACTGATGCAAGGTGGTAAAGTGATTGCTTATGCTTCAAGACAGTTGAAAACACATGAGGTTAACTATTTGACTCACGATCTCGAATGGTTGCAGTAATCCATGCTTTGAAGATTTGGAGACACTACTTGTATGGGGAAAAGTGTGAGATCTTTACAGATCACAAGAGTTTGAAATACATTTTCACCCAACTGGATTTGAATATGAGACAGAGAAGATGGTTAGAGTTAATGAAGGATTATGATCTTTCAATTAAGTATCATCTGGGGAAGGCTAAAGCCAATGCTTTAAGCCAGAAGACGATAATGAACTTAGATGACAAGCTAACATAACAAAAAGAATTAGTCTGAGAAATGGAACGATTGGAGTTAGAAGTAATTCCAGAGACCAATGGTGGCTTAATGATGGCAATCATAGCTCACCCAAGCATCATTGATGAGATCAAGACAGAATAATTCAATAACTATTACTTGTGCAAAATGAGAGATGAGATACCTTCAGGGAAATGATCTGGTTTTAGCTTAGAGCAGGGAGTGTTGATGCTTGGGAATCGATTGTATGTACCGAACACAAAGAACTTGAAAGAGGGACTTTTAGAGGAGGCTCACAAAACTAAGTATTCAATTCATCCAGGGAATAACAAGATATACCGAAACTTACAAGAAAACTTTTGGTGGAGAGGTATGAAACAGGAAGTTGCTAAGTTTGTATCAGAATGTTCGGCGTGTCAACAGGTTAAAGAGAAGAGACAAGTACCTGCAGGATTATTACAACCATTACCTGTATCAGAATAGAAATGGGACGAGATTACAATGGACTTTGTTTCTGGATTTCCATGATCACTGAATAAGAACGACAAGATTTGGGTTATAGTTGATCGATTGATAAAATAAGCTTATTTTCTACCAATCAAGACGACTAAACCTTCAAGGTTAGCTGAATTGTATGTGAAAGAGATTGTAAGACTACACGGAGTTCCAATAGTGATCATATCGATTCGTGATAGTAGTTTTACGTCGAGGTTTTGGGGAAGTCTATAGAAGGTTATTGGGTACAAAGTTGAGCTTCAGTACCGTATTTCATCCTCAAACCGACGGACAGTCAGAGCGAATGATTCAAACTCTGGAAGATTTTAGACTTTGTGTACTGGATTTTGGGAATGATTGGGAGAAGCACTTACCATTAATCGAATTTGCCTACAACAACGGATTTCAGTCAAGTATTGGAATTGCACCATATGAAGCTTGTGTATGGGCGTAATTGTCGATCATTGTTTGTTGGACCGAGGTCAGGGAAAGGAGGTTATTAGGACCTAAGATAATACAGTTAACTACTGAGAAGGTGAAGTTAATCCAGGAGCAACTAAAGGTGGCTTAGAGTTATTATAAGAGCTATGCAGACTCAAAGCGACGACCGATGACATTTGAAGTAGGAGATTTTGTATACTTAAGAGTATCATCTTCGAAAGGCATTGTCCAATTTGAAAAGCGGGGGAAGCTTAACCCGAGGTTCATAGGGCCATTTAAGATCCTAGAAAGGGTAGGACCAGTGACTTATCAACTAGCATTGCCAGCGGAGTTGGCATTTGTGCATAACGTGTTTCACATGTCAATGTTGAGACGATGTATGACAGACACAAGTAAGATCATAGTACCGGAACCATTGCAGATCCAAGAGGACTTGACCTATGTAGAGCATCTAGTGAAAATCTTAGATCGGAAGGAGCAAGTGTTGAGAACGAAGACGATTCCAATGGTGAAAATATTGTGCCGTAGTCATTCAGTCGAAGAGGCTATGTGGGAGAATGAGGAAGAGATGAGGAATGAGTATCTGCACCTTTTTGACTCATGAGGTATAAGTTTGGGGACTAACTTCCTTTTTGGAGGGGAGAATCGTCACACCCATTCCGGAAATATATTCCTTTAAATGAGTATTTTTGAAAATTATCAATGTTATTTGATAATTGTTGTATTGGTTTACTGTGATCAACGTAAGGTGTTAGGTAAGGACACGATGATTCGGTAATCATTGAGGCATTCGTGTGATTACAGGACATTTATGTGGATTAAATGTTATTTGACTATCTGGTAAATTGTGAATTGTAATATTACCTGTGTAGCGTAAGTTCTGATAGTTTTAATCCTGTTAAGGATTAATTTAATGATTTTGACGATAACCAATAGAATACGCTGCATAAAAGGTAGGTTTGTGACGACCAAGAGCCAATACTCTTGAGGCAGGATGGCCAAGATGGATGAGGTGAGGTCGAGTGTGGGGGCTTGTCTCACATCGCCTGGGGTGAAGTTCCTGGACTAGTTTATAAGGATTAATCGCCCCTCTATATGCAACAAGGCCTTTTAAAACCGTGAGGGAGCTAAACATGAAAGAACTTCACAGTTAAGCGTGTTACTGCCAGAGCAGTACCAGGGATGGGTGACCCCCTGGGAAGTTCTTTGTGTTTAGGCCCAAAGCGGACAATATTGTTGCTAGATGGGGAGGTGGGTCGTTACAAGGTTATCTAGTGATTTCACGGAAATTAGTTTCGGATGTAATTACGGCGACAAACAGAACGTAGTCGGAAAGTTTTATAAATTATGGCTTTCACTTGTAAAGAGATTATATGGTTGTGTGCAACGTTTCGTAGGATAATTAAAGGATTTGCGAACTAGTGGGGAGGTAATCGTAATTTCCAAGTCTTGTGCCTATAAATAGTGGATGCAAGATATTTTCCTCATTTACAACTTTTCCAATTGAAATCAAAAGAGGGGTTTTGGAGCTAAGAGCTTGTCGACACAAATCGACGTCCGTTAGTTTGTAGCAACATTTATTTTTATTGGTATTTTGATAACTTGGAATGTGGTTTAAGAACTTTGAGTGATACGGCATATGGGATAGCGTACTTGTTTTAACTTTACAAAACTTTAGATTATAAAAAAGAGTTTCAAACTTTCTGTAGTAGGCTTATGGCAATTAAAATTGCATTTGGCCATAATTCTGCCTAAAATAATGACTCAAATGCAATTCAAGCTGCGATTTGTGTTGGAACTCCAAAATCTAAAGTGAAATTCTTAGGCAAATGAGATGTGAGTCAATTGCAGAAAATTGTGATTAGCTTTTTGCCAAAAAGCAATTTCTTGCAATAATTAAATCATTGAAACAAAAGTTGTGCCAAACAGGTACTAAGCTACATATTGTTTAAAGTCGGCTCAAGTTGTGTTTAGATGGTTCTGTAGTTGAACTAGGGTTTAGCATACAAAACCCATTCAAGAACAAGTCCGGTGTAAGTTTTGCTCTAACTCACTCCACACAAATTAGTTTAATTTTCGGTAAAAAAAATATTTTAGCACCTTATAATTTTAGTGAAGTCTCACTTTGGGCCTTACATTTTCAAATGCACCACTTTTGAAATTTGAGGGACCAAAGCGAGAAAATGCAGGGCTCAAAATAAAAATCTATTTAAATTATAGAGTACTAAAATGCTTTCTATTCTTAAAATTTTAGATAATTGCTAATAAGTCCCTCACTACGCACCTTATTTTGATTAAAGGACAACCAAAAATCTTGAACAATAATATGTCCATCAATGTGCAATGTTTATTGTAATAGGTCCTTCAATCAACATAATTCAACATTTTATGGACTCATTTACCCTTATTAGATTTTTTTTATTACATGGGAAAAGGGGAAGGTTCGAACATAGAATCTGAATACATGGAGTGACACTAAGTGCCAGCCCTTTGCCACTTAGGCTATGCGTCCTTGTACACCCTTATTAGATATTTATGTATGAGTAATATATGGGTGACAAATACGTTTTACAAACACTTAGAAACACACTCTATATCTCTTTTGGGTGACACTGTGGGGTCTGGATAATTTCAGTGGACCCTACAGTACCACCCGAGAGAGAGATATGGTGTGTTTGTAAAAAGTGTTTATCACCCTAACATTATTGTTTGTGTAAATAATAAATGTAGGTGAATCTATTTTGGTAATCAAATCTTATTTAGCAAATATCTCTCACATCAAGTAAATATAGGTAAATCTATTATGATAGTCCAATCCCACAATTATAGATTGCGAGATTTTAGCAAATATTTATGACATTCGTTTCACCAATCATGTCTAACTTCCATTTTGAACATATTACATTATGGAATATCCACAGAATATGATGAGAAGTTTCTCCCAAAATCTTTTAATTCGAAATTCATTATGGTACACTACAACAAAAATAGCCTATAGAGACATTTATTTTGAGACAAGAAATAAAAGTGTCTTTAGAAGTTATTTGTAAGGACACATATTTTTTCGTCTCTACAAAAAAAAATGTCTTTAAAAGTTACTTTTAAGGACACCTAATTTTTGGTCTCTACAAAAGAAAATAGTTGTCTTTAGAAGTTACTTGTAAGGACATATGATTTTTGGTCTCTAAAAAAGAAATAAGTGTCTTTCGAAGTTACTTGTAAGGATACATAATTGTCCGTCTCTAAAAAAAATGGCTTTAGAAGTTAATTGAAAAATACACAATTTTCTGTCTCTCCATAAAGTGTATTCAAAAGTACAAAATAACGGCACTTATTAATTTTTTTTCTTCATAAAGATAGAATTGTCTCAATAAAAAAAAAAAAAAATTACATGACAAGAAAAAGGCATGTGTCCTGGCATTTAAAAATGTGCCTTTAATTACCAATATTTTTTTAAAAAAAACAAGTGTTGTTAATTACCAAGATTTTAAAGAGCGCTCGTAAATACCAATACTTGGTAGTTAATACTTAATATCGTTTTCATACAAAATGCTGATAATTAACGGCATTTGTAAACCAATTTCGTTAATTAACGACGTTTGAAATTTAAACATTTGTCCTATGTCCTACTTTAATAAAACGACGTCGGTAATTTTTTTAATCTTTAATGTTATTTAAGCATGAAGGAAAACACAGGAGAAAATATGCAATCCAATTTAGGGTAGCTTCCGCTTTGCGATTCGATAGCTTTGAAATTACTTTTGTCAGAATATATTATAATAGTTGTGTTGCATGGGCAATATATTATAAAAGTTGTTACGGTGGAAGAATATATTATGTATGTGTTTGGCGACATAAATATAAGGTGATTTTAAATGTTCAAAAAATAATTATGCCCCTAGACTGTATTGATATTCTATTAGTATTAGATACATAATTATTTTGTTAGTGATTTCATATTATTAAATTTAATAAAAATTAATTACTTAAATGATAAATTAAATAAATGTATTCAATAATAATAACTATAGTAATATATAATATAAAAAGTAAATATTTTAGTAATATAAAATAAATTATTCATTGTGTTTAATACTTTAAATATATGTTACTAGTACATGATTTTATTATATACAGATAAATAATTTTCATACTTGTAGTTGAAAGTTGGCTATTTGGTCAAGCGGATTCAAGACTGCTACACATTCAAGGAGGTCTTAAATTCAAAACTTGGTAGACTGTTAGGAATGATAGTTCTAATGACACTTTCGTTTTATCATTATTCACAAATATATGTCACTTCAAAAATAACATTTAGCGACACTTTTAATGACATTTTTCTCTATCGTTACAAAATAACATTTACCGACAGTTTAACTGACACTTAGATAAGTGTCTCTACAAGGCTTAGCGACAACACCTATTATGACACTTAGGTGAGTGCTGGTATAACAACTAGTGACACATTTTGTGACCTATTGCAACACATTTTTTTTTTTGTCTTTAAAGGTCTATTTTGTTGTAGTGGTAACATCAAAAATTTTCATTTACGTAGTTTGCGAGAAATTTCTCATATCGATAGAAAATTGTAGTTTTGGGTTCGTTTAATCCCAATATCGAAACAGTTAGAATTCCAAATGCTTACCATGATATAAGAAATTTCTCAAAACATTTAGTGACGTGTTTCTTAAAAAAAATTTCCACAATGAAGGTATTGGAAAACTTCCATAAATCACCTGAATGACTTATAGAGCATAAAATATGTGGGGAAAAGTATTTGGGTTGCGAATGGATGATCGTAAAAACTTAAAAAAAAATAACACACAGATGTAAAATGGACCATTGATCCAAAATCTAGCAAAATAAATGGGCAACAACCAATTTACATGAATATTATGAGAAATAATACCAATTTTCACCTAAAGCCATTGTATTGCATACCTTTTCTACCCGTATTTTTTATTTTATAATGGCGATATAGCACCAGAGGGTGGAGGGAGCATAGGACTATGGTGGGCCCAGCCCCCTTCCCCCCAATCTTCTCTATTTTTAATCAAAGGAGACTTGAGGCCACAAAATCCTGGACCCAGGTCCCCCCCCCCCCCCCCCCTTCTTCTTCTAATCTTCTCTATTTTTAATCGAATGAGACTTGGGGCCACAAAATCCATTGTCATTGCTTGTAGGTATTGGAGAACAGATCCAGATCACAGTCCGTTGCAGTTTTTGACAACAAAAAACATTCATTTTACCAATTACCATTCTTAACTGTCATATTTGACAAGATTCTGACAAAATTTCCCAACTATTATTTCTTTTTGGGTGAAGTGTCATGTTGGCAAGATTTAGCAATGTCATATCTTTTTGTTATATTTGACACATAAATTAGCATCGCTAGAATGTTGGAGGAAGAATTTTTGATATTGTGATATTTCATAGAATTGATATGAAATATAGCATGACAAGTGACAACTAGAGATGGTCCTAGTCTAATTTTTGCTTTAAGTGGCTCAAATAATTGTTTAGCAACAAAAATTTAATTTTTTATATTATTTTTTTCAGCAAAATTAATGAGATGTGGCCACTACAGTCTGACGAATCTTTGTGAAAAGTAATCATTGTGCTCTTTTGCTTGCTAAATAAGGGAAAAATGAGGCCTCAATAAAGACTTTTTTTTTAAAAAAAAAAACACACCTAGTAAGATTTTTTTTCTTCTTTCCGTAAGAATAATTAAGGTACCAAATCCTAAATAACATAAGGCTAAGAAATATTTTAGTACATGTAGTTATACCAACGTTTGATTTTAGGCTTTTCTCAACAAAAAAAAATGATTTTAGGCCCTATGTTATTATTTGAAACACATCTCTTTTGTAAATAATTTAAAGACAATTGTTAACGGCATCAAAGAAAAAAATGATGGAATGGATCATGTGGATGACACGTGCCTCAAAACTATTAATGCTAAAAATATTTTTGTAACCTGCAATTACACCAAAGTTTCATTTTGGACTCTTTATGTGGTCCACTCAGTCATATTTTTTGGATGCCTTTAATGGTTGTCCTTAAATGGGCGCTCATATACAAATTGAGAGTCTAAACTGTCCCATTCAAAAAATACAAGGCTTTAGCATAATTACAAGGTACTAAAATGTATTTTAGCCATAATTCAAGAATGTAATAAAAATCTTTCACAAAAATGTAAATGAAAAAATGGGTGCTGATATGTAGGGATGGCAATCGTGTCGTGTCGGGTCATATTCGTGCATGTCGTAATCGTGTCATGTCATAATCGTGTCGTGTCAATAATCGTGTCATTTCTAAACGTGTCAAAAACCTAAACCCATACCCTACTAAGGCAATTCATGAGTCACCCATTTAACCGACCATCCCATGTAATGAACAAGCCATTCTACCAAGATCTTCTTCTTGTACGCGTGACGTGTCCCAAGATTTCTTCACCAATTATAATATTGAGTCTTGACTCTTTTTCTTTATCCTCAAGCACTTCGCACAGAAGAGTACTAGAGTGTGGGGGAGTCTGTGGAATGTGGATTGTGAGTTTGTGTTGTGAGCGGCGATTTTATTGTGATAGAGTTGGTTTTTCCCTAATTCAAATTCTGTAGATATAGTCATGCTGTGCTACCGTCATATTTTTTTTAACGACTGAAATGATTGCAATTTTGATTTATAAAAATAATTAAAAAAAGGATTATTATAAATCAGTCTATAAATTGTAGAGATTTAAAACTCAGTCACATGCTTTTTAAAAATACAAATGAAATCTATTTTAAACTCCAAATTTAAATTTACATCAACTTTTTGGTAAAAAGACAAACATGCCCAAACAACCTTAACAAATTGGGAATTCCCAACTTTTGAGCTGGGTAACTTGAAAAAAAAATTCAACCCGTTCTAAGAACCAAAAGCAAAAAAAAAATGCCCAACTTTTGATCTCAACCAAAAAATCTGGGAATGCCCAACCAAAAAAATGCCTAACTTTTGATCTCCTCTCTCTAAGAACCAAAAAAAAAAATCTCCTCTCTCCTCGCAACCGGTCACCACCACTGGTCGCCGCCCCCACCCCCAACCCAAACCCCAATCCCCACCCCCAACCTCTCTCTTATATTCTCTGTGTGTGTGTATATATATATAAATACATACATATGTATCTCTTATCTTCTCTCTATGTGTATATATATACATATGTGTAATGTATGATTTGGTTATGGTTTTCTCTCACTCTCTCTAGTCCACCACAACCTCCATCAGTGCACAAATTCATAACCAGAATTTTGTAGGTTTGATTTCAAATTTTCTTTTCTTAGTTGAAATTTCTTTGAAATTTTATGGAGCTGATTGGAAGTTTTTTGGGGTTTGATATGTGTGGTATGTTGAATTTTTTTTTTAGGTTTCAAATTTCCAGATATTTTGTCTTTGGTGAATCTAGAACTAAGATTCAATGTTATTTGTTGCATCAAAATCTATGCGCTCTATTTCTCTCAAAAAAAAATTTACAGAGCACTCTTTGGTCTCTTCTCTCTCTTAGGTGTAATACCCGTACCCGGGAAAAAGGGGTAATTATTATTATTAATTTTATGTGCATTAATTAATATGATTAGTGTATAAAATGGATTAAGAGGAGGCTATGACTCACCCGTGAAAAGTGTTCAAAAAAGGACACAAATTGGAAAAATCCCCAGTGAGGAGGGACATGTTTGGAAGTGGGACCCAGTGAAGGGCCTACATAAAAATATTTTCATTTTACGTAATTAAATGCATTTATGTGATTACATGAATATTTGTTTAGATGTTTTCATATTATATGATAATACATGTACTAGCAATGAGTATTAGTTTGGATACCCAAATAAGGGTATAACTGAAAAAGGTTCAAAATTAGTAGGTGCATTAGTAATTTTACAAAATATGTGGGACCCACGTTGGGACGACCCATACGAAACTTAGACAAACACTATTAGATAATTGGGTAGTTAATGGAATGTGTGGGGGATTTCATAATAAAAATTTAAGAAATTCTGGGGGTGTAAATGGGAAAAGGGCAAAATATTGCCAACACACTTTGCATGTGTGTGTATGTGTCATAAGAGAGTTAATATCTCATTTCTACAGAAAATTAAACAAAAGAAAAGAGAGCTCGGGAGAGAAAGACGAGCTCGAGACGCCGACGTCGAAACTCACCATTCTGTCGTTGCCGTTCGTCGAATTCGCAAACCAAAGCCGTTTTCAGACTCGTGAAGGTGAGACAAACATTTCTATACCTTTAATTTACGTTTTAATTGTCTGATTTTGGTAGCTCATACTTAACGGTGAGACGTCGTCTACCGAATTCTTGTAGAATTCATTTTGGAGTAGAAATTGAGCTTTAATTGGTGAAATTCAGCACATCTCTAGCTTGAATTTGGGTAAATCTGTGAATAAGATGAGTTTTCTATACAAACCAAATGATTGTGTTTAATGGGTTCAAGGCTTTGATGGTGTTAGGAATAACTACTCATGCTAAATGCTATTTTGCTGTTAATTTGTGAATTTTATGTCAATTTCATGAAGATGATATGTTGATACAAGTATATGTGTTTATATGTCTATGTGGTAGTCAATGAGCACTGGGGAAATGGTTCATTGTTGGGAGTAATAAGGGTGGTGTAGAGGAAGAATCCGATAAAAACGGAAGTCCAAGGAATAGAAGTGACCACGGGACCAAGGGAGGTCTTCGGGTTTGAATGAACCATATAACCGGTGACTCGGCGATTACGGTTACGTCTTATGTATGAATTGTAGCATTGCACGTGTTAAACATACAATCATGTTAGAATGCTCACTAAGCGTAATGCTTAAGAAAATTATTTTCCTTTTCTGTTGTGGTAAATAACAACCACCATAGGTACAGAGTAATACTCGGAGAGAAAATGATGGGAGAGATGGGAGAGATGAAATAGATGGGGGAGATTTGAGACTTGTGTTTAAGAATTTCTTTCAACCTTGTAAAATGATGAAAAATGTAGTGTTTTTAATAGTAATGTTAATACTTTTGTAGTGACTTGGGACTTAGTTGTTCCAACTTGTCATTGGGTGGTTTTGTAGTACAACTTGGAAAACTTATGTAAATTTCTATGTTTTGGTTGTTTGTGCAGAAGTGGCTAACTTGGACCTTTCCGTCAAGTTCGGGTAGTGTCACAAGTCTTGTAGGCAAGTTTTATTTGTATGTATGATGCTGGTCATGGTTTGAGTTCATGCCTAACAAGTTTTATGAACTTTTGTTGTGAGTTGAATTTCTAAGCTCCAAAACTTGTTTTGATTCAAAAAGGGGTTAGTTGATGAGTGAATTTGATCAAATTTTAGTTGTGGATATGTGGTACATGCTTGGTTTATATTTAAAAGTGTTTGGGAATGGGTTGGAATAGTTTTCCCAAAGTTTAATGAAGTTTGATTATGTTTTGGACATGTTTGAAAACTTGTAGCAGCAGGAACCATTCTGCAGGAACCCTGATCGATCCGGGTACAAAGGGTGGATCAATCCGGGGTTCTAGAGGGGCATTCTGCTAGAAAAATACCAGTTCAGATCGATCCGGATTTTGAGGGCGGATCGATTCGCCCCTGTTTCCAACAGCCGTCCACTTTTACGAAAACGTGCATATCTCTTTCTAAAAAATTCGAATTTGTGCGCCGTTTTTTGCGTTGGAACCAAGACTCAAAGACCTATCTTTTGGTGTAAAATTTTAATATAATATCTTAATGACCATTTTGCCCTTGGGGCAGTTTTGTCACCATAAAGTCTTTAAAGGAGGTTTAAATTCGATTGTCTTCCTAATTAATGTATATTTGGGTGCGTAAAGCCTTGTTGCACATGTCCCAATCCGCCGGGGATGGTCGGGGTGTGACAATTTTTGGTATCAAAGCTATAGGCTAGAGCCTTTGGGGATGAGAGTCGTACAACGCGTAGTGTGCACACAACGACACGTAGCTACATGAACATGCATACACGTTTACTTAGCATGCTTTTACTGTTATTTAGCATGCTATGTGTATAATTAAAGTAATGTGTGTGTGTGTAATATAATGTGGGTGTCAGGAATTATGTCTAGAGGTGACACCTCAAACCGGATGGAACGAGTTGAAAGGGCAATAGAAGGACTGATTCGGGTCGCTGAAACTCATGTGGTCGAAGAAAGGCAGGTACAATCGAACCCAAATCCGAGGGAGGAAGTTGTTACAATCTCAAAATTCCACAAGAAGAAGCCGACCGTATTCTGTGGGGAGGCTGACCCGATGAAAGCAAACTTTTGGATTTCAGATATGGAGAAGATATTCAGGGTATTACCATGCATAGAGGAATAGAAAGTTTTATTTGCCGCCGACACGTTAAAGGATGAAGCACAATATTGGTGGGTCAACCAACAACATGGGACCAATTTCTTGAGATTTTCAATGAACAATACTTTCCAGAATTGTTTGGGGATCAAAAGACTCAGGAGTTTATGGAGTTGGTGCAAGGGGAAAAGTCAGTCCGAGAGTACTCGACACAATTTACGAGTTTGGAAAGGTTTGCGGGAGATGTGATAATAACTAAAAAAGTGAAAGCAAGGAAATTTGTGGCAGGGCTTCGAAACGACATCCGAGGACGAGTGACCGTATTCCGTCCAAAGACCTATGCTAAGGCATTGGACATTACTTTTATTGCTGAGAGAGACCTTGGGTATACTTCAAACATGCCACCACCCCCAAATCAACAAAGTAAACGATCGGGATCAAGTCAGTTTAGTGGTCAAGGTAGTGCGAAGAGGCAGAGTCCGAGAGGTTCGTCGGCTAGTATTGGCAGTGGTTCTAGTAGAAATAAACCGAGGTGTCAGACTTGTCAGAAATTTCATTAGGGCCGATGCAATCAACTTTCAAACCCACTTATTTGCAATGTTTGACGACAACCGGGACACATTGCTAGGAATTGTCCAAATCATAATTTAGAAATGAAGGGGCGATGCTTTACTTGCTAGGAGTTGGGGCATTAAGCTAAGGATTGTCCTACCAAGCGTCAAGGAGCTTCAGGTTCTGGTTCATATACGGCAAGTGCTATTACACTGAGACCTACTTAGCAACCTTCGAGGAGAGAGCGGTGGGAGGCAAGGTCGTATCAACTCAGGCCAGGAGAGACCACTTCCGCTGACACTGTTGTTTCAGGTATGATTCCCATTTGCTCACACTTAGCAAATGTTCTTGTAGATTCAGGATCCACACATTCGTTTGTATCACATCACTTCGCTAAGCAACTAGATAAACCATTAGAATTTCTAGACTATGATTTATCTATTGCAATATCGTTGGGAGCTCCATTAGTTAGTTCGGGTGTATTTCGAAAATGTGAGATTAACATGAATGGTAAATAAATGACCGTCGATTTGGTACCGTTAGTTATTTAACACTTTGATGTTATATTGGGTATGGACTGGTTAGCAGCTAATCACGTGAATATTGATTGTAACAACAAAAGGGTAGAATTTCGTGTTCCAAATCAAGAGGCGTTTTATTTTCAAGGCATGGGTGTTGTCGCACCGCCGTATATTGTGTCAGCCATTGAGGCATGTCGACTATTAAAGAAAGGTTGTCAGGGATTTCTATGTAGTATTCTTGATACTAGAGGCGTCGATCTTAAACTTGAGAAGATTCCGATAGTTAGAGAATTTTCGGATGTATTTCCCGAGGAGTTACCTAGTGTATTGATTGACCGAGAAATTGAGTTTGGTATCGATGTCATGCCGGGGACCCAACCTATTTCACGAGCACCGTATCGAATGACACCAGTTGAATTGAAAGAGTTGAAGACTCAGTTACAAGAGTTGCTAGACAAGGGTTTCATTCGGCCTAGTGTGTCTCCGTGGGGTGCAACTTTGTTATATGGTACAATGCGGATGCGCATTGATTACCAGGAAATCAACAAGGTAACAATCAAGAACAAGTACCCATTTGCCACGTATTGATGATCTATTTGATCAACTTCAAGGGGCTCAAGTATTTTACAAAATTAACCTGAGGTCAGGATACCATCAATTGAAAGTTAAAGCCGAAGATGTAGAGAAGACAGCCTTTAGGACTCGCTACGGACACTATGAATTTTTAGTGATGCCGTTTGGGGTTATTAATGCGCCTGCAGGCTTCATGGATTTAATGAATCAGGTGTTTAAATCGTACCTGGATGAGTTTGTGATAGTCTTTATTGGCGATATTCTCATTTATTCCAAGAGTCCAGAGGAACATGAACAACACTTGAGGTTAGTCTTGCAGCGACTTTAAGAGAAACAGTTGTTTAGGAAGTTGAAGAAGAGTGAGTATTGGTTGACAAGTGTCACGTTCTTAGGGCATGTGATATCTAAAGAGGGCATTTTCGTGGATCCACAGAAGATTGAAGCTGTTATGAATTGGTCAAGACCGACAAATGTGTCAGAGATTCGAAGTTTCTTGGAGTTAGCTGGATATTATAGAAGATTTGTCAAAGACTTCTCTAGAATTGCAACTCCAATGACAAGACTAATGAGGAAAGATGTACCTTTTGAATGGAATAAAGAGTGTGAAGATTGCTTCTTAGCATTGAAGGAGAAGTTAACAACGGCACCAATACTTGCAATTTCGACTAGTACTGGAAATTTCAGAATTTACAATGATGCTTCTCACCAAGGCTTGGGATGCCTTTTGACACAAAATGATAAGGTAATAGCCTATGCTTCGAGGCAGTTGAGATCTCACGAGAAGAACTATCCGACTCACAATTTGGAGTTAGCGGCGGTAATCTTTGCTTTGAAGATTTGGAGACACTATTTGTGCGGGGAGACATGTGGAATTTTTACCAACCACAAAAGTTTGAAGTACTTGTTCACTCAGAGAGATCTTAATATGCGACAATGGAGGTGGTTGGAACTCATGAAGGATTACGATTTAAACAGTATCACCCTGGGAAAGCGAACGTGGTCGCCGATGCGTTAAGCCGAAAGTCGTCAGAAAATCTAGCTTATGCCTTAACTGCACAAGAGGAATTAGTGAAAGAATTGGAACAATTGAAACTTGAAGTTATTCCTAGAATTGAATGTGGTTTAATGGCTGCGATTATGGCACAGCCGAGTTAAATTGATGAAATCAAGGCTAACCAGCTGTTAGACCCAGAATTCAAGAAAGTTGTAGACGAGTTACCTGAGGGTAGAAGGCTGGAGTTCAGCTTTCAAGACGGTGTTTTGAGATACATAAACCGTTTATGTGTTCCTAATGTTGGTGATTTAAGAGGTAAGGTTATGGAAGAAGCTCATAATACAAGATATTTAGTACATCCGGGTAGTACCAAAATGTACCGAGACTTGCGAGAAATTTATTGGTGGAATGGTATGAAGAGAGAAGTAGCAGAATTTGTATCTAAATGTATGACATGCCAAAAAGTGAAAATGGATCATCAACGGCCTGGAGGAGAACTACATCCTTTAGAGATACCATAATGGAAGTGGGAGCATATTACAATGGATTTTGTATCGGGATTTCCAAAATCTCAGAAGTCAAATGATAGTATCTGGGTTATTGTCGATCGGATAACTAAGTTAGCTCATTTTCTACCTATCAAGACCAAAGATCCATCGAAACTTGCAGAGATTTACATTCGGGAAATTATTCGACTTCATGGAGCACCGGTTTTGATAGTGTCAGACTGTGACACTCGATTTGCGTCTAGATTTTGGGAGAGCTTACAGAGAGCTATGGGGACGGCTTCACAGTGTAGTACTGCGTTTCATCCCCAGACCGATGGTCAGTCCGAAAGGGTGATTCAGATTTTGGAAGATATGTTGAGGGTATGTGTTATGGATTTCAAGGCCGATTGGGAGACCCAATTGTCTTTAATCGAATTCTCTTGCAATAACAGGTTCCAAACTAGCATTAGAATGGCACCTTACGAGGCATTGTATGGAAGAAAGTGTAGTTCGCCAGTTTGTTGGACAGAAGTTGGTGAAAAATAGCTTTTGGGACATGAGATAGTACAAATTACTACCGACAAGATTAGATTGATTAAACAATGGTTGCAAATGGCTCAAAGTCGTTATAAAAGTTATGCTTATACGGGTAGAAGATCGTTGGAATTTGAAGTGGGTGACTATGTGTTTTTGAAGGTATCGCCTTCGAAAGGCATAACACGTTTTGGTAAGTGAGGTAAGCTCAGTCCGAGGTATGTTGGACCTTATTTGATTCTTAACCGAGTTGGACCGTTAGCTTATCGATTGGAATTGCCTCAAGAGTTATCCAATGTTCACAATGTGTTCCACGTGTCGATGCTTCAACGTTATGTATCGAATCCGAGACATGTCATTATTCCAGAGCTGTTAGAGATTCGAGAGGATATGACTTATGTGGAACATTTAGTGCAAATTCTTGATAGAAAAGATCAAGTTTTGAGAACCAAGTTGATTCCCTTAGTAATGGTTCAATGGCGAAGCCACTCAGCCGAGGAAGCAACTTGGGAACGAGAGGATGAGATTCGAGCCAAGTACCCGCATCTCTTCGATTCCTGAGGTAAGAATAAGTTTGGGGACCAAACTCTCTTTTAGCGAGGGAGAAATGTAACACCCGTATTCGGGAAAAGGGGTAATTATTATTATTAATTTTATATGCATTAATTAATATAATTAGTGTATAAAATGGATTAAGGGGAGGCTAGGACTCGCCCGTGAAACGTGTTCAGAAAAGGACACAAGTTGGAAAAGTCCCCAGTGAGGAGGGACATACTTGGAAGTGGGACCCAGTGAAGGGCCTAAATAAAAATATTTGCATTTGATTAAATGCATTTATGTGATTACATGAATATTTGTTTAGATGCTTTCATATTATATGATAATACATGTACTAGCAATGAGTATTAGTTTGGATACCCAAATAAGGGTATAACTGAAAAAGGTTCAAAATTAGTAGGTGCGTTAGCAATTTTACAAAATATGTGGGACCCACGTTGGGACCCATACAGAACTTAGACAAACACTTATTAGATAATTGGGTAGTTAATGGAATGTGTGGGGGGATTTCATAATAAAAACTTAAGAAATTCCGGGGGTGTAAATGGGAAAAGGGCAAAATATTACCAACACACTTTGCATGTGTGTGTATGTGTCATAAGAGAGTTGATCTCTCATTTCTACAGAAAATTAAACAAAAGAAAAGAGAGATCGGGAGAGAAAGACGAGCTCGAGATGCCGACGTCGAAACTCACCGTTATGTCGTCGCCGTTCGTCGAATTTGTGAACCGAAACCGTTTTCGGACTTGTGGAGGTGAGACGAACGTTTCTATACCTTTAATTTACGTTTTAATTGTCGGATTTTGGTAGCTCATACTTAACGGTGAGACGTCGTCTACCGACTTCTTGTTGGATTCATTTTGGAGTAGAAATTGAGCTTTAATTGGTGAAATTCAGCACATCTCTAGCTTGAATTTGGGTAAAATATGTGAATAAGGTGAGTTTTTTATGCAAACCAAATGATTGTGTTTAATGGGCTCAAGGCTTTGATGATGTTAGGAATAACTACTCATGCTAGATGCTATTTTGTTGTTAATTTGTGAATTTTATGTCAATTTCATGAAGATGATATGTTGATACAAGTATATGTGTTTATATGTCTATGTGGTAGTCAATGAGCACTAGGGAAATGGTTCATTATTGGGAGTAATAAGGGTGGTGTAGAGGAAGAATCCGATAAAAACGGAAGTCCAAGGAATAGAAGTGACCACGGGACCAAGGAAGGTCTTCAGGTTTAAATGAACCATATAACCGGTGACTCGGCGATTACGGTTACGTCTTATGTATGAATTGTAGCATTGCACGTGTTAAACATACAATCGTGTTAGAATGCTCACTAAGCGTAATGCTTAAGAAAATCGTTTTTCTTTTCTGTTGTGGTAAATAACAACCACCATAGGTACAGAGCAATACTCGGAGAGAAAATGATGGGAGAGATGGGAGAGATGAAATAGATGGGGGAGATTTGAGACTTGTGTTTAAGAATTTCTTTCAACCTTGTAAAATGATGAAAATTGTAGTGTTTTTAATGGTAATGTTAACAATTTTGTAGTGACTTGGGACTTAGTTGTTCCAACTTGTCATTGGGTGGTTTTGTAGTACAACTTGGAAAACTTATGTAAATTTCTATGTTTTGGTTGTTTGTGCGGGAGTGGCTAACTTGGACCTTTCCGGCAAGTTCGGGTAGTGTCGCAAGTGTTGTAGGCAAGTTTTATTTGTATGTATGATGTTAGTCATGGTTTGAGTTCATGCCTAACAAGTTTTATGAACTTTTGTTGTGAGTTGAATTTCAAAGCTCCGAAACTTGTTTTGATTCAAAAAGGGTTGAGTTGATGAGTGAATTTGATCAAATTTTAGTTGTGGATATGTGGTACATGCTTGGTTTATGTTTAAAAGTGTTTGGGAATGGGTTGGAATAGTTTTCCCAAAGTTTTATGAAGTTTGATTATGTTTTGGTCATGTTTGAAAACTTGTAGCAGCATAATTTAGCAGAAGGAACCATTCTGCAGGAACCCAGATTGATCTGGGTACAAAGGGTGGATCGATCCGGGGTTCTGGAGGGGCAATCTGCTAGAAAAATACCAGTTCGGATCGATCCGAATTTTGTGGGCGAATCGATCCGCCCCTGTTCCCAGCAGCAGTTCGTCCACTTTTACGGAAACGTGCATATCTCTTTCTAGAAAATTCGGATTCGCGCGCCGTTTTTTTGCGTTGGAACCGGGACTCAAAGACTTATCTTTTGGTGTAAATTTTTAATATGATTTTTTAATGACCATTTTGCCCTTGGGGCAGTTTTGTCACCATAAAGTCTTTGAAGGAGGTTTAATTTGTGATTCTCTTCCTAATTAATGTATATTTGGGTGCGTAAAGCCTTGTTGCACGTGTCCCAATCCTCCGGGGTGGGTCGGGGTGTGACATTAAGTGATGAAAAAGGTGGGGGTGGTGGGGTTTGGTGGTGGTGTGGTGGTTGTGGATGGGAGAAAGAGGGAGGTGGTTGCGGCAGGTGGTGGTGGTGGTGGTGGTGGTGGAGGAGGCGACCGGTGGTGGTGGTTGGTCGCTGATTGTGGTGGTGAAGAGGAAGAAGATGAGGGTAAAAGGGTAATTTTACTGTATCTTATTTAGGAAAACATCAAAAGTTGATGTAAACTTAAATTTATTGTTTTAAATAGATGTCCATTGTATTTTGAAAAGCACGTGACTGATTTTTCAAATCCCCACAAATTATAGGCTGGTATCTAATAATCCCAATAAAAAATGACTGTTTCTTAAAAAAAAAAAAAATGGCCTAATTGCACTTTACCCCCTCGTACTATACACGTGTTTTTAATTGAGTACATGAATTTTTATTATTTATTTTATTTTTTTTTTTTTTTGCAATTGGCCCCGACCCTTGATTTTTCAACCCCTTTTCAATCTCATACATAATGCCGTTAGTTTAAAACTAACGGAATTGCCCAAATATATATATATATATATATATATATATATATATTTTTGCAATTGGCCCCTTGAACTTTCACCCCCTTTCCAATTAGATCCATTCGCTAACAACGTGAGATATTGTTGGACAAAATAGCCCAAGTGTCCTTCCCCCCAAAAAGGATAAATCGGAACCTCTTTTTTTTTTTTTTTTTTTTTTTTTCATTTTATCTGTCAAAACAGATAATATTATCTGTTGACAGACATATAATATTGAGCTAAACAATCATAATTTTCTTATCTTTTGGCCTTTTGGGATGATTTTTTTATTTCAAGTATTTGTTCGAGATTAACGCAATGGACTTCAAAAGTTTACAAAAAAATACACGTTGCAGTCTTATTTGTTTTGACATGTACAATCATTTGTTTTGACATATAAAGTCAAAAAAATGAGGTTCTAGCGAGGGGGTTTTCTCTTCTTTTGATGTCAAAAAGTAGTAAAGGGATTTATAAAAAAAGGATCTGATTGGAAAGGGGATAAAAGTTCAAGGGGCCAATTGCAAAAAAAAAAAATATTTTTGGACAATTCCATTAGTTTAAACTAACGGCATTAGTGAATGTATGAGATTGAAAAGGGGTTGAAAGTTCAAGGGGCCAACTGCAAAAAAAAAAAAAAAAAAAGTTCATGTACCCAACTGAAAATATGTGTATAGTACGAGGGAGTAAAGTGCAATTAGGCCAAAAAAAATTGACTGAACTTGTTATTTATTTATTTATTTATTTTTTTTATTTTGTAAAATAATGTATATTTCCAAAAATACCCTCTATAGTCGGGTTAAATGGGTTGAACCAATTAAAACATGACCTAACCCATTTATTAATCGTATTAAATAGGTCGACCTGTTTATGACTCATATCCGTATAAGTTAAATCCCCATTTAATGCTCGGGTGCGTTTGATAAAACTGAAAATTAAGTACTGAAAATTAAGTGTTGAATTTTAAGTACTGAAAATTTTAAGTGCTTGAAGTTTTAGTTTTATTCCTTAAAACAGTGTTTCAACTATTGAAGTAGAATACATTCAGTGATTTTTTCCAGTAGAAAATTTTCACTTAAAGTTTTCAGTGATTTTGGAGCTACTTTTTCAATTAAGTGGTATGTTATCAAACACACTTAAAAAAGAATAAATACTGAAACTTTTCATTTTCAGCATTTAATGGGATTATCAAACACACCCTTAGTCGTAAAAAATTGTCACCATACTTATCATATGTCACAAATTTGACTTTGCACGACAAGAGCATGACAAGAGGCACATCCCCTACGGCCGGGCCAGAGCACCCGGGCATAGATAGGCCCAAGACGGCCCAAGATGACTGAGCCCAAGGCGCTTTGAGATGTTCGCTCAGGCATCTGGACAGGTTAAGCTAGGAAACCTTAGTTAAAGGGCGTATCTAGGATGTTAGATTATATGGTGGGCTAAAAATATATATAGTGTGGGTTCACGGGAATTTGAGAGCAACGCCTCCAAATAATTTTATTTTATTTGGTCTATTTATACATATATTATGAATTTTTGCATCATAAATATTATAATGTACTTTTGTGTCTTGTCGTTTTATAATTTGCATAAATATTTAATAAATTATAAACCACAAACAGAGAGAAATGTAAAAATCAAAAACAAAAAAGAAAAGAAAAGAACACAAATATGCAAATATGGGATGGGCTAGAAACATCAATTGATTTTTGAAATAACAAATAATATCATAAATATGAGCTGGATTAAAACTAGGCTAGACTGAGCTAATGTTAATGCTCAAGAGGTTGGGCTAGGCTAGGGGAAAATTAGATGGGCTGGGCTAAAATTATACTATTTGGGTAATCAAAATGTAATGTATTGATTCCGCTAAAAAAAAAGATAATGTATTAATGAGAGGTGAGCTGGGCTGAGCTAAAAAGTGCATTAATTAATAACAGACTGAGCTAGAATATAAAATTAACAAAGAACTTAAAATTTTTGGGGTGAAATACAGCCCAGGTCACTGCACCCCTTTATAACACCCATGCCTTAGGCCTAAAACTCCAGTCCGTGATGGGGGTCTTGACCTTACTCATTCTTTCCTAAGTGACTTAAGTAAGGTCCCATTAGAACTCCTAAGATATGCTAATTATCAAGCTTAAAATCAAGTAAAACATATCTCCAAATATGAATAGATATCACACCAATAAGATAGAGAGCATTTTCGCTCGCTCAATTTTAGTTCACTATTGCTCACTCAGGTTTTTATTGGTGGCATGTGTATTATTCTAGTAATTATGTTGATAATACATGAATAAAATGAGAATGAAATGGTACATGTCATCCCGTGAATGCCTAAGTGTACAATAATGAATCAAAAACAGATGAGCAAAAATGCTCTCAGGTACGGAGATAAGTACGAGATCTCCATAAATACCTTGACCCAAACACCTAAAGCCTAAATAAAGGGCTAACCAGGTACGCCGTACACACTCTTAAATACACATTCATTCTCTCTTTCTAAACTCTAACTTGCTCGTCGGAGGAGAGTTTAGGTCTAACGGCCATCGTCTTTCTTGCAGGTACTTGAAGGAGCATATCTGGATTCGTACCAGTGCATTTTTTTGCTGCAACAAGTACCAGGAGCGGAGCCATGTGAGACCTAGTTAGGGCACGTGCACCCACTTGAATTTTCAAAAGTATTTTTATACCCTATGTATTTTATTTAATATATGTTGTGCCTTCCCTTAACATTTTAAAATTTTAATATGTGCATTTGTACCATTCCTATTTTTCAAATTAGCCTTTTCAAACTCAGAAATAACACTTATCCTTAAATTCTTGCTCAAAGAAACATCTTATTTACTCAATTACTCCAAGTAGTTAATCCCTTATAGATATTACTTTGAAACATATTAAGAGTCCTTGAATCAGGGTAGCTAATAAAAATCTACCATTCCACCAGGAGGGCTGGCTCATTAAAAGAAAAAATTAAGCATAAGAAAATAAAAATTTTTTTGAAAAAGAGTTATGGAAAGATTCGCTTCACTTTGAATAATTATGTTTTACTCCTCAATAATGATATTCGCGGAAAAAACTACAGAATTTGTAAAACCGAAAATTGCAGCATTGTCACCAAAAAAAAAAAAAAAAAAAGAGGAAGAAAGAAAGAAAAAAGAACCAGGGGTGCTGCCCCACTAGGATCAAATTCTGGCTTCGCCCCGAGTACAATACACACTATTTGATTATAGAAGACCTACTAACATTGTGTGTCGAACTCAAAAGTAAGGTTATATAGTTGAACAAAACTAAAAATAAAAAGCAAATGTATACGGTTAATTTATTAACCTTGAACTACCAGAGGAAAAAAAGCAAAAAAATAACACATAATTCTATTATTATGATTTCAACTTCAAATGTATATTTTTTTTCTTATGTTTTTTCCACTTCAAATATAACTGTTCTTCTTTTCCAATTTCGTCAAAGAGAACTAATTTTAATATACGAATAATATTGTGAGAGGGTCAATGTTTGGCTATATGATTTCTTTGGAAGAGAACTCCTAGAAATTGAGGGGCCATTTTTTGTTTGAACAGTAATTAAAGCTAGACCCAACTAAGAGAGAGGACTGATTCAAGTATGAGAACGACTAGGGGTGTTCATCGATCGGTTCGGTCAGTTTTTTGTCGGTTTTTCCATGCTTAAAAACCGACCAATAGGCTCGGTTGGGTTGTCTTTGTTTTTTTTTTTTTTGGCCACTTTTGGTCGGTCGATTCGATTTCCTTCAGTAAATGCATTTTTGAAAACCGACCGAATGGACTCGGATCGCATGGTTCGGTCAGTCGTTTTTTTTTAACAGCCCTAAGAACGACCATGTTGTGCAAAATGTTAAGAAATAAGTGCATCCAAGGGTGGAAGCACACATTTACATGGGGAGTTGGGGACGTCTATTCCCCAATTTTTTTTGATAGAAATCTATTTTGGATTTCTAGAGTTTTGAAAATTGTGTGGTTGTTCCATGGATTTTGCAACATAATTACTACTCTTTCAAAAAAGATTTCTGTCCATATGCTTAATAATTTTTTCTTTAAAAAAAAAAATCATTTTTACTTATAACAAAGTGTCTGTAATATATATGTGCAAAAAGAATATCCAGAAGGCCTCAAATACTTGAGACTAATAGTGTAATTAAGATGTTTTTTTTTTTAATAAATATAAAAAAAAAATTGAAGGACCAAAATAAGATTTTTTAATTTAAAATTATAAATTAAAAGTTTTGCGAGGGGCACATATCCGTACAATAATATAAAATCTATAGTGTAAAAAAGTACAGATGCCACTACTAGATATATAATGACCTTTACAACTCACCTAACAAAGAGAAGCATATAGATGCTAAAGTACCAAAGAGTACTGAAATATGTATTATTCAATAATGTGATGCATAGTCCACATAATGTGGTAGATCCTATATACATTAACTGCATATTTATATATAATAATAAGCGGAGTATAAAGTACAAGTACTAATATTGGATAGAGTTTTCAGGTTTTTACAACCCAAACAACAGCAAATAAACTTAATTTCATAGTAGAAATCTAGTTGGCAACCCACACAATGTGATCTTCAGGAAGGAAATGGCAAACAGGGACACTTCCTGGTTTAACCTTGAGTACTTGAAATGCCAAGTGCTTTGGGTTCCATTCTGATGTATCTGTGTGACATATTGCTACTGCTTTCGCTTTCGTCCCATCGGCACCAAGCAACGAAATCGTATAAGCCTTTGTGGTGCGCGTTTTGTGGCAGTAAAACACCGCGTACGCGTAGTTCTGCTTGTGGCACACCACGGCTTCGTTGCTACCAATCTTCTTCACTCCTGCGATACTATACTTTTGCATCGGAGTTTCTCTCTCCACCTCTGTAGAGATTGCATTGACATTTTTTCCGAGCTTGGACGCGCTGAAATCAACCATGGACTCCAATGAGGTCGCGCAATACTTTTCCTCTCCTCTGATTCCGGGCTCTTCGCACTCTTTGATTGTTTTTTGCATTACCTGTTATGTTAGTAGAATGAAATCAAGATAATTCTGTAACTATGAGACACTAATCAATTGCCCTAACTGAAAGATCGAGTTTGAGACATAAATCTTTCACAATTAAATTTTGGATAAAATGCATTTTGCACTCTCAAACTATTCCATGTTTGGCGTTTTGGTCTTTAAACAATTTTTTTTTTTCACGTTATAGTCCCTCAACTAACATTTTGTGTCAGTTTACTCCCTCCGTCACTTTTAGTGACGGAAAAATTACGTTTAGTGATGCCAAAAGTGACGCTAAAAGTGACGGGCGGGACAAACTGCCACAAAATATTATCTTTCACGCACAAATGTCGCGTGTCTAGGTAGACTACAATATGCAATACTAGAGCATACTCTAAAGTCTTAAATTTAACTGGCGGAATTCGGAATCATTCCAAGTATTGTAATATACTTGGGAACATTTCTTTATACTACGTAGTACATTTTTTACTGTTCTAAGACATGAATGGCTCACGAATACAGTTTTGTCTATGTAGCTAGCACATAGATAGTCCAATAATATTTTCGAACAGTATAAAACGTACATAAGAACAGGGCCGGCTCTTGGGGCAGCGGCCCGGGCAGCTGCTTGGGGCCTCAAAAAATAAGAGTTTGTTTGGCCATAGAATAAGGCATTGTTTGGCCAAAATTCATGTGTTATATATAATAATAGGGCCAAAATAGGGCCTAAAAAAACAGGGTCTTAGATATACATGCATTATATATAAAAATAGGACAAAAAATAAGGCATTGTTTGGCCAAAATACATGTATTATATATAAACATAGGACAAAATAGTGCCAAAAAAAAAATAGGGTCTTATATATACATGTATTATATATAAAATAGGACCAAAAAAAAGGGCCTAAAATTTTTTTCTTTTCATGTTCGCTTAGGGCCTAATATGAATTTCACAATCTCAAGGCCGGCCCTGCATAAGAAAATATATTTAAAATGTTGTCACGTTAAATATTCAGAAATAACCTTTGAGATTAACTACAAACAGTCAGGCTCTAAAGAGGGCGCCCTCTTTTTATTAAAGAGAGGACCTCTGTTTTGGCCGTCGGATTGTGTTTTCATTAATGGCAGTTTTGTCATTTCACAGTTTTTAAACACAATCCGACGGCCAAAACAGAGGCCCTCTCTTTAATAAAGAAAGGTGGCCCTCTTTAGAGAATCTTTGTAACTACAAAATCCCACTTTCCACATTATATATCAATCATCTAATAATATATACATACATATATACATATATATATATACATATTCAACATTACCTCAGCTTCCAATGAATCAGATTTCACAGAAAATTTGTTCATGATCTCTGGCAGCTTGTTCAATGAAAAGGGTATTGACTTTGCAACTTGTCTAGGCAAAAAAGTAGATGGACTTGTACTCTTAGTGAAGTGCAATGTCAATTTTGTCCCTGGCTTCATGTTCTCCTCCAAAAAAAACAAAGCTACATTGGGATTGTCATGAAGTTGATCCTCATTAGCAGCATATAGGTATTGGAATGGGTTAGAACCTGGTTTGACTCCAACATACACTGGCCTTCCCTTATGGCCTGTGGTAACAGTTACGCCACCCTTGCCGACGCCGACGTTCGTTCGTTTTCCGGGATATCCTGTGTCAACTCCAACGCCCTTGCCGCCGACGTTCACTTGGGTGCCCCCTCCCGTGTTACCTTTTCCGGTATTGACGTTCACACCGCCCTTTCCTACGCCAACTGAAGTGCTTTTGTCTTCCTTCCACTCTACTGATTAAGAATGATAAGAATTGCTTAGCATATATAATTAATTTTCTTGTGATCACTCACATTGTTTTGGAAACATATGTGTACTTAATTTGATATGATATGTATATATATATTCTTGTGCTTCAATTATTTGGATGTGATGCAGAACAAGTGGAAAAGGTATTTTGGGCCAAAGTTGATCGACCCAGATTTGTTTTTTGTTTTTTTTTTTAAACAATGCATATTTTGTTAAAATAAGCAAATTTCATAATCAATTATAAAACACAATTTTTCAACCAAAGCAAATGTAGGAATTCTTGTTAAAATTCGTCTTTTTTTTTTTTTTTTTTTTTCTTAAAACATATAAATTTGGCATACATAAATATTAAGTGAAAATTCACTGAACCCGTACATACATTCTTCATGAAAAACTTGAAGTTAAACTTAACATTCGTGTACTCGTTCAGTGAGATTTCACTTAGTGTGTCAAGTGAAATTTCACTAACTATCCTAAAAATCGCTAAAAGTAACTCTCTAGAGTTTAAGGTCTAAATTGATACTTACATTGTTAAAAAGTTCCTCAAATGTCAAGTTAAGTAAAATAATTTCACTTAATATTCATGTACAAGTTCAGTGAAATTTCACTTAATATTCATATATGCCAAGTGAAATTTCACTTTTTTTTTTTTACTCTTTCATATTAAACAATGTATATTTTGTTTAAATAAATAATTAAAAAAAAATTAAATTTCACAAATCAATTATAAAACATAGTTTTTCAACCCAAACAAATGTAAAATTCTTGTGAAATTTCACTAAAACTCTCATTAACAACAAAGTGAACATTCGGTTTTTTTTTTTCTCACAACATATCAACTTGGCATACGTGAATATTACGTTAAAATTCAATAACCAATACACGAATATTATCTGAAAATTCTATTAGGTTCGTCTGATACATGACATGTAAAAATAGAATTTTTTTCTTTTGCTCAAAAGGTATCAACAATGGTACTAGTTTTGTAGCTCTCGTCGACACGGTTCCAACGGTATAAAATTTGTAAGAAACAAAGTTGTAGATCAAAAGTTAATGAGACAAAAGCTTAAAGTTTAAAGTTTAAAAATACATTTTCAAAATGGATATCATATGGTACAGCCACTCACACGGTGTGAGTGGCTGAAACCAACAAAAGCGCACGTGAGGGCTGGGGTTTCCATGTGGGATTTTCTATAGTGCGTGTATTTGTACCATGTGAGCATTGACTAAGATTCCTTTTGTCCTTTTTAGAAAATGGTCAAAACAATTGGAGTTTAAAACTTTTGAGGGTTATTTGTAGGGATTTTCCAATAATTTTCTAAAAAAAAAACCACTCCTAAGTTCAATTTTGCAAATTTCAAACTAATTATTAAATAAAATAACATGAATTTGTGTTTTAGAAAAAGAGAAGCAACAAAATAGGGACCAAACTAAGCCTAAGACAACGTGACGAGTGAAACTCATTGGTATTGTTGCGAGGTACCCTTTAAAGAAAGTTTTGTTTTCTCATTAACTTTGTATAGGAATATATATATATATATATAAATATATACACCGTTGTGGTAGGTGTTCACTTTAGAATTTTAGGAAAATGACTACTCTTACCGGAATTTGAATTTTTGTTATATAAGGAGTTGTAATCATCAATAAAATTTATGTTTAAGAGAAACTAGAAAGGTGGCAATCCCTACTTAATTGAGTACAAGTAGGAGAGGGAGGAAAAAAATAGAGAAAGTGAGAAAAGTGAAAGAGATGAGTGACGTGGGTTACTTTTGTTTAGGTAAAATGCTAAAGACACACTATATTGCACAATACAAAGTATAATATGATTTTAAATGCCTTATACCTTGTGCTGTTTAAATTTTTTACATTTTTCTATACACCACTTACACAGCACATAGTATAGGTATTTAAAACCTTGTTGTGTAATATGTTGTGTCTGTAACATTATTGTTATTTTTAGTTAGCCTTACAAATATATTTTGTACAAAAGTTATAATGATTTACTTTAAATATCAGTGTACGTTGAGGAAAAAAATTGTTATCCTTCCCTTTCCATTTCTATTAGTATAATAGATTTTCTCTGTCAGACATGTAAAGGATGTCATTCACTAGTGTCTGGTTTCTTGTTATTGTAGATGCTAAAGAAATTGGAAGAATGACACTCACTTCCTTGTAATTTGTCAAAATTGTGATATTCTCTCATCCCTTTAAATTTACTGAATACTACATATATATATATATATATATATTCATTGTTCAATAAATTTTTTTTTTGTTAGACTCTAAAAGCATATTGGTTGACTTGTTAGTGATGCCTAATTTCCATAATGAAACATTCCCATTCCCACTTCCCAACTTTGCCTAAACTTAAGACATATATTAAACAAACGAGTAATGCTATAGATACCTAAAAAGTTAGTGGTTGAGTTGAGTGACATTAATAATTAAAACTTTTCTTTAGTTACAAAATTAAAAGACAAAGATTTGTATTTAATTTTGATGTACTTAAAACATTTTCTGAACAAAAAATGGACATTAATTTTCCCTAGCTTTTCTCGGGAATCAAATAGCATCAAAAACAAAATTTTTTTTTTAATAAAAAAAAATCTTATGAAATAAAATGAGAGCGATCGATGCTATAGTTTCTCAAATTTTTGTACTGCGGTTTCGAACATGCTTGGCAGTACTGGTCTCATATTTAATGATAGTGGGACAACGTAATTTTTATTAAAAAAATATTTTACCTGCTGCCGTTGCTAGCTATTCTTGAGAACAAATTTTGGTATACCAATTTAAGCATTATATATTACTCCATTCATTAAATTAAGTGAAGCATGAGCTTGGTTCTAAACATTAAAAAGAGTAATAATACTTCACACACAATTTTCGCAGAATGTTTTATGCACAATCCACAAAAGTGTGTTTATTTCTCTCCTGTGTCACTACGGGGTCCACTGACATCACAGGATGACACAAGAAAGAGATATGATAGACACATTTTTGTGGGTTGTGCACAAAAAGTTGTGTGAAAATTACGGGTGAAGTTTTATCGTGTTAAAAAACTAACCAGAGTATAGAATATCCGTGACAGCTTTGGGCATGGGAGTGTTTGGCAACACAGTCTTCCAATAAGCTTCGGGAGATGCAGCTGCATGGCTTGCAACCAGTGCCAACTGCCACAAAAATCATACATGAAATTTTCATTTAGCTTCACACACACTTGAACACTTATAAAATACACATAAAACTAACGAAACATTTTTTTTTTGGGTAGATAAGAGGTTGTTTGGATAACACAAGAATCAGTTCTAAATAGTAATACTGTATTTATATATCTACCTTTTAGGTAAATAGTAGTCTATATCTAGGTGAAAATTTGACATAAAAGTTAAATCTTTATTAGGCCAACATAACATTGATTTGCATAAGAGTAACAAATAAATTTGAGACTTTGTTTTCATAATTTCCAAACAGCCCCATAAACGTTTCATTTGGCCTTCACACACACCCACAAACACACATATAACATATGCACATATATATTGTGGTGTATAGATATAAAAAAAAAATAAAATAAAAATCGATTCCATGTTGAAGAAGCAGCCGGTCTTGACCCCAAACCACACAAGCAGGTGGCTTAGGGCCCTCAATTCCAAAGGTTTAAGAAAAGGCCCATCTTCAAATTTTACTTAGGACCCCCAAAAGTTAAGACCCAAAGAAAGAATCAAACACATAACATTAAACCAAATGTTTTTAATGTTTTGAGGAAGTTTAGATACTCACAGAAAGAAATGTGAAGGTGGATAGGAGATGGAACTCCATTAAACCTGTGAAAACACACACACACTCACACACTGCAACAGAGAGAGATGATATGACAGAGATCTCTGAAATACGTACAAAGCTTATATGGAAAGAAGAGAAAGTGGGTTGCATTATTTATAACTCATCAAAGTGTGTTAGATATACCCCCAAAAAGCTATAGATCACCTACATGGACGACTGGGTTTAATTATCTCAACTGTCACCGGCTAACAGACAGTGGGTGCAATTAAGCCAAATGGTACGCTGGGGTACTATTAGTCAGAGTCAGAGAGAAGAGAGACAAACTATATGGGCTGAGTAATAATATGCTTTCTAAATTTTTATTTTAAAAGTGTTTTATTTTAATTAATGTGGTAGTGGGTCAGGTCTATTACAGTGGGTCATGTCTACTATAGTGGGATCATTTCAATTTTGATTGAAAGTTATTTACCTGATCCCACTGCCATGCACATCATTTGGGAAGCACTTTTGGGAGCGAAATTTGGGAAGCACAACATTACTCATATCGGCTAGGAAAAATTCTATGAACGTCATAGTGATTTTAGATGTATCATGCATTCTGGTGATTTTGGTTATAAAAAGTTGTATTTAGGTTCCAAAATATTGTAACTTGAGAATTACTTTGCTTGTAAAAATAAAAGTATTTTTTGAGTTATAATATTTTGGGACCTTATAACATTTTGACACTAAGTTAGAGTGTATTAGACATCCTAAAGCACCATGATGTATCATAGGAGATCCTGCTAGGGCTAGTTGTTAATGTCTTTAGCCATTTTGATCAATTTTAACAGACAACTACCCAATTTATTAGGGTTTAGAGAGGTTTTTTTTTTGGTCAAAATAGTGAGGAGGTTGAGAGATTGTGTCTTGCACGATTAAGACAGCACTTGTTTTGGCATTTTCTTTAGAATTTTACATTCATTTCATTTGTAAAATAGAGAGCATTTTTGCTCATCCAAATTTGCTGACTCAGGTGTCCAGTGGATGACATATCTTCTATTTCAGTAATTATGTTGATAATACAGGGGCAAAATAGGAATGAAATGGGACACATGTCAACCAGTGGAGGCCTGAGCACTGAGCAATGGGTGAACAACAATGCTCTATGTAAAATACCAAACTTGTGGCTATAAAAAAAGAGGGATATTAGATCATAGACCCCTTACTGCTTTTTTGTTCAGCAAAAAGCCCATATAACAGATAAAAATAGATAATATTATCTATTCGTAAACATATAATATTATATATTAGCAGACATATAATATTCACGAAAACGACAATAATTTCCTCATTTTATGGCATTTTGAGATGATTTTTTGTTTTGTTTGTATTTCATGTTTTTTTTTTTAGATCTACACATTAGACTTGAAAATTTTACAAAAAAAGATAAGTTACTGCCTGATTTTGAGATTTTATCTATGTAATAGATAATATTATCTATTTGCAGAAAGATGATATTTTTTTTATCGGCACATATAATTTTATCTGTCAACTTTAAAGCACCATAACTTTATCAATTCTTGGCTTTTGAGTGATTTGTTTTTTGAATTTCTGTATTTTTTCGAGATCTATACAATATCTATGGTTCCAGTTTTACGAAATGAATATGCTTTTATTATATTTATGCAAAAAAAAAAAAAGATACAATTTTTATATTTGCTTAATTTCTAATTTTTCCCCCAGTATTTCATGGTCAATATTGATCTCATTTGATAGATCTCATTTTGTTGATTCCAAAACATCAAATTTACGAAAAACAAACTTGTAGACCAAAAAGTTATAGCAATTTGAAGTTGGTTAGGTATAAAAAAGATCGAATGAGTTAAAGAAAAGTTGAATGAGTTTTAGCTTGAAAGAATTTAATTTGAGGGGGCTATGGCCGAAGCCCCCCCCCCCCCCCCCCCCCCCCCCCCCCTACAAATAATAATAATAAAAATAAATAAATAAATAAATAAAAATTAAATTTTGATTTGTAAATTGATTGGAATTTTACAAAGATTAAAAAAAATGCTAAAATTTTGATTTGTAAATTGATCAATTTTTTTTTTACAAAGATTATACTTATACCCTATGAAAGTAGCTTCATGATAGGTCTTGCGAGATCACGAACCTGGTGAAAAAATAGAAATCAATCGTAGATGTAGAAAATATACGCATGCAAGCATACTAGTTGGGTTTAGGTGTCTTACCTAGCTGAATAACCTAATGGATCATTGTTTGGCGTTGTTACGAGCCTGACAATGAAAACCCACGAACGGCTATCGCTATTGTGCTTCCATGTACTCCCTTGTTCTTCGTATTAGTCGTAGAAGACACTACTAGAGCAGTCTCCGTCAATGTCACGTGCTAAATCCCATAGCTCCATGGTGATGGCCTAGAGAGAGAAAACGTGAGAGAGAGGGGCTGCTAAACGTTAGGGATTTTCATTTGTGTGTTTATATCATATATATATATGCACACATATTCAGCAAACCCTAGGGCTCCAAGAGCCAAAGCCCATTGGACCCAGTCCAATGATATGTGGGTGCCCGTATGGCCCATAATATTTCTTACATCTCCTACTCACCCACACATGGCAAATAATCTCTCGAAACAGAACTTCTCATCTCTTCATACAAGGCAATAAAATGTGCAACCTTACGAAAAAAAAGTACAGGGACAGGAGTGTAATGCCAAATCATCACCATAACTAGCAAGACACATTACTCGGAAGCTTCTCGTGTATGCCTTAGACAGTTCAACCACACCAGATACAACACTCTGAATCCCTCGGTGAAAAGAAGTGCTGCACCACCTCAATATAATGTACTCATGACATATCAGTAACAAAATACGATTGTCGCAGACCAGCTATTGATTCACAAAACATGGTGTGTTATTGAATGGTCTTCCCTGAGCCCACATGTCAATCCGACTAACCTAACCGCTTACCCAGACACACCCCATAGAACAGAATTATCTTTTCGTCCTAGGATAGCATACTAAAGTAGTTGTTATCAAGCGTCCTCTTCATGACATAGTCGCAAGTCGTGAAGGCAATTTTGTAAGATAACCAATGTCTTGGATATGCTACGTGGCTTACACAGCAATGAAGAGGAATCTATTCACTGCTCCACAGTCGATCGCAAAAGCACATACAATATGAAATATATGATATGACATTCTTCCATAAAAATGGGCATGTCACTATGTGTTTGGAAAAACAAGTAACTCCATACGAATCTTAGTCTAGACGTTACACAAAATGTCTAACCTGAGTCTTCTAGCACAGTCGCCCCTTTTGGCGCCCGTTTGAAAACTCACATTCAGCTATAAATAGGATACATAGAGTCGTGAGATCTCTTTATGTTCGACCAAATATAAAGGTCTCATTTTAGCTCCATCTAAGGCGACATATAGAAATAATAAGGGTTTATATCTAGCTCGTTGTTCTTATACTGTGTAGATATAAGTGTTCAAGCTTGCTTTGTAAGCGCTATGGACACACATGTCCTAGCTAGCTATCTAAGTGCCATGAACACAAATGTCTCATCTTGCTTGCCATCTAAGCGCCATGACACACATGTCCTAGTTCGCTATCTCGGCGCCAAGGTGAATCACCTGTTTGAGCAGATTGATTCAAGCCCGGTGACATATTAGAAATGTGCATTCATTCCATTTATAATATATATATATATATATGGAAATAACCAGTTTTTAAAAAAGTCGAATAATAATGTCAATAACACAATAAAATGTCTAAGCACATCATATCCCCAAGTGGAGATGTCCATCAAGACAACTTCCTTTTGCGCAAACTACATCTCAAATGTGACAAAAACGAATGTCTACGTGCTAGAATGGCTTTTGAGATCTTTTGCATATGCTCAGGCTTATATGCTATCACCGTAGATGAGCACAACCTCGTCGCTTACGAGGTGAAGAGCCTAGCCACTGCAAAAAAATAATCAACCAAAACAATTTCTCGAACAGCTGCAGAGCACACCACATATTATGCTTCCATTGTGGACAGCATAAGGCAAGGTCCACAGTCCTGTGAACATATCGCAAGATACTTTGCACTACTCTCTAGTGATAGGACCAGGGTTGCTGCAACAACGACTAATTAAATCAACCGCATAGCAGACATTTGACCGAGTACACACATTAGTATACTTTAGATTCCCTATTGTAGACGCATATGCAAACTGGGCATTTGTTTCCTCTTCTCATTATTCTTAAGATATTGATCTAAGGTCAAGGTGAGTCCCAAAACAAAATGGGATGTCAATGGCTTTGCAGCTCTTCACGTGAAAACATTTAAGGACCGTCAATACAAATAGAGAAGCTTCTGAGAATGATCTCTCACAATCTAAACTCCCAACACATAGTTGGCATCACCCATATCCTCAATCTCACACTGAGAAGACAACCACTCTCAAGTGGCGATAATAGAACTCATCTCATTCCCAGCTAGAAGAATGTCATCAACATGCAAAGAATTAGAACACTTTTCTTGGACTGTTTAATGTACACACATTGGACCACTGCCTAGACGATTGCTAGCTTGAGATAATAAACAAATCATTTAAGACAACATACTTTTTCGCTCATTCCCTTTGGTCACAAAACCAATGGGCTGATCCATATTTATCTCGTCGTCTTGTTCTCTATTGAGAAAAGAACAGTTTAAACATCCAACTAAAAAGTTCCAAAACTTAATATATGACAATTGCTAGGATAAGGCGAATGGAGTCAGATCTCACCCTTTGAGAGAACATGTTTCCATGGTTTATACCTCTCTGGGTACAAACTATCGCCACAAGGCGCGCCTAATACTTGTCAATAGAACCATCTGCCTTGCGTTAGATATTGAAAACACACTTGTCTCCAATAGTCTTATGCATAGACAGAATATCAACTAACTCCAAGACCTTATTCACGTCCATAGAGCTCATCTCATTTGGCATAGAAACTATCTACTCAACTTCAGCAGATGAGGAAAAACGCTTCATCAAAAGAAGCAGGCTCATCCTCATCTACTTGTGCACACATTTACATACATGAAAATGTCTCCCTCAATTTAAAAATGGTGACAAGAAACTTTTTCCTCATCACTTATGGTATATTACCTGAGAATCTTGAATGCCTAATGGTGCACTCCCATCATCTGGTATACTCCCACTAGCGTCTAGCAGTGTACTCCTACTCGGCTGGAGACTAGTTCCATTTTTCAGCAATCACTGGATGTGGAATCTAAATCTTCCCACCCTCGCTTAAAGATGGTATGTTGTCTTCAACATCCTCTAAATCATAGAGGTCAAGATATCTCTTAGTATTACCAACTTGGGGAAGTCATTCTCAATATCGTGTGACACCATTTCTGTCACTCCTATACCCAGTAGTCCATTATACGGAACATAGCCTTTCGAGCTATTAGAATATCTTATAAAGATACACTTTCTATCTCTTGGGTGTAGTTTCTCACACTTATGCAAGGTATAGTGAACATTACCTCTTGAGCCCCACGGGCGCAAAATGCTCTAAAATGAACTTTTCACCTTTCCATAGCTCATAAGGGGGTACTAAGGAGCTGACTGAGAAGTGGCACTTTAGTATGTAAGCAGCAATCAATAGTACATCCCCCCAAACAACATTGGGAGGTTAACTTGCGCCATCATAGTCCTGGCCATATCTAGGAATGTCCTATTCCTTTTTTCTGCAATACCATATTGTTGCAGAGTTTCCGGAATAGGAAGTTGTCTATGTTTCTCCTTTTTCCTCACACAGTTCCCTGAACTGATTAGAAAAGTACATGCGATCCTTATACCACGCAAAATTATCTATAAAAGTGAGAAAATGAGAGGCGCCATGACATGCCTTTACAACCATAGATCCACATATATCTGAGTGAACTAGCTCTAATGCTTGAGTAGCTCTAATAGCCTCTCTAAAAGACTTTTGGCATGCTTTGCCAATTAAGCAAGACTCACACATAAGTAGGTCAACATTTAGCGATGGGTCCAAAAGGGCTTCTCGAGCTAATCAAGTCATCCTATCACATCCTATGTGTTTAAGTCCAGCATGCCATGTCTCAGAATAAATGAATAACAGAGGAAACGAGATTAATAAAAACAATTCTTAAGCAGTTATCCCTAGTTAACCATGTCCTAGTAACACTACCACCCAAAAACATCCATCCTATTACCACCAAATTTGGAAAAATGCCTTCGACTGCGCTCTCCCCCCTTGTTAGCCTTGGGCACAAACTTGCTAGCCCCACCCTGTCTCTTGGCGAGTGTACTCTTACCATTGCGTTTAGGCCTATTGGCCTTGCGCTTACTTCCACTTATGGAAGTTGTGGTCAAGAGTGTAGCTATACAGTTTACCTTACCTTTTGGCTCTCCATATTTAGCCCAACATGTCAGAAAATGTCAAAAACCAAAAATTTAATATTTAGCTCCATATTTAGCCTTGTTAGCCTTGGGCACAAACTTGCTAGCCCTGGGCATAAACTTGCTAGCCCCACCCTGTCTCTTGGCGAGTATACTCTTACCATTGCGTTTAGGCCCACTGGCCTTGCGCTTACTTCCACTTATGGAAGTTGTGGTTAAGAATGTAGCTATACAGTTCACCTTACCTTTTGGCGCTCCATATTTAGCTCAACATGTCAGAAAATGTCAAAAATAAAAAATTTAACATTTCCGTTACGGATCATGATTTGTTTTCTGTGGTCCCGTGAATCAGGTAACGAACTACTCATAGCCTGAAATTGCAGTTTGCCAGTAAAGATGTTCCCAATAATTTAAAATCACGAATCATACCTGACATCGACCATAGATGTTCAGTCATTGTGTACTTGGAACATTTCCTTTACTTTTCCGGACTTCATAACTAGATGCTCAATCTAGTAGTGAATTTGCCACCGAAAATAAATTCGAGCTGATCTCATAGTACTTTGGCTATTGGGTAGTACATATACTTCCCAACAAGATTATGGTGCATGCTGCTTATCACAAAACGCGTGCTATGATCCTTCTCGAGCCAAGTGTCATAGGCTTTCAAGGTTATAATGAAATTGGGCCATAGGCCCCTTATTCGGTCAATGGGCTGGACTATAGAATAAGTCTAAAGCCCATAAGCTCTTACTTATTCTATAGGTGTGTTACTTTATAATGCCATATTACAAAAATTAGTCCCTTTTAAACTTATTATCTTTGTAAAGAAACAGGGTGTGGTTTGAAAAACATTTGAGAACATGCACAAGGGATCGACAATATTATTTGCACATTTTGTAAAGTTTGTTTTAAAATCCAATTACAAATGATTTTTCCCCTTTTTTTTAATCAATTTAAGAGAAAAAAATTTGCTACTGCTCATTAATCAAATCTTAATTTTGTAAATCAAGAAAAACCTTTTATAATTGATTTTTCTAAACAAACTTCAATTAGATGGTACAAATACCTATCTAAGATCATCAACAAGATATAAAGTGCGCCATACAACAAAAGTGCGCATGGACCCCACGTGGGTCCAAATTGACAACTTAGAGCTCATGCTAAGATAATTCAAATATATGATGTATGAACAAAGAAAGCCATGCTTTTCCAATATAAGAAATAAAACACTCGTCCTCACATTACATTTATAGCCCATAAAAAAATAGGGATGCTTTGTTCATATACATACACAGAAACAACCTTAACATACATCGTGAGGACACAAGCTCGATACATTGTCAATTAATTGTCCTTTTATTTGATCCAGATTAATGCATTAATCATATACACCATGCACTCATGCGGTCTATTTAAAATGAATGGACTAATCCATCACTCCATTTAAAGAGGAGGATTAGAGGTATCAGGTCATCCAATCACAAACAATAGTAATTTAAACATGACCGACAATGCAGCAAGCCTCTAAAAATAATAAAATACAATGAACTAATTCATTGCTAAACCCAGATAGCTCTCATAAGCAAAGTAAAATTAATAAATAAAAAAAATCCTGAATTTTTCACTAATTTTAACACAATTTTAAGTTTTAAAATATATTTTAAAACTAATTCATTAAGGGCTTTTAAATTAACAAATTAATTTAAAACCTCATGAAAAAAATTTTATTAACTGAAAAACTGATTTTTCATTATAAATAAAAATTTCCCAGAACTTTATCAAGGCCCAGAAATATTTTGAATCAATTTAACAAATAAATTGATCTGAATAAACAACACTAACCATGAGAAACTAAATTTACAAAAATTCGAAATCTTTTGAAGAAATTGGTCTCCAAGGATTTTTCAGTGGTTTAATATGGTGTTCTAAACACCCCATATTAATTTCAAGAATTAATGGTCTATTTTGGCTATTTTAAGCAATCCAAAAAATGCCCATAAGCATAAATTTTATGCCCTAAAATACCAAAACAAAAATGAGATAATTCATGAAAATTTTCTCAAGTCTCCAATTAGTGTACAAAATACTATACATTAAATTCAAGAATTAACATCTTTAATTGGTTATACTTTAAGCAATTAATATTGCGTACTCAAACAATATATATGCTCTAAAATATATCCCAAAGAGCGAGAAAATGCACTAAAATAAATTTTTCAAGCTACCGCTAGTGTTCTAAACACATTGTATTAATTCAATGAACTAATAGTCAATATAAATATTTTATGCAATTTAATGCGTGTACAAAAACACATGATTATATGTTCTAAGATATTAATATGATTCAGATAATTTACCAAAAATTATCTATGGATCCCACAAAATTTTATATGGTCTCAAAAAAGTGTACCTTATATCCCTTATTAATTAAAAAAATTAATAATGCATTTTGGCTATTTTAAGCAATTAACAAATGCCCTAAAGCATAAATTATATGCTCTAAAATACCAAAAATATATGATAATTTACACATAAATTATCTTAGAGTCTTTCACAGTGTACTAAACACTATATATTAATTAAAAAAATTAATATGTATTTTTGAACATTTTAAGCAATTAAAAACACATAAAACATATATTTTATGTTCTAAAATACCAAAAATAATGAAATAATCTACCATAAAATTATTTCTAGTCCCACTCAGTATCCATAATATAGAAAAAAAAATGTTAATTTTTTATATTTTTTTCAGAATTTTAAAGCAATTAAAATAGTTTAAAACATTAAAACTATTGAATTTAATAACAGAAACTGTTTTAATTACAAAATAATTAAATATTTTTTTCAATAAAAATATATAAAATATATGTTATGGACGGAGGCCGAGAGACAGACCTCCATTCTCCGAAACCATGGTTGCCAGATTAACGTCGGCTCGTGAGTGGGCCCACTCTTCTCAGCGAGAGTGGGCGTGGCCAATCTCTGGTTCACTTCTCCAAAACAAAACCAATCTGGGTTTTGGGGGCTGCTCAACCCTCCTACTTTGCAAGCCCATATCTCACTTGTTTTTCGTCAAAAACTTACAAATTTTATACCGTTGGAAAGCTCTCACGAAGTACTATAAGATCATGCCAAAAAAACAGATCGATTAAACAACTAAATCTTTCGAAAATAGAGAACAAAGTTCTGAAAAAATTTTGTTTCAACCCAAAACCGAATCTTGTGTTTGTGATTTCTCCCTCATGGGAGATAATCAACCCATTAGACTTCATGGGGGGACTTTAGGAACTATAAGGAACACAACCATGTAAAAAATTCGGACCCCTATTGGAGTTTTGTATTAGACCCACTTGAAAATTTATTTTTCAAAGTTTTTGTAAAAAAAAACTTGAAATCCATCAATAGTTGATTCATTTTTGGGCACATACGGGCGAACAACAACCTATACGACTTTGATACCAATGTAGAAATATACCCACGCAAGCATACTAGTCGGGTTTCAGTGTCTTACCTAGCGGAAAAACCTAACGGATCATTGTTCGGCGTTGTTATGAGCCTAACGATGAAAACCTACGAACGACTGCCCCTATTGTGCTTCCGTGTACTCCATTGTTCTTCGTATTAGTCGTAGAAGACACTAAAAGAGCGGTCTCCGTCAATGTCACACGCTAAATCCCATAGCTCTATGGTGAGCCTAGAGAGAGAAAACGTGAGAGAGAGAGGGGGACTGCCAAACGTTAGGGATTCTCATATGTGTGTTTATATCATATATATATACACACATAATCACTATACCCTAGGGCTCCAAGAGTCAAAGCCCATTGGACCCAGTCCAATGATATGTGGGTACCAATATGGCCCACAATATTTCTTACACTAGAGAATAGCATATAGAGGCCAGATCCTCGGCAGCGAGGCAATAGTGGCTCCCCGACAATATCTATGTGGTGCTTGGTAGCATCACACACATACACATATATATTTTTCTTTTTATCTTCCACCCCCCCCCCCCCCCCCCCCCCCCAAAAAAAAAATATATTTTTTTTTTGCGTTTTACAAGTACCACATAGGTACTACCGGGGAGCAGTTGCTGCCGATGATCCAAAACCTACCATGTAGGGCGCCTGGTTTACGAGGTGGCCAAGGGTAGCTCAATTGGTAGGATTGTTCCTGAGTTACCAATACCTATATATATACACACTACGGTACAGACACGTGCGTTGTACGTGTCAATCCCCTTTCTATTAGATTTGTTGGCTTTTACAATTTGGCTACTTGTATATTTCGACAATTTTAATTCTCCTTCTCAATTGCATTATAATTTAATAAATTAATGAAAAACAACAATGTCAGTATTTCTATATTGTTTGTATTAATTTATTTTCGTTCCTATAATTTGTATAATTATACTGAATTTAGAAGTCATAATTAAATTCAGTATGATTATACAAATTATAACTAAAAGATCAAAATATTAGCATATGTCGTGTGTATGAATTCAATTTATAGGTATTTGTGTGTGTAATATTAACATATGTAATTGTGTGAAATTAAATTTAAAAAAATTAAAACACCATACAAAATTGTGGTTTGAACTTAGTTTAAACTGAAGCTAAGTTGTGATCTGTGAACTTAGCAATAGAAAATAACATTGTGTTGTTAAAAAGGCATAGAATGATTTCTAAATTCAGGGTTTAGAGTTTAGGGTATCATAATAGGTATTCAATAGAATTACATGCGAAAATGAATCATAACCCTGCCACATAAGATTTGGGAAGCATATCATTACTCAAATTATATTTATATTGGCATGTGTGTACAATAAGACCAAAATAATTATTGTGATACAAATTATAACTAAAACAACAAAAGAGAAGCATGTAACTATGTGTGTGCACGCGTGAGTAATCAAAGTATAAAATGATCCATTTAAAAAAAAAACCAAAAAATAGTTGTGTCAAAAGATGACCATTCTGTCAATTTTCTTACAAAAATTGGCATATATGTAAATATTATGTAAGTAGCCATTTTTGTTGAATTTTTTTTAGCCCATTGTAATTATGGTTGCAAAAGCTGATTGGACCTGAAATATTAAAGCCAAAGTTGATTGAATCGTCATTGTTATGCCAAAAGATGACCATTCTGTCAATTTTCTTACCAAAATTGACTTATACGTAAACATAATGTAAGTAGCCCCCCCCACCCCCCTTTTTTGACTTTTTTTTAAAAGCTAATTATAGTTATGGTTACAAAAGTTGATTGAACCTGAAATATTGAAGTCAAAGTTGATTGAATCGTTATTATTATATTAATTAAAATTTCAAAAGTTAGCTTGAATGTAATTATTAGTTGACTTGAATGTAATTTTCTCTGAAATCAGTTAGAGAACTAGGAAGACGACCCATGCAAGGCACGGACGTTGGATTTGATAGAAAAAAATGTGATGTCTTATTTTTTAATATGTACATAAAAGAGAAAAAAGTTTTAAAAATTCTTAAGATGTTGTTAGAAAAAATGTGCTTGAACAACATCTATATTAATTGATGTGAAACCTACAATTTTTTGTTAGATAAATAGTACTAATAAAAACATTCAAAAATTTAAAGTGAAGAAATTTATAGATTGACTTTTACTTGCTATTTCTTTGACCAGTTAGAAATTGTGTTCGGGATTCATAAGAAAAAAATCTCGAGTCGAAATAGAGAAATAAAATTTAGCTGCGTTTCTTGTGGGTACATTTCATAGATTAATGATTTGACAAACAAGAGAAATCAAATATTAAACATGCACCGCCGATAATGGAAATGTGTTATTTGAGTAATGTTCACATTCAATAATTTTATACACTTTAAACTTTTACAGAAGAGTATACACAAGATCAAAGGGTGCATACTTTAAATTTTAAGACTCCTTTCTTTAACACATAACATAACACACGAACAATATATATATATATATATACAAATTTCTATACTAATATAGAAAGAGAAAGGAAGGGGTACCAAATTTTTTTTTCTCAGACCAATAATTACAAAAAACTTACAAAAATTCCTAATAAATTTTTTTCATAAAGTATTAAAATATCATTTCAAATATTTTTTTTAAAAAAATAACGTCTCTCGACTACCCACCCCCACTTTTTTTTTTTTCTCTCGCACTCACATAGTGAGTGGCACTCCTCTAGTATATACAAAAAGGATAGTTTACAAAAGATAAACAGGTAATTGATAAATCGATTTAACAAAAGAGAAATTTACAAAAGGCATAAGGCTAATTTGGTTATTCAATTTATAATTGCATACACTTTAAAATTTTAGGCTATTTTTTTAATGTGTAGATAATATATACATATACATATATATATATACACATATATATATATAAGTGTAATTAATTACGATAGGCATAAGGGTAATTTAGTAACAAAAGGGTAATTTGTAAAAGGCATAAGAGTAATTTGGATATTGAGTATATATATATATATATATATATATATCATAATAGAATAAAATAATATACAAGTATACACACACATATACACACACAATGGTAATTTACAAAAGGCAAAATGATTTTTGGTAATTCCAATTAATGAAAAGAAATTTATAATTGTGCACATTTAAAACTTTAATGCTCTTTTTTTTTTTAAAATAATATATTCAATACATATATATAATAATAAAAATAATATATGCATATATACAAGGGTAATTTACAAAAGTCAAAAAGGAAATTTAGTAATTCAATTTATAATTGTACACACTTTAAACTTTAACAAAAGGTTATAAAAGACAAAATTGTAATTTTATATAAAAATAAATAATGCATGCACACATATATATATATATATATATATTTGTACACACACAAAAGGGCAATTACAAAATGCAAATAGGTAATTTGGTAATTCAATTTTAACAAAAGGGTAGTTTGTTAATTCAATCTATAGTTGTACACACTTTAAATACATACATAATAATAAAAAATTATAATATGTATATATACATATGTAGAAAATGATAATTTACAAAGTTAACTTAAGGCTTGGTGTTAGTAGTTTGTTTGGTAAAACCCAAAAAAATAAAAACAAACCAAAGCCAAACAAGTTAGTGACTTGGTTGGGAAGAAAGAAAAAGCAGACAAACCACAAATCCGAAAAGAGGTGGTACCAAACAAGGCACAACCTACAATTGTTGACTTTGGGGTTTTTTTTGAACCAAATTATAAATATTTATAATTAGTGCTTGAAAAGTTGATTGAAATCATCATTTGTAGATTAATTTAATTTTAAAAGTTTAACCTAATTGTAAATATTTGTTATTAGTGTTTGAAAAGTTGATTGAATCATCATTTCTAGAATAATTAAATTTTAAAAGTTGACCTAATAGTAATAAGGGTTGTTTTGTGGGTGAAATGACCAACCTACCCTCATAAAATGACAAAAACTCAAAGTGATGATTACAAGAAATGGAACAAAAAAGAAAAGTAAGGGTAAAAGTATCATTTTAAACTAATAAAAAAATGACAAATTAGGACAAATTGAAATTGACAGACGAATTTGAAATTGACAATCCAATTAAGGCTCATTTATGTAGGGTAGCAGATTTGCTCTTGTGTTGGGGGGGGGGGGGGGGGGGGGGGGGGGATCAAATTACACTTTAGTCCATTAAACTATACACATGTTTTCAATTGGGTCTATAAACTTCTTCTTCTTCTTCTTCTTCTTCTTCTTCTTTTTTTGCAATTGGGTCTTTGAACTTCAAAAATTCATTCAATTAGACCCAAATTCTGACATTGTTAGCTTAAATTATTAGAAATTGTCACGTACATTGTGCGTAATGCTTACCTGTCACATGTTAGGTTAAGACAAACATGAGAGACTATGAATGTCTAAAAAATGATGTGATTTTGGGTATGATTGAATGCAATTTTGGATCTAGTCGAATGTGTTTTCGAATTTGATTGAATGCGATTTCAGATATGATTGAACGCGATTTTTTGCACTATTCACAACCTCCCGTGTTTGTCTTAACCTAACATGTGATAGGTGAGCATTATGCGCAACATATGCGATAATTTCTAATAGTTTAAGCTAACAGTGTCAGAATTTGGGTCTGATTGATTGAATTTTTGAAGTTTATAGATCCAATTAAAAATAGGTTATAGTTTAATGGACTAAAGTGTAATTCGCCCAAAAAAAGTATAAATATTATTGTAATACCCGTAAAATTTATGTGAAAAATAAAAAGAGCCTCGTATTTTTGTTCGCACTTTCCAGTATTTTAATTTCGTAATCCCAGAAACCAAATCATATGTGTGTGTGGTTATTTAATTAATTTCTTAGACCGTAAACCTCATACCCGGACTGACTCGGCACGCAAATTCGTAAAATTTGTATTTATCGGACTGTGTAGCACGTATTTCCTAGCGACGACAATTCCTACACTTAAGGAAATATTAGTACTATAAGAATCTTACCTAAATAGCCTATTGTACCTACCCAACCACCCATTACCTATTGGACACTTACATTACCCAAACAAACTCCTTTTTCCCTTGGAAAACCACCCCACTACCTCCTCTAACCACCGGGTAAACACCACCCTTCCCCCCTACCGTCGGCACAAACCCCATCCTTCCCTCAAATCAGTCTCCTTCAAGACCCATTGATGGAGATATGTAAAATCTCCTTAGTTATATGTGAGTATGTATATGGTGTAATTTATAGATATATAAATATATATATGAGAGTTGAGAGAGAGAAAGAATTACCGAGAATTAGAGAGAGTTGGAGAACCAAGCTCTCACCACCACTGCCCCACCTTTTCACCCTCTGCCTCACCATCACTCAATACACACGCCGGCGCTGGAGAAGGAAAAGAGAGAGAGACATACTAGAGAGAGATAGAGAAGACCCGAGACCCCCCTACAGGTATATATATACCCTACACCTCCTCCTGATTAATTCTAGATGTATTGAGCACCTCACACTCACACACACAGAGCCTATGGCTCTCTGATAGCCATTAAAGCTCCCTCACCCTTGAATATTATTCAAACACCACTAGACCCCCTAAAATCTGGATCAAACAGACCCTTGTGACCCCTAGACACCCCCACAGTAGCAGTTTTTCATTTGGCTAAGCCAAACGTGACATGCAAGCAATTATTCGGAATTTTGGCAGAAAGAATAATCCATCCCCATAAACGAATAAACTAAGTTCTAAGCTTGTAGTATGTGATAGAGGGTTCCAAACCGAGTTCATTGGCGTTGGATTCATGTATTTATATGGAGAGATGAGAGAGTAATGGGCTCAGGAAGTTTTCCGGCGAGATACACGTTGCCGGCGGCGTGAAAGGTTGAAGAAGATACAACCCGTAGGGTTGCGGGTTATATCATTTACCCATCGGGCTGGGTCGGGCCGGGTCGGGTCGGTATGGGTTAGTTTGTTAGTTTAAATGAATAGTGGGTTCGGGTTATTTTAACCCATGGGTTCTGGATCGGATCTTTTAAGTTGGATCAAGATAAGAGTGTTAATGGGTAACCCGTTGGGTTCGGGTTGGACCCGCGAGATTCTAACCATGGACTCTTCTGAGTCTTTAAATGGGTAGTCCATTGGATTCGGATGGGGTCAAGTTGACCCGCGGGCCTGGAAATATTCTTATTATTATTATTGTTATTGTTATTGTTTAATTAATAAGTATTATATGTTTAATTATTTTAAATACATAAAATTAGTTTTAATGTTATAATAAAATTTGGAATATTATAATTTAATATTTATAATATTCTAAAATTATTAATTTAATATATATAATGTTTGTTATATGCTATTTTATGTAAACAATAAATGTTAGGATATTTTTAATAAATCGTTGTATATGGTTTTAAATAAGTTTTAAAACACTATAAATTATATTATGAAATGTTATTACTATATTCTTATATCCTAGTATTAAAAGGATATATATATATATATATATATATCACACTTATTATTTATTTGGTCAAAAATAAATAATAGGTAAGTGTTTTAAAATAGAAATAATTAGGTAATAAATACCTAATGACCATTTTAAAATATGAGAAAATTTTATTAAATTTTCCTAAGACCTAATGTCTCTAATTTATAAATTATTATTTACAAGGCCCATACTTTAGTATTTATAATAATTATGAAGTATTATTTAAGGACCTGTTTGGTTGTATTTAATTTATTTAAATACCAAACGAACTCCGAAATTATGAGAAAAATATCACTAGCCTAATTTAAGGCCTAGTATTTAATAAAAATATTTATAACGGTCAAATGTCTTCCTAAAATATATTTTATTATTAGAGTGTTCCTACGTCTATTATTAGACGATTAGAACTTTAATAATTCATAATAAAATAAACCATTACTCAGAAAAATATACGGTCAGTTCCTAGAGTCTTAGAATAATGTCTAGAATATTTCCTTAAAATTTGGTGACATTTCGACACAGTAAAAAATACAGCTTATCTTTAGGGCCCACACTGGTATGGAAAAACCCAGCCTTTTATGCGACGGACTCCAATTTGAGTCTAGTCAATGGCGTTAGACTCAGAATGATGTCTAGATCATCATGTAGAGGTTTAGGAACTCATCCGACACGATTACCATTATGCCCTTAATTTTAGTACGCGTATTAATCAACGTTCTATGGATTTATATGCTTTGTAGGAACCACCGCTACGCTTGTTTTTACGCACCTGCTTTGAGGTGAGTCGTCTTAACTCACTTGGTATATTATAGAAATATTCTTGTGAATTATATGTATACCCAGTACGTCCTGTGTGGGCGAAGCTGATAAGTACGAATTGTGTAAATGTTAAGATTGGTTCTTATATAATGAACGCATGTTAGTTAGCTATACTTCACGTTTAGTTAATACTTGTTGACATGCCTGCTTATCATGTTTTCACATTTATACAATCACATGAACATAGTCGAGTCACGACGTCAATGTTGACGTCCGCATGGTTAGTCAAGGAGACTAACCTAGTCATTATGTCATACATATTGAGTGGACCGCGGAGGTTCAAGAGTTGAATGGATTTGAGTTAGTAGATGAGATTACGCTGCCCTGGCCCACGAGAGAGGTCAAGGAGTAAGTTGATGATATCGCTTTAGTCCACGAGAGAGGGTAAGGGATATATCTAAGAAAAAAATGTAGATGATATCGCTTTAGTCCATGAGAGAGGCTAAGGGATATATCTAAGAAAGAAATGTAGATGATATCGCTTTAGTCCACGAGAGAGGCTAAGGGATATATCTAAGAAAGAAATGTAGATGATATCTGTCACACCCGTTCCAAAAATTTCATGGTTTTAATATGCATATTCAGATTTTTGTGGATTATCAATGTTAGTTGATAATGGTGGATTGAGATTGACTGTGAGTCAACGGTAAGGTGTCAGCGAGGACACGGGAACATGGAAGTTCATATTGCATAATCATGAGTAAATGACATTTATATGATTTAAATGTTATTTGACCTTATCTGGTATTTCTATGAATAGTAATTATACCTATGTAGTATAATTCTGGTGAATTTGGATATGATGGTATCATTTTGAGAACTGTGGTGAGAACGTGAGAGATACGTTAATTGAAAAGGTAGGTTGTGTAGAGATTTCACAGAATATAGTTTCGGACGCTATTTTTGGACCCAAACGAGACTTAGTCGGAAACTTCTGGAATTTATAATATTCACTCGTAAAGTTATAAAATGGACGTGTGCGAAGTTTCATGGGTTAATGTGAAGTTTTGAGAAACTTGCGGGGAGGTAAACGTAATTTCCGAGAAGTTTGCCTATATATAGATGAGAATGAGATTTCATTCTCATCCAAACTCAAAATATCTTGTGAGAGAGGAGAGAGAAAGGAGATTGAGCCAACGGGCTTTGCGACGACATACGACGACCGTTCGTCTGTCAGATTTTCTCCAGATTTCAGATTCGAACTCGTGGAGGTAAGAGCTACGTTTTGATACTACTTAGGCCATGTTTGGCAAATTTTTGTAAAAATATTAATTCTAGACTTTGGGGGAAAATCAGGTAAAACTTGTAGGAACCGTCCCAAATTTGAAATCCGACGATTATTTAGCCCCTAGACGATCCTTCAAAGTTTGAAGAGATTCGCACGAGGTATGAATTCTAGATCTATGAAATATATGGATTTTCATGTTTTGGACATCACTTTTGATATTCTTGGATCCGAGCGAAATTCATGTGTTAGTTAGGCCCGTTAATTATGCACGTGAAATTATGATAAAAGCACGTATAACTGTTTATGTGAGCATGTTATGTGTCTACTTGGGTCAAAGGGGAGTTTGGTGCAAATTCATTCGGAGTAAGCTCCTCGAACCTTGAGGATTGTGATCTTGTTGGAATTGGAATTGTGGTTGTGTCTGGATTGGAGGTGGGCCCAACCAGTACACAGTACCTGGTATGGAGGAAGGCCCAACCAGTGTACGAGATGCGTGGGAGAGGTGGGCCTCCTACGGCATCGACCGGATGAATGCGTACCACTCACCCTAGAGACTATTTCTATGTGTTTTAGATGCTTAAACCATGAACTATTATATAAGCATACATTTAGAATTGTACGCTCAGCATATAGCTGAGCAGTGGAGATGTACTCCATTGCAGGTAAGAAGAAAGACAAGAAGAAGCACGATGAGTGAGGCTGATGAACGCCGGGGAAACCACATTTGTATATGTTTTTGTTTTAATCCTAAACTTGTGTAAGGATTTGAATATTGTATATGATGTAATATAACATGGATTAGTTTCACAGTATGGAAATTTTGTAATTGAACGCCTATAGTTATGTTTTAATATGTTGGAAATCAGTTACGGTTGTGTTTGTTGTTGGTTTTGAGAAGCATGTGTTGTTAATTTTCTTCACAGGGCTACCAGCAGGGGAGCAGTCGACTGGACCCAAGGTCAGTCGACTGGACCCCGTGTGTTTGAGACACTGAAAGTGAATAGTAAGAGAAGCAGTCGACTGGATCCTTGATCAGTCGACTGAACCACTGTTGGATTTGGCTACTGCTTCTATTAATTGAAAAACAGTCGACTGAGTCCCCATATCAGTCGACTGGACCCCTGAGTTATATGCTGTATTTTGGGTTCTGCTTGACCCAGTCGACTGGGCAGTCGACTGGACCTCTGTTGAGGCTTTAGGGTTTTAGTTTCTGCCAGGCACAGTCGACTGGACCCTAGTACAGTCGACTGGGCAGTCGACTGAACTTCTATATTTTGAAATGGATTCTTGTGAACACTTTTGATTGAACAAAACTTTTTGTAACTCCGATTTTCAATGAATTTTACAAACTCAGAGGGTAATGTTCCCTAAGTTTTTAAATTCCCAGGATTGTTTTAAAGTTCTTTCCGCTGTATATAGTTATATAATGTTTGGGTGAGCCTTGGTGGCGTGCCACGTGTCCTATTTCCACGCGTAGTGGGATGGGTTGTGACAATATCGCTTTAGTCCATGAGAGAGGCTAAGGGATATATCTGAGAAAGTATGTTGATGATATCGCTTTAGTCCACGAGAGAGGCTAAAGGGTACACCAATGATATTGCTTTAGTCCACGAGAGAGGCTAAAGGGTACACCAATGATATCGCTTTAGTCCATGAGAGAGGCTAAGGGATACATCAAAGAAAGTAATGTCAATGCTACCGCCTTGGTCCATGAGAGAGGTCAAGGGGTACATCATTTGTAAGAAGAAAATACTGTATCATGGCTATCGCTTGGGCCCACGAGAGAGGTCAAAGGGTATGCCGACTCTATGGTCATAGAAAATTGGAGTTACGGTCAAAAGTGGTTGAGTAAAGTTGAATATATCGATACTGCATCATGTCATCATACAACCATGCTATATGTTCATTAAATGTTGTTTCAAGATATTCGTTGTACTTGCGTATTATTATTTGTATTAGGAGTGATCGTTTAAGATGATCTCACTTAGCTTCAAAAGCTAACGATTCCTTCCCTGCCCTGGACATCTTACGTCTAGGTTATGATGAGGAGAATTATCAAGGTGACCCTGAAGATGCATATGACTATCCTTAAGATAGGAACTATCAGGAAGGCGATACTGAGGTAGACTATCAGGAAGAGTTTGATAACGAAGGTTACGGGTTTTCCAGTAAGAAGGAGGACTCTGACCCACTTTCGTATTAAGACTACCTTTATGTTTTAAAAACTACCTTTTGTTGATGTAATAATTCAGTGGCGTCATTCGCCCAACTTATCTTTTGTGGTTTTCATTTGGAACTTCTGTAATAGCTTAAGTAGCAAAACACTTTAAGTTTCCCCATGAATACCATTAGACGCTTTTTGCAACTCCTTACTCTGATATATATTATGTTAGTATGTTACACGGACAGGTCAGTTTTATGTAACTCGTCATTCTCTACGGGTCCAGAAAGGAAAATTTAAAATTTCCCTATTTTTGGCTACTACGGGGCGTGATAGGATTTTTAGTATCAGAGCACTAGGTTTGGTTGTGCTCGCTGACTGTCCGACACCCTTAAGTTAAGAACCTTAAGGTACTTTAGAAACGACAACCGATACTAAAATAACCTTTCTTGCAAACAGGTAGTATGGAGAACCATAAGAAGCCTGAAGCTAAAGATGGAGAGCACAGAATCATTAAGTATAAGAAATCCTTTCCCCAAGACCGTGTGTCATAGAATCGTAGCACCCTGCCTGGTGACAATAGAGGGGGATGAGATCCCTGACGTTCTTGATAGCTCTGTGACAATCAACCTGGAAGAAGCACTGACTGAGATAATACCTCTAAAGATTTGTGTCAACCCAATAGACAGCTCAGATGATGAGAAAGTGGAAATGGACCTCGCAATTCTGATATTGGAAAATCACATCTGAGTCAGACATGGATTACAAGTCTAGGATGATTAGTAGTTTCTAGTTTAAGTTGTACCTAAGTTAGCTTAGGCTGATGAGCCATCTTATTGTACGGATACATGCGATAGGATAATATCCCCATTTTGTACCCATGTATTCTCGGCTAGTTCAATTATGTAACCATCATTTCTAATATTAAATGAAAACAAATGTTTTAGTACCATACTTGTCTCCATGCTTGTTTTGTTTGTTGGATTAACTTATAATATGTTCGTAGATATCTAGATGAATCCTGTATATGAGTTCTAAGTAGAATACTTCTGTAGGTAAATTAGACAACCAATGGCAAACAGACCCAGGAGAAACAGACGTTTAGGACCCCCAAACCCAGCTGGAGGGGCACCAGAACCTATTCCCGCTGGAATGGATCATACTGGAGTGTTTGGTGCGTTCTTACAATGCTTGGAGCACATAAAAAATAATCACGGCCCAAACAACAATGCTAACGTCAATCCCATAGTTCCACCCAGACCACAAGAGGATCGTACGGTGGAACAATTTCGTGCGATGCGATCAGACAAGTTTAATGGAATGACTGAGCCGTAGGAAGCAGAGCAGTGGCTTCGTGGACTAGACATCATCTTTGATACACTGGGATGCTCTAAAGTTGAGAAACGTCGACTGGCTACGTATCAGTTGACCTATGCTGCAGCTGACTGGTGGGAATCAGAGAAAGCAACACTGGGAGGAGCCGCACAAAGGATGTCATGGACGGCATTCAAGGAACTGTTCCTAAAAAACCACTTCCCCCAAATTGAGAGGAACAAGAAAGAAAAAGAGTTTATTGACCTGGTGCAAGGTAATCGAACTGTGCGGGAGTACACAGTGCAATTCGAACGTCTTTCTCGATTTGCGCCCCACATGATTGATACCCCGGAGAAGAAGAACCGAAAGTATCACCTGGGACTTTCCTTACCTCTACAGAAGCTAACCTATGGCCACCTGAATCAGACATTTAAAGCTTTAGTAGGAATGGCCCATGGCTTTGAAGAAATCACAGGTCGTGAGCAGAAGCGCTTTATAAGCCGACCACCCCCTCCAAGATTCAATCAAGGCCCAAGACCAGCCCGGCTCGTAATCAAGGATTTAAGATAAACTGGAATGGTGAGAGGAAGCCGCAGACAGCTCCATTCCGCAACAAACCAGTTGTGCCGTTTAAGTCGACTCCGGGACCATTAGGGACCACAAGTAATAACCCCGAAGTCTGTTTTAACTATAGATTTCCTAGTCATATGTCTAAGGATTGTCATGCCTTGAAGAAGGATAGCCGGACAGATGTAGTCTGCTTTAACTGTAACAAGAAGGGACACCTGTACAAGAATTACAAAGCACCCTGAGGAGGTGACTATAGGGCATCAACACAAGGACAGACTTGCCTCAATGCTATTATTCCTGAGAAAGCAGGATTTAATGAAGAGGAGCAGCAGAATCTGGAAGGTACTCTGACCCTCTTTAATAGTCAAGTGAAAGCTTTGTTCGATACTGACGCATCCAATTCATTTATTGCAATTAGAATCGTGCAACGCTTAGGCTTAGTGCCCCAAACGATGGATATAGCTTTGAATGCTACGTCACCTCTAGGAAAGAGCGTTAAGCTAGAAAAAGTATGCAAGGACTGTCCTCTAAATTTGAAAGATCAGAACCTCCCCGCTGATTTGATAGTTTTGTCGATGAAGGAATTCGATGTGATCCTAGGCATCGATGGCTCGCAAAATGCCATGCCAAGTTAGATTGTGCTCGAAAATCCATATTCTTTTCAATGCCTGATGGTGAATCATTTGATTTCAAGTGCAATCCCTCGTGTAACGTTTTCTTCACTAATTGCTTAGCTACCCTTGGAACACGAGTGATGAGATTCCTACAATCCAGATCCCCGTAGTCCAAGATTTCGAAGATGTTTTCCAAGAAGTTAAAAAAATAACCACCCAAGAGAGACATTGATTTCTGTGTCGAGTTAATGCCTGAAACCTCACCAATATCAAAAACACCTTACCAAATGGCTCTAATGGAGATGCAAGAACTAAAGACGCAAGTACAAGAACTTTAAGACCTTGGATTCGTTCGTCCAAGTACTTCACCATGGGGAGCACCGGTACTGTTTGTCAAGAAGAAGGACGAAACACTTTGACTCTGTATCGACTACAGAGAATTGAACAAAGTCACAATCAAGAATCGGTACCCACTACCAAGAATTGATGATCTATTCGATCAGCTACAAGGAGCTATGACATTTTCAAAGATAGATCTGCATTCGGGATACCATCAATTGCTCGTTCGACCTGAGGACGTACCCAAGACGACCTTTAGAACCAGATATGGACATTATGAATTCCTGGTGATGCCGTTCGGATTGACCAATGCCCCAGCTGTATTAATGGACTTAATGAACCAAGTCTTTAGACCCTATCTGGATCAGTTCATCATTGTATTCATAGATGATATCCTCATCTACTCTGAGACAGAGGCAGAACATGAAGGAGATGTGAAGATAGCACTTCAGACTCTCCGAGACAATCACTTATATGCGAAGTACAACAAGTGCGAGTTCTGGCTAAAAGAAGTCAAATTTTTAGGACATGTTGTCTCGCAAGAAGGAATAGCAGTGGATTTGTCAAAGATCAATGCTGTCTTGGATTGGAATCGACTGACCAAAGCAACGGAAGTCTGAAATTTTTTTGGGTTAGCTGGATACTACCGGAGATTCGTGGGAGGATTCTCCAAGATCGCAGCCTCTCTTACTGGATTGACCAAAAAGGATTTGAAGTACGAATGGAACGATAAGCATGAATGCGCATTTCAAGAATTAAAGAAGAGATTAACCACGGCGCCAGTGCTTGCAATACTGAAGAGCGGTGAACAGTTCACCATATATAGTGATGCATCACACCAAGGACTTGGATGTGTGCTTATGCAGGACAGAAGAGTGATAGCGTATGGATCACGACAGTTGAAACCTCATGAGCTTAACTATCCTACGCACGATCTGGAACTAGCTGCAGTCATTTTTGCACTCAAGATTTGGAGACACTACCTCTAAGGAGAGAAGTTTGATCTATTTTCATATCACAAGAGCCTGAGATACCTATTCTCTCAGAAGGAGTTGAACATGAGGCAGTGACGATGGATGAAATTGTTAAAGGACTACGATTTCACGCTGTAGTATCACCCTGGCAAGGCAAACGTTGTTGCTGACGCCTTAAGTCGGAAACCCCGCAAACTCATAATGTCATCTCTCATGGTTAGAGAATGGAAAACATTGGAGATATTAACAGAGTTTGACTTTCAAATTACCGTGTCAAGTAAAGGACGACTCTTTGGATGTCTTGTAGTATAACCAACGCTCATAAGTCGTATTCTCGAAGCTCAAGGAAAGGATGAAGGACTTCGTCAATGGTTTGAAAAAGCATCGGCAAAGGACCCCGTCGAGTGGAATATAGGAGCAGATGGATGATTTAGATGTTGCAACCGACTTTGTGTACCTGATGAGGACAACCTAAGGAAGGACATATTGGAAGAGGCACACAATTCAAGAATGACTGTTCATCCTGGAGGAGCGAAAATGTACAAGGATCTAAAAAGGAACTTCTGGTGGGATGGAATGAAAAGAGAAGTAGCAGATTATGTGTCCAAATGTATGACCTGCAAGCAAGTCAAAGCTGAGCATCAGAAACCAGGAGGATTGTTACAACCTCTACCAATTCCTGGATGGAAATGGGAGCACATAACGATGGATTTCGTTGTAGGAATGCTAAGGTCACGGCAGAATCATGACGCCGTTTGGGTGATTGTGGATAGACTCACCAAATCAGCTCACTTTATCGCTTATAGTATGACCTACCCAGTTGAGAAATTGAGCAGAATGTATATACAACAAGTGGTTCGACTACATGGAGTACCCGTGACAATTGTATCAGATCGTGATTCACGTTTCACGTCAGGATTTTGGGAAAGTTTACAGACAGTGCTGGGAACTTCGTTGAAGTTAAGTTCAGCATTTCACCCCCAAACTGACGGACAGACCGAGAGAGTCAATCAAGTGATGGAGGACATGCTCCAAGCCTGTGCAATAGATTTTGAAAGTTCATGGGAAGAGAACCTACCATTGATAGAATTCACATATAACAACATCTATTATATGAGTATAGGAATGGCACCATTTGAAGCTCTTTATGGAAGACTGTGCCGATCACCCTTGTGTTGGACAGAAGTTGGAGATGACAAACTTCTAGGACCAGAGATGGTTCGAGAAACGAATGAAAAGATCAACATCATCAGAGAAAAGATGAAGGCAGCTCAGAGTAGACAGAAGAGTTATGCAGATAAACACCTAAAGGACTTGGAATTCAGTGTTAGAGATCACGTGTTCCTAAAAGTATCACCTGTACGTGGAGTTATCAAATTTGGACAGAAGAGAGGAAAGCTTTTGCCCCGTTACATCGGACCGTTTGAAATTCTAGAATGCGTGGGAAAAGTTGCTTACAGACTCGCACTGCCACCCAAGATGTCAGGAGTTCATAACGTCTTTCATATTAGCATGCTGAGGAAGATCGTGCACGACCCGTCTCATGAAATCAACTTCACAGATATCGATGTAAACAACAATGTGACTTTCAATGAAGGATCGGTGAAGATCATGGAACGAGGAACTAAGAAATTGAGGACTAAGGAGATCCCGCTAGTGAAAGTCCAGTAGAAACATCATGATGAGCGTGAAGCTTCATGGAAGTTAGAATCGGAGATGCGTGAGAAGTTTCCTTATCTTTTCAATGTATAGCTAGCTCTGATTCCGTGGACGGAATCTTTAATAGCAGGTGGATGATGTAATACCCATAAAATTTATGTGAATAATAAAAAGAGCCTCGTATTTTTGTTCGTACTTTCCAGTATTTTAATTTCGTAATCCTAGAAACCAAATCATATGTGTGTGTGGTTATTTAATTAATTTCTTAGACCGTAAACCTCAGACCCGGACTGACTCGGCACGTAAATTCGTAAAATCTTTATTTATCGGACTGTGTAGTACGTATTTCCTAGCGACAACAATTCCTACACTTATGGAAATATTAGTACTATAGGATTCTTACCTAAATAGCCTATTGTACCTACCCAACCACCCATTACCTATTGGACACTTACATTACCCAAACAAACCCCTTTTCCCCTTGGACAACCACCCCACTACCTCCTTTAACCACCGGGTAAACACCACCCTTCCCCCTTACCGTTGGCACAAACCCCACCTTCCCTCAAATCAGTCTCCCTCAACACCCAATCATGGAGATATGTAAAATCTCCTTAGTTATATGTGAGTATGTATGTGGTGTAATATATATATATATATATGAGAGTTGAGAGAGAGAAAGAGTTACCGAGAATTAGAGAGAGAGTTGGATAACCAAGCTCTCACCACCACTGTCCCACCCCTTCATCCTCTGCCTCACCATCACTCAATACACACGCCGGCGCCGGAGAAGGAAAAGAGAGAGAGACACACTAAAGAGAGATAGAGAAGACCCGAGACCCCCCTACAGGTATATATATACCCTACACCTCCTCCTGATTAATTCTAGATGTATTGAGCACCTCACACTCACACACACAGAGCCTAAGGCTCTTTGATAGCCATTAAAGCTCCGCTCCCTCACCGGAGCTTGAATTTTATTCAAACACCACTAGACCCCCTAAAAACTGGATCAAACAGACCCTTGTGACCCCTAGACACCCCCACAGTAGCAGTTTTTCATTTGGCTAAGCCAAACTTGACATGCAAGCCATTATTCAGAATTTTGGCCTAAAGAATAATCCATCGGTAGGACCCCTAAACGAATAAACTAAATTCTAAGCTTGTAGTATGTGATAGAGGGTTCCAAACTGAGTTCATTGGCGTTGGATTCATGTATTTATATGGAGAGATGAGAGAGTAATGGGCTCGGGAAGTTTTCCGGCGAGATACGCGTTGCCGGCGGCGGCGTCGTGAAAGGTTGAAGAAGATGCAACCCGTTGGGTCGCGGGTTATATCGTTTACCCATCGAGCCGGGTCGGGTATGTGATAGTTTGTTAGTTTAAATGAATAGTGGGTTCGGGTTATTTTAACCCATGGGTTCTGGATTGGATCTTTTAAGTTGGATCAAGATAAGAGTGTTAATGGGTAACCCGTTGGGTTCGGGTTGGACCCGCGAGATTCTAACCATGGACTCTTCTGAGTCTTTAAATGGGTAGTCCATTGGATTCGGATCGGGTCAAGTTGACCCGCGGGCCTGGAAATATTATTATTATTGTTTTGTTTAATTAATAAGTATTATATGTTTAATTGTTTTAAATACATAAAATTAGTTTTAATGTTATTATAAAAATCTGGAATATTATAATTTAATATTTATAATATTCTGAAATTATTAATTTAATATACATAATGTTGGTTATATGCTATTTTATATAAACAATAAACGTTAGGATATTTTTAAAAAATCGTTGTATATGGTTTTAAATAAGTTTTAAAACACTATAAATTATATTATGAAATATTATTACTATATTCTTATATCCTAGTATTAAAAGGATATATATATATATATAACACACTTATTATTTATTTGGTCAAAAATAAATAATAGGTAAGTGTTTTAAAATAGAAATAATTAGGTAATAAATACCTAAAGACCATTTTAAAATATGAGAAAATTTTATTAAATTTTCCTAAGACCTAATGTCTCTAACTTATAAATTATTATTTATAAGGCCCATACTTTAGTATTTCTAATAATTATTAATTATTATTTAAGGACCCGTTTGGTTGTATTTAATTTATTTAAATACCAAACGAACTCCGAAAATTATGAGAAAAATATCACTAGCCTAATTTAAGGCCTAGTATTTAATAAAAATATTTATAAGGGTCAAATATCTTCCTAAAATATATTTTATTATTATAATGTTCCTACGTCTATTATTAGACGATTAGAACTTTAATAATTCATAAAAAAATAAACCGTAGCTCAGAAAAATACGCGGTCAGTTCCCTGAGTCTTAGAATATTCCCTTACAATTTGGTGACCTTTCGACACAGTAAAAAATACAGCTTATCTTTAGAGCCCACACTAGTATAGAAAAATCCAGTCTTTTATGCGACGGACTCCAATTTGAGTCTAGTCAATGGTGTTAGACTCATAATGATGTCTAGATCATCATGTAGAGGTTTAGGAACCCATCCGGCACAATTACCATTATGCCCTTAATTTTAGTACGCATATTAATCAACGTTATATGGATTTATATGCTTTATAGGAACCACTGCTACGCTTGTTTTTACGCACCCGCTTCGAGGTGAGTCATCTTAAATCACTTGGTATATTATAGAAATATTCTTGTGAATTATATGTATACCCAGTACGTCCTGTGTGGGCGAAATTGATAATTACAAATTGTGTAAATGTTAAGATTGGTTCTTATATAATGAACGCATGTTAGTTAGCTTTCACGTTTAGTTATTACTCGTTGACATGTCTGCTTATCATGCTTTCACATTTATACAATCACATGAACATAGTCGAGTCACGACGTCAATGTTGATGTCCGTATGGTTAGTCAAGGAGACTAACCTAGTCATTATGTCATACATGTTGAGTGGACCGCGGAGGTTCAAGAGTTGAATGAATTTGAGTTAGTAGATGAGGTTACGTCGCCCTGGCCCACGAGAGAGGTCAAGGAGTAAGTTGATGATATCGCTTTAGTCTAGAGAGAGGCTAAGGGATATATCTAAGAAAGAAATGTAGATAATATTATTTTAGTCCAAGAGAGAGGCTAAGGGATATATCTAAGAAAAAAATGTAGATGATATCGCTTTAGTCCACGAGAGAGGCTAAGGGATATATCTAAGAAAGTATGTTGATGATATCGCTTTAGTCCACGAGAGAGGCTAAAGGGTACACCAATGATGTCGCTTTAGTCCACGAAAGAGGCTAAAGGGTACACCAATGATATTGCTTTAGTCCACGAGAGAGGCTAAGGGATACATCAAAGGAAGTAATGTCAATGCTACCGCCTTGATCCATGAGAGAGGTCAAGGGGTATATCAGTCGTAAGAAGAAAATACTGTATCATGTCTACCGCTTGGGCACACGAGAGAGGTCAAAGGGTATGCCTACTCTATGGTCATAGAAAATTGGAGTTACGGTAAAAAGTGGTTGAGTAAAGTCGAATATATCGATATTGCATCATGTCATCATACAACCATGCTATATGCTCATTAAATGTTGTTTCAAGATATTCGTTGTACTTGCGTATTATTATTTGTATTAGGAGTGATCGATTAAGATGATCTCACTTAGCTTCAAAAGCTAACGGCTCCTTCCCTGCCCTAGGCATCTTACGTCTAGGTTATGATGAGGACAATTATCAAGGTGACCCTGAAGATGCATATAACTATCCTCAAGATGGGAACTATCAGGAAGGCGATCCTGAGGTAGACTATTAGGAAGAGTTTGATAACGAAGGTTACGGGTATGCCAGTTAGAAGGAGGACTCTGGCCCACTTTTGTATTAAGACTACCTTTATGTTTTAAGAACTACCTTTTATTGATGTAATAATTCAGTGACGTCAGTCACCCAACTTATCTTTTGTGGTTTTCATTTGGAACTTCTGTAATAGCTTAAGTAGCAAAACACTTTAAGTTCCCCCATGAATACCATTAGACGCTTTTTGCAATTCCTTACTCTGATATATATTATGTTAGTATGTTACACGGACATGTCAGTTTTATGTAACTCGTCATTCTCTACGGGTCCAGAAAGGAAATTTTAAAATTTCCCTATTTTTGGCTACTCCGGGGCGTGACAATTATGTATGGGTAAATTACATTTTAGACCCTTATAGTTTGGGTATGATTTCACTTTGGTCTCTGTAATTTTAATTTTGTCACTTTGGTCCTTACAGTTGTTAGGGATATATACTAAAAGTCATGCTTTATATTGTTGATTTATTATTCATTTAATAAAATTAGTTAATCCATTTTTATGAGAATCTGTGTGGGCAATGTCTATAATATATTGTTTATTTAATATTATACATGTGTGTCTCTTGTTTTACATAGTAGGTGGTTTGGTGTGTAGAGTTCGGCTTACACACACACAAAAGATCAGACCATCGGATCTTGTAGAATGTAAGATTTTGGTTTACAGTCTTAGATAGAATTGGACACACCATCGGTAGGATTGCAATATGGTGTTGTAGTAGGTTTGTCTTGACTACGGGAAATGGTATAGTTTCAACTCACTATGCTGGTACACTTTGTGTATTAGATAGGACCGACTTGGGGTAATTATCTTTATACTGACTTATAAGATAATTAATACCTCATGGCTATTATGAGTGCTTATGCTCTAAATCCTAAGTTAATTTATAGACACGTGCATTTGATATTTACACTTTGATCCCTAAAAGGGTGAGATCCTTAAATGGGTCAATATCTCATTGGATTGGGTGACAATATTGATTGTGTGGTGGATATAAATTAATGATGGAATCTATGTCTCAATTTTGAGATTGATGATATCCCCTTGAGAAAGCTTATAAGTTTTGATTATGTCAAACCCTGTAGGTGGATTTTGTATCTGACATATCAGATAAGTTAAGCAGAGGATCTTAAGGAATTTTAAGAGATTAATTAAATATGATTGTTAGTAATTATATTTAATTAATGGATATCTGTAATCTTAACGTGGGGAGATAATAAGCATTTAATAATATGGAGCTCGAAATATATTTTTGAGATAAGGGTAAGAATGCAATTATAATTCTTTAGTGGTATGAATTATAATATATTAAAATAGGAATCTGATTCAGTTTGAATTGAGGTTTCCTAATTCCATAAGGAAGCCTATTACTTATGACTTCTTATGGTCCCTATCGTAGCCTATATACATGCTGCTTAGGCTCTCTTCTCAGTTTGCGTTTTTCCATAAAGAGTATGATAACTCGGAATAGAAAAGAGAGCGCAGAAAGAGAGAGAGCAGAAAACAGAAAGGATTTCGATAGATCCTACACTCAAGTCGTTATTCTACCAGCGAAGGAATACGGTAGAAGATCGTGAGCTGTTATCGAGCTCGTGTTCTCGATTCATCTACTACAGCAATCCATTTTTACAATTCAAGGTAATCCTAGTTCCGCCCTTGTTGGGTTATTGTAGTTTTCACGTAATTATTTGCAGTACCAACTTATACGCGCTGTCAACGGATTTTGGGAATGCAATTTCCTAACAACAGTTTCATTTTAGATTCAATGTGTTCCATTCATCAAATTTTCTTACATGTTTTTACAGTTTTAGCTTCAATATAGGTCTGTAAAGTATAAATTTTTGAAGTAAATCTACTAGTGTTCCTAATGATACCTCATGTTCCTAATGATACCTCATGTGCGCATCATATGATCACCTATTTATGTTTAAAATTGTTGGAATTAAATTTGATGAATGGACAGTATGCCCCTAATGATAACTACCGTACATATCATATGTCCTAAATCTGTCAAAAAATGTAAGAAAATTTGATGAATGAACTATATAGAACCTAAAATAAAACTTGGCACACTCGTTCCAGAATTTCATGATTTTAGCATGCATAGTTGGATCTGTGAGTTTTTCAATGTTAATTGATAATAGTGTTGAGGTTGACTGTAAGCCAACGGTAAGGTGTCAGTGAGGACACGGGAATATGGAAGTTCATTTTTGCTTTGGCACGATGAAATAATATTTATGTGATTTAAATGCTATTTAACTTTCTGGTATTGTTGATGAATAGTGAATTTACCTGTGTAGAGTAAATTATGATAATCTCGATGTTGTTAAATATCATTTAGAGAATTGTGGTGAGAACGTGAGTGTCACGTTATATAAAAGGTAGTTTGTGTAGAGATTTCACAGAATTTAGTTTCCGGACATGATTTTGGACCCAAACGAGACTTAGTCGAAAACTTTTATAAATTTTAGTTTTCACTCGTAAAGGCATAAAATGGACGTGTGCGAAGTTTCATAGACTAATTAGAAATTTGAGAAACTCGTGGGGAGGTAAACGCGATTCCTAAAGAGTTTTTTTATAAATAGGTGAAGGTGTCACACCCGTTCCAGAAATTTTATGATTTTGAAAATGCATCTTTTGAGATTTTGAAATTATTAATGTTATTAATAATTTGAGTTGAGGTTGACTGTGAGTCAACGGTAAGGTGTCAGTGAGGACACGGGAACATGGTAGTTCATATGGCATGAGCATGAGTAAATGGCATTTATATGATTTAAATGTTATTTGACTTATATGGTATTTTGTGAATAGTGAATTATACCTGTGTAATATAATTTCTGGTATTTTTGGTATTGTTGTTAACATTTTGAGAACTGTGGTGAGAACGTGAGTGATACGTTAATTAAAAAGTTAGGTTGTGTAGAGATTCCACAGAATATAGTTTTCGGACGTTATTTTTGGAACAAACGAAACCTAGTCGAAAACTTTTGAAATTTATAGTTTTCACTCGTAAAGACATAAAATGGACGTGTGCGAAGTTTCGGGAGTTAATGAAAAGTTTGAGGAACTCGTGGGGAGGTAAACGCAATTCCCGAAGAGTTTTTCTATATATAGAAGTGGATGAGATTTCATTCTCATCCAAATTTCCAAAATATCTAGAGAGAGGAGAGAGAAAAGAGATTTGGTTGCCACGAGCTTGCCGGCGACATACGACGACCTTCTGTCCGTCAGATTTTCTCCAGATTCAAGATTTGAACTCGTGGAGGTAAGACCTACGTTTTGATACTACTTAGGCCGTGTTTGGCCAATTTTTGTAAAAATCTTAATTCTAGACTTTTGGAAAAAACAGGTATAAACTTGTAGGAATTTTCTCAAATTCGAAATCCGACGATTATTTAGCCTCCTAGTCGATCCTTCAAAGTTTGGGGGAAATCGCACGAGGTATGAAGTCCTAACTTATGAACTATAGAGAAATACATGTTTTATATTTCAACGACGAAATTGAGATCCGGGCGAAATCCATGTGTTAATTATAGGCCCGTTACTTATGCACGCGCTAAATTGTGAAAAGCATGTCTAAATTTACGCAAGTACGTTGAGTTGTCTATGTGGGTCAAAAAGGGGGTCTTATACAAATTCATGCCGGAGTAAGCTTCTCGATGTTTGAGAATTTGAGTAGCGACGGCTACTGTGCATGGTTGTAGGCTTGGACTTGCCATGGCACTTGTGGGGATGTAATGGTTGTAGGCTTGGACTTGCCATTGACATCGCGGTTTAAGGCTTGGACTTGTCGCTACCGGATGAATGCGTATTTTTCCTCCCTGGAGACTATTGATATGATTTATGAGATTAAAGCATGTTTTGTCATATATTGCATATGTTAGACTTGTGCACTCAGCATATAGCTGAGCAGTGGAGATTTACTCCATTGCAGGTAAGAAGAAAGACAAGAAGAAGCGTGATGAGTGAGGCCGTTAAGGAACGCCGGGGGAATCATTTGTTTATATTTTTGTTTCCTTTTCCTAAACTTGTGTAAGGATTGGGAATTCGTAAAATGTTGTAATAGATCTTTGGATTAGTTCCTTGGTATTGTAATCTTGTAATTGAACGCCTGTAGTTATGTTTTAAATGTTGTATTTGGCGTTGGTTGTGGTGGTTTGTGGATAATTGAGAAGCATGAGTTATTATTTTCACAACAGGGCTCCCCTGCCCAGCAGGGGAGCAGTCGACTGGACCATATGTCAGTCGACTGGATCCCGTGTGATTGAGACACTGAAAGTGAATAGTAAGAGAAGCAGTCGACTGGACCCATTTATCAGTCGACTGAACACTGTTGATTTTGGCCAATGCTTCGAATAATGGTAAAACCAGTCGACTGGACCTCCAGATCAGTCGACTGGACCCCTTTTGAAAATGTTGTATTTTGGTTCTGCTTAACACAGTCGACTGAACCACTGTAGATTTTAGTTACTGATCCAAATAGTAACTAGTGTAGTCGACTGGGTCCCTGACCAGTCGGCTGAACCTCTGTTAAGAATTTAGGGTTTTGGGTTCTTTCCGCTGCGTATCGTTAGAGGATGGTTGGATGAGCCTTGATGGCGTGCCACGTGTCCTATTTCCGCGCGTAGCGGGATGGGTCGTGACAGAAGGTGAGTTTGCATTTGTTATAAAACTCATAAAAATATCTTGGGAGATGAGAGAGAAAGGAGATTTGATCCCTCGAGCTTTGCGACAACGATCGGCGACCCTTAGTTTGTCAGAATTTCTTCGAATTTGAGATTTGAACTCGTGGAGGTAAGACCTACGTTTTAATAGTCATTAGGCCATGTTTGGCAAACTTTTGTAAAAATCTAATTTTTAGACTTTTGGGGAAAACCACTGTAAACTTGTAGGAATCACTTCAAATCTGAGATCCGACGTTTAATTGGCCATCTAGTCGATCCTTCAAAGTTTGAAGAGAATCGCACGAGGTATGAAGTTCTAACTTGTGAAATATAAAGAAATACATGTTTTATATTTTGACGATGAAATTGTGATCCGAGCAAAATTCATGTGTTAATAGTAGGCCCGTTAATTATGCACGTGCTTAAATGTGAAAAATATGTCTAAATTTACGCGAGCGCGTTGAGTTGTCTATATGGGTCAAAGGGGGGACTTATACAAATTCATGTCGGAGTAAGCTCCTCGATGTTTGAGAATTTTAGTAGCGACGGCTACTGTGCATGGTTTAAGGCTTGGACTTGCCAGGGCACTTGGGGATGTAATGGTTGTAGGCTTAGACTAGCCATTGCCATCGCGGTTTAAGGCTTGGACTTGCCGCTACCGGATGAAGGCGTATTTTTCTCCCTAGAGACTATTGATGTGATTTATGAGATTAAAGCATGATTTTTCATATATTGCATGTGCTAGAACTTGTGCACTCAACATATAGCTGAGCAGTGGAGAATTTACTCTATTGAAGGTAAGAAGAAATACAAGAAGAAACGTGAGGAGTGGGGCCGTTAAGGAACGTCGGGGAATCACCTTGTTCATATCTTTTGTTCTCTTTTCCTTAAACTTGTACTAAGAACTTAAAATTAGTAACATGTATAGTATGGAATCTTGGGAGAGATTGTAGTATTGTAATTGCTAGTAAACTTTTGTAGTTACGTTTTAAATCGTTGGTATACAATCGTGCTTGTGTTGGTTTCGAATTGGGGGAGTGTAGTTTGGAATAGTGCAGAGAATTAGTGTGCTGATGCGAATTAGTCGACTGGTTTTTGTTTCAGTCGACTGGTCGCTGTGCGGAATTGAACCCTACTTGATATCTTTGGAGATCAGTCAACTGGATTGCGAAAAATAGTCGACTTGATGGGGTCCCAAAACACCATTTTCTGTTAGAATAGAGTATCAGTCGACTGGACAGTTTCAGTCGACTGAAAAATTTGGGCACCAGTCGACTGGGTCTCCGACACAGTCGACTTATAACACCCGCACTTGTGTTATTGCTTTTATCATTACATTGTCATGCATGATAATGTGATGTGGTGTGCATTTTGGCACATGTTTGAGTGAGTTTTGACTCATGAGTCGATTTGGGTGTCTGTGCTAGAGAACCCTTTGAGACATCGTGCAATGAGTTGTTTGTGGTTGTGAAGTCTCTCCGCGTATGAGACGTTCACTGTGGAATACTTAAATGTTTACCTGTGTATTTCACTATCTGTATTATTTCTGGTTTAGAATATATTTCTGTTGTTAGATTTAGTATCCTAGTGAGGATGAATTAACACGCTATTAATTTGGTAGGCTAATTAGCAACTTCAGAAACGTCATGTAGAAATTTATGTTTTAGTAACCAAACGGAACTTAGTCAGAAACTTTTATACTTTTGAGGTTTCACTCGTGAAGCTATGAATTAGCTGTGTAGAAAGTTTCAGAGACGAATTAGGAGTTTTGAAAACTCGTGGGGAGGTAAACACAATTTTCAGAAGTGTTGCCTATATATAGATAGAGATGACTTGATATATTTTTCAAAGCTTACAACCTAAGTTTCTAAAAAGGCCAAAAGGAGATTTTAGTTGCTTAGAGCTTCAAGGCACAAAACAACGGACTTCTGCCCATTTATTTTCTTCAAGATTTCACATTCAAACTCCTTGAGGTAAAGGCTTCGTTTTGATATATGTTAGGACCCGTTTGGCTAAGTTTTCTGAAAAGCTATTTTCTAGAATTTTTCATAAAAGTTGATATTTGGATTTCTGATCCATAGGAATTGTACTAGAAGGTATTCTGCACGTTCTTTGTGCACGGGTTTTCCTTGGACCGTATTTTAAGAGCGTTATTTGGAGGTGAGTGATTCAACTTTGTATTATGGAATGATTGCTTGGCGTGTATTCATGTTATATTTGAATAGCATGCGTTAATTCATAGAGATATATTGTGTAGTTCATATTGGGCAATTATATTGATACTTAGGCCCAATAGCATGGTGAAATGCTTTAATTACCGAGAGCACAGTGATATGTATTTGAGCATGTTGAGTTTCTTATTTGGGTCAGAAGGAGCACGTGGTCACTAAGCCATTTTTTGGAGCCTATATAGGCATTAAGGTCGCACGATTGAAGAGAAGAATAGTGGGTCATACCCTTTCGCGTGGACTTATTGGCGAGGAGTCGCGGATTGGGAGTATGGAACGTGCACGTGAGTCTCCGGCGACTAGTATAAAATGTAGAGATGTGAATGTGAGCATGTTTGTCATTCATGTGTATAAGTTATTTTATTCACTAATCGTTAGCTTAAACAAATCGAATATATGTGGTTATTTAAATTACCATTGCAGGTATTAATGCTGGCGAGGAATCGTAGAAGTGAGCACGTGGGTTACGAGTTCACTTAGAAGACAACCTGAATGTTGATCTTGTAGTTTTGGGACAATGGGAATGTTGTAATAAGGATTTGGTTGTTTTAACTTATGTTAACTTGGAATCGTAGAACAAGTCCATAATGTTATAATAGATTGTAATCTCTTGTAATTATGTTTTAGTAATGTTTTAATCTAGTTGGGATCACCTTGAATCAAGTTTGGAGTGCGTGTTTAATTCCTGAATATTTTCAGAAAGCTTTTAAACTTGGAAATTCTGCAGAATGAGTGATGTTGCCATAAACCAGTCGACTGGTTGAGAAAACAGTCGAATGGAGCCTCCTCTTCAGTAACTCACTGTAACTTTTTTTAGAGGATCAGTCGACTGGGTCCCCGACACAGTCGACTGGATGGTGTTTTCAATTCAGATATTTTGTCCAGGCTGGACTTCAGTCGACCGGACCGTACCAGTCGGCTGAATAATTGAAGCCCCAGTCGACTGGACTTAGAAAACAGTCGACTGGATTATGCTTGAAAATCAACTTTCTGCGGGACCAATCAGACGACTGGGCACGAGGTGCAGTCGACTGGGTTGCTTATTTTCAAAAGGTTTCGTTTTGTTCCGCTGCGTGTGTTCTTGAAACTAATTTTTGGGAACGTTAATGAATTGGTTTAGCTTCGGTGGCATGCCACGGGCTTCGGTTCTGCTATTGTGGGACCGGGCTGTGACACGACTGGACTGGGCTGTTGATCTTTTGAACTTTTGGCCTTTGGATGGTCAGTCGACTGGGTTCCCAATCAGTCGACTGGACCTCTGTTTTCTTCAAAACGTATTCTATTAGAAGTGTTTCAATTGGAAAAACTTTTTATGACTCTGTTTTTAATTGGATTTGACTTATGTTTCCGCTGCGGTTTTACTTTAATGGAACTGGATAAGCCTTGATGGCGTGCCAGGTGTCTTATTTCCGCACATAGCGGAATGGGTCGTGACAAAATTGTAAGAACTAAAATAACAAAATTAAAATTACATCTAAACTATAAGGGTGTGAAGTATAATTTACCCGATTATGTATTTTTATAAATGGTAGCATTGACAACAAAGAAAAAGCTCCTGTAAAAGACAAACTTTTATTATGATATTGTTCTGACGAATAATAATTTAATGTGTTAGATTAGGTTTTTTTGTATTTTTTATTCATGTTAGTTCTAGCTATGACCCCATGCAAGCTAGAGTGTATTATACCAAAAAAAAAAAAACATTATTAAAATATAAAAGAATGAACATGTAAATGGTAAAAAAAAAAGATGACAATGTTGTATACATCGTATATGTAAATTTAAATCATAAATTCCAATAGTAGTAATTTCAAAACACTCGATAACTGGACGACCTTGAATATTTTAGTCCTTGATGGTTTGAAGAACATTTCTTTAAAACTTAACATTGGTTAAACAAAGTAACAATATTCAACTGCACACCAAAACTATATAAATGACACGTACTTGTAGGGTTAAAAGAACATAGTTTCATATACTTTTAATGATTAATCTTCTTATTTCCTTCAAATTAGAATCAAGAGTCAGCAAGCATATGGATGAGCAAACTTAAACTATATATACTTTGAAATCTACGTAGAATACAAAAGAATTGTAGATGACATAAGCATGTATGTTACTCCACTTGACACTTTCATATGTAGAAGCATATGTAAACATATAGAACTGCATTTGCATTTATAAAAGTCATGGTGCTTTTTGCTTGACTAATACGAATACAATGTGGATGGACAGATCAAACAATACATGATTTTTTTACCACACCAAATACTATATATATACAGGTATGTATGTGTAATAACCTGCATTTTCATTTAATTTAAAAGTCATGCCCATATTTAATTTATGTGTATTTGCATTGGCATATTTAAATTCTATTAGCATGGTCTGCTTTTATTTTAATTCCAGTCATTTGTTTGGAATATTAATGTCTTATCTAATTCACATTTAAATCCTATTGGGGGCCAAACTGTAATTTTACAAAAGTTAGTAATACCTGTGTGGATTTCAAAATCTGTATTTCAAAACGGTGAAAGTAACTTCTATTGACTCAATCAGTATTTTTATAAAACCAGAAAATCAATTCTTACGTTAAAATGAAATTCATGTATTTTTGTGGTGACCACCGCGCCCCGAAAATACCAGTTTATGTTCAAAACTGTCCATGTTGTGTTTAATTTCCCCAGATTTTTGGAAGTGACGTAAAGTATGACATGACTTGTACTTTATTGCTATTAATGGAAACTCATCATTTGCTTAAGCTTTGTTTGTCAATGCTTGGTGTGTGTGTGTGTTGTTGTGCCAAAAGCTATTTTTCCCAAACACTATTTGAATTGCCCCCTATTACTCTAGTTTACCTCTTCACAATCTGAGGGTATATATGTATACGTAAGTGTATCACACACACACACACCTGTGATTTTGTAGTTCATTTAGGATTGAATGAGAAAAACTAGTACTTGAAATCTAATGTGGAGTCTTCAAGGTTGAACTTGGAGCCCAAGTTCTCTCTATTGGGTCCTATATATGTATACCTCTCATTACACACACACATTCTGCACATCACTAAACACAGAGAGTTGAGAGAGAGAGATTTCACAGAGAATTTCAGAATTTCATAGAGAGAGCTCTTAACCTCCATAGCTTGAAAGCTTGAGTTGGAATCTTCTTATCTCTTATTTCTTTCTCAACAACATCTTTGCTCTTAATCAATCAGTGAGTATTCTAAACTCACTAAGAATGTAAATTCATATTAATTGCTGTGTAATTGCTTAATGTTGTAAATCCCCATTGATGATTTTTACGTATGTAGTTCATAGCATGAAAATCATGAAATTTCTAAACTCAATCAAAATTCGTTTTTAGAGTTGATTATGAAAGATTATACCTCATTGATGTTATGTCTGAAGTTTTAGAACTCAATTCGTTCATATAAGAAAGTATATTGAAAATGAAATTTTGACATGTTTTGGTTTTTCCTAAAATTAGAGAGCTATGAATCAAATGGTGTTAAATTGAGCTTAGATTCTTAATCCTTGGGAAAAACCGAAGAGAATCATATATTATATGTCCTATATACTTTAGAAATCCAAAATGGGTCATTTTGGACCCCTTAAACTGAAACAGGGCAGTTTCTGCGAAGAAGACGAAGCCTCAGCTTCTTCTCGCGCCACGATCGCGCGCGCGAGAATCGCGCGAGCGGCCCGCGCGCGCGAGGTAGGCTTCCCCAGGCAGACGTAAGGGTTTATATATATATAATTGAAAATTGGCTGGTCGCGCGAGCGAGGGTCGCGCGAGAACCCCTTCGCGCGAGCGATCCGCGCGCGCGACCTTGCTTTCCTCAGGCAGACAGAAAAGTTTATTAATAAAGGAAAAATGGGCTAACCGCGCGAGCGACCCTTCGCGCGAGCGGCCCGCGCGCGCGAGGTAGTGCAGTTTCTGTTTTTGTCTGTTTTTCTGTTAAGGGACTGTTTGGATGAAATTTATATACTGTTAAGGCTCTGTTTGGGAATTTAGTTGATCAAAACTCTATTTGGTTATGTTTAAATGATTAAAACATTGTAGTATGACTCATTAATTCCCGTACGCGTGTTGTTCCTTAATTCAGCATTTTTTTTGGCATACCATTCATGTGGGTCAGTGGTACATGCATAGGGGTGTCAGTCTGTGTGGAAAAGAGTAATGGTAGTGTGGTAAGAGTATGAGTTTGTGTTTGTGGTTGTGGTTGTGGTTGTGGTTGAGTATGAGTTTGTGGTCGTGGTTGTGGTTGTGGTTGTGGTAGAGTTTGTGGAAGAGGGTATCTTTGAAATGCGACGGTGGCAAATATGGACACTCCCTGACGCCCATGGAAGCGTTAAAGTGTGTGAAGCCGAACTCGGACACTCCCTGGCACCCATGGTAGTGCTAAAGTGTGGCCTACGGACACTCCCTGATAACTCAAGTCTGGATACTGTGTGAGGGGTTGCCCCGGTATTTGCATGGCGGTTAGGGTATTCAAAGTGTGAGGCATTGGACACTCCCTGGTACCCCGGACCAAAGTGTGAGGCAAACTGGACACTCCCTGGCGCCCCGTTGCTAAAGTGTGGCTATCTGAGTGTTTCAAAGATACCAGGAGTAGGATAGTGGGTTGTTGTGGCTGTCGAGAGAAAAGAGTCGGCAAGATGAGTGTGGTGCATTGTTTCTCATACACGGTCTCATCTGTGTAAATTTACCCTCTTTAAATAATGTTGTGAATGTTTTCTAAATGAGCTCCTTACTTCAATTATAAACTTGTGAATTTAAATGGGAATTGGAAAAAGGTAAGTTGGTATGATTTACATTCAAAGTCATGTTTTTAATACTCACCAGCTTCTTGAAGCTGACGACGTTGATGCGTCCTGGACATTCGTGTTCAGGCTTTTCAGGTTTTAACCAGGAGGAAACATATGACTACGCTAATTGAGGTGGCTGCTGTTGGAATAAAGAAACTGTTTATTTTATGCATTAAGTTTATTTGTTTGAGTTTTAAACTGTTTTGTTTTAAGGATGACTGTAACAGACTCTAAGTTATTATTTTATTTTCAAGGCGGTTTGTGCCTTAGTTGACCCCGGTTTATAAGATGTAATAAGATAGAAAATTTTTGTAAGCCTTGATTGCTTTACTCTGATTATTATGTTTTGTTGTTTGACGTTTGGGACGGAATCGATCCTTCAAACTGTCGCGACCTACGGGTCCATAAAGGAAATTAAACGCTTTCCTTATTTATGCTACGTCGGGGCGTGACAGTATGTATATATTCCTAGTCGGAAATCTAATGGCTAATGTGAACAAATTTTCAATTTTGCACTTCCTTATGTAGAAGCATACGTCTACATATATAATTGCACTTGCATATGTAAATCCTATGGTGCTTTTTGTTTGACTTTTTTTGGCAAGCTTTTTGTTTGACTAATAAAAATACAATGTTGATGGACATATCAAACAATATACGAATTCTTTACCACACCAGATGCTTTATATGTACATGTATTTTTATTTATATGTTCTCAGTAGATGTCTAATGTGAACAAATTTTCAATTTTGAATCTAAAATCATTGGCTAAGTAATTGCTATCTAAATTTAGCTAGGATGTATAAAAAATGTTAGGATACTTATATCTTTAATACAAATTCAAACGTATATAATAAATAAATTATCAAATTTAACCCATATTAAATTAGTCATCGAATTTAATCTACATTAAATTGGTCAATCATTAATTAATACATATATTTTTTAAAAAAATTCAAATGATCAAAATGCTCAGAAATTGTCACGTGGCATAATCAAAGGCTTCTGCTTTCATATTTTCCTTATCTGTTTTTAAACCATATCAAATTTAATCAATATCTAATCTGTATAAATATATACATATATCTCCAAATATAAAAAATAATAAGATACGTATATCTTTAATATAAATTCAAAGGTATATAATAAATAATATCAAATTTAACCCATATTAAATTAGTCATCAAATTTAATCTACATTAAATTGATCAATCATTAATTAACACATATATGTTAAAAAAAAATTCAAGTGATCAAAATGCTCATAAATTGCCACGTGGCATAATCAAAGGCTTCTACTTTCATATTTTCCTTATCTCTTTTTAAACCATATCAAATCTAATCAATATTTAATCTGTATAAATATATATATATATATATACATATCTCCAAATATAAAAAATATTAAGATACTTATATCTTCAATACATATTCAAAGGTATATAATAAATAAAATTTCAAATTTAACCCATATTAAATTAGTCATCAAATTTAATCTACATTAAATTGGTCAATCATTAATTAACACATATATGTTAAAAAAAATTCAAATGATCAAAATGCTCAGAAATTGCCATGTGGCATAATCAAATGCTTCTACTTTCATATTTTCCTTATCTCTTTTTAAACCATATCAAATCTAATCAATATCTAATATGTATAAATATATACACATTTCTTCAAATATACACACATACATGATATAAACTAAACTAATGAATTAAAATAATATAACTATAGTATATATGAAATAACAATACCACTAACAAATTTACGTACATAAATTTACTTAGCAAAAAAATTACTACATACAATTTAGAAACATTTTCCCGTGCATCGCACAGCTATTGATTCTAGTATTCATGTATATTAATGCACTTCCATTTGTAGAAGTATATGTCTACATATATAATTGCACTTACAAATGTAAAAGCTATGGTGCTTTTGTTTGACTTTTTTTTAATAAGCTGTTTGTTTCACTAATAAGAATACAATGTGGATGGACAGATTAAACAATACACGAATTCTTTACTACACCAGATGCTTTATATATACAGGTATATTTATTTATATATTCTCAGTAGATGTCTAATGTGAACAAATTTTTAATTTTGAGTCTAAAATTATTGGCTAAGTAATTGCTATCAAATTTAGTTAGGATGTATCAACAATGTTATGATACTTATCTCTTTAATACATATTCAAAGGTATATAATAAATAAAATGTCAAAGTTAACCCAGATTAAATTAGTCATCAAATTTAATCTACATTAAATTGGTCAATCATTAATTAACACATATATATAATATATATATGTGATATGTCCAGAAATATTCCATAGCGGTCCAGCCGCCACGTGGTCATCTGATAGCTCGGGAGTTCGGGATAGGGGCCTAGGGCCCACAGTCCCGGGGCGTCCGGCTGTGCTTATCCGAGATACCCGCAGCTCGGGTGCCAGGCATGGTGGAGCTCCAGGAGATGCGGCATGAATCACGTTTCTTTCCATCCCTGTGCGATCGTATCTCTATCAGGGGAATCGACAGTTTCCTTGACCACTTAGGAAACTCTTCAAATATTGTACAAATCTATTGTGATTGGGTTATGATTCCTAATCTAATAAACTTGCCATGTAAGGGTGGACTCTTGCATCTATAAAAGAGCCCACCTCCCCTCATAGAAGGGATCCGAATACCAATTCTCTAAGTACATCTGCATATATTAGAGAGCTTATCAATATATACACGCATACACCCGGTCGGTATTACTGGTAGTGCCGCCCACAACTGTCGGCCCACCAGGCCTGCCGGTGATCTGCTAGTGAACGCGCTCAGACGCAACCGTGGACGTAGGTCACCTCATTAACGGGGCCGAACCACATACAAATCCTCTGTGATCTTGTTTTCTTCCTAAATTGCCCTAACCAATTCTTGGCATCATCAGTTTGGCGCCGTCTGTGGGAAACGATACAGTTTTCTCATCATCAAAAAATTGTTGACTCATTAACATGCCTCCCAAGAAGGGTAAGAAGACCGCCACTTCAACCGGTCAGGAGGACCAACAGATCGAGATACGGGCGACCTCCATGACCTCCGACCAGGTCACAGCCGCCCTGGAGCGGCTCTTAGAGGGCCAGATCCGGACGCAACAGCAAATAGAGGCGCTCATGGCCCAGCATGAAAAAGTGGTCGAGGACCCCAAGGAAGGCCCTTCGTCGGAAAAGCGGCCTGAAAAGAGCACTTCCAGTAAGAGGCCTGCCCGGAAACGCGGGAAAACCAGATCCGCTCCAGGGTCCCAACTAAATCGGGAAAGCCAGGCGGAGGGAGAACGTAGCCAGACCACCAAGCGCCCGCAGGAGGGACCTCGGTACGTTCCACGCCGAGCGCGCCGAGCGGAGGACGCCCGGATCCTCATCGAACGGCGACGGGCCGCAAGGGCAGAAGCAACCGGACGAAAAGTCAGGGAACCAGTCGACGATCCGCCCGCCCTAAGCCGGGATGATCTTAGGCACAGGTTATCCCGAACTCGCAGCCGAGTACTATCCCCAAGATCGACGCGCTTCGAGGACGAGGCATCATCGTCAGACCCTCCTTACTACTCAGATGCAGAGAGGAGGACCGGGCGCACTGACGTCAAGGCCCAGGTCGAGGAGCTGCAGCAGCAGATTGAGAGGTTGAACCGCAAATCCGGCCACGACCTCACCAATACAGAAACCGAGTCGCCCTATACGACCCGGGTGACACAGTTCCCAATCCCGCGGAAGTTCAAGCCCCCTCACCTCAGCTCATACGACGGCAAGGGGAGTCCAGTGGACCACATCCGCACTTATAAGGCGCAGATGGCACTGGTCACTACCACGGACGAGCTGCTATGCCTGGCATTCCCCAGTACTCTAAAGGGATCAGCCGCACAATGGTTCCATGCTCTGAAGCCGCGGACGGTTGACGACTTCAAGACCCTCGGCAAACTCTTCATCAGCCAGTTTGTCGGGATGCTGGACCGGTCGCAGCCAGACACCCAGCTGCTAGCTGTCAAGCAGCAAAGGGGGGAATCTTTAAGGGAATACGTAGATCGTTTCAACCAGCAGAGGCTCTTGATTCGCAACCTCAATGAGACCGCCGCTATCATGGCTTTCTGCTCGGGAGTTCAGCACACCAAGGTGGCCACGTCTTTTCATCGCGATCGACCGGCAACCCTGGTGGAACTCTCGGAAAGAGTAGGGAAGTACATAGACACCGAAGAGTTCCTGAAGGCAAAGCGCGCTAGCCAGACAGGAGACGAATCCCCAAAAGCAAAGCGCAAACGCGAGGGATTTGAGAAGGGTCCGGGAAAGAAGGCAAAGCAAGATCAAAGAGAGGCTAGGGGTCAGCCCCCAACAGCTTTTACACCTCTTTCCCGACCCATACATGAGGTGATGGCCGCCGCAGAGGCGCAGAGGTTGCTTCCGCAGCCTACCAAGCTCCGAGCCCCTCCCGGCAAGAGGAATCAGGAGAAGTTCTGCCGTTATCACAAGGATCACGGCCATGAAACGGAGGATTGCTTCAAACTGAAAATAGCAATCGAAAAGCTGATCGAGCAGGGCCATCTTGCCGAGTTTGTCACAGTGGACAGACAGCCCCGACAGGATGCCCGGGCTCCCGGTCAGCCCCCTCCACTGCTCGGCCACATCAACGTGATCTCCGGAGGAACATCTGGCGGAGGTGATTCACAGTCGGCACGGAAGAGGCACGCACGAGCATCCCGAGCGGATGTATGGCAGGTCCAATCCACCGGCCCCTCACCAACTGACGTCCTGACGTTCTCATCCGATGATGTACATGGCCTCCACTGCCCCCACGACGACCCGCTGGTAGTGACACTGTCTATAGCAAACTACATGGTCCAAAGGGTACTAGTTGACACGGACAGCTCGTCGGATATAATGTTTGCAGCGGCATTCGACCAACTCGGGGTCGATCGAGATCGGCTCCGGCCAGTCGCTACTCCCCTGGTTGGATTCAACGGCTCTAGCACGCAACCGCTCGGCACGATCGAACTCCCGGTACTCATGGGGACCTATCCACAACAAGTTTCCCTGCTCACCAATTTCGTGATAGTGGATGCCCCATCGGCCTACAACGTCATCCTTGGGAGGCCGACCCTCAACAGAGCACGAGCAGTTGTCTCCACATACAGCCTAACCGTAAAATTCCCGACTCCTCAGGGACCGGGATGCTTGCTAGGAGACCAGACCACGGCTCGGAGTTGTTATGTTAGCTCGTTGCGACGGGGGGCAATCACCGAGACTCTGAATGTCCAAGAAATGGATCCCCGGGACCCGAGGGACATGATAGGGCCGATGGAAGAATTGGAGCAAGTTGTGCTGGATCCGGAGCACCCGGATCGGACGATCAACGTAGGCACATTGCTGGAGCCTGCCTTGAAAGGAAAATTGGTCCAGTTCCTGAAGCAAAACCAGGATGTCTTTGCTTGGAATCATGAGGACATGCCCGGGATCGATCCCCGAGTGATGTCCCATCACCTCAATGTTAGCCCAGACTGCCGTCCGGTAAAGCAGAAGAGAAGGGGCATGGCGTCCGAAAGGCAAAAAGCTGTAAGTGAGGAGGTAGAGAAGCTATTAAAAGCTAGCTCCGTCCGGGAGGTCCACTACCCCGACTGGTTAGCCAACGTTGTTTTGGTCAAGAAGAGCAATGGCAAGTGGAGGATGTGTGTGGACTTCACCGACCTCAACAAGGCCTGTCCCAAGGACTGTTATCCGTTGCCCAGGATAGACCTCCTTGTTGATTCAACGGCAGGCCACTCACTCCTATCGTTCATGGATGCCTACTCGGGGTACAATCAGATCAGCATGTACCCCGGGGATGAAGAGAAGACAGCGTTCATCACCGACCAAGGCACGTACTATTACAGGGTTATGCCCTTCGGCCTTAAGAACGCCGGGGCTACATACCAGCGCTTGGTCAACTTCATGTTCAAAGATCTTATCGGAAAGTTCATGGAGGTATACGTGGACGATCTCCTGGTCAAGAGCCGAGATGAACCCGATCACCTGGAGCATCTGGCCGGGGCCTTCAGCATTTTGAGAAAATTCAGGATGAGGTTGAACCCGGCCAAGTGCACCTTTGGGGTCTCATCCGGGAAGTTCCTCGGTCATCTGGTCAGCAGACGGGGAATAGAGGCAAACCCCGACAAAATCCAGGCCATCATCAACATGCGGTCACCTAAGTCAACAAAGGAAGTTCAAAGCTTGGCCGGACGGGTGGCCGCACTGAATAGATTCGTTTCCAGAGCAACTGACCGTTGCCTACCATTCTTTAAAATCCTCCGTAAAGCTTTTCAATGGTCGGAGGAGTGCGAGGAGGCGTTCCAGGAGCTTAAGAAATACCTGGCCTCTCCACCTCTACTCACGACACCTACGGCCGGAGAGGAACTATTCCTTTACCTGGCGGTGTCACCATCGGCAGTCAGCTCAGCACTTATTCGGGAAGAGCACGGGATACAGTTCCCAGTGTATTACACCAGCCGAGCGCTGCAAGGCGCAGAAAGCCGGTACTCTCGCATCGAGAAACTAGCCTTCGCTCTCATTACCTCGGCCCGAAGGCTTCGCCCTTACTTCCAGGCCCATGCCATCGTAGTACTGACAGACCAACCTCTCCGCAAAATTCTCTCTCGGCCGGATACATCCGGAAGGCTCGTTAAATGGGCTTTGGAATTGGAGGAGTTTGAGGTGACTTACCGGCCGCGGACGGCCATCAAGGGACAAGCCGTCGCAGACTTTCTGCTCGAGTTTACATATCCCGAAGACTCGGGAGAAGAACCCGAGCCTGTGGCCTTACCGCCGGGGTTGCAATCCGGCGTCCCTACTTGGGTACTTCATGTCGACGGCTCCTCTAACCAACAAGGTAGTGGTGCCGGGATCATCTTGACTACCCCCGACGGAATCCAGCTTGAATATGCTTTGAGATTTGGGTTTCGTGCCTCCAACAACGAGGCCGAATACGAAGCCCTCCTGGTCGGGTTACAATTAGCCATTTCAATGAGTACACAACAAGTTAAGAGCTACAGCGACTCTCAGCTCGTGGTTAATCAGGTAAACCAGGAGTATGAAGCGCGGGAAGACAGCATGATAGCCTACTTAGCCCTCGTCCGGACGGTTTCCAAACAACTCCGTGGATTTTCTATCACCCGGATACCTAGAGAAGAAAACACCAGGGCTGACCGGCTTGCTCGCCTCGCATCGTCAGCTGAGTCAGACTTGCCCGAGATAAGAATACAATTCTTACCCGAGCCGAGTGTGATCAACCCAGGGGGCATGGAGGTTGACCCGGTTACCCTGGAAACTAGTTGGATGGATCCAATCGTGACATTCTTGACGACAGGAGGGCTCCCAAACGACAGAGAGGAAGCAAGGCGGGTAAAATACCGGGCGGCACGATACCATATCCTCGATGGTGTCCTCTATAAGAGGGGATTCACTATCCCGTACCACCGTTGCGTGCATCCAACGCAAGTTCAGGCTATCTTGTTTGAAATCCACGAAGGTGTGTGCGGGAACCACGTAGGAGGCCGGACACTTTCCAGAAAGGCTCTACTGCAAGGTTACTACTGGCCAACCATGGCCCGAGACTCGCAGGAGTACGTTCGGAGATGTGACAAGTGCCAACGGTACTCTCCAATGATAAACCAACCGGGAGAACTTCAGACCCCGGTCCATAGCCCCTGGCCATTCGCCCAATGGGGGATCGACATCGTTGGTCCCTTACCAACAGGGAAAGGGCAGGTTAAGTTTGCTGTAATAGCCGTTGACTACTTCACTAAATGGGCGGAGGCCGAGCCCCTGGCAACAATAACCGAGAGGAAGATGGAACACTTTGTGGAAAGAAATATCCTTAGCAGGTTCGGTATTCCACGAGTCCTGGTTAGCGACAATGGAAGACAGTTTGATACACCCATCTTTAGACAGTTCTGCTCAGACTATGGAATACTGAACCACTACTCTTCTCCCGAGCATCCACAAGCTAATGGTCAGGCCGAGGTGACCAACCGCACGATCTTGCAGTCAATTAAAACGAGGCTGGAGGGAGCCAAGGGCCTGTGGGCCGATGAACTCCCAGCCCTTCTGTGGGCCTACCGTACCACACCCCGGGCAGCCACGGGCGAAACCCCATTTTCATTAACTTACGGTTTTGAGGCGGTAGTCCCCACAGAGCTCGGGCTGCCCACGTACCGGGTGGCTACTTTCAATTCCCAAGCCAACGGAGAAGCCCTCAGGACTGAACTAGACTTGGTGGAAGAAAAAAGGGACCAGGCCTATCTCAAGGTGGCAGCTTACAAGCAAAGGGTCTCGCGATACTACAATAGTAAGGTGAAGCATCGTAGTTTCCAGGTTGGGGACCTTGTTCTTAAAGCAGTGAACCAGTCAACCCGAGTCCCAAGCCATGGGAAGTTGGGAGCAAACTGGGAAGGACCATATACAGTCACTCGGGTCAACCGACCAGGAACCTACTGGCTACAAAGTATGGATGGGCACGACCTCAGTCACCCCTGGAACGTACAACATCTCCGCAAGTACTATCAGTAGCACATAGCTACGGGAGTCTAGTGTTATGAGGAGAATTCTTTTTTCTACGTAGCCTTGATAGGACAATTATTACAGATTGTTATTTTTTGAATAAAATGGAAAGTTTACTTTGAAACATTATTCCCTTCGGTACATCGGGCAATACACAAAAGACCTCGGGCCTGACCCCGAGGCACCAAAAGACCTCGGGCCTAACCCCAAGGCGCCAAAAGACCTCGGGCCTAACCCCGAGGCACCAAAAGACCTCAGGCCTAACCCCGAGGCACCAAAAGACCTCGGGCCTAACCCCGAGGCACCAAAAGGACCCTGCAACCACCCATGTTCCAGGTCGGTTTCCTATGGTCGATCCCCAACACGCCCCCTCCTTAACAGGAGCCCTGGGGGCAAGAGGGTCCTACACCTAAACAGGAAATTAACTAAAGCTATGCTTAGGTCCAGCCGACGATGGGGCCAAACCCCTAGGTGGCCAGCGATGGCAAGCTTCAAACGCTCCTGCAACCACCCATGTTCCAGGTCAATTCCTTACGGCCAGGTGTTCCCGCACACCCGCCTTAGCAAAATGCTTGGGGGGCAGGGGGTAGAGGAAAATACTAAGGCCTAAGACAGGGAATTTCAACAATTGACTAGGTGTTCTGTGGGTTACGTTCCTAAAGCATTTGCTAAGGCAGATGTTAGGTTGGCCAAAGCAACACGGATACTAGCAAAAATTAGGTGCTCTGGGGGTTACGGTCCTAAAGCATTTGTTAAAGCAGATGTTAAGGTGGCCAAAGCCATAAGGGTACTAGTAAAATTTAAAGCACAGTGCAACAAAATTAATGGAAGGGCGACCTCGATGGCCTTTGCATTAAATAAAGTGTACAGAGCATGGGGGGCAGTTGTAGTAGCCCCCCCCAAAAAAAAAAAAAAAAAAAAACTACTACAAACAAATAGCAGGAAGGAGGGATCGGGGAGTCAGTCTTCCACATTGACCACGATATCGGTCTCCCCGGTCTGCTCCCCAGGAGCGGCAAGTATTTCCTCCGCTAAAACCCCCTCCGGGGCGAGCACCGTGGCCCCGGTGATGACCACGGGATCTCCAGCGGCCGCCGGATCCTCGCCAGCAGCAGGAACTTCCCCAGCAATAGGATCCTCTCCAATGTCCCAGTAGTCAGAGTCAATCCCCTCGTAGGCCGACAGGACCCATTCGGGGTGGTCTCGGGCTACCCGCCGTTTCAGATCGTCATAACCTTGGAAGAAGCCATCGTCAAAAGCTCCTTCCAAGGCCGCTGCGGAAGGTGTCCCGGCAACCGCCTTAGCCTGGGCTTCGGCCGCCGCTGCGAGAGCCCGGGCAGCTTCCAGTTCCGCCAAAGCTGCCGCCAGGTCCGCCTGAGCCGCCCCTAAGCTCGAGGCCAGCGACTTCGTCTTGGTTGTCTCCACGGCCAGGGCAGCTCTCGCTACGTGCAACTCTTTCCGCTCCTCCGAAAGGGCGGCTTCGGCGGCACTCACTTTCCCAGCCAGGGAAGAATGGACGGATTCAGATCCCGCGGCTATGCAGCCAACCTACAGCAGGAGAATGCAAATCGGTTAAACAAGTGATGAGTATAGGGCAAGACCGCGTTGGAAGAAGAGCAGAACGCTCACCAGGTGGGAAATGCTATATAGCCATCCTTCGAGCCCTTGGAGAGATAGCTCGGCACATGCCGACACCTGGCTCGGCGCAAGGCAGGGCTTTAGCCTCTCCCGGGCCTCGTCATGCCCGCCCGAAGGCAAACCCGAAGGAATACCAGCCCTTGGCACGGGCTCTTCAACAGCTGGCCTGGGGAAGCTGATGTCCCCACGGGACTCGGACGGGTAGTCGTCCCGTGGCGAATGCGCCTGAGCGGGCGCTCGCCGCCTGAACCCTCAGTGGCCGGTCTTTTTCCTTGGGCGATGGCCACCCGAGTAGCAGTAGTGGCGGCGGCGGCAGCTTGTCTCTCCCGCAGCTGCTCCAAATTGCGCTTAGGGGCCATTTCTGCAGAAAACGGAGATCGCACGGTCAGACGTGCGGAGGGCAGAAATAATGCAAGTACATGGATAATGCATAGTACTCACCGGGGATGATGTGCGTGAAACTGGGGGCAGGAACAGGCGGCTCAGGAGAATAGGTAACGATAAATTCTCCCGTCCGTGACAACACGTTCCAGATGCTGGTGGGCAGCCTTGCTAGCTTCATGATCCTGGCCTGGCACACCTCGGGAATCTCTGGTGGTTTAGTTGAGCCCACTGTAAACAAGAAATAAAAATAATCAGTAATCCACTGTGTTCCGAATAGGCCAAAGAAGCAGACAGAGTCGGAAGGGCGGTCTTACCCCTCAACTCCCTGACCCATGATGTCCTCAACTGGATCCCCGGAGCCATGTCGCAGAGGCGAAGGGTAGACACCTGGAAAAATTTGCCCTTCCACCCTTTATTATTGCTGGGGCAGTTGTCGATGATTTTCCTGCCCGGTCGGGCAGAAAACGAGAAAAACCCCAATTCATTATGCACAGGGAATGGTCGGTGTGCCCAGAGGAACTCCTGTAGGGTAAGCTCATACCCGAACGCTTGGGGCCACAATGATATGCACCCTATCAAGAACCTCCACCCATTGGGGGCCAACTGACCGGGAGCGATGTCGAGAAAGATCAACATATCCCGAGCCACCGGGTGAAGCGGAAGTCGGAGGCCCGCTGCCATAGCATCCTCAAACAGGGTGACAAACCCCGACTGATATAGATGTGCGCCGCCGGTACTTACGGCTAGGGCGCAACCATCAGGGAGGGAGTACCTCTCCCTGATCCGGAGAAGGTCTCCCGAGCGCAGAACAGAGGAAGTAGACTCACAAGCAAAGACCATGCCCTCGGTCCTCTCAGGCAACTCGTCGTCCAACCCCCTCGAAACGGAGGCGACGGGGGCCTCCTCAGAAGACTCACTACTAGACAGACGAATGGGGATCCTGGCCCCACTTTGGTGGTCGGACTGGGACTCGAGGGGCTGGCCTAGGCTGGCGCCAGGGGACCCTGACCGATACTGCTCACTCTCCGATCTCGAAGATGAATTAAAGCCGGAGTGTTCCATCTCTGGCCCTCCAGCAGGAAAGAACTGATGCAAACGACGACTAGCGAAGGGATCGGAAACCCCAAGCCTGATGTACAGGGGGGGCAGAGTTACTAACCTGAATGGTAGCGAGTAGATGCTCCTCAGCACCAGGTAGCACTCTCTCAGAACAACGCAAGGAACACCCGTTCGGTTCAGGTGAGCTAGGGTTCCACTGGACTCAAAAAACGCGCCGAATCTAAGGAGGAAGAAATCCCACTCCCGCTCAAACCTCACAAGGTTCGTTCTCTCCAGTTTCGCTTCGAAATGAAAAAGGAATGGGGGAGAGAGGAAAGAAAAATCAGGAAGGTACGCAGGAGGTAGGGCGAGTGCTCCTTATATAAAGACCCTGAACGGCCCAGATCAGAGCAGATCCAGCGGTTCAGAAGATTTCCTGCCCAAACCGTCGCTTCGGTCACGTGAGGAGTCGCCTCAAAAGGCGCGCGCATTAAATACACAAAAGACGGTTCCGTTAGTTTGCGAATGGTTCGGTTGCGCCCACGTCTCCATTCGTTAGGATCTAACCTGACCAATGATTGGTTGACACGTGGTAGCAGCGGTCCAGGCCCGAGCCATAGCCCGGGCACATTTGCGGGCTGGTCGGGCATTAATCGCACAGAGTTGTACAGAATTGATCTGCATGTCAAAGGGCTTGATGAAGGAAAAAGTTGGCCTCAAGGACCTTTTTATTTCTATAAAAAGGAGAACTGTACAAAGACGGGAGCAATTATAATAGCCTTCCCGGTAAAAAAAAAAAGAAGAAGGAAAAATATGTATACAAACAAAAGTGCCCTTAAGGTCCTTGGCCCTTCAAAGCCTTGACCTCCTCTTCCAGGGCAGCCACCTTCGCCGTCAGCCCCTCTACAGCCAGCTCCAGGGCATGGACATCCACCCCCCGCAGGGCGGAATCCATCTGCAGCTCGGCGCCCATCTTCTCCACCACCTGCAAACGGCATTCCATGTTTGCAAGAGAGAGGTCCGACCAAGATCTGGGCAGACGAGAGCCGGCGGACATCTCTGGCCGGCTCCTTTTCGGTGGGGGATGAGACTCTTCCTCCACCTCTTTTTCCTTGCCTTTCCTGGAGGGGCCCGGTGGAGGACTTGCGTCCTCAGAAGAGGTGGAATTGCTGCTGGTGGACAAAGTGACCGGTCCCTCGGACCCGCCCGTCCTGCTGGCCGGGCGCGCCCCGGTCGCCATCGACCGGGTGTAGCGGCGCGATCCAGATGCCGCAAGGGCAGCGGTTGCAGAAGACGGTCCGATGCCCGAGTTCTCCGCAGGTCTCCCTGCCAGATAAGAGAACGACATGCCAGCATCAATAGCCTGGTCAAGCGCCTCTGTGTCGTCAGCGGTAGGGGTGATCCCACGGAGGGCGGTGAAAGCTTGCTTGCAGAGATCGGGGTCAAACGCCGCCGGAGGACAGAGAACGGCGTCCTCCAACCAGTTGCCGGCAGCCACAACCCAAGGGTACCGCTGCCAGGTCTTGTTCGGAAAGTCCAAGCCTCGGACAAGATCCTTCCCCTCGGTCCTGGGGCGGAAGTAGGGGCCTCCGTTGTCAATGCCCAGTATGTAGCACCTAGCGACGTCAGCTGGTCGGAGGAGCAACCCCAACCGCTCGTTCAGCGTTGATATGCCCCACAGAAGGCGAGCAACGTTTGGGCGGCACTTGTGTAGTGGGATGCGTAACCCCTCCAGCAAGTCGCAAAAGGAAACCGGCAGGGGGAAGCACAATCCAACGACGAGCAGCAAATAGCTGCTAATGAGGACAAAGGGGAAAGCAACTTCCTCCCCCTCAACGTGAGGGCGGACTTCTACGTCGTTTGGAATTTGGCAATCCTCTCGGAATGCTCTTAGCCCTTCATCAGACGTCAGGTCAACACGCGAAGCCATTTGAGGTGAATAAGAGATTGGAAAAGTAAAGACAGTAGAAGAAAGGGGGTTCGGAGTGTTTGCTCAGGTGACTCAGTTGATGCTCTGGGGTGAAGACGCGAGGTTGAAGGAGTGCTCCTTATATAAGCAGCACGAATGGTTGGGATTCAATCTGATCGGATGGCCCCCATACTCTCCCGCCGAAACTGTCGTTTCGGGCACGTGGGGCGTCGCCTCAGAAAGCGTGAGCATTGAATGCGCGATGTGATGGTCTAGTTGCCAGCTGGACGATTCGGTTACTTCTCAAACTAGACGCTTTAAGCCCGAACTATACCTGTAACCAGCAGGCACGTGGCGTCGAGGGTCCCGGGCCTGTGTATATACCGCCCGGTCCTTGTACTGCCGGGTCATTCCGTGCCAGCCTTGGTCCGGTGGGAAACCTGACCCAGCCCCGGACGGTGTGTGAAGGACGTTCTTAATTTTCCAACCTCATCTGACAGGGCGTCACCTCAGATTTGAAAATAGGGGGCAGCTGATATGTCCAGAAATATTCCATAGCGGTCCAGCCGCCACGTGGTCATCTGATAGCTCGGGAGTTCGGGATAGGGGCCTAGGGCCCACAGTCCCGGGGCGTCCGGATGTGCTTATCCGAGATACCCGCAGCTCGGGTGCTAGGCATGGTGGAGCTCCAGGAGATGCGGCATGAATCACGTTTCTTTCCATCCCTGTGCGATCGTATCTCTATCAGGGGAATCGACAGTTTCCTTGACCACTTAGGAAACTCTTCAAATATTGTACAAATCTATTGTGATTGGGTTATGATTCCTAATCTAATAAACTTGCCATGTAAGGGTGGACTCTTGCATCTATAAAAGAGCCCACCTCCCCTCATAGAAGGGATCCGAATACCAATTCTCTAAGTACATCTGCATATATTAGAGAGCTTATCAATATATACACGCATACACCCGGTCGGTATTACTGGTAGTGCCGCCCACAACTGTCGGCCCACCAGGCCTGCCGGTGATCTACTAGTGAACGCGCTCAGACGCAACCGTGGACGTAGGTCACCTCATTAACGGGGCCGAACCACATACAAATCCTCTGTGATCTTGTTTTCTTCCTAAATTGCCCTAACCAATTCTTGGCATCATCAGTTTGGCGCCGTCTGTGGGAAACGATACAGTTTTCTCATCATCAAAAAATTGTTGACTCATTAACATGCCTCCCAAGAAGGGTAAGAAGACCGCCACTTCAACCGGTCAGGAGGACCAACAGATCGAGATACGGGGGACCTCCATGACCTCCGACCAGGTCACAGCCGCCCTGGAGCGGCTCTTGGAGGGCCAGATCCGGACGCAACAGCAAATAGAGGCGCTCATGGCCCGTATCTATTACATGGGCGCTTAGGTGGCAAAAGAAAAAGCTTTTTCTTTCATATATATATATATATATATATTAGATTGGCATACAACCATACGCAAAATGCTTCCTTTATATGTAATAGATATACATATATATATATACAGTAATGCTAGAGTCAATGAGTTTGTGCACCGAAAAGTCGTGGCCATTCATTTCGGTGGGCCCCATACACTTCGACGTGGGGGCCACCGAAATGAATGTCCACAATTTTTCGGTGCACAAATTCGGTCACCCAATCATTACTGATATATATATATATACGAAAATTATCCAGAGAGGGTGTCCTCTCTTTATTAAAGAGAGTGCCTCTGTTTTGACCGTCGGATCATGTTTAAAAACTGGATCTGATGGCCAAAATAGAGACCCTCTCTTTAATAAATAGAGGGAGCCCTATTTAAAGCCTGATTGTATATATATCTTATAGTAATGCACTAGCCATTTTAGGCGACACTCCCATTGTTAAGTATTCTTTACAAGCCTCTCTCTCCTTATTTCTCTCTCTTGAATTGATTAACTTTTTTTGGGTCATAAATAATAATAATAATAATAATAATAATAAAAATTTTTAATGGAAAAAAAAAATTGAGAGTGCGTTTGATAACCCAATTAAGTGGTAAAAATGAAAACTTTCAGCACTTATTTATTTATTTTTTTCAGGGCGTTTGATAACGTACCAGTACTTAAACTGAAAAAGCAGCCAAAAAGTTCCTGAAAACATTAAGTGAATTTTCTACTAAATATAATCGCTGAATGCAGTCAATTTCAGCACTTGATAAACTGTTTCAGTATTCCAAATTCAACCGCTTTCAATTTTCAATACTTAAAATTCAACACTTAATTTTCAATACTTAATTTTCAGTTTATCAAACAGACCCGGAGTTAAAGCAAAAATAACAGACATTCTACACACAAAACTAATTCTCACCCTCCCACATTTCTATATATCCCCTAATAGTTGGCCATATTTCTCTCCCCACATAATTTATGATTTCAAAAACTGACTCTCACCCTCCCAAACATTATCTCCCTAATATAAGCCATGAATTTCTATATCACACGAGTTAGAAACGGTTTAACTGCTTTTGCATCTTCCTCTTCAACATTTAGGGCTCGCATGGTAATGTTGTAGTTTTTGGTTTTGTTTTTATTTTTATTTTTTGCATTGATGCTTGTCTCTAATTCAATACAAAAACTGAAAACTAAAAATCACAACGTTACCATGCAAGCCCTTAACTGCTTTTGCATCTGATCTTCCATTATGCACAAACCCATTCCTCTCTGTAAGAGAAATTTTCACTTCAAGAAGTATTTTGATGACGTGGTACAACAAGTCAAGAAAGTGTCATTTTATAAACACACGCTTACCCTAAATTCAAAGAAAATATGGGTACACATCAGTACTAAGCATGTCTAAGGTGACACGAATGACGTTATATCGCCATTACATTGAATATTTTTATCTTGAAGATGGCCAGCGATACAACAAATTAAAGAAGGCACCAAAATCATATCAATCTTGTTTGTATATATGTATGTATACAACACTAGCACACATACATATATATATACTAGTCATACAACACATGCGTTGCACGTGATTGGTGCACAGTATTAATATCTTTAATCTTGATAATAGTTTGTGATGAGAACATCACGACCTAACAAATTTACAATGTTTGTTTCATAACTCATAAGTATATAGTTGATTGATGAATAAATGGATGTAAGCAAGAAGGGAAAACTACATTATCCTCACAAAAGAGAAATGTGATGTTTTAACCAAATAACTGTGATGGTTTGAAGAAGATGTATTTGATGTGTCCAAAAAAAAAATAACTATAATTATTTGATATAGTGTTACAGACTCAAAATTAAGGCAATTGAGATGCTTAGCTAGACGGGCAAATAGAAAGTAGGAATGTTATGGTCAAGCAATGAAGAACATAAAAAGTGGCATAGCTAAGTTATTAAAACTTTGAGAAAATCAGTGAAGTGAAAGTGCACAAATTGATAATATAGAACCATGAGAATGGTTTGTGATGATCAACATCACAGTAGTTGTCATAACATATAAGTGTAGTTATAAGTATAGTTGATTGATAAATAAATTAGTGTAAGTAAGAAGGGGAAAATACATTATCTTCAGAATTGAAATCAATCTAAGATGCTTGTTCATTATAACTTAAAAATTTGGACAAAAAAATAAAAATAAATAAGGCCTAAAAAAAAAAGTGGGACACAAACCTAATGAAGTGGACGTTTAATTGGATAGACAGTCAAATTGAGGTTATGACTCAATTAGTGTGAAAATTCAAAACACTTCAAACTTGGTGTAAGTTAAAGAAACCAAGACGATTCAAGCGACACAACTAATAAGTAATTGAACGTAGTATGTAATGACCGTGTAGCAATTGTGAAAGGGGGAAAAAATCACTTTAATGTTGTTATAAGTTGTACTATTATAGGACTCTTATGGACGGATCAAAATAAAAACAAAAATGCTAGGCACACATCACATTCCACAACACATTTCACAACATGACTTTAAATGTGTTGTACCATGTGCCTCTGAATTTTTTTCACTTTTCTATGCGCCACTTACACATCACAGGGTATATACATTTAAAGCTTTATTGTGGAATGTGTTGTGTGCCTAGCATTTTTGAAATAAAAATAGCATACCAAATTCATTAAAACTCTAACAAAAATCAGTTAAGCAAAAGTGCACCAATTGATAAAAGTTCAAAGCATTCAAGGGGATCGGTGAGAAGATGAAGATCTCTAATATTAATAATATAACAAAAACAACAAAAACAGAGAGAAGCATACCTCAAACTTTGACACATTAAAGAATAATGCAGGTGGTGGAAATGTTTTGAAAGAAGTATAGAGAGAAACAACTGGTAGAAAACTTTTGTGTGTCTTACTTTTAAAGACTCAACCTTAGTGTTCATTAGCACAAATCTAATTTTAAACATTTGTAGAGTCATATAATTATATGAAATAAATAAATAAATAAATAAAACTATTTATCTATATTATAGTCTACATTAGGGAGTCAATTTTTTGTTTTTACACATAGTTTTTTTTTTCCCCTTGATGGACATAGAGTCCTATAATTACATGAAAGCATTAATGAAATAACATCTAAAACGATTATCTAAAATCCTTAATACGAATCACATTCATCAATTTTATTATATTTTCAACTACCATGTTTGCACACATGAATCTTTATTAATTAAAAGAAAACAACAAAACATTCTATTAGAATATAAATACGTACATTGTGAAAGTTATGGCTTGAATTTAAGTAATAATGATAGATTTGTATATTAGATTTACCTTCTCGGTATAATATTTTACCATTTTAGTAAAATTACACAATAACAAAAAGAAAAATTAAGACTTTCTATGGTTCTGTTTGTCGAAATGCTAATAGCACAACAAATAATTACATTTTATGAAACTAATAATTGTGGATGTTAGAAAAGAGATCTAAATTCTTTGATTCTTTTAAATTTTAATTAAGATATCATTCAAGCATTTCAATAAACTATATAGCATTGCTTAAGTTGCCTATTTTTACGAACATGTTAGTAATTCCTAGCCAATTTTAATGTGTTTTAAATCTCCGCACTTAATATCATAACTATATTTACAGCAAATTTTTATTTATGCAGAAAATTTTTATGTAAATAAAATTTTCTTTTAAACGGTAAAAGGTTGTTTAACTACACTGAATAATTAAGTATAATATGCATAAAACTGTTAAAAAATAATAATAATAATAAATAAATAAAATAAAATAAAAATAAAAAGCCTAAACAATGCAAAAAAATTCATTCATTCTCTACTTTATTTCCTTCTTTGGAATTTTTTTTAATCCAAATTTTGCAATAAACAGATTGCGAAATACATACTTAAGAACTTATGTAACAATTAAAGCGAAAAGTGTTATGAAAAAGTAATCAACCAAATTTCAATATGAATTACATATATTTTTTATAAGCCTGAATTAATTATAGTTAAATCAACATACTTACATGCTAAAAAAAATTAAAATAGCTATTGACTTGGATTGTTTAAAAAAGCTATGCTTAATGAAAGTGGGAACATCGAAAATATTGACATTGATAATGACACTGCAAATTTGTTACCAGAAAAAAAATAATCATAATAATAATTCGATAAAGCCAAGATCATTGCAATTTTTTTGTCCAATTACAAATTTGCAATTAGTAAGTACCTTTTTGTGAATTTTCAATCACTATTCAATGCAAATTAAATTGAAAAAACAATTTTAATAAAATAAAATTGTATTTATTGCTAGCTATACTTGCTGCCCCTCTCCCCCTACCTACCAAAAAAAAAAAAAACTTTGGCTCAAGTTTAACACGAAATTCCGAGCCAAACCCTAACTTCATTTCGGAAACCGAACTGAACTTTCGAACTTTTTTTCAGTTCAGTTTTTCGGTACCATAATTGCCAATCCGAACTCGAAGTTTCTAGTTTGAATCCGAACTACTCGATTGCCCACTCTAGTCATCAACATGTGAAATTCAACTATTTGCAACAATTAATGGTTATTGTAATTCTAATAGATAGCTAAATTTCCCGACCTATAGCACAACCTACAAGCCAACCTATATGTATATAGTTCATTTTTTACTAATGTAGCCAAGTAGCAGATTATGAAGAGCTCATTTAATCGACAACACAACTTACCTTTGAGTCAGTGGTCTAAGATTACATTTATGAACCAAACAGAGCCAAGTCATTCAAACTTAATAACAAAATTGACTTTTTGTTTTTTGCTAGAACTGAAGTAATAATCATAATAACAATTAGACTAATTGTAAAGAATGAAAATATTAATAGTAATTATAAGTTTGCTAAAGCAAAATACTCAATTAAGTTATAGAGTTAGCATGTAAATAGAAAATCAAAACTTACAGTGGTCGATATAGAGTTCGAATTGAGCTCTAGCTCAATATTTTACGGTGCATATCCATTCGTCCATATTTTTCAATATGAGATACCCCAACGCTAATTAGTAATTACTATGACATACCCCAACAGTAATAAGATTTGCTTCCAGCAAAAATGTATGTATCAGTCATTATGGTCACTTATATCACATTTTGTGATAGTTATCGGTGTGACAAAAAAAAAAATTACACTTAAAATTCAGGTCTTTTTTTTTTTTTTTTTTTTTTTTTTTTTTTTCAGATTCTAAAAAGAACCAATACAAGCATCCAGAAGTAAGAAAATATATGAACATTAAAAAAAAATTCAAGTCATTCTTGTTTGAGTAAAGATATGCTTCATAAATTTGAATGTCAACTTTGTTTCCCGTCTTTTTTATAGAAATTTTGAAAAAATAAGTTACACGCATAACAAAGCATTTGGGAACCAATTTGGTGTTTAAATTTGCATAGCATTTCTTTCATAGAAATAACAAAATTGTGCCAATCTGCTATAGTGATCTTTCTTTGTAATCAACAAATTATAGCCCTAAAATTAATTTTCATAGGGAAAAAAAGTGTCACATGGGATGCTACATCCTTTTATGAACATCTCTTTATGTTCTTTTGTGTCCCCAGCATTACCCTAACACTTATATTATGAAGGTAATTTCTTTTTGTCAGCTTAAAGTCTTATAATTCCTTATTGATATCTATCCAAAAAGATGATCCAAGCTATACCAAATATCTAATGGATTCTATTCATCCAATCACAAAAAAAAAAAAAAAAAAAAAGTAGGAAAACAAATCCAGAAAGACCTAATCATAATACAAAGCTTTACCAATATCCTAACCAAATCAGAACAGCTTAAAAATAAAAATAAAAAAACACACAAACGTAGGATTCCTTGATGATACTTAAAAGATTAGCTTTACATGAAGTCCTTATAGGACTTGGAAGTAATATTTGCTTATCCATGCAGCCACCAAAAGGGAAAAGAATTAAAAAAGAAAAAGAAACTAATAGGAACACTTACATTTAGAATACTTTAGAGTCCTACAATATGATGAGGAACTGTTGCTAAACAATAGCAAGGATAACAACAACATGATTATAGGAACTTAATTTTGCTATATTTTGGAGTCCTATGCTTACAAAACGTAAGTTCAAAAAAAAGGTAGAAAAAAACCTCGAAGATACAAAACAAAATAAAGTAATACTCTTGTGAATGGACAAAAAAAAAAGTGGTATATCAAATTTATTAAAACTCTAAAAGAAATCACTTAAGCAAAAATGCACCGATTGATAAAGTTCAAAACACTTAAAAAAAAAGTGGTATACCAAACTTATTAAAACTCCAAAAGAAATCACTTAAGCAAAAATGTACCGATTGATAAAGTTCAAAACACTTAAAAAAAAATGTGGTATACCAAACTTATTAAAACTCTAAAAGAAATCACTTAAGCAAAAATGCACCGATTGATAAAGTTCAAAACACTTAAGGGGATCGATGCACTTATATATATATATAGATATATATATATATATATATATACGAAAATTCTCTAAAGAGGGCACCCTCTATTAAAGAGAGGGCATCTGTTTTGGCCGTCGGATTGTGTTTTTATTAAGGGCAGTGTGGTCATTTTTCAGTTTTTTAACATGATTTGACGGCCAAAACAGAGGCCCTTTCTTTAATAAAGAGAGGGTGCCCTCTTCAGAGCCTGACTGTATATATATATATATATATGTGTGTGTGTGTGTATGTTTTAATTTTAGTATTGTGTAAATTCGATGTATTTGGGTTTAGGGTCTAGTATATTAGCAACGATGTTGAGTAGGAAGAGAATGGTATCCGGTAATTTAGGCTTAGTTTGGCCTCCATTTTGGCTTTTCTCCTTTTTTTAAAGTATAATTCTATGTTAATTCATTTGGTAACTAGTTTATGAGCTTTGCAAAAATTGAACTTAGGACTTTTTTGGGTTAAGAGTTCTAGTATATTAGCAACGATATTGAGTAGGAAGAGACTGGTGTCCGGTAATTTAGGCTTAGTTTGGCCCCCATTTTGGTGCTTCTCCTTTTTTGAAGTACAATTTCATATTAATTCATTTGGTAACTAATTTATGAGTTTTGCAAAAGTTGAACTTACGGCTTTTTAGGGGAGATCTTTTAAATAAAACCTCTAGAATGAAGCTTTTAAAACTTCAAGGTTGCTTTTTGATTTCATGATATTTTTTAAAGAGTAATATATTACTTGTACAAAATTATCAAACAACTTAATAATAAATTTCATAATCTACTTTTAAAAGTCATGTGAGTGGGGGCCAACTAAGCTTTAGTAGTGGTAATCAATTATTTTTTGTTTGCAAAAATTTAACCCCCCCAAAAAATTGTTTAGAACTGTCTAGAATAGGCTTTATGGCCTAGCGGTACTTAAGCCATCTATTCCATCAATTATTTCAAATATTAAAGAGTCATTAATACCGGCTTAGTAGGTTGATGAGGTCTTGTGGTCATGGAGGGTTGGGACGTTGGGGGCCATAGTTACGAATTAGTTGCACATAATGAAGAGTGCACAATTTTGATCACATTTATAGAATGGTTATGTCGGCTAAAAGATTAGAGAAAATTTCATGATATATTCTAGTGGTTTAGGGTGTATCATACATCCAAGTGATTTTAATATTAAAATATTTTATTTTGTGCTAAAAATATTGTACAATTTGCAAAATAGTGATTTTCAAAAGCAAAGTAATTTTTTCAAAAGTTAGGTGGTTTTTAAATTTACAACATTTTGGCACCAAAGTGCTCATAAAATGTTGTAACTTGGAATACATCCTAAATCACTAAAATGTAACATTAAAGTTCTCAAAATATCACATTCTATGATACATATAGTTTTGGAAGTATCATACATCTTAGTGGTTTTGAAAATATTTTACATTGTAGTAGTTTTAGTACCAAAATGTTGTAACTTAGTCTTAACTCATTGTAACTTTGGAAATCGCTTTGGTTTCAAAGTTAATTACAACATGTTAGGACATCCTTGTAACATTTTGGGACAAATTAAATGACCACAGTTTGACACCAATTTGCGATATATGATATAACAAAAACCAAAATTCTTTAGATTAGTCAAAGTCAAAATCCCCTCTAAAAGATGGGTCTCCCCAATAGCTCCATAAGTTTTTCACGTGGTTGCACCAAATTCAAGCAGTTCAACTCCAAATATGATTTGAGTTATAAAAGTGCATTACATATGTATGGGCTCCATCTTGACACATGCCAAAATCATTAAGGTGGAATCATTCTTGAAAATTTGATTATGTGAATTAAAGTTCAAATCAACTCCCATTTAAAAGTAAGGACAAAATTGGAAATAAAAAAAAATTAAGGAAATCAAGTCTTGAAATTTGTAAACAGCTCTTTTATGTTGCCTATAAATAGAGGTTCAATGAAAGAAAAAAAGGGACAGAAATTTTTTAAGACGTAACCCTGCACAAGTTTTTCAACAAGCTCTCTCTCAAATTCCGAACTCTCTAAAACTCAAATCTTAATACTTTATCAAAGAACAACAAATACACAAAATTGTGCTGTTCTCTACTAAAGTATTCACGAACATTGAGAATTATTCTTTCATAAGAAATTTGTGAAGGATTCTTCGTCAAGATTTGGCAGTCATCAAATTCACAAACTCATCAAATTCCATTTAAGATCAAGCTTGCATTTTATCCCTTGAAGCAGAACTGACTTAAAACAGATCAAATCAGAGGATTAATTTGTTTTAAAAGAGTATTTAAAGATAGTACCCATTTTACTTGATTAATAAAATTGGATACTTGTTCTTGTATTTTTCGTGTTTATTTTGTAGACTCCAAATTTATTTGCTTGAAGATGTGTCACAGAAAATTCCAAATATTAGATATCAATGTGGCAATTGTGCTTTCATATAATTGTGAATTGTACCCGTGCAACAGAGAAAATAGGATAATGTTTAGGACACAAAAGGGTTAAAAAAAGATGCTCACAAAAAGATGTGGCAATAGAACCCATCACTCTTAACTCAATTCATAGGATGCCACTTCCTTTTATGAACATTTTTTTATAACTCTTTTGTGTCTCTAATATTTCCCATAAAATACAGCGAAGTGTTCTCCTATCTGAATTGTCCTCCATCCAAGTGTCCTCACATGACTCACTCCTTGACATGTCAATGGGAGGTACCTTTCAAAATCAGCTTTGGACATTTGGATGGAGGACAATTTAGAAACGAGAACACTTCATTATGTTTTATGGGTAATGTTTAGGCCATAAAATGGTCATAAAAAGATGTTTATAAAAAGATGTGGTAGTATGACCCATCATACATAGCGCTGTCACATGGGATACATGCCATATCCTTTTATGATTATCTCTTTGTGAGTCTTTTGTGTCCCTAGTATTGTCCTTGTTTTATTCTGTCCTTTTTATTTATTTATTTTTATTTTTATTTAAAGATGTTAGTGTGGTCCAATTATTTGCCACGCAAGCACAATACAATTGTACATTTAGATTAATAACATCTTAAAATGGTTAGAAAAAGGAAAAAAACGATGTCAATCCTGGGCCGTTAGATCTTTGTAACGAGTTTGGGATGTCAACACGTGTCATGATTTTTTAAAAATAAAAAAACTATGAGTGGTTTTTAAGGGGTGGCCTATCGAACCGGGCATCCCATTTTTTGTATTTTGATAGGGTTCATTTATACATTGTTAGGAAAATTTGTACCTCATAAGGAAAGTTTATATTTTTTGAATTTATTTGTACCTTGTAAGCTAAATTTGTACCATGTAAGGAAAATTTGTTTGTAACTTATCATTTTTGTTTGTACCTACTGTAATAAATGTTGTACACAACTAATAATTTGTACCTTCACATGATTGATTTGTACCATGACATGATTAGTTTGTACCTTATAAGGAAAGTTTGTATTTTTTTAAAAAAAAAAATATTTGGAATTTAACTTTTAGAGCAAATTTTGACGCTGGGATGAAGTTGGTTTAAATAAACAAGTTCAAAGATGAAATTGACCAAATTAAAACTTGAGAGACTAAAATGACTCGGGGATCAAACTACAAGGGTCTAAATTGTATTTAACCCATTTAATAGGATTGATTTGTACCATGAAGAAGAAGATTACACAAAAGGAATTAAAGCTCTTAATCTGAGAATACCCCAAGTGAGAAATGGTGCAAGTGAGAGAGATGGTGATACAATGATGCTGCAAGTGAAAGCAAACTTCAACTTGGTTGTTGGACTTAAACCTTAAAACTCCCTGCATTCATTTTTCCTTTGTTAGTGATTAATTTAGAACTTCAAATTAGTAAATGTTTGTACTCAAGTGAATAATCACACCCTGGATGGTGTATAAAAGGAGAAATTTGTATATTGACGGTAAACAAGATAAACATAATAAGAGGTATATCGAGAGTGTAGAACGTCACTATGACATGGATAACAAATATATAGAAGGTCAGATTACCAGCCACTCATTCACGTATACTTATACATACATGTACTGCAATAGCTTACTGATCAGTATTACTCATAGACCCAATAAGAAGGGTCAACCAACTTTGGGGCCACTATAGATCTAATAAGCATCATCTCACATAGAGGCTGTCACAGCTCGGTCACACAATAGCGAAACTGAAGCCCGTGGCACACCACTGAGGCTCTTCCTACTCATTTCAAAGTTGTAACTGTGGAAAAAGAACTTTAAAGATAGCAATGCGTAGTCGTTCTTTTGGAACAATACAACCAAAGTTGGTAAAATTCGTATAAATTTGAAAACGTAATTATATTTTGAAACGAATGAATTTATATTCAAAGGGGTCCCAAATGTGCCCTAAGAACCAATCAAAATATTTAAATAAGTTGCGGAAGGGGTATAAAAAGTTTTCATGCAGGGGTCATTTCGACCGGTCGAGTTGTCCCGTTCGACCGGTCGGATGACCCCTTGGCAACAATCCTTCACAGCAGAGGGCACTTCGACCGGTCGAACTGTCCCCTTCGACCAGTCGAATGACCCTCTGACATCAATTCTTGTTGCACTAGGATATTGCCTAAGGTCAAGCGACTCATGCGATCGCAAACAATCTCAACATTAAAACAAGACATGAAGTCGACAAGTAAAACATTCCAAAACGTGAATTCTAGGTTCATATTCATAATAACTTAACCAACCCAGTCCATAGTTTTGAAGTTAATACAAAACGTAGAAATAACTTACAAGACTAGGAACTAAAATAAAACGTATACAAGACTATTATCCAATTCTATTACAAGTTCCTTAACGAAACAATGAAATAGACGATTCGATTACAAAACTATGGGATAAACATGACAAGTCGTCTTCTAAGTAAACTCCCAAGCCCACGTGCTCACTTCTGTGATTCCTCTCCGACATTAACACTTGAAATGGTTATTTGAATAACCACACATATTTGATTTGTTTAAGCTAACGCTTAGTGAATAAAATAACATATGCACATGAATGATAAACATGCTCGCATTCACATCTCTACATTTCATACTAGTCTCCGGAGCCTCACGTGTACGTTCCATACTCCTAATTTGCGACTCCTCGCCAATAAGTCCACGTGAAAGGGTAAGACCCACGATTCTTTTTTTCAATCGTGCGACCTTAAAGCCTATATCGGCTCCACAAAATGGCTCAGTAACCACGTGCTCGTTTGACCCAAAAAAGCAACTCAACATGCTCAAATACATATCACCATGCTCTTGGTAATCAAAACATTTCACCGTGCAATTGGGCATACTTATCAATATAATTGCCCAATATGAACTACACAATATATCTCCATGAATTAATGCATGCTATTCACACAAAACATGAATATATGTCAAGAAATCATTCCAAAACATAGTTGAATCACTCACCTCCGAATAACGCTCTTAAACTACGATCCAAGGAAAACCCGTGCACAAAGAACGTGCATAAAACCTTCTAGTACAGTTCCTATGGATCAAAAGTCCAATTATCAACTTTTATGAAAAATTCTAGAAAAAGACTTTTCGAAAAACTTGGCCAAACAAGGCCTAATAGGTATTAAAACGACGGCCTTACCTCGAGGAGTTCGAATATGGAATTTGGTGAAAACCCAACAGACGAACGGGCGTCATTTGGCGTCGAGAAGCTCTAAGTAACTAATCTCATCTTTTGACCTTCTTAGAAACTTAGGCTGTAAGCTTTGTGAAAATGTCTCAAACCATCTCTATCTATATATAGGCAATACTTC